>JASDDO010000008.1:132593940-134053983 GCA_030015575.1 Agapanthus africanus
TTATTCTGATTATAGAAACATATGAATGAACATGCACCATTATGATTACGGTATGAATGTAAAGAAGGATGTGTAATAACCACTCATCTGTGATATACAAGTATAACTACAACTATATGACTCGAGCCTAAACTAGTGTCCATCTAACCTCCTAAGGAACTAAACCTAAGAAACTAGTCAATAAGAAATAAGAGTCCACCTAAGGTCTGAATCCATATCTCTAATAGTCGGCGATCCAGCCTCAGATTGTTGTGTTGTGATCTCTCGTTTGAGGCGAGTGTTCGGTTTTGCGCCGGATGATCAGGCCATTGATAGAGGCCGCCAGATTGAGAGGACTGTTGATGTACAGCCTACCTCAGAGATTGTGATGTTGTCTACCGTGCAGACAGATGACCCAGCTGTTGCTGAGATTGATAGGATGTCGTTTCCAGAGTTTATGAGCTGAAACCGCTGGAGCTTTCAGGCAGAGATGTGATAGGAGATAGCTAGTCTATCTTGAGTTGAACGACAGAGATGATTCGTCAGATTTGATGTGCCGACGCAGGCTAAGTTGAGTAAAAGAATTCTAGTTGAAGGATCTTACTTAGATCTAGATTAAATCGAGAAAGAGAGGACGTTGTTCATTGGATGTTCCGATGTGAGATCGGTAAGTTGACCAGTTTCAAATAGAAGGACTTCACCCAGATGCGTTGTGAGTTGATTGAGAACGGACGAATAATGTGTATTCCTCCGATGTTTTGGACGAGTTCCCGAGGACGTGTTCGGCTAGATATCTTCTACAGAGTGATGAAGATACCGAGTTCCTAATTTCGAGTCCGTGTGAGAGACTCCAGATTGACTGTAGCCGAGAATGAATTGCAATATGCAGACAACAAGAGATGACGTCGAAGTGGACGATAATAAAGACGAGTGGAACAAGAGGTTCATGCAAGATGTTAGCGAGCGGTTGTTACGCTCCATTGATGCCAGAGGATTGATATGTGTGCAGAGGCATTAGATATAGCTAAATTTCAGAGGAAAGCCGTGCTGAGGACACAGCTGTCCGGTTATGAGAAAAAAGTTAAGCAAGAGTGCCAACCTTCGTATAGTTCGGTATAGGTGAGATCGGAAGAAGACATGAGCAGGTTCTTTCCAGGACACCGCAGCGATAGAGATTTGCACCCAGGATCAGTTATAGCGTGCGTATTCAGAGGGCCAGATTCCGCCGTCAGTATTGTGCCGTTGAAAGTGGTCATGTTGATTGGCCTAACGGTGATCAGAGGAGTTCCATAGCGGGACTGTTCCGTTAGTATACCTGACCGGGCCGACTAGTAGAAGGATTGCGAGATTGGTAATCCAGAGAGGAACAGGGAACCCAGAGACCGGAGATGCCATACCGTGAGCAGGAGGCAAGTAGATGATCTTGCTCTGCCAGTTTGGGCACACCGACATATTTTTCGACATTGTAGGAGGTGTATCTTAGTGTCAGTTAGTTGCGATTTGCGTTTTGTGATCCGAGTATTACACTTTTATCGCTTGGAGTTGAGTTTCGATGATTGTGTTTCGTGATTTATGTTTTTGTGCACCATGGCTGCACCTACTGGATATTTATATTTGTGCACAGTTATTGCACTTGACATATGTTTTATACACCGTTGTGTAGTTTTACGATTTGTGTATATCTATTACACTTGATGTCGATTTCGTGCATTGGTTGCACGTACTTATGATCTTGTGGATTTTGATACCGACGATTTGATTTTTGCACTCGGTATAGCTTATATGTGCTTTCAGTGCATTAGGATGGATTTTGTGCACACAGTTGCACCCGTTTATGATTCTATACACCTTGGTATACTCAGTGTTGTTTTTGTGAGAATTTGAAATATTGATGAGTTTTCGTGCATTTGTTGCACCAGATTTATATTTCGTGCATTGGTTGCCCCAGATTATGTTTTCGTGAGCGTCTGCACTCGGCGTTCATTATCTTGTACACTATTGCACTAGATGTTTTCTACGGACCAGACGCACCTGTTTTGGATTTTTGCGCATGTTGGGCGCATGATATGAGATTTTGTGCACACCGGATGCACTCGATAGAGATTTTTATTCGTGCATGATTGGATGCACTTGATTGGGATTTTTATTCGTGCATGTTGGATGCACTTCATTGGGATTTTCATTCGTGCATGTTAGTTGTACTGGGTTAAGATTTTCGTGCACTATAGATGCACTTGATATTGTTGTTGCGCACATCCGTTGCACTGGACAGATACTTTCGTGCACACCCGTTGCACTTATTTTTGCTTTTGTGCATATTCGTGGCACATGTATTGGATTTGGTTTTCCGTGAGCACTAGATGCATGTGACGTTGGATACGACTTTTGAGGATGATGTTATTTATGAGTATTGCATTTTGATGATGGATACTAAATTGTATAGTAGCCGAGCAGGACTGGTCTGAGGACAGTGCCTGAGTACTTTTGGATGCATAAAAATTACCAAGAGGTTTTCAAAAATAGAGCTATAGTCTCGTTATTTCCTACGTGTCCATGAGTGACACAAAAATTTTACAAGGAAACCTTCTGGGATATTTCAAAAAGGCAGGACGTATAATTTGAGCAAACCATATATAAGTATATATTTACTACTTTACAAATGATCGTCCGTCACTTATGCCATGAGCTACACATATCACGAAGATTTGGAAAAGATTTGGCATGAGTTATTCAGCTTTTAAAATGGTTTACAAAGATGCGTACTATATACGTATTATGATTTGACTATAGTGCATTTGGATTTCAGCAGTGAAATTCGATATTCGTATTTCCTTTATAACTCCAGTGATTGCGTGATGCTTGACGGAGTTTGATTTTGAGTTTCGTACTCGTTTTCAGACGCACACGATGCGCTGTGGTATTTTTATATCTTCCGTGATTTCGGAGCCCCGTTGATTTTAGCCGATTATTGAAATGTTTTTGTATTTGGGGAGTTAAATTTAAATTTGGGGACTAAATTTATTTAAGGGGGGAAGACTGTAACATTTCAGAAATATAAAATATTATTTTTGGAAATTTAATAATAAAATAAAATATTTCGCGAAAACTATTCGATTTGAGAATAGGGGTTTTTCTTAAAATGGTATAAGTATATACCAATATTTGGAAATTAATCAGAGATTAAAATAATTTATTTATTATAATGATATTTATCGGATTTTGGCCAAATCCGTATTTTTTACATTTTTTCGTGGCTAGTGTACCATGTCATGTGCATGTTGGGTTTATGTTTCTGAGTTTGTGTTTGTGACTTGTGAGATTTAAAAGAAAAGAGAATGAGAAAGGAAAAGAAGAAAAAAGAAAAGAAAAGAAAACAAGAGTCAAGAGAAGAAACAAAAGAGATATTTGTGAGAGAGTGAGTGTAGGGGGATATTTGTGAGTGAGAGAGTGAGCATAAGAGAGTGAAGGTTAGACTTGGCTGTCCCATTCTCCCTTCCCTATTGTTTTCTTCATGTTTTCTTCATCTCCTTCAACCTCCACTACCTCTATGCATCATCTCCAAATACTTTCCAAAACCTCATGTCCCCTTCACATAAAACATGCACAAGAATATCCTAGACCCTTTAAACCACTCAAGTGTGGATTTTGAAGACCTAGGGCAACTCAAGAATTTTCTTCAGTTGCTAATGAGGTATATCCCTTCACTTTTAGATTAGTATTTGTGTTATATATCCTAGTTTAGTTAGAAATCGATATAATTAGGTTATAAGATTTTAGAAAAATCAAAGATTATGTTAAGTGGTAATTGAGGTGTAGCGAGTATTTGCAAGACTTTAGAGGTGATTATCTTGCCAAGACCTGAGCATAGAAACCAAAACACGAACTTTGAAATCATCCGATATCGTATTTTGTGAGAATAATGATGGGATACTGAGATTTGCTATAACCCGGAGACCCTAAAAATTATTTAGCGAACACAGAGAGACATGTAGGCAACGTAGAAGCACCACGTGAAACCCGAGCCCATCCCAGTCTTTTATGGCCGCAGATTTATTCCCTAAGGCCGTAATTTGCAGCCAAATCGGGGTGAAATGTGGTGATTTTTGTTATGTAGCTTCCTTATCTGATATCTAGAGCAACCCCATGTGCAGAATTGGCTAATTTTACCTGAGTCAAAATCTTGGAGTGATTTCTCATGTTGCTGAATTTCGTTTTCCGATTTGTGAAACTTGGTTTTGGTAATTGAGTTTGTATTCCGTCGTTGGACGTTTGTACGTCAATGGACGAGGGTTATTTGGTTGATTTTGCATGTGCAGGCTATAGGTTTTAACCTATGAGCCAACTGTGTGCCGTATCGGTTTTTCGGGATTGGTTTTAATAGAATTGCAATTGTGTATTGATTGTAAGTATCTTCGCGTGGACTTCCGAGACGACGAAGCATATCGACTTCGGCTAAGCAAGTAGTTTAGCAGGTGAGTAGATTTATATCTATGGGGGAAGTCGGGTAGATGCCATATAGCACCCCCGCAACCATTGATATGGAAGATTATGTTATGAGTTATAATTATGATAAAGTTGACGCTAATGGATATATTTGCTTGAGAATATGAAATGGGAAGTGAATGAAGATAAGTATGAATTGAAAGAGAACAAGTATGAGTTGATAATGGTATGATATGAGTTTGAGATCGATACGTCTTGAGATATATAAGATATGACGTATATGCAAGATATCATTATATGAGATTGATACAAATGTGATTTTAAGATATAGGTGTATATATATTTATGAGAATAATGAGTGATATGCCGTACGAGACTTTAGATCCGTAACCTCATTGTTGTATAGGTCGATAGATTCCTTATTCTGTTTGATGTTACCGTACAATGGATTGCCGTACGAGATATGTTGTACCAGATGATTGATCCGTGCTCGTGATTTGAGAATGCTGATTGAAGATTATTGTCATATCGGATATTATGAGACGGGATTGATGATGTAAAGATGCCACCTGAACCATACCTATTTCTAAAATTGACAAATCATACGCATATTTTAAACAGAAACTTTATGGGACGCTGCGGGTTTCCAAATGATGTCTTTTTCTAAAAACACCGTAGTACCCACTTTCAAAACTACGATTCGTATCTTTTAAAAAGTGACCGTATGATTCTTGTGTAGATAGATATACCCATTTATTGTCACGTTGTGTTGGATATTACCCTTCGTGATGTACATACCACGTGCCGGTATTTAATGCTATATGATATCATTTGCTAGTACACTTGCACAATTACCGTTGATGCGCATGTTACACATACACAGATTTTCCGGCTCACACACATTCTTATCGGTAATTGCCATGTCACTTATACAGTAGAATTGCCATATTATGAGATTAACCTTAAACGTAAAAGTGCATTCATTGTTCAGTACTATCACTTGACATGCTTGCATGATATACTCGATATGCTCATATTACTACTCTATATTGCATACATCGCATTTTATGGTTATACGCTTGAGATGCTGTTTTCATGAGATCTCTGGATTTGAGAACCATGATATATTTCAAAGGAAATGGTGTAATGTTTTAAAAACCCGGTTTCTCTTGATATGATATTTCGAGACGTCCACCATGAGTTTTCTCAGTTCTGAGCTTGTTTTCGAGACCCGATTCGAGGAGTTGGCGGATGCCGTTTGCGGGTACATGGTGGACCCGGTATGGTACCCTGGGGAAAGAAATGATTTTTGTGGTGTAGACGATGAGCCTGGCAGAGGGAACACTACCTACCGGTGATTGTATAGAGCTCGGCGGATATCTGGAGGTTACGTTTTGGAGTTATGATATGAGATGTATATAAGGGCCGATCTGAGGACGTGGCGCCTAAGATGAGATAGATATGAGGGCCGATCTGAGTATGCGGCGTCTGAGATATGAGAATTTACGTGTCGATGCTAGACACGGGTTTCATGATGTTTCGAGTGTCAGTGTTGGACACTCAGGTTCCATGATTCTGATGTGTTGTTGATGGACACACGTGGTTGATATCCTCATATATATATACAGGCTTATGTTTTCATGATGTTCGAGTGTCGGTGTGGGACACTCAGGTTCCATGATATTGTTGTGTCGTTGATGGACATGTGGATGTTATCCACATGCATACATGCATATAATGTCAGATGTTTATTTGTATATGTCATTGCATTGACTCGATTGTTGACATTTATGCATATGTGGTCACCCTAAATATCATAGTATTACCTTCAGGATATAGTGACCTAGAAAATCGTTGTTTTATTTGATTTCTACTTGCTAATGTTTTATACTCACGAATTGGCAACTCACCCCCGTTGTACCACAGTTCTTATAGGTTTGACCGCTTGGGATCAATTGCGGTATCGCTGGCACACAGTTTCATCCAGGATGTTTTGCTTTGGTAGGTGGGACACATGTTTGATCGTGCCCACTCTCGTACTTTATATTCCATTGTATCTAGATAAACTCCATTAGATTAGAAACTAGAGATTGTATTATTGGTAGACCTAGTCAGACTTGGGTATTGTGCGAGACTTAGAGTGATGGGTTTATGATCGCTTTCTTGAGTTTTGATGTCTTGCTTCTTTATTGTTCTTTCTGGGTTGATTCTTCGCCGTTGGGCGTCGTATATATGTTATTGCGTGGTTATGATTCCGCCAGTTGGCGAAGAGCTAGCTCCCGCTTGGGGATGCCTATATATCGTTGTGTATATGTTTTTGGATCGAAATATACATGGGAGGTGCTGCCCAAATTTAAAAAAAAAACTTGACTTCATTATACCTTTATTTCAAAACTGCACCCCTACTATTTTCCGCAAAAAGGTGTATATTTTCTGGGTTTCGGCTTACTTGATTTACGTTATGCCTTTGGACGTTGCGTAATTTAAGTGCCGGTCACGCGCTAAATTTTTGGGTCGTGACAAAAACTTTGTTGCATCTACTGCATCTTGCAAAACATTATTACCATAGATAAATATATATCATTGGTAAGGCTTCACCCGTAACAATGAGGTCAGTTTTAAGATCACGGGTCTCCCTATTTTAATTAAGGAAAGTTGAAGATGGGTATATACATTCGAGATGCAGTTAACAATAAGCACATGCTTCAAGTAAACATTGTTTAAGATATTACAAAACCAAAATCAAGTTTGTCGCAAGCAGCTTAGCACTGATACACAAGTGCTATCATAAAAAACACATGCAAAATTTGAAAAAACACTGAGCACATAAGTCCCATAAAAGAAAAACAGAACAGACAAAGAAAAGAAAAACAGAGCCTCCCTTGCCATCCAAAGACTTGAGAAACCTGCAAATGTAACAACAAAATGTGTCGGAAACTTTTCTGAAAAAGTGTTTTCAGTGCTCTCTTTATGAACATGAGGTCACTATGATTATTGGGTGACAACACATTACCAGAAAAACTACTACCCAATAATATTCTATTTCTTTAACATCGCGACATGTTTCGATCCTGCGATATGCAATTCAAAAACTATCTGGCTATTCATGAATGCATTGCATATAGTGCAAATCTTCACCCCTTCAGGCATCGCTCCTTTAATAATCTTTCTCTTTTTCATCTCCAAATCTTCCGAGATAGCTTCCTTTTTCTTTTCCTGCTTGCTATCCACGACTTTTCTTTGGTCTAACATAGGGGCTTCATTTTTCTCCACTTTGATTTCCTCTTTTAGCATTTGAAGGTTTTTGTTGTGCTTTGCCCTTTGTTTGTGAATATTGAGGGCTTCTTGGGTGTCGCAATAAATATTACAAATAGCACAGTAAATTAGTCCTTGGTTAGAAATCGACCCTTGATGCTTCTTAAGATTTTTCACGTGTTTCTTTCCTTGGTTGTGTATGTGAAGCATTTCAACGGTGTCACAGTTTACCATACAAACCTCATAGTACAGTTTGGTCAGAGAATGCACGACACGAACTATGGCTAAGGGGACAAGTCCGTTTGAAAGTCTAGGTGGTACCTGTAGAGCAAAGTGTTGATTAATTCAAGTCAGAAAAATAAATGATACAAAATTACAATAATTAAACCTATTCTAAGTATAAATAAGAACAAAAAAGACCACTGCACTTGTTGAGCATGAGAATATTTTTAAATTCTTTTGTTCCAGTGAATCTATTTCGCTTATGAGATTTTTTTCCACTGTTGAAAATGTTAGATATGTATGCCCTAGAGGCCTTCATTGTATAGGATGCTAGAGATATATATGTACAGCACAATCTTGCTTGATATGATAGTATGATATTTGGTTTGCCTTTATCTTAACATGTGTATATATTTTACTTGTTATTTCATATCGCTTACACATGTTGATAAATCCCGTAGGATCATTGCTTGACTGCCAGCGTTATGATGGCAATCATACTTATGGGAGCTGGGTAGTCGATAAGCACATCCTTAAATGTCCCTATTCATGGGAGTATCGAGACTGGGCTTCGATACTCCAGAGTATACTAGTGTATACATTTCTAGACCCTGACGAAGGGCAATGATTGGTCCCGCAGCCATTGGTGTGATGCACCTAAGATTGTATACAGGTGCTCACTTTGGGTGAGTACACTCGACGGACTCGCCGAGAACTGGCTAGATGGTATTATACCTATCTTCAGATAGCAGTTCTTTGGTGACATGAGTACAAATAGTCTGTTGACCTGAGGTCGTCATTTATCTCTTGTGAGTTCCCACCGTGCTTTGATTGCTATCCTACCATGGCTCTACTGAGTCGTGCAAATAGGTTTTAGTTGGGTACAGTCCCGAGCCAAATGGAGGCAGTGAGCGATTTTTGGGGATTTGTCTCTCCCGGTATAGGGAGTCGATATTGCGCTGTGCTTTGTTGGACAACACCATAAGTCTCTGGCCAGGGCAGATTGAGAATTACTGATAGTTAAATCAGTAGATTCTCGGATAGTTTTGAGCCACATCGGGACGACTTGTCCGGTTATTAGGGGTCTGACATTTTCGACCCCTAGACCCGGTATGTGATACTCTTAGACGAACATACTGGACTGTACGGAGATTTTCATGGATAGGCTCAGTAGGAGTTCAGATGAGTTTGTTCGTTGACCTTCTTTTTGACAAGTATCTTGGTAGTCATTACGTACACCTAGTGCCACTGACGGGCTTGTTGTTAAACCCACTGCCAGCATACTGTCGAGTCTTTAGAGTCCTACACAGAGGGTTTCTCTGGTTTAGGAGAAATGATGTAGAGGCCGCATGGTTTTACGTGCAGGGTTCCGATCATAAGCGTGTACTAGCTACACGGATTTTTTCGGATGGATAATACTAGCGGGCTTAAGATTAATCCGCATTCTAGTATTATATTATTGGATTATTTTTATCTCTTGGTATTCGTATTTTTTGTAGTATGAATACGGGTATGTATATACGGTGAGGGCATTCTTGTATTTTCACTTAAGTAATTTTAGAAGAAGACACCTCTTTTGTGTTAAATCTATTTATTGAAAATAGATAATGAGGTGGAGGGATGAGGTGTAATAAAGCATGGCATGAACCATGGCTATTTATTTTCTTTATTTATTTGTGAGAACTATTCAAGCATGTCTACTATATTTTATTGAAAATGAAATGCTTGATGGTTTTGAGCTTAGCCATTCTTCACTTCATTCTACACTCGATATTCTCTCCCCTCCTTTGCTCTCTTCTTCTTCCTCAAACCCTAACACTATGATGTGTTTAGAAAACTAGGGATATTGAGATAAATTAATCTAATTAACACTCTACATATTCTATGCTACCTAGATTAGCAAACTAGGTACTTTAATTACTTCACTTTTGAGGTTAGAGCTTGAACCATAGACTCTCGGGTGGATCGTCTTCGACTCAAGAAGGCCGACGACCAAGCTTGATCCTGATGAAAGAGGAGCTTAAGAAGAGGATAAGAATACCCGAAGTACTTGAATACAAAGGTATAAATCACTTCATAGTAGATTAGAACCTTTGTTAGTTTTGCTAGTTAAGGCTTATGGTAGCTCTTGAGAGTTTAGTCGATGTTGCTAGCTGTAAAATTGTTTTTTTAATTCCGCCCCTCTACAAACCCTATGGAGTGTGAGACATCGACTTACATGATATCAGAGCCACTCCATAAGCCTTAGATAGCTCGTAGAGATGTTAGAAATCCGCCGTTTTTGTCGCGCACGAATTGCCGACAAAAACAGTCCCTAAAAATGAAGTTTTGAGATGTTTGCACACCCTGCGGGCTCACGGTTTGAACTGAGAAGCCGTGGGTGAAGCATGGGCAACCTAGGGAACCCCCGAGGGGGACCAAAGGTCAGGCCCACTCCCTAAGACCACCACAAGGTAGCCTTGGGGGTTTGTGATCCGAGAGCACCCCAAAAGGGTGCTCTCGGGTCTGCCTACCTAAGGGGGCCACCTCGTGGTGGCCCCCGGGGATGGGTATCCCTTTTAGGCCCCTGATACGACAGTTAATTTTTGTTCTTTCGCTCTCGCAAAGATTCGGACGGGTTTCGAGTTCGTTTCGACTCCTGGATTGGCTTAAACCGAATTTTTTAGGAACTTTAGTGAATTGTTTTTTCATGTCTTGGAAAATTGTTTTCATTTGCTAATGTGTACGGAATTCTAACATCGTGGTTTTCTTTACTTGCTTTTGTGATGCGTATATGTGTTCTTAAATATCTTCTAATTGCTATACGTCTATTAGAAGGGGTTGCACATATCTTGTGATGTTCAGATGCGAGTGGTTTCATGGATCGTCGTGTGAATGGCTCGGTGTGAATTTTGATGTGAAATGTGAGTGATTTTTTGTCATTCATGTAATATTGATGTATATTCTTTTATTGGGGATCATCCAGATTGAGAATGTAGTCATCGGCTGTATATTATTTTTCATTTCCGCATCTAGAATTGACCCAGGGAGGAGTGCACAAGCTACCTGTTGGCTTTAGTGCCCTCAAGTCAATTATTATAATCGCAGGTATGCGATTGTGATGATTGAGGGAGGACCTATACGGGTAGAACAGTCTTACTCAAAATGATAGTAGGCTATATGGTTTTTCTTTATCATCATGTACATGCATTATGTGGTATTACAGATTACTATTACATGTTGATAGAGCCCATATGATTCTTGCTTGAATACAAGCATTTTGATGGCGATCATATACGTGGGAGCTGGGTGGTCTATAAGCACATCTTTAAATGTCCCTAGTTGAGGGAGTATTGAGACTGGGCATCGATACTCCGGAGTAGATTACTGTAAACTTTTCGAGACCCCGACGAGGGGCGGTGGCCGGTCTCACAAGCCATTCGTGTCAGTTAGTCACCTAAGATAGTATACAGATGCTCATTGGGTTATGAGTTACACTGGACGGACTCGCCGGGAACATGTTAGATGGTATTATACCTATTGTCAGATAGTAGTTCTTAGGTGACATGAGTACAGGTTAGTCTGTCGACCTGAGATCGTCATTTGTATTGTGTGAGTTCCCACTGTGCTTTGATTACTACCCTACCACGGCTCAAAAGAGTCGTGCAAACAAGTTTTCGTTGGGTATAGTCCTGAGCCACATGGAGGCAGAGAGCGGATCGTCGGGGATTCATCTATACTGATATTGGGGGTTGATGTCGCGCTGTGCACGGATGGCCATCACCAGAAATCCTTAGCCATGGTAAACGAGAATTACTGATTTGGATCAGCAGTTTCTTAGTGGGTCATGGGCTTCATACTGACAAGAAATATTGCGTTATTAGGGGTCTGACTTTATCCACCACCTAGATCCGATATGTGATACTCTTGAATGAACAGACCAGACTGTATGGAGATTGTCACAGACATGCTCAGTAGGGGTTTAGATGAGTTTGTTCGTTGGCCTTCCTTTCTCTCAATACATGTGTAGCCGTTACATACAGCTAGTGCCTCTGACGTGCTTGTGGTTAAACCCACCGCCAGCGTATTTACGAGTCTTTAGAGTCCCACACAGAGGGTTTTCCTGGTTCAGGCGAAATGTAGTAACCGTATTTTGATACGTGCAGGGTTCCGATCAAATGATTGTACTAGTTACCCGGACTTTCGATAATACTAGCCAGCTCGTGTTTGAGTTGGATTATTAAATCAGGTATTGATTTAATAATTTACGTATATGTATTTCGATATGTATA
This sequence comes from Agapanthus africanus, assembly GCA_030015575.1. Lineage (NCBI taxonomy): Eukaryota > Viridiplantae > Streptophyta > Magnoliopsida > Asparagales > Amaryllidaceae > Agapanthus > Agapanthus africanus. Next base: position 132,606,111 of record JASDDO010000008.1, read on the forward strand.
ATCTAGTATTATGTTCTTTGTGTTATTCTATCTCTTTGGGTATTCGTATTTTGGTACGAATATAGGTATGTATATACAGTAGAGTGTAATTCGTATTTATACGGAAAATATTCTAGAAGGTGGAAACCTCATTTTGGTTTATCCATTTATTAATTTAAATGGAAATGAGGTGTAAAGGTGATGAAAAGAGAATGGTGAGAACCATGCATGAACAGTGTTGACAAATGAATTGTTAATTCATTTGTGCTAACTATTCATGTCTTGTTGCTATATTATATTTGAAAATTGGTTTTACAAAACCTTGCTTCATATTTTCTCTCTCATGATGGATGGTCATTTGAAAAACACTCTCACCATTTTGCTTGCTCTCTTCACTACCTTTCTTGAGCTCCTCCTCCTTCATCTTCATCTTCTACATTACCATCTCATGTGTTAAGAAACAATGGTAGAAGAGAGATAGATAAACACTTAGATCTACTCACTACATCTCTAGGCACTCTAGATTAGCAACCTAGAGTCCCGAGTTACTTTACTAGATTCTTAGTGTGGAGCTAGAGTCATGAGCTACATCTCTCGGGTGGATCATCTTCAGCGGAGGAAGACCGGCGGTCAACCTCGATCGAGGAGACCTCTAGGAGCTAAGGAAGATGGTAGAAGACCGAAGGACATGGTTCATTCGGTATACAACTTCTAACCTTATAGTCAAGATATCCTTTGTTGCTAGTTTTAGGTTTATGGTTCGATTCTAGGACGAGTTTTTTAGCGCCAAGTTTTTTCCTCTAAAAACACCATTTTTGTTCCACATCGGCCACGGTAGATGGCCAGGGTGCTAGCAAACCCTAACATGGTATTGTTAGTTGTATGTATGCCCTAAAGGCCAGTATTGTACAAATGATGTATATTATATTGGATGCTTGGACATATATAGAGATGACTTTCTTGCTCGATATGATAGTATGCTATCTGGTTGCTCTTTATCTTAACATGTATACTTGTCTCTTTATACTGTCTTATGGTTATATGTTGGTAAAGCCCTTAGGATGTGTACTTGACCACCTGGACTATGATGCGGATCATACTAGTGGGGACATGGTAGTCCATAAGTACATCCTTCAAGGTCCCTAGTCGTGGGTGTATCGAGACAGGGCATCGATATACCAGAAGTAGACTAGCGTATACGCTCCTCGACCCATGAGATGGGCGATGGATGATCCCATATCCATTGGTGTTTGACATCAGAGATGGTATACGGATGCTCAGTGGAGACTGGGTACACTGGACGGACTCGCCGAGAACTCCCAGATGGTATTATACTTCACGTCAGATGGCAGTTCTCAGGTGACACTTGTGCAGGTTAGTCTGTAGACCCGAGATCGTCATAGAGTCTTGTGTGATTCCCACTATGCTTTGATTTCCACCTTACCACGTCTATGAGGGCGTGCAAAACGGTGGTTTTTGGGTACAGTCCCGAGTCAAATGGCGGCAATGAGCGATAGGAGGGGTTTCATCTCTCCCGGTATTGGGGGTTGATATTGCGCTATGCTCGATTGGCCGTAACAGGGAAGTCCCTGGCCAGGGCTGATTCAGAGAATTTGCTGGTAAGTGTTACCAGTAGTTTCTCGACCCGTTATGAGTCTCACATCGGCACAACTTATCGGTTATTGGGGTCTGACGTTTACCACCCCTAGACTTGATATGCGACATATCAGACGAAGAGTCCGGACTGCACGGTAGTGTTGCCGGTTGGCTCGACGGGAGTTGTAGCAGGTTCGCTTGTTCTCTTCTGATCGCTCAATACCCGGGTGGCCGTTATGTTTAGCTGACCGCTTGCGGCTTGGGGGTGCTTGATATGATCAACACCCACTGCCGGTGTATTGACGAGTCTTAGAGTCCCACAATGGAGTTTCCTAGTCCAGGCGAAACGTTGTGGTGCGCGTATGTGATATGCGCATGGACCCGATTAAAATGCGCGTATAGGATACCGTATATTGATCGGGCGGCTTGCTTTTGGTGGGGTCATATGTGATATGACCGGATTGATGAATCAAGTGTTGATTTATTAATTAACCATTAGTTTCTCACTTGAAATCCTTTCTTGAGTTTGATGGATGCATGCATGCATGTATGCCTTCTTTTTGATTCATGCACATATGGATGTACATATACACATACATACATACATACATCCTTCATGGTTGCTTATACAATGAAAATGGTGGCAATATAAGACTCACACCATGGTTTTATTTATATAAATTATTATTGAATTTGATTTAAAGCAAAAGAAAAGGAAAGGATAATTCATGGAAGCTTTCTACACTCTTCTTTTGACCTAACCATCCTCACCCACCTTTTAACCTTGGGTAAACTTTCCTTTTGTGCTTTAACTCAAATTCAATAAGATATTCATTGTTTAAACCATGGTTTGAGATGAGAACAAGAAAATATATATTGATATATTTTCTTTTTCCTTTGAGAAAGAGAGTGATTCTTTTCACTCTTGAAAAAGATATAGCCATCATCTTCTTCTTCCTCTCTCGTTTTGCTCTCTAGATTTTTATAGTGAGAAATATACTCATCAAGTTAGGATTTTGAAGTGAGAAAGAGAACCACAACACCATTCTACACAAGTCTAGCCCACTTGTTTGGAGTGTTAGCTTCATTTCGTTCTCTTGATCGGGTGAAGTTGCAAGCTTGGACAAAGCGGACTCCGGGTGGATCATCGGTGACCTAGAGGAGTTCAAGCGGAGATTTTTCAAATCCCAAGTAGCCGAGGAGTCTAGCGTAGGGAGCTACAAAGGTTGTACTCTCTAAACCCTACCTTTTCTTTCATATGATGATATGCAAGTTTTAGAAACCCTAATTTTCTAGGAACGATCCGATGTTTGTTAACTTAGCACCCTAAAGACTCCACCTTTGGTACATGCGATGCTTCCAAACCCTTCATGAGGTGCTAGGCTAACCTTTCATTGGTATCAGAGCCGACCTAGAACATTAGGCGACACTTTAACGAAGTAAAAACTCCGATCGAACTAAAATACGACTTTCTCGGACGCTCTCTAGACATTTTTTAAAATCTGGTTATTTTCAGAATTAAAAATATGGAAAAAAATTCAGCAGGTAAATATAAGAGTTAGTGTGAAAAACGAGACCATGAACAGTAAATTTGAGCGCGGAACCGCGGCAATAGCCTGCTTAGGCCGCGGTTCCGCAGCCATTCTGTTTCTTCATGGTGTCATTTTTGCACAGTAACTCATTTCACTACTTGTATAATTTTTATGGTATTTTTAATCTGAATTTTGTGCTGTTTGTTCTGGAGATGGTTTTGGACTCGTCGATTCGATCGGAATTTTCATTTCGTGTTTTTTCCGGATAAATTAGAATGTATTGAAGTGTTTGAACGAGTATCATTTTCTCACTTTTCACGGGGTTTAAAATCTTTCAGAAATACGCGCAAGTTTGTTTGTGGTGGACCCTCTAGAAGACAACAAACCTTAACTCGATTATGCGACCGTCTTGAACTGCCTTTTGAACCTTAGGGTTTGGGACAGTACGGCGTGCCACATGTGAGGCGTTGGCTTGACCTTTCTACGGCTGGACCGCTACCACTGTGTCACACTCCTGGTTTTTGAACTCTGCTCATGTGTTGAGCTTTAGCGAATCTTGGGTATTTGATCGTTCGTTCGAAAACTTTAATACCGTCTATTTATCTGGAATGTGATGCAATATGTGGAATTCATATAGTTGGACATGAAATACGAAGTATGTGATATTTCGCATTTACGATGTCTAAAGATAATGTGGATTCCAATTATTGCAGTTTTACACTTTCTTTTCTGTGACCGTAAGTGTAGTATGTCGATATCGCCGGTTTCGTTGCTATACATCAACGACAATTGGGGTATGCATACTTACTTACGTTGATGATATATGATATTATGTGTTGCTGAGATATGATGTGCAGGATTGTCGCAATTGAATAGCCGGGGGTTTTTATGTGAGATGAGAGTTTTATATTTTCATTCATGTAAATTTAAATGTAATGTAATATTCTTTTATTTGGGGCACTTCCAGGTTGAGGTCGATGCCACCAGTGTTGTATATTATTTACTTTTCCGCATTAGGATGGACCCAAGGAGGGGAGCACAGGTGACCGAGTTCTGGGGTTCAGTTGGAGGCCATCTCGAGGAGTCGAGACCGGGTCTCCTAAACTCTAGAATTGGTAGGGTCGCTTGCCGCTCTCGTAGGGATCCATGGTGTGGGCTTGGCTATTCATCGCGATTGTGGAATCCGTATTTTCTATTGTTGGCTAAATACTAAATACGGACGTCCTAGTATATCCCACATTATATCTATGTTTCTGCTGCGATATCTGTGATGTGATCATTAGATATGTTCTGTGATGGATACAGTATATAGTATATATGATATATTATATAGGTGTTACTTATGTTTTACACCTGCGCTAGCACTGTCCTGCTCTGCCGTTAGTTACCTAACCTAACGGTGCACGAGGGGACATCGAGGCGAATGCGGATGGTATAAGTGTACGTCGTATTTATCTGTGATGTTTAGGTGAGATAAATGATGGGACTTCATTAATATAATTAATGAAAGAAAAGAAACCTAGAGGATATTGTAGAATCAAATTTTCAAATAAAAGGGTAGCTACAGTTTTGCTTTGCATAGTGGTATATATGATATACCCTGCACCTTATTCGATGAGGAAAGAGCCGAGATCCCTTCACCGGGAGTGACCTCTTTAACAAAACCGGCAGATGCTATACAACACTCGGTTTGACTTTTGACTGCTTTTGGAGTTTTGCTTTGCACAGTGATATATATGATATATCCCGCACCTTACTCGATGAGGAAAGAGCCGAGATCCCTTCACCGGTAGTGACCTCTTTAGCAAAACTAATGAAAGCCTCAAAATCACTCCATTTCAAAACTCACTCGATTCTACAACGATATCAAGTTCATTACGCTCATGGTTTTTCTGAAAAACCTGCGTAGCCCTCCGTCAATTCAGATATGTAATATTTAGTATTCGTGCTACGGTTGTTTGGCATGCGTCAAGGCGTAGTGTACGGTAGCTGATTATTACTTATCTGTAGCATGAGATGCGATTGGATTAGGGTATTCATACGGCGTTGTTTGGCATGCGTCAAGGGTCGTACGGGTGGGTTTAATTCAATCACGAATTGTACGGGTTGAACTTGACTAGCGGACTATGGGTTGTTTGGCATGTGTCAAGGTCATAGCACGCTAGGGGCAAAATATTATCGGGAATTTCAAGTGTTGAGATTTGCAATGAAATTGCATACCTTCTATGAGATAGTTGGATCCCGATACCCACTGCGAGTAATTGTTACTCCTGGGAGAGTTTTACACAGGATAATTAGCCGATCAAGTAGGTGTCTAGAAAGGTGTCAACGGGGTTACGCCTTTGGGAAAACGAGGTTTACTTTAATTAGGTCCGTGCAAAAGCACGGGGAACCTCCCTCAAAGTACCGACACTGGCCTGGCTGAAAGATCGGCGAAGTTGTAGGGTGTAATTAATCCCGGCTAGTCTTTCCTTTTAGGGTTTGAAGGAAGATTTGATAAAAACAGTGGGAGCCATCCTGATTAGATAAGATAATAAACCAATCTGATCTTGTAAGAGCATACGCTAAAGTGTTTTCTTCTCTCTCTCTCTCCAGGTAGCGACCATGTCATGCCTTAATCAAGATAATAATATGGATGTATTGACCGAATCCGCATGTTATACTGTGCAGGGGAATGTTGGACCCGTTCTATCTTATAAGTATTATAAGACTGAACAGGAAACAGGAGAATGTCTGGATTCTCACGCCGCCCAAATGGAGGACATGCATGTTGATGCACCTTCTTCGGGTGTGTTTGTCATTGAGAACTGTTTTTCAGTTCACCCTACATCCTGGGTATTAGATACCGGATTAGGATCCCACGTATGTAAACAATTACATGGGCTGCGGAAAGGTAGAGAACTGGGAAAGGGTGATCATTCCGTTCAAGTAGGGAATGGTGCAAGTGTTGCAGCCAAAGAAGTTGGCGAATATCACCTAGTATTACCAAGTCGTAATACACTGGTTCTGAATGAGTGCTATTATATACCGAACATGATGTGCAACATTATATCAGTTTCTTTACTGAGTAAATAAGGATATAATTTTGTAGTACAGGATAATGTTATGAACATTTTCCTAGATCAAAAGTTGATTGCATCAGGCTCGTTACATAATGGCATATTCATTCTCAATCAAAATACAGTCCTCAATTTACAAAACACACACAAGAGGAAGAGTTCAGAACTGAACGAATCCTTCTTGTGGCATTGTAGACTAGGTCACATAAATGCGACACGACTAGCTAAGTTGCATAAAGATGGATATTTGAATCCGTTTGAATTTTCATCTTATGACACTTGCCAGTCATGTCTCAAAGGTAAAATGACCAAAACTCCGTTTACGGGACACGGAGAAAGAGTTACGGAACCCTCAGGGCTGATACATAGTGATGTATGCGGTCCTATGTCTACACATGCCAGGGACAGTTCTTCCTACTTCATTACATTCACTGACGATCTCTCTAGATACGGACTTGTGTTCCTGATAAAACACAAGTCTGAAGCTTTTGAGAAATTCAGAGAATATAAGCACGAAGTAGAGAACCAAACAGGCAAAAGTATTAAGATCCTTCAATCTGATCGAGGGGGAGAATACTTGAGCAATGATTTTCTAGATTATTTAAAAGAGAATGGGATTCTCTCTCAGCTCACTCCTCCTTATACACCACAGCACAATGGTGTATCGGAACGGAGAAACCGCACCCTATTAGATATAGTGCGCTCAATGATGAGTACAGCTGAGTTACCTATTTCCTTCTGGGGATATGCGCTTGAGACAGCCATGGACCTATTGAATAGAGTTCCTACCAAATCAGTGCCTACCACTCCATATGAGATATGGAAAGGCAAGAGACCACATCTTAATTACATTAAGATATGGGGTTGTCCAGCTTATGTCAAAAGACAAAATCCGGACAAACTCGAGGCAAGATCAGTCTTATGTAAGTTTATAGGATATCCCAAAAATTCACAAGGGTATATCTTCTACCACCCCGAGGAACAAAAGGTGTTTGTTTCTCGACATGCCACTTTCTTAGAGGTTTTCTTATGAAACAGATAAGTGGCATTGAGGTAGAACTGGAAGAGGTTCCTGTTAGTTATGTATATGCCCTAGAGGCCATTGTTGTACATTTGATGTATATTATAATGGATGCTTGGATATATATAGAGAGGACTTTCTTGCTCGTCATGATAGTATGCTATTTGGTTTCACTTTATCTTAACATGTTGACTTGTATTGGTTTACTGTCTTTCTCTCACATGTTGATAAAGCCCTTAGGATCTGTACTCGACTACCGGGATTATGATGAGATCATACTAGTGGGGCTATGGTAGTCGATGAGTACATCCTATAAATGTTCCTAGTCGAGGGTATATCGAGACAGGGCATCGATACACTAGAGTAGACTAGCGTATACGCATCTTGACCTATATGATGGGCGATGGATGATCCCATATCCATCGGTGTTTGACATCAAGGATGGTGTATGAGTGCTCAGTGGAGACTGGGTACACTGGACGGACTCGCCGAGAACTCCCAGTTGGTGATATACCACACGTCACATGGCAGTTCTTCGGTGACACTGGTACAGGGTAGTCTGTAGACCCGAGATCGTCATAGAGTCTTGTGTGATTCCTACTGTGCTTTGATTTCCACCTTACCACGTCCAAGAGGGCGTGCAAAATAGTGGCTTTTGGGTACAGTCCCGAATCACATGGAGGCAATGAGCGATAGGAGGGGATTCATCTCTCCCGGTATAGGGAGTTGATGTTGTGCTGTGTTCGATTGGCTATAACTGGAAGTCCCTGGGCAGGGCTGGTATAGAGATATACTGGTAAGTGTTACCAGTAGTTTCTCGACCTGTTATGAGCCTCACATTGACACGACTTATCGGTTACTGTGGTTTGACGTATACCACCCCTAGACATGATATGCGACATATCAGACGAACAGACCGGACTGTACGGGAGTGTTACTGATTGGATTCACAGGAGAACGGACCGGCTAGCTTGTTGATCTTCTGATCGGTCAATACCTGGGTGGCTGTTACGTTTAGCTGACCGCTTGCAGCTTGTGGGTGTTTGATATGATCATCACCTGCTACCGGCGTATTGACGATTCTTTAGAGTCCTACACAGAGGTTTCTTGGCTCAGGCAAAACGGAGTAGAGGCACATATGTGATATGTGCAGGACCGAGGATAATGCGATATGAGATACCATAATATATTCTCGCGATATTTAGATATGAATCGGGACAACGGATCAAGTGTTGATTCGATGAATCGGTGCATGATATATTAGTCGGTTATATTCGATATAACCGGATCGTCGGACCAAGTGTTGATTCGATGATTTAATGTATAATGATATATATGATATATTGTTTTACATTATCTAATATTGGCTCGCTTTATTATTTCATTTTCTCACTGGATGATACATTGATATATATGCGATATATGTTAATTGTATTATTTTCTTTTGTTGCAAATATATAATATATATGTGATATATATTGTTGTGACATAATATGATTTATTATTAAACATGTTTAAGGATGATTAAATGGGATTAGGGTTTGATTAAGGCTAGCTTCTTCTTGCACATTCTAGAAGCTTTTCCTCTTGTCTTGGTTAAGATATTATGGTTGATATTTCTTGATGACTCATTTCTAACCTAACCAAACCCTAACTCTAGTTTATTCTCTACAAACTCTTAGCCTATCATCCTTGACCATGGTTCAATAATCAATTATATACATTTCTTTTCTATTCATCACAAAAGGAATTATCATTTCTATTATGATCTTCTTCTCTCTTGAGTTAAAAAGAAAAAGCTTACTTGAAATTCCATTTGTGATGATAAATTGTGAGAAAGTGAGATAAAAAGATAGCATAAATACTACTCCATCATCCTCATCTAATCTAGCCCATTAGATTAGGGTGTTCATCTCTTTAGAGTGTGAAAGCTTGGGTTATAGCAACTTCGACATAGATCATCGGAGAATCGGAACACTTCAAGCTAGCATGGATCGTTCGAGTCGTGGAGCCTCTCTTGATTCCGGGTGATTGTGGATCGCGGCGAAGGGACTTCTACTCGGAGCTTGTGAAGCGAAGAAGCGGACTACAAAGGTTGTAATCCCTCACACTTAGCTATAAAGATATCATCTTGCATGCTAAACCCTAATAATCTAGCAAAGATCCCGTCTTTGGGTTGTTCGGCACATGTAAAATTTTATTCGGGCATGTTTGATGCTTTATGAACCTTCACAAGTGTGCCTAGGAACCCTACAGTTCCAGCGACACAAACTATAACAAAAGACTTGGTAGAATCAGAGGATTCAGTAGTACCTGACGAACCCCAGCCGCTCCGCCGATCTAGCAGGGTTTCTCGTCCACCTGAAAGATACTACGGTTTTCTCATTGATGGTGGGAGTGAGGATTGCATCATGGAGGATGATGACCCAACTAGCTTCGAGCAGGCCATCACGAGTAGGGACTCAGTGAAATGGCTGGATGCTATGCGGTCAGAGATGGAATCCATGTACACCAACAAAGTATGGACTTTGGAAGTTGCTCCTGAAGGGGTAAAGCCCATTGGGAGCAAGTGGATCTTCAAGAAAAAACTTGGTGTAGATGGGAAAGTGGAGACTTTCAAAGCTAGACTTGTTGCAAAGGGTTTTCGTCAAAGACCAGGTGTGGACTATGACGAAACCTTTTCTCCAGTACCTATGCATAAATCCATCCAGATCATGCTTGCCATCGCTGCATATCATGATTATGAAATCTGGCAAATGGATGTTAAGACTGCCTTTCTAAACAGTGATTTAGAAGAGTGCGTGTACATGACTCAGCCAGAGGGCTTCGTAGATAGTGGGAGCAGCGGGAAGGTGTGCAAGCTGCTTAAATCCATTTATAGATTAAAGCAAGCATCGCGGAGTTGGAACATCTGCTTTGACGTCGTTATCAAAGAGTTTGATTTCGTCAAAAACGTAGATGAACCTTGTATCTACAAGAAGGTAGCAGAGAGTAAGGTTGTCTTCCTCGTATTGTACGTGGACGACATACTCTTGATAGGAAATGATATTCCTATGCTGCAATCGGTCAAGCTCTTCTTATCACAAAGATTCTCAATGAAAGATCTTGGTGTTGCCTCATGCATATTAGGAATTAGGATCTATAGAGATAGATCCAAACGGATATTGGGATTGTCCCAATCCAGGTACATTGACACCATACTAAAGAGGTTTAGTATGGAAGAATCCAAGCGTGGGAACTTAGCCACGATCTCTGGAGCCACTCTCTCCAAAGAGATGTCTCCCAAGACTGATTTGGAGAGAGCTCGCATGCAAGGGATACCCTATGCTTCGGTTGTAGGCTCTATCATGTACGCGATGCTATGTACTAGACCCGATGTAGCATACTCACTAAGTGTAGTGAGCAGGTATCAAGCTGATCCTGGAGAGAGTCACTGGACAGCTGTGAAGAGCATTCTCAATTACTTACGAAGGACTAAAGAGATGCTCTTAGTGTATAGTAACGAAGAACTCCAAGTGGAGTCCTTTACCGATTCGAGCTTCCAGAGTGATAAGGACGACTCTAAGTCGCAGTCGGGATTTTTCTTTACCCTTTACGGAGGGGCGGTTAGCTGGAAGAGTTCCAAGGAGGAAACCGTGGCAGACTCGACGATGGAGGCTGAATACATCGCTGCCAACGATGCTGCCAAAGAGGCTGTCTGGATCAGGAAGTTCATTACTGAACTTGGAGTGGTTCCATCCATTGAGCATCCAATACCTTTGTATTGCGATAACAATGGAGCGGTGGCTTTGGCCAAGGAACCCAGGTCCCATCAGTGATCCAGGCATATTCTGAGGCGGTATCACCTGATTCGGGAGATAGTTGATCGCCGGGAGATCGAGATCAGGAGGGTTGACACGAAGAACAACACAGCGGATCCACTCACGAAGGCCATTCCCTAGATACAGTTTGAGAGACTCTTCGGGATGCTCGGTATGCGATACTACAGCAGCTGGCCCTAGTGCAAATGGGAGATTATTAGTTGTATGTATGCCCTAGAGGCCAGTATTGTACAGATGATGTATATTATATTGGATGCTTAGAAATATATAGAGATGACTTTCTTGCTCGATATGATAGTATGCTATCTGGTTGCTCTTTATCTTAACATGTATACTTGTCTCTTTATACTGTCTTATGGTTACATGTTGGTAAAGCCCTTAGGATGTGTACTTGACCACCTGGACTATGATGCGGATCATACTAGTGGGGACATGGTAGTCCATAAGTACATCCTTCAAGGTCCCTAGTCGTGGGTGTATCGAGACAGGGCATCGATATACCAGAAGTAGACTAGCGTATACGCTCCTCGACCCATGAGATGGGCGATGGATGATCCCATATCCATTGGTGTTTGACATCAGAGATGGTATACGGGTGCTCAGTGGAGACTGGGTACACTGGATGGACTCGCTGAGAACTCCCAGATGGTATTATACCTCACGTCAGATGGCAGTTCTCAGGTGACACTTGTGCAGGTTACTGTAGACCCGAGATCATCATAGAGTCTTGTGTGATTCCCACTGTGCTTTGATTTCCACCTTACCACGTCCATGAGGGCATGCAAAACGGTGGTTTTTGGGTACAGTCCCGAGTCACATGGAGGCAATGAGTGATAGGAGGGGTTTCGTCTCTCCCGGTATTGGGGGTTAATGTTGCGCTGTGCTCGATTGGCCGTAACAGGGAAGTCCCTGGCCAGGGCTGATTCAGAGAATTTGCTGGTAAGTGTTACCAGTAGTTTCTCGACCCGTTATGAGCCTTACATCGGCACAACTTATCGGTTATTGGGGTCTGACGTTTACCACCCCTAGACTTGATATGCGACATATCAGACGAAGAGACCGGACTGCACGGTAGTGTTGCCGGTTGGCTCGACGGGAGTTGTAGCAGGTTCGCTTGTTCTCTTCTGATCGCTCAATACCCGGGTGGCCGTTACGTTTAGCTGACCGCTTGCGGCTTGGGGGTGCTTGATATGATCAACACCCACTGCCGGCGTATTGACGAGTCTTAGAGTCCCACAATGGAGTTTCCTAGTCCAGGCGAAACGTTGTGGTGCGCGTATGTGATATGCGCATGGACCCGATTAAAATGCGCGTATAGGATACCGTATATTGATCGGGCGGCTTGCTTTTGGTGGGGTCATATGTGATATGACCGGATTGATGAATCAAGTGTTGATTTATTAATTAACCATTAGTTTCTCACTTGAATTCCTTTCTTGAGTTTGATGGATGTATGCATGCATGTATACCTTCTTTTTGATTCATGCACATATGGATGTACATATACACATACATACATACATACATACATACATCCTTCTTGGTTGCTTATACAAAGAAAATGGTAGCAATATAAGACTCACACCATGGTTTTATTTATATAAATTATTATTGAATTTGATTTAAAGCAAAAGAAAAGGAAATGATAATTCATGGAAGCTTTCTACACTCTTCTTTTGACCTAACCATTCTCACCCACCTTTTAACCTTGGGTAAACTTTCCTTTTGTGCTTTAACTCAAGTTCAATAAGATATTCATTGTTTAAACCATGGTTTGAGATGAGAACAAGAAAATATATATTGATATATTTTCTTGTTCCTTTGAGAAAGAGAGTGATTCTTTTCACTCTTGAAAAAGATATAGCCATCATCTTCTTCTTCCTCTCTCATTTTGCTCTCTAGATTTTTATAGTGAGCAATATACTCATCAAGTTAGGATTTTGAAGTGAGAAAGAGAACCACAACACCATTCTACACAAGTTTAGCCCACTTATTTGGAGTGTTAGCTTCATTTCGTTCTCTTGATCGGGTGAAGTTGCAAGCTTGGACAAAGCGGACTCCGGGTGGATCATCGGTGACCTAGAGGAGTTCAAGCGGAGCTTTTTCAAACCCCAAGTAGCCGAGGAGTCTAGCATAGGGAGCTACAAAGGTTGTACTCTCTAAACCCTACCTTTTCTTTCATATGATGATATGCAAGTTTTAGAAACCCTAATTTCCTAGGAACGATCCGATGTTTGTTAACTTAGCACCCTAAAGACTCCACCTTTGGTACATGTGATGCTTCCAAACACTTCATGAGGTGCTAGGCTAACCTTTCAGGTATCAGAGCTACCCCATAAACCTTTAGTAGCTAGTTTGCACAAGGTTAAAATATCGATCGACCAAATTTTCCGAATCACAATTCCATTTTGATATGCTTGCTGTCGTTTTTAAAACTTGTTAAAAAAATTATTCAGATTGTCTTAAAAATACATGCAGGCATTTTTAGAGCATTTCAAGAAATTTGGGCACGTGAGCCAACTATATGGCAGCGGAACCGCCGTAAAACGTGCCTATTGGAGGTGGTTCCGCGGTCGATTTGTGGCCATTGTTTGCCAAATTTCTTCTGGCACTCTATTATGTGGAAATGTGATTTTTGGGATGTATGTTTTTGGCCCAGATTTGTTTGAGTGCCGGTTTGCATTTGGGGCCAATGTGGAAAAGTTTAAGTCGATCAAAAGTTTGAATACATGTTTAGCAATGCATATGTTAATATCTGTGACCGTGAATATCATTGAGCGGTACAACCTGACTAGTTGCTATATGTTCAACTAGACGGGTTTGCGAACATGATATTCACGTCGATGTTTTGCGTTGTGCTGATATTGTGGTTGGATTGTCGTGTTAGATATCCTATGGTGCAATGGTAATAGTACAGTTCAGATTCATTTGTATATTCGATATTGCAGGACGAGCATCCGACATGTGGACATCCGTCTCTGCCAGATTGTATATTCTTGTATTGGGGCACGACCGGGTTAAGGTCGATGTCACCATTATATATATACTTTTCTTTTCTGTACTAGGATTACCCCGCGGTGGAGTGCTCGAATAGCCGGGTTCTAGAGGGAAACGGGCCCGCATCTCATGGCGTTGAGACGGATGGGGCCTTACTCTAGAATTGGCGGGGAATTTGCCGTACTCATAGGGGGTATAGGATGACCCACGGAGGGGTGCTCAAGTTACCGGATTTCGTGAAGTGCTGGGTGGCCCATTCACTTTGTTGATTGGGGTTTCCTCACTTCTGGGATTGGCAGGTAACTTGCCACACTCGTAGGGGTCTTGGTTATTCATTGCATAGGCTATCCACACGACCGGGGAACGTCGGTTTTCATTTGTGGCTCAAAGGAAAACCGGGGCTCCTAGATTATCCGTTGTTCTGTGTTGCTTATTGCTCTTTTGTGATGTTTCTTATATCATGCTGTTGGGTTCCTTAGCACCCTCGCGGTGTTTACTAGGGCGCATGCCATTTCAAAATTTTCTAGAGAGCTAAAGAACCCGAAGGAGGATCGAACTAGAGACTTAGGGTTTTCTAGATTGTAAACTCTTTACAAACTAAAGGGAAGAAGGAATACAACCTTTATAGACCAGTCCTTCACTTCAATAGCTCCGTGTAGTAGTCTCTTCGCTGCGATCATGAACTCCCAGACTTTAGAGAGGCTCCACAAGATATATGGAACAAGCTTGCATCGAAGTCTTCGAGGCTGAAGATGATCTACGTCGATGAGACACTAGATCATGCTATCTCTTCACTAATGGTGAGATTAGTGAAGAAAACACACTAAACTAAATGGCAAGTAGTAGAGGATGATGTACTAGGAAGTGGGCTCTCTTTAGTTTTATTTTTCTCACAATAAATCATCACTTAGAAAAAGCTGGCAAGCTTTTTCTCTTGAGGAAGAAGAAGAAGTGATGAAGAAAATGAATGAGAGAGTGAGGTTAGAATTGCAACCATGGGTGAATTAGTGTCATGCCTAACTGTTCAGTTGATAAAATTACATATTTGTATTACATTTTTCCTACCATTTTCATATTAAAAAAGGACTTTATTATAATATATTATACATATGAGGGTTTATGTGTAAAAACACTATTTTCTATGTGTTAATATATTTTAATTAGTATTTGGTAGGAAAATGTATGCAAATAAATTCATTGACCAAATCCTAGTAGAACTAGGTCTACTAAATCTTATTTGAGTTGTTGTGCAGAATATTTCCAAGTTGTGCAGAATTTTCCAAGGCTAGAATCAAGCAAATCAAGTTGTTGAAGAAAACTTGCCAAATTAAGAAGCAAAACTTGGAGACCAAGTCTGGAAGTAACCGAGAGAAGATTTATGAATTCTGAAGGTGTCTAGGATTGCCACATGTCACAAGATGTAAGTACAAGAAAACTCATAAAGAGATCTCACCCTTTGAGCGCGGATCCGCGGCCCTAGCCCCCATTTGCCGCGGATCCGCCTCACTTCTAGGGAATTGGGAGGCAAGATTTTTTAGCATAAATCTATGATCAATTTTACCAAGTTTTCAACAATAAGATTCTGGCTTTCCACTGTAAAAGGGCACTGAGAGCCTCTTGGAAAAGTTATCAAGCTGAAGAGATCACGAAGCTCCCGACGCTCACGCATCCAGGCTGATCATCGACTGTTCGACTACCTCCTTAGGAAAGATCGAGAAGCAACTAGTTGTAATCATTTTCTATGGATTAAAAGTATAGTTTGTTCAAGTCGATTAATAAAGGTAGTTCTTTCTAATTGTTTTTGCATTTTACATTATGTTTTCCCTCTCTGTCTTTTCATCTTCTTCTCCCAACATGCGCGAGTAATTCTCCGCTTTTTAGGGTTCGTAGGATTAGGGTAGGCTAATGGACGATGAAAATAATTAAACCCTTTTTAAGTCCTATAAAGTTTAGGAATTTTATCAAAAGAATCATTAACATTCTAATCGGGTGCGCTAGTAATTCTTTCCTAGTTCCGACCGCGATTAGAGATTAGATTAATGATTGTTTCGGTAAAGGCTAGATATGAACGGAGTTCCGTGTCGAGATAAGGGTTAAGAGTGGGATTCCTTTTCCCTCCAGAAACCCTAATCTACACGCATTACCGTCGTTCTAGTTCTAAATCTATTAATGGATAAAAATGGTAACTTTTAATTAATCGTCCATAACTACTAAATCCTAACGAACCCTATAAGCCCTCTTATTATATTATCTACATCTCTAAAATAATCTAGATCTATATTTTACATTCTTGTTTAACGTAGATCTAGAAATCATTCTATAAAAATTCTTTTATCCCTCCTCTCTTTCTCAACACATCTAAAGTAAAAGTAAAGGGTTCCACGTTTCCCAAAGGATGACCCGTACTCATCTCGGTCTAGCTACGTGCGACACCGTTATTGATTGCGGTTAACTAAAAACACACTTTCTCGAACAAATCAAATGGCGCCGTTGCCGGGGATACGTGCGTAATTTTTTATTTTTTCTATTTGTGTTGAATTCTTAGACGAGCCATATCATTATTAAAACAAAACTGCAAATTGCATATTTAACGATTTGTGCATGAATTTTTGCAAGGAGATCTGGAGTCACAGAATTAAGGAGAACAGGAAACAGAGACATTTTTAGAGATCCAGAGGAGCACAGAAGGCTATACAAAAAAATTTCATCAACTGTTCCTTCTGCCACGCGGCGGAACCGCGGCAAAAGCACCCCTTATGCTGCAGAATCGCGGCAATTTGGAGGAATTAGGGAATCAATCTTCTCTGGTATCTTTCTCAACTCCTCTCTCTCCTCAAATCCAATAAAATCTATTTTCTGCAGGATTCTTTGCAAAATTGCGCCGCTAAAAAAAAATCTTTTTGCAAAAGTTTTGTGATTGGTTTTTTTTTGCATATTTAATACGGATTTTAAGGGGTACAGACCAAATCAAGATAAAGTGGGGATTTCATCACCCTTCCTAAGCCCTACAAATCACAAACTGAGCATATAGATCAACCCTTCATTAATTTAAAAAATATCTAGACCAGACTCTAAGGACTGTCGCGCTCAATAAGGACAGAGGAAGGTCGTGGGTAATCTATCGTTTATCCGCATTGCTTTTGTAGTGCCTAGGAAAGTGTGACAAAGGTTAGTGGTTTTTAATTAGGCCCACGACGTGGTTCCTTCCCACTTACCTGGCACTTACCTGGCTACAAGGGTAATACGGAGGCGGTAGAGGATTTATCCTGCGGCTTGTCCTTTGGAAGTCTAGGAGCGGTCTAGAGACTGGACCTAGGTGACCTTAGTTCTAGGGTTGCTTGTGCATCTTAGGGAGATTTGTCTTGAGTTCCACTTTTTCAAAACAAGCCAAATTTAAATCACACACACGCTGCCACTTGCACTAAACCCTCTTAGTGCATGCTCGGCTGGACACGGGATCCTAGTGCCCGTCTTGTCCGCGTTCCTGCTATCGACGCCGAAGTCGGTACTTCTTCATCTTCTTTTCCCCCACCACACACCACATCGACCGAGATGGACGGAACTCCATCAGAATATAACACCACGTTGCCACCGCCCGTAAGTGCGCAGAATCCACCGCGCATCTCTCTCCAAGAGAGATGCTATCCTATCCGTGGTCCTCTTCCCACTTGTCTATCTCTTCCACCACCGAACGGGGATAATTTCGAAATTAAACCCCACTACATCAATCTGCTGCCCAAATTTCATGGGCTTGAGTCGGAAGACGCGTACGTTTTCATCATCAAATTCGAAAACGTATGCGCAATGATGGGTACTTCACAATTGACTTTAGATGCTATGCGCTTACGTCTTCTCCCATTCACATTGAGCGACTTGGCAGAAAAATGGCTTTATAATACTGCCGCACACTCTATCACTAATTGGGATGAATTTGTCATAGAATTTCTTAAGAAGTTTTACCCAAACCATAAGACTGCCCACATTAGGAGCGAGATCAACCAGTTCACCCAGCTTCCTAATGAACCATTTTGGAAGTGCTTTGAACGTTTCAAAGATTTTCTTGTCCAATGCCCCCATCACGGAATACAAAGATGGGATTTATGTCGGATTATATATGAGGGCATTAACCCAGCGACAAAGCAGATGCTTGAAACAATGTGTCAATGCAATTTCATGTCTAAAGATGACGGTGAAGCGTGGAAATATCTGGAAGATCTAGCAGAAAGAACTTTGCAGTGGGAAAGCGTAAGACCACCTTCAACTAAGTGAGGTATTCACCAGCTCGATGTTTCTATCGCAGTAAAAGCCGAAATGGCAGCGATACAGAAGAAACTCGACGCTATTGAGAACAAATTTTCATCATTCTCCCTAAATCAGGTCACGCTTCCTAAGACCGTCTGTGGTTGCTGTTCGGATCCTTCACACTTAACGGAAGAATGTCCTATGAATGCATCGTTTCAAGCTAATGCTGCTTTTCAGCAGCGACCTAGAAACGACCCTTATTCTTCCACATACAATCAAGGATGGAGGAATCATCCGAACTTTGCTTGGAATCAAAACCAACAAAGCAATTATCAAAGACCTCCTCCACAGCAACCACAACCACAGAATCAGCCCCCCTTTCAGTCACCGAATTTTCAAAATCCGGCCAACATTTCTACACCACAATTGGCCGGTACTGACAACTCACTTGCACAAACTTTGGATATGTTCATGAAATAATCCATGCAAATTTCGGCTGAGATGAGGTCTTCTATTGATACCCTAACAAAAAACTCCTCCTCCCATGGTGAGAGTATCAAATCAATACAAAACCAAATCGCACAGTTAAACGCCGCAATGAGTGCGAGAGAGAAAGGGAAACTCCCATCTCAACCCCTACCGAATCCTGACCATTCACAAAGTCATAATGTGAATGCCATTACTACGTTGAGATCGGGGAGAGCACTGAACAACCGAGTGGGTGAGCAATTTGATGATAGTGACACATTTGATATCCCAGCTTCTTCTTCTTCTTCCCCTAATTCGTCTAGTCCCCCACCTTCATCCGAGCCTATTCTCCGTTTTCCCCAAGGCTCGAACATTTCTCCAAATCTATCTAAGTCGATGCCCACTCCAATTTTGGGATCGAATCCGTCGCCACAGTCTTCTCAACAAACGTTGGACCCAAAACTTATTGATCGAGCTCCATTTCCAAACCGATTAAGGGCCAACAGACCTAACCTGCAAATGGAGAAGATTGTGGAAATGTTTAAGCAAGTTAGCGTGAATATTCCTCTTCTAGATACTATTCAACAAGTCCCATCTTATGCAAGAATCCTTAAAGACTTGTGCACTAGGAAGAGAAAAACTCAAGTGCCTAAAAAGGTTTTCATGACGAGTAATGTTAGCACAGTTTTTACCCAACAAATACCAAAGAAACGTAAGGACCCCGACTGTCCTACAATCTCTATTTCTATTGGGGGTAAAAATATAAATCGTGCTTTACTCGATCTAGGCGCTAGCGTCAACTTGCTTCCTTATTTAGTATACGAGCAGTTAGGAATTGGAGAGTTAAAACCCGCCCATTGTACTCTCCAAATGGCAGACCGATCTATCACCAAACCTCGGGGCGAACTAGAGGATGTGTTAATTAAAGTCGGGGAATTCATATTTCCCGTGGACTTTATTGTTTTAGATACACAACCTGTGGCAAACCCACGTAATCAAATCCCGGTGATACTTGGTCGACCCTTCCTAGCAACTTCTAACGCTGTAATTAATTGTCGTAACGGTTCTATGAACTTATCCTTCGGGAAAATGACAATTGAGCTTAATATTTACAAGCTAGGAAGTCAGCCATCAGAACCTTCTGCTCATTTGCTGGATGTTTGTTCCATCCGCGAGATAGCTTCCGAAAGCTGCATGGATGAGGAGCTTTGCTTTGATGTTCTCGACAACACTAATGAGACATCGTTTGATCTTGCACCACTTCACAGTGAGGATATGTTCAATGAGTCCGACCTTGAGATTGAACCCGTTGACTCGTTGCAAAAGCCAGTAGCACTTTCCGAGTCAATATCTTATGCAAGTTTTGAACCTCTTCGGGAGTCCGAATATCATTCGCTTACCCCACCTTTTATTGTCTCTCCGCCAATTCTTGATCTCAAACCGCTACCTTCTCATCTTAAATATGCACATTTAGGAGAGAATGAGACTTTTCCAGTGATTATTTCCGCTTCTCTAGCCTTAGAGCAAGAGAATGCACTTTTGGCAGTGCTGAGATCGAATCGGGAAGCATTTGGTTGGACAATGGCTGACATCAAAGGGATTAGTCCCTTAATTGTTGAACATTACATACATCTGATGGATGAAGCCAAACCAACCCGAGACCCACAAAGACGGTTAAATCCCGTTATGAAGGAGGCGGTAAAGAAAGAAATCGTCAAGTGCCTTGATAGTGGAATAATTTACCCCATATCTGATAGCCAATGGGTAAGTCCAATTCATGTGGTCCCTAAAAAGTCTGGCATCACGGTCATCACTAATGAGGCTAATGAGTTAATACAATCACGTATCCAAACTGGGTGGCGCGTATGTATCGATTACAGGAAACTTAATGCCGCGACGAGGAAAGATCACTTCCCTCTACCTTTCATTGACCAGTTGTTAGAACGACTAGCGGGACACGAATACTACTGTTTCTTGGACGGATACTCTGGTTATAACCAGGTCCCCACTGCCGAAAAGGATCAAGATAAATCCACTTTTACTTGTCATTTCGGAACTTTTGCTTATAGACGCATGCCCTTTGGGTTATGCAATGCTCCCGCTACATTTCAACGGTGCATGATGGGGATATTTTCAGATATGGTGGAAAATTTTCTGGAAATTTTTATGGACGATTTCTCCATTTTTGGGGACTCCTTTGAGGACTGCCTTCGTAATCTTGACGCTGTTCTTACCCGCTGTAAGGATAAGAACTTGACTTTCAATTGGGAAAAATGCCATTTTATGGTCCAAGAAGGTATTGTACTTGGACATATAATTTCACATAAAGGTATTGAGGTTGACAGAGCTAAAATAGATGTCATTCAAAACCTCCCTCGTCCCAATTGCGTCAAAGATATACGATCCTTCCTTGGCCATGCAGGATTTTATAGGAGATTTATTAAGGACTTTAGCAAAATTGCTAGACCCTTAACCCTTCTATTGGCCAAGGACACTACATTTCACTTCGATTCGGATTGTGAGGCTGCTTTTGAATTGCTTAAAGAATCACTCACTACAGCCCCCATTCTATCATCTCCGGATTGGAACCACCCATTCGAGCTTATGTGTGATGCATCAGATTTTGCTATTGGTGCGGTCTTAGGACAGCACATTGATAAGATGCCACATGTAATTTACTATGCAAGTAGGACCTTGAATGATACACAAATAAATTACACAACTACCGAGAAAGAACTCTTGGCAGTTCTATTTGCATTAGAGAAATTCAGGCCCTACTTGATTGGCTCGCCTATTGTGGTATACACAGATCACTCCGCCCTACGACATCTTTTATCGAAGAAGGATGCGAAGGCCAGGCTAATACGTTGGATCCTATTGTTACAAGAATTTGATCTTGTCATCAAAGACAAGAGTGGATGTGAAAACGTTGTAGCCGACCATCTTTCACGCATCACTTCTTCACCAACTGTGACCGTGCTGATAAATGACTCATTTCCCGACGAACAGCTCTTGAATGTATCCTACGAACCTTGGTTTGTGGATATCGTGAACTATCTTGCGACGGGACTTATACCTAGCGATTGGTCGAAACAAGACAAACTTCGATTTTTATCCCAAGTAAAATATTTTTACTGGGATGAACCATATCTATTCAAGTATTGTTCCGATCAAATCATTCGCAGGTGTGTCCCTAACGATGAATTCAAGAGCGTGTTATCATTTTGTCATGATGAGGCATGCGGCGGTCATTTTGGACATCGAAAAATGGCGGAGAAAGTTTTGCAATGTGGCTTTTATTGGCCAACATTATTTAAAGATGCATTTGAACATTGCAAAACTTGTCCACGATGTCAGCATTTGGGTCGGATTTCACGAAGGAATGAGATGCCACTCCAACCTATATTGGTTGTGGAAATATTTGATGTTTGGGGTATTGATTTTATAGGCCATTTTCCCAACTCCTTTGGGAATCTATATATCTTGTTAGCGGTTGATTATGTCTCGAAGTGGGTGGAAGCTATACCGTGTCGCACTAATGACAACAAAGTTGTCATTAAGTTCCTTAAAGAAAATATCTTTTCGCGATTCGGACACCCTCGCACTATCATTAGCGACAACGGGACACATTTCTGCAATAGATCTTTCGAGGCCTTGATGCGGAAATATTCAATCACCCACAAGCTTTCTACGCCCTATCACCCCCAAACAAGCGGGCAGGCTGAGATCTCAAATAGGCAGATCAAACAGATATTGGAGAAAACGGTTTCTAAGAACCGTAAAGATTGGTCAACCAAATTGACGGATGCTCTTGGGCATTCCGCACCGCTTATAAGACCGATCTTGGTATGTCTCCATACTGCCTTGTGTTTGGGAAGGCATGCCACCTTCCTGTCGAGATCGAACATAAAGCAATGTGGGCTATTAAAGAGCTTAATTTTGATCTTGATCATGCAGGCAGCTATCAGAAGCTGCAATTGAATGAGCTAAGCGAACTCAGCGATGAAGCTTACGATAATGCGGTAATAGTAAAGAATAGGACTAAAGTGTTCCACGATAAAAATATTTTTAGAAAAACCATCACATCGGGGCAACAAGTCCTTCTTTACGATTCCCGTCTCCATCTTCATCCGGGTAAGCTTAAATCTCGTTGGAAAGGACCTTTTGTGGTGCGGTATGTACACCCGCACGGGACAGTTGAAGTCGAAAATTTGAAAAACGGTTCGATTTTTCAAGTGAATGGGCATAGAGTAAAACCGTATTTTTCTGCTGACCCCACGGAGGAGCTCCTGTTTTTACAGGAGCCGCTTTATCAAAACTAAATTTCCTCCGCCTCACCTCCATGTTTTGGTAACTTTTTGAAATTTTAAGAATGGAGGTGAGTGAAAAATGATTTGATTGAATATCTGTACGTGTCAAAGAATAAGTTTGGGGGAATTTTTCATTTAATTATTATTTTACCCCTTGTATCTCTCTCTTAGTATACAGGTCCATGTTCTCAAAAGGCTACATCAGTGAGGACACTGCTGAAAACAGGTTTGGGGGGTAGGTTTGTATTCACTGAATTATCTTTGACACCGGGCATTAAAATTTTTTTTATAACAAAAGAATAGAAAGTGAAACATTACATCCAAAAGATAGGAATAGTTTAAGAAAACCAAGAAAATTAGAAGTTTTCTTACACGAACTAGTAATAAGTAGTTATGAGCTGTTTTCCCAAGGGTTTGTAAAATGAAGGAAGTCACTAATCTGAGAATAAAAATAAGTCTGAAAAATAGTTTCTATTCTGGAAGCCAAACATTTGAATGTTGATACCCTACTATATACACACGTCTTGAAACTCGGGATAGTAGAGGATACCTTGAAATGCTCTTGTCTAAAAGCCAAAGTATGAAGGAAATGAAAAAAAAAATTGAAGAAAATATAAAAATGGTGAAAAGAAAAAAATGAACACTGGTTTTGTATCGCCAAGGCAGCAATAAAAAAATATAGCGAGGGTGCCTCTTCACCTAGTGCCCTAAGGCCAACTGGTCCGGGAGTCACTGCTAAGCCTTAGGTGGTGCAAGACGAGGAAAATATTATCACCGAATCAGCAAACACATGAGTAACCGGTCGGTTAGTACCTCAAGAAGTATTAACGGTCACATGAAAATGTGTGAGCAAATCTTAATATTCATCAAATTAAAAAGTACTAAGGAAGATGGACAAGAGTATGATAGCTTGAATTGAATTCTCCGAGTGTAGGGATGTTCTTTACACACACGTGGGGTTATATGATCAATGTTTGGATGAAAGGTAGGAATGAAGAGTAAAGACGATGTTTTATTGAGGGATGATGTGATTTCTAACATTTTTTCATGACTATTAAGATAGGGCTCATGATAACTGAAAAGCTAGTGTAGTTGGAAACTCTTCTTTTCAAAGTCTTTCTTTTATGGTTCTTATCTTTATATGTAAATTTCACCATCTCTATTTTATTATAGGATTTTGTGGGTGTAATCCGCTGAAAACCCTCAGGAGACAACACTCCTCCTACTAGGGACACCTAGAGGTTTAACGGCTTGTTGCACGTGCTCAGTGCAATCGTGTTTGCCTACGAAAGTGTGTTTAGTTTTCTCCTTTCTTTTTGTCCTCTTGAATAAACTAGTTTGCTCGGGACGATCAAAGATAAGTTTGGGGGTATTTGTTCAGTTGATAAAACTGCACATTTGTATTACATTTTTCCTACCATTTTCATATTAAAAAAGGACTTTATTATAATATATTATACATATGAGGGTTTATGTGTAAAAACACTATTTTCCATGTGTTAATATATTTTAATTAGCATTTGGTAGGAAAATGTATGCAAATAAATTCATTGACCAAATCGTAGTAGAACTAGGTCTACTAAATCTTATTTGAGTTGTTGTGCAGAATATTTCCAAGTTGTGCAGAATTTTCCAAGGGTAGAATCAAGCAAATCAAGTTGTTGAAGAAAACTTGCCAAATTAAGAAGCAAAACTTGGAGACCAAGTCTGGAAGCAACCGAGAGAAGATTTATGAATTCTGAAGGTGCCTAGGATTGCCACATGTCACAAGATGCAAGCACAAGAAAACTCATAAAGAGATCTCACCCTTTGAGCGCGGATCCGCGGCCTTAGCCCCCATTTGCCGCGGATCCGCCGCACTTCTAGGGAATTGGGAGGCATGATTTTTTGGCATAAATCTATGATGAATTTTACCAAGTTTTCAACAATAAGATTCTGGCTTTGCACTATAAAAGGGCACCGAGAGCCTCTTGGAAAAGTTATCAAGCCGAAGAGATCACGAAGCTCCCGAAGCTCATGCATCCAGGCTGATCATCGACTGTTCGACTACCTCCTTAGGAAAGATCGAGAAGCAACTAGTTGTATTCATTTTCTATGGATCAAAAGTGTAGTTTGTTCAAGTCGATTAATAAAGGTAGTTCTTTTTAATTGTTTTAGCATTTTACATTATGTTTTCCCTCTCTGTCTTTTCATCTTCTTCTCCCAACATGCGCGAGTAATTCTCCGCTAGTTAGGGTTCGTAGGATTAAGGTAGGCTAATGGACGATGAAAATAATTAAACCCTTTTTAAGTCCTATAAAGTTTAGGAACTTTATCAAAAGAATCATTAACATCCTAATCGGGCGCGCTAGTAATTCTTTGCTAGTTCCGACCGCGATTAGAGATTAGATTAATGATTGTTTCGGTAAAGACTAGATATGAACGGAGTTCCGTGTCGAGATAAGGGTTAAGAGTGGGATTCCTTTTCCCTCCAGAAACCCTAATCTACACGCATTACCGTCGTTCTAGTTCTAAATCTATTAATGGATAAAAAGGGTAACATTTAATTAATCGTCCATAACTACTAAATCCTAACGAACCCTATAAGCCCTCTTATTATATTATCTACATCTCTAAAATAATCTAGATCTATATTTTACATTCTTGTTTAACGTAGATCTAGAAACCATTCTATAAAAATTCTTTTATCCCTCCTCTCTTTCTCAACACATCTAAAGTAAAAGTAAAAGGTTCCACGTTTCCCAGAGGACGACCCGTACTCATCTCGGTCTAGCTACGTGCGACACCGTTATTGATTGCGGTTAACTAAAAACACACTTTCTCGAACAAATCACTAACTCATGTAGATAATAAACCATAGCTATGAGTTAAGGGTTGGGTTAAGAAATATCTTAAGCAATGACAAAAGAGTGGACTTGGTCAATGTTTTCTACAGGCTTCTCCAAGCTTCAATCATGACTCATTCCAAATCTTTTGTGAATTACTTAATGATAAATAAAACCCAAACATAAACCCTAGCATGGTATAAGTCTCATACATACATGTTGCAAGTGTAACTTAACATGACATAGCAATATATATCACATATATATTTTGTGTGTAAAAATAAAACAATACATTTAACATATATCACATATATATCAATGTATCATAAGTGAGAAAAATAATTACTTAAGTGAGCTAATATTAGTTAATTTAATTTAATATATAATTCTATATTAAATTATTAAATCAACACTTGATTTAATAATTCGGCTATATTACATATAACCGACTAATATCAAATGTAACAACTTATCAAATCAACACTTGATCCGATAGCTTGGCTATATCACATATAACCTACGATGTCACTAATCGTGAGAATAGAATGCGGCATCACATACACGCATTAATCTCGGTCCCGTACATATTACATATGTGCTCCTACTCCATTTCGCATGAACCAGGAAACCTCTGTGTAGGATTCTAAAGACTCGTCAATACACCGGCAGTAGGTGATGATTATATCAAACACCCACAAGTCGCAAGCGGTCTGCTAAACGTAACGGCCACCCGGGTATTGAGCGATCATAAGATCAACAAGCAAGCCTGCTCATACTCCTGCGAATCCAATTAGTAACACTACCGTGCAGTCCGGTCTCTTCGTCTGATATGTCGCATATCACAGCCTGGGGGTGGTATATCGTCAGACCCCGATACCCTGATAAGTCATGCCGATGCAAGGTCTATAACGGTTCAAGAAACTACAGATAACACTTACCAGTAAATCTCAGCAACCCTGTCCAGGGATTTCATGTTATGGACAATCGAGCATAGCGCAACATCAACTCCCAATACCGGGAGAGACGAAACCCCTCCTATCGCTCATTGCCTCGATGTTACTCGGGACTGTACACAAAAACCACCTTTTCGCATGATCTTTTGACCGTGGTATGGTGGAAATCAAAGCACAGTGGGCATCACACAAGACTCTACAGACTAACCTGTACCAGTGTCACCAGAGAACCGCTATCCGACGATAGGTATAATACCATCTAGGAGTTCTCAGCGAGTCTGTCCAGTTTACCCAGTCTCCACTGAGCACTCGTATACCTTCTTTGATGTCAAACACCAATGGATATGGGATCATCCATCACCCATCATATGGGTCGAGAAGCGTATACGCTACTCTACTCTGGAGTATCGATGCCCTGTCTCGATACTCCCTCGACTAGGAACATTTGAAGGATGTACTTATCGACTACCCTGTCCCCACTAGTATGATCCTGGTAGTCAAGTACTCATCTTAAGGGCTTTATCAACATGTAATAGAGAGACAATAAGTGTACATGTTAAGATAAAGAGCAATCAGATAACATACTATCTTGTCGAGCAAGAAAGTCCTCCCTATATATGTCCAGACATCCACTACAATATACATCGCATGTACAGTAATGGCCTCTAGGGCATACATATAACTAACAATCTCCTACTTGCACTAAGGCCATCTGTTGTAGTATCCAATACCCAACAAGATAGCAGTGGTTGTAGTATCCAATACTCAACCATCCCATAGAAGTTTCTCTAGAGGTAAGGCCTTTGTGAGTGGATCTGCTGTGTTATCCTATAGGTCTACTCTCCTAATCTCGATCCCTTGGAGATCAGCCATCTCCCTGATCAGGTGATACTTGCCTCAGAATATGTCTGGAATGCTGTTGGGATCTTCCTTCCTAGGACAAAACCACAACTCCATTGTTGTCACAATAACAGTTATTGGACGCTCAATGGTAGGAACCTTGTTCATCTCATGAACAAGAAAATGCCCAGACAGCCACTTTGGCAGCATCATTGGTAGCAATGTATTCAGCCTTTATCGTCTAGTATATCACGGTATCTAGCTTAGAACTCTTCCAATATACCGTCCCTCCACTGAGGATAAAGACAATGCCTGTGACTGACTCTCATTCGAACTTATCACTCAATAAGCTGGAACCAAGAACTTTCTTTTAGTGCTTCTCAAGTACTTAAGAATGTCCTCCACAGCTATCTAGTGATTCTCCCAAGATCCGATTGATTCCTAATCAATACACCTTGTGAGTCATCTGCATCTGGTCTGTTACATAACATCGCATACTCTGATAGAGCCTACTGACGAAGCATAGGCTATCCCTTTTATGCGAGCTCTCTCCAAATCAGTCTTGGGAGACATCTTTTTGGAGAGAGTGATCCATGAGTAAGTGGGAGAACCACCACGGTTAGAATCGTCCATACTAAACCCCTTTAGTATGGTGCTTATGTACCTGGATTTGGGACACTCCCAACATCCACTGAGATCTATCTCCATAGATCATAATCCACAAGATGTAGTAGGTATCATCCAAATCTTTCTTTGAGAATCCTCGTGATAAGAGGAGCTTGACCGAGTGTAGCATAGGAAACTATTTCCTATCAAGAGTATGTCATCTACGTACAATACGTGTAAGACAACCCCACTCTCTACAACCTTCTTGTATATACAAAGTTCATCTACCTTTTTGATGAAGTCAAACTCTTTGACTGACACATCAAAACAGATGTTCCAACTCTGCGATGCGCGCACTGATCCTGATGGACTTAAGCATAGCTTTGAAAGTCTCAACTTTTCCATCTACACCAAGAATCTTCTTAAGATCCATTTGCTCCCAATGGGTTTTACCCTTTCAGGTGCAACATTCAAAGTCATACTTTGTTGGTGTACATGGATTCCATCTTTGATCGCATAGCATCCAGTCATTTCACAGAGTCGCCACTCGTGATGGCCTGCCTGAACCTAGTTGGGCCAACATCAAACATGATGCAATCCTCGCTCCCACTGTTACCGAGAAGATCGTAGTATCTCTCAAGTGGATGAGGACCCCTACCAGATTCACGGAGAGGCTGAGGCTCGTTGGAGATAATTGAATCCTTTGGTTTCACCAAATCATCAGCTGTTAGTTAGTCTAGCTGGAACTTCTTCCAGTTCTACCTTATGACCATAAATTTCTTCACAAGAAATTTCTTTTCTAAAAAGGTGGCATGCTGAGAAACAAAATACCTTTTGCTCCTCAGTGTGGTAGAAGATATACCCTCGCAAATGTTCGGGATATCATAACAAACTTGTACAGTACTGACCTTGCCTCGAGCTTGTCCGGATTCTTCCTTTCAACATAGGCCAGACAACCCCATTTCTTAACTCGTTTAAGACATGGTCTCTTCCCACACCATATCTCATATGTAGTGGTAGGACCTGATTTGGACGGAACCCTATTCAATAGGTATACAGCTTTTCAAGTGCATAACACTCAAAAGGAAACAGGTAACTCAGCAGTACTTATCATAGAGCGCGCCATATCTCATAGGGTGCGATACCTCCGCCCCGATACACCGTAATGATATGGTGTATAAGAAGGAGTAAGCTGAGAGAGAATCTCATTCTCCTTTTAGAAACTCCAGGAAATCCATGCACAAGTATTCACCTCCTCGATCACATCGAAGGACTTAATACTTTTACCAGTCTGATTCTTTAACTTCAAGCTTATATTCCTTGAATTTCACAAAAGTTTCAGACTTGTGTTTCAACAGGAACATATGTCCGAATCTTGAGAGATAGTCGATGAATATAATAAAGTACAAAGAATCAATCCTGGCATTTGTAGACATAGGACCGCATACATCATCATGTATCTATCCCAAGAGTTCACTAACTCTTTCCCTGTTTCCAATAAACGGAGCTATGGTCATCTTATCTTTGTGACAGGACTGACAAGTATTATAAGATGAAAATTCGAACAGATTCTCATATTCATCCTTATATAATTTAGCTGGTCGTGTCGCATTGATATGACCTAGTCTACAATGCCTCAAGAAGGATTCGTTCATTCTTGAACTAGTCCTCTTGTGTGTGTTCTAGATACTTTGAACTGTGGTTTGATTTAGAACTTATATGCCATTATATAATATGCCTGATCGAATCAACTCTTGATTGAGGAAAATGTTCACAACATAATACTCTAATACAGAATTTTATCCTTCTTTAATTTATTAAACAAACTGATGTTATGTTGTATGTCAGGTTTGGTATCCAATAACATTTGTTCAGAGTCAATGTATCTAATACAAGGTGATATCTGCCAACTAACTTGGTTGGAAAAATTGCACCATTCTCTAATACTTAGAGACATATCACCATTCTCAGTTCTCTACCTCTCTGTAGCCCATGTAACTCTTACATATGTACGATTCTGATTCAGTATCTCATATCTAGGACATAGAGGATACTGAGAAACAGTTCTAGATAACGAATACACCTGAAGAATATGCATCAACATGCCTAATCCTCGATTGGGTGGCATGGGAATCCGGATATTCCCCTATTTCTTACTCGGATTTATAACAGTTATATGATAGAGCGGAACCAGCGTTCCCTAGCTTAGTATAATAAGCAGGTTTGGTCAATGCATCCATATTATTATCTTGATTAAGGCGTGACATGGTCGCTACCAGGAGAAAGAGAGAAGAAAACACTCTTCGTGCGCTCTTGCAGGATTAGATTGGTTATTAATTTATCTAATCAGGATGGCTCCCACTGTTTAGTCAAATCTACCTTCAAACTCTAAAAGGTAAGACTAGCCGGGATTAATTACACCCTACAAATTTGCCCATCTTTCAGCCAGGCCAGTGTTGGTACTTTGAGGGAGGTTCCCCATGCTTTCGCACGGACCTAATTAAGATAAACCTCGTTTTCCCAGAGGCATAACCCCGTTAACACCTTTCTAGACACTTACTTGATCGGCTAATTGTAATGTGTAAAACTCACCCAGGAATAACTCTTACTCGCTGTGGGTATCGAGATCCAACTATCTCATAGAAGGTATGCAATCTCATTGCAAATTTCAACACTTGAAACTCCCGATAACAGTTTTTACCCCTAGCACCTATGACCTTGGCTATGGTCGACATATCATAAGTACTAGTCAGGTTTTACCCACCATTTCGTAATTAATTAGACCCTCCCACATGACCCTCGGCTATGGTCGACATAATCATGTGGCTGTCCTAACTAATTGCATCATATGTTGTGTAGGAAAGACATCACTTATCAACCGTACACTATGCCTCGGCTATGGTCGACATACGCAGCACAGATACTAAGTACTCTACTTCCTAAAATGACGGAGGGCTACACAGGTTTTTAAGAAAACCATGAGCGTAATGAACTTGATATCGTTGCAGAATCGAGTGAATTTTAAAAGAAGTGTTTTTGAGACTTTTACTAGTTTTGCTAAAGAGATCACTCCCGGTGAAGGGATCTCGGCTCTTTCCTTATCGAATAAGGTGCCGGATATTCTATAAGGATTACCGCTATGCAAAGAAAAAACTATATAAGCAATCAAAAGAAAAACCGAGTTTTGTAGCATCTTCTAGTTTCGCTAAAGAGGTCACTCCCGGTGAAGGGATCTCGACTCTTTCCTTATCGAATAAGGTGCTGGATATTCTACAAGGAATACCGCTATGCAAAGCAAGAACTAGAGCTACTAGTTTTTAAACAAGTTTCTACAACATCTTTAGGTTTCTTTTTCTTTTATTAATCTCATTAATGAAGTCCCATCATATAAGTTACCTAAGCATCACAGATAAATACAACGTACGCTTGTGCCATCCGCATTCGCAACGAAGTCCCATCGTGCACCGTTAGGTTAGGTAACTAACGGCAGAGCGGGGCAGGGCTAGCGTGGGTGAAAATCATAAGCAACGTCTATAATATATCATATATACTATATCCTGTATCTATCTCAACATATATCAAATGATCACATCACAGATATCGCAGCAGAAATCAACATATGAAATATTGGAGATACTGGGATTTTCGGGTTTTATATTAAGCCTGTATAAAACACGGATTCCATGGTCGTGATGAATAGCCAAACCCACATCCCTAGAGCCCTACGAAAGTGGTAAGCAACCCTACCAATTCTAGAATTAGGAGACCCGGTCTCGACTCTTCAAGATGGTCACCCACTGGACTATAGAACCCGGTTACTTGTGCTCCCCTCCTTGGGTCTATCCTAATGCGGAAAAGTAAATAATATACATCAATGGTGACATCTACCTCATTGGGTTATGAGTTACACTGGACGGAATCACCGGGAACATGCTAGATGGTATTATACCTATTGTCAGATAGTAGTTCTCAGGTGACATGAGTACAGGTTAGTCTGTCGACCTGAGATCGTCATTTGTCTCGTGTGAGTTCCTACTGTGCTTTGATTACTACCCTACCACGGCTCAAAAGAGTCATGCAAACAGGTTTTAGTTGGATATGGTCCCGAGCCACATGGAGGCAGAGAGCGGATTGTCGGGGATTCGTATCTACAGATATTGGGAGTTGATGTCGCGTTGTGCACGGGTGGCCATCACCAGAATTCCTTAGCCATGGTAAACGAGAATTACTGATTTGGATCAGCAGTTTCTCAGTGGGTCATGGGCTTCATATTGACAAGAAATATTGCGTTATTAGGGGTCTGATTTTATCCACCTCCTAGACCCAATATGCGATACTCTTAAACAAACAGATCGGACTGTGTGGAGATTGTTACAGACATGCTCAGTAGGGGTTCGGATGAGTTTGTTCGTTGGCCTTCCTTTCTCTCAATACATGTGTAGCCGTTACGTACAGCTAGTGCCGCTGACGTGCTTGTGGTTAAACTCACTGCCAGCGTATTTACGAGTCTTTAAAGTCCCACACAGAGGGTTTCCCTGGTTCAGGCGAAATGATGTAGTAGCTGTATTTTGATATGTGCAGGGTTCCGATCGAATGATTGTACTAGTTACCCGGACTTTCGATAATACTAGCCGGCTCGTGTTTGAGTCGGATTATTAAATCAGGTATTGATTTAAAAATTTACGTATATGTATTTCGATATGTATAATCTAGTATTATGTTCTTTGTGTTATTCTATCTCTTTGGGTATTCGTATTTTGGTGCGAATACGGATATGTATATACAGTAAAGTGTAATCCGTATTTATACGGAAAACATTCTGGAAGGTGGAAAACTCATTTTGGTTTATCCATTTATTAATTTAAATGGAAATGAGGTGTAAAGGTGATGAAGAGAGAATGGTGAAAACCATGCTTGAACAGTGTTGACAAATGAATTGTTAATTCATTTGTGCTAACTATTCAAGTCTGGTTGCTATATTATATTTGAAAAATGGTTTTACAAAACCTTGCTTCATATTTTCTCTCTCATGATGGATGGTCATTTGAAAAACACTCTCACCATTTTGCTTGCTCTCTTCACTATCTTTCTTGAGCTCCTCTTCCTTCATCTTCATCTTCTACCTTACCATCTCATGTGTTGAGAAACAAGGGTAGAAGAGAGATAGATAAACACTTAGATCCACTCACTACATCCCTAGGCACTCTATATTAGCAATCTAGAGTCCCTAGTTGCTTCACTAGATTCTTAGTGTGGAGCTAGAGCCATGAGCTACATCCCTCGGGTGGATCATCTTCGACGGAGGAAGGCCGGCGGTCAAGCTCGATCGAGGAGACCTCTAAGAGCTAAGGAAGATGGTAGAAGACCGAAGGATATGGTTCATTCGGTATACAACTTCTAACCTTATACTCAAGATATCCTTTGTTGCTAGTTTTAGGTTTATGGTTCGATTCTAGGACGAGTTTTTTAGCGCCAAGTTTTTTTTCCCTCTAAAAACACCATTTTTGTTCCACATCGGCCACGGTAGATGGCCAGGGTGCTAGCAAACCCCAACATGGTATCAGAGCTACCCCATAAACCTTTAGTAGCTAGTTTGCACAAGATTAAAATATCGATCGACCAAATTTTCCGAATCACAATTCCATTTTGATATGCTTGCTGTCGTTTTTAAAACTTGTTCAAAAAATTATTCAGATTGTCTTAAAAATACGTGCAGGCATTTTTAAAGCATTTCAAGAAATTTGGGCACATGAGCCAACTATATGGCAGCGGAACCGCCGCAAAACATGCCTATTGGAGGCGGTTCCGCGGTCGATTTGTGGCCATTGTTTGCCAAATTTCTTCTGGCACTCTATTATATGGAAATGTGATTTTTGGGATGTATGTTTTTGGCCCAGATTTGTTTGAGTGCTGGTTTGCATTTGGGGCCAATGTGAAAAAGTTTAAGTCGATCGAAATTTTGAATACATGTTTAGCAGTGCATATGTTAATATCTGCGACCGTGAATATCATTGAGTGGTACAACCTGACTAGTTGCTATATGTTCAACTAGACGGGTTTGCGAACATGATATTCACGTTGATGTTCTGCGTTGTGCTGATATTGTGGTTGGATTGTCGTGTTGGATATCCTATGGTGCAATGGTAGTAGTACAGTTTAGATTCATTTGTATATTCGATATTGCAGGACGACCATCCGGCATGTGGACAGCCGTCTCTGCCAGATTGTATATTCTTTTATTGGGGTACGACCGGGTTAAGGTCGATGTCACCATTGTATATATACTTTTCTTTTCTGTACTAGATTACCCCGCGGTGGAGTGCTCGAATAGCCGGGTTCTAGAGGGAAACGTGCCCGCATCTCATGGCGTTGAGACGGAGGGGGCCTTACTCTAGAATTGGCGGGCAATTCGCCGCACTCATAGGGGGTATAGGATGACCCGCGGAGGGGTGCTCAAGTTACCGAATTTCGTGAAGTGCTGGGTGGCTCATTCACTTTGTTGATTGGGGTTTCCTCACTTCTGGGATTGGCGGGTAACTTTTCGCACTCATAGGGGTCTTGGTTATTCATTGCTTAGGCTATCCACATGACCGGGGAACGTCGGTTTTCATTTGTGGCTCGAAGGAAAACCGGGGCTCCTAGATTATCCGTTGTTCTGTGTTGCTTATTGCTCTTCTGTGATATTGCTTATATCAAACTGTTGGGTTCTTTAGCACCCTCACGGTGTTTACTAGGGCATCGAACATGCCATTTCAAAATTTTCTATAGAGCTAAAGAACCCGAATAAGGATCGAACTAGAGACTTAAGGTTTTCTAGATTGTAAACTCTTTAAAAACTAAAGGGAAGAAGGAATACAACATTTATAGACCGGTCCTTCACTTCATTAGCTCCGTATAGTATTTTCTTCGCTGCGATCACGAACTCCCGGACTCTAGAGAGGCTCCACAAGATGTACGGAACAAGCTTGCATCGAAGTCTTCGAGGCCGAAGATGATCTACGTCGAGGAGACACTAGCTCATGCTATCTCTTCACTAATGGTGAGATTAGTGAAGCAAACACCCTAAACTAAATGGCAAGTAGTAGAGGATGATAATGTAGGAAGTGGGCTCTCTTTAGTTTTATTTTTCTCACAATAAATCATCACTTAGAAAAAGCTAGCAAGCTTTTTCTCTTGAGGAAGAAGAAGAAGTGATGAAGAAAATGATTGAGAGAGTGAGGTTAGAATTGCAACCATGGGTGAGTTAGTGTCATGCCTAACTCATGTAGAGAATAAACCATAGCTATGAGTTAAGGGTTGGGTTAAAAAATATCTTAAGCAATGACAAAAGAGTGGACTTGGTCAATGTTTTCTACAAGCTTCTCCAAGCTTCAACCATGACTCATTCCAAATCTTTTGTGAATTATTTAATGATAAATAAAACCCAAACATAAACCCTAGCATGGTATAAGTCTCATACATACATGTTGCAAGTGTAACCTAACATGACACAACAATTTATATCACATATATATTTTGTGTGTAAAAATAAAACAATACATTTAACATATATCACATATATATCAATGTATCATAAGTGAGAAAATAATTACTTAAGTGAGCTAATATTAGTTAATGTAATTTAATATATAATTCTATATTAAATTATTAAATCAACACTTGATTTAACAATCCGGCTATATTACATATAACCGACTAATATCAACTGTAACAACTTATCGAATCAACACTTGATCCGATAACTTGGTTATATCACATATAACCTACGATGTCACTAATCGTGAGAATAAAATGCGGCATCACATGCACGCATTAATATCGGTCCCGCACATATCACATATGTGCTCCTACTCCGTTTTGCATGAACCAGGAAACCTTTGTGTAGAACTCTAAAGACACGTCAATACGGCGGCAGTAGGTGATGATCATATCAAACACCCATAAGCCGCAAGCGGTCTGCTAAACGTAACGGCCACCCGGGTATTGAGCGATCAGAAGAACAACAAGCAAGCCTGCTCGTACTCCTACGAATCCAATCAGTAACACTACCGTACAGTCCGGTCTCTTCGTCTGATATGTCGCATATCACAGCCTGGGGGTGGTATAACGTCAGACCCCAATAGCCTGATAAGTCATGCCGATGCAAGGTCCATAACGGTTCGAGAAAATACTGATAACACTTACCAGTAAATCTCAGTAACCCTGGCCAGGGATTTCATGTTATGGCCAATCGAGCATAGCGCAACATCAACTCCCAATACCGGGAGAGATGAAACCCCTCCTATCGCTCATTGCCTCCATGTGACTCGGGACTGTATCCAAAAACTACCTTTTCGCAGGATCTCTTGACCTTGGTATGGTGGAAATCAAAGCACAGTGGGAATCACACAAGACTCTATGACGATCTCGGGTCTACAGACTAACTTGTACCAGTGTCACCAGAGAACTGCTATCCGACGATAGGTATAATACCATCTAGGAGTTCTCAGCGAGTCCGTCCAGTGTACCCAGTCTCCATTGAGCACCCGTATACCTTCTCTGATGTCAAACACCAATAGATATAGGATCATCTATCACCCATCATATGGGTCGAGAAGCGTATACGCTAGTTTACTTTGGAGTATCGATGCCCTGTCTCGATACTCCCTCGACTAGGAACATTTGAAGGATGTACTTATCGACTACCATGTCCCCACTAGTATGATCTGCATCATAATCCTGATAGTCAAGTACTCATCCTAAGGGCTTTATCAACATGTAATAGAGAGACAATAAGTGTACATGTTACGATAAAGAGCAACCAGATAGCATACTATCATGTCGAGCAAGAAAGTCCTCCTTATATATGTCCAAGCATCCACTACAATATACATCGCATGTACAGTAATGGCCTCTATGGCATACATATAACTAACACATGCCTGGGACGAATGTTATATATATTTATATATACTAATAGATGTTGTATATGTTTTTCATCCGTGCTAGTCCAGCCCTCGATATGCCGTTAGTTAAGAAACCTAACGGTGTGGGGCCCCATGGCGAATGCGGATGGCATATACGTATATTGTATTTTCGTTCTTTTCTGGTGTGATATGAATTAATTGATTGGACTACATTAATTTTGATTAAAGCAAGGAAAAATAAACCTAAATGATGTTGTTGGAACCAAATTTTGAAAACTGTTATTACAGACATTTCTTTTTTCTTTGCACATTGATATTCGGTCATGAATATCAACACCTCATTCGATGAGGCAAGAGCCGAGTTCCCTTTATGGGGAGTGACCTCTTGGGCAAAAAGTTTGCGTCATTGTAATAACTTCACTATAGTTGATTCTTTTGTTTTGCATCATGGTATTCAGTTAGGAATATCCTACACCTCACTCGACGAGGAAAGATGCTAGATCCCTTCACAGGAAGTGACCTCTTTAGCAAAAGTTTACGCCACTATATATTTGTAAAACCTCTCGAGTTCCTTCAACGATATCAAGTTCATTATGTTAAAGGTTTTTCGCCAAAAAACAGCCGTAGCCCTCCGCCATTTCCTACGAGTAGTACTTAGTATTCCTTCGTTTGTTGACTGTGTCATGGCGTAGTGTGCGGAAACTAAGTGGTGCTTGTTTATAGCATGCAATGCGATTGGTTAGGACAGTCGTGCGGCCTTGTTGACTGTGTCAAGGGCTCGTGTGGGTGGGTTTAATGCAATCAAGGTAATGACGGGTTGAACTTGAATAGGACCTTTTGATTTGTTGACTGTGTCAAGGTCACTTGGGTCCTAGGGGAAAAAACCACATCGGAAGTTTCAAACATAAAGGAAACTTGCCAAGCATGAGCATACCTTCTGGAGTGTGGTGACTTGAGTGGCATCCATCAAGTTATTATGTGATGATAGTTGGATCTTGATTCCCACTGATGAGTAGGTATTACTCTTCGGGTTATTTTCAGATGATCCCGACTAATTCTCATTTTAGGGTTTGAAGGAGAATTCGAGGAAATAGTGGGAGCCATCCTGATTAGATAAAATGATTAACCAATCTAATCTAGGTTAGAGTGCACGCTGAGTGTTTCTTTTCTCTCTCTCTCTTTGTCAGCGACCATGACCTGACTCTAAACCAAAACTCATGAACCAAGTTAACCGAACCTTCTTAAAACACTTTGATTTTTGGATTGTCATTAAGTCTCATATATCCCTGTCGCTCCTACTTTCCCTTTTGCATTTTTTCAGAACACTCCGTATCACTACGAAGATCCATATTGCTTGGATATTCCATCGTATAGTTACATACGAACTCGAAGAAGCTTGTTTCTATTTGAGGATGGATTCCGGTTCTGTAGAAATTGAGTAAGATTTTTTGGTTGTCTTTTCTTTTTCCCTTCTCTCAGGTTGCAAGAGCTCCTAGTATTAGGAGAGTACACCTATTACGGTAATTGGATAGTCTTCTTCCAAACCATAGGCAGATGCCGAAACATAGGGAATGAAGAAAACCAATTAGCCTAAGTGTGGTATACAGAAGGTAAAAAAAATTGACATGTAAATGGATTAGAGTGAGGGCAAAAAAATTGCGACTACTATCATTCACGACGAAGCCGCGTATACCCCTGCCACTCCTACTTCCTCTTTGCATTTCTCCAGAATACTCCATATCACCACGAAGATCCATATTGCTTGGATATGCCATCGTATAGTTACATACAAACTCGAAGGAACTTGTTTCAGTTCGAGGATGGTTTTCGGTTCTGGAGAAATTGAATAAACTATTCAGTTGTCTTTTCTCTTTACCTTCTCTCAGGTTGCGAGGGCTCCTGGTATTAGGAGAGTACACCTATTACGCTTGTTAGATAGTCTTCTTCTAAACCTTAGGCTGGTGCCGAAAGGTAGGGAAGAAAGAAAACCAATTAGCCTAAGTATGGTGTACAGAAGGTAAGAAGTAAAGACATATGAAGGGATTGGAGTGAGGGCAAGAAAATATACGGTTAATGTCATGAATCTGGATAGTGGAAGAGGCATTACTCGGAATACCCGGCTAGCCCTTTTGAAACATTTTCATGTTTCAGTTTTGCTGTGCGGTGTTAATTGAAAACTGTTTTCCTAATTAGATTCTGACTCGAGGGTATGTATTTACCAGACTTGATTCTCACATCTGTATGGCGTTACAGATGCTGAATGGGAGTAAAATATTGGGAATTGGGTGATAGATCCTCTATATATCAGAATTCTTTGTAATTGGTGATATTTGAGAAAATCACCTAGGTTTTGCCTAACGGCAAATATTTGGTTTTGAATATCCGTTGTTATACACCAATTTCAAACTGATATATCTATACGTTTATTTTATAAAGTGAGATATAACCTTTTGAAATTATGTCTATGCCATTTACCTATATCAGTTGATGGTTAGGTAAGGTGCATTCAACAACAGTGTAATTCTTCTTAACCATAGCACATTTTTCAACCCACGACGCACAGGATTTGAGTTATTAAACTCAGAGGACTTATACAAAGTATTGTATGTTGTCAAATGTTCGTTAGGACAAAAGGGTTGGTACTCGTACTATATTCCGTTTAGTTATGACTTCTTTGGTTTTAGACAAGTATTTTGTTGAAATATAAGGTCCAAATTTTGAGAAGTTATAGGTATAAGAATAATGTAGAGAACCATATGTTGCAAGTATTAGGATTCTTCGAGGTGATCGAAAATGTAGATACTTATACTAGGTATTCCGTAGTAAGTAATATATTTGAGAACTTGTTTCTCTCTCAGGTTACTCATCCGTGAGTACGCTCCTTGATGAGTAATGCTGCTTGGCCTTCTTCCATTTAGTCGATATGTACTTGAAACGACTGCATGTATTTTGAATCTGGTTCTAATTGAATTAGTGCCTTTCTTTCTATATTATATATAGAATGGATTCATATCTTAACGATGTTAAGGTATATGGAGTTGTCCGGCTTATGCTTAAAATTAGAATCTGGATAAACTCTAGGCACGTTTCAGTAATGGCAGTTTGTGGGTTATTCCGGGCTTTGACGAGGGTTAACATTCTACTATTTGGACGATCAATAGTTATATTGTTCTTGACTTGCCACCCATTTTAGTAAAATGAAATTTTTTTCAGAAAACATTAGTGGGAGTATAGTAGAAAAGGATGTGATTCCAGAACCACAAACGATTACTAAAAATTTAGTAGAACCTAAAGATTCAATTGGATTCGACAATCCATTAGCCACTCTGCAGATTTGGTGGGTAACCTCAGTCACCTGAGAGGTACTTCGGTCTCCTCAAAGACGGTGACATGGAGGTTTTTGATGACCCAAACTTGCTACTACTTCTGTCCTAGACTATGAGTTCTGGCAGGTGAATGAATATAACGTTGTTTTAAATTAGCTTTAGAAAGGCATGAGTATATGACTCTGCCAGAGAGTTGTTGTAGCCAGTGGGAGCAGCAGAAGCGTGGTGGGCAAATAGCTTATGTCTATTTATAGACTTAAGCAATTATAGAGGAGATAGATCATCTATTTTTGATATGACAGCCATAGAGTTTGACTGTATCAGAATAACAGATGGACCTGGCAAGAAGGTAGTAGGGAGTGATGTCCTAGTATTTAGATGACATGCTCTTGATAGGAAGTGATCTTCCTATACTACGATTGGTTATATTGTGGTTGTCACAAAGTGTTTCTCCACATAGGATCTAGATAAAATATCAGGGATTCTTATAACTAGATCTATGGTTTTAGATCTAGATTTGGAAAGTGTCCCAATTTGGGTACTTTGACACTATTCTAAAGTGTTTTAGAATGGACGACTCCTGGCGCGGTGGTATACCCACAGGTGATGGAGTCACCCTATCTAAAGAGATGTATTCTAGACTTATAAGGAGAGGGATTTGCATAATTGGCATATCACTTGCTTAGAAAATTGAGTTAATCATGAAATATCAAGTACCACATCAGATATTGCTTTTGCACTGGCTGCAATAAATATATATTAATCCAATTCTGGAGAATCATTGGGAAGCAGTTATGAACATAAGTGGATGTTCTTGGTATATGGTAACGACAGCCTCCTTCAGAAGGCGTTTATCATTTCAGGCTTCCAAGGTGACCTGGATGACAGAATGACTGTCAGAGTTATAGTTTTCCCTCTTTTTGAGGGGCAGTATGTTGGACAGGTAGTCCAAGAAGATACTGAGGAAGGCATGGCACAAGATACTGATTAAATTCTGTGGAAGATACGGTCTAAGAAATTTGTTGGATTTGGAGTTCATTTATGAACTGGTCCCATCAGATATCAAGACAAATTCTAAGACAGTTATCACTCATTTCGGGAGATAGCCTTTCTCCGCGAAGTTTAGATATAGAGAGATAAAGATAGAAACATTGGAATGGATCCACTCACTGAGGCTATTTCTCAAATGCAATAGTTTCACAAATGGGCTTTGCGAGACTGATTAGTAGAGAAGTTGGGTTTTCGGTATCACACGGGTTATGAGTATGCGACACCGAAACAATTAATCTTAAGTGCAAGTGGGAGATTGTTGGCTATAGTGCCCTCAAGTCAATTATTGTAATCGCCGGCACGCGATTGTGATGATTGAAGGAGGACTTATACGGGTAGAACAATCTTACTCAAAATGATAGTATGCTATCTGGTTTGTCTTTATCATCATGGACATGCATTATGTGGTATTACAGATCACTATTACATGTTGATAGAGCCTATAAGATTCTTGCTTGACTACCGGCATTTTGATGGCGATCATATAGTGGGAGCTGGGTGGTCTATAAGCACATCCTTAAATGTCCCTAGTCGAGGGAGTATCGAGATTGGGTATCGATACTCCGGAGTAGACTAGTGTATACTTTTCGAGACCCCGAAGAGGGGCTGTGGCCGGTCTCACAAGCCATTGGTGTCAGTTTTTCACCTAAGATAGTATATATGAGCTCATTAGGTTTTGAGTTACACTGGACAAACTTGTCGGGAACATGATAGATGGTATTATACCTATTGTCAGATAGCAGTTCTCAGGTGACATGAGTACATGTTAATCTGTAGACCTGAGATCATCATTTGTCTCGTGTGAGTTCCTATTGTGCTTTGATTATAACCCTACCACGGCTCAAAGGAGTCGTGCAAACAGGTTTTAGTTGGGTACAGCCCCGAGCCACATGGAGGCAGTGAGCTGATCGTCGGGGATTCGTCTCTCCCGATATTGGGGGTTGATGTCGCGTTGTGCACAGATGGCCATCACCAGAAATCCTTGGCCAAGATAGACGAGAATTACTGATTTGGATCAGTTGTTTCTTACTGGGTGATGGGCTTCATACTGACATGAATGCAACATTTCAGAAAATATAAAATATTATTTTTGGAATTTAATATTAAAATAATATATTTCCCGAAAACTGCCCGATTTGCGAAATTGGGGTTTTCGAAAATGGGTATAAATATATACCAATAATTGTGAAATAAATGGAAATTAAAACAATTTATTCATTTAAAAATATATTTAAAGGATTTGGAATTTTTAAGATTTATTATATGAAGTTTAAAATTTTACCCGATTAGTGCACTGCTAATCGCAATTAAGCCAAATCCGTGTTTCTACAGTTTTCATGGCTAGTGCACCATGTCATGTTGCATTTTGGTTACATGTTGTTTTCTTATGTTGTTTTGGGTATTTTATTGTTTGGTTTTAAAAGAAAAGAGAAAAGTGTAAAAGGGTAAATAGATGAGAGAGTGGGTGAGAAGAGGAGGAGGAGGAGGAGGAGAGAGAGAGGGCAGCCATGTTACTTCATTTCCCCCATTATTTTTCCTTCTTCATCTTCCTCAATTCACTTCCCTCCACCCTCAACCCTAGATCCATCTCAAAATACTCCTCAAAACCCTAAACCCCTTTTACAAAAATTGACCATCTCTTCATCCTTTACAAAATGGACCTAGCAAAGTGGGATTTTGACAAACTTTGAGGAGCTAGGGTTTTCTTGAGTTGCATAAAGGAGGTATAAATTCTTCCCTTTAGTTTAGTTTTAGTTTCCTTACATTCTAGTGTAGTTTAGAGGTTGATTGTGTGTGGAATTGTGATCTTAGAAATCCCCAGAGAAGGGTTTGAGTGTTTGTTTGGAATTGGTGATGTGTAGTGGCCGCCTATAGACCTTAGTGTGGATTTGTATGGCCTTGGTTAGGGAACACGAACTTAGAACCTTTCCAACATCGGTTAAATTGACAGTTTGAGGTAGTATTATGGAATCTGGGATGACCCGAGACCACTAGAAAATAAGTTCCCATGACAGAGAGACGTGCAGGCAACCATGGAGAACCCCTAGAAACCTGAGCCCCTAATATGAGAATCTGGCTGCAGATTTAAGCGTTTTGGCCGCAAATTTCGGCCATGTCGGGGTAGAATGGTGTGGATTTTGGTCTGTGGTATTGTTATCCTATATCTAGA
The DNA here is from genome assembly GCA_030015575.1 of Agapanthus africanus. Taxonomy (NCBI): domain Eukaryota; kingdom Viridiplantae; phylum Streptophyta; class Magnoliopsida; order Asparagales; family Amaryllidaceae; genus Agapanthus; species Agapanthus africanus. The sequence goes on from JASDDO010000008.1 coordinate 132,649,812, forward strand.
GCAACCCCACATGCAAAATTGGCTAGTTTGACCTGAGTCAAAATCTGGGAAGGGTTTTCCTATGTTGCTGTTTTCGGGTTTCCCGTATTCTGAAATTGGATTTTAGTATTTGATATTGTATTTGGTTGTTGGATGTTTGTACGTCAACAACTAGGGATAATTGGTTGGTTTTGCATGAGTGGGCCATAGGTTCTAACCTATGAGCGCGCCATGTGCCGTTTCGGTTTTCAGAACTTGATTTTAATAAGCGTTGCGATATGTGTTATTATTATAGGTACCTTCACGTGGATTCCGAGATGACGGAGCATGGCGTCATTGACTTCGGTAAGCAAGTAGCAAGGTGAGTGGATCTATATCCATGGAGGAAGTTGGGTGGATGGAGTATAGCACCCCCGCAATGTTTTGGTGGAAACCGATTTGTAGCATATGGTTGAGAAGACCTAGAGTAGCAACTAGGGTTAGAATTAAGAGATAGCTATAGAAACCATATTATAAACTAAAGGATAGTTAGAAGTGTGTGATACGACTAATACATGATGATGGGATTTGAGGATGACGTTTGATGATATTGCCGTTTAGGGTATTGTAGGACTAGATAGTCGACATAGATGTGTCATCCGAACCATACCTATTTCCAAATTGAAGAATCGTATGCATATTTTAAACAGATACCTTGAGGGACATTACGGATTTTCAAATGATAACTTTTCCTTAAAAACACCTAGCCCCTACTTTCAAAACTACGATTCTCATCTTTCACAAACTGTTTGTATGGTTCGGGTATGTATATTAGATTAGATACTTATGCTTATAGTAAAGGTAGATTGTATTGGTAAAATTTACTTGATGAGGGATATAAATGGGATGAAAAGAATATATGACGCGATATGATGATTTGATGATATGTTGGTATACGGATGCGAGTCAATTGAGATGATTTATACCCTGCCGGTCCCCTGATATGAGATTATTGCGGATGTGACCTGGGACATAGGTACATAGATATATATATACTTATATGTGGTGAATCATGTGTGATTGTCGTACGAGACGTTAAGTCCATACCCCTCATTGTCATATAGGATGATAGGATCCCTATTGGTTTAGTGCCGCCGTACGATGATTTTCCGTACTGATGAGTTGGACTTGATGATTGATCCATACCCTTGATTAGAGGATGCCGTACGATGGATTATACCATACGTGATGCTGTGAGGCTAGATGCCAACTGTTAGATTCACCGACCCGGTCATATTAGTTACGTGTACCTGTCAGTATTTGCATATGTTTTACCTTTTGCTGCTTCCATGTTATTCTCATTGCATTGCATATACCTGTGCTAGTACACTTACACCATTATCGATGATGCGTATGTTACACATACACAGATTTGCCAGCTCACACACATCAGCATCGATAATTGCCATGTCACTACACAGTAGGATTGCTGTATCATGATATGACTCCTTACATAATTTACTTGCTATAGTTACCTATGCACCTTTATACGATGTTGCATTTGACTTTGGAGATATTGGGAACCGCATGACATATTTTCAAAACTGGAATCATTTATAAGAGCGGTTTTCCTTAAAATGATACATCACTGTTCCATGTTGCATGATATACAGATATGCTTACATTTCGGTTATATGTCGCATACATCATGCTTTACGCTTTTACACATCGAGATATGCTGTTTTCATGAGATTTCTGGATTTGAGAACCGTGGCTATTTCAAAAGAAAGTATGTACTGCTTAAAAAACCCGGTTTCTCTTGATATGATATTTCAGTGTGTCCACCATACGTTTTCTCGGTTCTTAGATGTGTGATATGTGAACCCGATTCGAGGAGCTGGACGAGGCCGATTGCGGGTATATGGTGGACCCGGTATGGTACCCCGGGACAAGAAAGGGATGTTGTGTATACAGACGGTGAGCCTGACAGAGGGACTACTACCTACCAGTGATTGGTTGGGCCTGGCGGATATCCGGAGGATACCGACCGGAGTCGAGAGATGATATGGGCCGATCCGGACTGACGGAGCCCGAGATATATGAGGATTTACTTGTCGATGCTGGACACGGGTTTCATGATGTTTTCGAGTGTCGATGTTGGACACTCAGGTTCCATGATTATGATGCGTCGCGAGGGACACCCGTTGATTTATATCCTCATATTTTCATGTATACGCTTTTATGATATTTACATGCATGATATTGCTGTGTCATTGGTTGACACGTGGACGAGATCCACATGCACACTTACATCGATCATATGGTTAGATGATATCCGCATACACATAGGTGTTGATTACATGGTTGGCACATATACAGACCCGGTCACCCCAGATATCATAGTATTACCTTTATGATATAGTTGACCCATGCGTCGTTGTTTATTCGATTTCTATCTGTTGATGTTTATCTATTCACGAGTTGGCTACTCACCCCCGTTGTGCCACAGTTCTTGCAGGTTGCCCGCATGGATCAGTAGCGGCATCGCTGGCACACAGTTGCATTCGGGTGTTTTGCTTTGGTAGGTGGGACATTTGTATCGTGCCCCCTCTTGTATTTATATTTCATATTGTATCTAGTCAACTCTATCAAATCAAAATTAGTGTTTGTGTAAGTAATGAGACTTAGCAAGACTTGTAGTTGCGAGATTGAGCGATAGGGTTTATATTCGCTTTTTGGGTTGATGTCTTGCTTATTTATTTTCCTTTGTGGTAAACTTCGCCGTTGGGTGCCGTATACTTATTTTTATACTTTGCGTGGTTGTGATCCGCCGTCTGGCGAAGAGCTAGCTCCCGCTTGGAGATGCCTTTATTATTTCTATGTATTTGTGGTTTTGGATCAAAATATACAAAGGAGGTGCTGCCCAAATTTTTAAAAGACGAAGCATGTTTTCAAACTAATAAATTTCACTTGCATTTTTCATGATTCCTTTTCTATGCATTTAAGAAAACTTGATTTAATTATATTTTTATTTCAAAACTGCACCTCTTTTATTTTATTAAAAAGGTTTAGATTTCTGGGTTTCGGCTTACTTGAATTACGTTACGCCTTTAGACGTGGCGTGATTTAAGTGCCGGTCACGAGCTAATATTTCGGGTCGTGACAATGAAATATTGCATTATTAGGGGTCTGACTTTATCCACCACCTAGACCCGATATGAGATACTCTTAGACAAACAGACTGGACTATATGGAGATTTTCACAGACAGGCTCAATAGGGGTTCAGATGAGTTTGTTCGTTGGCCTTCCTTTCGCTCAATACCTGGGTAGCTGTACGTACAGCTAGTGCTGCCGACGTGCTTGTGGTTAAACCCACTGCTAGTGTATTGACGAGTTTTTAGAGTCCCATACAGAGAGTTTCCCTGGTTCAGGCGAAACGATGTAGTAGCCATATTTTGATATGTGCAGGGTTCCGATCGAATGATTGTACTAGTTACCCAGACATTCGATCGGATGATTGATAATATTAGCCGTCTCGGGTTTGAGCCGGATTATTAAATCAGGTATTGATTTAATAATTTACATAGATGTATTTCGATATGTATATTCTAGTATTATGTTCTTTGTGTTATTCTATCTCTTTCGGTATTCGTATTTTGGTACAAATACGGGTATGTATATACAGTAGAATGTAATCCGTATTTATACGGAAAACATTCTAGAAGGTGGACACCTCATTTTGGTTTATCCATTTATTAATTTAAATGGAAATGAGGTGTAAAGGTGATGAATTGAGAATGATGAGAACAATGCTTGAATAGTGTTGACAACTGAATTGTTAATTCATTTGTGCAAACTATTCAAGTATGGTTGCTATATTATATTTGAAAAATGGTTTTACAAAACCTTGCTTTATATTTTCTCTCTCATGATGGATGGTCATTTGAAAAACACTCTCACCATTTTTCTTGCTCTCTTCACTACCTTTCTTGAGCTCCTCCTCCTTCATCTTTATTTTCTACCCTACCATCTCATGTGTTGAGAAATAAGGGTATAAAAGAGATAGATAAACACTTAGAGCGACTCACTACATCCTTAGGCACTTTATATTAACAATCTAGAGTCGCTAGTTTCTTCACTAGATTCTTAGTGTGGAGTTAAAGCCATGAGCAACATCCCTCGGGTGGATCATCATCGACGGAGGAAGACCGGCAGTCAAGCTCGATCAAAGAGACCTCTAGGAGCTAAAGAAGATGGTAGAAGACCGAAGGACACGGTTCATTCGGTATACAACTTCTAACCTTGTAGTCAAGATATCCATTGTTGCTAGTTTTAGATTTATGTTTCGATTCTAGGACGGGTTTTTTAGCGCTATTTTTTTTTTAAAAACACCATTTTTGTTCCGTATTGGCAACGGGAGATGTCCAAGGCGCTAGCAAACCCCAACACTACCGGGTTCTAGAATTCAGTGGGTAGCCATCTCGAGGAGTCGAGACATGGGTCATCCAATTCTAGGATTGGCGGGTAGCTTGCCGCACTCGTAAGGGTTTAGGATTATTCACACTCGGCTATTCACACGACCGTGGAGGACTGTGTTTCATAAGTAGCTCAGTGAAATGCAATATGTTGGGTTGCCTAGCATGGCTGTAAGGTTTCGGGAGGTATCGTCCATGCCAAATTCAAATTTTGCCGTTCTAGATAACCCTAAAAAAAGATCGTTTACTAGAAATAATACGGAAAGAAATGCAAGCAACTTTACAAAAGAAGTGAGCAAGGAATAAAACCTTTGTAGAACGGTCCTTCACTTCAAATAGCTCCATGTAGTAGTGCCCTTCGCTGCGATCATGATCTCCGGACTGTAGAGTGTCTCCCTTGAAGAAAGAACATGCTTTCTTCGAAGACTTCGAGGCTGAAGATGATCTACGTCGAGGAGACACTAACCCAAGCTATCTCGTCACTAATCATGTAATTAGTGAAGCAAACACCCTATACTAAATGGCAAGTAGTAGAGGATGATGAAGTAGGAATTTTGCTCACATTAGAAATCATTCTCTCACAAGGTTTCATCACTTTGTCAAAATCAAGAAAGCTTAAGAATGAGGAAGAAGAAGATGAAGTTGTGATGAAAGAAAAGAATGAAACTCATGAGGTTACAAATGTAACCATGGTCACAAAATATCATGCCTAACCATTGTAGAGAATAAACCATACACTAAGGTTAAGGGTTGGGTTAATAAATATCCTAAGCTAGACAAACAAGTTGACTTGGTCAATAGTTATCTTGTTTGCACAAAATATCTACCATGACTAAACCAAATGTTTGAATTAGCTTAAAACAAATAAAACCCTAGCTTAACCCTGGCATGGTATAAGTCTCATACATACATATTACATGTGTAACCTAGCATGACGCACTAATATATATCATATATATAATAAGTGTGCAAAATGAAAACAATGCATTTAACATATATCACATATATATCAATGTATCATCAAGTGAGAAAAATGAATACTTAAGTGAGCTAATATTAGTTAATGTAATGTAAAATATCAAATATATAATTATACATTAAATTATTAAATCAACACTTGATCTAATAATCCAGTCATATCACATATAACCGACTAATATCAAATGTATCGAATCAACACTTGATCCGATAACCCGGCTCTATCACATATAACCAATCGATACATATATCGCGAGAATAGAATGCGGTATCATATACGCACATTAATCTCGGTCCCGCACATATCACATATGTGCTCCTACTCCGTTTCACTTGAGCCAGGAAACTTCTGTGCAGCAATCTAATGACTCGTCAATATGCCGGCAGTAGGTGATGATCATATTAAACACCCACAAGCCGCAAGCGGTCTGCTAAACGTAACGGCCACCCAGGCATTGAGCGATCAGAAGATCAACAACAAAGCTTACTCGTACTCCTGTGAATCCAATCAGTAACACTACCGTACAGTCCGGTCACTTCGTCTGATATGTCGCATATCACAGCCTGGGGGTGGTATAATGTCAGACCCCAATAGCCTGATAAGTCATGCCGATGCAAGGTCCATAACGGTTCGAGAAACTACTGATAACACTTACCAGTAGATCTCAGCAATCCTGGCCAGGGATTTCCTGTTATGGCCAATCGAGCATAGCGCAACATCAACTCCCTATACCGGGAGAGACGAAACCCCTTCTATCGCTCATTGCCTCCATGTGACTCGGGACTGTACCCAAAAGCCACCATTTTGCACGTTCTCTTGAACGTGGTAAGGTGGAAATCAAAGCACAGTGGGAATCACACAAGACTCTATGACGATCTCGGGTCTACAGACTAACATATACCAGTGTCACAAGAGAACTGCCATCTGACGTGAGGTACAATACCATCTGGGAGTTCTCGGTGAGTCCGTTCAGTGTACCCGGTCTCCACTGAGCACCCGCATACCTTCTCTAATGTCAAACACCAATGGATATGGGATCATCCATCGCCCATCATATTGGTCAAGAAGCGTATACGCTAGTTTACTCTGGTATATCGATGTCCTGTCTCGATACACCCTCGACTAGGAACATTTATAGGATGTACTTGTGGACTACCTTTGGCCCCACTAGTATGATCTCCATCATAGTCCTGGTAGTCAAGTACTCATCGTAAAGGCTTTACCAACATGTGTCATAGAGACAATCAGTGTACATATTAGGATAAAGCGCAACCGATAGCATACTATCATGTCGAGCAAGAAAGTCCTCCCTATATATGTCCAAGCATCCACTACAATATACATCGTATGTACAGTAATGGCCACTAGGGCATACATATTAGTAATAATCTCCCACTTGCACTAGGTCCATCTGTTCTAGTAACTCATACCCAACAATCAGCAGTGGTTGAAGTATCTCATACTCAACCATCCCATAAAAGTCTCTCCTGGGAATAAGCCTTTGTGAGTGGATCCGCCGTGTTGTCCTCTGTGTCTACTCTCCTGACCTCGATCCCCTGGAGATCTTCCATCTCCTCGATCAGGTGATACTTGCCTCAGAATATGTCTAGATCTGTGATGGGACAGGTGTTCCTAGGCCTAAACCACAACTCTATTGTCACACAATGGTAGGAATGAAGTTCATCTCATGAACTATATGCATCCAGACTACTTCTTTGGTAGCATCCTTGGTAGCAATGTATCCAGCCTTTATCGTCTAGTATGTCACGGCATCTAGCTTGGAACTCTTCCAACATACCGTCCCTCTACTGAGGGTAAAGACAATGCCTGTGACTGACATTCAGTCGACTTTATCACCCTGGAAGCTATCCAGTGATTCTCCCCAGGATCGATTGATACCATCTCACTTCACCTAGTGAGAATCCTAACATCCATTTAGATCTATCTCATAGATCCAAAACCTAGGATTTAGGAGGTATCCCCTTGATCCTATATGGAGAATCAATGTGATAAGAGGAGATTGACCGAGTGTAGCATAGGAAACATCTTTCCCATCAAGAGTATGTCATCCACGTACAATATGAGGATCACCACCATACTCCCTACTACCTTTTTGTATATACAAGGTTCATCTACCATTTTGATGAATTCAAATGCTTTGACTACCACATCAAAACAGATGTTCCAACTCCGCGATGCCTGCTTTAATCCATAAAGCAACTTGCATACGTTTCTGCTGCTTCCACTATTTACGAAACCCTCTGGCTGTGTACTTATAGACGCTCTCTTCTAAATCATTATTTAGAAAAACAGTCAAGACATCCAACCGCCAGATATCGTATTCATGGTATGTAGCAATTGCAAGTAGGATCGGGATGGACTTAAGCATAGCTTTGAAAGTCTCAACTTTTCTATGTACACCAAGTAATCTTCTCAAGATATACTTGCTTCTGATGGGGATTTAACCCTTCAGATAAAGCAACCAAAGTCCATACTTTGTTGGTGTATATGGATTCCATCTCAGATCGCTTAGCACCCAGCCATTCTCACAGAGTCCCCACTCCTGATGGCCTGCTCGAAACTAGTTGGGTCATTATCTCATGATGCAATCCTCGCTCCTACTGTCATAGAGAAAACCGAAGTATCTTTCAGGTGGGTGAGGAACCTTACTAGATCGGCGGAGAGGCTGAGATTCGTTGGGAACTATTGAATCCTTCGGTTCTACCAAATCATCAGCTGTAGTTTGTATAGCTGGAACTCCTTCCAGTTCTACCTCATGACCACTAATTTCTTCATAAGAAATTCCCTTTCCAAAAGGTGGCATGCTGAGAAACAAAACACCTTTTGCTCCTCAGTGTGGTAGAAGATATTCCCTTGCGAATGCTTTGGATATCCAACAAAATTCCACAGAACTGACCATACCTCGAGCTTGTCCAGATTTTACTTTTAGACATAGGCCGGACAACCCCAAATCTTAACTTACTTAAGAGATGGGCTCTTCCCATACCATATCGCATATGGAGTGGTAGGCACCTGATTTAATTGGAACCCTATTCAATAGGTATGCAGCTTCATAAGTGCATAACCCCTAAAAGGAAATAGGTTACTCAGTAGTACTCATCATAGAGCACACCATATCACATAGGGTGTGATTGCTCCGTCCCGATATACCAACGTGTTGTGGTATATACGGAGGAGTAATGCTAAGAGAGAATCTCATTCTCCTTTAGAATAGTCCATGAATTCTGTGTTCAAGTATTCTCCTCCTTAATCACATCAAAGGACATAATACTTATACCCGTTTTGGTTCTCTACTTCTATCTTATATTCTTTGAATTTCTCAAAAGCTTCAGACTTGTGTTTCAACAGGAACACATGTGTGAATCTTGAGAGATCATCAGTGAATGTAATGAAGTACAAAGAACCGGTCCTGGCATGTGTAGACTGGGGACCTCATACATCATCATGTATCAATCCCAAGAGTTCAATAACTCTTTCTCTATTTCCAATAAACGGAGCTATGGTCATCTTTTCTTTGTAACATGACTGGCAAGTTTCACAAGATGTAAATTCAAACAGATTTAAATATGCATCTAAATGTAACTTGGCTAGTCGGGTCGCATTGATATGACCTAGTCTACAATGCCTCAAGAAGGATTCGTTCATTTCTGAACTCTTCCTATTGTGTGTGTTCTGTACGTTAAGAACTATAGTTTGATTTAGAACGTATATGCTCTTAGATAACGTGCCTGAACCGATCAACACTTGATATAGGAAATATTCAAAACATTATCCAACAATACAAAATTATATCCTTCTTTACAAAATAAAGAGACTGATATGATGTTGTATATCAGGTTCGGTATCTAATAAAATTCGTTCAGAATCAGTGTATTTAGTAATACAGGGTGATAACTGCAAACTGCATGGCTTGCAACAATTGCATCGTTTCCAACTCTTGAAACTTATTACCCGTTCTCAGTTCTCTACCTATCTGTAGCCTATGTAACATATTACATATGTGAGATCCTGAACCGGTATCTCATACTCAGGACGTAAAAGACACTGAGAAACAGTTCTTGGTAATGAACACACCCGAAGAAGATGCATCATCATGCACTTTCTTCGTTTGGGCGGCACGGGAATCCTGGTAATCCCCTATTTCCTGCTCGGTCTTATAACAATTATAAGTTGGAGCAGGACCAACTTTCCCAGCGCAGTATAACATGCAGGCTCGGTCAATACATCTGTATTATTATCTTGATTAAGGCGTGACATAGTCGCTACCTGGAGAGAGAGAAGAAAACACTCAGCGTATGCTCTTGCAAGATTTGATTGGTTATTAATATATCTAATCAGGATGTCTCCCACTTTTTTAGTCAAATCTTCCTTCAAACCCTAAAACGAAAGACTAGCCGGGATTAATTACACCCTACAAGTTCGCCAATCTTTCAGCCAGACCAGTATCGGTACTTTGAGGGAGGTTCCCCGTTCTTTCGTACGGACCTAATTAAAATAAACTTCGTTTTCCCAGAGGCGTAACCCCGTTGACACTTTTCTAAACACTTACTTGATCGGCTAATTGGAATGTGTAAAACTCTCGTAGGAGTAACTCTTACTCGCAGTGGGTATCGGGATCCAACTATCTTATACAAGGTATGCAATCTCATTGCAAATTTCAACACTTGAAATTCCCGATAATATTTTGCCCCGAGCGATCTATGACCTTGACAAGGTCAACAAACCATAGACCGCAAGTCAAGTTCAACCCGTCATTTCCTAATTGAATTAAACCCACCCGCATGACCCTTGACAAGGTCAACAAGGTCGCACGACTACCCTAATCCAATAGCATCATATGCTTATACAGATAAGCAGTAATCAACTACCGCACACTACGCCTTGACAAGGTCAACAAACGCAGCACGAATACTAACTATTACTTATCTGAAATGATGGAGGGCTACGACAGGTTTTTAAGAAAACCCTTTGCGTAATGAATTTGATATCGTTGTAGAATTGAGTGATTTTAAATGGAATGTTTTTGAGGCCTTTTCTAGTTTTGCTAAAGAGGTCACTCCCGGTGAAGGGATCGTCGGCTCCTTCCTTATCGAATAAGGTGCAGGATATTTCATAAATACCGCTATGGAAAACAAAAACTATAGAAGCAATCAAAAGATAAACTGAGTGTGTAGCATCTGCTAGTTTCGCTAAAAAGGTCACTCCCGGTGAAGAGATCTTGGCTCTTTCCTTATCGAATAAGGTGCTGGATATTCTACAAGGAATACTGCTATGCAAAGCAAGAACTAGAGCTACCAGTTTTTAAAACAAGTTTCTACAACATCTTTTAGGTTTCTTTTATTTCATTAACCTCATTAATGAACTCCCATTTATTATGCTTCACAAGCATCACATATGATACGAAATCAACAATATATAATATATATCACATATACATAATATAAGCATTCGTCTCAGGCAGTAATATGATCTCATCATAGAACATTGCAGCAGAAGAACATATATGAAATATTGGATATACTAGAATTTCCATGTTTTATATCAAGCCAGTATAAAACACGGATTCTACGGTCGCGATGAATAGCCAAACCCACATCCCTAGACCCCTACGAGAGCGGCAAGTAACCCTACCAATTCTAGAGTTAGGAGACCCGGTCTCGACTCCTCGAGATGGTCTCCCACTGGACCCTAGAACCCGGTTACTTATGCTCCTCGCCTTGGGTCTATCCTAATGCGGAAAAGTAAATAATATACAATGGTGACATCATCCTCAATCCAGAAGTGCCCCAATAAAAGAATATTACATACAATGAATTTTACATGAATGAAAATGAAAAATTCCCATCTCACATAAAACCCCCGGCTATTCAATCACGATGATCCAATATAACATATTACAGCAACACATAACATCACATGTCATCAACGTAAGTAAATATGCGTATCCCAATTGTCGTTGACATATAGTACTGAAACCGGCGATACACCACATATTAAACATACGGCCGCTGAAAAGAAAGTGAAAAATTACAACAGTTGGAATCCACAACCACCTTAGACATCACATGCCTAATCAAATGAATTCCTTAAACATCATATGCCTTACAATTATAAACCCCGCATTTTAGTCTCGATTTCGAAAACACTTTTCAATATCTAGTCGGGAAATTCAACAAAATTCCCAACATCCTGATCGAATGCTCGTCGGAAACTTTAGTAGACGGCCGCACCCCCTGATGCCGTTGACGAAGTGCACTAAGGCGGAACACCGCTGCCGTGAGCACCCGAACGGATGCTTTTGGCGATAGGGTTCTCCTACATTCACTTGGTTGAGGATATGGGGCGTAGCTATCTATTAAGTTTACCCAGCGAGTATCCGCGTACGCTACGTGATTGCGACGGACTTTGGATCACATCAAAATCCCGTGGCAACCGATCAAATGAGACTAAATTGCTAGATTTACAACATTCAAATTAGTTATCTCATAACTACTTGTGGATTCCAAATATTGTATCCCATCACATGATACCCAGATGACGTTAAACTTTTCGATCGATTCATCAAAGTCCCACAATTTCCCGATAGCTAAACACTTGAGCACAGTTCAATAATACCCAGAAGATGCTACAGTACCTATGAACCAGCCGTAGAAGGGTCAAACCAACGCCTCACATGTGACAACGCCGAACTACCACAAACCCTAGGGTCTAGTGGCGGTTCTGACGGTCACATAATCGAGTTAAGGTTTTGTTATTCTAGAGGGTCCACGGAATCACTTGCATATTTTTCCGAATACGTTAAAGTTGGAAAAATTGGTTTTTGACATTCGATTGAACTTTTTAGCTTCTCCTAGACAACATGCTAATAACCTGAAACAATGTTAAAACTACGAATACGAAACACTCCGAATTTCTTATAGTGTAAGATTACATCACATGCAAAATTAATAAAAACAAACAACACCTGAAACACCAAAACCCAGCAACTGGAACACACCTCTAAAAATTAACCCCAAAGCTCATGAGAAATCCGGCAGCGCCGGAAAAAGGATGCAGGTCGCCGGCCAAATTCCAAGCTCTTGGGTTTGTTTTTGTTGTGTGTTCATTTGGTATCACATACTACATTCTGCACTTGTTAAAATAATTTTTTGAACACTTTTCAAAAACGACAGAAACTAGGGTTTTCCGTTTCAAGTTTCGGAGTTGTTTCGGTTTCGTAATCTTAAAAAAATACGAATAAATTTCTAGCATGGCTCTGATACCACTGTTGGGTTGCCTAGCACGGCATCAAGATTTCGGGAGGTATCGTCCATGCCAAATTCAAATTTTGCCGTTCTAGATAACCCTAAACATAGATCGTTTACTAGAAATAATACGGAAAGAAATGCAAACAACTTTGCAAAAGAAGTGAGCAAGGAAAACAACCTTTGTAGACCGGTCCTTCACTTCAAATAGCTCCATGTAGTAGTCCCCTTCGCTGCGATCGTGATCTCCGGACTCTAGAGAGGCTCCTTTGAAGAAGCGAACATGCTTGCTTCGAAGACTTCGAGGCCGAAGATGATCTACGTCGAGGAGACACTAACCCTGGTTATCTCATCACTAATCATGGAATTAGTGAAGCATACACCCTATACTAAATGGCAAGTAGTAGAGGATGATGAAGTAGGAATTTTGCTCACATTAGAAATCATTTTCTCACAAGGTTTCACCACTTTGTCAAAATCAAGAGAGCTCAAGAATGAGGAAGAAGAAGATGAAGTTGTGATGAAAGAAAAAAATGAAACTCATGAGGTTACAAATTCAACCATGGTCACAAAATATCATGCCTAACCATTGTAGAGAATAAACCATACACTAAGGTTAAGGGTTGGGTTAATAAATATCCTAAGCTAGACAAACAAGTTGACTTGGTCAATAGTTATCTTGTTTGCACAAAATATCTACAATGACCAAACCAAATTTTGAATTAGCTTAAAACAAATAAAACCCTAGTTTAATCCTGGCATGGTATAAGTCTCATACATACATGTTGCATGTGTAACCTAGCATGACACACTAATATATATGACATATATAATAAGTGTGCAAAAAGAAAACAATACATTTAACATATATCACAAATATATCAATGTATCATCAAGTGAGAAAAATGAATACTTAAGTGAGCTAATATTAGTTAATGTAATGTAATATATCAAATATATAATTATACATTAAATTATTAAATCAACACTTGATCGAATAATCCGGTCATATCACATATAACCGACTAATATCAAATGTATCGAATCAACACTTGATCCGATAACCCGGCTATATCACATATAACCAATCGATACATATATAGTGAGAATAGAATGCGGTATCACAAACGCATATTAATCTCGGTCCCGCATTGTAAGTCCATATTGCCCACCCCGGTGCTTGCGGGGAGGCGGAAACGTTATGAAAAATCGGATTTTTACAACACTAGGCAACAAGGACTAGCTAAAGGAGGGATCTTTGCTAAACAAAAACTAACTAACAAGCTAAAAGAGTTAGCTACTCGGTTAAGGGGTTATTCCTAGGTCTTCAAGTCTTTCTCTTCTTGCTCCTTGGAGTGGAAAGAACGGGTTCTCCTTGTCGCCTTCTCTTGCCGAAGAAAGATCCATCCGAGGGCCTCTACCTTTGGCTCCAACCTCAAACTAGAAGTAACTAAGGTGCTTGGTGTGCTAAACCTAGGACCTTAGAAAGAGTAGAGAGTAATTTTGAAGGTTTTATCTCAAGCTCAAATGGTTCTCAACTCATGAGAGGGGAGAGCTAGAGAGAGAGGAAGAGGAGGAGAGAGAATGAGAGTGATCAAGTGAGAATAGTTTTACAACCATAACAATATATGTGAATTATCTAATTAATAATATTAATCCAAAATGAAAAAGGTGGTGGTTGGTTTGATGAGACCATTATCATATCACATTAAATGTTTTTGCAAAGATCAAAGAGCATCTTTGGAGTGTAATGATGATGGTCAACAAGTCAACCAAGGTCAACAAGTCAACCAAGGTCAACAAGTCAACAACCCGAACCATGACACAATTTCATTTAATTAATATTATTAATTGATATTTCACATGTCTATTAGGGTTTGGAAAAAGACAACTGTCAACTGTGCAAACACACCCGTTCCGAAACCCTAATGAAAATCCTCTTCCTTCGCCTCAATCAACTGTGCATACACACCCGTATCCGTGTTCCGAGGAACATGAATACAATGAGATAAAACTAATCTCAAAACATATACTAGGATCTGGCTCAAACCAGAGCCCGCTAGTAATGACTGTCTGGACACCAAACGTGCACAAGTGCGCGTATGTGAACGAACCCCGTCGCAAAACCATGCGACCTCTACTCTGTTTTGCCTAAAGGCGAATAACCCTCTGTGTGGGACTCTAAAGACTTGACACTACGCTGGCAGTGGGTTTAACCACAGACCGCAAGCGGTACTAGCTGTACGTAACGGTCCCCAGGTAGATGCCGATAAGAAGACTGACGAGGTAAACCCATCTGAACTCCTACTGAGCCTGAATGTGACAGTCTCCGTACATTCTGGTCTGTTCGTCTAATAATATCGCATGGCGGGCCTAGGGGGCGGTAAACGTCAGTCCCCTAATAGCGGTACAAGTCGTGTCGGAGTGTAGCCCAGAACACCCAGAGATAACACTGGAAATCTACCAGTCTATCTCGCTTGCCCTGGCTAGGGACTTTGTGTAATGGCTCTCCTAGACACAGCGCGATATCAACCCCCAATACCGGGAGAGACGAATCCTGTCTAACCGTCACTGCCTCCAAGTGCTTTGGGACTGCACCCAAAAACTGCCTGTTTGCACGACTCCTTTGAGCCGTGGTAGGGTAGTAATCAAAGTACAGTGGGAACACACTCGAGGCGAAGTGACAGTGTCAAGTCAACGGACTAAGCTGTACTCATGTAACCTGGGAACTGATAACTGATGATTGGTATAATACCAACCAACAATTCCCGACGAGTCCTATCCAGTGTGCTCGCAACCTAACGAGCACCCGCATACTATCTCAAGTACGACGTACTGACGGCTGTGGGATAGGCCGTCTCCTAAGCTGGGATGAGAAGCGTATACGCTAGTCTACTCCGTAGTATCGATGCCCTGTCTCGATAGTCCTACGACTAGGGACCTGCATAAGGATGTGCTTGTGGATTACCCAGCCCCCACGGGTGTAACTGCCATCACAACGCTGGTAATCAAGCAAAGATCCTAAGGGCTCTACTAATGTGTAAAGGCGATATGCTAAAAGAAACACATGAACACATTAAAGTAGAAACAAACCAAGTAGCATACTACTATTTTGAGCAAGTTTGTCAATACAAGGTGAATATCCCAAGCTTTCATCAAGTAATATACAAACTAGTATGATATAGTAATGGCCTCTAGGGCATATACACTAACAATCTCCCACTTGCACTAAGGCCATGTACTGGCTTATCGAAGACCTATCATCTCGATCAGCCGCTCGAACTGATTCTGGGGTAAGGCCTTCGTGAATGGATCAGCAGTGTTATCTTCCGTAGCAACTCTCCGAACCTCGATCTCCTGGCGACCCACGATCTCCCTGATCAGGTGATACCGCCTCAAGATGTGTCTGGACTTCTGATGGGACCTGGGTTCCTTCGCTAAAGCTATAGCCCCGTTGTTGTCGCAATACAGAGGTATTGGATCAACAATGGACGGAACCACCTGAGGTTCTGTTAAGAACTTCCTTATCCAGACGGCTTCTTTTGCGGCATCTGCAGCAGCGATATATTCCGCTTCCATCGTCGAGTCAGCAACGATTTCCTGTTTGGAACTCTTCCAACACATCGCCCCTCCATAGAGGGTAAAGACATAACCCGACATGGACTTAGAATCATCTTTGTCACTCTGGAAGCTGGAGTCAGCAAAGTCCTCAATCTGGAGGTCTTTTCCGCCATACACCAAGAACATCTCCTTAGTCCTTTTCAGGTACTTAAGAATGTACTTTACCGCTATCCAGTGTTTCTCCCCAGGGTTTGACTGATACCGGCTTACTACACTCAGTGCATAAGCTACATCCGGTCTGGTACACAACATCGCATACATTATAGAGCCCACCGCAGAAGCGTAGGGTATAATAGATATTCGATCCCATTCTAAATCAGTCTTGGGAGACATCTCTTTGGAGAGGGTGATCCCGTGACAAGCCGGTAGATTACCGCGCTTGGAATCTTCCATACTGAATCTTTTCAGTATGGTGTCGATGTACCTGGACTGCGAAAGTCCTAATATCCTCTTGGATTTGTCACGATAGATCCGGATCCCCAGAATGTAAGAGGCATCACCCAGGTCTTTCATGGAGAACCTGTGTGACAAAATCCCTTTGACAGATTGTAGCATAGGAATGTCATTTCCTATCAAGAGAATGTCATCCACGTATAAAACGAGGAATACTACAGTTCTTTCTACAAATCTACAATAGATGCATGGTTCATCTGGATTTTTGATAAAGCCAAATTCTTTGACCGTCTCATCAAAACAGATGTTCCAACTCCGCGATGCCTGTTTTAGTCCATAGATGGACTTAAGCAACTTGCACACTTTTCCGCTGCTCCCACTCTGAATGAAACCCTCTGGCTGGTCCATATAGACACACTCCTCTAAATTTCCATTTAGAAAAGCGGTCATTACGTTCATTTTCCAAATCTCATAATCGTGGAAAGCAGCAATGGCAAGATGGATCCGTATGGATTTCAGCATAGCCACTGGAGAAAAGGTTTCGTCATAGTCCAAGCCAGGTCTTTGACGGAAACCCTTTGCAACAAGTCTAGCCTTATAGGTCTCAACCTGTCCATCTACACCAATCTTCCTTTTGAAGATCCACTTGCATCCTACGGGTTTTACCCCATCTGGAGCAACGTCCAACGTCCATACTTTGTTAGTGTACATGGACTCCATTTCGGTCCGCATTGCATCCAGCCATTTTACCGAGTCAACGCTCTGAATGGCCTGCTGGAAGCTAGTCGGCTCATCACTATCAATGATGCAATCCTCTCTATCCCCTTCTATGAGAAAACCGTAGTATCTTTCGGGCGGATGAGACTGCCTACTACTTCTGCGGAGCGGCGTAGGAATGTCCTGATCTTTCGAACCCTCTGGTTCCACTAAGTTTTCAGTAATAGCTCGTGGTTCTGGAATTTCTTCCAGTTCTATTGCGCTCCCACTTATCTGATTTTCCAAAAACTCAATTTCCAAGAAGTGGGCATGGCGAGAAACAAAAACCTTTTGTTCCTCTTTGCAATAGAAGAAATATCCCTTGGAGTTCTTTGGATATCCCACAAACTTGCACTGTACGGAGCATGCCTCGAGTTTGTCCGCATGCTGCTTTTTGACAAAAGCTGGAAATCCCCATGTCTTAATATGATTAAGATATGGTCTCTTCCCACACTACATCTGATATGGTGTAGTAGGCACAGTCTTAGTTGGAACTCGGTTCAAAAGGTATGCATCTGATTCTAGTGCATATCCCCAGAATGATCGCGGTAACTCAGCGTTACACATCATGGAACGTACCATATCCAATAGGGTGCGGTTCCGTCTTTCCGATACACCGTTATGTTGCGTAGTGTATGGAGGAGTAAGCTGAGAGAGAATTCCATTCTCTTTTAAGTAATCCAGGAACTCGGCACTCAAGTATTCACCACCTCGATCAGATCTCAGTGTCTTGATACTTTTGCCTGTTTGTTTTTCTACTTCATTCTTATATTCCTGGAATTTTCCAAAGACTTCGGATTTATGTTTCATTAAGAAGACATATCCGTACCTTGAAAAGTCATCCGTAAAAGTAAATGAAGTAAGAATTACCGCTTCGCGCATGCGTAGACAATGGACCGCACACGTCGCTGTGTACGAGTCCCAAAAGTCTTTGTCATCTTTCCTTTGAGACAGGATTGACAAGTTGCATATGATTGATATTCGAACGGATCCAAATATCCTTCTGTATGTAACTTCGTCAACCTTCTCTCATTGATGTGACCCAGTCTACAATGCCATAAGAAAGCTTGATTTGTTTCCGGAGACTTTCTTTTGTGTGTATTCTGGACATTGAAAATCTGTGGTTGGTTTAATACGTATATACCATTGCTTAATGTACCAGACCCAATCAGAACTTGATTAAGGTGAATGTTTAAAACATTACTTACAAACGCAAATTCATAACCTTCTTTAGATATTAAAGATACAAAAATGATATTACAAGTTGCATTGGGTACAAAAAAGCAATTACGCAAAACCAAAACATGTCAAGCTGACATTCCCAGGTGATAGTCCCCCACGGCCTCAGCATCCATGCTAGCTCCGTTTGCAACTTTGAGGGTCATGTCACCTGCCTTCAAAACCTTACGCTTTCTCAACGCCTGCAAAGAATTACAGATATGAGATCCTGATCCGGTATCCAATACCCAGGAAGTAGAGTTTATTGCTAGACAGTTTTCAATAACATACACACCTGAAGCTGAAGCCGCAACTTGCTTCATATCCTGTGTTCTGGCCTTCCAAGCCCTGCAATCTTTCTTCCAGTGTCCACTCTTGTGACATTAAAAGCACTCTTCCTTCCCCACAAGCTTCCCCGCTACCTTTGTTGGTTTTGCCTTTACCTTCGTATCCACTTTACTAACACCGCCCCTTGGTTTGGCCGGGGTGTTCTTCTTCTTTCCCTTGGCTTTCTCCTTGGACCTAGAAGAGGAAGATCCTTCTACAAACAAAGTGGATGTTTCCCTACCTTTCTGTAGGGTGCCCTCTGCACTCCTCAGCATGTTGAAGAGCTCTGAAAGTTCAACCTCCTTTTCTTGCAAGTTGAAGTTCAGGATAAACTGGGCGTAAGTGGACGGAAGGGACCGGAGAATTAAGTCCGTATAGAGCTCATTCTCCAACGTGGTCCCAAGGTCCGCGAGCTCCTCTATGTAGCCAATCATCTTAAGCACGTGTTCCGCTACCGATGTGTTAGTTATATGTATGCCCTAGAGGCCATTACTGTACATACGATGTATATTGTAGTGGATGCTTGGACATATATAGGGAGGACTTTCTTGCTCGACATGATAGTACGCTATCTGGTTGTACTTTATCTTAACATGTACTCTGATTGTCTCTTTTGTTACATGTTGATAAAGCCCTTAGGATTTGTACTCGACTACTGGGACTATGATGAGATCATACTAGTGGGGCCACAGTAGTCTATGAGTACATCCTACAACTGTTCCTAGTCGAGGGTGTGTCGAGACAGGGCATCGATACACCAGAGTAGACTAGCGTATACGCATCTTGACCCATATGATGGGCGATGGGATGATCCCATATCCATCGGTGTTTGACATCAAGGATGGTGTACGGGTGCTCAGTGGAGACTGGGTACACTGAACGGACTCGCCGAGAACTCCTAGATGGTATATATACCTATTGTCAGATAGCAGTTCTCTGGTGACACTTGTACAGGTTAGTCTGTAGACCCGAGATCGTCATAGAGTCTTGTGTGGTTCCCACTGTACTTTGATTTCCTCCCTACCACGGCTCTACTGAGTTGTGCAAACAGGTGGATTTTGGGTACAGTCCCGAATCATATGGAGACAGTGAGCGATAGGAGGGGTTTCGTCTCTCCCGGTATAGGGGGTTGATGTCGCGCTATGTTTGATCGGCTATAACACCTAAATCCCTGGCCAGGGTTCTCGAAGTTTACTGATAAGTGTTATCAGTAGTTCTTCGACCTGTTATGAGCCATAAATCAACATGACTTATAAAGTTACTGGGGTCTGACATTTACCACCCCTAGACTTCATATGCGACGTATCAGACGAAGAGACCGGACTGTACGATAAGTGTTGCTTACAGGCTCGTAAGGGTTGTGATGAGTTCGCTCGTCGGCCACCTTTTCGTCAAGTACCTGGGTAGCCGTTACGTACAGCTAGTACCGCTGACGTGCTTGTGGTTAAACCCATTGCCAGCGTACTGACGAGTCTTTAGAGTCCCACACAGAGGGTTCCCTCGTTCAGGCAAAAGATGTAGAAACCGTAAGTTGTTACGGCAGCCGTAAAGTGTTGCGGCAGGTTTTCGATTATGTTCGGTAATTGTTACAGGAATAATAATCGGAAGAATAATACTGGACGGATACCGGTATTATATTATTGGATTAATAGTATTCGTATTTTTCGGAATTCGGATACGGGTATACGGTATACGGTATACGGAGGAGGGGTATTTTTGTAATTGTTACAAAATACCTTTTAGAAGATGCCACCTCATAATGACATAATTATGACATCATTTATTTTGTGAAAATAAATAAGTGAGGTGTAAATTAAAAGGTATAAGCATGATAACATGTTTGTTGAAGTGGATGTACTATTTAAGCATGATACTTCTTTCATAATGCATGCTTTACTTAGTGCTAAATTCTTTTCTTTCTTTTTCTATCATGCTTAAACTTTTTAATTATAAATGAAATTATTCTCTCCTCCATTTCTTCTTATAAATACCTTCACATGAGATGTGAAATCAAGGCATTCAATTCCTTAACAAAATTATGATAAGTGTATTATAACAAGTTCATAAGAACAGAGAAAGAAAAATGATGGTGATCATTCTTCCTAGCTTTAACCCTCACATGAGATGTGAATCAAAAGCTTAGGATTTCAAGTTAATCCAATACAATTATCTCTACATCATCCTAGTGACCTCTTTTAGCAAATTTGGTCTCTCGGTTAATTCTTGAAAAGAGTTTCAAGCTTGAACGAAAACTCTCGGGTGGATCATCTTTGTCTTCGGTGGCCGGAGATCGAAAACGTCGGCAACATCTAACGAGCCGAGGAGTCCACAAAAGAGAAAGGAGCCGAGGAGTCCGCAAAAGAGGAGAAAGGAGCAAAGGAGTTGCATCAAAGAGAAGACCCGAAGGACCGTATCATCAAGGTAAAATCCCTAACATAGTAGATAAGATCTCTAGTTGGGGTTTTCTAGTTGTGGTTTACACAAGATCTTCGGTTAAGTGCGTGTTGTATGCAAAGAAAATTTTTGTTCATCGCTTCCGCCGCGCCACAAGAGTTGTGGTAGCCTGCAACACTAACCTACAGTGGTATCAGAGCCTAACTAAACCACAATTAGATGACAGAAACTGGTTCGGAGTGCGGTTCTGGACTGCTGTCCAGAGCAGTTCTGGCTGTCAATTCTCGTTTTGCAATGCTTTCAATCTTCTGTATGAAAATGTTATTATGCGGAACTATATATCATAGTGAAGATAAATCTGTTAGCTAACCAATGAAAGTGATTTCATTCATTTCTAATGTCGTTTACTATTTAAACTGTATTTTAAATCAACAGAACGTATAGCAGTCCCAAACAGGGACAGAACATATACCCCTGTGTTTTTCAGTGCATAACTTCCAGTACCCAATGGATATTATTGATCCGTAGGATGCGTTGGAAACCTAACTGATAAACCTAAATTTTGTTCAACTTTAGCGTCAACTAATTTTGAACACAACAGGGTGTAAACTGTGTTGCGAACTGGACAATCAGTTCAGAAACTGAAATTCCAGCAGCAAACACTTAAAATGAAACGACTGTAACTTGCGAACCTGAAATCCGACATTCTCCAAGTGCCGAGTGGCCTACTCAATTGTTGAGGGAGGTTGCTACACTTCGGGAATTTGGCGGGTAGTTTGCCGCACCCGTAGGGGTCTAGGGGAGGTTTTGGCTATTCATCACGACCGTGGAACCCGTTTTTCATTAAGGGCTTAAATGAAATACGGAATTCCTAGCATATCCAATGCATTCATCTGTGATCTGAAATGGCTATATTTATATATGAGATATATATAATAAACGTTGCTTATGTTTTGCACCCACGCTAGTCCAGCCCCCGCTCTGCCGTTAGTTAAGTAACCTAACGGTGCATGACGGGGCCCAGTGGCAAATGCGGATGGCATAAGCGTACGTTCTATTTTGCGTTTCTTTTCTGTGATGTTTAGGAAACGTAAATGATGGGACCACATTAATGTAATTAATGTTAAGAGAAAGAAACCTAAAGATGTTGAAGAATCAAACTTTTTGAAAAAGGGTAACTCTAGCTTTTGTTTTGCATAGTGGTATTCTTGAATATCCTGCACCTCATTCGATGGGGAAAGGGCCGAGATCCCTTCACCGGGAGTGACCCCTTTAGCGAAACTGGAAATGTTACAAAGAACTCGATTTGATTTTATAGTTGATCTAACTTTGCTTTGCATCGTGGTATTTATATATCCAGCACCTTATTCGATAAGGAAAGAGCCGAGATCCCTTCACCGGGAGTGACCTCTTTAGCAAAATTAGAAAGATACTACAAAACCATTCGATTTTTAAACTGGAGCTTAAACCACTCCTTCCCACTTGATTCTACAACGATATCAAGTTCAAAACGTTAAAGGTTTTCATAAAAACAATCCGTTGCCCTCCGCCATTTTAGGAAGCAGAGTACTTAGTATTCGTACCACGTTTGTTGACCATAGTTAAGGCGTGGTGTACGGTAGCTAAGTGATGAATTCCTACAAAGCATTTGATGGGATTGATTAGGGCATTCTCATGACTTTGTTGACCATAGTTAAGGGTCATGTGGGTGGGCCTAAATCAATCACGAAATGGCGGGTTGAACTTGACTAGTGCTTATGATTTGTTGACCATAGTTAAGGTCATAAGTCACTAGGGGTAAAAATCATATCGGGAATTTCAAGAGTTGAAATTTGCAATGAGATTGCATACCTTCTATATGATAGTTGGATCCCGATCTCGCTGCGAGTAAGAGTTACTCCTGGGAAAGTTTTACACAAGACAATTTGATGAAATTATAGGGGTGTAATTATTCCCAGCTAATCTAACCTTTTAGGGTTTGAAGGAAGATTTGATAAAAACAGTGGGAGACATCTGGATTAGATAATAACCAATCTAATCTTGCAAGAGCATACGCTAAAGTGTTTTCTTCTCTCTCTCTCGAGATAGTGACCATATCATGCCTTAATCAAGATAATAAATACGGATATATTGACTGAACCCGCTTGTTATATTGAGCTGGGGAACGTTGGTCCCGCTCCAACTAATAATTGTTATAAGACAGAGCAGGAAATAGGGAAATACCAGAATTCCTATGCCGCCCAAATGAAGAAAGTGCATATGATGCATCTCCTTCGGGTGTGTTCATTATAAAGAACTGTTTCTCAGTATCCTCTGCATCCTGGGTATTTGATACTGGATCAGGATCCCAGATATGTAATCTGTTACATAGGGCTACAAAAGGGTAGAAAAACTGAGAACAGGTGATAAGTTTCATGAGACAGAAAACGGGGCAAGTGTTGCAGCAAAGTCTGTTGGTCACTGTCACCCTGTATTACCAATACATTGATTCTGAACAAATTCTATTAGATTCCGAACCTGATATACAAAATCATATCAATCTCTTTATTAGTAAAGAAATGATAAAATTTTGTATTGATGGATAATGTTTTGAACATTTCCTATATCAAAAGTTGATCGGTTCAGGTGCGTTATCTAAAAGTATTGACGTTCTAAATCAAACTACAGTTCTTAGTATACAGAACACACACAAGAGGAAGAGTTCAGAAATGAACGGATCCTTCTTGAGGCATTATAGACTAGGTCACATCAATGCGACCCGGCTGGCTGAAGTTACATTTTAGATGCATATTTAAACCAGTTTGAATTTACATCTTGTGAAACTTGCCAGTCATGTCACAAAGATTGAATGACCATAACTCTGTTTATTGGAAACAGAGAAAGAGTTAGTGAACTCTTGGGATTGATACATGATGATGTATGAAAGGCCCCCTGTCTACATATGCCATGACCGGTTCCTTGTACTTCATTATTTTCTTTGATGATCTCTCAAGATTCAGACAAATGTTCCTGTTGAAACACAAGTCCGAAGCTTTTGAGATATTCACAGAATATAAACTAGAAGTAAAGAACCAAAAACGGGTATAAGTATTATGTCCTTTGATGAGATCAAGGAGGAGAATACTTGAGCATGGAAATCCTGGACTATTCTAAAAAAGAATGAGATTCTCTCTCAGCATTACTCCTCCGTATACACCATAGCACGATGGTATATCGGGGCGGAGCAATTGCACCCTATGTGATATGGTGTGCTCCATGATGAGTACTACTGAGTTTCCTATTTTCCTTTTGGGAGTTATGCACTTGTGAAGCTGCATACCTATTGAATAGGGTTCCAATCAAATCAGGTGCCTACTACTCCATATGTGATATGGTATGGGAAGAGCCCATCTCTTAAAGACGTTAAGATTTGGGGTTGTCCGGCCTATGTCTAAAAACCTAAATCCGGACAAGCTCGAGGCAAAGTCAAAACTGTGGAAGTTTGTTGGATATCCCAAGCATTAGCAAGGGAATATCTTCTACCTAACCGAGAAACAAAAATTGTTTTGTTTCTCAGCATGCCACCTTTGTGAAAGGGAATTTCTTGTGAAGAAATTAGTGGTCATAAGGTAGAACTGGAAGGCGTTCCAGCTATACAAACTACAACAGATGACCTAACAGAGGAACAAAAGTTGTTTTGTTTCTCAGCATGCCACCTTTGTGAAAGGGAATTTCTTGTGAAGAAATTAGTGGTCATGAGGTAGAACTGGAAGGAGTTCCAGCTACAGCAAATGATTTGGTAGAACCAAAGGATTCAATAGACTCTAACGAACCTCAGCCTCTCCGCCGATCTAGTAAGTTTCCTCACTCACCTAAGAGATACTTTGGTTTCTCTATGACAGTGGGAGCGAGGATTTCATATTACCCCAGCGTGTCCCGAGACCGGAAGGTGTTCCGACGGGTTGTAGTCCTCGCAAGGGGGCATGCGTAGAAAGTAGCTGCTGAGGGACCTTTTGGTGCCGCGGCGACCCTATGTGATGGGGTTGTTGCCTGACCAAAGTGGTAAGAACCAACTAGTTTCGAGCAGGCCATCAGGAGTGGGACTCTGTGAGAATGGCTGGATGCTTATAGATCTGAGATGGAATCCTTATACACCAACAAAGTATAGACTTTGGTTGCTTTGTCTGAAGGGTTAAATCCCCATCAGGAGCAAGTATATCTTGAGAAGATTACTTGGTGTACATGGAAAAGTTGAGACTTTCAAAGCTATGCTTAAGTCCATCCAGATCCTACTTGCCACTGCTACATACCTTGACTACGATATCTGGTGGTTGAGTGTCATGACTGCTTTTCTAAATGATATTTTAGAAGAGAGCGTCTATAAGTACACAGCCAGAGGGCTTCGTAGACAGTGGGAGCAGCGGAAAAGTGTGCAAGATGTTTTATACGATAAAACAGGCATCGCGGAGTTGGAACATCTATTTTGATGTGGTAGTCAAAGAGTTTGACTTCATCAAAATATTAGATGAACCTTGTATATACATAAAAGATGGTAGGGAGTATGGTGGTGATCCTCGTAGAGTACGTGGATGACATACTCTTGATAGGGAAGGAGTTTCCTATGCTACGCTCAGTCAATCTCCTCTTATTATAAAGATTCTCCATATAGGATCAAAGGTGATACCTCCTAATTCCAGGGTTTTGGATCTATGAGATAGATCTAAATGGATATTAGGATACTCACTAGTTATAGTGAGATAGTATCAATTGATTCTGGGGAGAATCACAGCGGAGTTGGAACATTTGTTTTGATGTGGTAGTCAAAGAGTTTGACTTCATCAAAAATGGTTGAACCTCGTGGTATGGAGTATGGTGGTGATCCTCGTAGAGTACGTGGATGACATACTCTTGATAGGAAAGAGTTTCCTATGATACACTCGGTCAATTTCCGCTTATCATAAGGATTCTCCATATAAGATCAAGGTGATACCTCCTAAATCCTGGGTTTTGGATCTAGGAAATAGATCTAATTAGGATGTTAGGATTTTCACTAGTTGTAGTGAGATAGTATCAATCGATCCTAGGGAGAATCACTGGAAAGGTTCCAGGGTGATAAAGACGACTGAATGTCAGTCGCAGGTATTGTCTTTACCCTTAGTAGAGGGACGGTATGTTGGAAGAGTTCCAAGCTAGATACCGTGACATACTAGAAAGGCAAGATACGTCATTACTAAGGATGCTACCAAAGATAAAGTCTGAATATATAAAATTTCATAAGATGAACTTCGTTCCTACCATTGTGTGATAATGGGGTTGTGACTTTAGCCAAGGAACTACCGTCCCATCAGAAATCCAGATATAATTCTTAGGCAGCATCACCTGATCATAGAGATGGTTGATCTCCAGGGAGATCAAGGTAAGGAGAGTAGATACAGAGGACAACAGAGCGGATCCACTCACTAAGGCTTTTTCCCAGTAGATACTTTTATGGGATGGTTGAGTATGAGATACTTCAACCACAACTGATTGTTTGGTATGTGATACCACAACAGATGGCCCTAGTGCAAGTGAGAGATTGTTAGTTATATGTATGCCCTAGAGGCCATTACTGTACATATGATGTATATTGTAGTGGATGCTTGGACATATATAGGGAGGACTTTCTTGCTCGACATGATAGTACGCTATCTGGTTGTACTTTATCTTAACATGTACTCTGATTGTCTCTTTTGTTACATGTTGATAAAGCCCTTAGGATTTGTACTCGACTACTGGGACTATGATGAGATCATACTAGTGGGGCCACAGTAGTCTATAAGTACATCCTACAACTGTTCCTAGTCGAGGGTGTGTCGAGACAGGGCATCGATACACCAGAGTAGACTAGCGTATACGCATCTTGACCCATATGATGGGCGATGGATGATCCCATATCCATCGGTGTTTGACATCAAGGATGGTGTACGGGTGCTCAGTGGAGACTGGGTACACTGAACGGACTCGCCGAGAACTCCTAGATGGTATATATACCTATTGTCAGATAGCAGTTCTCTGGTGAAACTTGTACAGGTTAGTCTGTAGACCCGAGATCGTCATAGAGTCTTGTGTGGTTCCCACTGTACTTTGATTTCCTCCCTACCACGGCTCTACTGAGTTGTGCAAACAGGTGGATTTTGGGTACAGTCCCGAATCATATGGAGACAGTGAGCGATAGGAGGGGTTTCGTCTCTCCCGGTATAGGTGGTTGATGTCGCGCTATGTTTGATCGGCTATAACACCTAAATCCCTGGCCAGGGTTCTCGAGGTTTACTGATAAGTGTTATTAGTAGTTCCTCGACCTGTTATGAGCCATAAATCAACATGACTTATAAAGTTACTGGGGTCTGACATTTACCACCCCTAGACTTCATATGCGACGTATCAGACGAAGAGACCGGACTGTACGATAAGTGTTGCTTACAGGCTCGTAAGGGTTGTGATGAGTTCGCTCGTCGGCCACCTTTTCGTCAAGTACCTGGGTAGCCGTTACGTACAGCTAGTACCGCTGACGTGCTTGTGGTTAAACCCATTGCCAGCGTACTGACGAGTCTTTAGAGTCCTACACAGAGGGTTCCCTCGTTCAGGCAAAAGATGTAGAAACCGTAAGTTGTTACGGCAGCCGTAAAGTGTTGCGGCAGGTTTTCGATTACGTTCGGTAATTGTTACAGGAATAATAATCGGAAGAATAATACTGGACGGATACCGGTATTATATTATTGGATTAATAGTATTCGTATTTTTCGGAATTCGGATACGGGTATACGGTATACGGTATACGGAGGAGGGGTATTTTTGTAATTGTTACAAAATACCTTCTAGAAGATGCCACCTCATAATGACATAATTATGACATCATTTATTTTGTGAAAATAAATAAGTGAGGTGTAAATTAAAAGGTATAAGCATGATAACATGTTTGTTGAAGTGGATGTACTATTTAAGTATGATACTTCTTTCATAATGCATGCTTTACTTAGTGCTAAATTCTTTTCTTTCTTTTTCTATCATGCTTAAACTTTTTAATTATAAATGAAATTATTCTCTCCTCCATTTCTTCTTATAAATACCTTCACATGAGATGTGAAATCAAGGCATTCAATTCCTTAACAAAATTATGATAAGTGTATCATAACAAGTTCATAAGAAGAGAGAAAGAAAAATGATGGTGATCATTCTTCCTAGCTTTAACCCTCACATGAGATGTGAATCAAAAGCTTAGGATTTCAAGTTAATCCAATACAATTATCTCTACATCATCCTAGTGACCTCTTCTAGCAAATTTGGTCTCTCGGTTAATTCTTGAAAAGAGTTTCAAGCTTGAACGAAAACTCTCGGGTGGATCATCTTTGTCTTCGGTGGCCGGAGATCGAAAACGTCGGCAACATCTAACGAGCCGAGGAGTCCACAAAAAAGAAAGGAGCCGAGGAGTCCGCAAAAGAGGAGAAAGGAGCAAAGGAGTTGCATCAAAGAGAAGACCCGAAGGACCGTATCATCAAGGTAAAATCCCTAACATAGTAGATAAGATCTCTAGTTGGGGTTTTCTAGTTGTGGTTTAGACAAGATCTTCGGTTAAGTGCGTGTTGTATGCAAAGAAAATTTTTGTTCATCGCTTCCGCCGCGCCACAAGAGTTGTGGTAGCCTGCAACACTAACCTACACGATGATCCGACGGCCAATCTTACCGAAAACAGCTTCTTCGACACTTCATATCTGGCGATACGAGATTGCTCTCCATACAGTTATTTTGTATGAAGAAATATGGATTCGAGGTCCATATTCTCGTGCCTCCTCTGATGTTCATTGTCCATAGAGGAAAGCACGAAGCACTTGGCCTTCGCGCAGTCGATTTCTAGGTCTTACGGATTTCCTTATCCGCGATGCTGGTTTTGGGACCTGGGATAGGGGGAGCTTTGGTGGTAAGGAGATACCCCAACTTGTCATAAGTGATTGCCATTTTGACATTCCTAAGCCAATCTTTGTAGTTTGGCCCTGTCAGTATATTTTTATCTAACGGTAACTTAAGTCTAGTCATGATGTTTGGTCGCTGCAATTTGGAGAGAGAAAAGAAACACTTTAGCATGATGCTCTTGCAAGTTTAGAGTGGTTTTTAATTTTTCTAAACAGGATGGCTCCTACTGTCTCTCGAATCCCTCCTCAAACCATAAAGGAAGAATTAGTCGGGATCAATCTCACCGTACAATTCTTTCTTAACCGTTCAGCCAGGCCAGTGTCGGTACTTCGAGGGAGGTTTTCCAATGCTTTCGCGAAGTTCCTTGATTGAGTAACCTCTTTTCCCTAGGGGCGTAGCCTCGCTAACACCTTTCTAGACACCTACTAGGTTTATAGCATTGATCGTTAAGTTAGAAATTTCCCGAGGAGTAGCATATACTCACAGTAGGATCGGGATCCAAATATCATCGCGTGACAAAACTGAAGGAATCCTACCAGAATCATCACACTCCAAATGGTATGCAGCACTAGCAAGTTTCAGTTCTTTTGAAACTCCCGATGTGGATTTTTTCCCCATGCTCTTATGACCTTGACTTTGGCCAACAAATCATAAGTCACATGTCAAGTTCTACCCGTCGTTCTCCAGGTTAATTTGAACCCACCCGCACATACCCTTGACTTTGGCCAACAAGGTAGAACGACTGTCCCAAACCAACACATCTATCTATGCTGCACATGAATACCCAATAGCTACCAATCACTATGCCTTGACTTTGGCCAACAAACATAGCTTGAATACTTATTGACTATCCATGTGAAACGACGAAGGGCTACGAATGGTTTTGGAAAAACCGTGAACGTAGTGAACTTGATATAATCGAAGGAACGAGATAGCTTTCAAAAGGAGTGGTTCAAGCTCCGCATTTAAAATTTGGTTTTGAAATGAACCGAATGGTTTTGAAAGTGTTCCAATGACTTTTACTTCGTTTATTTTTCTTGCATTAATTTTAATGCGTCCCATCATTTAATCCTACCATTGCAGAAAACAACGAAAATATGACGTACGCTTATGCCATCCGCATTCGCCACGGGGTCTCATCATCACCCGTTAGGTTACTTAACTAACAACAGAGCGGGGGCTGGACTAGTGCGGATGCAAAACATAAGCAACGCCTAAATAGATATCGTATATAGATATATAGCAATGATAGCCATTCCAGATCACAGATGAACACATTGGTTATACAAGGAATCCGCAATCCGTTCGAGCCTGTAACGAAAAGCGGATTACACGGTCGCAATGAATAGCCAAACCCCCACTCTAGACCCCTACGGGTGCGGCAAACTACCTGCCTGTTAGTGTATATGCCCTAGAGGCCATTACTGTATCATACTAGTTTGTATATTACTTAATGGAAGCTTGGGATATTCACAGTTGTATATACAATCTTGCTCGAAATGGTAGTATGCTACTTGGTTTGTCTCTGCTTTAATATGTGCATGTGTTTCTTTTAGCATATTGCTGGTATACATATTAGTAGAGCCCTTAGGATCTTTGCTTGATTACCAGCGTTGTGATGGCGCTCGCACTCGTGGGAGCTGGGTAATCTATAAGCACATCCTTATACAGGTCCCTGGTCATTGGACTATCGAGACAGGGCATCGATACTCCGGAGTAGACTAGCGTATGCGCTTCTCATCCCAGTGTGGGAGACGGTCTGTCCCACAGCCGTTAGTACGTCGTACTTGAGATAGTATGCGGGTGCTCGTTAGGTTACGAGTACACTGGACAGGACTCGTCGGGAACTGTTGGTTGGTAATATACCTATCGTCAGTTATCAGTTCCCAGGTGACATGAGTACAGCTTAGTCCGCTGACTTGACACTGTCACTTCGCCTCGAGTGTGTTCCCACTGCACTTTGATTACTACCCTACCACGGCTTAGAGGAGTCGTGCAAACAGGTAGTTTTTGGGTGCAGTCCCGAAGCGCTTGGAGGCAGTGACGGTTAGACAGGATTCGTCTCTCCCGGTATTGGGGGTTGACACGCGCTGTGTCCAGGAGAGCCATTACACGAGTAGTCCCTGGCCAGGGCAAGCGAGATATACTGGTAGGCTTCCAGTGTTATCTCAGGGTGTTCTGGGCTACACTCCGACACGACTTGTACCGCTATTAGGGGACTGACGTTCACCGCCCCCATAGGCCCGCCATGCGATGTATCAGACGAACAGACCGGACTGTACGGAGACTGTCACATACAGGCTCAGTAGGAGTGCAGATGGGGTTCACCTCGTCAGTCTTCTTATCGACATCTACCTGGGGACCGTTACGTACAGCTAGTGCCGCTTGCGGTCTGTGGTTAAACCCACTGCCAGCGTAGTGTCGAGTCTTTAGAGTCCCACACAGAGAGCTATTCGCCTTTAGGCAAAATGAGTAGAGGTCGCATGGTTTTGCGACAGGGTTCGTTCGCATCCACGCACTTGTGCACGTTTGCTGTCCGGACAGTTTATACTAGCGGGCTTTGGTTTAAGCCGGATCCTAGTATATGATTTGAGACTGGTTTTTCTCATTGTGTTCGTGTTCCTCGGATCACGAATGCGGGTGCGTATGCACAGTTGCTTAAGATTGAGGGAGAGGACCTTGTTTAGGGTTAATGACTATTGTCATTTTAATAACCCTATTGCTTTTGTGTGTATTATTGTTAATTAATAATTAGCTTAATTATTGTGCATGGTTGTTGTTGTTGACCTTTTGACTTCATTGACTTGTTGACCAAGTTGACAATTTGACCATGATCATTTCATTTGGAAGATGCTCTTTGATCCTTGCAATTTGCATTAATAATGAAATGATAATGGTCACCTCTTGATTAAACCATGATAATTTTCTAGCTAATTAATTAATTAAAATATTACACACATATTAGTGAGAATGGCTCACTAATAATTCATTTTATTCTCTCATATCTTTTCTCTTTCTTGCTCATCCTCTCCCTCAAGCTCTCTCCCTCTCATGTGTTGAGAAACAAAAAAGCTTGAGAAAAACCTTCACTTGATCTTCTCTACTCACTTCTAGGGTTCAAGTCTTAGCATTTCTTGCACTCTAGTTACTCCTAGCTTGGAGTTGAAGCTAAAGGTCGAGGCTTTCGGGTGGATCCTTCTTTGACGGAAGAAGACAAGCAAGGTGAGGCCTTTCTACCATTCCGACGAGCAAGGAGAGAAGGAGTTCGAGCTCAAGGTATAACCTTTCTACAACTTAGCTAGTTGTTAGTTTGCTTTAGCTAGTTTTCGTTTAGTAAAGATCCTCACAAGCAAGGTCCATGTTGCCTAAGTCATTAAAAATCCGTTTTTTATTATGTTTTCCGCCTCCCCGTAAGTACCGGGGTGGGCAACGTGGACTTACAGTGGTATCAGAGCCTAACTAAACTCAAACTAGCTAGGTAGTGAAGTGTAACGAAGTTTCGAAACCGAAAATCCAAAAACCGGACTTTTGAAAAACCCTAGTTTCTGTTGAAATTTTTTCTGCTCTAAATGAAAACCTTTATACTTGTAAATTCGGCTCAGGGTTTTTTATGAACACCCATGAAAAACGGTACAGTGATTCGTTCAAACCGCCGCCCTTCCGCGGCACGAGGTAGGCATGTGCCGCGGAAGCGCCGCGGTTTGTCGTCTTCTCTGCATCGTTTTTCGTGCAGTGTGTGTCTGTGTTGATTTTGGGATTTTTAGGATATATTATATATGCCCAGATTTTCCAGAACTAAAATTTACTTTTGGGGGCCTATAAATCCGTATTTTTCGGAACTTCACTACACTTTAACTACATCGGTTATATCTGTAATGCTTGCATGTATTGAACGTCGGCTAATCGCTATAAGACGATTAGTCGGGGTTATACATGATCTGTGATTGTTATTGATTTGTTGATATGAATGGATTGGATTGTCGCGGGTGAATGGCCGGGGTGGATGTGAGATGAGCGTTGTTTTTCTTTCATTCATTTGTAACATGTAAATTGATGTAATAATATTCTTTGTATGGCCGCACAACCGGGTCGGGGTTGTAGCCGTCATTGTATAATTCTTTTTACTGTTTTTGCTCCTAGGATAGACCCATGGAGGGGGTGCACAAACTACCTGGTATCTCGAAGCGCCGAGTGGCCTACTCACGGTGGTGAGGGAGGTTGCTTCGCTTCGGGTGCTTGGCGGGTAGTTTGCCGCACCCGTAGGGGTCTTGGGTGGGGTATTGGCCATTCACCGCGACCGTGTAATCCGCTTTGCGTTGCAGGCTCGAACGCATTGCGAATTCCTAGTATATCCAATGTATTCATCTGTGATCTGTAATGTCTATCATTGCTGTATATTTATATATAATAACTATTTAGGCGTTGCTTATGTTTTACAGCCGCGCTAGCCCAGCCCCCGCTCTGTCGTTAGTTAAGTAACCTAACGGGTGATGACGGGGCGCCGTGGCGAATGCGAATGGCATAAGCGTACGTCATATTTTGGTTGTTTTCTGCAATGGTAGGATTAAATGATGGGACGCATTAAAAGAACTAATGCAAGAAATAAACCAAGTAAAAGTCGATTGGAACACTTTGAAAACCACTCGGTTCTTTTCAAAACTAAACTTTTAAACGCGGAGCTTGAACCACTCCTTTTAAAAGCTATCTCGTTCCATCGATTATATCAAGTTCACTACGTTCACGGTTCCGCCAAAACCATCCGTAGCCCTCCATCATTTCGGTTAAATATTCGGTAGTATTCAAGCTATGTATTTTGACCTCACGCCAAGGCATAGTGATTGGTAGCTGCCGGATATTTATCCGTTGCATAGATAGAATGCGTTGATTTGAGACAGTCGTACTGCCATTTTGGACTACGTCAAGGGTAGGTACGGGTGGGTTCAAATTAACCAGGATAATGATGGGAAGAACTTGACATGTGACTTATGACATTTTGACCTCACGCCAAGGTCATAAGAGCATGGGGCAAAAATCCACATCGGGAGTTTCATAAGTACTGAAACTTGCTAGCGTTGCATACCATTTGGAGTGTGATGATTCTGGTAGGATTCCTTCGGTTTTATCACGCGATGATATTTGGATCCCGATCCTACTGTGAGTATATGCTACTCCTCGGGAAAACTCTCACTTAACGATCAATGCTATAAACCTAGTAGGTGCCTAGAAAGGTGTTAGCGGGGTTACGCCCACAGGGAAAAGAGGTTACTTAATTAAGGAACTTCGCGAAAGCGTTGGAAAACCTCCCTCGAAGTACCGACACTGGCCTGGCTGAACGGTTAAGCAAGTATTGTACGGTGAGAATGATCCCGGCTAATCCTTTTCTTTATGGTTTGAGAAGGGATTCGAGAAACAGTGGGAGCCATCCAGTTTAGACAAACTAAAAACCACTCTAAACTTGCAAGAGCATCATGCTAAAGTGTTTCTTTTCTGTCTCCTAATTGCAGCGACCATTCAACATGACCGGACTTAAGTTACTGTTAGATAAAAATATATTGACAGGGCCGAACTACAAAGATTGGCTCAGGAATGTCAAGATGGCGATCACTTATGACAAGCTGGGGTATATACTTACCACCAAAGCTCCCCCTGTCCCAGGTCCCACCTCCAGCGTCGCGGATGTAGAAATCCGTAAGACATGGGAGATAGATTGCGCGAGGGCCAGATGCCTCGTACTAGCCTCGATGGACAATGAACATCAGAGGAGGCACGAGAATATGGACCTAGAGTCCATATTTCTCCATACAAAAGAACTGTATGGAGAGCAGTCTCGTATCGCTAGATACGAAGTGTCGAAGAAGCTTTTTTCGGCAAGGTTGGCCGTCGGATCATCGGTAGCGGACCACGTGCTTAAGATGATCGGCTACATAGAAGAGCTCGCGGACCTTGGGACCACGTTGGAGAATGAACTCTATACCGATTTGATTCTCCAGTTCCTTCCTTCCACTTACGCCCAGTTCGTTCTTAACTTCAACATGCAAGGAAAGGAGGTTGAACTTGCCGAACTTCTGAACATGTTGAGGACTGCTGAGGGCACCCTACAGAAGGGTAGGGAGACATCCACTTTGTTTGTAGGAGGATCTTCCTCTTCTAGGTCCAGGGCGAAAGCCAAGGGCAAGAAGAAGAAAGCCCCCGCCAAACCAAGAGGCGGTGTCGGTAAAGTGGATACGAAGGGAAAGGGTAAAGCAACAAAAGTAGCGGGGAAGATGGTGGGGAAGGAAGAATGCTTCTATTGTCACAAAAGTGGTCACTGGAAACAGGATTGCAAGGCTTGGAAAGCCAGAACACAGGATTTGAAGCGAGTTGCAGCTTCAGCTTCAGGTGTGTATGTTATTGAAAACTGTCTATCAATAAACTCTACATCCTGGGTATTGGATACCGGATCAGGATCTCATATCTGTAATTCTTTGCAGGCGTTGAGAAAGCGTAGAGTTTTGAAGGCAGGTGACATGACCCTCAGAGTTGCGAACGGTGCTAGCATGGATGCAGAGGCCGTGGGGGACTATCACCTGGGATTATCTGATGGACACTTTTTGGTTTTGCGTAGTTGTTATTATGTACCAAATGCAACCTGTAATATCATTTCTGTATCTTTATTATCTAAAGAAGGTTATGAATTTTCATTTGTAAGTAATGTAGTGAACATTCACCTTAATCAAGTTTTGATTGGGTCAGGTACATTGAACAACGGAATATACGTTTTAAACCAACCGCAGGTTTTCAATATCCAGAATACACACAAAAGAAAGTCTCCAGAAATTAATAAAACTTTCTTATGGCATTGTAGACTGGGTCACATCAATGAGAGAAGATTGACTAAGTTACATACTGAAGGATATTTGGATCCGTTCGAATATCAATCGTATGCAACTTGTCAATCCTGTCTCAAAGGAAAGATGACAAAGGCTCCGTTTTCCGGACACGGAGAAAGAGCGAGCGAGCTCTTGGGACTCGTACACAGCGACGTGTGCGGTCCAATGTCTACACATGCGCGAAGCGGTTTTTCTTACATCATTACTTTTACGGATGATTTCTCAAGATTCGGACATATCTTCTTAATGAAGCATAAATCCGAAGCTTTTGATAAGTTCCAGGAATATAAGAATGAAGTAGAAAAACAAACCGGCAAAAGTATCAAGATCCTAAGATCGGATCGAGGAGGAGAATACTTAAGTGCCGAATTCCTGAATCACTTAAAAGAGAATGGAATTCTCTCTCAGCTTACTCCTCCATACACTCCGCAACATAACGGTGTATCGGAAAGACGGAACCGGACCCTATTGGATATGGTACGGTCCATGATGAGTAACGCTGAGTTACCGCGATCGTTCTGGGGATATGCACTAGAAACAGCTGCATATCTTTTGAACCGTGTTCCCACTAAGACTGTGCCTACCACACCATATGAGTTATGGAGTGGGAAGAAACCCTATCTTCAATACTTGAAGATTTGGGGATGTCCAGCTTATGTCAAAAAGCAGCATACGGAAAAGCTCAAGGCACGCTCAGTACTGTGCAAGTTTGTGGGATACCCAAAGAACTCCAGGGGGTATCTTTTCTATTACGCAGAGGAACAAAAAGTCCTTGTTTCTCGTAATGCCCATTTTCTGGAACATCAGTTTTTAGAAAAAGAAATAAGTGGGAGCGCAATAGAACTGGAAGAAATTCCAGAACCACAAACTATTACTGAAAGCTTAGAGAAACCAGAAGGTTCGAAAGAACAGGACATTCCTATGCCACTCCGCAGGAGTAGTAGGCAGTCTCATCCGCCCGAGAGATACTACGGTTTTCTCATTGACGGGGATAGAGAGGACTGCATCCTAGATTGTGATGAGCCTACTAACTTCCAGCAAGCCATTCAGAGCGTCGACTCGGTAAAATGGCTGGATGCAATGCGGACCGAGATGGAGTCCATGTACACCAACAAAGTATGGACGTTGGACATTGCTCCAGACGGGGTAAAACCCGTAGGATGCAAGTGGATCTTCAAAAGGAAGATTGGTGTAGATGGACAGGTTGAGACCTATAAAGCTAGACTGGTAGCAAAGGGTTTTCGTCAGCGACCTGGTTTGGACTATGACGAAACCTTTTCTCCAGTAGCTATGCTGAAATCCATTCAGATCCTTCTTGCCATCGCTGCTTTCCACGATTATGAGATTTGGCAGATGGACGTAAAGACAGCTTTTCTAAATGGTCATTTAGAGGAGTGTGTCTATATGGACCAGCCAGAGGGTTTCATTCAGGGTGGGAGCAGCGGAAAGGTGTGCAAGTTGCTCAAGTCCATTTATGGACTCAAGCAGGCATCGCGGAGTTGGAACATCTGTTTTGATGAGACGGTCAAAGAATTTGGCTTTATCAAAAATCCAGATGAACCATGCATCTATTGTAGATTTGTAGCGAGAACTGTAGTATTCCTCGTTTTATACGTGGATGACATTCTCTTAATAGGAAATGACATTCCTATGCTACAATCTGTCAAGGGGTTCTTGTCACACAGGTTCTCCATGAAAGACCTGGGTGATGCCTCATACATTCTGGGTATCCGGATCTACCGTGACAGATCCAAGAGGATATTAGGACTCTCACAGTCCAGGTACATCGACACCATACTGAGGAGATTCAGTATGGAAGATTCTAAGCGCGGTAATCTACCGGCTTGTCACGGGATCACCCTCTCCAAAGAGATGTCTCCCAAGACTGATTTGGAGAGGGATCGCATGTCTATTATACCCTATGCTTCTGCGGTAGGCTCTATAATGTATGCGATGTTGTGTACCAGACCGGATGTGGCTTATGCACTGAGTGTGGTAAGCAGGTATCAGTCAAACCCTGGGGAGAAACATTGGATAGCAGTAAAGAACATTCTCAAGTACCTGAGAAGGACTAAGGAGATGTTCTTGGTGTATGGCGGAAAAGACCTGCAGATTGAGGCCTTTGCTGACTCCAGCTTCCAGAGTGACAAGGATGATTCCAAGTCCATGTCGGGTTTTGTCTTTACCCTCAATGGAGGGGCGGTGTGTTGGAAGAGCTCCAAACAGGAAACCGTTGCTGACTCGACTATGGAAGCGGAATACATCGCTGCATCTGATGCCGCAAAAGAAGCTGTCTGGATGAGGAAGTTCTTGAAAGAACTTCAGGTGGTTCCGTCCATTGTTGACCCAATACCTCTGTATTGCGACAATAACGGGGCTATAGCTTTAGCGAAGGAACCCAGGTCCCATCAGAAATCCAGACACATCTTAAGGCGGTATCACCTGATCAGGGAGATTGTGGATCGCCAGGAGATCGAGGTCCGGAGAGTTGCATCAGAGGATAACACAGCAGATCCATTCACCAAGGCCTTGCCCCAGACTCAGTTCGAGCGGCTGATCGAGATGATAGGTCTTCGATACACCAGTACATGGCCTTAGTGCAAGTGGGAGATTGTTAGTGTATATGCCCTAGAGGCCATTATTGTATCATACTAGTTTGTATATTACTTAATGGAAGCTTGGGATATTCACAGTTGTATATACAATCTTGCTCGAAATGGTAGTATGCTACTTGGTTTGTCTCTGCTTTAATATGTGCATGTGTTTCTTTTAGCATATTGCTGGTATACATATTAGTAGAGCCCTTAGGATCTTTGCTTGATTACCAGCGTTGTGATGGCGCTCGCACTCGTGGGAGCTGGGTAATCTATAAGCACATCCTTATACAGGTCCCTGGTCGTTGGACTATCGAGACAGGGCATCGATACTCCGGAGTAGACTAGCGTATGCGCTTCTCATCCCAGTGTGGGAGACGGTCTGTCCCACAGCCGTTAGTACGTCGTACTTGAGATAGTATGCGGGTGCTCGTTAGGTTACGAGTACACTGGACAGGACTCGTCGGGAACTGTTGGTTGGTAATATACCTATCGTCAGTTATCAGTTCCCAGGTGACATGAGTACAGCTTAGTCCGCTGACTTGACACTGTCACTTCGCCTCGAGTGTGTTCCCACTGCACTTTGATTACTACCCTACCACGGCTTAGAGGAGTCGTGCAAACAGGTAGTTTTTGGGTGCAGTCCCGAAGCGCTTGGAGGCAGTGACGGTTAGACAGGATTCGTCTCTCCCGGTATTGGGGGTTGACATCGCGCTGTGTCCAGGAGAGCCATTACACGAGTAGTCCCTGGCCAGGGCAAGCGAGATATACTGGTAGGCTTCCAGTGTTATCTCAGGGTGTTCTGGGCTACACTCCGACACGACTTGTACCGCTATTAGGGGACTGACGTTCACCGCCCCCATAGGCCCGCCATGCGATGTATCAGACGAACAGACCGGACTGTACGGAGACTGTCACATACAGGCTCAGTAGGAGTGCAGATGGGGTTCACCTCGTCAGTCTTCTTATCGACATCTACCTGGGGACCGTTACGTACAGCTAGTGCCGCTTGCGGTCTGTGGTTAAACCCACTGCCAGCGTAGTGTCGAGTCTTTAGAGTCCCACACAGAGAGCTATTCGCCTTTAGGCAAAATGAGTAGAGGTCGCATGGTTTTGCGACAGGGTTCGTTCGCATCCACGCACTTGTGCACGTTTGCTGTCCGGACAGTTTATACTAGCGGGCTTTGGTTTAAGCCGGATCCTAGTATATGATTTGAGACTGGTTTTTCTCATTGTGTTCGTGTTCCTCGGATCACGAATGCGGGTGCGTATGCACAGTTGCTTAAGATTGAGGGAGAGGACCTTGTTTAGGGTTAATGACTATTGTCATTTTAATAACCCTATTGCTTTTGTGTGTATTATTGTTAATTAATAATTAGCTTAATTATTGTGCATGGTTGTTGTTGTTGACCTTTTGACTTCATTGACTTGTTGACCAAGTTGACAATTTGACCATGATCATTTCATTTGGAAGATGCTCTTTGATCCTTGCAATTTGCATTAATAATGAAATGATAATGGTCACCTCTTGATTAAACCATGACAATTTTCTAGCTAATTAATTAATTAAAATATTACACACATATTAGTGAGAATGGCTCACTAATAATTCATTTTATTCTCTCATATCTTTTCTCTCTCTTGCTCATCCTCTCCCTCAAGCTCTCTCCCTCTCATGTGTTGAGAAACAAAAAAGCTTGAGAAAAACCTTCACTTGATCTTCTCTACTCACTTCTAGGGTTCAAGTCTTAGCATTTCTTGCACTCTAGTTACTCCTAGCTTGGAGTTGAAGCTAAAGGTCGAGGCTTTCGGGTGGATCCTTCTTTGACGGAAGAAGACAAGCAAGGTGAGGCCTTTCTACCATTCCGACGAGCAAGGAGAGAAGGAGTTCGAGCTCAAGGTATAACCTTTCTACAACTTAGCTAGTTGTTAGTTTGCTTTAGCTAGTTTTCGTTTAGTAAAGATCCTCACAAGCAAGGTCCATGTTGCCTAAGTCATTAAAAATCCGTTTTTTATTATGTTTTCCGCCTCCCCGTAAGTACCGGGGTGGGCAACGTGGACTTACACTGCCAAGTACCCAAAGCGAAGCAACCTCTCTCAACGCCGTGAGTAGGCCACTCGGCACTTCGAGATACCCGGTAGTTTGTGCACCCCACCTTGGGTCTATCCTAGGAGCAAAAATAGTAAAAAGAAATTATACAATGACGGCTACAACCCCGACCTGGTTGCGCGGCCATACAAATAATATTACATCAATTTACATATTACATGAATTGAAAGAATAAGAAAACTCTCATCTCACAACCCCCGGCTATTCATCCGCGACAATCCAACGAATTCATATACACATACCATCAACAATGCAGATCACAGATATGTATAACCCCCACTATTCGACGTATATCGATTAGCAGACGTTCAATACATATAACACATCACAGATATAACCCATTAGCCAAAGTGTAAAGAAGTTCGATCAAAAATACGGATTTGTGACCACCCCAAAAACTAACTTGTTCTCTGGAAAATCTGGGCAAAAACAAACCATTTAAAAAATCACAAAACAGCAACAGAAGAACACTGCAGGAAAAACGATCCACGGCCGAGTCAACTCGGCCGCGGATCCGCGGCAAGAGCATGCACTTGCCGCGGTTCCGCGGTGAGTTGGTCGACTCGCTGGCTCGTTTTTCTTGGGTGTTCTGTAAAAACCCTGCGACGATTTTTAGTGTATGATTTATTATTTTTAAAGCAGAAATAAAAAACGACAGAAACTTAGGGTTTTTGAAAAGTGTTTTGCGATTTTTTCCGATCGAAGTTCTAGATACTTTGCTAACTAGTTAGTTTGTGTTTAGTTAGGCTCTGATACCACTGTAAGTCTACGTTGCCCACCCCGGTGCTTGGGGGGAGGCGGAAACGCTATGAAAAATCAGATTTTTACAACACAAGAAAACATTGACTAGCTAAAGGAGGGATCTTTGCTAAACAAAAACTAACTAACAAGCTAAAAGAGTTAGCTACTCGGTTAAGGGGTTATACCTAGGTCTTCAAGTCCTTCTCTTCTTGCTCCTTGGAGTGGAAAGAACAGGTTCTTCTTGTCGCCTTCTCTTGCCGAAGAAAGATCCACCCGAGGGCCTCTACCTTTGGCTCCAACCTCAAACTAGAATTAACTAAGATGCTTGGTGTGCTAAACCTAGGACCTTAGAAAGAGTAGAGAGTAATTTTGAAGGTTTTATCTCAAGCTCAAATGGTTCTCAACTCATGAGAGGGGAGAGCTAGAGAGAGAGGAAGAGGAGGAGAGAGAATAAGAGTGATCAAGTGAGAATAGTTTTACAACCATAATAATATATGTGAATTATCTAATTAATAATATTAATCCAAAATGAAAAAGGTGATGGTTGGTTTGATGAGACCATTATCATATCACATTAAATGTTTTTGCAAAGATCAAAGAGCATTTTAGGAGTGTAATGATGATGGTCAATGTTTCAACCATGGTCAACAAGTCAACCAAGGTCAACAAGTCAACAACCCTAACCATGACACAATTTCATTTAATTAATATTATTAATTGATATTTCACATGTCCATTAGGGTTTGGAAAAAGACAACTGTCAACTGTGCATACACACCCCTTCCGAAACCCAAATGAAAATCCTCTTCCTCCGCCTCAATCAACTGTGCATACACACCCGTATCCGTGTTCCGAGGAACATGAATACAATGAGATAAAACTAACCCCAAAATATATACTAGGATCCGGCTCAAACCAGAGCCTGCTAGTAATGACTGTCCGGACACCAAACGTGCACAAGTGCGCGGATGTAAATGAACCCCATCGCAAAACCATGCGACCTTTACTCTGTTTTGCCTAAAGGCGAATAACCCTCTGTGTGGGACTATAAAGACTCGACACTACGCTGGCAGTGGGTTTAACCACAGACCGCAAGCGGCACTAGCTGTACGTAACGGTCCCTAGGTAGATGCCGATAAGAAGACTGATGAGGTAAACTTATCTGAACTCCTACTGAGCCTGAATGTGACAGTCTCCGTACAGTCCGGTCTGTTTGTATAAGAATATCGCATGGCGGGCCTAGGGGGCGGTAAACGTCAGTCCCCTAATAGCGGTACAAGTCGTGTCGGTGTGTAGCCCAGAACACCCTGAGATAACACTGGAAACCTACCAGTCTATCTCGCTTGCCCTGGCCAGGGACTTTGTGTAATGGCTCTCCTAGACACAGCGCGATATCAACCCCCAATACTGGGAGAGGCGAATCCTGTCTAACCGTCACTGCCTCCAAGTGCTTCGGGACTGCACCCAAAAACTACCTGTTTGCACGACTCCTTTGAGCCGTGGTAGGGTAGTAATCAAAGTACAGTGGGAACACACTCGAGGCGAAGTGACAGTGTCAAGTCAACGGACTAAGATGTACTCATGTCACCTGGGAACTGATAACTGATGATAGGTATAATACCGACCAACAGTTCCCGATGAGTCCTTTCCAGTATACTCATAACCTAACGAGCACCCGCATACTATCTCAAGTACGACATACTGACGGCTGTGGGACAGGCCGTCCCCCAAGCTGGGATGAGAAGCGCATACGCTAGTCTACTCCGTAGTATCGATGCCCTGTCTCGATAGTCCTATTACTAGGGACCTGCATAAGGATGTGCTTGTGGATTACCCAGCCCCCACAGGTGTAACTGCCATCATAACGCTGGTAATCAAGCAAAGATCCTAAGGGCTCTACTAATGTGTAAAGGCGGTATGCTAAAAGAAACACATGCACACATTAAAGTAGAAACAAACCAAGTAGCATACTACTATTTTGAGCAAGATTGTCAATAGAAGGTGAATATCCCAAGCTTCCATCAAGTAATATACAAACTAGTATGATATAGTAATGGCCTCTAGGGCATATACACTAACACGCACATATCACATATGTGCTCCTACTCCATTTCTCTTGAGCTAGGAAACCTCTGTGTAGGACTCTAATGACTCGTCAATACGCCGGCAGTAGGTGATGATCATATCAAACACCCACAAGTCGCAAGCGGTCTGCTAAACGTAAGAGCCACCCGGGTATTGAGCGATCAGAAGATCAACAAGCAAGCCTGCTCGTACTCCTGTGAATCCAATCAGTAACACTACCGTACAGTCCGGTCTCTTCATCTGATATGTCGCATATCACAGCCTGGGGGTGGTGTAATGTCAAACCCCAATATCCTGATAAGTCATGCCGATGCAAGGTCCATAATGGTTCGAGAAACTAATGATAACACTTACCAGTAGATCTCAGCAACCCTTGCCAGGGATTTCCTGTTATGGCCAATCGAGTATAGCGCAACATCAACTCCCTATACTGGGAGAGACGAAACCCATCCTATCGCTCATTGCCTCTATGTGACTCGGGACTGTACCTAAAAGCCACCGTTTTGCACGTTCTCTTGAATGTGGTAAGGTGGAAATCAAAGTACAGTGGGAATCATACAAGACTCTATGACGATCTCGGGTCTACAGACTAATATGTACCAGTGTCACCAGAGAACTACCATCTGACGTGAGGTACAATACCATCTGGGAGTTCTCGGCGAGTCCGTTCAGTGTACCCAGTCTCCACTGAGCACCCGCATACCTTCTCTAATGTCAAACACCAATGGATATGGGATCATCCATCG
The DNA here is from genome assembly GCA_030015575.1 of Agapanthus africanus. Classification (NCBI taxonomy): domain Eukaryota; kingdom Viridiplantae; phylum Streptophyta; class Magnoliopsida; order Asparagales; family Amaryllidaceae; genus Agapanthus; species Agapanthus africanus. Next base: position 132,694,270 of record JASDDO010000008.1, read on the forward strand.
CCCATCATATTGGTCAAGAAGCGTATACGCTAGTCTACTCTGGTATATCGATGCCCTGTCTCGATACACACTCGACTAGGAACAGTTATAGGATGTGTTTACCTCAATCAGAGCAAGGCTCTGTTTAAATTCCAAGGCGGGAAAAGAAGCAATACTTCTGTTGTTCTCCAATCAGAGTAAAGCTCTGTCTTGAAAATTAAAAAGAAAATTAAAGTTAAAATATGCTCCACAAAAGCTTCAGAGCAAAGCTCTAAAAAAAAAAATTAAAAAAAAAAAAAAAAGTGCGCAACTGCGCACTTGCGCAGTTGCGCGACACGTGTCACGCAGTGCGCAGTTTCGCGACACGTGGCGCGCAGCTGCGCAACTGCGCAAGTGCGTAGTTTCGCGACACGTGGCGCGCAGCTGCGCAACTGCGCAAGTGCGCAGTTGCGCGACACGTGTCACGCAGCTGCGCAGTGCGCAACTGCGCAGTTTCGCGACACGTGTCACGCAGCTGCGCAGTGCGCAACTGCGCGACACGTGTCACGCAGCTGCGCAGTTGCGCGACACGTGTCAACGCGCAGTTGCGCAAGCAAAAAAAATAAAAAAAAAATAAAATTTAAAAAAAAATAAAATTCTTTATTGCAAAAACAGAATAAAGATTTGAGAAAATCTTTTCTGTTTTTGTTAAAACAATAAGATTTCTTCTGTAAAACAGAGACCTTTGGATTAAAGATCCGACGGTGGGGAAAATTCCCCAAATCACTTAGAGAATAATCTCTTTAACAAACTTTAACTAATTTATGGGCACTATAAAAAGGACCCTAGACCTCATTTTAAAATCATCAATGATCATCAAGAGAAGGAAAAACTTCTGAGGAAAAAAAGGGAGAAGAGAAAGAACTCTTGAACATTATTCAAGAACAAAAAAGAGGTAAAATCTTCTTTTTGAAGAATAAAAAAAAGAGAAAAATCTCTGAAGAACACGAGATAAAAAAAAATGAATAATAAATAGTGCCTTGCACTTGATGTGAACCCCTGGTTCTGAAAAATCAAAGAATAATAAATAGTGCCTTGCACTTAATGTGAACCCCTGGTTCTGAAAAATCAAAGAATAATAAATAGTGCCTTGCACTTGATATGAACCCTTGGTTCTGTAAAATCAAGGAAAACAAGAAGAACTTGTTTTCCTTTGATCTAAATTTAGATCAAAAGTGCTATGCACTTTTTGTTCTCAAATCAAGAAAATTCTTGAATTTCTGCACAAGTGCAACTCATCATGCAAAAGGGCCTGGCCCAACTCAAGAAAATTATTGAGTTTCTGCAACTCATTATTTAAGAGGGCCTAGCCCAATTGCAGGAAAATAAAAGGGCAAAGCCCTGTTCAGAAAATTCCTGAGTTTTTTGTAACTCATTATTTAAGAGGGCCTAGCCCAATTGCAGGAAAATAAAAGGGCAAAGCCCTGTTCAGAAAATTCCTGAGTTTTTGTAACTCATTATTTAAAAGGGCCTGGCCCAAATCAGATTGCAAAATAATGAAGGGGCAGAGCCCTGTTTAGGTTGATTCTTTTAATCGGGCAGAGCCTAAAATAAAAATTGGACTTAACCCAATCCTGGCTGTAAGTCCTTAAATTAAATGTCTCTCATAAACCAAGTCACGACGGGTTCGAGGGTACATCTCCGAACTCCTTTGACATTTGTCGCTGTAATTTCTCAACGACGTCAAAGAGGCGACGGGTCCCAACGACCACTCATCTAATATTGGACCGAAACGTCCCTAAACTAATGTCGGACCGAAACGTCCCTAAACTAATATCGGACCGAAACGTCCCTAAACTAATAATGGACCACTACGTCCCTAAACTGGCGACGGACCGCCACGTCCCTAAACTGGAATATGGACCACTACGTCTTTAAACTGGCGATGGACCACCACGTTCCTAAACTGGAAAGTGGACCACTACGTCCCTAAACTGGAACAATAGAGCCAATTGCTCTTTTGTCGGATCTAAACGGTCCCGCCTAAGTTGATCTTAACCCCAAATACGGTTAACGTGTCCTTAGACATTTAAATAAACAATAAAACTCCAAATTAACTTTGGTTCAAGGGTACATCTCTGAACTCCTCAGACGCCTGTCGTTGTAATCCCTCAACGACGTCAGAGAGGTGAAGAGTCCCGACGGCCGGATAATTAAATCAATCATGATGTTAAGTTGATCTTAGTCTAAAACAGGACTAACGTATCCTTAACAAATGTTTAAGTCGATCTTAGACGCAACGCGACTAATGCATCCTTAAACTAAAAACACCAAACCCAAATCTAAGTAAATACGGATTTGGACTAATCTACGTCCTACGGGTGACGACATCACTCAGTCTCCGTATACAATCCACGGGCAATCACAAACAAAACAAACACACACGACACGAAGTGAAATTCTGGAGAAGGAGAAAGTTGTTACCGCGATGCGGTAGCGTAATTAACTGCAGGGGCTTGCGCCTGCAGGGAAGAGCGTCCCCACAATCAAAAACCCCTCACCCTGAGGGGGAATCTGACGAAGTCTGCTACATCGGCCGCATCCGTCTAAACCTCCGATACACGGTGCCATAAATCAACTTGGCATCTTCGGAGAGATAGACGGATAAAACCAAATAGCATCTGCCCCGAACCCCAGGCCACGGACGTCCTAACGTCTCGGCCGCCGTTCGGAGGGGAACAGATTCTGGCACGCCCGGTGGGACCTCTTCCTCTTTCCACTCCACACTTCGTGTGTCGTGTTCGCGAACAAATCGCGGTTTGCTATGATTGCCTGTGGATTCAAGGTACTAAGATTTGGTGTCTTGCTCTGTGCAGAAAACAGAAGATCAATGGCTTCGAACTGCATCGCCTGCAGCAACAACTCTCGCTCCGTCATTGCTGGAGGAGTGACTTATGGGCCCCAAGCGGCCTCCCTTTTCAAAATGCCGGTGGAGCAGGTGGCTCAAGCTACCACTGGACTATTTTTTGGGACCATGCTCCCACCAATGAGCTTCAACGCCCCAATGACATTGCAAGAAGCTCCAAAGAAGTCGGTCTTCGATCGACTTACCACTGCCGCGACCCCTCTCAATAGGTCGCCCAACTCTACTGCTTCAGGTTTTAATGGATTAGGCCAGTGCTCCATTGGGCCCATGAAGAAGCCTGCCATACCAGAAAGCGTTATCCCGAAGCAGATAGCCATTCCAACTCACGTTCCTGGAAAAATCACCAAGGTTGCTTCCCATGTTCAGAAGTCCGCTTCTGACAAGTTGGCCGTCCCCGTTCAACGGACGTCGATCTTTAAAAAGCTGGTACCAGTATATTCTGACCAACACAGGGGGCATGAGAAGGTCACCCCTATAGCTGAAACAACTCCATCAGCACGACATGCCCGACGTCGCTACTGGCGCCGAGTGAAGAAGGCTGGGGGCAACTCCCCCTCTGGACTTACTCCTCCAACTCTAATGGTGGAGATCGATACTGCTGTTCCAACCAGGAACAGCTTTGAGTTGCTGAACTCGGTGCGCAGAAACTCTCCTACTGCGGTGTTAAAGCGAACTCATTCATCTGTGAAGAATATTCCAGAGAAGAAGTTAGAGCAGCCCCCTCAACGGCTTTCCTCTAAAATTTACAAAGTCTGGCGACAGGTCCAAGAGTCGGTGATCGATCGAGACTGCCTCCGACGACAGAAAAAGATGAAGGTTCGGCAGGGGAAGGATTACTCTGTCAAACCATAAGAAACAAAAGCTACTCGGGTGCCCACTACAACGGTTCCCTTAACTCCAATCACTCAAAAAAGGAGGCCGCAAAAAGCCCCTGTGTCTTCGGCAAATCGCAAAGACACCGAACACAAACGCCCCAAGTCTGGGGGCATGGTGGTCCATACTGTTTATATGGCTTCTGGAAAGGAGGAAAGCCGCACTTCTACGGGCCACCGACCGCTCACCCGATCCGTGACGAAAGCCCAGGAGCAACAACAAAAGCTTCAGGAAATGATGACTACAATGGCTGCACTCACTGAGCCAAAAGAAAGCTCTGAAACGTCTTCGGATGAGCGTCAAGAACAAGAAACCGACGCTGACTTTTTACGCAGAGTCCTCGAAAAGAGGGACAAAGAAGCTGCAGAGCAAGCGGCTAACATAAAACAGATGGCGCTCCTCTTCCAAGATATGGTAGGGATGATGTTACAGCCGGACCCTCCAGCTGAAGATCCTCCGATCGTCCTTGAAGACGACAGGGGAGAAACGTCAAATCCTCCGCCGGAGCTGTCAACAGCCAAGGAGGAAGCAATCTCCAAAGTCGACCTAGACGAATATATAGCCCAGCAGATCCGGGTTCATCAGGCGAATGAAGCGGCTGGGCAAATTGTTAGAACCGGACGACCGTATCCGAGCTGGTATGACCAAATCAGTTACCCGCCAGGGTATATGATCCCTAAATTCCACGTATATAAAGGGACAGGGAATCCGCATCAGCATGTCGCTCAATTCAGGGCCTTATGCGGCAATACTGGAGGCGATGACAGATTGTTGCTACGTCAATTCGTCGGCAGCTTAGCAGAAATAGCCTTTGAATGGTATTCGGAGCTACCTAACGACTCTATCAAAACATTTGCAGAGATGGAACTGCTGTTTACACAAAGATTCGCAAGTGCTAGTGAACGCACCCCGATTACAGCACTGATAAATGCCAGGATAAGGCCCGGAGAAACGTGGGTCCAATACGCAACACGATGGCGAAACCTATGGTCGAAATGCGAACAATGCATAGAAGAGGCACCTGCGGTAGGCATGTTTGTGGGCACTCTCGATCCGCAGGCGACCATCTCGCAATTCATGATGTTCTTCAGGCCGACCACCTTCCAGGCCTTGATTGACAAATTAGCCCAAATGGACCAGATGGGCCATAGGCCTTCTTCTTCAAAGACAGAGCCTTGGAATGAAAAGGGCAAAGGGAAGGCAACCTTTGTTGCCAATACTCAACAACGGTCGAACAACTCAAAGCCGGTCGTTCGCCAAAACAACGTGCGTCCACGCCCATCCCTCGAAGAGAGGCTAGGACGTCATTACTCGTTTCCTCAGAATAAAACGAGAAGACTGTTCGAGCTGGCCGTGCGCAATAGACTCATTAATCTGCCGAGTCCAAAGCGTCCGTTGCAGCCAGGCGATCTTAATAATCCCAATTATTGCCCTTACCACCAAACGGTAAGTCACCCGATTGAGGATTGTTTCGTTTTTAAAGGATGGATCGAAGATCAGTACCTACAAGGCAAGTTCGCGCTGTCGGAAAACTGGAAGGTAAACCCACCACAGCCACACTCTCCAAAGAAAATGGACACGCCGGGGGCAGCTTGTTCTTTCGTCGAGGATGAAAACGACAGAGAAAACTTATCGGATGAATCCGAAGACTACGTGGCGACTTGTCATGTGATTTCTCATTCACTGACGGATGATGAGGAGGCTCCTTGCGCTGAGAAATCAATGGCGAACCCTGAGCCAGCGATTCTACAGCCATCAGACGAGTTGATCGATGTCTTCCTAAATGAAATTCGTTTGAAAGCAAAAGCCAATCAAGAGCGTGAAATGGCCACACTAGAAAGAACCAAGGTATTCCCGTCAAATCAAAAGCCATACACTGCGGGTAAAAACAAATTCAAGACGAGGAAACGGTTCGCCAAAGCTCTATCAGTAGGAATGAAGCTACCGCCCTCCGAAGAAAATCCTTTCTCTGAGATAGAGATGCACCCTAACTTCTGTTTATATCATCAGAAGATCATACATCCTACCGAAGACTGCGAATCCTTTAACTGTTGGTGGCAAGGGTATGTCGCTCAAAAGCAACACTTCGACAGGACAAAGTGTGAAGCTTGTGGACATCGGAAAAATGCGATAGATGAGCGCAAAAGAGTCGCCGCCGACTGTCATATAGCCGACTCCAAGGGATCACAAATTATCACCTTTGGAAGCGACTCTGACGAAGAAGCTACCCCCAACTCTTCCCTCGGGGAATCTATTTCAAAAATAAAGGAATTGAGAAGCTGCGAGAACGTTCGGCCGTGCAATCGCATGCTACTCGGAAAAAATCTCGGCCCCGTAAACAAAGGATCGAACAAGAAGAACAAAGGAAAAGGAAAAAAGGCCCTCGTCGCCAGCACTCACCAACAATCAGGTGACCCTAGACCGGTTGCCTGCTAAAGCAACAAGCGGCAATCCCTCCAGGAAAAGTTGAAACGTCCTTACTCGTTTCCGCAAGATAAGACAAGGGGACTGTTCGAGCTGGCAGTGCGCAACAGACTCATTAATTTGCCGAATCCAAAACGTCCGTTGTGGCCAGGCGATATTAATAATCCTAATTATTGCCCTTACCACCAAACGGTAGGTCATCTGATCGAGGATTGCTACGTCTTCAAGAACTGGGTTGAAGACCAATACCAACAGGGCAAGTTCGCGTTGTCCGAAATTTGGAAGGTGAACCCGCCACAACCGCATGCTCCGAAAAATATGGACACGCCGGGGGCATCATGCTCATTCATAGAGAAAGCCTAGCGGACCACTACGTCCTAAAACTGGATAACGGACCGAAACGTCCTTAAACTAACAACGGACCGAGATGTCCTTAAACTAACGACGGACCTCAATGTCCTAAAACTTGCAAATGACCGAAACGTCGTTAAACTACTCCCAACCCGCAGCATCTTCAGGCTGACGTGTATAAAAAAAAAAACGGTACGTCCACAAGCAAAATGGGCACGGATGAAAACCCGAAAGGGCTCCGTGAGTAAAAACAGCAGGGCTACCGGCGAGTGTTCGTGAAAACCCGAAAGGGCGCGACCTCGTAAAAAAAAAAGAGAAAAAAAAAAGAAAAATAAAATAAAAATAAAAAGAATAAAAAAAACGGTATGTCCATAAACAAAATGGGCACGGATGAAAACCCGAAAGGGCTCCGTGAGTAAAAACAGCAGGACTACCGGCGAGTGTTTGTGAAAACCCGAAAGGGCGCAACCTCGTTGAGAAACACTTATAAGGTCCTCTCGATCCTGTAAGGAGAAACCACCTGCGTGAGATCCTTACGACTCACAAAGGAACAACACACTTAGGGATCCCCACGATTCCTAAGGAGAAAATACGCTTGCGAGATCCTCACGACTCGTAAGGAGAACTCTCTTGTGGGACCCTTACGGCTCATAAGATTTGAAAGTCTTAAGTTACAGAGGCCTAAATCTGTGCTTAAGCAACCCCCACAACTTTCGACATTGCCCTACAAGTGGTCCGATATTGGCCCTTGTATACAATCCATGGGCGCGAATAAACATTTCCCTAACCAAGTCCCATCCGTGACTAGGGATATGTCCACACGGTGAACAACCCTTGTGAGTCTTCTCGACTCATAAGGAGATAACACTCTTGTAAGATCCTTACGACTTATAAGAGAACATACACTTAGGAATCCTCACGATTCCCAAGGAGAAAACACACCTACAAGATCCTCACGACTTGTAGGGAGAAATACCTTTGTGATTACGGCTCATGAAGTCAAAAGCCTTAGCCGACAGGACCCTTAACCCTGTTTACTAAGCTACCTTTGTTCAACATCGATAGAGGCAAATGATGATTCGCTCCTGGCAATATCCCAGTTGTAGCGATGCTGATGCCTAAATCGGTATCAAATTCCAAGTCCCTTCATGGCAGATGATGATTCGCTCCTGGCAATATCCCGGTTGCAGCGATGCTGATGCCTAAATCAGTATCAAATTCCAAGTCCTTCCAAGGCAAATGATGATTCGCTCCTGGAGATATTCCAGTCGCAGCGATACTGATGCCACGATTGGTATCAGACCACAAATTCCCTACTCGCAAAAAAAAAAAAAATGTATACAAAATAGCCGAAATGATGGGGCAACTTGCAAACAGAATCAGCAAGTAAAAATGTATGCATACGAAATAGCCGAAATGATTGGGCAACTCGCAATAAAAAGCAGCGAGTAAAAATAAAATAAATAGCCGAAATGATTGGGCAACTCGCAATAAAAAAAACAGCGAGTAAAAATAAAATAAATAGCCGAAATGATTGGGCACCGCGAAAAATAGCTGAGATGATTGGGCAATCGCGACCTTCGCGATATAAAAGCTGAAATGATAGAGCATCGCGGAAATAAAATAATAATATGAAAATGAATGAAACTTTTGCCCTACAAGTGAGATCACATCGATCCCTGTATACAATCCAGGGGCACAAACAAAGAGGGAACCATACCTTCCCAACAAGCTCTGCCAGAAAGCGAAGCCAAATCTCGACGATTCATAGACAACCCAAAGACAACCTCAACATCTGTCGCAATATCCCAGACATAATGTCAACAGAAAAAGCAAAAGGAAGATCCCGAGCTTCAGGGTCTCAACGGCCACGTCTACAGCCTGGAGACCAACAACGGTGTGCCTCCTCATTCCAACAGGACACAGATGTTACACCATCAAGCGGAGTAACGGCAAAATCCCAACTCCACCTTAGCATTCGTCTCGTTACAAAAGACGCAATGTCAACAACGGCGTTCCTTCACAGCCCAGCGGGGTGTGCATGCAAAGTTAACAAAAGACCCCATGGTCGAAACAAAGTGGAGTGATGGCAAAATCCTAGCTCCACCTCAGCATTCGTCTCAATACACCAGACGCAGTGTAAGCAAATGAAGCGAAGGCCACATTCCTAGCTTCAACGTCTTTACGGTAACTCACATAAAACCGGAAAGACAATAAGAGACCATCTCGCATCAGCACAGAGTGGTCACCATCTTGACGTTCGTCTCGACACAGCAGACGAAATGTCAACCCCAGTGTTCTTCCCCCAACAGGATTCGGACGCGCCAAAGCAAACGAAGTGAAGGCCAAATTCCTAGCTTCAACGTCTTTACGGTAACTCACATAAAACCGGAAAGACAATCGGAGATCATCTCGCACCAGCACAGAGTTGTCACCACCTCGACATCCGTCTCGATACAGCAGACGAGATGTCGACCCCAGCGTTCTTCCTCCAGCAGGGATTCAGACATGACAAGGCAAATGAAGCGAAGGCCACATTCCTAGCTTCAATGTCTTTACGGTAACTCACATAAAACCGGAAGGACAATCGGAGATCATCTCGCATCAGCACAGAGTGGTCACCACCTTGACGTTCGTCTCGATACAGCAGACGAAATGTTAACCCCAGCGTTCGTCCTCCAACAGGATTTGGACACACCAAAGCAAACGAAGCGAAGGCCACATTCCTAGCTTCGACGTCTTGACGGTAACTCATATAAAACCGGAAAGACAACCGGAGATCATCTTGCACCAGCACAGAGTGGTCACTACTTCGACGTCCGTCTCGATACAATAGACGAGATGTCACCCCAATGTTCGTCTCGACACAGCAGACGCAACGTCATTAAACAAATGGAGCCACGGCAAAATCCCTAGTTCCAAACCTCGACGGTTCACCAGTAACCTAGAGACAACCACGACATTCGTCTCGATACAGAGGACACAATGCCAGCAAACGAAGCGAAGGCTAAATTCCTAGCTTCAGGGTCTTAACGGCAAGTCATATAAAACCGGAAAGACAATCGGAGATCATCTCGCACCAGTGTGGAGTGGTTACCACTTCGACGTCCGTCTCGATACAGTAGACGAGATGTCACCCCAACGTTCGCCTCGACACAGCAGACGTAACGTCATCAAACAAACGGAGCCACGGCAAAATCCCTAGTTCCCACCGCAACATTCGTCTCGATACAGCAGACGCAATGCCAGCAAACGAAGCAAAGGCCAAATTCCTAGCTTCAGGGTCTTAACGGCAACTCATATAAAGCCCGAAAGACTATCGGAGATCATCCCCACACCAGCGCGGAGTGGTTATGACTCATCGGGGCTCTCCAAAATGAGCCTAACCTCAAGTAAAAAGCGGCATGGCAAATTCCTAGCGCTTGCTCTTCTGACGGTCAAACTGCCAAGGAGGATTGCTTGAAGACGTCTTGTCCAGCCCCCGAAGGGATCAGAGACACGGCAGTCGCAGGGCTACTCGAACAGCACGATTGCCTATCGAGGACTATATCAGCTTATGCGACGGTACGATGGCCAAAACCCTAAGTACCACCGACCTTAACGGGCTTCTGTCGTAAAGAGCAGAGGTTAAATGCGACGTTAAGATGTTCTTGCGAGAAACGTTCGATTCGTCTCGACTTGTGAAAAATTGTCGAGACGGCTCGACTCGTGAGATAAAGTCTTAGACAGCAAGGATTGAAAAGCTTGCTTTTTGAGCAATGGGGCCCTGCAAGTCAATCCAAACTGGTCTCTTGCATACTATTCACGGGTCTCACTCTCCGAAGTCGAATTTCGACGAGGAGGGAAACAACCACTTACGAATCCTCTCGATTCGTAAGAGGGAGAATTCTCTTATAAGATCCTTACGACTTATAAGAGAAAACCACACTTAGGAATCCTCACGATTCCTAAGGAGAAAATCCACCTATGAGATCCTTTCGATCCGTAAGGAGAAAAGCCTCTATGAGACCCTCACGGCTTATAGAATTGAAAAGTCTTAGGCATTAGACCCGAACCTGCGGCCTAAGCCATCGCTATTTCCGGAGGAAGTCAGAATACTCGTTTTAGACATCCATCAACCATGGTTATTAAGACAGCCTGCTGACTTTAAAAGAAAGAAGATGACAGAGAGAATATCCGGTCTACATTTGATCTGGCATGCGTGACGCATTCATTTATGCATGGACAGAAAACTCAGGACGGGAGATAAGAGAAGCTGAAGTAAAAAGTTTCCATTCATATTGGCAAAAATTCTTACAATTTTGAAAAGCGGTAAAAGGAAAACATTATTACAATGGAATAACTTCAGATCCGGGGCAGGGATTGAGGAATTCAAAAGTAAGGCCGTCCAAACTTCTTTTGGCCTTTCTAATTATTCTTATGCGCAGCCTCTCGCGCTCCTCGGTGTCAATATCATCGGCAAGCCCCTCCGGCCTTCGATAAGCAGCAACGATTGTCGTCTGCTGAAAGATTTGATGTAGGATGTCAACGAGGTTGTTTCGCCGTTTCTTCGAAATCAGCCCCGTCAGGTACACTGAATGCACCTTGTCTTCGGCATCATCTAGCGCATTGAGCGGTAAGGCCTCGTGAAGACCTGGGAGTGCTCTCCATATTGACCCCAGCACGACTTTCAAAAGGGCCGAACGACGAGGTAGCAGCCAGCCACCGCTGGCATTCAGGCAACCCATGACCTCTGCACATTGAGCGTCCGTAAACTCCTGGTTCTGTTGACGGCCCTGTACACGGATATCCTCATAAGTGATGAACTCGTGCAAGCTGTATAGACGCACCGCCATAATACCTGAAGAAAACAATACAGGGATATTAACAAACAAGAAAATACAGAAAGTTAAAAGTTAAACTCCTCGAGAGCAATGCTCTGCAGACAGGAGCGACACCAGTCAAAATCAGTTATGAGGAGAATTTGAGGAAAATTCCCTGAAAATATTGAGAGCTCCGCTCTGAAAAAAAAATCATATAATAATAATAATATTCTCAAGTGCCATATAAGTTGGGAGGAGCAAAACTCCATTAATTAAGAAGATATAAGAAAAATCTTTTATAGAGCAAAGCTCTATTAATGGAACTCTAATAGGGCTCTCCTCAGTCTTCTATAGACCCCCTTAGAGCAAAGCTCTACTAAGTGAAACCCTAAATGGGTCCTCTTTAGATCTGGGATCTATTGAGAGCAATGCTCTTAAAATTGATTTAATTTAATTAAAATTAATATTTTTACCTAAAATTCTCTAAAAGTTTGAACTTTTAAAAGTGTTTAAATAAGATAGCAGGGCTCTGAGTTCTGAAAGTAAAATTTTAGAGATGAGAATCATCTAAGGGACCAAAAGTCCTATTTATAGGCATCAAGTGCCCTTTCAGCTTCCAAGAGATGGCGCGACGGTTCGGAGTCTGCCACCGCTGCGCTCACGTTAGGAGGCCACGTAAGCGCAACGGTGGGGGGGCATTTGTTTACCTCAATCAGAGCAAGGCTCTGTTTAAATTCCAAGGCGGGAAAAGAAGCAATACTTCTGTTGTTCTCCAATCAGAGTAAAGCTCTGTCTTGAAAATTAAAAAGAAAATTAAAGTTAAAATATGCTCCACAAAAGCTTCAGAGCAAAGCTCTAAAAAAAAAAATTAAAAAAAAAAAAAAAAGTGCGCAACTGCGCAAGTGCGCAGTTGCGCGACACGTGTCACGCAGCTGCGCAGTGCGCAACTGCGCAAGTGCGCAGTTTCGCGACACGTGGCGCGCAGCTGCGCAACTGCGCAAGTGCGCAGTTTCGCGACACGTGTCACGCAGCTGCGCAGTGCGCAACTGCGCGACACGTGTCACGCAGCTGCGCAGTGCGCAACTGCGCAACTGCGCAGTTGCGCGACACGTGTCACGCAGCTGCGCAGTGCGCAACTGCGCAACTGCGCAGTTGCGCGACACGTGTCAACGCGCGTTGCGCAAGCAAAAAAAATTAAAAAAAAAAAATTAAAAAAAAAAAAATTCTTTATTGCAAAAACAGAATAAAGATTTGAGAAAATCTTTTCTGGTTTTGTTAAAACAATAAGATTTCTTCTGTAAAACAGAGACCTTTGGATTAAAGATCCGACGGTGGGGAAAATTCCCCAAATCACTTAGAGAATAATCTCTTTAACAAACTTTAACTAATTTATGGGCACTATAAAAAGGACCCTAGACCTCATTTTAAAATCATCAATGATCATCAAGAGAAGGAAAAACTTCTGAGGAAAAAAAGGGAGAAGAGAAAGAACTCTTGAACATTATTCAAGAACAAAAAAGAGGTAAAATCTTCTTTTTGAAGAATAAAAAAAAGAGAAAAATCTCTGAAGAACACGAGATAAAAAAAAATGAATAATAAATAGTGCCTTGCACTTGATGTGAACCCCTGGTTCTGAAAAATCAAAGAATAATAAATAGTGCCTTGCACTTGATGTGAACCCCTGGTTCTGAAAAATCAAAGAATAATAAATAGTGCCTTGCACTTGATATGAACCCTTGGTTCTGTAAAATCAAGGAAAACAAGAAGAACTTGTTTTCCTTTGATCTAAATTTAGATCAAAAGTGCTATGCACTTTTTGTTCTCAAATCAAGAAAATTCTTGAATTTCTGCACAAGTGCAACTCATCATGCAAAAGGGCCTGGCCCAACTCAAGAAAATTATTGAGTTTCTGCAACTCATTATTTAAGAGGGCTTAGCCCAATTGCAGGAAAATAAAAGGGCAAAGCCCTGTTCAGAAAATTCCTGAGTTTTTTGTAACTCATTATTTAAGAGGGCCTAGCCCAATTGCAGGAAAATAAAAGGGCAAAGCCCTGTTCAGAAAATTCCTGAGTTTTTGTAACTCATTATTTAAAAGGGCCTGGCCCAAATCAGATTGCAAAATAATGAAGGGGCAGAGCCCTGTTTAGGTTGATTCTTTTAATCGGGCAGAGCCTAAAATAAAAATTGGACTTAACCCAATCCTGGCTGTAAGTCCTTAAATTAAATGTCTCTCATAAACCAAGTCACGACCGGTTCGAGGGTACATCTCCGAACTCCTTTGACATTTGTCGCTGTAATTTCTCAACGACGTCAAAGAGGCGACGGGTCCCAACGACCACTCATCTAATATTGGACCGAAACGTCCCTAAACTAATGTCGGACCGAAACGTCCATAAACTAATATCGGACCGAAACGTCCCTAAACTGGCGACGGACCGCCACGTCCCTAAACTGGAATATGGACCACTACGTCTTTAAACTGGCGATGGACCACCACGTTCCTAAACTGGAAAGTGGACCACTACGTCCCTAAACTGGAACAATAGAGCCAATTGCTCTTTTGTCGGATCTAAACGGTCCCGCCTAAGTTGATCTTAACCCCAAATACGGTTAACGTGTCCTTAGACATTTAAATAAACAATAAAACTCCAAATTAACTTTGGTTCAAGGGTACATCTCTGAACTCCTCAGACGCCTGTCGTTGTAATCCCTCAACGACGTCAGAGAGGTGAAGAGTCCCGACGGCCGGATAATTAAATCAATCATGATGTTAAGTAGATCTTAGTCTAAAACAGGACTAACGTATCCTTAACAAATGTTTAAGTCGATCTTAGACGCAACGCGACTAATGCATCCTTAAACTAAAAACACCAAACCCAAATCTAAGTAAATACGGATTTGGACTAATCTACGTCCTACGGGTGACGACATCACTCAGTCTCCGTATACAATCCACGGGCAATCACAAACAAAACAAACACACACGACACGAAGTGAAATTCTGGAGAAGGAGAAAGTTGTTACCGCGATGCGGTAGCGTAATTAACTGCAGGGGCTTGCGCCTGCAGGGAAGAGCGTCCCCACAATCAAAAACCCCTCACCCTGAGGGGGAATCTGACGAAGTCTGCTACATCGGCCGCATCCGTCTAAACCTCCGATACACGGTGCCATAAATCAACTTGGCATCTTCGGAAAGATAGACGGATAAAACCAAATAGCATCTGCCCCGAACCCCAGGCCACGGACGTCCTAACGTCTCGGCCGCCGTTCGAAGGGGAACAGGATGTACTTGTGGACTATCTTTGGCCCCACTAGTATGATCTCCATCATAGTCCTGGTAGTCAAGTACTCATCCTAAGGGCTTTACCAACATGTGTCATAGAGACAATCATTGTACATGTTAAGATAAAGCGCAACCAGTTAGCATACTATCATGTCGAGCAAGAAAGTCCTCCCTATATATGTCCAAGCATCCACTACAATATACATCGTATGTATAGTAATGGCCTCTAGGGCATACATATTACTAACAAAATATTCCTAGTTGATCCGTTTTTCCATTCTTTGTGATGCTTATATCATGCCTGTGATGTGTGTGTGTGTATATATATATATATGTTGTATATGTTTTATATCCGTGCTAGTCCAGCCCCCGCTCTGCCGTTAGTTAAGTAACATAACGGTGCATGACGGGGCCCCGTGGCAAATGCGGGTGGCATTTACATACATTTTATTTTTGTTATTTTTGTGGTGTGATAATGTTAATTAATGAGAACACATTAATCTCAATTAATGTAATGTAATAAACCTAAAATTTGACGTCATTAGAACAATTGCAAAACCACTCGGTTTTCTTCAAAAACAACTTTTAAAAGCACATCTTAAACCACTCCTTTTCAAAAGCTATTCAGTTCCTTCGACTACATCATGTTCATTACGTTCACGGTTTTTACCATAACCAGCTATAGCCCTCCGTCAGTTCAGATAGGTATCAACTAGTATTCATGCTATATGTTTTGACCTTCGCCAAGGCATAGTGTTTGGTAGCTAGTGGGTGCTTATCTGTAACATAGATAGATGCATTAATCTAAGAGAGACGTACAGCTGTTTTGACCTTCGTCAAGGGCTTGTAAGAATGGGTCTAGATTAATCTTGATAATGACGGGTTGAACTTGACTTGCGACTTATGATGTTTTGACCTTCGTCAAGGTTATAAGCGCTCGGGGCAAAAAAAACATCGGGAGTTTTAAACATACAGGAAACTTACTAGTGTTGCATACCTTCTGGAGTGTGGTAGTTTTTGGTAGGCTTCTTTCAGAATTATCACACAATGATAGTTGGGTCCCAATCCTACTGTGAGTATCAGCTACTCTTCGAGAGTGTTTTTCACTTTGCAATTAGCTAATCAAGTAGGTGTCTAGAAAGGTGTTAACGGGGCTAAGTCTATGGGAAAATGAAGTTATTTAATTGGGTCCGTGCGAAAGCACGGGGGTCCTCCCTCAGAAGTACCAACACTAGCCTAGTCGAAAGATAAGCGAACTTATAGGGTGCGATTAATCTTGACTAATTCTTCTTTTAGGGTTTTAAAGAGAATTCAAGGAAATAGTGGGATCCATCCTGTTTAGATATATTAATAACCAATCTAAACTTGTAAAAGCATATGCTGAGTGTTTCTTTTCTCTCTCTCCTAATTGTAGTGACCATGAAGGGAATTAAGTTTATACTAGATAAAAACAAGCTGATTGGGCCAAACTATAAAGACTGGCTAAGGAACGTCCATATGGCCTTTACTTATGATAAGATTGCATACATCCTCACGGCTAAAGCCCCCTATTCCATGTCCAAAATCCTCGGTCGCGGACATTATGGTCTGTAAGACTTGGGATTTGGATTGCGTGAAAGCCAAGCGCCTCGTGCTGGCCTCTATGGATAATGATCAAAAGCATCACGAGAAGATAGACCTTGCTTTTATCTTCCTCCATACCAAAGACTTATATGGAGAGCAATCTCGTATCGCAAGATACGAGATCTCGAAGAATTTTTTTCAAGCGAGAATGGCTTTCGGATCATCTGTTGGGGTCCACATCCTAAAAATGATTACTCTAATCGAAGAGCTCGCGGACCTGAGAACTACGTTGGAGAATGAGTTGTATACCGACTTAATTCTATAGTTCTTACCCTCCACCTATGCCCAATTCGTATTGAACTTCAATATGCAGAAGATAAAAGTTACATTTTCTGAGCTCCTCAGCATGTTGAGGGTGACAGAGGGTACCTTGCAAAAATACAAGGAAACACCCACTCTATTTGTCGGGGAATTTTTTCCTCTAAATCCAAGGCTTAGACCAAGAGGAAGAAGAAAGCCCCCCACCAAACTGAGAGGAGGTGTGCAGAAGGTGCTGGGCAAGGGAAAGAAAAAAATTGGGGGATCAGGCACTAAGAAAGAGTGCTTCTACTGTCACAAGAAGGGACATTAGAAGAAAAATTTACGGGCTTTAAAAGCCAAGAATTAAGACACGAAGCTGTTGGATATGTATGCTCTAGAGGCCTTCATTGTATAGGATGCTAGGGATATGTATGTACATGACAATCTTTCTCGATATGATAGTCTGATATTTGGTTTGTCTTTATCTTAACATGTGATATGTTTTACTCATTATTTCATATATCATATATGTGTTGATAAAGCCCGTAGGATCCTTGCTTGGCTACCAGCGTTGTGATGACAATCATACTTGTAAGAGCTGGGTAGTCGATAAGCACAACCTTAAAATATCTCTAGTCATGGGAGTATCGAGACTGGGCATCGATACTCCAGCGTAGACTAGTGTATACATATCTAGACCCTAACGAGGGGCGATGGTTGGTCCCACAGCCATTGGTGAAGTGCACCTAAGATTGTATATAGGTGCTCACTGGGGGTGAGTACACTGGACAGACTCACCGAGAACTGGCTAGATGGTATTATACCTAACGTCAGATAGAAGTTCTCTGGTAACATGAGTGTAGATAGTCTGTTGACTTGATGTCTTCATTTGTCTCTTGTGAGTTCCCACTGTGCTTTGATTACTACCCTACCATAGCTCTACCGAGTAGTGCAAACAGGTTTTATTTGTGTACAGTCCCGAGCCACATGGAGACAGTAAGCGATTGTTGGGGATTTGTCTCTACCGGTATAAGGAGTCGATGTCGCTCTTTGTTCAGTTAGACAACACCATAAGTCCCTTGCCAGGACGGACTGAGAATTAATGATAATTAGACAAGTAGATTCTCGGATGGTCTTGAGCCACATCAGAACGACTTGTCAGGTTATTAGGGGGTCTGACGTGATCCACCCCTAGACCCGGCATGCGATATTCTCAGATGAATAGACCGGAATGTACGAAGATTGTCACGGACAGGCTCATTAGTGGTTCGGATGAGTTTGCTCCTTGGCTTTCTTTTCGACAAGTACCTTGGTAGCCGTTACGTACAGCTAGTGCTACTGACGGACTTGTGGTTAAACCCATTGCCAACGTACTGTTGAGTCTTTTGAGTCCCACACAGAGGGTTTCCCTGGTTTAGGCGAAACGATGTAGAGACAGTATGGTTTTACGTGCAGGGTTCCGATCATATACGTGTACTAGCTACACGGATGTTGTTCGGACGGATAATACTAGTAGGTTTAGGATTAAGCCGCATTCTAGTATTAAATTATTGGATTATTTTTATCTCTTGATATTCGTATTTTTTGCAGTACAAATATGGGTATGTTTATACGGTGAGAGCATTCTTGTAATTTTACAAGATATGCTTCTAGAAGGGGACACCTCATTTTGGTTATATCTATTTTTGGTAAATAGATAATGAGGTGGAAAATGGAGATATTTATGACATGGTTTGAAGCATGGATAATTCTTTTTCTTATTAATTTGCTCTTACTATTCAAGCATGGTTGCATTTTTCTATGGAAAAATAATGCATGCTTGATTATTGGAGAAAGACTTAGCCATTCTTCACATTCTCATTCAAGACTTCATTCTACACTTTGCATTCTCTCTCCATTTTTCCTCTCCTTCTTCCTCAAACCCTAACCCTCACATGTGTTGTGAATCCTATAGTTCTTTGAGATAAACTAGTCTAATTAACTCTCTATATCTCCTAAGCTACCTAGATTATCAAACTAGGTACTTTAGTTACCTCATTCTTGAGGTTGGAGCTTGAACTATAGACTCTCAAGTGGATCGTCTTCGATACGAGGAGGCCGACGATCAAGCGCGATCCATACCATGTAAGAGCTAAGGAAGAGGAGAAGAATACCCGTAGGACATATATCTTAGAGGTATAAACCACTATCATAGTAGTTTAGAACCTCTTTGTGTTTAGCTAGTTAAGGTTTCTGAATGATCTTGGAAGTTTGGTCGAAGTTACTTGTCTTAAAATCATTTTTTGTAAATTCCGCCTCTCTACAAACCTTATGGGGTGTGTGACATCGACTTACAGTGGTATCAGAGCCTACTTAAATCTTAACTAGTTAGTTAGCACGTATTTAGAATTTCAGTCGACAAAAAATATTAGAATTGCATCTCAATTACTTTCTTGCTGTTCGATTTTTAAAGTTGTTCAAAAAATATTTTCAGTGACCTTAAAATTATGTGCAGGCCTTTCTAGAACTAAGAAAAAATTTGAGCACATGAGCTCCTAATTAGACCACTAATCTATGGCCAAATAGGTCATTTGGCCGCGAATCCGTGGCCTAATCATGGCTAAGGTGCTTTAAAACTTTTCTTGGGTTCAGGTTCATGGAAATGTGATTTTTGGTACATTTAGTTTTTGCGCAGATTTGTTTGTGTACTGGTTTGTACATGGGGTAAATGCGGAAAGTTTTAATCGATCAAAATTCTAAATTCTTGCTTATCTGTGTATTTGTTTCTGCAACCGTGAATATCATTGAGCGGTATAATCCGACTGATTTCTATATGTACAATCAGACGAGTTTATGAACATGATATTCGCGTTGAAGTTCTGTGTTGCGCTGTTGTTATGAATAATTTGTCGTGGTGGATGGCCTATTGTGCAATGGTTGTAGTACAGTGTTGATTCATATGTATATTCATTATTGCTGGGCGAGCGTCCGATATGTGTACTGCCGTTTCCGCCCGTTTGTATATTCTTTTATCGGGGCATGGTCGGGTTGAGGTCGATGTCATCGCTGTATATATTTTTCTTTTTCTGTACTAGGATTACCCCATGGAGGAGTGCTCGAGTACCCGGATTCTAGAAGGCAACGGGGCCCCATCTCATGGCGTTGAGACCGTGGTACCTTACTCTAGAATTGGCGGGCTACCCGCCGCACTCGTAGGGGGTATAGGATGACCCACGGTGGGGTGCTCAAGTTATCGGATTCCGTGAAATGCTGGGTGGCCCATTCACTTTGTTGATTGGGGTTGCCTCACTTCCGGGATTGGCGGGTAACTTGCTACACTCGTAGGAGTTTAAGTTCTTCATTGCACATGCTATCCACATAACAGGGAACGTCGAGTTTCATTTATGGCTCAAATGAAACTCGGGGCTCCAAAATTATCCGCTATTCTTGTTGCTTATTAGTTTTCTGTGATGTTGCTTATCATGCCTGTGATGGATATATATATATATATATATATATATATATATATATATATATATATGTATGTATATGTATGTATGTATAAATAAATAGTGTATATGTTTTGCATCCACGCTAGTCCAGCCCCCTTTCTGTCATTAGTTAAGTAACCTAATGGTGCATGACAGGGCCCCGTGGCGAATGCGGGTGGCATATACGTACATTCTATTTTCTTTTTTTTTGTGGTGTGATAAGGTTAATTGACGGGACCGCATTAATCTCACTTAATGCAAAGTAATAAACCTAAAATCTGACGTCGTTGGAACAATTGCAAAACCACTCGGTTTTCTTCAAAAACAACTTTTAAAAGCGGAGCTTAAACCACTTCTTTTCAAAAGCTATTCGGTTCCTTCGATCATATCAAGTTCAGTACGTTATCAGTTTTTGCCAAAACCAGCCATAGCCCTCAGTCATTTCAGATATGTATCTACTAGTATTCATGCTATGTGTTTTGACCTTTGCCAAGACATAGTGTTTGGTAGCGAGTAGGTACTTATCTGTAGCATAGATAGATGAATTAATCTAGGATATGCGTACAGCTGTTTTGACCTTCGTCAAGGGCTTGTACGAATGGGTCTAGATTAATCTTGACAATGATGGGTTGAACTTGACTTGCGCCTTATGATGTTTTGACCTTCGTCAAGGTTATAAGCGCTCGGGGGCAAAAACCATATTGGGAGTTTCAAATATACAGGAAACTTGCTAGTGTTGCATACCTTCTGGAGTGTGGTATTTTTGGTAGGCTTCTTTCAAAATTATCACACAATGATAGTTGGGTCCTGATCCTACTGTGAGTATACGCTACTCTTTGGAAGAATTTTTTGCTTTGCAATTAGCTAATCAAGTAGGTGTCTAGAAAGGTGTTAACGGGGCTACGCCTCTTGGAAAATGTGGTTATTTAATTAGGTCTTTGCGAAAGCATAGGGAACCTCTCTCCGGAGTACCAACACTGGCTTGGCCGAAAGATAAGCAAACTTGTAGGGTGCGATTAATCCTGACTAATTCTTCTTTTAGGGTTTGAAGAAGAATTCGAGAAAACAGTGGGAGCCATCCTATTTAGATAAACTAAAAACCAATCTAAACTTACAAGAGAATATACTGAGTATTTCTTTTCTCTCTATCCTAATTGCAGTGACCATGACTGGACTTAAGCTAATACTAGATAAAAATAAACTCGTTGGGGCAAATTATAAAGACTGGCTGAGGAATGTCCATATGGTCCTTACATATGATAATGTTGCATACGTCCTCACGGCGAAAGCCCCCCTGTTCCAGGTCCAGAATCTTCTGTTGCGGACATTGAGGTTTGCAAGACCTGGGATCTTGATTGTACGAAAGCCATGTGTCTCGTGCAGGCTTCCATGGATAATGAATATCTGAGGCCGCACGAGAAAATGGACCTTGCTTCCATCTTCCTCCATACCAAAGATTTATATGGAGAGTACTTTCGTATCGCAAGATATGAGACCTCGAAGAAATTGTTTCAAGCGAGGTTGGCTGTCGGATCATCTGTTGAGGACCACGTAATAAAGATGATTACTCTCATAAAAGAGCTCGCGGACCTGAGAACAACGTTGGAGAATGAGTTGTACATCGACTTAATTCCGCAATCCCTTCTCTCCACCTATGCCCAATTCATATTGAACTTCAATATGCAAAAGCTGGAAGTTTCACTTCCTGAGCTCCTCAACACGCTGAGGGTGGCAGAGGGCACCTTGAAGAAATCCAAGGAAACACCCGCTCTGTTTATTGGGGAATTTTCTTCTGCTAGATCCAAGGCTAAGACCAAGGGGAAGAAGAAGAAGGCCCTCACCAAACCGAGGGGAGGTGTGCAGATGGTGCAGGAAAAGGGAAATGAAAAGAATGGGGGGGCAGCCGTAAAGGAAGAATGCTTCTACTGTCGGAAAAATGGACATTGGAAAAAGGATTGCCAGGACCTAAAAACCAAGAATCAGGACACGAAGCAAGTTATTGCTTCTTCTTCAGGTGTGTTCGTGATTGAAAACTGTTTCTCTATAAACTCTACTTCCTGGGTATTAAAAACCGGATCAGGATCTCACATCTGTAATTCATTGCAGGCGCTGAGAAGCGGTAGAGTTTTGAAGAAAGGCGATATGACCCTGAGGGTTGGCAATGGAACCAATGTGGATGCTGTTAGATATGTATGCCCTAGAGGCATGTATTGTATAGGATGCTGGGCATGTATATGTACAGAAACAATCTTTGCTCAAAATGATAGTATGCTATCTGGTTTATCTTCCTCTTAATGTGTGATGTGTTGTATTTCATATCTTTTTATACATATTGATGAAGCCCTTAGGATTATGCTTGACTGCCAGGATTATGATGTAGATCATACTAGTGGGGCCTGGGCAGTCTATAAGCATATCCTTTAATAGTTCTTAGTCGAGGGTATATCGAGACAGGGCATCGATATTACCAGAGTAGACTAGTGTGTACGTTTCTTGACCCTGGGGGCGATGGTTGATCCCACAGCCATTGGTGTTTGATATCAAAGATTGTACACAGGTGCTCATTGGAGAATGGGTACACCGAACTGGGCTCGCCGAGAACTCCTAGATGGTATATATACCTGTTGTCAGATAGCAGTTTTCTGGTGACACTTGTACAGGTTAGTCTGTAGACCCGAGATTGTCATGGTGTCTTATGTGATTCCCATTGTGCTTTGATTTCCTCCCTACCACGGCTCTACTGAGTCGTGCAAACAGGTGGATTTTGGGTACAGTCCCGAATCGCATAGAGGCAGTGAGAGAGAAGAGGGGTTTCGTCTCTCCCGGTATAGGGAGTTGATGTCGCGCTATACTTGATTGGCCATAACAGTAAATCCCTGGCTAGGGTTCTCAAGATTTACTGATAAGAGTTATCAGCAGTTTCTCGAACCGTTATGGGCCGTAAATCAGCATGACTTATAAAGTTACCAGGGTCTGACATTTACCACCCCTAGACTTCATATGCGACATACCAGACGAAGAGACCGGACTGTACGGTAAGTGTTGCTTACAGGCTCGTTAGGGTTGTGATGAGTTCGCTCATCGGCCACCTTTTCGTCATGTACCTAGGTAGTCGTTACGCACAGCTAGTGCCGCTGACGTGCTTGTGGTTAAACCCACTGCCAGCGTACTGTCGAGTCTTTAGAGTCCCACACAGAGGGTTCCCTGGTTCAAGCAAAAGATGTAGAGGTCGTAAGTTGTTACGGCAGGGTTTCGATCATGTTCGTATAATGGTTACTGGAATAATGATTGGATGGTTAATACTGGTAGGCTTTGGTTTAAGCCGCATACTGGTATTATATTATTGGATTATTTGTATTCGTATTTTTTGGAATTCGGATACGGGTATACTTGTACGGTATACGGTGAGGGGTATTCATGTAATTTTTACAAGAATACATTCTAGAAGGAGACACCTCATAAATGGGTTTTTATTTTGTGAAAATAAAACAATGAGGTGGAATTTGGAGAAAGTCTTAGCATGGGTGATGGCATGGCTAAATTCATTTTATATTCATTTGGAGTTACTATTGAAGCATGGTGCATTATTTTGGAGAAAAATAATGCATGCTTCAATTATTTTCTTTTAGCCATATCGTTATTTTTCCATACTTGATTTTTCATTCAACACATTCACCTTCTCTTTCCTCATTATCTCCTCCTTCTACCTCTTGACATAAATCACTCACATGAATTATGAATCACAGGTCAAGAGACATATTAATCCAATACTTGATCTTTACATCATCTAAGTGATCACTTCTAGCACTCTTGATCTCTTAGTTAAACTCTTGTGAGGAATTTGTAGCTTGTTCGATAGCTCTCGGGTGGATCATCTTGGATCTTGAGGTGGCCGGAGTTCGAGTTCTTTGCGACCACAAGGAGCCTAGGAGTCACATCCAAACAAAGACCCGAAGGACCGGTTCCATAGGAATAACACTATAATAGTAGATAAGATCTCTAGATAGTTTTGCTAGTTAAGGTTTAAGCACAAGATCTTAGTTTATGTAGGTGTTGCATGCAAGAAATTTTTGTTTATCGCTTCCGCCTCCTCACAAGTGTTGTGAGAGCGTGCAACATCCACTAACATATGCTGTTGCAGTAGGAGAATATCACATAGGATTGGCGAGTGGACATTTTTTATTTATTGCGTAACTGCTTTTGTGTACCCAGTATGATGTGTAATATTATATCTGTATCTTTGTTATCCAATGAAGGATATAATTTTGCACTTGGAAACAATGTCATAAACATTCACCTAAATCATGAAATGGTTGGGTCGGGTACATTTAATAACGGAATATCCTCAATCAACATTAAGTTTTCAACGTTCAAAACACGCTAAAAAGAAAGGCTTCTGAATCAAACCAAGATTTCTTATAGCATTGTAGATTTGGTCATATCAATGAAACACGACTGACTAAGTTACATAAAGAAGGATACTTAGATCCGTTTGAGTATCAATCATATGCAACTTGTCAATCATGTATTAGAGGAAATATGATAAAAACTCCATTCACTGGACACGGAGAAAGAGCTACTGGGCTTGTGGGACTCATACACAGCGACGTGTCTAGGCCAATGTCTGCACATGTAATAAGTGGAAATTGTAGGATTACCTAGCACGGCAGCAAAGTTTCGGGAGGTATCGTCCATGACGTTTTCAAATTTTTGCTGTACTAAAGAATCCTAACCCTAAAATCTTAACTACAGATTTAGACGAACAAGCAATTCAAACAACTTTACATCTAAGTGAATGAGGAAAACAACCTTTGCAGACCGGTCCTTAACTTCTAAAGCTCCGTGTAGTAGTCCCTTCGCTCCAAGTAGTGAACACCCAAACTCTAGTAAGGGTTCACATGAAGAAATGAACAATCTTGCTCGATGTCTTCGAGGCCGAAGATGATCTACGTCGAGGAGACTCAAGCTCATGCTACCTCTTCACTAATGGTAGATTAGTGAAGGAAATACCCTAAACTAAATGGCTAATATAGTAGAGGATGATGAAGTAGGAATTGGGCTCATTTTAGATTTATTTTTCTCACTATTTTTCTTCATCTCCCATTAACCTAGAGAGCTAAGCTCTTGATGAAGAAGAAGATGAAGAGATAAGAGAATGAAAACTCATGAGGTGAGAATAGAAACCATGGGTGAGTTAGTGTCATACTCTAACTCATGTAGAGACTAAACTATGGCTAAGGATAATGGTTAGGTTAATAAATATCTTAAGTAAAAACAAATTAGTGGACTAAATCAATGAACACTACAAGCTTCTACAAGCTTCAAGCCATGACAAAATCCTACCAATTTGTAAATTACTAAATAAATAAAAACCCTAGGATTATCATAAGCTTGGTGTAAGTCTCATACACCCATGTAGCATGTATCATCTAGCATGACACAAAAAATGTACATTAATATATATCAGATATATACTAAGTGTACACAAGTGAGAAAAAGAAATTTTTAAGTGAGCTAATATTAGTTAATGTAATTCAATATATTAGATATATAATTATACATTAAATTATTAAATTAACACTTGATTTAATAATCCGGCTATATCATATACAACCGGCCAATATCATATGAATCAACTTATCGAATCAATACTTGATTCGATAACCCGGCTATATCATATATAACTGACCGATATCACATATCACGAGAATAGAATACGGTATCACATATCATATTAATCTCGGTCCCGCACATATCACATATGTTCCCCTACTTCGTTTCTCATAAAGCAGGAAACCTCTGTGTAGGACTCTAAAGACTTGTCAATACGCCGGCAGTAGGTGATGATCATATCAAACGCCCACAACCCGCAAGCGTTCTGCTGAACGTAACGGCCACCCGGGTATTGAGCGATCAGAAGATCAACAAGCAAGCCGGCTCATACTCCTGCGAATCCAATCAGTAACACTACCGTACAGTCCGGTCTCTTCGTCAGATATGTCGATATCACAGCCTGGGGGTGGTATAACGTCAGACCCCAATAGCCTGATAAGTCATGCCGATGCAAGGTCCATAATAGTTCGAGAACTTTTTATAACACTTACCAGTAGATCTCAGCGACCCTGGCTAGGGATTTCCTGTTATGGCCAATCGAGCATAGCGCAACATTAACTCCCAATACCGGGAGATACGAATCCCCTCCGATCTCTCATTGCCTCCATGTGACTCAGTAGAGCCGTGGTAGGGTGGAAATCAAAGCAAAGTGGGAGAAACACAAGAATATATGACGATCTCGGGTCGACAGACTAACCTGTACCAGTGTCACCAGAGAACTGCTATCTGACGATAGGTATAATACCATCTAGGAGTTCTCGGTGAGTCCGTTCAGTGTAACCAGTCTCCACTGAGCACCCGTATACCATCTCTGATGTCAAACACCAATGGATATGGGATCATCCATCTCCCATCATATGGGTCGAGAAGCGTATACGCTAGTCTACTCTGGAATATCGATACCCCGTCTCGATACTCCACGACTAGGAACATTTGAAGGATGTACTTACCGACTACCCTATCCCTAATAGTTTGATCTGCATCATCTGGTAGTCAAGTACTCATCCTAAGGGCTTTATCAATATGTAATAGAGAGACAATAAGTGTACATGTTAAGATAAAGAGCAACCATATAGCATACTATCATGTCGAACAAGAAAGCCCTCCCTATATATGTCCAAGCATCCACTATAATATACATCACATTTATAATAATGGCCTCTAGGGCATACATATAACTAACAATCTCCCACTTGCACTAAGGCCATTTGTTGTAGTATCTCATACCCAACGCCACATAAAAGTCTCTCTAGGGAAAGGCCTCTGTGAGTGGATCCGCCGTGTTATCCTTCGCGTCAACTCTCCTTACCTTGATCTCCTAGATCAGGTGATACTGTCCTCAGAATATGTCTGGATCGCTGATGGGACCGGCGTTCCTAGGCCAAAACCACAACTCCATTGTTGTCTCAATAAAAGTTATTGGACGCTCAATGGTAGGAACCATGTTCATCTCATGAACAAGAATTATCCAGACATCCACTTTGGTAGCATCGTTGGTAGCGATGTATTCAGCCTTTATAGTCTAGATTACCACGGTATATAGCTTGGAACTCTTCCAACATACCGTCCCTCCACTGAGGGTAAAGACAAAGCATGTGACTGACTTTCAGTCGTCCTTATCACTCTGGGAGCTGGAACCAAGAACATTCATTTAGTGCTTCTCAAGTACTTAAGGATGTCCTCCACAGCTGTCCAGTGATTCTCCTAAGATCCGATTGATTCCTGATCACTACACCTAGTGAATCTTCTACATCTGGTCTGGTACATAACATCACATGCATGATAGAGCCTACTGCCAAAGCATAGGGTATTCTTTGCACGCGAGCTCTCTCCAAATCAGTCTTGGAAGACATCTTTTTGGAGAGAGTGATTCCTGAGTAAGTGGGCAAACCACCACGCTTAGAATCCTCCATACTAAATACCTTTAGTATGGTGTTAATGTACCTGGATTTGGAACACTCCCAATATCCACATAGATCTATCACCATAGATTATAATCCACAAGATGTAGTAGGTATCATCCAGATCTTCCATGGAGAATCATTATGATAAGAGGAGCTTGACCAGTGTAGCATATGAAACCATTTCCTATCAAGAGTGTGTCATATACGTACAATACGAGGAAGACAGCCTTACTCTCTACTACCTTCTTGTATATACAAGGTTCATCTACCTTTTTGATGAAGTCAAACTCTTTGACTGCGACATCAAAACAGATATTCCAACTCCGCGATGCCTGCTTTAATCCTGATGGACTTAAGAATAACCACTTGAGAAAATGTTTCATCATAATCCATACCTGGTTATTGATGAAAAACTTTTACTATAAGTCTGACTTTGAAAGTCTCAACTTTTCCATCTACCCCAAGAATCTTCTCAAGATCCACTTGCTCCCGATGGGTTTTACACCTTCAGGTGCAATAATCCAAAGTCATACTTTGTTGGTGTATATGGATTCCATCTTTGATTGCATAGAATCCAGCCATTTCACAAAGTCTCCACTTATGATGGCCTGCTTGAGCCTAATTGGGTCATCATCTACCATGATGCAATCCTCGCTCCCACTGTCACCGAGAAGACCGCAGTATCTCTCAAGTGGATGAGGAACCCTATTAGATTCGCGGAGAGGCCGAGGTTCGTTGGAAACTATTGAATTCTTTGGTTCCACTAAATCATTAGTTCTAGTTTGTATAGCTGGAACTCCTTCCAGTTCTACCTCATGACCACAAATTTTTTTTACAAAAATTCCTTTTTCTAAAAGGTGGCATGTTGAGAAATAAAACAACTTTTGTTCCTCGGTTTGGTAGAAAATATTCCCTTACGAATGTTTGGGATATCCAACAAACTCATAGAACTGACTTTGCCTCGAATTTGTCCGGATTTTGTTTTTCAACATCGGTCGGACAACCGCATATCTTAACTCGTTTAAAACATGGTCTCTTCCCATACCATATCACATATGGAGTGGTAGGTACAGATTTGGTGGGAACCCTATTCAATAGGTATGCAGCTTCTCAAGTGCATAACACCAAAAGGAAACGTGAAATTTAGCAGTACTCATCATAGAGCGCACCATATCTAATAGGGTGCGATACCTCCGCCCCGATACACCGTTGTTCTGTGGTGTATTCGGAGGAGTAAGCTGAGAGAGAATCACATTCTCCTTTAGAAGATCCAGGAACACCATGCCCAAGTATTCTTCTCCTCGATCTCATCGAAGGACTTAATACTTCTGCTCGTCTGGTTCTCAACTTCAAGCTTATATTCCTTGAATTTCTCATAAGTTTTAGACTTATGTTTCAACAGGAACATATGTCCGAATCTTAAGAGATGGTTAGTGAATATAATGAAGTACGAGGAACCAGCCCTGGCATTTGTAGACTTAGGACCGTATATATCACCATGTATCAGTCCCAAGAGTTCAGTAACTCTTTCTCCGTTTTTTGTAAACGGAGTTTTGGTCATTTTACCTTTGAGACAAGACTGGCAAGTGTCATAAGATGAAAATTCGAACGGATTCAAATATTCATCCTTATGTAACTTAGTTAGTTGTGTCGCATTGATATGACCTAGTCCACAATACTACAAGAAGGATTCGTTCATTTCTGAATTATTCCTCTTGTGTGTGTTCTATATACTTTGAACTATGGTTTGATTTAGAACGTTTATGCTATTTCATAATGCGCCTGATCTAATCAACTCTTGATCAAGGAAAATGTTCACAACATTATCCATCAATACAAAATTATATCCTTCTTTAACTTTTTAAAGAAACCAATGTAGTGTTGTATATTAGGTTTGGTATGTAATAATATTCGTTCAGAATCAATGTATTAATACAAGGTGATATTTGCCAACAAGTTTGGCTGCGACACTTGCACCATTCTCTATACTTAGAGACATATTACCTATTCCCAGTTCTTTACCTTTCTGCAGCCCATGTAACATATTACATATTCGGGATCTTGATACGACATCACATACCCAGGACGTAGAGGATACTGAGAATCAGTTCTTGGTAATGAAAACACCTGAAGAAGATGCATCAACATGCACTTTTTTCGATTGGGTGGCATAGGAATCCTGGTATTTCCTTATTTCTTGCTCGGACTTATAACAATTATAAGATTGAGCGGAACCAACGTTCCTCATCTCAGTATAATAAGCAGGTTCGGTCAATGCATCCATATTATTATCTTAATTAAGGTGTGACTTGGTCGCTACCAGGAGAGAGAGAAAAGAAAACACTCTGCGTGCACTCTTTTGCAAGATTATATTGGTTGTTTATTTATCTAATCAGGATGGCTCCCACTGTGTTTATCAAATCTTCTTTCAAACCCTAAAAGGAAAGACTAGCCGGGATTAATTACACTCTACAAGTTCGCTAACCGTTCAGCCAGGCCAGTGTCGGTACTTTGATGGAGGTTCCCCATGCTTTCGCACGGACCTAATTAAAGTAAACCTCGTTTTCCCAGAGGCATAACCCTGTTGACACCTTTCTAAACACCTAATAGGTTAGCTAATTGTAAAGTGCAAAACTCTCCCAGGAGTAACACTTACTCGCAGTGGGTATCGGGATCCAACCATCACATAGAAGGTATGCAATCTCATTGCAAATTTCAACACTTGAAATTCCCGATAATGGTTTTTACCCCTAGTAATTATTACCTTGGCTATGGTCAACATATCATAAGTCCTAGTCAAGTTCTACCCGTCATTTCATGACTAATTAGACTCACCTATATGACCCTTGGCTATAGTCAACATAATCATATGAATGTCCTAACTAATCATCATATGCTGTGTAGGAAGACATCATTTAGCTACCTTACATTACGCCTTGACTATGGTCAACATACGGAGCACGAATACTAAGTACTGTACTTCCTAAAATGACGGAGGGTTGCGTATAGTTTTTAAGAAAAAGTTTTAACACTTTGAACTTGATATCGTTGTAGAATCGAATGGTTTTAAAAGGAGTGGCTTAAGCTCCGCATTTTGAAACTTGCTTTTTCATAAAAAGGCCGAGTGAGTTTCAAATTCGATTCTGCAACATATTTTAGGTTTATTTTCTATCATTAATCTCATTAATGAATTCCCATCAATTTATGCTTCATAAGCATCATTAGAAGAAACGAAAACAAAAATATTTATTATATATCATATATATAATATAAGCATTCGTCTCAGAACAACAAGTGATCACATCACAGAATATCAGCAGTAGAAGAACACATGAAATATTTGATATACTAGGAATTCCGTATTTTAAATTAATCCAGTAAAAAAACACGGATTCCACGGTTGCTATGAATAGCCAAACCCACATCCCTAGACCCCTACGAGAGCGGCAAGTAACCCTACCAATTCTAGAGTTAGGAGACCCGGTCTCGACTCCTCAAGATGGTCTCCCACTGGACCCTAGAACCCGGTTACTTGTGCTCTCCACCTTGGGTCTATCCTACTGCTGAAAAGTAAATAATATACATCGATGGTGACATCATCCTCAACCCGGATGTGCCCCAATAAAAGAATATTACATACAAGCTTATACATGAATGAAAATGAAAAAAAACTCCCATCTCACATAAAAACCCCCGACTATTCAAACACGACGATCCAATATAACATATCATGGCAACACATAACATTACATGTCATCAACGTAAGTAAATATGCGTATCCCAATTGTCGTTGACGTATAGCAACGAAACCGGTGATACACCACATATTACACTTACGGTCGCAGAAAATAAAATGAAAAACTACAACAATTGGAATCCGCAACCACCTTAGACATCATAAACCCAATGTATCACATACTTTGGATTTCATGCCCAACCATATGAATTCCTTAGACATCATATGCCTAACAATTATAAACCCCGTATTTTAGTCTCGATATTGAAAACACTTTCCAATAATCAGTCGGGTAATTCAACAATATTCCTGATAACCTAATCGAATGCTCGTTGGAAACTTTAGTAGACGGCCGCACCCCCGATGTTGTCGACGAAGTGAGCTAAGGCAGAACACCGCGGTCGCGAGCACCCGAACGAATGCTTTTGGTGATGGTGTTCTCCT
The DNA here is from genome assembly GCA_030015575.1 of Agapanthus africanus. Taxonomy (NCBI): domain Eukaryota; kingdom Viridiplantae; phylum Streptophyta; class Magnoliopsida; order Asparagales; family Amaryllidaceae; genus Agapanthus; species Agapanthus africanus. The sequence goes on from JASDDO010000008.1 coordinate 132,725,917, forward strand.
ACAGTCACTTAGTCGGGGCTATAGAGCGTGGCTATCTATAAAGGTTATCCGGCGAGAATCCGCGTACAATACGTAATTGCGACGGACTTTTGATCTCATCAAAATTCCGTGGCAATCGATCAAATGAGACTAAACTGCTAGATTTATAAAATTCAAACTAGTTATCACATAACTAATTATGTGGATTCCAAATATTGTATCACAATCACAGATTGCTAGACGATATTAAACTTTTCGATCGAATAAACAAACACCCAAAATTTCCCAAAGAGCGCAACACTTGAGTGGAGTTTAAAAAGTACCCAGAACATGCAACAGCACCTATGAACCATCAGTAGAAGGGCTGACCCATGCCTCACTCATGTCGCCACGGAACTGCCGCAAACCCTAGGGTATGACCGCGGTTCCACGATCCAAAAAGTCTAGTTTGGGTATCATTCTTCTAGAGGGTCCATAAAATCGCTTGTATGATTTTCAGAAGATTTTAAACTTGGAAAATTCCAACTCTTAGAAAATTTCCAGCGAGGGAAAATATGAGTTATTGATATCCGTTCGAATTTTTTAACGTTGTCTAAATAACCCGAATAGATGTTAGAATTATGAATACGAAGCACTCCGAATTGCCTTTGCACAAAAATAACATCACATGCAAATTTAACAAAAACAAGCAACACCTGAAATACCAAAACCCAGAGACTGGAACACATAAAAAATTTGAAGCCAAAACAACACACAAAAACCGACCTTCTTGGATATATTGCACATGTGGCCGGCCAGAAACAGGCGGGGAGGGTTAAAATTTCTACTGTGTTCTTGTTACATCTCATATAACATTCTGCAGTTACTAAAAATTTTTTATAGGCTTTGAAAAAATCGACAGAAACTAGATTTTAGTATCGAGTGTTTCGGAGTTGTTTCGGTTTCGTAAACTAACAAATATCGTCTAATTCTCTAGCTTGGCTCTAATACCACTGTTGGGTTACCTAGCACGGCAACAAGGTTTCGGGAGGCATCGTCCATGCCGTTTTCAAATTTTTGCCGTACTAAAGAACCCTAACCCTAGAATCTTAACCAGAGATTTAGACGAACTAGCAATGCAAACAACTTTACATCTATGTGAATAAGGAATACAATCTTTGTAGACCGGCTCTTCACTTCTAAAGCTCCGTGTAGTAGTCTCTTCGTTCCAAGTAGTGAACACCCGAACTCTAGTAAGGGTTCACATGAAGAAATGAACAAGCTTGCTCGAAGTCTTCGAGGCCAAAGATGATCTAAGTCGAGGAGACTCAAGCTTATGCTACCTCTTCACTAATGGTAGATTAGTGAAGCAAACATCCTAAACTAAATGGCTAATATAGTAGAGGATGATGAAGTAGTAATTGGGCTCACTTTAGATATATTTTTCTCACTATTTTTCTTCATCTCCCATTAACCTAGAGAGCTAAGCTCTAGATGAAGAAGAAGATGAAGAGATAAGAGAATGAAAACTCATGAGGTGAGAATAGCAACCATGGGTGAGTTAGTGTCATACACTAACTCATGTAGTGATTAAACTATGGTTAATGATAATGGTTAGGTTAATAAATATCTTAAGTAAAAGCAAATTTGTGGACTAAGTCAATGAACACTACAAGCTTCTACAAGCTTCAAACCATGACAAAATTCCACCAATTTGTAAATTACTAAATAAATAAAAACCCGAGGATTATCATAAGCTTGGTGTAAGTCTCATACACCCATGTAGCAAGTATCATCTAGCATGACAAAAAATGTACATTGATATATATCACATATATACCAAGTGTACACAAGTGAGAAAAAGAAATGTTTAAGTGAGCTAATATTAGTTAATGTAATTCAGTATATTAGATATATAATTATACACCAAATTATTAAATCAACACTTGATTTAATAATCCGGCTATATCACATACAACCGGCTAATATCATATGAATCAACTTATCGAATTAATACTTGATTCGATAACCCGGCTATATCATATATAACCGACCGATATCACATATCACGAGAATAGAATATGGTATCACATATCGTATTAATCTTGGTCCCGCACATATCACGTATGTGCTCCAAGTTCGTTTCGCATGAAGCAGGAAACCTCTGTGTAGGACTCTAAAGACTCGTCAATACGCCGGCAATAGGTGATGATCATATCAAACACCCACAACCCGCAAGCGTTCTGCTGAACGTAACGGCCACTCGGGTATTGAGCGATCAGAAGATCAACAAGCAAGCCTTCTCATACTCCTGCAAATTCAATCAGTAACACTACCGTACAGTCCGGTCTGTTCGTCAGATAGGTCGCATATTACAGCATGGGGGTGGTATAACGTTAGACCCCAATAGCCTGATAAGTCATGCCGATGCAAGGTCCATAACGGTTCGAGAAACTACTGATAACCCTTACCAGTAGATCTCAGCAACCCTGGCTAGGGATTTCCTGTTATGGCCAATCGAGCATAGCGCAACATCAACTCCCAATACCGGGAGAGACGAATCCCCTCCTATCGCTCATTGCTTCCATGTGACTCAGGACTGTGTCCAAAAACCACCTGTTTGCACGACTCAGTAGAGCCGTGGTAGGGTGGAAATCAAAGCACAGTGGGAGAAACATAAGAATCTATGACAATCTCGGGTCGACAGACTAACCTGTACCAGTGTCACCAGAGAACTGCTATCTGACGATAGGTATAATACCATCTAGGAGTTCTCGGCGAGTCCGTTCAGTATACCCAGTCTCCACTGAGCACCCGTATACCATCTCTGATGTCAAACACCAATGGATATGGGATCATCCATCGCCCATCATATGGGTCGAGAAGCGTATACGCTAGTCTACTCTGGAATATCGATGCCCCGTTTCGATACTCCACGACTAGGAACATTTGAAGAATGTACTTACCGACTACCCTAACCCCACTAGTATGATCTGCATCATAATCCTGGTAGTCAAGTACTCATCCTAAGGGCTTTATCAACATGTAATAGGGAGACAATAAGTGTATATGTTAAGATAAAGAGCAACCATATAGCATACTATCATGTCGACCAAGAAAGTCCTCCATATATATATCCAAGCATCCACTATAATATACATCACATATATAATAATGGTATCTAGGGCATACATATAACTAACAGCTATTCCTACTTCATTACTTTCACCGATGATTTTTCAAGGTATGTACATGTATTCTTAATGAAACATAAATCCGAGACCTTTGAGAAATTCCAGGAGTATAAGAATGAAGTGGAAAAGCAAACCGGCAAAAGTATCAAAATGCTCCGATCTGATCAGGATGGTGAATACTTAAGTGCCGAGTTCCTGGAATATCTAAAAGAGAATGGAATTATCTCTCAGCTTACTCCTCCATACACACGTCAATACAATGGTGTATCAGAAAGACAGAATCGCACCCTAGTTGATATGGTGCGTTCCATGATGAGTAATGCTGAGTTGCCGTCCTCTTTCTGGGGTTATGTACTAGAATCTGCTGCATACCTTTTGAATAAAGTTCCAACTAAGTCTGTGCTTACTACTCCATATGAAATGTGGAGTGGGAAGAAACTCTGCCTTAAGTATATGAAGATATGGGGTATTCCTGCTTTTGTCAAAATGATTCATGCGGACAAGCTCGAGGCACATTCAGTTTTGTATAAGTTTGTGGGATACCCTAAGAAATCTAGGGGGTATTATTTCTATTACGCTGAGAAACAAAAGGTCTTTGTTTCTCATCATGCCCACTTAATGGAAACTCAATTTCTTGAAATGGAGATAAGTGGGAGCGCAATAAAGCTGGAAGAAATTCCAGAACCATAAATTATTACTGAAAACATAGTAGAACCTGATATTTCAATAGAACCGGACGTACCTACACCACTCCGCAGATCTAGCAGGCAGTCTCATCCGCCCGAGAGATACTGCGGTTTTCTTATAGACGGGGATCGAGAGAATTGTATCATCGACGATGATGAGCCGAGTAGTTTTCAGCAAGCCACCATGAGTAGAGACTCGGTGAAGTGGCTGGATGCTATGCGATCCGATATGGAATCCATGTACACAAACAAAGTATGGACTTTGGATTTTTCTCCTACTGGGGTGAAACCCGTAGGATGCAAATGGATCTTCAAAAAGATGATTGGTGTAGATAGTCAAGTAGAAACCTACAAAGCTACATTTGTTGCTAAAGGTTTTCGTCAAGGACAAAGATTGGACTATGACGAAACTTTTTCACCAGTAGCTATGGTTAAGTCCATTCGGATCCTACTTACCATTGATGCCTTCCATCACTATGACATCTGCAAGATGGATGTTAAAACTGCTTTTCTAAATGGAAGTTTAGAAGAGTGTGTTTTCATGGATCGACCAAAAGGTTTCATAGACAATGAGAGCAGTGGAAAGGTGTGCAAGTTGCTTAAATCCATTTATGGATTAAAGCAGGCATCGCGGAGTTGGAACATCTGCTTTGATGAGATGGTCAACGAATTTGACTTTATCAAAAATATAAATGAACCTTGTATTTATAAAAAGATTGTAGGGAGAACTGTGGAATTCTTCGTTTTATACATTGATATCATTCTCCTGATAGAAAATGATATTCCTATGTTACAATCGGCCAAGCTGTTCTTGTCACAGAAGTTGTCTATGAAAGACCTGGGTGATACCTCGTACATTCTGGGGATTAAGATCTATCGTGAAAGATCTAAAAGAATGTTGGGACTTTCACAGTTAAGGTACATAGACACCGTACTAAAGAGGTTCAGTATGGAAGATTCTAAGCGCCGTAACTTACCCGCTTGTTACGGGATCACCCTCTCTGAAGAGATGTCTCCCAAGACTGATGAGGAGAGGGCTCACATGAGATAATACCTTACGCTTCAGCGGTAGGGTCGATAATGTATGCGATGTTATGTACCAAAAAAGATATAGCTTACGCACTTAGCGTCGCAAGTAGGTATTAGTCCAACCCAAGTGAGAAACATTGGATAGCAGTAAAGAACATTCTTAAGTACCTGAGAAGGACTAAGGAGATATTCTAGGTGTACATTAATGTGGACCTCCAGATCGAGTTTTTTACTGACTCTGGCTTCCAGAGTGACGAGGATGAATCTAAATCCATCCCGGGTTATGTGTTTACCCTCAAAGGAGGGATGGTCTGTTGGAAGAGTTCCAAACAAGACATCGTAGCAGACTCGACGATGAAGGCTGAGTACATCACTGCCAATGATGCCGTAAAAGAGGCAGTCTGGATGAGGAATTTTGTTTCTGAACTTCAGGTGGTTCCATCCATTTCTAATCTAATACCTTTGTATTGCGATAACAATGGAGCCATGGCTTTGGCAAAGGAACCACGGTCCCATCAGAAATCCAGACATATCATGAGGCGGTATCATCTGATCAGGGAGATCTTGGATCGCCAAAAGATCAAGGTGCGGAGAGTAGATACAAAGGAAAATACGACAGATCCATTCACCAAGGCCATCCCTCAAATCTAGTTCGAGAGACTGTTCGAGATATTGGGTATGCGGTACGCCAGCAACTGGCTCTAGTGCAGACGTTGGGTACTTAATACGCCAATTACAGGCCTTAGTGAAAGTCGGAGATTGTTGGATATGTTTGCCCTAGAGACCTTCATTGCAAAGGATGCCAGGGATATGTATGTACAGGACAATCTTGCTCAATATGATAGTATACTATTTGTTTTGTCTTTATCTTAACATGTGATATGTTTTACTTATTATTTCATATCTTGTATACATGTTGATAAAGCTCGTAGGATCCTTGCTTGACTACCACCGTTGTGATGGCAAGCATACTTATGGGAGCTGGGTAGTCGATAAGCACATCCTTAAAATGTCCCTAGTCATAGGAGTATCAAGACTGGGTATCATTACTCCAGAGTAGACTAGTGTATACATATCTCGACCCTGACGAGGGGTGATGGTTGGTCCCGCAGCCATTGGTGAGGTGCACCTAAGATTGTATACAGGTGCTCACTGGGGGTGAGTACTCTGGACGGACTCGCCGAGAACTGGCTAGATGGTATTATACCTAACGTCAGATAGCAGTTCTCTGGTGACATGAGTGTAGATAGTCTGTCGACCTGAGGTCGTCATTTGTCTCGTGTGAGTTTCCACTGTGCTTAGATTACTACCCTACCTCGGCTCTACTGAGTCATGCAAACAGGTTTTAGTTGGGTACAGTCTCAAACCATATGGAGGAAGTAAGCGATTGTTGGGGATTCATCTCTCTCGGTATAGGGAGTCGATGTCGCGCTGTGTTCGGTTAGCCAACACCATAAGTCCCTGGCCAGGGCGGATTGAGAATTACTGGTAGTTAGACCAGTAGATTCGCGGATGGTCTTGAGCCACATCAGCACAACTTGTCAGGTTATTAGGGATCTGACGTGATCCACCCCCTAGACCCGTCATGCGATACTTTTCAGAAGAACAGACCGGACTTGATCAGTCAAAAATAGTGCATTCTCAACACGTTAATTTCCCTACACTTATCATTCACATATAGGTGTTTATTGTAATTATAACACAGATTACGATTTCATATGGAAAATACTAAATAACCTGTGTTATGGTTATAATCGGCATTCTAAAGGGAAATTAAGTGTTTATTACTACTTGCATTGATATGTATATATCAATCCTTGTCTCAAGATTGTGTGCACGAAATTCTCCAGGTAAAAGAGCCGGAATTGCTAAAAGTGCAGATAAAATACACCAAGTCCAAGACTTGTGATCTGGCAGTAAACAGGAAAGTATAAAAATATTCCAGACATCAAGAACGTACCATAAAGCCAGCGCCAAACTACCCTGGAAATTGCATGCAGTAACTCACCAGTATGGCCGCAGATCCGCGGCCGAGTCGACCGAGTTGCCGCGGATCCGCGGCATTGTTAGCTCCTCAGCAACTCAAACTTCTCCACGTGTCTCCTTGTAACGGCCTCAGCTTCCAGAAGACTCCCAAAGAGCACGTGGCTTTATCCAGAAGGCTCGGCCTAACAACCTTATCCTAGAATATTCCTTATTCTAGAATATTCCCTCCAACAAACTTTTTCTAGAAGGCTCTCTCTAACAACCTAGATTTGGAGGGAAGATTCAAATGAGTGGTTATAAAAAGGGATCTAGATCTAGGGTTTGGGGGTTGTTGAATTTGGAGGGTAAAAATCTAGTGAGATCCAAATCAATTCTAAGCAAATTGAGTGACACAATTTGATTCAAATCAAGATTCATCGAGTACCAAATCGAGCAAGCATCCAACGAGCTTTTTGAAGCAACGCCGATCTTCATCCGAGCAAAAGATCCACGATGATCTGCGACTCAAGAAGACGATGCGAAGCTAGTTCGATGATTTAGTTCCTCCTCAAATCTTGTATTCTTTGAATGTATTGTAAGGAAACATCGAATAATAAAAGGTGAAGATCTTTATTCTTTCTTTCTATGAATTCTCGCATTATGATATTCTTAGTTCTTGATTGCTTTATAATGATGCGGGAGTAAAACTCCGCTTGCATTGGAATCGAAAGAATAGGTAGATGATGTTGGTGCAATTCTTGAACTATTCTTAAGTCTTATAAGTTTTGTAAACCCTAGGAAATTGAATCAAAGATGACCTAGTTTTGAGCGAGATGCTTTCTTGAATGTTTTCGCTCTAAATTAGAGATCAACAATCGATGATTAAATTTCCTATAGGCTAGAATTTGAATGCTAATCAACGAAAGGACAAGGGATGATGATAAAGAAACCCTAATTTCTTCAATAGATCCCTAATCCTCGTTGATTTCCATCGATCTAGCAACAAATTTTCAATAGATAAGAATTCGTAATCATAAGTATTCATCATCACTATCAATTCGATTGATTCCAACAAGCCTCTCTACAAATCTTGATAATTCAAACGATTTAGAGATTTTCTTGGTTTCTACCATTTCTTGATTTTAGATCTAGTTAGTGATGATTCTTAAAACTAAATTTCACAATTCTTGAATCATTTTCTTTTATATTTTAATTTCCAACGCAACTAAAACAAGATCGGTCAAATCACACTTTCCCAGTGGACGATCCGCATTCACCGACGAACCTACAATAGACACCGTCAATTGATTGTGGTATAAATTTCTTTGGTTGTGATCTATTTTACATTTTACTACACACAAAAGAATGATCAATCAAATGGCACCGTTGCCGGGGATAGTGTGCTAATTTGTTCATTTTTGTAATTTGAGTTGGAAAATTTATTATTCCATCAGTTTTTTAGATCAAAATTCGTAACAAGCGCTTAACAATTTGTTGTGATTTGTTGCAAGGAGATCTGGAATCTGTGGAGCAAGATGAAAAATTTTCAGAGCATCTCAAAGATCTCAGTGAGAGAACATGAATAGTCAACGATCTCGTCATCAGACCGCTGAACCGCGGCCATAAGTAGCCTATTGCGGCGGATCCGTGGTGAACAGAGGGATTCACTGTTCTAAAATTTTTAGGTCCTTTTCTGACTTTCTTATCTCCTCTCTGATCTGCTCCATTAACAAATTTCTGCAGGTTTCTTTGCAAAAGTTCGCAGCGCCGCAAAAAGAAAAATTGTTGCGTGTTTGATCTTGGTTGTTTGCATTTTTAACACGGAAATTAAGGTGCAAAGACCAAATTCAGATTAGGTCGGGATTTCATTACCCGTCCTAGGCCCCAAAAATCACAAACTTGCATCCGCATCACCCTCATTAACTAAAAAATATCTAGACAAGACTCTAATGACCGTCGCACTCATTTTGGACAGAAGGAGGTCTTGGGTAATCTTTTTCTTATCCGCGTTTCTTTTTTGGTGTCTAAGGCAAGTATGTCTAAGAAAAGTGGTTACTTAATTAGGCCCACTACTTACGTAATAGAGAACCGCCCACTTACCTGGCCACAGAAGGGGCAAAGAGACAGTAGTGGATCTATCTTGCGACTTGTCTTCTGGAAGTCTAAGAGCGGTCTAGAGCCTTGACCTAGGTGACCACTAGATTTAGGGTTGCTTATGCATTGTTTGTGTGATTTTTTTTCAGAATCCGTATTTTTTTTCAAAACCAAACACCAAATCATCTTTTCCTTAATTATCACAACGCCGCCACTTGTGCTATACTATTTAGTGCATGCTCGGCTGGACACGGGATTCTAGTGCCCGTCTTGTCCGCGTTCCTCTTATCGACTCCGAAGTCGGTAATTCTACGTCTACTTTTTCTTCACCCACTACCACACCCACTTCGATGGACGGTTCTCCATCGAACTTCTTTAACACTACTCTGACACCTCCGCAGGTGTGCAAAATCCGCCCCGCATCTCTCTCCAAGAGAGATGCTATCCTATGCGAGGTCCTCTTTCGACCTGTCTCACCATTCCACCAGCCAATGGGGACAATTTTTAAATAAAACCCTAATACATCAATCTTCTACCAAAATATCACGGTCTCGAGTCTGAAGACACATATGTCTTTATTACCAAATTTAAAAATGTATGCGCGATGATGGGTACTTCACAACTTTCTGTAGATGCTATGAGATTACGTCTTCTCCCATTTACCTTGTGCGATATAGCCGAGAAGTGGCTTCATAATACAGCCGCACATTCTATTTCAAACCGGGGAGAATTCGTAACAGCATTCCTTAAGAAATTCTACCCTAATCATAAAACAGCTCGAGTCCGTAGCGAAATAAATCAATTTACCCACCTTCCAAATGAACCATTTTCGAAGTGTTTTGAACGCTTCAAGGATCTGTTAGTTCAATGTCCTTATCACGGAATTCCTAGATGGGATCTATGCAGAATCATCTACGAGGGCACTAATCCTACAACGAAGCAGAACCTTGAATCCATGTGTCAAGGCACCTTCATGACTAAAGACGATGGTGAAGCCTGGTGATTTTTAGAAGATTTCGCTGAAAAATCTTTACAATGGGAGAGTGTAAATCAGTCATCGTCTAGGGGTGGCATTCACCAAATTGATGTTTCCAAAGGAGTTAGAGCTGAAATGGCAGCAATGCAAAAGAAACTCGAAGCTATGGAACATAAATTTTTAGCAGCCTCCCTAAATCAGATGTCACTCTCCAAAACTGTTTGTGGATACTGTTCTGATCCATCTCATCTTACGGAAGAATGTCCTTTAAATTCTCTGTTTCAAGGTCAAGAGCATACCAATGCTGCTTTCCAACAGAGAGCTAGAAACGACCCGTATTCTTCCACTTATAATCAGGGTTGGAGGAATCACCCTAACTTTGCTTGGAACCAACAAAAAAATCAAAACACGGTTCCGAACAAAAACAATTTCCAAAGGGTTCCTCCACCGCAACAACAACCACTTCAACTGACTCAGCACCTCTATCAATCATAAAACTTTCAAAATCCGGTCAACACTTCTGCACCATCTAGTTCGTTGCAGTTGACCGATACTGATGAATCCTCTTCACTCGCACACACCATGAATTTTCTTCTGACAAATTTCATGCAAGTTTCGGCTGAAATAAATACTTCTGTCGATAAAATCCAGAAAAACTCTGACTCCCATAGTGAGAGTATTAAATCAATGGAAGCATAAATTGCTCGATTAAATGCAAAGATGAGTGCTAGAGAGAAAGGAAAACTTCCGTCTAAACCCCTACTGAACCCTGGGCATTCACCACACTACAATGTGAATGCCATCACAATGTTGAGATCCGGAAGAGTGCTGAATAATCACGTTGGGGAAGAGATTGATAATCATGAAGAGTTAATCAATAATACCCCGGCTGAGACTTTTCCTTCCACACACACTTCTACTTCTAATCCCACTTTTTCTACCCTACCATTTTCTAGCGAGCCTATTCTCCATTTTTCTCAAGGCTCGACACCTCAGCATACTTCTTCTAGTCCACCAAAGACGATCCCCACTCTTATTCTGGGATCACTTCCACACACCACCTTCTCCAATGATGGACCCAGCTATTATTGCCAAAGCTCCTTATCAGAATTGGTTAAGGGGTAACAAATCAAGTCCACATATGGAGAAGATTATGGAAATGTTCAAATAGGTTAACATCAACATCCCTCTCCTAGATGCTATTCAACAAGTCCCCGCTTATGAGAAAATTCTCAAGTACTTGTGCACTAGGAAGATGAAGACTCAAGTTTCTAGAAAGGTCTTCATAACTAATAATGTTAGCACTGCTTTTACCCCACAGTTACCAAAGAAACGTAAGGACCCTGGGTGTCCTACAATCTCGATTTCTATTAGGGGTAAAAACATTAATCGTGCTTTACTTGACCTGGGCGCAAGTGTTGCTTTCATATTCTGTTTACGAGCAGTTGGAGATTGGAGAGTTGAAACCAGCTCATTACACTCTCCAAATGGCAGACCGATCAATCACCAAACCTAGGGGTGAACTGGAGGATGTGTTGATAAAATTCAGGGAATTCATATTACCTGTGGACTTTATTGTTCTCGATACACAACCTGTAGCGAACCCACAGAACCAAATTCCGGTGATTTTGGGTCGACCATTCCTTGCCACTTCCAATGCTGTCATTAATTGTCGAAACAGTTCAATGAACCTATCTTTTGGTAAAATGACAATTGAGCCAAACATCTATAAAATTGGAAGTCATCCGTCTGAACCCTCTGCTCACATACTTGATGTCTGTTCTGTCCATGAGATTGCTCCCGAAAGTTGCGAAGTTGATGAACTTTTCTTTGAAAATCTCGATGACACTAGCACATCAATGTTTGATCTTTCACATCTTAGTAAGGACACATTTTCCGCGCTTGAGTCTGAAACTCTTGACTCCTCACCTTCCAAGTCTGTATCTTATGCAGGCTACGAGCTTCTCCTTGACTCCGAATATCATTCGCTGACCCCACCTTCTATAGTTTCTCCGCCCGCATTAGATCTCAAAATTTTACCTTCTCACTTTAAATTTGCATATTTAGGTGAGAATGAGTCTTTACCTGTTATCATATCATCTTCTCTAGCCTCAGAGCAAGAGAACGATCTTTTGATGGTATTGAGATCTAATAGGCAGGCGTTTAGTTGGACTATGACTGACATCAAAGGGATTAGTCCCTTGATTGTTGAACATCATATACATCTGATGGATGAAGCCAAGCCAACCCGAGAACCACAGAGACGGTTGAACCCCGTCATGAAGGATGCAGTGAAGAAAGAAATTGTCAAATGCCTTGACAATGGTATCATTTACCCAATCTCCGATAGCCAATAGGTAAGTCCAATTCATGTCGTCCCTAAGAAATCTGGCATCACGGTCGTAACAAATGAGGCTAATGAGTTAATCCAGACACACACTCAAACTGGGTGGCGTGTATGTATTGATTATAGAAAACTCAATGCCGCCACGAGGAAAGACCACTTTCCTCTATCTTTTGTTGACCAGATGCTAGAACGTTTAGCTGGACGAGATTATTATTGCTTCATAGACGGATACTCTGGCTTGCCAAAAAGGATCAAGATAAAACCACATTTACTTGTTCTTTTGGTACTTTTGCTTATAGACGCATGCCCTGTGGGTTGTGCAATGCTCCCGCTACATTTCAGTGGTGTATGATGGGGATATTCTCGGACATGGTCGAGAATTTTCTGGAGATTTTCATGGACGATTTCTCAATATTCGGAGATTCTTTTGCTGACTGCCTATCACATCTTGACGCAGTTCTTACTCGTTGTAAAGAGAAGAACTTAACCTTGAATTGGGAAAAATGCCATTTCATGGTCCAAGAAGGAATTGTGCTTGGACATGTGATTTCACGAAAAGGCATTGAGCTTGACAAAGCTAAAATAGATGTCATTCAAAACCTACCTCATCCCAAATGCGTTAAGGATATACGACCTTTTCTTGGCCATGCAGGCTTTTACAGGAGATTCATTAAAGATTTTAACAAAATTGCTAGACCTTTAACTCTTCTCTTGGCCAAGGACACGACCTTTCACTTTGACTCGGATTGTGAGGCAGCATTTGACTCACTCAAACACTCTCTTACTACAGCTCCTGTTCTATCTTCTCCAGATTGGAACCACCCTTTTGAGCTTATGTGTGATGCATCGGATTTTGCAGTTGGTGCAGTCTTAGGACAACACATTGAAAAGATGCCACACGTGATTTATTATGCAAGTAAGACCCTGAACGATGCTCAAATTAATTATACAACTACCGAAAAAGAACTTTTGGCAGTTGTATTTGCATTAGAAAAATTCAGGACTTACTTGATTGGCTTGCCAATTGTTGTGTACACTGACCACTCCGTCTTGAAATATCTTTTGGCGAAGAAGGATGCTAAAGGTAGGATAATACGTTTGATCCTTCTATTATAAGAATTTGATCTTGTTATTAAAGATAAGAAAGGATGTGAAAACGTTGTAGCCGACCATCTTTCGCGCATCTCTTCTTCACCTGTGACCCTCCCGATCAATAATTCTTTTCCTGACGAACAACTCTTGAATGTATCCACTGAACCTTGGTTCGGGGATATTGTGAATTATCTTGCTACAGGACTTATTCCCCGTGAATTGTCGAGACAGGACAAACATCGATTTCTATCCCAAGTAAAACATTTTTACTGGGATGAACAGTATCTGTTTAAGTATTGTCCTGACCAGATCATTCGCCGATGTGTCCCTAATGATGAATTCAAGGGTGTTCTATCTTTTTGTCATGATCAGGCATGTGGGGGTCACTTGGGTCCTCGAAAGACGGTGGAAAAAGTTTTGCAATGCGGTTTTTATTGGCCGACTTTGTTCAAAGATGCATTTGATCATTGCAAAACCTGTGCACAGTGTCAACGCACGGGTAGGATTTCCCGGAGAAATGAGATGCCACTTCAACCCATCTTGGTGGTTGAAATTTTTGACGTTTGGGGGATAGACTTTATGGGTCATTTTCCCAACTCCTTTGGGAATTTGTACATATTGCTTGCGCTTGATTACGTCTCGAAATGGGTTGAAGCTGTTTATTGTCGCACTATTGACAAAAATATTGTCATTGAGTTTTTAAAAGAAAATATCTTTTCGTGATTTGGACACCCACATGCTATCATTAGCGATAACGGGACGTATTTCTGCAATCGGTCTTTCGAGACTTTGATGCGAAAATATGCAATCAACCACAAACTTTCTACATCCTATCATCCCCAAACAAGCGGGCAAGCTGAGATTTCAAACAGACAAATCAAACAAATTTTGGAAAAAACTGTTTCTAAAAATCGAAAAGATTGGTCGACCAAATTAACGGATGCTCTTTGGGCGTTCCGTACTGCATATAAAACCGATCTAGGTATGTCTCCATACAGACTAGTATTTGGAAAGGCTTGTCACATTCCGGTCGAGATTGAGCACAAAGTATTGTGGGCCATTAAAGAACTTAACTTTGAATTACATCAAACCTGCAACTTTTGGAAGCTGTAATTAAACGAGCTAAGTGAACTTCGCGATGAAGGTTATGATAATGTTGTAATTGTAAAGAACCGGACTAAGGTATTTCACGATAAAAATATTTTGAGAAAAACTTTTACACCTAGTCGACAAGTCCTTCTTTATGATTCACGACTCCATCTTCATGCGGGTAAGCTAAAATCTCGGTGGAAAGGACCTTTTGTTATGCGGAATGTATACCCGTATGGGACAGTTGAGGTAGAAAATATTGAAAACGGTACAATTTTTAAAGTAAATGGTCATAGACTAAAACCGTATTTTTCCACAGACCCCTCGGAGGAGCTCCTGTTTTTACAGGAGCCGCTTTATAAAGACTGATTTTCCTCCCCCTCACTCCATGACTTGGTAATTTTGTCACATCTTTAGAATGATGGTGAGTCAATTTATAAATAAATTTTAGAAAAACATAAAAAAAATATAAAACAAATAATAAAAATTGTTGTACATGAATAAGGAATATGTTTGGGGGAGATTTTCACGATCATATTACATCTCCCCTTTAACAAATTTTGCCTCCCGAGCTTACAGGTTTTTGAGCTTTATCAGATACCAACAGTGAGGACACTGTTGAAAACAAGTTTGGGGAAGGTTTGTGCTTATTTGCGCATCATTTTGTATCATACTTTGCATAAACACAAAACTTTTAAAACATATAAAAAATTTAAAAAATTTTAAAAGATAAAAATATTTAATATTTAATTTTATAATAAAAGATTAGATAATGAAAAATTACATCCATAAGATTAGAAAAATTTAAGAAAAACAAGAAAGTTAGAAGTTTTCTTAAACGAAACTAGTAATAAGTAGTTATGAGCCGTTGTCCCAAGGGTTAGTAAGATGAAAGAAGTCACTAATTTGCGGATAAAAATAAGTCTGAAAAATAGTTTCTATTCTGGAAGCCAAACATTTGAATGTTGATACCCTATTATTCGCACTTACACACGTCTTGAAACTCGGGATAGCAGAGGATACCTTGAAATGCTCTTGTCAAAAAGCCAAAATATGAAGGAAATAATAAATGGAAAATAAAAGATAAAATGGTGAGAAAAATGAACACTAATTTTGTTATCACCAAGGCAGCAATAAAAAAATATAGCTAGGGTGCTTCATCACCTAGTGCCTTAGACTAACTGGTTTGGGAGTCACTGCTAAGCCTTATGTGTTGTAAGACGAGAAAAATATTAAATACACCTAATCAGCAAGAATGTTGAGTAATCGGTCGGTTAGTATCTCAAGAAATATTAACGGTCGCATGAAAAATGTGTGAGCAAATCCATCTAAACATCGATTAAAAAGTACTGAGGTAGATGGACAAGAGTATGATAGCTTGAATTGAATTCTCCGAGTGTAGGGATGTCTTTTACACATACGTAGGGGTATATGATCAATGTTTAGAAGAAAGGTAGGAATGAAGAATAAAGACGATCTTTTATTGAGGGATGATGTGATTTCTAATATCTTTTCATGACTATTAAGATAGGGCTCATAGCAACCAAAAGCTAGCAGTAGTTGAAAACTCTAATTTTCAAAGTCTTTCTTTTATAATTCTTATCTTTATATGTAACTTTCACGGTCTTCTTTTTATTATGGGATTTTGTGAGTACAATCCGCTGAAAACCCTCAGGAGACAACACTCCTCCTA
This sequence comes from Agapanthus africanus, assembly GCA_030015575.1. Lineage (NCBI taxonomy): Eukaryota > Viridiplantae > Streptophyta > Magnoliopsida > Asparagales > Amaryllidaceae > Agapanthus > Agapanthus africanus. The sequence goes on from JASDDO010000008.1 coordinate 132,742,040, forward strand.
CTAGAGACACCTAGATGCTTAAAGGCTTGTTTCACGTACTCAGTGCAATCGTGTTGCCTACGAAAGTGTTCTAGTGAGTTTTTCTCTTTCTTTATTTTCTCCTTCTTTTTAAATAAAAGATGTTTGCTCGAGACGACCAAAATTAAGTTTGGGGGAATTTGATCAGTCGAAAATAGTGCATTCTCAACACGTTAATTTCCCTACTCTTATCATTCATATATAGGTGTTTATTGTAATTATAACACCGATTACGATTTCATATGGAAAATACTAAATAACCTGTGTTATAGTTATAATCGGCATTCTAAAGGGAAATTAAGTGTTTATTACTACTTGCATTGATCTGTATATATCAATCCTTGTCTCAAGATTGTGTGCACGAAATTCTCTAGGTAAAAGAGCCGGAATTGCTAAAAGTGCAGATAAAATACACCAAGTCCAAGACTTGTGATCTGGCAGTAAACAGGAAAGTATAAAAATATTCCAGACATCAAGAAAGTACCATAAAGCCAGCACTAAACTACCCTGGAAATTGCATGCAGTAAGTCACCAACATGGCCGCGGATCCACGGCCGAGTCGGTCGAGTTGCCGCGGATCCGCGGCATTGTTAGCTCCTCAGCAACTCAAACTTCTCCTCGTGTCTCCCTGTAACGGCCTCAGCTTCTAGAAGACTCCCAAAGAGCACGTGGCTTTATCCAGAAAGCTCGGCCTAACAACCTTATCTTAGAATATTCCTTATTCTAGAATATTCCCTCCAACAAACTTCTTCTAGAAGCTCTCTCTAACAACCTAGGTTTGGAGGGAAGATTCAAATGAGTGGTTATAAAAAGGGATCTAGATCTGGGGTTTGGGGGTTGTTGAATTTGGAGGGTAAAAATCTAGTGAGATCCAAATCAATTCTAAGCAAATTGAGTGACACAATTTGATCCAAATCAAGATTCATCGAGTACTAAATCGAGCAGGCATCCAACGAGCTTTTTGAAGCAACACCGATCTTCATCCGAGCAAGAGATCCACGACGATCCGCGACTCAAGAAGACGATGCGAAGCTAGTTCGATGATTTAGTTCCTCCTCAAATCTTGTATTCTTTGAGTGTATTATAAAGAAACATCGAATAATAAACGGTGAAGATCTTTATTCTTGCTTTCTATTCATTCTCGCATTATGATATTCTTAGTTCTTGATTGCTTTATAATAAAGCGGGAGTAAAACTCCGCTTGCATCGGAATCGAAAGAATAGGTAGATAATGTTGGTGCAATTCTTGAATGATTCTTAAGTCTTATGTTGTAAACCCTAGGAAATTGAATCAAAGATGACCTAGTTTTGAGCGAGATGCTTTCTTGAATGTTTTCGCTCTAAATTAGAGATCAACAATCGATGATTAAATTTCCTAGAGGCTAGAATTTGAATGCTAATCAACAAAAGGACAAGGGATGATGATAAAGAAACCTTAATTTCTTCAATAGATCCCTAATCCTCGTTGATTGTCATCGATCTAGCAACAAATTTTCAATAGATAAGAATTTGTAATCATAAGTATTCATCATCACTATCAATTCGATTGATTCCGACAAGCCTCTCTACAAATCATGATAATTCAAACGATTTGGATATTTTCTTGATTTCTACCATTTCTTGATTTTAGATCTGGTTTGTGATGATTCTTAAAACTAAATTTCACAATTCTTGAATCATTTTCTTTTATATTTTAATTTTCAACGCAACTAAAACAAGATCGATCAAATCACACTTTCCCAGTGGACGATCCGCATTCACCGACGAACCTACAATAGACACCGTCAATTGATTGCGGTATAAATTTCTTTGGTTGTGATCTATTTTACATTTTACTACATACAAAAGAATGATCAATCAGGACTATATGGGGATTTTCACGGACAGGCTCAGTAGGGGTTCAGATGAGTTTTCTCGTCGGCCTTCTTTTCGACAGGTACCTGGGTAGCCGTTATGTACTGCTAGTGCCACTGACGAACTTTTAGTTAAACCCACTGCTGGCGTACTGTCAAGTCCTTAATGTCCCACACAGAGGGTTTCCCTGGTTTAGGAGAAACGATATAGAGGTCATATGGTTTTACGTGCAGGGTTCCGATCATATACATGTGCTAGCTCACGGATATTGTTTGGACGGATAATACTAGTGGGCTTAAGATTAAGCCGCATTCTAGTATTATATTATTGGATTATTTTTATCTCTTGGTATTCATATTTTTTGCAGTACGAATACGTTTATGTATATACGGTGAGGGAATTATTGTAATTTTATAAGATATGCTTCTAGAAGGGGACACCTCATTTTGGTTATATCTATTTTTGGTAAATAGATAATGAGGTGGAAAATGGAGATATTTGTGGAATGGTTTGAACCATGGCTAATTCTTTTGTTTATTCATTTTCCCTTACTATTCAAGCATGGTTGCATTTTTCTATGGGAAAATAATGCATGCTTGATTATTGGAAAAAGTCTTAGCCATTCTTCACTTTCTCATTCAAGAATTCATTCTACACTTTGCATTCTCTCTCCATTTTTCCTCTCCTTCTTTCCCAAACCCTAACCCTCACATGTGTTATGAATCCTAGGGTTTTTAAAGATAAACTAGTCCAATTAACTCTCTACATCTCCTAAGCTACCTAGATTAGCAAACTAGGTACTTTAGTTATCTCATTCTTGAGGTTAGAGCTTGAACCATAGTCTCTCGGGTGGATCTTCTTCGACATGAGGAGACCGACAATCAAGCGCGATCCATACCATCTAGGAGCTAAGGAAGAGGAGAAGAAGACCCGAAGGACATGTATCTTAGAGGTATAAAACATTATCATAGTAGTTTAGAACTTTTTTGTGTTTAGCTAGTTAAGGTTTCTGAATGATCTTGGAAGTTTAGTCGATGTTATTTGTCTTAAAATCATTTTTTGTAAATTCTGCCTCTCCACAAATCTTGTGGGGTGTGTGACATCGACTTACAGAAGCAAGTTGTCACTTCGGCTTCATGTGTGTTCATGATTGAAAACTGTTTCTCTATTAACTCTACTTCCTGGGTATTGGATACCGGATCAGGATCTCACATATGTAATTCTTTTCACGCGCTGAGAAGCCATAGAGTTTTGAGGAAAGGTGATATGTCCCTCAGGGTTGTCAACGGAACCAATGTGGATGCTGTTGCTGTGGGAGAATATCACCTAAAATTGGCGAGTGGACATATTTTGTTGTTGCATAACTGCTTTTGTATACCCAGTATGATGTGTAATATTATATCTGTATCTTTATTATCTAATGAAGGATATTATTTTGCACTTGAGTGCAATGTCATAAACATTCATCTAAATCATAAAATGATTGGGTCGGGTATACTTAATAACAGAATATACATTCTTAATCAATATCAAGTTTTCAACGTCCATAACACTCTAAAATGAAAGACTCCAGAATCATATCAAGCTTTCTTATGGCATTGCAGACTTGGTCATATCAATGAAACACGATTGACTAAGTTACCTAAACATGGATATTTAGATCTGTTTGTGTATTAATCATATGCAACTTTTCAATCATGTATTGAAAGAAAGATGATAAGAACTCTGTTCACTGGATACGGAGAAATAGCCATTGAGCTCCTGGGACTCATACATAGCGACGTGTGTGGGCCAATGTCTACGCATGCGAGAAGTGGCTATTCCTACTTCATTAGTTTTACCAATAATTTCTCAAGGTATGGATATGTATTCTTGATGAAACATAAATCCACGGCCTTTGAGAAATTCCAGGAGTATAAGAATGAAGCGGAAAAGCAAACCGGTAAAAGTATCAAGATGTTCCGATCTGATCGGGATGGTGAATACTTAAGTGCCAAGTTCCTGAAATATTTAAAAGAGAATGGAATTTTCTCTCAGCTTACTCCTCCATAAACACCATAATACAACGGTGTATTAGAAAGATGGAATCGCATCTTACTCGATATGGTGCGTTCCATGATGAGTAATGCCGAGTTGCCGCCATCCTTCTGGGGTAATGCACTAGAATCTGCTGCATACCTATTGAATAAAGTTTCAACTAAGTCTGTGCCTACCCCTCCTTATGAAATGTGAAATGGGAAGAAACCCTGTTTTAAGTATCTTAAGATGGGGTTATCCTTCTTTTGTCAAAAAGATTCATTCGGAGAAGTTCGAGGCACGTTCAATAATGTGTAAAAGTTTGTGGGATACCCTAAGAATTCTAGGGGGTATTTTTTCTATTACGCTGAGAAATAAAAGCTCTTTGTTTCTCATCATGCCCGCTTTATGGAAAGTCAATTTCTTGAAAAAAAATTAGTGGGAGCGCAATAAAGCTGGAAGAAATTTCAAAACCACAAACTATTACTGAAGACTTAGTAGAACATGAAGTTTCAATGGAACCGGACGTACCTACGCCACTCCGTAGATCTAGTAAGTAGTCTCATCCGCCCGAGAGATACTACGGTTTTCTCATAGACGGGATCGAAAGGTTTGCATCATCGATGATGATGAGCCAACTAGTTTTCAGCAAGCCATCACGAGTAGAGACTCGTGAAGTGGCTGGATGCTATGAGATCCGAGATGGAATCCATGTACACAAATAAAGTATGGGCTTTGGATGTTGCTCCACTTGGGGTAAAACTTGTAGGATGCAAATGGATGTTTAAAAAGAAGATTGGTGTAGAAGGACAGGTAGAAACCTATAAAGCTAAACTTCTTACTAAAGGTTTTCGTCAAAGACCAGGATTGGACTATGTTGAAACTTTTTCATCAGTAGCTATGCTTAAATCCATTCATATCCTACTTGCCATTTCCGCCTTCCATGACTATGACATCTGGAAGATGGATGTTAAAACCGCTTTTCTAAATAGAAGTTTTGAAGAGTGTGTTTACATGGATCAAACAGAGGGTTTCATAGATAGTGGGATCAGCGGAAAGGTGTGCAAGTTGCTTAAATCCATTTATGAATTAAAGCAGGCATCGCGGAGTTGGAACATTTACTTTGATGAGACGTTCAAAGAATTTGACTTTATCAAAAATGCAGATGAAATTTGTATTTATAAGAAGATTGTAGGGAGAACTGTGGTATTCCTCGTTTTATACGTAGATGACATTCTTATGATAGGAAATGATATTCCTATGCTACAAGCGTCCAAGCTGTTCTTATCATAGAAGTTCTCTATGAAAGACGTGGGTGATACCTCGTACATTCTGGGGATTAAGTTCTATCGTGACAGATCTAAAAGAATGTTTGGACTTTCACAGTCAAGGTACATAGACACCATACTGAAGAAATTTAGTATGGAAGATTCCAAGCGCGGTAATTTACCCGCTTGTAACGGGATCACCCTCTCTAAAAGATGTCTCCCAAGAATGATGAGGAGAATGCTCGCATGACCATTGTACCCTATGCTTCAGCGGTAGGGTCGATAATTTATACGATATTATATACCAGACCATATGTGGCTTACGCACTTAGCGTTGTAAGCAGGTATTGGTCTAGCCCAGGTGAGAAATATTGGATAGCAGTAAAGAACATTCTTAAGTAACTGAGGAGGATTAAGGAGTTGTTCTTGGTGTACGGTAATGGGGACCTCCAGATCGAGGCTTTTACCGACTCTGGCTTCCAAAGTGATAAGGACGACTCTAAATCCGTCTCGAGTTATGTGTTTACCCTCAATGGAGGGATTGTCTTTTGGATGAGCTCCAAACAAGACACCGTAGCAAACTCGACGATAGAGGTTGAGTACATCACTGCTAACGATGTCGCAAAAGAGGCAGTCTGGATGAGGAAGTTCATTTCTGAACTTTAGGTGGTTCCATCCATTGTTTATCTAGTAACTTTGTATTGCGATAACAATTGAGCCATAGCTTTAGCAAAAGAACCATGGACCTATCGAAAATCCAGACATATCTTGAGGCGGTATCACATGATTAGGGAGATTGTGGATCGCTGGGAGATCGAGGTGCGGAGAGTAGATACAAAAGACAACACGACAGATCCATTCACCAAGGCCATCCTTCAAATCCAGTTCGAGAGACTGTTCGAGATGCTGGGAATGCGGTACGTCGGGAACTGGCTCTAGTGCAGACGTTGGGTATCAATATCCCAATAACAGGCCTTAGTGTAAGTGGGGGATTGTTGGATATGTATACCCTAAAGGTCTTCATTGTACAGGATGCTATGTATATGTATGTACATGACAATCTTGCTCGATATGATAGTATGATATTTGGTTTGCCTTTATCTTAATATGTGTATATGTTTTACTTATTATTTCATTTCGTTTATACATGTTGATAAAGCCCGTAGGATCATTACTTGACTACCAACGTTATGATGGAAATCATACTTATGGGAGCTGGGTAGTTGATAAGCAAATCCTTAAATGTCCCTAGTCGTAGGAGTATCGAGACTGGGCATCGATACTCTAGAGTAGACTAGTGTATACATTTCTAGACCCTGACGAGGGGCGATGGTTGGTCCCGCGGCCATTGGTGTGATGCACTTAAGATTGTATATAGGTGTTCACTGGGGTGAGTATACTGGACGGAATCGCCGAGAACTGGCTAGATGGTATTATATCGATAGCGGTTCTCTGGTGACATGAGTACAGATAGTCTGTCAACCTGAGGTCGTCATTTTTCTTGTGTAAGTTCCTACTGTGCTTTGATTACTACCCTACCATGGCTCTACTGATTCATGCAAACAGATTTTAGTTAGGTACAGTCCTAAGCCACATGGAGGCAGTGAGTGATTGCTGAGGATTCGTCTCTCCTGGTATAGGGAGTCGATGTTGTGCTCTGTTCGGTTGGCCAACACCATAAGTCCCTGGCCAGGACGAATTGAGAATTACTGATAGTTAGATCAGTAGATTCTCAGATAGTCTTGAGCCACATCGGCACGACTTGTCAGGTTATTAGGGTTCTAACGTTTTCCACCCCCTAGACCCGGCATGCGATACTCTCAGACAAACGGACCGGAATGTACGGAGATTGTCGTGGACAGGCTCAATAAGAGTTCGGATGAGTTTGCTCGTCGGCCTTCTTTTCGACAAGTACCTGGGTAGATGTTACGTATAGCTAGTGCCATTGACAGGCTTGTGGTTAAACCCACTGCCAGCGTACTATCGAGTTTTTAGAGTCCTACACAGAGGGTTTCCCTGGTTCAGATGAAACTGTAGGGTTCCCTAGTGCCCGCGGCGTAGCGGAAGCACGATTGGCGAACAATAATTTCAAGTAAACACGAAGGAACCCTCAACCTAGAATCGATCCAGATGCCTAAACTAGTAAACTAAGCATGCAAACATCCGAAATACTACCTTTGACGCGTGTCCACCCAATCGTGGAAGACCCCTCCATGCTCTGTGTACACTGTCCGGATTGAGTTTGAGAGGCGACCGCCCTTGCCAAAGATGATCCACATGAGGGAAACCGATCCAAGCTCCAGCTTACCTAGTGAAGCGACCGACGCTTCAAGCTCTCTATGAATGGAGAGTGGGGATGTAGGAATATTTTCACTATCTTTTCTCTCTTTTCTTAGCTCATGTGAGCTACCTAGAAGAAGGAGGAGGAGGTGAAGAAGACGAAGCCATGGAAAATGGCTAAGTCTTTTTTGAAGGAAAAACTAGCAAGCTTGGAAAAAGAATGGCTTGATTATTTATCAACCATCCAAGAATAGTATTCACAAATGAAAATAATATATAATAATCAATCCATACCTCTCTACCATGCTACAAAAACACCTTATCCTCCCCCTCATTTTTGATTTTCTATAAATGAAAAGTCAAGAAATGAAGTGTCCATCTTCTAGAACAAATTTCGTTAAATGCGTAATACAACCCAATATATGTATTGAAATATATATACGCGTATTCGTACTAAAATACGAATAGCCAAGAGAGAGAAAATTAATAGTGAACAATAATACTAGAATATGCATATTAAAAATATGTATATAAATTATTAAATCAAAATCTAATTTAATAATCCGGCTTAATGCTATGCCGCTAGTATTATCAACCGTCCGATTAAAGTCCGTGTAGCCTGTTCATGTATTTAATCGGACACCCTGTATGCACTAACATACGTCATCAACATCATATCGCTCGAATAGGGAAAACCCTCTGTGTGGGAATCTAAAGATGACAATATGCTGGCACTGATTTATTGGATAAATCTAAAATCCACAAGTACGCCAGCGGCACTAGCTGTACGTAACTGCTCCCTAAGTATCTTTCAAAAGGGTGGTCGACAATCAATCCCGTCCGATCCCTACTGAGCATGAATGTGGCAATCTCCGTACAGCCCGGTCTCTTCGTCTAAGAGTATCTCATACCGGATCTAGGGGTAGAAACGTCAGACCCCTAATAACCCGATAAGTCGTGTCGGAGTCAAGCTCATCACCAACTGAGAAACTACTGAACTCTTATTAGTAAATCTCATCTACCATGGCCACGGATTTGATGTGATAGCTTACCGAACATAGCACGGAATCGACTCCTAATACCAGGGGAAACGAATCCCCGAAAATTGCTCACTGCCTCTGTTAGTTATATGTATGCCCTAGAGGCCATTACTGTACATTGGATGTATATTGTAGTGGATGCTGGGACATATATAGGTAGGACTTTCTTGCTCGACATGATAGTACGCTATCTGGTTGCTCTTTATCTTAACATGTATACTTTCTGTCTCTCTGTTACATGTTGATAAAGTCCTTAGGATGTGTACTTGACTTCCAGGACTATGATGTAGATCATACTAGTGGGGCCTGGGTAGTCCATGAGTACATTCTTCAATGTTCCTAGTCGTGGGAATATCGAGACGGGGCATCGATATTCCAGAGTAGACTAGCGTATATCTTCTTGACCCATGTGATAGGCGATGGATGATCCCATATCCATTGGTGTTTGACATCAGAGATGGTATGCGGGTGCTCAGTGGAGACTGGGTACACTGAACGGACTCGCCGAGAACTCCTGGATGGTATTATACCTCATGTCAGATGGCAGTTCTCTGGTGACACTAGTACAGCTTAGTCTGTTGACCCGAGATCATCATAGAGTCTTGTGTGTCTCCCACCGTGCTTTGATTTCCACCCTACCACGGCTCTACTGAGTCGTGCAAACAGGTGGTTTTTGGGTACAGTCCCGATTCACATGGAGGCAATGAGCGATAGGAGGGGATTCGTCTCTCCCGGTATTGGGGGTAGATGTTGCGCTATGCTCGACTGGCCATAACAGGAAATCCCTGGCCAGGGTTGCAATGATATACTGGTAAGAGTTATCAGTAGTTTCATGATTGTTATGGACCTTACGTCAGCATGACTTATCGAGCTACTGGGTTCTGACGTTTACCCTCAATACCGGGAGAGACGAATCCCCTCCTATCGATCATTGCCTCCATGTGAATCGGGACTGTACCCAAAAACCACCTGTTTTCACGACTCAGTAGAGCCATGGTAGGGTGGAAATCAAAGCACAGTGGGAGACACACAAGACTCTATGACGATCTCGGGTCAACAGACTAAGCTGTACCAGTGTCACCAGAGAACTGCCATCTGACGTGAGGTATAATACTATCTGGGAGTTCTCGGCGAGTCCGTTCAGTGTACCCAGTCTCCACTGAGCACCCGCATACCATCTCCGATGTCAAACACCAATAGACTAGCATATATCTTCTCGACCCATGTGATGGGCGATGGATGATCCAAAGAGTTATCGGTAGTTTCACGATTGTTAAGGACCTTACGTCGGCATGACTTATTGAGCTACTGGGGTCTGACGTTTACCACCCCTAGGCGAGATATGCGGCATATCAGACGAACAGACCGGACTGTACGGTAAGTGTTACTGGTTGGATTCACAGGAGTGTGAGCGGGCTTGCTCGTCGATCTTCTGATTAATACCCGGGTGGCCGTTACGTTTAGCAGACCGCTTGCGGCTTGTGGGTGTTTGATATGATCATCACCTGCTGCCGGCGTATTGACGAGTCTTTAGAGTCCTACACAGAGGTTTCCTGGCTCAAGCGAAACGAAATAGGAGCGCGTATGAGATATGTGCGGGACCGAGAATAATGCGTGTATGTGATACCGTATTCTATTCTCGCGATGAATGTATCGATTGGTTGTATGCGATATAACCTAGTTATCGAATCGAGGATTGATTCGATAAGTCGATACATCGGATATTAGTCGGTCATATGCGATATGACCGGATCGTTAAATCAAGTGTTGATTTAATGATTTAATGCATAATTATATATATTTGATATATTACTTTACATTAACTAGTATTTGTTCACTTAAATTGGATTTTCTCACTTGATGTGCACATTGTATATGTCATATATTTTTGTGCACTTGATTGTATCATGTTTGATGATACATGCAAACTTGGTTAAGTGTATGATTAAATCATGGTTATGTAATGGTTAGGGTTTTGATTTTATTAACTATTTATTTATTCATTCTTCATTTGGAAAGAAAATGAAATGGTGGCTTCTTTTGTTCTTTTCTTTGAAGCTTCAAGAAGTTTTGACCATTTTGTCTTCATCTCCTAAACCTAACCATTCACCTAACCCTAGTTTATTCTCTACACTTAATCATGGTTGAAAATATGATAAGTATCATATTATTTTCTATTTAAAAAATAACTTATCATATTCTTTCTTCTTCTTCTTCTTCTTCAACAAAGAAGAAACCTTGCCTCCATCAATGGCAACATGAGAAAAAGAGTGAGAAATCCAATTCTAAAGTGAACCCACTTCCTATTTCTTCATCCTCTACCACTTGCCAAGTAGTATAGGGTGTTTTCTTCACAAGTTTCATGGCATGGTGAAGTTGGAGCTTGATCTTGTGTTGCCTCGACGTAGATCATCTTCGGCATCGAAGTCGACGACCTAGCCCGATCAATTCTTCGATGAAACTACCGCGAGAGTCTGGGATCCGAAGGGTACAGCGGAGGGTCGTCAACGCGGAGCTAGACAGGTGGAGGACCGGATCTACAAAGGTTGTAGTCACTTTCCTTTAGCAATAAAGTAGTTTACTTGCTTGCATCGCCTTATTATCTAGTTAACGATTCGTATTAGGGTTTGTAGGCATATGAAAAATATGAATTGGGCATGTTTGATCACTTGTGAGACCTCATTAGTGTGCCTAGGAACCCTACAGCCTCCATGTGGCTCGGGACCGTATCCAACTAAAATCTGTTTGCATGACTCTTTTGAGCCGTGGTACGGTAGTAATCAAAGTACAGTGGGAACTTACACGAGACAAATGATGATCTCAGGTCAAAAGACTAACATGTACTAGTGCCACTCGAGAACATCCATCTAACGATAGAAATAATACCATCTAGAAGTTCTCGGCGAGTCCGTCCGGTATACTCACATCCAGTGAGCACCTGTATAATATATTAGGTGACATAACACGAATGGCTTATGAGACCGGCCACCGCCCCTCGTCGGGGGTCTCGAAACATATACACTAGTCTATACCAGAATATCGATGTTCAGTCTCGATACTCCCACGACTAGGGACATTTAAGGATGTGCTTATGGACTATCCAGCTCTCACGTATATGATTGCCATCATAATACTGGTAGTCAAGCAAGAATCTTACGGGTTTCATCATTATGTATTAGTGACACGTAATAAAAAGTAAAATGTGTACACATCAATGATAAATACAAACTAGATAGCATACTATCACCTTGAGTAAGATTATTCTACCTGTATAAGTCCTCCCTCAATTAACATAATCGCGTGCCTGCAATTACAATAATTGTCTTGTGGGCAGTATATCCAAAAATCTCCCACTTTCACTTAAGTCTAATTATTACGGTATCGTATACCCATATACCGTATGCTATTGAATACCCAATTTCTCTACTAATCAATTTCTCAATGCTTGTTTGAGGAACATCCGTGTTCGAGAAATAGCCTCAGTGAGTGGATCCGCTATAATGTTTCAACTTCCTCTCTCTATATCTCAACTACGCGGAGATAAAAAATCTTCCGAACTGAGCGATACCCCGCCACAAGAATTTTTCTGGATACATGATGGGACCAAGTTCATAAATGAACAATTTTATCCTACAAACTTCTTGGGCTGTATCCTCTATTGAGTCATAACTAGCATCTTGAACCATGCTTACCTCAGTATCTCTATTGGAACCCTATCCAATATACTGATCCTCAGAAGAGGAAAAACTCAAAACTCTGACAGGATCTCTTTCATTCAGGTCACCTTGGAAGCTTAAACCGATAACTGCCTCCCGGAGGAGGCTGTCGTTATCATATCCCGAGAACATCCTTTAATGTTCATAATTGCTTCCCTTTGTTTCATAAGGATTGGATTAATATCTGCTTACTACAGTAAGTGTATAGGTAACATATGGTTTTGTATAAGACATTGCATGATGACTCAATTGTCTAAGCAAATGATATGTTATTCATGCCAGTCTCTCTCCCTCATCAGTCTGGAAGACATTTTTATAGAGATGGTGACTCCATCACCTGCGAGTATACCACCACGCCAGAAGTTGTCTATTCTAAATTACTTTTAGAATGTTGTCTAAGTACCCAATTCGGAAACTTCCCAACTCTAGATCTAAAACCATAGATCTAATTACCAGAATCCCTGATATTTTATCCATATCCAACGTAGAAAAAACAATATGTGACAACCAAAATTTGACCGATTGTAGTATAGGAACATTACTTTCTATCTGGAGTATGTCATCCAAAACCCAGGACAGTACTCCCTTTACTTTTCTTACTAGGTTCATCTGTTGTTTTGATGAAATCAATCACCTTCACTGTCATATCAAAACAGATGATCCTTATCCGCTATCCATACTTTAGTCTACGAATAGACATATGCAACTTGCAGACTTTCCGCTGCTCCCACTGACTATGATAACTCTCTGATAGAGTCATATACACGCGCACTTCCAAATTCCCATTTGGAAAGAAATTATAGTCATCCTCTTGCCAGATATCATAGTCTAGAGCAGCAGCAGTGCCAAGTCATATCCATATAGACTTCAGCATAGACACTGAAGTAAAAGTCTCATCACAATCCACAATGGGTATTTTATGAAAATATTTACAACAATTCTAGCTTTTATAGGTTAATACCTTTCCACCTGCACAGATCATGAAAGTTCTAGTTGCTTCTAATGGCTTTTACCCCTTCAGGAGCACCCAGCAAACTCCAAAATCCAATATTTGCTGAAGTGCGTAGGGTCCAACTTGGATATAAAGCATCTGGTCGCCTGAAAGTTACCACTTCCTATGACCTACAGATAACTAGTAGGGCCAACATAACCATGATGCTGACCTTCCTGTCAACGTCTATGAGAATACCGAAGTATCTCTTGGGTGGCTGAGGTCACCTACTAAAATCTGTGGAGGTGCTAATGGATTGTCAAGTCGAATTGAATCCTTAGGTTCTACTAAATTTTCGGTAACCATTTGTGGTTCTGGAATCACTTCCAGTTCTACTATACTCCCACCAGTTTCTTTTGCAAAAAGATTCCTTTTATAAAAAAGGTGGCGAGTCAAGAACAATGTAACTATTGATCTTGAAAATGGTAGAAATAAAACCGTAGTGAATGCTTAAGATAATCCACAAACAGCCATTACCCAAGCGTTCCTTGAGTTTTTCCGGATTCTGATTTTAAACAGGAACCAGATAGCTCCATATCTTAATAACCTCAAGATATGCAACCAATCTATGTCCATATAGAATCAGATGCACTAATTTAGATGGAACCGGATTCAAATATCATGCAGTTGTTTCCAGTGAATATCACCTAAATGGAAAAGGCCATTATAGCATTACTTTAAGGAGCGAACCCGCGGATGAGTAACCTGAGAGAATTAAGTTCTCAGTATTACTATGATGGAATACCTAGCATAAGTATCTATATCTTCGACCACTTCGAGGAATCCCGATGTTCCAACGTATGGTTCTCTACTTTATTCTTATAACTATAAACTTCTCAAAATATTTGGACTTTACATCACAACGAATGCGTGTTTAAAATCAGAGAACTCATAGGTAAACCTAAATGAAGTAAGAGTACTAACCCCTTATTCATAAGGACACTGGACAACATACATTTTCATGTATAAGTCCTAAGAGTATACTAACTCAAATTCTATGTTTTGTAAGTTGAAAACTGTATTTTGGTCGAGAATGCCTTACACCGTTATTCAATGCACCTTATCTTATCCTCAACTGATAAAGGTAAATGCATGGAACATAATTTTCAAAATTTATATCTCATTTTATAAAATAAAGATACAGATATATCATTTTAAAAATTAGTGCATAAAAACGGTTATTCAAAACAAAATATTTTGCCGTTAGGAAAAGCTAGGCGATTCAATCTAATATTACCAATTACAACGAATTCCGATATTTAGAATCAGATTGCCGACTCTTTCTTCACGTAGGATAATACTCCACGGAGATCATTGGCGGTACAGTCTGGGCGATCAATTCCCAATATTCTACTCCTTCTTAGCATCTGTAACGCCGTACAGATGTGAGGTCCAAATCCGGTAAATACATATCCTGGAGTCAGAATTAATTGGAAAATAGTTCTCATTTACATGTACACAGAAAATCTGAAACATAAATGTTTCAAAGGGGGTGGCTGGGTATTCCTAGTAATGCCCTTTTCACTATCCAGATTCATGACAGTAGTCGCAATTTCCTTTGCACTCACTTCAATCCCTTTATATATCTTTGTATCTTACCTTCTGTATACCGTACTTACGCTAACTGGTTTTCTTCTTTCCCTACTTCGGCACCAGCCTAAGGTTTGGAAGAAGACTATCCAATAAGCCCAATAGGTATACTCTCCTAATATAAGGAGCTCTCGCAACCTGAGAGAAGGTAAAAAGAAGAGACAACTGAATAATACAATCTAAATTCTCCAGAACCAGTGATAATCCTCGACTGAAATAATTTCTTTGAGTTCGTAATACAATCTAAATGACGCAAAATCTCTACAGTTATGACAAAATCCAGAACATCTGCAAAAAACAGATAAAATCCGGGTTCCGGTCATCCACACTCGTCAAATGCCGCTTACCAGTTCAAGAGACAAGACGAATTCAGTGGTCATTTGTGTCTCGGACAAGCACAAAGCATGAGGAAGGAAGCACCAAGATCAAGATGTGCACGGAGCTCGAGAGAGATCAAGGCCAAAGAGATTAAAAGAGTAGCCATTTTGGACCGTTGAAAATCTGAAAATATTTTGGAACCATTTTGCAATTTGGAACCTGTTAAAAAGATGAACAAAGCAACAAAAGGAGGCACAGAAAATACGACGCAGTCATTCGACCAAATGACCGCGGAACCGCGGTCAAATGAAGATTTGGGCAGCGGAACTGTGGCCGCCACGTGTTATCTTGCGATCGTTTTTCAGGGGTAGTTTTATAATTTTATATGGGCTCAGAATATGGCCCTAGGGTTTCGCTCATCTATCTATAAATACTCCAGTTTTGAGCCAAACCAAGGATGCTTTTCTTTACTTAGGTTTAGTGTAGTTTAGTGTGTTGTTTCTTCTTCTTCATCATCTATTCTCCATGAAAATTGTAGTGAGAGCTTTTTGAGTGGAAAATTAATGAAGATAAGTGTTATTTTTATCTTGTATCTTTAATTTCTTGTATTGTAATTTTAATTCCTAGTGTAACCTTCATTATTTGTCGTTAAAGTAGTTGCTGGTTTTCTTGTTTTGTTTTTCTTTTTTTCTAAACCGTATTTTCAAGCCAGATACTCAATGGAGTCCCTTTCTTAGGTGAGGGCCCAAGTAGTTAGCTTGTTGTCTTTATAAATCGTATTTTCCCTTTCTTAGGTGAGGGCCCAAGTTGTGCTTCTCTTCGCCAAACAACTTAAAGTGAATCTAGACCAAAGAAACACATCCCCCTCACTTAAGCGCGCTATAAGAGACATAACCGCGACCTAAGTCGAGAATTCCTTTAGACGCACTACAACATGACGTGTAGTTATGACCTAATTAGAGAATTGGTTGTGTATGTTTGGCCTAAGATTGGAAATAAGAGCATGTAGCGGACAGACAAGAGGCACTAGGAATGGATTTAGCGTTGAAAAGCTTGATTAAACTCGCAAATCCTATTCCTATATTCTCTTAATCCCCGCTACTTCCGATTATCCCAATATCATTTCAAGAACGGCAAAAGACAAGCACAAGGCTAATCCTAACTCTACTAACTAACTCTAACCCTAAAAATTTCACTTGAACATAAAATACAAACACTTAGGGTAGACTTGAACAAATATATACATTCTTTAATTGACTCGTCTAAATCAAGAACAAAAACATACTATATCCTAATGGACGACCCATACTCAACCGGTTAGCTACAAAGCGACACCATCTTGATTGCGGTAAGTAAAACAAACTGAACTTAAAGAATGCATAGAAAAACGTTAATAATCAAATGACGCCGTTCCCGGGAAGACGGTAACGTATTTCTTTCTTTTCATTTGGGTTAATTTTTATATATATATAAAATAAATAAATAAATATAATAAAAAGCATCTTTTTATTTTTGATATATTTTGTGTGCAAGTGTGCACGAAAATCTGGAGCAAGTACAATGATCAAATCATGAAACAGAGCCTTGGATACAAAAGAGAAGAAAGACAGAACAAGTTTGACCCTCCAATTCAATGTTTCCACCAGGGATTCGAGGTCAAATGCAAGCGATGGCGGAAGTTCCACGGCCGTATTATCGATTCAGAGCCTCAAAATTTTTGTACTTCTTCTCAAACAATAACAACATTAGCCTTTTATCCCAAGCATATGGGGTAGGCTACATGAACCAACATGAGAATCCCGCCGGGTCCAGTTTTGTACTTCTTCTCATTGTCCAAAAACTTTTGTAAACTCCACTAAATTGTATTTTCTGCAGGTTTCTTTGCAAAAATTGCGCCGCCGCCAAATAATTTTTTTTGTTGCTTTAGATTTTGATTGTTTTTTCCCGCTTTGCATACATAAATACGGACATTAAGGGGTTATAACACCAAGTAAGATTGGGTGGGGATTTCATCACCCTTCCTAAGACCCCAAAAATCACAAAAAGCATATGCATTATCTTGAGTTAATAAAAAATATCTAGACCAAACCTATAAGTACTTGTTGCGCTCATTTATGACAAGTGAAGATTGTGGGGAATCAGTCGTTTATCTAAACTTGACTTTGTGGTGCTTAGTCTATATAAGTGAGGAGGGAATTTTAAAAGGCCCATCCCACGGTGATTCGTGAACAGAACCCTCCTTACCTTACATGTGCTTACTTGGTCACAATTTGCAATGAAAAGGCGATTCGAGTGTTATCATGCAACTTGTCGCTTTGAAGTTTAGGAGCGGTCTAGTTGGATTTTAACGACTCTAACTCTAGGTGTTGTTTGTGGATATTGTGATTGTGTTTGTTTAAAGTTTAGTCTCATAATTTCGTATTTTTCAAAAAAACAATTTTTTTTTTCAAAATTTTAAAAAATTATAAAAATTCACCCACTTTCCACCCTCCCTACTTTTCACTTTTATCATGGGTACCCCTCACCGACCAACTCTTGCCGAACTTTGGTACCCGCAACCAGACATTTCTTTATACGTTTTTTAGTTTAGTCGAACTTCAAACAATCCATCCATACCCAAATTTTTTTGAGAGATCGAATAGACGCGTCTAGGACCAACAATTGGACACTACAATCTACTTTGTATCAACATTATCAAACTTTCATACCTTCTCATATTGATACCCATTTTGAGAGTCATATTGTCACTCCGAAACCCATGTCTATTGCTGACAAAATTGAACAATCCTATAGCCGATCTTTCGCTCCTTTCACCATTCCAAATTCTTTAGGACAACAATTCCAATTACCTTCTTATCATAATGTTGATCCTAATCCTATCCATTTTTCTTATCACTTCGATTCCTATCAATCCTACCCGACTTTTACACATTCTTTAGATATTTCTTCTGAACATCAGTATAGGAGTTTCACGTATCCAAACGAATTTGAATCTTTTATTGAAACCCTTTCACAACCCATGTCTAGTCTTGAAAAAACTTTGGAAGAATTTTAGGTAGCTTCGTGCCACCAGATAGAGGGATTGATTGCGTTCATTGCCGCCCTCATACAACCTAACGAACCAGAAGTTAGTTCCCAACTAGCTCAAAATTTTCTAATGTATGATGTGGCTATAGGACAATTTGAGAATTTGAGTAGTGAAGGTGAGCAGCCCACCCTTCCGAATCAAACCTACCTATTCCTAATTGAATTTCACAGATCCAGTTTCGAAAGTCTATCAAGTAATCCAAATAATTCACCAATTGAGAATAGAATGTTTGATTAGTTGTGCGGCTACGTAATGTTTGATTTACCTGATTGTGAAGGGTACCTGTCAAGTGAAACCACACCTACTTCTTTTGATCTCTACACCTCCACTCTAGAATCACAATTGATTGAATACCATGCTTTTGATGAGGTTTCTGAGAAATTTAACTTTCACTTGATTGAGGATATCAACGTTGGGGATAACTTGGATGATGAACTCATAATTTTGGATGAGTTTTTCTTACCAATTCATCATGTCCTTTCAAATCTGTGTGGGCATTCGAACCGTTAACTGTTTTTCTCGAACCCCATATGCGTCTGGATATTGTTGATGATGAAGGCATGGATGAGCTGAATTTTGAGGATATCATAGAAAATGAACCGGTTTTACTAGATGAGTCGGATTTTCCAATTCATCCTGTCCCTTCCATTGACTGTGACCATTCTCCTGAACGTTTAACCGATACCATTCCTCGATCACTTCTTTCCTTCTTTTCCATCGTTTCCATTTCGCAATACGCCGTATCAACTTCCTTTCCTACGTCTGGTTCACCAAGTTCGGTCGACCTATGTTTTCTTGCGAATCTTGAGTGGTTTGACCCCATTTCTCAATTTATTGATAGATTAGTACAATCCTCTTTTACACTTTAATCATTACAAACTGTACTAATTTATTCAATCCATTTCCACTCTCAAGTTCGTAATCCATTTCTTTCTTCCCTCCGCTTATCTTCTCCTCTACCGAGACCGCATCCTATTTCCGCTCATACATGGTCTCATGTATTTTTCATTTGTTTCCTCTAAGCATTCTTCTCCAACCGTTGCAACATCACGATAAATTTTTTGAATGGTTGGCATTAACTTTTGGCCTGTGTAAGGCCTTGTATAGATTGAAACTTTTCTCTCCCCCTAACTTTGAACTTCACCGATTAAACAGTGGAAACACTGTTTCACTTAAGTTTGGGGGGGGGGGGCTTTTTTGTGTATATATATTTTTTGTTTGCCTTTTCTTTTATAAAAACAAAAAAAAAAGAAGAGCACCAACAAATTTTGACCCCTCCACAATTTTGACCCTCTTGGTGAAGCATGACAGTGAGGACACTGAAAAGTTTAAGTTTGGGGGTGTGCTCGGTAAGCCTTCTAGTTTCGCATTCATGTGTATATTTTGCATTTGCATACTTATTTAAAAACCCACAAAAACTGAATTTTTTTCCAAAAATACAAAAACTTTGTCGTCAAGTTAGATAGTAGGGTAATTTAGATTTTTATTCCGAAAATTTAGTTTGATAGGTTAGAAATAACTAAATTCTAGGCTTAGAAATTGAAAACCCTAAAAATAACCCTTTTTCAGTTTAACCTTGGTAAATATACGTCCTTACAGTTTTTTTATAAGTATGTAATTTTGAGTTTAGTTCTTAAGTTAAGTCAAAATGAAGGGAAAATATTGAAAAATTTATTGAAGGATAAGTCTGAAAAATAGTTTCTATTCTTGAGTTCAAATTCAGAAAGTATATACCCTACAAATAACACTTACACGCACCTTGAAACTTAGGATAGTAGAGAATATCTAGAAATACTCTTGCCTAAAATCCTAGTATGAAAAAAAACGGTACTTATACTTAAACACCAAAAGAGAATCATTGAAAAATATATCCGGTCTTGAAAAAAAAATTACAAGACCTGGAAACTGCTATTTACGCTTTAATAAGCTCACACATTCAGTAATCGGCTGATTAGTGCTTCAGTAAGCAGTAACAGTCACATGAAAGGTGTGTGAGAAAATCCGTCCACCATTAATGAAAAGAAATAGTATTAGGTATTAGGGCAAGAGTACTATAGCTTGAATTGAATTCTTGAGTGTTGAGGTGATATTTACACATACGTAGGGGTATATGATTGATATTTGGAGGAAAGATAGGGATAAAAAATAAGTCTTATGTTTTCCGTAAAGATGATAAAAATTCCAGATTGGAAATTGCATTTTAGAAGGATGTCTCAAGAGAAACTGAGATTTTTCTAAATTGTCAAAACATATAGGATCTTAGCTTGAATAAATAGGAGGTGTGAAAAATAAAGGATGTATATTTCTAATTTAGGATGATAGAGTTTTTAACTTAGATACTAAATCATAGGATTATAATCAAGATTAACTTATGAAACTAGCTTAACGGGATTTTGTGGGTAGTATCTGCCGAAAACCCTCAGGAGACAATACTCCTCCTATTAGGGACACCTAGAGATTTAACGGCTTGTTGCACATGCTAAGTGCAATCGTGATACCTATGAAAGTGAGCTTAGGACTTTTTGAAAATAAATGGTTTTGCTTGGGACGAGCAAAAAATAAGTTTGGGGGTATTTGTTACACCAGAATATTACATTTAATTCCGCCCATTCTTTTGCTCGTTTGTATATAGGTATGTGCTTTTGATCCGTATTTGCTATATGATTATAGGTTACAGGTTCCCAGTCCAAAATAATGCAATTCACGTAAAATCTCTACAATTATGACAAAATCCTGAACATCTGCCAAAAAAAAAAAATCCGGATTCCGGTCATCCACACTCATCCAGTGTCGCTTACCAGTTCAAGAAACAAGATGAATTCAGCGGTCGTTCATGTCTCGGACAAGCACATAGGACGAGGAAGGCAGCACCAAGATCAAGAGGTGCACGGAGCTCGAGAGAAATCAAGGCCAAAAAGATTAAAAGAGTAGACATTTTGGAGAAAATCTGAAAATATTTTGGAACTATTTTGCAATTTGGAACCTGTCAAACAGAAGAACAAAGAAATGCGAGGAGGCACAGAAAATACGGCACACTAATTCGACCAAATGACCGCCGAACCGCGGTCAAATGAGGGTTTGGGCGGCGGAACCGCGGTCGCCATGTGTCATCTTGTTATCGTTTTTTAGGGGTAGTTTTGTAAGTTTATATGGGCTCAGAATATAGCCCCAGGGTTTCACTCCTCTGTCTATAAATAATCCAGTTTTGAGCTAAATCAAGGATACTTTTCTTTACTTTGATTTAGTGTAGTTTAGTGTGTAGTTTTATTTCTTCTTTATCTATTCTCCATCAAAATTGTAGTTAGAGCTTTTTGAGTGAAAAATTAATGAAGATGAGAGTTTTTTTATCTTGTATCTTTAATTTCTTGTATTGTAATTTTAATTCCTAGTGTAACCTTTATTATTTGTTGTTAAAGTAGTTGTTGGTTTTCTTATTTTGTTTTTCTTCTTTTCTAAACCGCATTTTCAAGCCATGATACTCAATGGGGTCTCTTGCTTTGCTGAGGGCCCAAGTAGTTAGCTTGTTGTCTTTGTAAAACCGTATTTTTCCATTCTTTCTTCTCTTTTTCTCTTGTTTTATTTTTCTTTTAATGTGTGAATAATTTACACACTTGTTAAGGTTATGGAAGGTTAGTATGAGATATGCAAAAATCCTTTGTGCTTCTCTTCGCCAAACAACTTAAAATGAATCTAGACCAAACAAACATAACCGCCTCACTTAGGCGCGCTATAAGTGACATATAGCGGTGACCTATGTCGAGAATTTCTTTAGGCGCACTACAATATGACATATAGTTGTGACATAATTGGAGACTTGGTTGTGTATGTTTGGCCTAGAGTTGGAAATAAGAGCATGTAGCGGACGTAGAAGGGGCACTAGGAATGGATTTAGTGTTGGAAAGTTTGCTTAAACTCGCAAATCCCATTCCTATGTCTTTCTAATCCCCGCTACTTCCGATTATCCCAATATCATTTCAAGAATGGCAAATGACAAGCATAAGACTAATCCTAACTCTACTAACCAACCCTAACCCTAACAAGTTCACTTGAACATAAAATACAAACACTTAGGGTAGACTTGAAAAAACATATACATTCATTAATTGACTCGTCTAAAACAAGAACAAAAACATACCATCTCTAAGTGGATGACCCATACTCAACTGACTAGCTACAAAGCGACACCGTCTTGATTGCGGTAAGTAGAACAAACAGAACTTAAAGAAGGCATAACAAAACGTTAACAATCACGTACATTCTATCAAGATTAGATTGGTCATCACTGTATGGCTCCCACTGATTCCTCGAATTCTCTTTCAAACCCTAAAAGGAGAACCAGTAGGGATCATATACACCTTATAAGTTCGCTAACTGTTCAGCCAGGTCAGTGTTGGTACTCCGAGGGAGGTCCCCCGTGCTTTCGTACGGACACAATTAATAACCCCGTTTCTGCAGAGACGTAACCTCGTTAACACTTTCTAGGCACCTAATAGGTCAGCTAATTATGAAGTAGAAAATCTCCCGAGGTGTAATACCTACTCATTAGTGGGAATCGGGACCCAACTATCATCGTGTGATAACCTGACAGAATCCACAAAAATCACCACACTCCAGAAGGTATGCGCATGCCTAGAAAGTTTCGCTTATATTTGAAACTTACGATATAGTTTTTATCTCTAGGACCCAAGGACCTTGACGAATAATTAACAAATCAAGGGTCCTAGTTAAGTTTAACCTATCATTATCTTGATTGCGTTAAACCCACCTGCACGACTCTTGACGAATAATCAACAAAGTCGTATGACTGTTCTTACCAATCCACATATCCTTGTGACAAAAGCATTACAGAGCTACCGCACACTACGCCTCGGCGAATAGTAACGACAAGCGTAGTGCGAATACTAGGAAATACTAATATGAAATGACGGAGGGCTACGGATGGTTTTTGGTGAAAAACCTTTAACGTAATGAACTTAATATCGTTGAAGGAACTCGAGTGGCTTTGAAATGTATTGGTTTAAGCTCTTCTTTTTAAAACCAGTAACATAAAATATTGCTTAAGAGCGAATTCTCCGTGAAGAGATCAAGGCTCTTCCCTCATAGAATGAGGTGCTGGATATTCCTAACTGAATACCTCTGTACAAAATAAAAGAATATGACAGTTGTTTTTAAGGAAAACGAGTAGTTTTAAAAATTGGTTCCAACAACATCAAATAGCTTTGTTTTCCTTTGCATTAAAGATATAATGTTGTCCCATCAAATCTAATTTCTAAGCCACAACAGAAACATATACCATTCACATTCGCCACGGGGTCCCGGGTCTTCACCGTAAGGTTACTGAACTTACGGCAGGGCGGGGACAAGGCTAGCGCAGATGCAAAACATATAGAAGTATCTACTAAAATTTAATATATATATATATATATATATATATATATATCAATATCGCAGGAAGCTAATAGTCATTAAGCATATAAGAATCATCACAAGCATGCAAATAATAATATGGAATAGCGTATAAACTTGGAGCCCCGCGTTTCATCTGAGCCGTAAATGAAACACGATGTTCCCCGGTCATGTGGATAGCCCATACATAGTTGATCCTAGACCTCTACGAGTGCGGCAAACCACCTGCTAATTCTAGAAACTGGGTAACTCGCCCTTAATGAAATGAGTCGATCACCCGCTGCTTTTTAGAATCCGGCAACTTGTGCACCCCTCCGTGGGTCGAATCCTATAACCCCTATAAGTGCAGCGAGCAACCCGCAAATTCTAGAGTGAGGCGGACCGCTCTCAACTCCATGAGGTGGCCACCTGCTGAACTCTATAATCCGGCTACTTGAGCACTTCTCCTGGGTTAATTCTAGTACAGAAATGAAATATATACAATGGTGACATCGTCCGCATCCTGGTCGAGCCCCAATAAAAGAATATACATAATACGGAAACGTCGGCCACATGTTGGAGCTCGTCCCGAATAAATGAATACAACATAATAAATCAAAACTGTATATGCAATGCACGAGGAGCTATCCGACACGACAATCCGACTAAACTATAATCAAGATATATATCCATAGAAACAAGTAACCGAAACAAGTGTGCAATCTCGTCTGATTGAGCGTATAGAAATTAGACGACATTCAACAACACATCCAAGCACTCAAATGAAGTCACAACATTAGAATTACAAAACACAATTATCGCACATCCCAAATATACCAAGGGATTAAAAACCAAGTGCGCTAAGCATCCAAAAAATCGAGTTTTGAGCCGATTCGGAAGTCCGAATAAAAATGAAACACGCTCGAACATTCACAGGGAGTTACAACATGAAATTAACTTTCAATCGGGGGCTTAGGAAGGGTACCCCACCCCTGAGGCCACCATGAGGTGGCCAGGGAGTGAGGCAGACTTGAAATTGTTTATGGGGGGGCAATTTTGGGTCCCCACCCCCAAGAACACCTCATAGTGGTCTTGGGGAGTAGGCCCAGCTCTTCGGCCCCCCCAGGGATCCCCCTGGGGTGCCTACGCTCTACCCTGTGGCTTCTCGGTTCAAACCGTGAGCTCGCGGGGTGTGCAAACATATCAAAACTGAAAATTTCGGGACTGTTTTTTCGACAGTTTTCGATGCCGGAAAAAACGCGATTTCTAATGTTGTAACTAGCTAGTTTAAGGTGTTTGGGAGGCTCTGATACCACTGTAGGGTTCCCTAGTGCCTATGGTGCAGAGAAAGCGCGATTGGCGAACAATAATTTTAAGCAAACACGCTGGAACCCCGAACCTAGAATCCAAAGATGCGGAATACTACCTTTAACGCGTGTCCACCCAATCGTGGAAGACTCCTCCATGCTCCGTGTACGTTATTCAGATCGAGCTTGAGTGTCTACCGCCCTTGCTGAAGATGATCCACCTGAGGAAAACCGATCCAAGCTCCGGCTTCACCTATTGAAGCGACCAACGCTCCAAGATTGCTACGAATGGAGAGTGGGGATGTAGAAATATTTTCACTAACTTTTCTAAGCTCTTGTGAGCTACCTAGAAGAAGGAGGAGGAGGTGAAGAAGAAAAAGCCAAGGAAAATGGTTATGTCTTTTTTGAAAGAAAAACTAGCAAGCTTGGAAAAAGAATGGCTTGATTATTTTGCAACCATCCGAGAATAGTATTCACAAATGAAAATACTATATAATAATCAACCCATACCTCTCTACCATGCTACAAAAACACATCATCCTCCACCTTTGATTTTCTATAAAAGGAAAATCAAGAAATGAAGTGTCCATCTTCTAGAACAAATTCTGTATAAATACGGAATACAACCCGGTATACGTATCGAAATACATATACGCGTATTCATACAAAAATACGAATAGCCAAAAGAGAGAAAATGAATAGTGAACAATAATACTAGAATATACATATTAAAAATATATATATAAATTATTAAATCAAAACCTGATTTAATAATCCGGCTTAATCCTATGCCGCTACTATTATCAACCATCCGATTAAAGTCCGTGTAATCTATACACGTATTTAATCGGACACACTGTATGCACTAACATACGTCATCTATATCATATCGTCTGAACCGAGAAAACCTTCTGTGTGAGACTCTAAAGACTCGACAATACGTTGGCAGTGATTTACTGGATAAATCCAAATACCACAAGCACGTTAGTGGCAATAGCTATACGTAACGGCTATCCAGGTATCTGTTGAAAGGGAGATCGACAATCAAGTTCGTCCGAACCCTACTGAGCCTGAATGTGACAATCTCCGAACAGTTCGGTCTCTTCGTCTAAGAGTATCGCATACCGGGTCTAGGGGATGGAAACGTCAGACCCCTAATAACTCGATAAGTCGTGTTGGAGTCAAGCTCATTACCAACCGAGAAACTACTGAACTTATATTAGTAAATCTCATCTACCGTAGCCACGGATTTGAGGTGATAGCCTACTGATCACAGCACGACATCGTCCCCTAATACCAGGAGAGACAAATCCCCAATAATCGATCACTGCCTCAATGTGACTCAGGACTGTACCCAACTAAAACCTGTTTGCACGACTCTTTTGAGCTGTGGTAGGGTAGTAATCAAAGTACAATGAGAACTCACACGAGACAAATGATGATCTCAGCTCAAAAGACTAACTTGTACTAATGCCACTCGAGAACTTCCATCTGACGATAGATATAATACCATCTAGAAGTTCTCGGTGAGTCTGTCCAGTGTACTCACCTCCAGTAAGAACCTGTCTACTATCTTAGGTGATATAAAACCAATGGCTTATGAGACTGGCCACCGCCCCTCATCGGGGTCTGGAAACGAATACACCAGTCTACTACAGAATATCGATGCCCAGTCTCGATACTCCCACGACTAGGGACATTAAAGGATGTTCTTATGGACTACCCAGCTCTCACGTATATGATCGCCATCATAATGCTGGTAGTCAAGCAAAAATCCTACGGGCTTCATCATTATGTATTAGTGACATGTAATAATAAGTAAAACGTGTACACATCAATGATAAAAACAAACCAGATAACATAATATCATCTCAAGTAAGATTGTTCTACCTGTATTGGTCCTCCCTCAATTAACATAATCGCATGCCTGCAATTACAATAGTTGCCTTGAGGGCACTATATCCAAAAGAAACGATGTAGATGCCGTATGGTTTTACGTGCAAGGTTCCGATCATATGCGTGTGCTAGCTATACGGATATTGTTCGGATGGATAATACTAGCGGGTTTAGGATTAAACGCATTCTAATATTATATTATTGGATTATTTTTATCTCTTGGTATTTGTATTTTTTGTAGTACGAATACGGGTATGTATATACGGTGAGGGCATTCTTGTATTTTCACTTGAGTGATTCTGGAAGAAGACATCTCATTTGTGTTAAATCTATTAATTGAAAATAAATAATGAGGAGGAGGGATGAGGTGTAATAAGTATGGTATGAAACATGGCTATTTCTTTTCTTTATTCATTCGTGATAACTATTTAAGCATGGCTACTATATTTTATTGAAAATGAAATGCTTGATAGTTTTGAGCTTAGCCATTCTTCACTTCATTCTACACTTGATATTCTCTCTTCTCGTTTGTTCTCTTCTTCTTCCTGAAACCCTAACACTCTCATGTGTTGAGAAACCTAGAGATATTGAGATAAATTAATCTTATTAACACATTAAATCTTCTAAACTACCTAGATTAGCAAACTAGGTACTTTAGTTACCTCACTTTTGAGGTTAGAGCTTGAACTATAGACACTCGGGTGCATCATCTTCGATTCAAGGAGGCTGACGACCAAGTTTGATCTTGACGAAAGAAGAGCTTAAAAAGACCCGAAGGACTTGAACACAAAGGTATAAATCACTTCATAGTAGATTAGAACCTTTGTTAGTTTTGCTAGTTAAGACTTATGGTAGATCGTGGGAGTTTAGTTGATATTGCTTGCTATAAAATTGTTTTTTGTTAGTTCCACCTCTGTATAAACCCTGTGGAGTATGCGACATCGATTTACAGAAAAATCTTATACCACAAAACTAATTCTAGGAACTACTGAATATCTAGTTTGCACACATCATATCAGCAAAAGTTTTATGCTCGTTTATTACTGCTGGCAAAATTATGTAGCTTCCTAAAGCATCTTAGGGTTTTTTGAGATTAAAAGATGATATTGCAAATATTGAAGAACCGCATTTAAATTTTTTTCCCATTTGAGAAAAAGATATGTCAATTAGCCCCATAGTGCATTAAAACAGTCTTTGAGTTAATTTGCACAAAACACCTATGTAGTTTACAGTGCTTATACCCTTCAAGAAATTTATTAGCGAAAATAACTTCTTCGCAGTATCGATCTACCTCTGCTAAAATATAAACTATGGCTTTCCCAACTCTACACCCAAATAGGGCATCAAAAACACTCAAACCATAATCTAAACAATATAAAGACGTTCTAGAGTTAAATAAATCTTACAAACCTTAGAATATGAAACGTAAGTGTTTTGTTAAACCATGGCATGGGGTGGGGCCAATGGATTCAGTCCACTGGAAGGCCTTGATGGCACCTGCAGATTAAATTGACACGTTGTAAGCATGGAAGAAACCCATTTCAAATCTCCCACCCCCCAAGTTGAGAAAAAGATCGGCTAAGTATTAACCCATGTTTCATTAACATACTCATTAGAGTTAATTGCACAAAACCTACCTGTGGTTTGGAGGAAGGGAAAAAATCCACATTTCGCATCAAAACCCTAAAAGCCATAGCCTTGGTTCAATTGAAAGACTTGAGTGTTAAAAGCTCTCATCTTTTGGTAACCAAGGAGGACCCCATACGCAACATCCCTACACAAACTCGTGGCCGCGCCCATAGGGTATTCACCGTAAGGGTTATAGGGGTCGAGGATGTAGTGCGGCGCTACCGCCGTCCCCGTAGGGTTAGGGTTAGAGTAGCTAGGGTTAGGGTCTCCATAGTAAGAAGGGTAAGGATAGTGGTACTGAGGCAGCGAAGGCGGAGGCGCGTAGGGACGGTGGTGGAGTTGATGCTGCTGTGGCCAATTAGAGATGGGGTCCATGTCGGCGAGTTCTTTTCTTCCTCAAATAAACCATGGTTGGAGATTTAAGTCCAGAATATTGGAACTTTGTGTAGTAGGGTGAACTTTATTCTCACAGGGTGGAACCTTGTGTGCGCTAGTCAAATTTTCATGCCATGATGAGAGGGTGTTGGTCAAACTTTCTGAATGCCACCCCAAAAGGTTTTGTTTCGTAATTGAGGTAAAGTTTTCAACCGGATATAATTGGTTAAGGGATTAAATACTAGCTGGGGTCCCTTTTTTAAAATTTGAATGTCACGTCTTTCAATACAAGACAATTGGCCGGCTGACATAGGCATTGAATGCTTTCCTTTTTCTGTCTTACTCTTGCATCTTCTCTCCCCTGCTCATCTCCACCTTTCTCTTCTCGTTCTTCCACTATAGTTCCCATTTAAAACGCTAAGTTTTCTCTCCTAACCCTCTTTCACAGCACTACTCTCTGGATACCCAAACCCATACCAGTTCCAGTCATCTACCACCACCCAGATCTGAGCCATCACCCCTACTCCCTCAACACCCTCTATTCACCCATACCACCTGCTCTTGTGTTACCTCATATCTCCATTCCTATCTTCTCCAGTCCCTCCATTTACCGTTCAACACCCCCTCACTCTCACGTCCGGTTCAACAACACCAAACCACCACCACCACTCCTTTACCAATACCAGGTTCGAACTTAATACTCAAATTTTAAAGTGGAACTCTTATATTTCTAGGTAGAACTTTTATATTTCTAAGTGGAACTTTTTAGTTTTAACTGGTACTTTTTTATTTATAAGTGGAACCTTTTTATTTCTCAGTGAAACTCTTTTATTTCCAAGTGGAACTTTTGTAGTTCTAAGTAGGACTTTTTTATTTTCAAGTGGGATTTTGGCATTTCCAAGTGTAAGCGGTACTTTTACGGTTTTAAGTGGAATTTTTTTTTATTTCCAAGTGGCACGTTTTTTAGCTGGTACGGACTTAATACTCAAATTTTAAAGTGGAACTCTTATTTACTAAGCGGACCTTTTTTTTTCTTAGTGGAACTTTTTATATACCCAAATTGAACTTGTTAGTTTTTACCAGAACTTTTTATTTATAAGTAGAACCTTTTGATTTCTTAGTGGAACTCTTTTATTTCCAAGTGAAACTTTTTTGGTTTTAAGTAGGACTTTCTCATTTTCAAGTGGAAATAGCAATATTACAGTTTTAAGTGGAACGTTTTTTTATTTCTAAGTGGCACTTTTTTAGTTCTTTGTGGACCCTTTTTTATTTCCACGTGGCGCTTTTATAGTTATAAGTGGAACCTTTTCAGTTCCAAGTTAAACATTTGTATTTCCAAGTGGAAATGGTACTCTTTCATTTCTAAGTGGAACTTTTTTATTTCTAAGTGGAACTTATTTGGTTTCAAGTGGAGCTTTTGTAATTTTGACCGGAACCTTTTTATTTCCAACTGGAACGTTTGTATCCCAAGTGGAACTTTCTGTTCGGTATTTAACAAAGCAAATGATGGCATGTAGCAATTAATTGGGAATATTCTGCGAGTCACCTCCTACATACGAAATGTGATGGTAGATCTCTCTGCCCCTGAGTGTGAGCAATTTTTTAACACGAAATTTTCAGCGGAGCAAGAGTGGTACAACTTTTACAACTAATATGTCGAAGAAAAAGGGTTCAGCATTAGGAGGAGCATATTAAGGAACAGT
This sequence comes from Agapanthus africanus, assembly GCA_030015575.1. Taxonomy (NCBI): domain Eukaryota; kingdom Viridiplantae; phylum Streptophyta; class Magnoliopsida; order Asparagales; family Amaryllidaceae; genus Agapanthus; species Agapanthus africanus. The sequence goes on from JASDDO010000008.1 coordinate 132,772,514, forward strand.
AAATCCGATGGCACCACTTATTTTCATAGATTTGTTTGAAGTAAGGCCGGGGCTCGGGATGAAAATATATGGGTGGGACGGATAGGTCGAAGAAAGAGCGTGCCATAAGTAGATGTGAATGTCTGGCAAAACTGGATGTTCAAGTTGATCAAATTAATAATAAATGGGTTGTATGCGAATTCATTGTTGGTCACAACCATGTTCTCTCTTCGCCGGCTGAAGTTAGCTTCCTTAAGTCTCACAGAAATATAAACCATTAACAGAGGAATGAGATATTTATGTGTTCGAAATCAGGCATCCGTAAACACCAAATCATGTCTCTATATGAGAAAAGAAATGGTGGTTAAGAAAACGTAGGTTTTGTGAAAAGGGATATGTACAATCTATGGTTAAGAGAGCAGAGAGACAAATTAAAGAAAGGAGATGCGTCTAGTGTCCTAGATACTCTGCAGAGGAGAAAAGACCGGGATTTTGAATTTTTTTTCCTGGTTTCATACAAACCAGTCCGGTAACCTGGATCGTCTATTTTGGTGTTATGCGAAGTTAAGAATGGACTACATTTCATTTGGTGATGTTATAATTTTTTATTCAACACACCATGCTAATAGATACAAAATTCCAATCATACCTTTTGTTGGTATCAACAATCACCGTAGTACAACGTATTTTGGTTGTGGTGTAGTCTTAGAGGAAACGACAGATGTGTACACATGGTTGCTAGGAACTTTTATCGAAGCCATGTACCAAAAAAACCCATATCCTTTGTAACGGATGGTGATCTAGCGATGAAAGCAGATATAGCAATTGTTTTGCTAGACGCTAGGCACCGTCTTTGCAGTTGGCATGTTGAGAGGAATTTCAAAACCCACTATAAGATCATAGAATTTCTAGAATCGTTTAAGAGTTTAATTTACACTCCCGATGATCCTGATAATTTTGACAACAGTTGGCAATCATTTCTTAAGGAAGTTGAAGAGTAAAGGTTTGATCCAACCTCTTATTGGTTCATGCAAAAGTACAGTACAAGGCATCTTTGGTGTGAATCATTTTTGTACGAGCATCTCTTTTTAGGTATTCGAAGCATGCAAAGAAGTGTGAGTGTTAATGATAATCTCACAGACATTTAGATCGAAATATGATTTTACAGGATATGATTGTTCATTATGATTATTGTTTGTCAAAAACCAGGAGGGATAAGGCCGAAGATGACTACAAAACATGGCAATATTTTCTTGTGCTGCGAACTGATATGCAAGGCCTGGAAAATCATGCTAGTAGAATTTACACTCCTAACATGTTCGAATTAGTTCAAATTGAAATGCGCAGTGTAATTCTGTGTACAGTAAGACAATATGCGGCATAGCCTACCAAGTTCATCGTTTCAGTGGCCACTCGGAGCAGTTGTACTGAGTTTGAATATTCAGTAGAGTTAACATGTGTTTTAGACCGAATTAAATGCATCTGTCTCTTTTTTGAATCTATCGATATTCTCTGCTCCTACACATTCTCCGTTCTTAAGCATCTACACGCCGAAGAGATCCTATAGACGCTAATTCCGGAGAGATGGACGAAGAATGCAAAATGCAGGCCGACACCGTTGAGACATTGTGCATTTCGTAATGAAACTAAAACTAGTGGAAGGTACAGAGCTATGGATGACTTAGAATACAAAGTGTTTTGTAAAGCCTTCAAATCAGGTGTTGAATATGAGGAAGTAATGCAATGGCTGGCCGACAGTTTCCATAAATTTAGTGTTGGCTCTACTGAAGACATAATCGAAGGCTTAGAAGAAGAGGCCGAGACAGAGCCATCAGATCAAAGAGATGCGAACAGTTGGACCATGTACTAGACCCTTTAAAGGCTGTGATCAAAGGATGTCGAAAGAGAAAAAAATCACGATCTGAAATGCGGATTTAAAATTGTGAATATTGTAATAAAATAGGTTATAATATGCGTTCGTGTCCAGGTTTGCAAGCCGATGGATGAGATCGTGTCCTTTCGTTTGTATTTGGATCATCGTCTTTGTACTTATCCGTATCGTAAAGTGTTATGTTTTTTGTTCAATTATTACATCTGTTTTAGATGTTTTTAAATCGGAAAATGTATCAGAAATGTAACGTTTTCAAGTGGAAACAAAATGTAACCAGATGGAACTATTTATATTTTAAATGGAACTATTGTCTTTATAAGTGGGACTATTCAAATGGGTATTTGTAATGAATTTGCTGTTTCCCAGGTGGAACTATTGTTTTACCAAGTGGTACTAAATTTTTTTCTAGGAGGGACTATTTGATGTTCTAAGTAGGACTCTCAACAGATTAAGTGGGATTTTCTAATGATTAATTGGGATTTATTACTGACTAATTGTGGCTTTCTGTTTACCAAGTGGTACTTTATGTTCAACCATTAGAAACTTTCTGTTTCCTAAGTGGGATTTTCATGCACCGGGGTCTATTGACTAAGTGAGACTTTCTGTTTACTGAGTGGGACTTTATGTTCACCTGATGGAACTTTCTGTTTTCTAAATGAGACTTTATTTGTGGGACATTATATTTAATGAGTTAGACTTAATGTTTAACTAAAAGTTCCTAGTGCCCTTGCTGCTACTACCCGGCCAATGCGAAATCGAAAAATAAAAATTTCAAGAGGAACACTAGAAACTAATCCCTAGCAATCGTTCCAAACACTAAACTAGAAAATAAGCATGCAAGGTATAGAGATTACAACCTATGTCATGTGTCCACTCAATTGTGGAAGACCCCTCCAAGCTCCTTGCAGGCTGTCAGGAACAAGCTTGAGAGGCGTCCGCCCTTGTCAAATATGATCTACCCAAGAGAACTGATCCAAACTCCAGCTTCACTTAGTGAAGCAATTAATATTCCAAGCTTGCTAGAAATGGAGAGTGGGGATGTAGGAATTTTCTACTACCATTTTCTCTCTAAAACTTATGCTCAAGAGAGCATGCAAGAAGAAGGAGGAGAAGGATGAAGAAGTAGCCATAACACCAATTGAGCTAAGTCATTAGATGAATGAGTGAATAGAATGGAATGGCTTCCAAAATTTTTTCAACCATGCAATAAAATATCACAACCATTTTATCAATAAACAAATGAAGTCCATTCCTTTCTACATGTCCACAACCATGCTCAAAGCAACCTCACCCTCCACCCCATTTCCTTGAATATTCATGAATGAATATTCACAAACGAGGTGTCCTCCTTCTAAAAAATATTCCGTATAAATACATAATACAATACACGTATCCGTATAAATATACGAACAGCCAAGAGAGAGAAAATGAATAATGAACAACAATACTAGAATATATATATATATATATAAAATATATTATTAAATCAAATCTTGATTTAATAATCCAGCTTAATCCTAAGCCGGCTAGTATTATTAATTGTCTGATTAAAGTCCGTGTAGCCTGTACACGAATTTAATCGGACCCCTGTATGTATCAACATATGTCATCTACATTATATCGCCTGAATCGGGAAAACCCTCTGTGGGGGACTCTAAAGACTCGACAATACGCTGGCAGCGAGTTACTGGATAAATCTAAAACCACAAGCACGTCAGCGGCACTAGCTGTACGTAATGGCTACCTAGGTATATGCCGAAAGGAAGGCTGACAATCAAGTCCGTCCGTACCCTACTGTGCCTGAATGTGACAATCTCTGTACAGTCCGGTGTCTTTTTCTAAAAGTATAGCATACCGGGTTTAGGGGTGGATAACGTCAGACCCCTAATAACCCGATAAGTCGTGCCAGAGTCAAGCTTATCACCAACTGAGAAACTATTAAACTCTTATCAGTAAATCTCATCCACCGTGGCCACGGATTTAGAGTGATGGATAACCGAACACAGCACGACATCGACTCCTAATACCAGGAGTGATGAATTCCCGACAATCGCTCACTTCCTACTTGTGGCTTGGGACTATACCCAACTAAAACCTGTTTGCATGACTCCTTTGAGCCATAGTAGGATAATAATCTAAGTACAGTGGGAACTCACACGAAACAAATGACGATCTTAGGTCAAAGGACTAACCTGTACTCATGCCACTTGAGAACTGTTATCTGATGATAGATATAATACCATTTGGAAGTTCTCGGTGAGTCCGTCCAGTGTACGCACCTCCGGTGAGCACCTGTATACTATCTTAGCTGACACAACATCAATGGATTGTGAGAACGGCCACCACCCCTCTTCAGAGTCTATAAACATATACACTAGTCTACTCCAGAATATCGATGCCCAGTCTCGATACTCTCTCGACTGGGGACATTTAAGGATGTGCTTATTGACTACCCAGCTCTCACGTATATGATCACCATCATAATGCTGGTAGTCAAGCAAGAATCCTACGGGCTTCATCATATATATCAGCGACACGTAATAACAATTAAAACATATACACATCAGTGATAAAGACAAACCAGATAGTATACTATCATTTCGAGTAAGATTGTTCTACCTGTATAAGTCCTCCCTTAATTATCATAATCGTCTACCTATAATTACAATAATTGCCTTGAGGACACTATATCCAATAATCTCGCACTTGCACTTAAGGCTAATTATTGCGGTATCGCATACCCATATCCCGTGTGCTACCGAATACCCAATTTCTCTACTAATCAGTTTCGTAAACTATATTTGTGAAACTTCCGTGTTCGAAAAATAGTCTCAGTGAGTGGATCCGGTATAATGTTCCAACTTCCTCTCTCTATTTCTCAACTTCGCGGAGATCAACAATCTTCTAAACCGAGCGATACCCTACCTCAAGAATTTTTCTGGATACTTGATAGGACTAATTTCATAAACGAATAATTTTATCTAACAAACATCTTGGCCTGTACCCTTCGTTGAGTCATAACCAGTATCCTGCACTATATCTACCTAAGTATCCCTATTGGAACCCTATCATATATACTATTCCTCAGAAGAGGGTAAACTCAAAACTATTGACAACATCTCTGTCATCCAGGACACCTTGAAAGCCCGAACCGAAAATCGCTTCTTAAAGGAGGTTGCCGATACCATATACCAAGAACATTCTTTTATGTTCTTAACTGCTTCCCTTTATTTCTTCAGGATTGGATTGATATATGCTTACTACAGCAAGAGAAAAAGTAACATCTGGTTTGATACTAGACTTTGCATGATTGACTTAATTGCTTAAGCAAATGATATGCCATTCATGCCATTCCCTCTCCTCATCAGTCTGAAAGATATCTCTTTAGAGAGGGTGACTCCAATACCTGTAGGTAGACTACCACGTCAGGATTCATCCATTCTAAATTACTTTAGAATGGTGTCTAAATACCTGAATTGGGAACCTTCCAAAATCTAGATCTATCGATATAAATCTAATCACCAGAATCGCTGATATCTCAGAAAGTGCAAAAGCAACTTCTGGTTTGGTACATGACATCACATGATTGACTCAATTGCCTGAGCAAGTGATATGTCATTCATGCAAGTCTATCTCCTCATCAACCAAGAAGACATACATTACCACGCCAGGAGTCGTCCATTCTAAAACAATTTTAGAATGGTGTCTAAGTACCCGGATTAGGATACTTCCCAAATCTAGATCTAAAACAATAGATCTAGTCACCTGAAATTGTGATATCTTATCCAGATCTTAATGTGAAGAAATATCTGTGACAACCAAAGTTTGACGGATTGTAATATAGGAATATCACTTCCTATTAGGAGTATGTCATCCAAATCCCAGGATAGTACTCTCTACATCCTTCTTACTAGGTTTATCTGTTGTTTTGATGAAGTCAAACACATTGACTCTAACATCAAAACAGATGATCTGTCTCCGCTATTCATGCTTTAGTCTATAAATAGATATAAGCAATTTGCACACCTTCCGCTGCTCCCACTGACTACGATAACCCTTTGGCAGAGTCATATACACGTGCGCTTCCAAATTCCCATTTAGAAAGACGTTAGAGTAATTCTCTTGCTAGATATCATAGTCTTGAATAGCAAAAGTGGTAAGTCATATCTGTATGAACTTTAGCACATACATTGAAGTAAAAGTTTCATCACAATCCATACCGGGTATTTGATGAAAATCTTTACAACAAGTCTAGCTTTATCAGTTCAATACCTTTCCACCTGCACAGATCTTGAAAGATCTACTTGTCCCTAATGGGTTTTACCCCTTCAGGAACATCCAGCAAAGTCAAAAATCTATAATTCGCTGGAGTGCGTGGAGTCCATCTTGGATATAAAGCATCCAACTATCATCCAAAAGTCACCACTTCCTATAGCCTGCTGACAATTAGTAGGGCCATCATCACAATGATGCTGACTTCCCTGCTACCATCTACGAGAAAACCGAAGTATCTCTCAGGTGGCTGAGGTCACTTCTTAATATTTGCGGAGTGGTTAAGATTTGTCGAGTCCAACTGAATCTCCAGGTTCTACTAAATTTTCAGTAACCGTTTGTGGTTTTCGAATCACTTCCAGTTCTACTATATTCTCACCAATTTCTTTTGAGAAAAGATTCTTTTTTATAAATAAAGATGGCGATTCAAGAATAATATAATTATTGATCTTGCAATTAGTAGAAGAAAAACCCTAACAAATGCTTGGGATAATCCACAAACATCCATTACCGAAGCGTACCCTGAGTTTTCCCGGATTCTACTTTTAAACAGAAACTGAATAACTCCATATCTTAATAATCTCAAGATATGCAACCGTTCTATGTCCATATAGAATCAAATGCACTAATTTAGATGAAATCCGATTCAAATGTCATCTAGCTGTTTCCAGTGCATATCACCAAATGGATAAAGGCTATACACCATTACTCACTAAAGAGCGCACCTACGGAAGATTAACTTGTGAGAGAATCAAGTTCTCGGTATTACTACCACGGAATACCTAGCATAAGTATCTACATTTTTGATCACTTCGAAGAATCCTGATACTTCAAACGTATAGTTCTCTACTTTATTTTTATAGCTATAAACTTCTCAAAATCTTTGGACCTTACATTACAACGAATGCATGTCTAAAACTAGAGAACTCATAGGTAAAATGAATGAAGTAAGATTATCAACCCCTTGTCCTAAAGGATACCGGACAATATACATTACCATGTATAAGTCCCAAGAGTATACTAACTCAAATTTCGTGTGTTGTAAGTTGAAAACCGTATTTTGGTTGATAATGTCTTACACCGTTACTAAATGCACCTTACCTTATCCTCAACCGATAAAGGTAAATGTTTAGAACACAATTTTCAAAATTTATATCTCATTTTATAAAATAAAGATACATATATTTCATTTTAAAAATTGGTGCATAACAATGGTTATTTGAAACCAAAAATTTGTCGTAAGGCAAAACCAGGTGATTTAATCCAATATCACCAATTGCTATGAATTTCGATGTTGAGAATCAAATCATCCATTTCCCAATATTCTACTCTTGCTCGGCATCTATAACTTCATACAGAGTGAGATTCTAATCTGGTATATGCATACCCTGGAGTCAGAATTAATTAGGAAAACAGTTTTCAGTAACAACTATACAAAAAAACTGAAACGTGAAAATGTTTCAAAGGGGTGGCCGGGTATTCCTAGTAATGCCTCTTCTATTATCCAGATTCATAGCAGTAGTCGCAATTTCCTTTTTTCCCTCACTTCAATCCCTTTATATACATCTTGCCTTCTTTACATCGCTCTTAGGCTAATTGGTTTTCTTCCTTCCCTACCTTTTAGCACCAGCCTAAGGTTTGGAAGAACACTATCCAATGAGCATAATAGGTATACTCGCCTAATACAAGGAGCTCTCGCAACCTGAAAGAAGGTAAAGGGAAGAGACAACCGAATAATCCAATTCAATTTTTCCAGAACCAGTGACCATCCTTGACTGAAGTAACTTCTTCAAGTTCGTATGTAACTATACGATGGACTTTCCAAACAATATGGATTATCGTAGTGATATGGAGTGTTCTGGAGAAATGCAAAGGGAAAGTAGGAGTAGCAGGGATATGTGCGACTTTGTCATGAATCATGAAAATCCAAAACCAAAGTGTGTAAGAAGGTTCGGTTAACTTGGTTAATGAGTTTAGTTAAAGGTAAGTCATGGTCACATAACTAGAGAGAGAAAAGAAACACTCAGCGTGCACTCTATCAAGATTAGATTGGTTAATCATTTTATCTAATCAGGATGGCTTCCACTGTATCCTCGAATTCTCCTTCAAACTCTAAAAGGAGAACTAGTCGGGATCATATTCACCTTAGAAGTTTGCTAACCGTTCAGCCAGGCCAGTGTTGGTACTCTGAGGGAGGTCCCCCATGCTTTCGCACGGACCCAATTAAATAACTCTGTTTCCACAGAGGTGTAATCTCGTTAACAATTTCTAGATACCCAATAGGTTAGCTAATTTTGATGTGAAAATCTCTCGAAGAGTAATACCTACTCATTAGTGGGAATCGGGACCCAACTATCATTGTGTGATAAATTTGAAGAAAGCCGACCAAAATTAGCACACTCCAGAAGGTATGCGCATACTTGGCAAGTTTCCCTTATATTTAAAACTCCCGATACGGTTTTTGTCCCAAGCGCCTTATGACCTTGGCAAAGGTCAACAAACCATAAGTCACAAGTCAAGTTCAACCTGTCATTATCCTGGATTATATTAGACCCATCCGTATGACCCTTGGCAAAGGTTAAAAAAGTCATACGACTATCCTAACTAATCACATCAACATGCAACAGAAAAGAAATACATAGCTACCGGACATTACGCCTAGGTAAAGGTCAACAAACGCAACACGAATACTAAGAACTACTAATCTGAAATGACGGAGGGCTACAACTGGTTTTTTGGCGAAAACCCTTTCACGTAATGAACTTGATATCATTGAAGGAACTTGAGTGGCTTTGAAATGGAGTGGTTTAGGCTTCGCTTTTAAAAATAGTAACATAAACTTTTGCTTAAGAGCGAACTCCCCGTTAAGGGATCAAGGCTCTTTCCTCATAGAATGAGGTGCATGATATTCTTAACCGAATACCTCTATGCAAAGCAAAACAATATGACTATAGTTTTGAAGAAAACCAAGTAGTTTTAAAAATTGGTTCCGACAACATTATATAGGTTTCTTTTCCTTGCTTTAAACATATAACGCAGACCCATCAAACAAGTTTCTAAGCCACACTAGAAACAACCAAAATAGCATGCTTTTATATGCCATCCGCGTTCGCCACGGGGTCCCGAGTCTTCACCGTAAGGTTACTTAACTTACGGCGGGGACAAGGCTAGCGCGGATGCAAAACATATAGAAGCATCTACTATATATATATATATATATATATATATATATATATATATATCATCACAGGCATGTAATAAAATCACAGGAATACAACAAACAATATGGAATAGCGGATAAACTAGGAGCTTCGTGTTTCATTTGAGCCTAAATAAACCGCGACGTTCCTCGGTCGTATGGAAAGCCCGTACAAAGTCGATCCTAGACCCCTACGAGTGTGGCAAGCACCTACCAATTCTAGAAACTTGGTAACCCACCCTCAATATTATGAGTCGGTCATCCATCGCTTTTTAGAATCCGGTAACTTGGGCACTTCTCCGTGTGTCGATCCTATAATCTCTACAAGTGCGGCGAGCAACCTGCCAGTTATAGAGCGAGACGGCCCGGTCTCAAACACTATGAGATGGCAACTTACAACATTCTAGAATCCAGCTACTCGAGCACTTCTCCTGGGTTAATCCTAGTACAGAAATGAAATATATACAACAGTGACATCGACCGCATCTTGGTCGATCCCCAATAAAAGAATATACGAAAAGCGGAAACGGCGGCCGCAAGTTGGAGCCTGCCCCGAACAAATGAATACAATATTATAAAAAAAAACTGTAAAAGTAAACGAACGTGGGGCTATCCGTCACGACAATCCAGCTAAACCATCATAGAGATATATATATCACAAAACAAGCAACACAAGCAAGTGTGCAACCCCTTCTAATCGAACATATAGCAATTAGACGAAGTCAAAAAACACATTTATGCATGTAAACAAAGCCACGACATTAGAATTCTATACACAAATAACAAACATTCCAAATTTTTTAAAGGCCGAAAATCATATGCACTAAGCATAAAAAAACCAAGTTTTAAGCCAATCCTGGAGTCTGAATAGAATCGAAACACGCTCGAAATCCCGCGGGGAGATCAAAAACAAAATTAATGTTCAATTGGGGGCCTAGGGGGGTACCAACCCCCTAAGACCACCATAAGGTGGCCTAAAGGGGTAGGCAGACCCGAGCCTACCCATTGGGGTAGCATCGGGTCACCACTTACCAAGTCCACCTCGTGGTGGTCTTAGGGAGTGGTCCCTGCCCTTCGGTCCCTTCATGGTACCCACGCATCACCCCGTGGCTTCTTGATTCAAATCGTAAGCCCGTGACATGTGCAAACATCTTAAAACTTGAATTTTTAGGCCTGTTTTTTCGATAGTTTTCAATGCCGGAAAAACCGTGAATTCTAATGTCGTGACAAGCTAGTTTAGAGTGTTTGGGTGGCTCTGATACAATTGAAAGTTCCTAGTTCCCCTACCGCTACTACCATGGCTAATGCAGAATCGAAAAACAAAAATTTCAAAAGGAGCATTAGAAACTAATCCCTAGCGATCGATCCAAACACTAAACTAGAAAATAAGCATGCATGGTTTAGGGATTACAACCTTTTTTGTGTGTCTACCCAATTGTGGAATACCCCTCCAAGCTCCACGTAGGACGTCATGAACAAGCTTGAGAGGCAACTGCCCTTGCTGAAGATGATCCACCTGATGGAACCGATCCAAACTCCAGCTTCACCTAGTGAAACAACCGACGCTCCAAGCTTGCGAGAAATGGAGAGTTAGGATGTAGAAATTTTCCATTACCATTTTCTCTCTAAAACTTATGCTCAAGAGAGCATGCAAGAAGAAGGAGGAGGATGAAGAAGTTTCCATAACACCAATTGAGCTATTTCTTAGATGAATGAGAGAATAGAATGGAATGACTTCCTAACTTTTTTCAACCATGCAATAAAATATCATAACCATTTTATCAATAAACAAATGAAGCTCATTACTCTTTACATGTCCATAACCATGCTCAAAGCCATCTCACCCTCCACGTCATTTCCTTGAATATTCATGAATGAATATTCACAAATGAGGTGTCCTCCTTCTAGAAAGTATTCTGTATAAATATGGAATACAACCTGGTATATGTATCGAAATACATATACGCGTATTTGTATAAAAATATGAATAGCCATGAGAGAGAAAATGAATAATGAACAATAATACTAGAACACACACACACACACACACACACATATTATTAAATCAAAACTTGATTTAATAATCCGGCTTAATTCTAAGCCGGCTAGTATTATCAACCGTCCGATTAAAGCCCGTGTAGCCTGTACACGTATTTAATCGGACCCCTGTATGTATCAACATACGTCATCTATATCATATTGCTTGAACCAGGAAAACCCTCTGTGTGGGACTTTAAAGACTCGGCAATACGCTGGTAGTGAGTTACTGGATAAATCAAAAACCACAAGCACGCCAGTGAAACTAGCTGTACGTAACGGCTACCCAGGTATCTGCCGAGAGGGAGGTCGATAATCAAGTCCGTCTGTACCCTACTGAGCCTAAATATGACAATCTCCGTACAGTCCGGTTTCTTCGTCTAAGGGTATAGTATACCGGGTCTAGGGGGGTGGATAACGTCAGACCCCTAATAACCCGATAAGTCGTGTTGGAGTCAAGCTCTTCACCAACCGAGAAACTACTGAACTCCTATCAGTAAATCTCATCCATCGTGGTCATGGATTTAGGGTGATGGCCAACTGAACATAGCGCGATATCGACTCCTAATATCAGGAGAGACGAATCCTTGACAATCGTTCACTGCCTCCATGTGGCTTGGGACTGTACCCAATTAAAACATGTTTGCACGAATCCTTTAAGCCATGGTAGGGCAATAATCTAAGTACAGTGGGAACTCATATGAGACAAATGACGATCTCATGTCAAAAGACTAACCGTACTCATGCCACTAGAGAATTGCTATCTGACGATAGATATAATACCATCTAGAAGTTCTCGGCAAGTTCGTCCAGTGTGCTCACCTCTAGTGAGTACCTGTATACTATCTTAGGTGACACAACACCAATGGCTTGTGAGAACGGCCACCGTCCCTCATCGGAGTCTAGAAACATATACACTAGTCTACTCCGGAATATTGATGTTCAGTCTTGATACTCTCTCGACTAGAGACAATTAAGGACGTGCTTATTGATTACCCAGCTCTCACGTATATGATCGCCATCATAATACTGGTAGTCAAGCAAGAATCCTACGGGCTTCATTACTATGTATTAGCAACACGTAATAATAAGTAAGACGTATACATATCAATGATAATGTTAAAGCAGATAGCATACTATCAATTCGAGTATGACTGTTGTACCTTTATAGGTCTTCCCTCAATTATCATAATCGCCTATCTGCAATTACAATAATTGCCTTAAGCGTACTATATCCAACATTAACTAGTTGGACTTTTAGTGACTAAGTAGGACATTATTTATTCTTGTATTGATGGTAACGATGTTTGATATGAGTTAAAGATTAATATGTGGTGCAGTTACACTTTCTATCTTTCATATTACACTCATAAAACTGTAACAAAAGCCAAAGTGAAGAAACACTATATTTACAGATGAAAACAGTAAGCCCATTCAATAACTAAATATTTATAGAAGAAAACAGAAAGTCCGTTCAATTTTACAGATGGAAACAAACAGTTTCACAAAGGCAAAGTAAAGAAACAAAATATTTACCGATGAAAACAGTAAGCTCGTTCAACAACAATCAACCGTATCTCGTTTTTTAACAACAATTAACAAGGTTAACTGAACCTCATCGGTAGCGTTCCAGCAATGCTTTATAGGGTTTCTTGACTACCCTCCAATAGTAACGTCCCAGCAATGAAGGTAGGCCATTCCTTAGGAGAAAAGCTATCGATGGATCTCACAATATCCCTTTCCTCGATCAATGAAAACATGTACAAATATAGATAGAATTCACAGTCGACTTTGAAAAAATGAATGAAAATTCAAAAATATGTTTATTTTTCATGCCGAATGGCAAGGGTAACTTTCGAATTTACATGTGGTACTATATTTATTTTCTAATAGTACATTATGTTGACCCAAGTGGAACTCTAACCTCAAGCAGAACTTTAGTTAAAGTGGAATTTTGCTTTCCTATATGAAACGCTTAACTTTTCTGGCTTTACAGGTTAGTAGTTCTACTTGGGTGAACTGGAAAAAGAAAGTTAAGGTCGTTTCTATATATAAATATTAAGTTCCACTTGATACAATAAAGTCCCACTTACTTGTTGCCTTGCGGTGGATATGGGCAGATTTTGTAGAAAAATTCGTGTGATCCTCCACAATGATCGAAATGTATATTTCCAAACCATTTTACCCATTGCATAAAAATCTTAGCACTCCAAACCCATGCGCTTTCCTCGCTTAGTGCTACCGAGATATAATGCCTGAACTGTTTGGCCTCCATATCAAGAACAAGTAGGTGCTAATGATCATTATTATATATTGAAAAGAAAATTTGACTTTTTCTCTCCACCAATGGGCCATCAACGAACATATTGAAGGAGGAGGATTCAATTCTTGACACACTGAAACTGCTCGACCCCTTTTCGGATTCATTGACGAGCATGTTCTGTATTGGTGCATGTTTTCATTTGATGAACATATTATGATAATATATATTACATAAAATAGAGTAACTGGGAATACCATGAACCATGGTGAGATGATCACCACTTTCTTTGCATAGTCGGCTTTTAAGGAATCCAGCCGTATGTTCAGTCTTATTACGAAAGCATCCATCAGACTATCAGTAATAGTTTAATCTCGTAACAAGTCGAATATATCCAGTCGGGATAAATCACGATATACCGATCGGGGACGCCATATCTTCATTGCATTCATATCCAACTTTGTGAAATCCTCCAGCGATCCTCATTGAAGGGGGCATTTTCTCCAAACCAAAGATTTTGAGGTCCACCTTGAATCCGCTGCCATCTTTACGAATCAATGCTGGCATAACTGCAAAGACATGGAGGATTACATAGCATAAAGTCCCATTTTGAGAAAAGTAAGTCCCACTTAGTCAACATTAAATCCCAATAAGTTAGCAATAAGTCACACTAATTTAACAAAAAGTCCCACTTAGTTAATATTATAACCCCATATGAAAAATTAATTCCCACTTAGAAAGAATAAAGTCCCACTTACTTAACATTAAGCCCCATTTACTCAGAATATATTCCTACATTGTAAACATAAAGTCCTACTGATAATAATAAATAGTCTCACCTGGAGAACTATTTAATACCACCTGGGAAAATGATAGTCCAATCTGGAAATGGAAATTTATTTACCTCATCCATCATTCGCTCTCTTCTGTGGAACGTTCACAAAGTCGGACTTCTTCATTAATGTAGTTCATGACTCCTCTAAGTTCTTCTTGGGATTTAGAGGCTTTTCGGGAGCATCTTCTACAACGTTGGCAAGTTCATTTGTGCTCTGTTTGGATAATTTTTGTTTATGAATCCTACCGCTTCCCCGCCTTTTACAAATGTGGGCTGGCCAGTATTCATTATCCGTGGCCACCATATCCAATCTCTTAAACTTTTTGTAGGGAAATTCAACCGCCAAAGATTGAGATTGTAGTAACCTAGACGATTTCGTATCGTCCCTCCCGACACTAATTCTGTAGTGACATTCTCATTAGCCCTTATCGTTGTGGAGGCCTTTTTTCCTTCAATGAGTTCTCCCTGTTGGTCTACCATGCTCTCAGCAACTATCGGAACTGATTCATCCACCATCTTTTTTGATTCTGCGGCTTTCTTCGGCTCATCTTCTTCCAACCCAATTGCTGACTCCTTCACGGCATCTTCAGCAATCTTATTAACAATATCGTCAAGTTCAAAAATGGGGAGGTTCTTATCGACTTGTGCCACATTCAGTATTTTCTTCTCCTACTTCCTCTTCAATTTCTGGTGCATTGTCATGGCCATGTTCTTTTCTAACTTCTTCTTCACGCTCGCCTTCTTTCACCTCTTCTGCTGTTCCCTCTTCTGTTCTTACTTTCTTAAGATCTTCTATGGAGGGTCCAGCATCTACAAATTCTCGATCGCTCTTCTCGATTAGATGCTCGTGTAGGCGCATGATCTCATTCTCGAAGCGGATAACCGAAGGTTCATGTCGGAGGGTGAGAGCTGTCAGAGCGCCCTTTGTAAGCACATATTTATACATATAATACTTTACCTGTTCAGCAACAGATAGTATAGCCGCCACCTCGAGCAAATCCTTATTCACAACTTCTTCTTTCAAAATATCATCCTTGTGCTCTAACTTCTTCGGATCCAGGTGGTTTGGAACCTATCATTGTTTTCTTTTTCGGGGCATATATGACAAAATCAATGCTCATCAATTTAGGCGCCAACTGGCTCATTTTTGTGTCTATTCGAGAATGCCTAAATGATCCAATTGAAGACCAATGCTTCATCGGCGGCCTGCTTGGATCGACGAATTTAGGCTGCCTCAATCCAGTCCTTTCAAAATAGAAGTGCCGAAAGACAAAAGATCATACAGGTTTGTGAGTAACCTTTAAATTGTAATTTTTAAAGTGGTACGAAACAGTTCCCAAGTGGAACTTTCTACTGCTAAGTGGGGAAATTCTGACAATAAATGGGATTTTCTGTTTCTAAGTGGGACTTTTCAATTGATAAGCGAGACATTCCTAATGATAAGTGGGATTTTCTATTGTTAAATGGGACTTTTTTATTGCTAAGTGGGACATTCCTAAGGATATATAGGTTTCTCTATTGTTAAGTGAGACTTTTCTATTATTAAGCAGGACATTTCTACTGCTATGTATCTCTTTATATTACTAAGTGTAACTTTCTACTGTTATGTTGTAAAATTTCAAAAATATAAAATATTATTTTTGGAAATTAAATAATAAATTAATAAATTTCACGAAAACTATACGAGGATGAATTTGGGTTTTCGTAGAATGGTATCATTATATACCAATATTTTGGAAAATATTTGGAAATTAAAATGAATTATTGATTAAAAAGGCATTTATTAGATTTGGATATTTTATAAATACTTATGCAATTAATTATATGCAAGTTCATGCTAAACTTGATTAGTGCACTACTAATTATGCACTAAGCTAAATCCATTTTGTTAACCATGGTTAGCGCACCATGACACATTGTGTATGATTCATGCATGGCTTCTTTGTATTTGTGGTATTTGGTTTTTAAAAGAAAAAGAAAAAGAAAAGAGGAGACATGGAAGGGACATGATGGCATGGACAAGAGAGAGAGAGAGAGAGAGAGAGAGAGAGAGAGACAGAGGGTCATATCTTCCACCATGGCACTTCTTATCCTCATCCTTCATTCTTTCCTTTATCTTGCTTCTTCACTTCCTCCTTCCTCCTCCTCACTTCCACCCCCACAAACATCACCAAAACCTCATCAAAACCTCACACCCTATTAATAAAAATGACCACCATCTCATCCTACACCCTATGGTTAGTTCAAGTTTAGATTTTGAGCACTTTGAACCATCTTGGAATTTTCTTCAGTTGCTCCAAGAGGTAAACCCTTCACTTTCCTTCTTTTTATCAAGTTTCTTAACCTCCTAGTTGTGTTTAGAGTTCGATTATGTTAGATTAGCGACCTTGGAATTTCTAGGATGATTTTAGTGGATGTTTTTGAGTTGTAGAGATGTAATTGAGGTTTAGTTAGTGACCCTAAACCCTTAGTGATGATGATTCTGGACAAACTTGAGACTAGAACCCTAAAACACAAACTTTGATTTTTCCCGACATCGGTTTTTGACGATATGTGATGATCTAATAAAATCTTCTATGACCCGAGAGCTTTATAAACTAAGTTACCAACATAGAGAGGTATGCAGGTTACTAGGATTTTACCCCAGAGCCGAGACCCCAACTCCTTACCCAGGCCGCAGAAAAATTCCCCCAGGCCGCAATTTGCGGCTTGGTCTTGGTCCATTGGTGTGGTTTTTTGTACATAGCTCTGTTACTTGATATCTAGGCCTAGCTTATATGCAGAATCTCCTAATTTCACCTAGGGTAGAATCTGGGAGTGTTTTTGTAAGTTGCTGATTTTGAGTTTCCGATTTCTGAAAACTTGGTTTTGGTATTTGAGTTTGGACACGGCCGTTGGACGTTTGGACGTCAATGCTGAGGGTTATTTGGTTGTTCTTGCATACGTGGGCTATAGGTTCTAACTTATATGCACTTCACATGCCGTATAGGTTTTTGGATTTGGTTTTGATATCGTTACGATGTGAATTGATTTGAAGATACCTTTGCATGGACTTCTGAGATGACGAAGGTGAACAAGAAGTTCATGGACTTCGGCTAGAGCATGGATAGCAGGTGAGTAGATCTATATCTATGGGGGAAGTCGGGTGGATGGCGTATAGTACCCCCGCAACCATAATAATTGGAGAACCGATATATAGAATATATTTTGAGAAACCTATGCTTATGATCTTACGGAAATGATCACAAGATTAAAAACGAGATGACATAATGAAAGGAGGATATATATATGATGACATGAGTTGATATGTTGGCTTGAGAATGCAAGGCAATATACATATTTATATTCTTTTGCCAAGATATGATATGAGATTGATTTATATATATAAATTAAAACAAGAGATGATAGAGTGTACGAGACCATAGATCTATACCTTTATTTATGTATAGGGCGATAGATCCTTAATCTAATTTAATGACACCGTACGATGGATAACCGTACGCGATGAGATATACCGGATGATTGATCTGCACTCGTGACTTGAGGATGATGTTCGATGATATTGCCACATCTGATACTATGAGGCTGGATCGTCGACTTTTGGATTGTCTTGATTCGGAGAATCATTGCTTTTAAACACCTTGGTGGATAATGGTTTACAATTTGAATAAGCCAGGGGTAGTTACATACCTTATTACTGTTCATGCTTATGTTGTATCTTTTCCTCGTGACATACGTACTATGTTCCCAGCACTGGCCTTTATATGGTATCGTCTTCTAGGACATATGCACTATTACCAATGATGAGCATGTTACACATACACAGATTTGCCGCGCATACACTCATCATCGGTAATTGCCATGCCACTTACACGGTAGAACTGTTACATCACTGTATTGCCCTTAAACTGTAAAGTAAAATCATTGTTCAGTAATTATTACATGACGTGCTTATATGAAAACACTTGTAATACTTTACAGTACTGTTCTATGCTTGTATATGCTACACTTTATGGTTAAATGTATATGAGATGCTGTTTTCATGAGATTTCGGGATTTGAGAACCGCGGATATATTTCAAAAGAATTATGATTGTTTAAAAAACCCGGTTTCTCGTGATGTGATTTATGGCGTCCATCATGATTTTTCTCGGTTTTGAGCTATGAGTTACCCGATTCGAGGAGTGAGGAAGCACCGTATGCTGGTATATGGTGGACCCGGTGCGGTACCCCGGGATAAGAAGATCGTATAGAAAGGTGTTATGCCAGGAAGAAGAGCACTACCGACCGGTGATAGTTTGGACTCAGCGGATATCCAAAGGATACCGACCGGAGTCGTATGATTAGATGAATATGAGGGCTGATCCGATGAGACGGATCCCGAGATATAAGGATTTACGTGTCGATGCTGGACACGGGTTTTATGATATTTTTGATTGTCGATGCTTGACACTCATGTTTTATGATGTTGATGTGTCGTTGATGGACACACATTGGATATTCACATACATACATGCATATGACTTGATACATATACTGATACCGGCATGCCATCATTATTGTACACATATGTATACATGATCACCCTGGATACCACATAGCATTATCTTTATGTTACAGTATGACCTAGGGATCATTGTTCTTTCGAATTCTACCTGCTGATATTTTCTACTCACGAGTTGGCAACTCACCCCCGTTGTGCCACAGTTTTCTTGCAGGTTCCCCCGCTCGGATCAGTAGCGGATCGCTGGCACACAGCTTTCTTCAGGCGGTTTTGTTTTGGTAGGTAGGATACACATTTGGATCATGACCACCCTTGTACCTATTCATTTCTGTTGTATCTAGCTAAATCTCCATCAACCAAAAATAAGACTATGTATATTTCGTAGACCTAGACATAGACTTGTATATTTCTTGAGACCTAGAGCGAAATGGGTGTATTGTCTTTTATTTTAGTTGGATGATGTCTTGGTTTTACTTATATTTTTTCTGTGTTTGATCTTCACCGTAGGGCGTCGTATATATATGCTTTATTGCGTGGTTGTGATTCCGCCAATTGGCAAAGTACTAGCTCCCGCTTGGGGATGCCTATATTATTGCTGGTATATGGTTTTGGATCAAAATATATAAGGGAGGTGTTGCCCAAATTTCAAAGACGAAAATGTTTTCAAAGATAGATACAACCATTGCATTTTCATATGATATTACTTATACTTTTAAAGGAAGGCTTGAATTCATTATGCCGATGTTTCAAAATTGCAACTCCACTATTTTCCGAAAAAGGTTTAGATTTCTGGGCTTCGGCTTACTTGAATTACGACGGGGTCTTATAGACGTCACATAATTCTCGTGCCGGTCATGTGACAATTCCGGGTCATGACAAAGTTGGTATCAGAGTGTTAGGTTTAACCTTGGTTCAAGTTTAAGCTTGACCTTACGGAACTTAAACTTGACTAATGAGGGTTTTAGGACCCGATTTTTCGTCTTATGAGTAGGTAACTTGAGTTGAGTGACGTATCGTTTTTATGTTCCGCGGCATACTTACGATACGTTGCTCCGCTTAACTGACCTTAGGATGTACATTTCCTGAGATCCGTGATTATATTCGTTCCTGTGATCATATTCCCATTGATTCCATTCGTTCTTATGATCATATTTCCATTTCAGACCTATCAATATTATTCCTTCCTATGATCTATCCTTATCGATATTTGCTTGAGGTTCCTGTCATCATGGCTATGAGAGCAGAGAGAACTGCGGTCAGAGATGCGGTCTGATACGAGCTCGTTAAGGACGAGGACTGGCCATGATATTATTCCGGTGACGAAGGAACATATCGGTTTATTGTTTGTGTTGAGATCTCTCGGTTGAGATGAGTGTTTGGGATCTGTACTGGATGATCGGGCCATTGATAGAGGCTGCCAGATTGTGAGGGCTGTCGACATGCAATCCACTCCAGGAGATTGTAATGTTGTCTACCATGCAAGCAAATGACCCAGCTGTTGCTGAGACTGACGTGATTCCGCCTTCTGAGTTTTATAAGCTGTGACCACAGAAGCTTACAGGCTGGGATGTGACAGAAGATTGCTAGTCCATCTTGAATAGAGTGACTAAGATGATTCGTCTAATTAGATGCGCCGATGCAGGCTCGGTTGAGTTGAAGAATTCGAGTTTGAAGGATCTTACTCAGATCTAGAGTAAATTGATCAAAAGAGGACATTGTTCGTTGGATGCTCCAATGCGAGATCAGTAAGTTGACCAGCTTCAGAAAAAAAGGACCTCACCCAGACGTGTTATGAGTTGATCGAGAAAGAACGAATGAAGCGTATTCCTCTGACAACTTGGACGAGTTCCCGAGGATGTAATCGACTAAATATCTTCCATAGAGTGTTGAACATAACGAGTTCGTAACTTCAAGTCCTTGTGAGAGACTCCAGATTAACCGTAGCTGAGAATTAATCGCAGTACGCAGCCAGCAAGACGTGATTTCGATGTGGACGATAATGAAGACAGGTGGAACAAAAGGTTCGTGCGAGATATTAACGACTTGTTGTTACTCCCCGTTGATACCAGAGGATTAATATGTATGCAGAGGTGTTGGATACGACCAAATTCCAGAGGAAAGCCGTGTTGAGAAAGCAGCTATCCGGAAATGAGAAAAGGATTAAGTAAAAAGTGCCAAGCTCCATATAGTTTGGCATAAGTGAGATCGAAAGAGACCCTAAGCAGGTTCTGAAAGTGTACGCTAGCACCCCCACTGGGTTTTACAAGCATCAAGAATGCCATTTTTAAAAATTTTGGGGTGCTAATTTATACTATCCAAGATCATTAGCTAGATTATTAGGGTTTTAGTTTGATATCAAAGTAAACTATAAGAAGTGAAGATGACTATACCCTCGTAGATCGAGTCCTTCACTTCATATGCTCCGTATAGTAGTCCCGTGACTCCACTAGGCTCCACTTGAGGGTTTGGACGAGCTTCCTCCGATGACCTTCGTGCCGAAGATGATCCATGTATTTATTGTATTGATAGTAATGATTGTACTAATAGTATTGTATTGTATTGTATTGTCTTGTAAATTGAATTGTATAGATGACTTGCCGAAACCATGATATCAGTAAATGGATGTAACTGGAGAATCATATAAATGGAAGTATATCCATGGTTCGGTTCGGTCAATATAGATTGAATATATTGAATATATGTATTCATGGATTCATATTGAATTGTAGTTTGTACTTGAATCATATTCAAATCAGATTATTTATACTGAGACTCAGTCTGAGTCAGATAATTAGAAAAGAAAATTGAAGTCCTGCATTAGGTTTTGATGTTATCGGTAACCACTGCACATGGGCGGCAGGATTTGTGTCTTTTTAAAAAACGATTACCGTATTGATAACACCGTTTGTTAAGTTGTATACCTTAAATAGGCAAGCACCCACTTTTTCAGCTCCCTGAGGCTAAGAGATTGGTCCCGCTTAAACCTATGTTTACTAGGGTCCTCAGGGTAATTTATAGAACTTGAGGGGGTTATATGTAAAAATACTTTTGTATAATTTTCAAAATACACCCCAAGTATTTAATTATCGTCTTTAGAGTTGTCATAGATGTAGATTTTATATTTGTGATATTTCTAGCGAAAATAACCTAATTTCATAATATAGGGTATTTAATTGTAATATTGAACTTGTATAGAATTTCATGGTATTATCATGTAAAGTGATTCTTATGATTTAGAAAAGTTGGAATATTTATAATATATCAAAAATAGATATTTTGATGATACATACATATATATATATATATATATATATAATTATAAAAATAATTTTATTTTATTATTTTCTAGAAATCTCATTTTCTTAAGATATTTATATTTTAAATCTCTCGAGACCGAATGCTTCTTGAGGAGGTCTGCATCTCGTACTACTAAGCCCGAGAATGTGCGATAATCCTCACCACCCCGAACGGGTTCCCCAAATGGGTTGTAGCGGCGCTTTGCAAAGATTTGTAAAAATACGTAATCTTGTAGAAACGGTTTTTATGAGTTAAAGGTAGTTTTGTGTAAAACGGTATTTCCCAAATCTATATTTCCCAAAAGGTATTGTGCTATGTTGCATATGAGTGTTATGAAGAGGTAGGTCATTACCTCGTGATCTATCTAAATGTATCGCAAGATTTAAGATGTTTTAAAGTCGAAACCAAACTACATGGTATTTTGCTGAAAAAGTGCGATAAAAGTTACAAAATGAAATGTTTTGCTATGAAACTTGTTCAACATATTTTGTTACTGATTAATAGTCAAGATGTAAGAGTTTAGTATGATTGTATTTGAGGAAAGTTGATCTTTTTAAAGAAAATCGAATCAGAAGTCGGATTAACTCCGCTTCCGTCGGGTTTTAGTTTTATCAATTTTTAGAATGAAATAGAGAAGAGGGAGGTGGGACTTACTGGCTTGTAGCGTAGAGAAGAGGAAAAGGAGGAAGTGGGAGTTGCCGGTGCGTCGTTTCGTCGCCGGGAGCTCCTAGGGTCGTTGTCGGAATTTCGTTCTTCGCTAACTCCAGTTGCACACAAAATTTCTAGAGAGTTTTCTTGAGAGTTTGGACAGAATTTGTGAGTGAGGAGGGTGTGTTTAGGGGTGGTATTTATAGGGTAAAATTAGGGTTAGTGTAGATGAAAAGATGTATTGAAAATTGTATTAAAAATTGTATTAAAAATGGTTTAATGGAGTTTTTAATTTCTCTGTTATTGTGCAGATGAAATAAACTATGAAGGGGTTACCAGAAGACAAAGAGGCACAAGAGTCAAGAAGGGAGAATCGGGTTTGGAGTTGAATCGGCCGGTGGCGGCGGCCGATTCGCAAGCGCCGCCGGCCCGAGTCAAGCGAGCCATGTTAGTGTATATGCCCTAGAGGCCATTACTGTATCATACTAGTTTGTATATTACTTAATGAAAGCTTGGGATATTCACAGTTGTATAGAAAATCTTTCTCAAAATGGTAGTATGGTACTTGGTTTGTTTCTACTTCAATATGTGCATGTGTTTCTTTTAGCATATTGCTTATACATATTAGTAGAGCCCTTAGGATCTTTGCTTGATTACCAGCGTTGTGATGGCAGTCACACTCGTGGGGGCTGGGTAATCCACAAGCACATCCTTATACAAGTCCCTAGTCGTAGGACTATCGAGACAGGGCATTGATACTCCGGAGTAGATTAGCGTATGCGCTTCTCATCCCAGCAGGGGAGACGGTCTGTCCTACAGCCGTCAGTACGTCGTACTTGAGATAGTATGCCGGTGCTCGTTAGGTTATGAGTACACTGGACAAGACTCGTCGGGAACTGTTGGTAGGTACTATACCTATCGTCAGTTATCAATTTCCAGGTGACATGAGTACAGCTTAGTCCGCTGACTTGACACTGTCACTTTGCCTCGAGTGTGTTCCTACTGTACTTTAACTACTACCCTACCACGGCTCAAAGGGGTCGTGCAAACAGGTAGTAGTTGGGTGCAGTCCCGAAGCACTTGGAGGCAGTGACGGTTAGACAGGATTCGTCTCTCCCGGTATTGGGAGTTGATATCGCGCTGTGTCAAGGAGAGCCATTACACATAGTCGTCCCTGGCCAGGGCAAGCGAGATATACTGGTAGGTTTCCAGTGTTATCTCAGGGTGTTCTGGGCTACACTCCGACACGACTTGTACCGCTATTAGGAGACTGACGTTTACCGCCCCCTAGGCCCGCCATGCAATATTCTCAGACGAACAGACTGGAATGTACGGAGATTGTCACATTCAGGCTCAGTAGGAGTTCGGATGGGTTTCACCTCATCAGTCTTCTTATCGGCATCTACCTCGGGGCCGTTATGCACAGCTAGTGCCGCTTGCGGTCTGTGGTTAAACCCATTGCCAGCGTAATGTTGAGTCTTTAGAGTCCCACACAGAGAGCTATTCGTCTTTGGGCAAAAAGAGTAGAGGTCGCATGGTTTTGCGACAGGGTTCGTTCACATCCGTGCACTTGTACACGTTTGGTGTCCGGGTAGTTATTACTAGCGGGCTTTGGTTTAAGTTAGATCCTAGTATATGTTTTGGGATTGGTTTTATCTCTTTGTTTTCGTGTTCCTCGGAACACGGATGCGGGTGTGTATGCACAGTTGACAGAGACAGAGGCAGAGGATTCTCATTAGGGTTGTTGACTGTTGACTTTTTCTAAACCCTAATGAGAATATGAAATATGATTAATAATAATATTAATTAAGTATTATTGTTCCATGGTTGGGTTGAAAGTTTGACTTTGTTGACTTGTTGACTTTTTTGACCGGTTGACTAGTTTGGACTTGTTGACCATCATCATTGCATGGCTATCATTTCATGGCTATGACTTTTGCTTGTTTGTTGTGGTTTACAAAATGAGTGCATGAAATGATATTGCCATTGAAATGAACCATCACAAAATACTTGATTACAATTATTATCATGATTATTTTCGCTTTTGAGAGCAAGGTTGCAAAAGTCTTCACTCATTCTATCATTCTCACTCTCTCTCATCCAAGCTCTCTCCATTGCTCTCCCTCTTCCTCTAGCTCAAGGAAAAATCCCCCTCATGAGTTGAGAACCATTTTCCTTTGAGATAAAACACCAAAACCACTCTCTACTCATCCTAAGGTAGAAGTTTTAGCAAACCTAACACTTTAGTTTCCCCTAGATTGAGGTTGGAGCCAAAGGTAGAAGCTTTCGGGTGGATCCATCTTCGGCACAAGGAGACAACGAGGTGAGGCCGATTCGACCACCACAAGGAGTCGAAAAGAAGGAGTTCAAGTTAAGGTATAACCCCTAACATAGTAGTTAAACTCTTAGTTAGGTTGTTAGATAGTTTGTTTAGCAAAGATCCGTTTTTAGAGTCCATGTTACCTCCACCGAAAAAATCGATTTTCACCATTTCTGCATCCCCGAAAGAACCGGGACGGGTAACGTGGACTTATAAGCCAGGCCGAGTAAGGTGTCCACGTATCCCCTTATCGTTTGGTTATTCTCCTGGGTCAGTTTGTTTTTAGTGCGACGTGGGGTTTTTACGAGTTATGCACGTGTAGACCATTGGACTTCTAAAATTTTAAAATAAAACAATATTAAAAATAATGTGGGTGATGGGATTTGAACTCGGGAGCTATGTCACAGCAGTGTAAGGCTTTACCAATGAGTTACAAGTGCTTTCTTACTATTAAAAAACAAATCAAACTTATAACTTGTGCTCAGGCAAAAATACCCCTTTCTGTTATTTTGAAAAAATTGTTTAGAAAGTTGTACAGAAAGTTTTGGGTTGTTACATTCTACCCTCATAAAAATTTCGTTCTCGAAATTTATAAAAGGAAAGTGTAACAGATTCAAGAAAAGTTTAGTGACTGAAATACTGATAGTGTATGAAAAATATGTGAAGGAACCAAAGAATGCGAAGGTTTTGGTAAGAATGTAAAAGAGGTAAGGGAATTTTCGGTTAGGACAGATTCAAGGTATATGATATGATAAGATTCAAGGGATATGAATTGTAAAGAATGTTTTCAGTTGCTGGTTCTTGTGTTATATTGCTTCAGTTGTTCATGCAGAACAGAACTGCATGGTAGGGTTCCATACAACTCTGACCTCCATGGGCCACCAACAAAACCTGTCACGCCCCTCTTCACGGTGTACGGCGAAGGGGACGCGACGAGGACGCTACGTACTTACTCTGAAGTAAATACGCTAGGCGTATCTAAGCAAAATAAATAAAAATGCATAAGAGACAAAGACAGTAGGTATAACTGAACAACTTTATTTATTAACATTCTTTTGTACAGTGCATGGAAAAGTAAATACATCTGAATGAACGCAATGCCTAAACAATGGCATAACATAAATGGAAAGTACTGAAATGAAATGTGTACATGTGTAACTACAGCTCGGGATCTTCAATAAACTGGTCCAAGTCTTCAGTGCTAGGCTTGATCTCTGGAAGGTCCGAATCACCTGACGACATTCAAAGAAGAAGAAAGAGAATGTCGTCAGCGAAAAAATCGCTCGGTAAGTCCCAAAGATAAGGGAGAAGTAGAATAGACAGAGAGAGAGAGAGAGAGAGAGAGTATAGCTTTTAAAGTTGTATTATTTTGTTATATTGTTGTATTTAGTGTTAATGCTGTTGTTAACGTAAGTTCAAGGGTGAATGTCAACCAATCTCAAGAGTTAGTAACGGGACTTCGACCGTCGTCGAAGTATTCCAAACTCAACAGGCTGTAATTCAGGAGCATGGAAACACGGGCCCTCATGATAGCTTGCTTGTGTTTGTAGACATCGATTCATAGTCTAAGGGGACTCTTGAGATTGGTTGACATTCACCCTTGAACTTATGTTAACAACAACATTAACACTAAATACAGCAGTACAACAAAATAATACAACTTTAAAAGCTATACTCTTTCTCTCTCTATCTGTCTATTCTACTTCTCCATTAACTTTAGGACTTACCGAGCGATTTGTTCGCTGACGACATTCTTTTTCTTCTTCTTTGAATGTCGTTAGGTGATTCGGTCCTTCCAGAGATCGAGCCTAGCACTGAAGACTTGGACCAGTTTATTGAAGATCCCGAGCTGTAGTTAAACTTATACACATTTCATTTCAGTACTTTCCATTTCTGTTATGCCATTGTTTAGGCATTGCTTTCATTCAGATGTATTTACGTTTCCATGCATTGTACAAAAGAATGTTAATAAATAAAGTTGTTGTTCAATTATACCTACTGTCTTTATCTCTTGTGCATTTTTATTTATATTGCTTAGATATGCTTAGCGTATTTACTTCAGAGTAAGTACATAGCGGCCTCGTCGCGTCCCCTTTGCTGTACACCAGGAAGCGGGGTGTGACAAAGTCTCTCCAATTCAAGCTATCTCTACACTAAACTCTTTTAGTGTAGGAAACACGCTACACTTGATCGCTAGTCAAGTGTAGGGTGGTGAAGTAGGGGTTTTGTGTCTCACAAATATGTGTTCAAGTTTCATGATTCACATCACATTTGAGGGTTGAAGATTAAACCATGGTGGCATGAAGAAGAGGAAGAAGATGAGAGCAAGATAGCAACAATGGGAGCAACTAAAGAATGAGCTCTAGTGTTGAGAATAATGAAGTGAATGGAAACCCCTTGAACCTCACTCATTCTAGTATGGAATTATTGCAATATAAAATTTCAACCATGCTTGAAAAGTGAGTTAAGATGAATAAAGAAATATAAATGCCATACTTAGAACCATGCTCCCAATTTCCACCTCATTTCTATTTTCACAAAATAGAATTCATGCCATGCTTCATATATATATATATATATATATATATATATATATATTAATACATATAAGAAAATATTTAGTGAGCTAATAATATTAATTAAGATATAATTATATCAAATATAATGTATATCACATTATTAAATCAACACTTGATTTAATAATCCGGTTATATCACATATGACCGACTAATATCATTTATCTGTATATCACATTATCAAATCAACACTTGATTCGATAATCTGGTTATATCATATATAACCTAACTGATAACATATAACTGTCAGATTACAATACGGTATCATATAAACGTATTTAATCAGGCCCACACACATATCACATATGTGTCCTACTTCATTTCGTTTGAACCAGGGAACTTCTGTGTAGGACTCTAAAGACTCGTCAATACGCTAGCAGTAGGTGATGATCACATCAGTCTCCTGCAAGCCGTCAGCGGTACTAGCTGGATGTAAAGACTACCCGGGTATTGAGCGATATGAAGATTGAAAGGTTCCTAGGCACCCTAAGGATGTCTCACAAGGCATCGATCATGCCAATTTAAAAAATACGGTGCCGAGAAACCCTAGACTACGGATCGTTGGCTAGAAAACTAGGTGAAAAAGAAAACTAGTTAACAACTTAACTAAAGTTTAACGGAAATACAACCTTTGTAGATCCGGTGCTCCACCTCCATAGCTCCGCAACGAAGTCCCCTCGCTGTCCAAATGATTTCCCGGGCTCTAGCGTCGGCTTCGTCGGACAAATGGCGAGCTAGGTCGTCGATGTCCATGCCGAAGATGATCTACGTCGAGGCATCGCTAAAACAAGCTCCGACTTCACCAAGTCAAGAAACTTGTGAAGAAAACACACTCTACTACTTGGCAAGAGGTAGAGGATGAAGAAATAGGAAGTGGGTAGACTTTAGAATTGGATTTCTCACTTATTTCCATCAATCACCATTGATGGAGCTTGCTTTCTTCAAGTGAAGAAAGGAAGAAGAAGAAGGTAAATGTTATGATAAGTTAATTAAAAAAGAATAGAAAATCAATACTTATCATAATTCTAAGTATGGTTATGTGTAGAGAATTGACCAAGGTTAAAGAAATGGTTAGGGTTAAGGATGAGATACGAATGGTGGTCAAGGTCAAAGCTTCATGAAGCTTCAACTAAATAAAGCCACCATTCTTTTCTCTTTTCCATTTATTTCCAAAATGAAATGGATAAATAAATAAGTGAATAAAACAAAACCCTAGTCATAATCATTTAACCATGGTTTGATCTTTACACAAAAACCCTAGCAAACATGTATCATCAAACATGATACAATCATGTGTACAAAAGTATATCACATATACAATGTGCACAAACCGAGTGAGAAAATCCATTTAAAGTGAACCAATACTAGTTAATGCAAAGTAATATATCAAATATATAATTATGCACTAAATCATTAAATCAATACTTGATTCAATGATCCGTTCATGTCGCACACAACCGACTAGTATACAATGTATCGGCTTATCGAATCAACCCTTGATTCGATAACTAGGTTATATCGCATACAACCAATCGATACATTCATCGCGAGAATGGAATACGGTATCACATACACGCATTATTCTCGGTCCCGCACATATCTCATATGCGCTCCTATTTCGTTTCGCTTGAGCCAGGAAGCCTCTGTGTAGGACTCTAAAGACTCGTCAATACGCCGGCAGCAGATGATGATCATATCAAGCATCCACAAGCCGCAAGCGGTCTGCTAAACGTAACGGCCATCCGGGTATTGTGCGATCAGAAGATCGACGAGCAAGCCCGCTCACACTCCAGTGAATCCAACCAGTAACACTACCGTACAGTCCGGTCTGATCGTCTGATATATCGCATATCTTGCCTAGGGGTGGTAAACGTCAGACCCCAATAGCTCGATAAGTCGTGTCGATATGAGGTCTATAACAATTCGATAAACTACTGGTAACACTTACCAGTAAATCTCAGCAATCCTGGCCAGGGATTTCCTGTTATAGCCAATCGAACACAGCGCAACATCAACTCCCTATACCGGGAGAGACGAATCCCCTCCTATCGCTCATTGCCTCCATGTGACTCGGGACTGTACCCAAAAACCACCATTTTGCACGCCCTCTTGGACGTGGTAAGATGGAAATCAAAGCACAGTGGGAACCACACAAGACTCTATGACGATCTCGGGTCAACAGACTACTCTGTACCAGTGTCACCAGAGAACTGCCATCTGACGTAAGGTATAATACCATCTGGGAGTTCTCGGCGAGTCCGTCCAGTGTACCCAGTCTCTACTGAGCACCCGTATATCATCTCTGATGTCAAACACCGATGGATATGGGATCATCCATCGCCCATCTGTATGGGTCAAGAAGGTATACGTTAGTCTACACTGGTATATCGATGCCCCTTCTCGATACACCCACGACTAGGGACTTTGAAGGATGTACTTATAGACTACCATGTCCCCACTAGTATGATCTGCATCACAGTCCAAGTAGTCAAGTACACATCCTAAGGGCTTTACCAACATGTAATAGAGAGACAATCTGTGTACACGTTAAGGGAAAGAGTAACCAGATAGCATACTATCATGTCGAGCAAGAAAGTCCTCCCTATATATGTCCCAGCATCCACTACAATATACATCCAATATACAGTAATGGCCTCTAGGGCATACATATAATTAACAATCTCCCACTTGCACTAGAGCCATCTGTAGCAGTGGTTGTAGTATCTCATACTCAACCATCCCATAAAAAGTCTCCCTCTGGGAATAGGCCTTCGTGAGTGGATCCGCCGTGTTGTCCTCTGAGTCTACTCTCCTAACCTCGATCCCTTAGAGATCAACCATCTCCATGATCGAGTGATACTGCCTTAGAATATGTCTGGATCACTGATGGGACCTGCGTTCCTTGGCATAAGCCACAACTCCATTGTCACACAATGGGAGGAACATAGTTCATCTCATGAACCAATATACACCCAAACAACCTCTTTGGTAGCATCTTAAGTAGCAATGTATCCTGCCTTTATCATCTAGTATGTCACGGTATCTAGCTTGGAACTCTTCCATCATACCGTCCCTTTACTGAGGGTAAAGACAATGCCTGCGACTAACATTCAGTCGTCTTTATCACCCTGGAACACTTCCAGTGATTCTCCTCTGGATCGATTGATACCATCTCACTACAGCTAGTGAGTATTCCAACATCCATTTAGATCTATCTCATAGATCCAAAACCCAGGATTTAGTAGGTATCACTTTGATCCTACACGGAGAATCTTTGTGATAAACGGAGATTGATCGAGCGTAGCATAAGAAACTCCTTTCTTATCAAGAGTATGTCATCCACGTACTCTACGAGGATCACTGCCATACTCCCTACTACCTTTTTGTTTATACAAGGTTCATCTACCATTTTGATGATGTCAAACTCTTTGACTAACACATCAAAACAGACGTTCCAACTCCGCGATGCCTGCTTAATCAGATAAAGCATCTTGCTCACGTTTCCGCTGCTCCCACTGTCTATGAGGCCCTCTGGCTGTGTACTTATAGACACACACTTCTAAAACATCATTTAGAAAAGGAGTCATGGCACCCAACCGCCAGATATCTTAGTTATGGTATGTAGCCGTGACAAGTAGGATCTGGATGGACTTAAGCATAGGTACTGGAAAAGGTTTCATCATTATCCACGCCTGGTCAATGACGAAAACCTTTAATAAGTCTAGCTTTGAAAGTCTCAACTTTTCCATTTACACCAAGTAATCTTCTCAAGATATACTTGCTCTTGATGGGGATTTAACCTTTCAGATATAGCAACCAAAGTCCATACTTTGTTGGTGTATAAGGATTCCATCTCAGATCGATAAGCATCCAGCCATTCTTACAGAGTCACACTCCTGATGGCCAGCTCGAAACTAGTTGGGTCATCATCTCATGACACAATCCTCGCTCCCACTGTCATAGAGCAACCGAAGTATCTCTCAGGTGGGTGAGGAACCCTACTAGATCGGCGGAGAGGCTGAGGTTCGTTGGTATCTACTGAATCCTTTGGTTCTATCAAATCATCAGCTGCTGTTTGTATAGCTGGAACTTTTCCAGTTCTACATAACAGATCTTGCCTCGAGCTTGTCCGGATTTTGCTTTTAGACATTAGCCGGACAACCCCAAATCTTAACTAGCTTAAGACATGGGCTCTTCCCATACCATATCTCATATGGAGTGGTAGGCAACTGATTTGATTAGAACCCTATTCAATAGGTATGCAGCTTCATAAGTGCATAACTCCCTAAAGAAAATAGGTAACTCAGTAGTACTCATCATAGAGCACACCATATCAAATAGGGTGTATCTGCTCCGCCCCGACACACCATTGTGCAATGGTGTATACGGAGGAGTAATGCTGAGAGAGAATCTCATTCTCCTTCAGAATAGTCCAGGATTTCCGTGCTCAAGTATTCTCCTTCTTGATCACATCAAAGGACATAATACTTATACCCGTATTTTGGTTCTCTACTTCTAACTTATATTCTGTGAATATCTCAAAAGGTTCGGACTTGTGTTTCAACAAGAACATATGTCTGAATCTAAAGAGATCATCAGAGAACGTAATGAAGTATAAAGAACCGGTCTTGGCATGTGTAGACTGGAGACCTACATACATCAACATGTATCATCCCAAGAGTTCATTAACTCTTTCTCTGTTTCCAATAAATAGAGCTATAGTCATCTTATCTTTGTGACATGACTGGCGAGTTTCATAAGATGTAAATTCAAACTAATTTAAATATGCATCTTTATGTAACTCCAGCTAGTCGGGTCGCATTGATATGAACTAGTCTATAATACCTCAAGAAGGATTCGTTCATTTCTGAACTCTTCTTCTTGTGTGTGTTCTGTATACTAAGAACTGTAGTTTGATTTAGAACATCAATGCTTTTTGATAACGTGCCTGAACCGATCAACTTTTGATATAGGAAATGTTCAAAACATTATCCAGCTATACAAAATTTTATCATTTCTTTACTAATAAAGAGACTGATATGATTTTGTATATTAGGTTCGGTATCTAATAACATTCGTTCAGAATCAATGTATTGGTAATACAGGGTGATAGTGACCGACAGACTTGGCTGCAACACTTGCCCCGTTTTCTGTCTCATGAAACTTATCAGCCGTTCTCAGTTCTTTACCTTTCTGTAGCCCATGTAACATATTACATATGCGGGATCCTGATCCGGTATCATATACCCAGGACGTAAAGGACATTGAGAAACAGTTCTGTATAATGAACACACCCGAAGATGATGCATCTCATGCACTTTCTTCGTTTGGGCGGCACGGGAATTCTGGTATTCCCCAATTTCCTGCTCTGTCTTATAACAATTATAAGTTGGAGCGGGACCAACGTTCCCCAGCTCAGCATAACAAGCGGGTTCGGTCAATTATCCGTATTATTATCTTGATTAAGGCGTGATATGGTCGCTACCTGGAGAGAGAGAGAAGAAAACACTCAGCGTGCACTCTTGCAAGAATAGATTGGTTATTATTTTATCTAATCAGGATGGCTCC
This sequence comes from Agapanthus africanus, assembly GCA_030015575.1. Lineage (NCBI taxonomy): Eukaryota > Viridiplantae > Streptophyta > Magnoliopsida > Asparagales > Amaryllidaceae > Agapanthus > Agapanthus africanus. The sequence goes on from JASDDO010000008.1 coordinate 132,805,899, forward strand.
CACTTCTTTTTATCAAATCTTCCTTCAAACTCTAAAAGGAAAGACTAGCCGGGATTAATTACACACTACAAGTTCGCCAATCTTTCAGCCAGGCCAGTGTCGGTACTTTGAGGGAGGTCCCCCGTGCTTTCGCACGAACCTAATTAATGTAAACCTCGTTTTCCCAGAGGCGTAACCCCGTTGACACCTTTCTAGACACCTACTTGATCGACTAATTGTAATGTGTAAAACTCTCCCAGGAGTAACTCTTACTCGCAGCGGGTATCGGGATCCAACTATCTCATAGAAGGTATGCAATCTCATTGCAAATTTCAACACTTGAAATTCCCGATAATTTTGCCCCGAACGATCAATAACCTTGACAAGGTCAACAAACCATAGACCGCAAGTCAAGTTCAACCCGTCATTTCTTGATTGAATCAAACCCACCCGCAAGACCCTTGACAAGGTCAACAAGGCCGCACGACTACCCTAACCCAATCTGCATCATATGCATAAGCAGATAAATACTAGTTAGCTACCGCACACTGCGCCTTGACAAGGTCAACAAACGCAGCACGAATACTAAACAGGATTTATCTGAAATTACGGAGGGCTACGACAGGTTTTTCTGAAAACCTATTGCGTAATGAACTTGATATCGTTGTAGAATCAAATGATTTTAAAAATGGAGTGCTTTTGAGGCTTTTCTAGTTTTGCTAAAGGAGTCACTCCCGGTGAAGGGATCGTCGGTCCTTTCCTCGTCGAATGAGGTGCGGGATATATCATATATATCACTGTGCAAAGCAAAAACACTTAAAAGCTATCAAAAGACAAACCAAGTGTGTAGCATCTGCTAGTTATTGCTAAAGGAGTCACTCCCGGTGAAGGGATCTCGGTCCTTTCCTTATCGAATAAGGTGCAGGATATATCATATATACCGCTGTGCAAAGCAAGAACTGTAGCTACCTGTTTTATTTTGAAATTCGATTCTACAACATCTTAGGTTTCTTTTATTTCATTAATCTCATTAATGAAGTCCCATCATTTAAGTACCTAAACATCATAGATAAATACGACGTACATTTATGCCATCCGCATTCGCCTCGATGTCCCCTCGTGCACCGTTAGGTTAGGTAACTAACGGCAGAGCGGGGCAGGGCTAGCGCGGGTGTAAAACATAAGTAACATCTATATAATATATTATATATACTATATACTGCATCTATCACAGAACATCACATGATCATATCACAGATATCGCAGCAGAAGAATCATATGAAATATTGGATATACTAAGATGTCCGTGTTTTCAATACGAGCCAGTATAAAACACGGATTCCACGGTCGTGATGACTAGCCAAACCCACACCCCTAGACCCCTACGAGAGCGGCAAGTAACCCTACCAATTCTGGAGTTAGGAGACCCGGACTCGACTCCTCGAGTTGGTCTCCCACTGGACTCCAGATCCCGGTTACTTGTGCCCTCCTCCTTGGGTCTATCCTAGTGCGGAAAAGTAAATAATATACAAAAGGTGACAACTTCCGCTACCTGGAAGTGCCCCAAATAAAAGAATATTACATACAAGTTTTTACATGAATGAAAATGAAAAACACTCATCTCACATAAAAACCCCCGGCTATTCAAACACGACGATCCAATATAACATATCCAGCAACACATAACATCACATGTCATCAACGTAAGTAAATATGTGCATCCCAATTGTCGTTGACATATAGCAACGAAACCGGCGATATCACATATTACACTTACGATCACAGAAAAGAAAGTGTAAAACTACAACAGTTGGAATCCGCAACCACCTCAGACATCGCATGCCTGACCAAATGAATTACTTAGACATCACATGCCTAACAATTATAAACCCCGCATTTTAGTCTCAAAATCGAAAACACTTTTCAATATCAGGTCGGGGAATTCAACAGGATTCCCGAAATACTGATCGAATGCTCATCGCAAACTTTAGTAGACGGTCGCACCCCCGATACCGTCGACGAAGTGCACCAAGGCGGAACACTGCTACCGGGAGCACCCGAACAGATGCTTTCGGCGACGGGGTTCTCCTACAGTCACTTGGTCGGGGCTATGGAGTGAGGCTGTCTATTAAGTTTACCCGGCGAGTATCCGCGTACGCTACGTGATTGCGACGGACTTTTGATCACATCAAAATTCCGTGGCAACCGATCAATTGAGACTAAACTGCTATGTTTATAACATTCATTCAGTAATCTCATAACTTCTTGTGAATTCCAATTATTGTATCCCATTCCGGATAAATAGAAAATGCTAAACTTTTCGATCGAACAATCGAACAACCAAGTTTTTCCTATACAGCTCAACACATGAAATAAGTCTAACAACATTCAGTTCGTGCCTCAGTACCAACGGTCCAGCCGTAGAAGGGTCAAGCCAACGCCTCACATGTGGCACGCCGTACTGCCCCAAACCCGAAGGTTCAAAGAGCAGTTCAAGACGGTCACATAATCGAGTTAAGGTTTGTTGTCTTCTAGAGGGTCCATCGCGTTACTTGCACTACTTAGAACGTCGTTAAACTACGGAAAAATCCAACACTTGGAAATTTCCCGACAGGGGAAAAATTGGGTATTTATATCCGGTCGAACTTTTTAACATATTCTAAAATTTACCCGGAAAGCCACACAGACAAAATTTGATAATCCGATCGAACATACGAATCCCCAAAACTACCTCAGAAAATTCAACTCTTGAATAAATATTAAAAATTCCCAGAAAATCCAACTTCAGAAAATAGGAATTACTGTGCAAACAAGGGAAGCTGACGTCATCAATGGGCCGCGGAACCGCCGCAGAAGCTAGGCTTATGCCGCGGTTCCGCCGCAGTTATGACTGTTCATGAGAAAATTTTTGCGCCGTAATTCTTAGATTTCCCTGCTGAATTTTCTGCATATTTTTAATGTTGAAAAATCCCAGATTTTAGAAAAAGGACAGAAAGCATTTTAGAGTTGGGTTTCGGGTTCGTTCGGGTTTCAAATTCCGTCTAGACTTCGTCTAAGGCTCTAGCTAGGCTCTGATACCAGTGAAAGGTTCCTAGGCACCCTAAGGAGGTCTCACAAGGCATCGATCATGCCAATTTAAAAAATACGGTGCCGAGAAACCCTAGACTACGGATCGTTGGCTAGAAAACTAGGTGAAAAAGAAAACTAGTTAACAACTTAACTAAAGTTTAACGGAAATACAACCTTTGTAGATCCGGTGCTCCACCTCTATAGCTCCGCAACGAAGTCCCTTCGCTGTCCAAATGATTTCCCGGGCTCTAGCGTCGGCTTCGTCGGACAAATGGCGAGCTAGGTCGTCGATGTCCATGCCGAAGATGATCTACGTCGAGGCATCGCTAAAACAAGCTCCGACTTCACCAAGTCAAGAAACTTGTGAAGAAAACACACTCTATTACTTGGCAAGAGGTAGAGGATGAAGAAATAGGAAGTGGGTAGACTTTAGAATTGGATTTCTCACTTATTTCCATCAATCACCATTGATGGAGCTTGCTTTCTTCAAGTGAAGAAAGGAAGAAGAAGAAGGTAAATGTTATGATAAGTTAATTAAAAAAGAATAGAAAATCAATACTTATCATAATTCTAACTATGGTTATGTGTAGAGAATTGATCAAGGTTAAAGGAATGGTTAGGGTTAAGGATGAGATAAGAATGGTGGTCAAGGTCAAAGCTTCATGAAGCTTCAACTAAACAACAAATAAAGCCACCATTCTTTTCCCTTTTCCATTTATTTCCAAAATGAAATGGATAAATAAATAAGTGAATAAAACAAAACCCTAGTCATAATCATTTAACCATGGTTTGAACTTTACACAAAAACCCTAGCAAACATGTATCATCAAACATGATACAATCATGTGTACAAAAGTATATCACATATACAATATGCACAAACCGAGTGAGAAAATCCATTTAAAGTGAACCAATACTAGTTAATGCAAAGTAATATATCAAATATATAATTATGCACTAAATCATTAAATCAATACTTGATTCAATGATCCGGTCATGTCGCACACAACCGACTAGTATACAATGTATCGGCTTATCGAATCAACCCTTGATTCGATAACTAGGTTATATCGCATACAACCAATCGATACATTCATCGCGAGAATGGAATACGGTATCACATACACGCATTATTCTCAGTCCCGCACATATCTCATATGCGCTCCTATTTCGTTTCGCTTGAGCCAGGAAACCTCTGTGTAGGACTCTAAAGACTCGTCAATACGCCGGCAGCAGATGATGATCATATCAAGCATCCACAAGCCGCAAGCGGTCTGCTAAACGTAACGGCCACCCGGGTATTGAGCGATCAAAAGATCGACGAGCAAGCCCGCTCACACTCCAGTGAATCCAACCAGTAACACTACCGTACAGTCCGGTCTGATCGTCTGATATGTCGCATATCTTGCCTAGGGGTGGTAAACGTCAGACCCCAATAGCTCGATAAGTCATGTCGATATGAGGTCTATAACAATTCGAGAAACTACTGGTAACACTTACCAGTAAATCTCAGCAACCCTGGCCAGGGATTTCCTATTATAGCCAATCGAACACAGCGCAACATCAACTCCCTATACCGGGAGAGACGAATCCCCTCCTATCGCTCATTGCCTCCATGTGACTCGGGACTGTATCCAAAAACCACCGTTTTGCACGCCCTCTCGGACGTGGTAAGATGGAAATCAAAGCAAAGTGGGAACCACACAAGACTCTATGACGATCTCGGGTCAACAGACTACTCTGTACCAGTGTCACCAGAGAACTGCCATCTGACGTAAGGTATAATATCATCTGGGAGTTCTCGGCGAGTCCGTCCAGTATACCCAGTCTCTACTGAGCACCCGTATATCATCTCTGATGTCAAACACCGATGGATATGGGATCATCCATCGCCCATCTGTATGGGTCGAGAAGGTATACGCTAGTCTACACTGGTATATCGATGCCCCTTCTCGATACACCCACGACTAGGGACTTTGAAGGATGTACTTATGACTACCATGTCCCCACTAGTATGATCCGCATCACAGTCCAGGTAGTCAAGTACACATCCTAAGGGCTTTACCAACATGTAATAGAGAGACAATCTGTGTACACGTTAAGATAAAGAGTAACCAGATAGCATACTATCATGTCGAGCAAGAAAGTCCTCCCTATATATGTCCCAGCATCCACTACAATATACATCCAATGTACAGTAATGGCCTCTAGGGCATACATATAACTAACAAAGATCAACAAGCAAGCTTGTCCATACTCTCCATGAAGCCTATCAGTAACACTACCGTACAGTCCGGTCTCTTCGTCTGATATGTCACATATCATGTCTACGGGTGGTAAACGTCAGACCCCAGAAACGTGATAAGTCATGCCGATGTCTGGCCTATAACGGTGCGAGAAACTATTGATAACTCCTATCAGTAAATCTCAGTAGCAGCCCTGGCCAGGGACTTCCAGTTATAGCCAATCGAGGATAGCGCAACATCAACTCCCAATACTGGGAAAGACGAAACCCCTCCTATCGCTCACTGCCTCCATATGACTTGGGACTGTACCCAAAATCCACTTGTTTGCACAACTCCTCTTGAGCGTTGTAAGGAGGAAATCAAAGCACAGTGGGAGCCATACAAGACTCTATGACGATCTCGGTTCTACAGTCTAATCTATACCAGTGTCACCAGAGGATTGCTATCTGACGATAGGTATAATACTAACTAGTCGTCCTCGGCGAGTCCGTTCGGTGTACTCATTCTCTAACGAGCACTGTTTCCCCCAATAATAATAGAGCAAGGCTCTGTTCAAAATTTGAAAAGAGGCAGCGCCTCACGTGTCTTGCATGAGAGCGCCAGCGCTAAGAATTAAAAACTCTGAGACAGCGCCTCACGTGCCTCACACGAGGACGCCAGTGCCAAGAGTTATAAACTCCGAGGCAGCGCCTCACGTACCCCGCACGAGGGCGCCGGCGCCAGAACTAAAGGTTCTCTGCCATTGGATCAAAGATCCAACGGAAATAATAAATCATCAAAATACAGAATTAAATTATGCTGAGGAAATATTCCTCAAATCTTTCTAAACAAGAAAGATCCCGCTCTGTAAAACAAGGCACCGTTGGATTAAAGGTCCAATGGCGATTAAAAAGCACCAAGCTACAGAATAAGCTCTGTATAGGAAAATATTTCCCCAATCTTCCTGAACGAGAAAGATTACTCTCTGTAAAACCGAGCACCATTGGATTAAAAATCTAATGGTGATTAAAAAATCACCAAACTACAGAATAAACTCTGTATGGAAAATATTTTACCAATCTTTTTAAAAACAAGAAAAATATCTTCTGTAAAATAGAAGTCCTTGGATCAAAAGATCCAACGGTGGATAAAATCCCCAAATCAATTAAGGATCTCTCAATGAGAGATTTTTTTAACTAAATCAACAAACTTGCCTCCACTATATAAAGGCCCCAAGACTTCAAGTCTTGTACAGAGAAACCCCCCCTAAAATTCAAGTTCAAAAAGAAGAACATGCAAAAAAAAAGATGAGAAAGTTTTCAGAGAGAAGAAAGAAGAAGAACTTTCTTTGAGGAAAATAAAAGTAATAGAGATAAGAGTATCTCATCTGCATATCTAAGGGTTTAACCCTCATAAAGAACATAGTTCTTTCCTCTGGATCCGAGATCCATGAGACGAGTCTTCCACAAATGAGAATTTAATTCTCGTGGGGACGAATTCGTTCTTGGGGATCGAAGATCCATGGGAGAACAAAGAATTGAACATCTTCAGAAAAATGCATAAAGAAAGAAAAAGCGCCAAGTGTCTCACGTGTCCTTCAGGTGGGCGCTGCTCAAATAAAGAGTGCTTAGCATTCAATGGTTGGCGCTCAGTGCCAAGCGCCTCACGTATCCCTCACGTGGGCGCTGCTCAATAAAGAGTGCTTAGCACTCAATGGTTGGCGCTCAACACCAAGCGCCTCATGTGTCCCTCACATGTGCGCCGCTCAATAAGGAGTACCTAGCACTCAGTGGTTGGAACTCAGTGCCGAGCGCCTCACGTGTTCCACACGTCGGCGCCATAAAGAGTGTTTAACACTCCATAAAAAACAAAAGAGAGAGAGAGGATAAAGTAAATGGTGAGCGTCAGAGCCCATATCAATGCTCATCACTGTTTGCACAGAAAAGGGGTTGATCCAAAACAAATGTTTAACATTTATTCAAAGACTGAGTATGCTGAGTCCAAGTTGACCAAAAGTCCCTAATTCAGATCAACCAAGCCCATGTGCTCACCATTTTTCCAAATTGGTCTTAGTCCCAAACACGACTATTGATCTTCTAACGGAAATTGGTTCAATGGTACATCTCCTCACACCTCTGATAAACGTCGTTGTAATTCTTCAGCGTCGTTAGAGAGGTGGTAGGTCCCGTTAACCAACAACTCTTTAATGTACTCTCAAATTGATGGTCACATCCCAATACGGATAGCAACGTCCTTAAACTAGCTATGGACCGTAATGTTCTTAAGCTACAATAGACCGTAATGTCCTTAAACTAGCTGTGGACTGCAACATCCTGAAACTAAAACGATAGTGCCCAAATGCTCTTTTGTTGGATCAAAAATGATCCTGAACCCCCGTTAAGTAGATCTTAGTCCAATATCGGATTAACGTATCCTTAACAAATATTTAAGTCGATATTAATCTCAAACAAGGTTAACGATCCTTAAATCAAACCAAACCCAAATCTAAGAGAATACGAATTTGGACTAATCCACGCCCTACGGGCGACAACACAAATTAGTCTCCGTATACAATCCACGGGCAACCAAAAATAAAACACACACGACATGAAGTGACTTTCTGGAGCAGGAGAAAGTAGTTATCGCTATGCGGTAACGTAATTAACTGCAGGGGCTTGCGCCTGCAGGGAAGAGCGTCCCCACAATCAAAAACACCTCACAACGAGGGGGAATTTAACGAAGTCTGCTACAATGGTCGCATCTATCAAAACCTTCAATACCCGGCGCCATAAATCAACTTGGTATCTTCGGAAAGATGGACGGATAAAACCAAATAGCATTTCCCCCCAAATGCAGGCAAGATGTCCGTCTTTCCCGGCTTTTGGCGGTAAACAGACTCTGGAACGCCTAATGGGACCTTTTCCTCTTTCCACTCCACACTTCGTGTGTCTTGTTCGCGAATGAATCGCGGTTTAATATACTTGCCTCTGGATTCAAGGTACTAAGATTTGGTGTCTTGCTCCATGCAGAAGAGAAGATGACATCAATGGTTTCCATCTACACCAATTGCAACTGCAACTACCACTCCGTCCCTGCTGGAGGAGTGACTTATGGGCCCCAAGCGGCCTCCATCTTCGCAGTGCCAGTGGATCAGGTGACTCAGGCCACCACTGGACTGTTCTTCGGAACTATGCTCCTGCCAATGAGCTTCAATGCTTTAATGCCATCATAAGAAGCCCCAAAGAAGTCAGTCTTTGATCGGCTCGCAACCACCATGGCCCCTCTCAATGGGTCATCCAAGTCTGTCGCCTCAGTCTTCGATAGGCTGAGCCAATGCTCCAGTGGGCCTGCAAAGAGGCTCGCGATATCTGAAGGGATTATCCCGAAGCGGATAGCCATCCCAGCTCCGGCAGACGAAGTTGTCATAAGGGCTTCTCCTGCTAAAAAATCGGTCTTCGCAAGATTGGATGTTCCAACTCCTGCTTTGGGCGAAGTCACCAAGGCTGCTTCCCCTGCCAAAAAGTCTTCCTTCGACAGACTAACCGTTCCCTCTCAGCGGACGTCAATCTTCGACAGGCTGACATCGACAACAGCTTCTAGTCAGAGTAGGGGGCATGACGAAGCCACTCCCATAACTGAACCATTCCTATCTGCACGATATGCTCAACGTCGCCACTGGCGCCGAGTAAGGAAGGATGGGGGCAGTTTGTTGGCTATAGTCCCCTCAAAGTCAATTTTTGGATCGCATGCATGTGATTGCAATGATTGAGAGAGGACCTATACCGGTAGGACAGTCTTACTCGAGATGACAGTATGCTATCTGGTTTGTCTTTATCATCGTGTACATGCTTTAGGTGACATTACAGATCACTATTACATGTTGATAGAGCCCATAGGATTCTTGCTTGACTACCAGCAATATGATGGCGATCATATACGTGAGAGTTTGGTGGTTTATAAGCACATCCTTAAAGTGTCCCTAGTCGTGGGAGTTTTGAGATTGGGCATCGATACTTCATGAGTAGACTAGTGTATACGGATCGAGACCCCGACGAGGGGCGGTGACCGGTTTCACAAGCCATTGGTGTCAGTTGGTTCACCTAAGATAGTAAACAGGTGCTCATTGGGTTATGAGTACATCGGACGGACTCGTCGGGAACATGCTAGTTGGTATTATACCTATTGTTAGATAGCAGTTCCCTAGTGAGATGTGTAGAGGTTAGTCTATCGACCTGAGATCGTCATTTGTCTCGTGTAGGTTCCCACTGTGCTTTGATTACTACCCTACCACGGCTCAAAGGAGTCTTGTAAACAGGTTTTAGTTGGGTACAGTCCCAAGCCACATGGAGGCAGTGAGCGGATCGTCAGGGGATTCGTCTCTCCTGGTATTGGGGGTTGATGTCGCGGAGTGCACGGGTGGCCATCACTAGAAATCCTTGTGCAAGGTAGTCGAGAATTACTGATTCGGATCAGTAATTTCTCAGGTGGTGATGGGTTTCATACCGATACCAAATATCAAGTTATTATAGGTCTAACTTTATCCACCCCCTGGACTCGATATGTGATATTCATAGACGAACGGACTGGACTATACGGATATTGTCACTATCAGGCTCAGTAGGGTTTCAGGATTATTTCGCTCGTCGGCCTTCCTTTCGCTCAATAGCTGGGTAGCCGTTACATACAGTTAGTGGCACTGACGTGCTTGTAGTTAAAGCCACTGCCAGCGTATTGACGAGTCTTTAGAGTCCTACACAGAGAGTTTCCCAAGTTCGGGCGAAACGTTGTAGAGGCCGTATGGTTTTATGGCATGGTTCGAACATACACGTGCACTTGTGCACAGGTCATGATTCAGATGGATAATATTAGTGGGCTTTGATTTAAGCCAGATCCTAGTATTATATTGTTGGAATATTTTCGTCTCGTTGTATTCGTATTCAGTCGGAATACGGATGCAGGTATGTATATACGGATGAGGGGTATTCTTGTAATTCGTTCCAAGATTATTTTGAAGTTGCCATTTCATTTGCTTGAAACAATTTGATTAATGTTTAATTATTGTGATATTGTGAGCTTTGTTTTTGGCCTATTTCCTTGCTGGAAATTTTGTGGGGATCTCTGTGTGCACAATTCATGGGCATGGGCTTTTGGTGACTCATCTTTGGCATTTAATGTTTTTGTTTGGATGAAGATATTTTCTTTGTGGGTGGCTGTTGGTTTTGTTGGTGGAATTTTCTAGTGTTGATTAATTGATTCATTCCTCACTACTCACACCAACACAGAAAACCTTTCTTCAAAAATGGCCGAGCCCAAAATTTCAAGCAGCCACTTTTCTTTTCACTTCAAGTCTTGGCCAAAAATTCTAGTGCTCATTTTTCTCACCTCATGGCAAATTCATTCACCTCCACCCAATTCCTTGGGTGCTTTGAGACAAAGTATTCACACACTATCTCTACTTCATCTTGGGTATCTAGGCTAGCAAACTAGATGCCCGAGTTGCCTCGGTTTTGAGGCGGGAGCCCGTATAAAGAATCCTCGACGTGTGTCCTCTTCGACGAGCGTGACCGGAGAGCGAACTTCGTCGAGGCAGCTGCTACAAGCAAAGGACAGAGGTTGAAGATCGAAGGACACAGATCGATCGGTATAACCTCTCTAAACTCTTTACATTTCACTAGTATAGGGTTAATGGCACGATCCGGGTTTTAGGGTTACGTTAACGCCAAGTTTAAAAGTTTTTGTTCCGCATTTGGCCACGGATTGACGGCCAGGCCGCTGGCGTATAATTACATAGTTCCCCCTCTGGAATTACGCCACCAGCTCCAATGATGGAAATTGATGCTGCTGTTCTAACTGGGAACAGCTTCGAGCTACTCAGGAGGGTGCGCAAGAACTCTCCAACCGCCATCTTGAGGAAGTCTCCTCCGCCGGTCAAAAACACAACCCAGGTGAAGCCGGAACAGCCTCCTCAGCGGTTGTCCTCCAAGATCCACAGATTTTAGCAGAAAGTCCAAGACTTTGTAATTGACAAAGATTACTCTCGCCGGCTGAAGAAGAAGAAGGCTCGGCAAGAGGATGACCATCCCTCTGCCATACCACGAAAGGTATCGTCGGCATGGGTGCCTGCCGTAATGGCCCCCTCAACTTCGACCTCCCGTAAGAGGAGAAGGCCGGAGAAGATCCCCTGCCCGCGGCAAATTTCAAAGGCAGTAGACCCAAACGCCCCAAGTCTGGGGGCATGGTTGTGCATACCGTCTATATGGAATTCGGAAAAGAGGATAGTCGTGCTTCCGTAAGTCATCGACCACTCACACGGTCTGTGACGAAAGCTCAGGAGCGACAACAAAAGCTCCAGGAAATGTTGACAAGAATGGCCGCACTCACCGGGCAGAAAGAAATCCCGGAAGCATCGTCGGAACAACGCCAGGAGCAGGAGACCGACACCGAATTCCTACGGAGGGTGCTTGAAAAGAAAGACAAAGAGGCCGAGGAACAAGCGGCTAATATAAAACAAATGGTGCTTCTCTTCCAAGACATGGTGGGGATGATGATCCAGCCGGATCCTTCGGCCGAAGACCCTCCAATAATCATTAAAGACGACCGAGGGGAGACATCAAACCCTCCTCCGGCTTTATCAGCAGCCAGGGAGGAGACGATCTCCAAAGCTACCCTTGACGACCACATAGCTCAACAAATATGAGCTCATCAAGCAAACGAAGCGGGAGGACAAGTCATCAGAACTGGGCGACCTTATCCAGGCTGGTACGACAAAATTAAGTACCCGCCAGGATATACGATCCCCAAATTCCATGTATATAAGTGGACGGGCAATCCACACCAACACGTTGCTCAATTCAGAGCTTTGTGCGGTAATACTGGGGGCGATGACAAACTGTTGCTTCGCCAGTTTGTTGGCAGCTTGTCGGAGACGACATTTGAATGGTACTCCGAGCTCCCAAATGACTCGGTCAAGACATTTACGGAGATGGAACTACTGTTCACACAGCGGTTCGCAAGCGCAAGCAAGCGCACTCCAATCACGGCATTAATCAACGCCAGGGTGAAGCCGGGAGAAACCTTGGTTCAGTACACAATTCGGTGGCGGAACCTATGATCGAAGTGTGAACAGCGCATAGAGGAAGCTCCTGCCGTGGGCATGTTTGTGGAGACCCTCGACCCTCAGGCAACTATATCCCAATTTATAATGTTCTTCAAGCCGACCACCTTCCAGGCCTTGATTGACAAGCAGGCCCAAATGGATCAGATGGGCCATAGGCCGTCCTCTTCAAAAACGGATCTCCGGAATGAAAAGGGGAAAGGGAAAGCGACCTTCGTCGCCAACGCTCAACAACAATCGGGTGACCCGAAACCGGTCGCTCACCAAAATAATAAACCAATATCCCTTAGAGAAAAGTTGGGACGTCCTTACTCGTTCTCCCAGGATACGATGAGGAGACTATTCGAACTAGCGGTGCGCAACAGGCTCATCACTCTGCCGGATCCAAGACGTTCACTGCAGCCTGGCAACGTCAACAATCCCTATTACTGCCCCTACCGCCGATTAGTGGGCCACCCAATCGAAGATTGCTATGTCTTTAAAAACTGGGTTGAAGACCAGTACCAGCAGGGCAAGTTCGCGTTGTCCGAAAACTGGAAGATAAACCCGCCACAGCAGCACATTCCTAAAAAGGCGGATACGCCGGGGGCATCCTGCTCGTTTGTAGAAGAAGCTCCATGGGAAGTGGTCCTTTTGGCTAAAACTAAAAGGATGCCGAAAGATCTTCAAGCGTGTCCGGCGATCAAATGGAAAAGCGTGCTGGAGCCTGAGATTATTGACGGAATACTGAAACCGCGCCCAACGCTGAAAGTTGGTAGCGATGGGAAAAACCTTCAAGCCAAGCCTCCGAAATCATTAAAGAAAAAGAAGAAGGCCAAGAAGCCCATGCAGCTCGACGGCAATCGTACGGGTCTGCAAAATTACATCGACGCACTGGAGGAACAGAACCAAAAAGCGCGGGCCCCAGTCACATTGCAAGAATTCTTCGAGCATGTTCTTGAGAATGGAAACGATGACATTAATGAAGGAGAAGACTCTTCAGAAGAACCCAAGGATTATGTGGCGAGCATCCACATGATCTCTCACTCGTCGATAAACGACAAAGAAGCTCCTGACATAGAGAAACTGGGGGCAGATCCAGAACCAAAACCCATGGAACCGTCAGATGACCTCATCGACAAGCTGCTGAATGAAGCTCTTCAAAAGAGCAAAGCTGATCGAGAACGTGAGGTAGCCATTTACGAAAAAGCCAAGCGTCGGTGTCAGGCCGAAAAAGCTCCGGTGATAAGAAGCCATAAAGTACCTTAACCGGATCAAAGTGCCCTTGCCACCAGCAAGAGCAGAATCAAGATAAGGAAGCAGTTCGCTAAAGCTCTGTCAATGGGAATGAATCTACCACCTTTCGAAGAAAATACTTCCGGGAGTACGTGCCCCGACGAACCGGATGTACATCCGAACTACTGCTTATACCATCGGAAGACCACACACCCTACCGAAGAGTGTAATGCCTTCAAGAAGTGGTGGCAGGGATACGTTGCCCATAGACAACGATTCAAGTGAATAAAGCGCAAAGCCCGTCGGGAGCGGAGAAGCACAATATATGAGCATAAAGGAACAACTGGTAACTGTCATATGGTTGATGCCACCCCGACAAGAGCAAAACCTCAAGTTCTTACCTTCGGGAGCGATTCTGACTAGGAAATGGCCCTCGGCTCTCTCTTCAAGGAATCCACCTATGAAAAAGAAGAGGAGATGAAGAAATGTGAGAACATTCAGCTGCGTAACCGTACGTTGCCTAAAAAGAATCTCAGACCTTCAAACAAAGGTTTGGGTGAAAGAGACAAAGGGAAGGAAAAGTCCCTGAGGAGGTTTCTCTCGATGATAGAGTTGTCGAAGAACTCACAGCCAAGGACCCGCTCAAGAAGAACAAGGTGGTTTACAATGTCCTGGCATATCTGAGAAAGATACCCTCACAATTGAGTATCTTGGATGCCCTTCTCTTGTCTAAAGAGGCACGAGATTCCCTGATCAAGGCTTTACAAGAGCCCGACCAGTTTCAAGTCTTCCTGGCGAAAGAAAAGATGAAGGACGAACTGGAAGAAGTCCACACGGTTGATATCACCTTCAGCGATGAAGACATCCTTCTCGGAACGTGCGAGCACAACCGTCCGCTGTATGTAACCGTTTATTGTCACGATATCAAGATAGGGAAGATCTTGGTCGACAACGGGTCCTCCGTCAACCTTCTCAATGTAAGAGTACTGAAGGAGATTTGCATGAACGTTCAGCACTTGGCTCGGGATAAAATTACCATCTTCGGTTTTGACTCCCAATCATCATAAACGCTCAGGTTTATAATACTGACATTACGCTTCGAGCTGCTCATCACTGACATCAAGTTCCATGTTATTGACGCCAAGACTTGCTACAATGCTTTGCTCGACAGGCCTTGGTTACATGAGTACAACTTCATCCCTTCTACACAACATCAGTGTATGAAGTACTTCAAGGATGGCCTTGAGTACACAGTTACAGGGGAACTGAACCCATTCTCCGTAAATGAAGTCCGCAAATATGAAGACGCCAAGTACTTCTTACCAGACATCGAAGATATGGAAAGATGTCGCAAACCGGAGAATAAACAAAAAGCCATCGCCACTATCCCGATATTCGGGAGTGATACCGAAGAGGATGAAAAGATGGTCTACTCGGGACAACTCCAAGGCAAAAGACCAGGACCATCTACTCTTATTCTAGTTTTTGGCAGTGACTCTGAAGACGAGGACAACATAGTGTTCTACGTCCGCCCGTCAGTGCAGACCTTTGCTGGAGCTGACCAGAGTTTACAAATTACCATGGTTCCGCAGCGGTATTACAAAGAACTTGATGCACTTGATACGTACAACGTGCAAGAGCTGCAAACCTTCTATGTCCCTCCTAAGCAAAGGGGTGAGAAGGCGATCCTTTTCTACCAATCCACGGAGACTAAAGTGGAGAAAGAAGTATGGCACTGTACCGAACCTGCGCTCGACATGATTCAACCAATCCGTCTGCCCAGATACTACGCAGAGGGACTGAAAAGGCTATTAAGACGCCAAGGCGTACCCTTCAAACAGACTGCTCGACAAGCCCAGTTCTATAACACGATTTGGGACGTTCCCAGGACTCAGCGGAAGATGCCCAATGGGAGAATGGAGATGACCGACCTTGGATATGTTCGGTCCAATAAAAGGGAGCGATTCCATGGCTGCCATGTTATAAATGATTCCCATGGAAAAGATAATGTCTTTCCAGATAACGCTGAAATTGAAACAGAGCAAAATCCCACCGTACGAATATCAAGTCCGTCATTCGAAGAGCAGATTAATAAGCTAATAAGGGAAGCGGGTTAAAAGGTTCGCGATGACCACAGCCGTGAAATGGCCATTTACGAGAAACCCAGGACGCAACGTCTCATTCAGCAGGCTACAGAGAATGACGATGCCTCTCACCCCAACCCACTGTGCGCTCTCATGGTAAGAATAAAGCCCGACACAGAAGTAAAAGCAAGGTGAAGAACATGGACGGCGTTCAAAAACAGCAAAGCGGATCCAAGAAACCACGCGAGCGAGAAAAATTCAGCTGGAACCCGTCTCTTATGGAAAAAGATGGGTCGGGAGTACTCTTTCCCTCAAGACAAGACAAGGAAAATCTTCGACCTTGTCATGAAGCATCAAATGATGACACTCCCGGAGTCTCAGCGTCCCGAACAAATAGACGAGGTCCATCACCCGGCTTATTGCTCCTATCACCGAGCAATATGACATCCTCTTGAAGACTGCTTTACCTTTAAAAACTGGGTTGAAGACCAGTATCTGCAAGGCATGTTTGCTCTATCTGACAGTTGGAGGCTAACCTTGCTACAAAAGCATGAGCCAAAAGCAATCTATAGGGAAAGAAAGGAACCAGAGCAACATCGGTCTTGGAAACGGGCTCATACCTGCCACGTGATAACGTTCTCAAAGGAAAGATTGCATGAGAATATGGATGACCTCTCCTAATGCTTCTCAAATGAAGATGAGGACGAGATGATCTCAGAATTTCCATCGGTGCCAAAAGAGATGGAAGATGGAATACACACCACAGCAAATAATCTGAGAAAAATCGACTTGGGGACGGCAAATGAGCTAAGACCAACGTTCGTTAGTGAGCCGCTATCTGAGAAATAGGTGGCTATGTTAAAAGACGTGCTTATGCAGTATAAAGATTGCTTCCCATGGAACTATTCCGAAATGCCGGGATTAGATCTAGAGATAGCTGTGCATAAATTGGCGATATCGCTGGACGTCAAGCTAGTCAAACAGGCGCCAAGAAGAATGCGGCTCGAGCTTGATATGAGTATCAATGCCGAAGTCAAGAAGCTAATCGACTCCGCCTTCATCCAAGTAGTTCAATACCCTGACTGGATCGCCAATATCGTTCCGGTAATGAAAAAAATGGGACAGTACGCATCTACGTAGATTTTCTGGATCTCAACAAAGCTTGTCCGAATGATGACTTCCCAGTGCCTGTTACCGAGCTAATGATCGATAACACATCCACCTATGAAGTCTTCTCCTTCATGGACGGATCCTCACGGTACAACCAAATCAAGATGCATCCTGAAGATTAAAAGCACACTGCTTTCCGGACTCCGCTGGGCATATTCTGCTACAAAGTGATGCCCTTTGGTCTGAAGAACGCTGGCCTCATTCATGAGATTGTCGAATGTTATATTGACGACCTCGTGGTGAAAAGAAAATTGTATGAAGAGCACTGGGAGCATCTGAAGATAGTTTTCCAGTGCCTTCGGAAGTACAACCTGAATATGAACTCTCTGAAATGGGCGTTTGGAGTTTCCTCGGGCAAATTCCTAGGATTCATCGTATGACACCGGGGCATCGAAATAGACCCATCAAAGATCAAGGCGATTATGGAAATGCCTTCACCAAGAACTCTCAAGTAACTGCGGTCTCTCCAAGGAAAGCTCGCGTATATCCGACGGTTCATAGCAAACCTCTCCGGCAAATGCCGCCCCTAGAGTCATGAAGAAAGGAAGCCCGTTCGTTTGGGATCGTGAATGCTAAAGCGCATTAGACGAAATCAAGCAATATCTGCAGAACCCGCCGGTACTGACCGCTCTGGTCAAGGGAAAGCCTCTCATCCTATACACAACAGCCCTCGAAGGTTCGTTAGGCGTGCTATGGGCACAAGAGAATTATCAGGGAAAGTTGAGAGCTCTCTACTATTTGAGTCGAGTTCTCCTGGGGGCAGAAAACAATGACTCCCCCATCGAAAAGCATTGCCTGGCACTGATCTTCGTGGTAACGAAGCTTCGACATTATGCATTAGCACATGAGGTCCATCTCATATCAAAGGTGGATCCTTTCAAGTATTTGATGTCAAGAGCCATGCTAAAAGGAAGTCTTGCTAAATAGGCCCTCCTCTTGATGGAGTTCTTGATAGTATATCGACCCCTCAAGGCAATAAAAGGCCAGGCCATCGCCGACTTTCTCACTGAACATCCGATACCTGCCAACTCTTCCTTGAACTGCGAGTTACCGGACGAGCACGTGTTTGACGCAATTGATAGGGAGAAAGAAGGGAATGATACCCGATGGGAACTCTACTTCGATGGAGCGTCCTCCTTGAAGAAGCGAAAGCAAATCACTCCCATGATTGAAGCTGGGGTGGGCCTTATCTTGGTGACTCCACGAGGAGGGATAATGCATTTTGCCCTTTCTTTAACAAAGCCAAGAACAAACAACGAAGCAGAATATGAAGCTTTGATAGCAGGTCTCGAGATCGCCAATGACATGGGAATTGAAAACCTCCTCATATATGGAGACTCCCAACTGGTCGTCAGCCAAGTAAATGGTGACTATCAGACGTGTAAACTCAAGTTGGTAAAATATGGCGAGAGAGTGCAGCAATTGCTGACGCAAATCCCCTCCTACACCCTAGAAAGCATACCGCGTGCGGAAAATCAAGGCGGATGCGTTAGCCAAGCTCGCTAAAGAACTGGCCGACGAAAACCTCGATGACGTAAGGATCATTGTGCAAAATCGCCGAATTCTCGCGTCAGTATAAATATCTCCGAAGACGTCTAAAGGAGGATAATGAAAAGACGAAGGATTGGAGAGAAGTCTTCATAGACTACTTCAAATCCCATCGAACGCCCGAAGACGCGTCGTCAAGACATCAGCTCATGAAGCGAGCCCTGTCTTTCACCTTCGTCAATGGTACACTTTATAAGAGATCGTTCGATTGTCTGTGGCTGAGATGCCTGGGGCCAGAAGAAGCAAGAAAGGTCGTTCAAGAAACTCATGACGGACTCTGCGGTTCCCATCAAGCTGGGCCAAAGATGAAGCTGAAGATCAAAAGAATGGGTTACTATTGGCTCACGATGATTCATGATTGCCTCGAATATGCGAAGCAGTGTCACTCGTGCCAAATTCACGGGGACTTCATCCACCAGCATCCAAATCCATTAAACCTAACATTGGCTTGCTGGCTATTCGAAATGTGGTGAACCGATATAATCGGGCCCATCGAGCCAACATCATCCAATGGACATCGGTTCATACTAGCAACAACCGATTACTTCTTTAAATGGGCAGAAACAATATCGTTAAGAGAGGTGAAGACGGAGAACATCCTCCATTTCTTCAAGACACATGTCATCTACCGGTTCTGCACTCCACGACGGATCATCTCGGATAATGGGCCGGCCTACAGAAGCCATAAGATCAGTCGCTTCGCACAACAGCATAATATAGATTAGAGATAATCTTCAGTTTATAATCCCCGTGCTAACGGTCTAGCTGAGGCTTTCAAAAAGACCTTGACAAAGATCATAAAGAAAACGGTGTCCAGAAATAAGAAGGACTGGCACGAGAGATTGCATGAAGCTCTTTGGGCCTATTGGACCATGTTCAAGACGGCCACAAATACAACGCCATTTGCGTTAGTATTCGGCACGGAAGCGGTACTTCCCTTAGAGATAGAGCTACCCTCTCTACGAGTGGTGGTTCGGTACGAACTGACGGATGAAGAAAATGCCCATCTTCTGCTTGAGGAGCTCGATGCCCTCGATGAAACTCGTCTCATGACGCAGCAAAACCTAGAAACTTACAAAGCAAGGATGACGCGCTCATACGAAATATTGACTAGGCTGAGAACATTCCGCCAAGGAGAACTCGTGCTAGTCGTAAAAAGACCTATGATCCCCAATCATGCTAAACGGGGGAAATTCGAGCCAAACTATGAGGGTCCGTACATTATAGACAAGGTCTACCAAGGTGGGGCCTACCTGCTTATGGATATGCATGGTGAAAGACACTTCCGGCCAATAAACGGCAGGTTCCTTAAGAAATACTACGCTTGACAAGTCACGGCTCTGGTTAATGACGACGCTCGTATCCGCTCTGTTAGTGCACGGCAGCGCCCCGGCCGTCTGTACGAGGCCAAAATGCGGAATACAAAACTTTTCTATAAACTAGAACCTGCGCTACCGCGGACTTTTAAAACCGGATCGGGCCATTAACCTACTCCTAGCAAACTAGAGAATGGGTAGAGAGCTACACCGAGCGATCCGTGTCCTTCGGTCTTCGGCCTCCATCCCGATCTCCTCGCGGAATCTCCGGTCTTCATCTCCTCGTCGGAAAAGGGGCACCACATCGCCGGGTTCTTTTACAGGCTCCCACCTCTGGACCGAGGCAACTCGGGCACGAAGTTGGCGAGCCGACGTGTCCAAGAATGCTGTAGGCTAAGTGTAGAACACTGGGTCTCATGGGGTTACTAGAAGTTGCCATTTTATGAAGGTGGAGGAATGAGCTTTTGGAGATGAGCTAAAAGGATTTTGTGCAAGCCAAAAGAACAAATTTCCCACCCCAAAAATTTGGGACAGCCCCCTCTCTTGTTGTGGCCGGCCATGACTTTAAGAAGTGAGAAGAGGGAGTGAGCAAAATGTTGTGCAGGGAGAGAGGGAATAATCCAAGAGAGAGAAAAAGGTTGATCATGATAAGGAACAATGATCACCAACAAAGTCCAATCCTCATCAACCATCTCATCAAGCAAAAGTAAACAATGATGAATAAAAGAAGTCAAGGGATGGTGCACAATCATGAAGCAACCATGTGCCACTAAAAGTCTTCTCCATTATTAAAAGCACATTTGCAAATAACCCCCTCCACCAAAATTCAGCCAAAGAAAGAAACAAAGGAAAATGGCCGAAGCCGGAAAGCAAACTGGCAACTTCAGAAAAACGATCCCGTAATAAATTACAGGAATACCCCGCGACTGTATATACATACCCTCGTTTGTATTCCGACCGAATACAAATGCAATGAGACAAAATCTATACTGTACAATACTAGGATTCGGGTTAAACCAAAGCCCGCTAGTATTATTCGTCCGATCATGATCCGTGCAATACCGCACGTACATGATCGAATCCTGCCATATATCCATACGGCCTCTACAGCGTTTCGCCCAAAACTTGAGAAACTGTCTGTGGGCGACTCTAAAGACTCGTTAACACTTTGGCTGTGGATTTAACCACTAGCACGTCAGAGGTATTAGCCATACATAACGGGAGACCAGGTATTGACCAAAAGGGACGTCGATGAGCAAACTCATCCTGACACCCTACTGAGCCTGTCAGTGACAATATCCGTACAGTCCGGTCCGTTCGTCTATGAACATCGCATGGCGGGCCTAGGGGGTTGGTAAAAGTCAGACCCCCAAAAGCGGTATAAGTCTTGTCGGAGTGTAGGCCAGAACACCCTGAGATACTACTGGAATACCTACCAGTAAATCTCCTGCCTTGGCCAAGGACTTTGTGTAATGGCTCTCCTAGACACAGCACGACCTCACCCCCAATACTGGAAGAGACGAACCCCTGCAGATCCGCTTACTGCCTCCATGTGGCTCGGGACTGTACCCAACTAAAACCTGTTTGCACGACTCCTTTGAGCGTGGTAGGGTAGTAATCAAAGTACAGTAGGAACTCACACGAGACAAATGATGATCTCAGGTCGATGAACTAACCTGTACACATGTCACCAGGGAACTGCTATCTGACGTCTGGTATAATCCCAACTAGCATGTTCCCGGCGAGTCCTGTCCGGTGTACTCATAACCTAATGAGCACCTGTATACATCTTACGTGAACCAACTGACACCAGTGGCTTGTGAGACCGGCCACCGCCCCTTGTCGGGGTCTCGACTGTATACACTAGTCTACTCTGGAGTATCGATGCCCTGTCTTGAAACTCCCACGACTAGGGACCTTTTAAGGATATACTTATAGACCCCAGCTCCCATGTATATGATCGCCATCATACTGCTGGCAGTCAAGCAAGAATCCTAGAGGCTCTATCAACACGCAATAGTGACCTGTAAGGTCACCTAAAGCAGTACACGATGATAAAGATAAACTAGATAGCATACTATCATCTTGAGTAAGACTGTCCTACCGGTATAGGTCCTCTCTCAATCATTGCCTGTGATCCAATAATTAACTCTGAGGGCACTATCTCCAACACTCGTTGTCTTCCTGAGTCTAAAATCTATAAGTAATATCCAGCGAAATCTCGCCTCAAAATCCTCACGGACTGAGATGTCCTTAAACTAGCTATGGACCAAGATGTCCTTAAACTAATAATAGACTGAGATGTCTTTAAACAAACAATGGACCAAGATGTCCCTAAACTAACAACGTCGCCTCAAACATGGAGATAGTGGAATGCAAGTCCACAAGTCCCAGCGGTGAGGACTACAACTCAAATCCCACCGGTAAGCAAATCGGTCACATACGCCGAAACTATTCTCGAGAGTTTCATCGTAAAAAAACAAAAAAAAAACGGTACGTCCATAAGCGAAATGGGCACGGATGAAAACTCGAAAGGGCTCCGTGAGTAAAAATAGCAGGACTGCCGGCGAGTTCGTGAAAACCCAAAAGGGCGCAAACTTGTAAAAAAAAATTCATGCACACTTGCAAAGTCCTCTTGACCTTGTAAGGAGAAAATACCTATGTGAGATCCTTACGACTCACAAGGGAGCAACACATTTAGGGATCCCCACGATTCCTAAGGAGAAATTACACTTACGGGATTCTCATGACTCGTAAGGAGAATCCCCCTTATAAGACCCGCACGGTTCATAGGATTTGAAAGCCTTAAGTTACAGAGATCTGAACCTGTTCTTAAGCCATCACATCCCCCAGTTTTCCCTACAAACGGTTCAATATTGACCCTTGTATACAATCCATGGGCGCAAATAAACGTTTTCCTAACCAAGTCCCATCAACGACGAGGAATGTCCTCATGCGGTGAACGACACTTATAAGTCCTCTCGACTTTTAAGGAGAAAACACTCTTGTAAGATCCTTATGACTTATAAGAGAACACGCACTTAAGAATCCTCACGATTCCTAAGGAGAAAACGCACCTACGAGATCCTCACGACTCGTAGGGAGAAACATCTTTATGAGACCCTTACGGCTCATGAAGTCAAAAGCCTTAGTCGACAGGATCCTAAGCCTGTTTGCTAAGCCACCTTTGTTCGAATAGACAAAGGCAAATGATGATTCGTTCCTGGCAATATCCCAATTGTAACGATGCTGATGCCTAAATCAGTATCAAATTCCAAGTCCTTTCACGGCAAATGATGATTCGCTCCTAGCAATATTCCAGTCGTAGCGATGCTGATGCTAAGATTGGTATCGGACCTCGGGTTCCATACTCGGAATAAAAATCAGCGAGCAAAAATGCATATGAAATAGCCGAAATGTTCGGGCAACGCGCAATAAAAATCAGCGAGCAAAATATGCATATAAAAATAGCCGAAATGTTTAGGCAACTCGCAATAAAAAGCAGTGAGTAAAAAGAAAAAACAGCCGAAATGATTGGGCACCGCGAAAAAATAGCCGAAATGATTGGGCGATCGCGACTTTCATGATACAAAAAGCTGAAATGATAGAGTATTAAGGAAAGAAATAAAATAAAAATGAAAGTTTTGCCCTGTGGGTGAAATCACATCGACCCCTGTATACAATCCATGGGCACAAACGAAAAGGGAACCATATTGTCCCACCAAGCTTCGTCATGGGGAAGCCAGATCTCGATGGCTACATCTACAGCCTAGAAATCAAGAACGGCATTCCTTATCATTCCAACCAGAAGCAGATACGATGTCAGCAAAATGGAGCCACGACAAAGTCCCTTAGTTCCAAATCTCGACGATTCATAGACAGTCTAGAGACTACCTCGGAGCCACGGCAAAGTCCCCTAGTTCCAAATCTCGATGGTTCACAGACAGCCTAGAGACTACCTCGGAGCCACGGCAAAGTCCCCTAATTCCAAATCTCGATGGTTTATAGACAGCCTAGAGACTACCTCGGAGCCACAGCAAAGTCCCCTAGTTCCAAATCTCGACGGTTCACAGACAACCTAGAAACTACCTCGAAGCCACGACAAAGTCCCTTAGTTCCAAATCTCGACGGTTCACAGACAGCTTGGAGACTACCTCGGATCCACGACAAAGTCCCCTAGTTCCAAATCTCGACGGTTCAAAGACAACCCGAAGACAACCTTGACATTCGTCGCAATATTGCAAACACAATGTCAACCAATGAAGCAAAGGAAGATCCTTAGCTTCAGGGTCTTGACGGCAACTCAAATGAGACCAGAAAGACCATCGGAGATCATCCTGCTCCAGCGCGGAGTGGTCATGACTCATCGGGTTTCCTAAACTGATCCTAACCTCAAGTAAAAAGTGACATGGAATACCTTAAAGCTTGCTCTTTCGACGGTAATATTAACTGGAAGATTACTTGAAGACGTCTTGTCCAGCCCCCGAAAGGATCAGAGACACGGCAGTTGCGGAGCTATCCGAATAGCAAGATTGCATATCGAGGAATACATCGGCCAATGCGACGGTGCGATGGATAAAAAACCCTAGTACCACAGACCCTAACAGACTTCTATTAGCAGGAATTAACAGTGACGTTAGGACTGTAAGTCGATGTGCAACATCCCACGACTTGTATGGAGGCGGAAATATAAAAAACGATCTTGTTCTTTGCTTAAACATCGACTAACCGCATGAATCGAAGCTAAACGATAACTAACATCAAACATAGAAGTTCCAAACTACTATGTGAAGTGATTATACCTAAAGAACCGTGTCCTTCGTCTTTACGAACTCTACCTCCTCCTCGACCTTCTCTAAGTAGTAGACGATCCACCACGAGAGCTTTACTCCAAGCTTTGCCTCTAAACTTAAGACAACTAGGTTTCTTTAAGTGCTAATCAAAGTACCTAGAAGATATAGAGTGAGGGTTATGGTTTAATTAGTCTAACTAATTCTTGTACTCAACACATGAGAGGGGAGGATTAGGGTTTGAAGAGAGAGAGCTTGAGGAGAGAGAAGATGAACATAATAAAATCAGAAGAGAAAATGAGTTATCATAATATATATCAAGCATTTTATTTTATCAAGAAAAGAAAAGAAAATGATTTACAACCATGCTTGATAAATATCTAATGGTGATTCATCTCCATGAGTCATTAAGCAATTATGAAGCATTAATGACATGGATGAATCATCCATATGACTCACTAATCTCATTCAATGTATATGCCACCTAAACCTCCTTAGTCACCATCTTCTAGAAGCTTCTCGCGTAATTACGAGAACGCCCATCCTATCCATGAAAACACGGAAAAACTTTAGACTGTATAAATCCAATAACCGGATACTAGTAGCTGGCTTAAACCAAAGACGACTAGTAAAAACTGTCCGAAAGTCGTATGTGCGTAAACACACGTATGCGTCCGAACCCTTGTCGTAAAACCATACGACCTCTATATCGTTTCGCCTGGAGTAGGGAAACTCTCTGTGTGGGACTCTAGAGACTACGCTGGCAGTGGGTTTAACCACAGACCGCAAGCGGCACTAGCTGTACGTAACGGTCCCCAGGTAGAAGTCGATAAAAAGGCCGATGAGGAAACCCATCCGAACTCCTACTAAGTCTGATGTGACAATCTCCGTACAGTCCGGTCTGTTCGTCTAAGACTATCGCATATCGGGCCTAAGGGGCGGCAAGCGTCAGTCCCCTAATAGCAGTATAAGTCGTGTCGGAGCGAAGCACATTATACCCTGAGAAACTACTGGAACCTACCAGCAAATCTCGCTTGCCCTTGCCAGGGACTTTGCGTAATGGCTCTCTGACACAGCGCGATATCAACCCCCAATACCGGGAGAGACGAATCCTGTCTAACCGCCACTGCCTCCAAGTGCTCGGGACTGCACCCAACTGCTACCTGTTTGCACGACTCCTTTGAGCCGTGGTAGGGTAGCAATCTAAGAACAGTGGGACACACTCGAGGAGAAGTAGCAGTGTCAAGTCTGCGGACTATGTTGTACTCATGTCACCTAGGAACTGTTCATTGATGACTGGTATAAAACCAACCAACAGTTCCCTGTGAGTCCTGTCCGGTGTACCCGTAACCTAACGAGCACCTGCATACTATCTCCAGTACGACGTACTGATGGCTGTGGGACAGACCATCTCCCCAACTGGGATGGGAAGCGTACCCACTAGTCTACTCCGGAGTATCGATGCCCTGTCTCGATAATCCAACGACTAGGGACCTGAATAAGGATGTGCTTGTAGACTACCCAGCCCCCACTAGTGTGACTGCCATCACAACGCTGGTAGTCAAGCAAGATCCTAAGAGCTCTATCAATACGTATACTCACATATTAAGATAGAAAAACCAAGTAGCATACTACCATGTTTAGCAAGACTGTTGTATACATGTGAATATCCCAAGCTTCCATTAAGTAATATACAAACTAGTATGATACAGTAATGGCCTTCTAGGGCATAAACACTAACAATCTCCTACTTGCACTAGGGCCATGTACTGGCGTATCGAAGACCGATGATCTCGAGTAGCCTCTCGAACTGAATCTGAGGTAGAGCCTTAGTGAATGGATCAGCAACGTTATCCTCTGTATTTACTCTCTTTACCTCGATCTCCTGGCGATCTACGATCTCCCTGATCAGGTGATACCGCCTTAAGATATGTCTGGACTTCTGATGGGACCTGGGTTCCTTCGCTAAAGCTATAGCGTTGTTGTTGTCGCAATACAGAGGTATTGGACCAACACTGGTAGGAACCACCTGAAGTTCTGTGAGGAACTTCTTCATCCAGACAGCTTCTTTTGCGGCATCGCAAGCAGCTATGTACTCCGCTTCCATCGTTGAGTCAGCAACGGTGTCCTGCTTAGAACTCTTCCAACAGACCGCCCCTCCATTGAGGGTAAAGACATAACCCGACATGGACTTGGAGTCATCCTTGTCACTCTGGAAGCCGGAATCAGCATAGGCCTCCATCCTGAGGTCTTTTCCTCCGTAAACCTGTAGGGTTGCTAGGCACGCGCACAAGGGTCTACGAGGCATCAACCATGCCCAATTAAAAATTTAGCCATGCCGAACAACCCGAATACGGAACTTTAAACTAAAGATTAGGCGAAAACTAGCATGCTAAACACTTTAACACTAAGTGAGAGGGATTACAACCTTTGTAGATCCGGTCCTTCACTTCATATGCTCCGTGTTGTGGTCCCTTCGCTGCGATCATCGGGATCCGGACTCTCGAGAGGTTCCACGAAGAGAAAGATGCAACCTTTGCTTCCGATCTTCGATACTAAGATGATCTACCTTGAAGTTTCTTTAACACAAGCTAACACTCATGAAATGATGTGAACACCCTCATCTAAATGGCAAGGGAAGATGAGGATGATGAAGTAGGATTTTTGCTCTCTTTATTTATCTTTTTCTCATATTTATTCATCACTTTGGAAAAATCTAGCAAGCTTTTTCATGAAAGAATGAAGGAAGAAGAAGATGAACATGATAAGAATCCTTTTGTGATGAATAGAAAATGAAATGATATGAAGAAGAATGCAACCATGGTTGACTTAACCATTGTAGAGAATTGACTAGGGTTAGGGTTTGGGTTGGGTTAAAGCATGAGTCACTTGTAAATATCTTTATCATGACAAAACCAAAACCTTCTAGAAACATCTAGAAAGCTTAACCCTAATCCAAACCCTAATCATGTTTAAACTCCACTAAACAAGTTGCATTAGTTATCATATCATGTTACAATATTATATATCATATATATAATATTTATTGTAACAAAATAAAATAATACAATTAACATATATCGCATATATATCAATGTATTATCCGAGGAAGAAAAAGAATCTTTTAGTGAGCAAATATTAGTTAATGTAATTTAACATATCATATATATTATTATACATTAAATTATCGAATCAACACTTGATCCGACAATCCGGCTATATCGCATATAACCGACTAATATTTATCCGTACCGATTCATCGAATCAACACTTGATCCGATGATCCGGCTGATATCAAATATCGCGAGAATATAATACGGTATCATATATAGCATTATCCTCGGTCCCGCATATATCACATATGTGCTCCTACTCCGTTTTGCCTGAGTCAAGAAACCTCTGTGTAGGACTCTAAAAAATCGTCAATACGCCGGCAGTAGGTGATGATCATATCAAACACCCACAAGCTGCAAGCGGTCAGGTAAACGTAACAGCTACCCAGGTATTGAGCGCTCAGAAGATCAACAAGCAAGCCTGTACATTCTCCTGCGAATCCAAACAGCAACACTCCCGTACAGTCCGGTCTCGTCGTTTGATATGTCGCATATCTCGCCTAGGGGTGGTAAACGTCAGACCCCAGTAGCTTGATAAGTCGTGTCGATTTGAGGTCTATAACGGTTCGAGAAACTACTGATAACACTTACCAGTAAATCTCAGCAACCCTGGCCAGGGATTTCCGGTTATAGCCAATCGAACACAGCACAACATCAACTCCCTATACCGGGAGAGACGAATCCCCTCCTATCGCTCATTGCCTCCATGTGATTCGGGACTGTACCCAAAAGCTACCTTTTTGCACGCCCTCTTGGACGTGGTATGATGGAAATCAAAGCACAGTGGGAACCACACAAGACTCTATGACGATCTCGGGTCAATAGACTACTTTGTACCAGTGTCACCGGAGAACTGCCATCTGACGTATGGTATAATACCATCTGGGAGTTCTCGGCGAGTCCGTCCAGTGTACCCAGTCTCCACTGAGCACCCGTACACCATCCTTGATGTCAAACACCGATGGATATGGGATCATCCATCGCCCATCATATGGGTCAAGATGCGTATACGCTAGTCTACTCTGGTGCATCGATGCCCTGTCTCAATACACCCTCGAATAGGAACAGTTATAGGATGTACTAGTCGACTACCGTGGCCCCACTAGTATGATCTCATCATAGTCCCAGTAGTCGAGTACATATCCTAAGGGCTTTATCAACATGTAACATAGAGACAATCAGAGTACATGTTAAGATAAAGTACAACCAGATAGCATACTATCATGTCGAGCAAGAAAGTCCTCCCTATATATGTCCTAGCATCCACTACAATATACATCGTATGTACAGTAATGGCCTCTAGGGCATACATATAACTAACAATCTCCCACTTGTACTAGGGCCATCTGTTATGGTATCGCATACCCAACAATTAGCTGCGGTTGAGGTATCTCATACTTAACCATCCCATAAAAGTCTCTACTGGGAAAAAGGCCTTTGTGAGTGGATCCGCGCTGTCGTCCTCTGTGTCTACTCTCCTAACCACGATTTACCTGGAGATCAACCATCTCCATGATTAGGTGATACTGCCTAAGAATTATATCTGGATTTCTGATGGGACGGTAGTTCCTTGGCTGAAGCCACAACTCCATTGTCACACAATGGTTGGAACGAAGTTCATCTTATGAACTTATAAATATCCAGACTGCCTCTTTTGTAGTATCCTTGGTAACGATGTATCTTGCCTTTAATCATCTAGTAAGTCACGGTATCTAGCTTGGAACTCTTCCAACATACCGTCCCTCCACTGAAGGTAAAGACAATGCCCTCGACTGACATTCAGTCGTCCTCATCAGCCTGGAACCTTTCCAGTGATTCTCCCTAGGATCGATTGATACCATCTCACTACAACTAGTGAGAATCCTAATATCCAATTAGATCTATCTCATAGATCCAAAACCTAGGATTTAGTAGGTATCATTTTGATCCTATATGGAGAATCCTTGTGATAAGCGGAGATTGACCGAGCGTAGCATAGGAAACTCCTTCCCTATCAAGAGTATGTCATCCACGTACTCTACGAGGATCACCACCATACTCCCTACTACCTTTTTTGTATATACAAGGTTCATCTACCATTTTGAAGAAGTCAAACTCTTTGACTAGCACATCAAAACAGATGTTCCAACTCCGCGATGCCTGTTTTATCATATAAAACATCTTGCACACGTTTCCGCTGCTCCCACTGACTGCGAAGCCCTCTGGCTGTGTACTTATAGACGCTCTCTTCTAAAACATCATTTAGAAAAGCAGTCATGACACCCAACCACCAGATATCATAGTCATGGTATGTAGCCGTGGCAAGTAGGATCTGGATGGACCTAAGAATAGATCCTTAGAAAAGGTTTCAACATAATCCATACCTGGTCTATGATGCAAACCTTTAACAAGTCTAGCTTTGAAAGTCTCAACTTTTCCATGTACACCAAGTAATCTTCTCAAGATATACTTGCTCCTGATGGGGATTTAACCCTTCAGATAAAGCAACCAAAGTCCATACTTTGCTGGTGTATAAGGATTCCATCTCAGATCGATAAGCACCCAACCATTCTTACAGAGTCTCACTCCTGATGGCCAGCTCGAAACTAGTTGGGTCATCATCTCATGATGCAATCCTCTCTCCCACTGTCATAGAGAAACCAAAGTATCTCTCAGGTGGGTGAGGAACCCTACTAGATCGGCGGAGTGGCTGAGGTTCGTTGGTAACTATTGAATCCTTTGGTTCTATCAAATCATCTGCTGTAGTTTGTATAGCTGGAACATTTCCAGTTCTACATAACAGACCTTTCCTAGAGCTTGTCCGGATTTTGCTTTTAGACATAGGCCGGACAATCCCAAATCTTAACAAGCTTAAGATATGGGCTCTTCCCTTTCCATATCATATATGAAGTGGTAGGCAACTGATTTGATTTGAACCCTATTCAATAGGTATGCAACTTCACAAGTGCATAACTCCCTAAAGGAAATAGGAAACTCAGTAGTACTCATCATAGAGCACACCATATCACATAGGGTGCTATGGCTCCATCCCGATACACCGACGTGCTGTGGTGTATACGGAGGAGTAATGCTGAGAGAGAATCTCATTCTCCTTTAGAATAGTCCAGGAATTCCGTGCTTAAGTATTCTCCTCCTTGATCACATCATAGGACATAATACTTATACCCGTATTTTGGTTCTCTACTTCTAATTTATATTCTGTGAATATCTCAAAAGGTTCGGACCTGTGTTTCAACAGAAACATATGTCTGAATCTTGAGAGATTATCAGAGAATGTAATGAAGTACAAAGAACCGGTCTTGGCATGTGTAGACAGGAGACTTTCATACATCAGCATGTATCAATTCCCAAGAGTTCACTAACTCTTTCTCTGTTTCCAATAAACAGAGCTATGGTCATCTTATCTTTGTGACATGACCGGCAAGTTTCACAAGATGTAAATTCAAACTAATTTAAATATGCATCTATATGTAACTTCAGCCAGTCGGGTCGCATTGATATGACCTAGTCTACAATGCCTCAAGAAGGATTCGTTCATTTCTGAACTCTTCCTCTTGTGTGTGTTCCGTATACTAAGAACTGTAGTTTGATTTAGAACGTCAATGCTTTTAGATAACGTGCCTGAACCGATCAACTCTTGATATAGAAAATGTTCAAAACATTATCGAACAATACAAAATTATATCACTTCTTTAATAAAGAGACTGATATGATTTTGTATATCAGGTTCGGTATCTAATAACATTTGTTCAGAATCAATGTATTCAGGTAATATAGGGTGATAGTGACCAACAGACTTGGCTGCAACACTTGCACCATTTTCTGTCTCATGAAACTTATCACCCGTTCTCAGTTCTCTACCTATCTGTAGCCCATGTAACAGATTACATATACGGGATCCTGATCCGGTATCACATACCCAGGACGTAAAGGTTACTGAGAAACAGTTCTGTGTAATGAACACACCCGAAAATGATGCATCAACATGCACTTTCTTCGTTTGGGCGGCACGGGAATCCTGGTAATCCCCAATTTCCTGCTCTGTCTTATAACAATTATAAGTTAGAGCGGGACCAACGTTCCTCAGCTCAGTATAACAAGCGGGTTCGGTCAATATATCCGTTTTATTATCTTGATTAAGGCGTGATATGGTCGCTACCTGAAGAGAGAGAAGAAAACACTCAGCGTATGCTCTTGCAAGATTAGATTGGTTATATAATATATCTAATCAGGATGTCTCCCACTGTTTTAGTCAAATCTTCCTTCAAACCCTAAAAGGAAAGACTAGCCGGGATTAATTACACGCTACAAGTTCGCCAATCTTTCAGCCAGGCCAGTGTCGGTACTTTGAGGGAGGTCCCCCGTGCTTTCGCACGAACCTAATTAAAGTAAACCTCGTTTTCCCAGAGGCGTAACCCCGTTAACACCTTTCTAGACACCTACTTGATCGGCTAATTGTAATGTGTAAAACTCTCCCAGGAGTAACTCTTACTCGCAGCGGGTATTGGGATCCAACCATCTCATAGAAGGTATGCAATCTCATTGCAAATTTCAACACTTGAAATTCCCAATAATATTTTGCCCCTAGCGTCCTATGACCTTGACGAAGGCCAAACTACCCATAGTCCGCTAGTCAAGTTCAACCCGTTCATTTCTTGATTGAATTAAACCCACCCGCACGATCCTTGACGAAGGCCAAACTACGCCATACGAATACCCTAATCCAATCGCATCGTATGCTAGCAGATAAGCACTAGTTAGCTACCGTACACTACGCCTTGACGAAGGCCAAACTACCGCAGCACGAATGCTAACTAGTACTTATCTGAAATGACGGAAGGATACGACAGGTTTTTAAGAAAACCTATTGCGTAATGAACTTGATATCGTTGTAGAATCGAGTGATTTTTAATGGAGTGTTTTTGAGGCTTTTCTAGTTTTGCTAAAGGGGTCACTCCCGGTGAAGGGATCGTCGGCCCTTTCCTCATCGAATAAGGTGCAGGATATATCATATATACCGCTGTGCAAAGCAAGAACTATAGAAGCAATCAAAAGACAAACCGAGTTTGTAGCATCTGCCAGTTATTGCTAAAGGAGTCACTCCAGGTGAAGGGATCTCGGTCCTTTCCTTATCGAATAAGGTGCTGGATGTTCTACAAGGAACACCGCTATGCAAAGCAAGAACTAGAGCTACCAGTTTTTATAAACAAGTTTCTACAATATCTTAGGTTTCTTTTATTTCATTAATCTCATTAATGAAGTCCCATTTTATTATGCTTCACAAGCATCTCTTTTGAAAACGAAATCTGCAATATAACATATATCTCATATATATAATATAAACATTCGTCACAGGCAGTAATATGATCTCATCACAGAACATTGCAGCAGAAGAACATATATGAAATATTGGATATACTAGGACGTCCGTGTTTTCAATACGAGCCTGTATAAAACACGGATTCCACGGTCGCGATGAATAGCCAAACCCACATCCCTAGACCCCTACGAGAGCGGCAAGTAACACTGCCAATTCTAGGGTTAGGAGACCCGGTCTCGACTCCTCGAGATGGTCTCCCACTGGACCCTAGAACCCGGTTACTTGTGCTCCCCCCCTTGGGTCTACCTAATGCGGAAAAGAAAATAATATACAACGGTGACATCTTCCGCTACCTGGAAGTGCCCCAATAAAAGAATATTACATACAAATGAATTTTACATGAATGAAAAAGAAAAAACTCTCATCTCATATAAAACCCCCGGCTATTCAAACGCGACGATCCAATAGAACATATCACAGCATCACATAATATCTCATATCATCAGCGTAAGCAAGTATGCGTATCCCGATTGTCGTTGATGTATAGCAACGAAGCTGGCGATACACCACATACTACGCTTACGGTCACAGAAAAGAAAGTGTAAAACTACAACAGTTGGAATCCGCAACCTCCTTAGACATCGCATGCCTAACCAAATGAATTCCTTAGACATCGCATGCCTAACAATTATAAACTCTGCATTTTAGTCTCATTATCGAAAACTATTTTCAATATCAAGTCGGGCAATTCAACAAGATTCCCAACATCCTGATCGAATGCTCGTCGCAAACTTTAGTAGGCGGCTGCACCCCTGATACCGTCGACGAAGTGCACTAAGGCGGAACACCGCTACCGCGAGCACCCGAACGGATGCTTTCGGCGACGGGGTTCTCCTACAGTAACTTGGTCGGGGCTATGGGGCATGGCTGTCTATTAAGTTTACCCGGCGAGTATCCGCGTACGCTACGTGATTGCGACGGACTTTTGATCACATCAAAATTCCGTGGCAACCGATCATTTGAGACTAAACTGCTATGTTTATAATATTGAATTAGTTATCTCATAACTACCTGTGGATTCCAAATATTGTATCACATTCCAGATAAATAGATAAAGTTAAACTTTCCGATCGAATCATCAAACACCCAAGATTTCCCCAATATATCTCAACACTTGAAAACAGTTTAAAAACATCCATTACATGCCACAGTACCAATGGTCCAGCCGTAGAAGGGTCAAGCCAACGCCTCACATGAGGCACGCCGTACTGCCCCAAACCCTAAGGTTCAAAAGGCAGTTCAAGACGGTCACATAATCGAGTTAAGGTTTGTTGTCTTCTAGAGGGTCCACCGCGTTACTTGCATGACTTAGAACATTCTTAAACTCGAGAAAAAATATCCAACTTTTGAAAAATTTTCCGAAAGGGGAAAAAGTAAGTTATTGATATCCGTTCGAACTTATTAACAATTTTTAAAAAATATCCGGACAAACTAAACAAAGTTATAATATCCGATCGAATCTTTAAGTCCCCAATACAACCCAGATAATTCAACAGTTGAATAAATATTAAAAATTCCCAGAGAACTCAGCACCAGAAAATAGGAATTACTGCACAAATATCAATGCAATAGGAGACCGTACGACCGCGGAACCGCCGCACATGCCAGGCTCGTGCCGCGGTTCCGCGGTGGTTTAATTGAATTAGGCACCCGTATTTTGCAGTAATTCATATTAGACCCTGCTTAATTTTCTGCATATTTTTAATATGAAAAAATCACAGTTTTGAAAAAATTTCCAGAAACTAGGGTATATCGGGTTTTCCGGGTTCGATCGGACTTTTAACTTCGTTCAGACTTCGCCTAAAGCTCTAGCTTGGCTCTGATACCACTGTAGGGTTGCTAGGCACGCGCACAAGGGTCTACGAGGCATCAACCATGCCCGATTAAAAATTTAGCCGTGCCGAACAACCCGAATACGGAACTTTAAACTAGAGATTAGGCGAAAACTATCATGCTAAACACTTTAACACTAAGTGAGAGGGATTACAACCTTTGTACATCCGGTTCTTCACTTCATATGTTCCGTGTTGTGGTCCCTTCGCTGCGATCATCGGAATCCGGACTCTCGAGAGGTTCCACGAAGAGAAAGATGCAACCTTTGCTTCCGATCTTCGATACTAAGATGATCTACCTTGAAGTTTCTTTAACACAAGCTAACACTCATGAAATGATGTGAACACCCTCATCTAAATGGCAAAGTAGGATTTTTGCTCTCTTTATTCATCTTTTTCTCATATTTATTCATCACTTTGGAAAAATCTAGCAAGCTTTTTCATGAAAGAATGAAGGAAGAAGAAGATGAACATGATAAGAATCCTTTTGTGATGAATAGAAAATGAAATGATATGAAGAATAATGCAACCATGGTTGACTTAACCATTGTAGAGAATTGACTAGGGTTAGGGTTTGGGTTGGGTTAAAGCATGAGTCACTTGTAAATATCTTTATCATGACAAAACCAAAACCTTCTAAAAACATCTAGAAAGCTTAACCCTAATCCAAACCCTAATCATGTTTAAACTCCATTAAACAAGTTGCATTAGTTATCATATCATGTTACAATATTATATATCATATATATAATATTTATTGTAACAAAATAAAATAATACAATTAACATATATCGCATATATATCAATGTATTATCCGAGTGAGAAAAATAATCTTTTAGTGAGCAAATATTAGTTAATGTAATTTAACATATCATATATATTATTATACATTAAATTATCGAATCAACACTTGATCCGACAATCCGGCTATATCGCATATAACCGACTAATATTTATCCGTACCGATTCATCGAATCAACACTTGATCCAATGACTCGGCTGATATCAAATATCGCGAGAATATAATACGGTATCATATATCGCATTATCCTCGGTCCCGCATATATCACATATGTGCTCCTACTCCGTTTTGCCTGAGTCAAGAAACCTCTGTGTAGGACTCTAAAGAATCGTCAATACGCCGATAGTAGGTGATGATCATATCAAACACCCACAAGCTGCAAGCGGTCAGCTAAACGTAACAGCTACCCAGGTATTGAGCGCTCAGAAGATCAACAAGCAAGCCTGTACATTCTCCTGCGAATCCAAACAGCAACACTCCCGTACAGTCCGGTCTCGTCGTCTGATATGTCGCATATCTCGCCTAGGGTGGTAAACGTCAGACCCCAATAGCTTGATAAGTCGTGTCGATTTGAGGTCTATAACGGTTCGAGAAACTACTGATAACACTTACCAGTAAATCTCAGCAACCCTGGCCAGGGATTTCCGGTTATAGCCAATCGAACACAGCACAACATCAACTCCCTATACCGGGAAAGACGAATCCCCTCCTATCGCTCATTGCCTCCATGTGATTCGGGACTGTACCCAAAAGCCACCTTTTTGCACGCCCTCTTGGACGTGGTATGATGGAAATCAAAGCACAGTGGGAACCACACAAGACTCTATGACGATCTCAGGTCAACAGACTACTCTGTACTAGTGTCACCGGAGAACTGCCATCTGACGTATGGTATAATACCATCTGGGAGTTCTCGGCGAGTCCGTCCAGTGTACCCAGTCTCCACTGAGCACCCGTACACCATCCTTGATGTCAAACACCGATGGATATGGGATCATCCATCGCCCATCATATGGATCAAGATGCGTATACGCTAGTCTACTCTGGTGCATCGATGCCCTGTCTCGATACACCCTCGACTAGGAACAGTTATAGGATGTACTCGTCGACTACCGTGGCCCCACTAGTATTATCTCATCATAGTCCCAGTAGTCGAGTACATATCCTAAGGGCTTTATTAACATGTAATATAGAGACAATCAGAGTACATATTAAGATAAAGTACAACCAGATAGCATACTATCATGTCGAGCAAGAAAGTCCTCCCTATATATGTCCTAGCATCCACTACAATATACATCGTATGTACAGTAATGGCCTCTAGGTCATACATATAACTAACAAAACCAAAAACATCTCCTTAGTCCTTCTTAGGTACTTGAGAATGTTCTTTACTGCTATCCAGTGATTCTCCCCTGGGTTTGCCTGATACCGGCTTACAACGCTCAATGCGTATGCTACATCTGGTCTGGTACATAATATCGCATACATTATAGAGCCTACCGCAGAAGCGTAGGGTATAATCGACATGCGTTCCCTCTCCAAATCAGTCTTGGGAGACATCTCTTTAGAGAGGGTGATTCCGTGACAAGCCGGTAGGTTACCGCGCTTAGAATCTTCCATACTGAATCTTTTCAATATGGTGTCTATGTACCTGGACTGTGAAAGTCCCAACATCCTCTTTGATCTATCACGATAGATCTGGATCTCCAGAATGTAGGTGGCATCACCCAGGTCCTTCATGGAGAATTTCTGTGACAAGAATCTTTTGACTGACTGTAGCATAGGAATATCATTTCCTATTAGGAGAATGTCATCCACGTACAAGACGAGGAATGCAACAACTCTCCCTACAATCTTACTGTATATGCATGGTTCATCTGGATTTTTGATAAAGTCGAATTCTTTGACAGTATCATCAAAACAGATGTTCCAACTCCGCGATGCCTGCTTTAGTCCATAAATGGACTTAAGCAGCTTGCATACTTTACCGCTACTCCCACTCTGAATGAATCCCTCTGGCTGATCCATATAGACGCTCTCTTCTAAATTTCCATTTAGAAAGGCCGTCTTTACGTCCATCTGCCAGATCTCATAATCGTGGAAGGCAGCAATAGCAAGAAGGACCCGAATGGATTTCAGCATAGCCACTGGAGAAAAGGTTTCGTCATAGTCCAAACCAGGTCTTTGATGGAAACCCTTTGCAATGAGTCTATCCTTATAGGTTTCAACCTGTCCATCTACACCAATCTTCTTTCTGAAGATCCACTTGCATCCTACGGGTTTTACCCCATCTGGAGTAGTGTCCAAAGTCCATACTTTGTTAGTGTACATGGACTCCATTTCGGTCCGCATTGCATCCAGCCATTTTACCGAGTCGCCGCTCTGAATGGCTTGCTGGAAGCTAGTAGGGTCTTCATTATCAATGACGCAATCTTCTCGATCCCCGTCTATGAGAAAACCGTAGTATCTCTCGGGTGGATGAGACTGCCTACTACTTCTGCGGATAGGCGCTGGTATGTCCCTTTCTTCTGAAACTTCTTGTTCTACCAAACTTTCAGAAACAGCCTGTGGTTCTGGAATTTCTTCCAGTTCTACTGCGCTCCCACTCTTCTGATTTTCTAAAAATTCAGTTTCTAAGAAGCGGGCATGAAGAGAAACAAAACACTTTTGTTCCTCTGCGTAGTAGAAGCAATATCCCATGGAATTCTTTCGATATCCCACAAGCTTACAGTCTACTGAGCGTGCCTCGAGCTTGTCCGGATGCTGCTTTTTTACAAAAGCTGGACATCCCCATGCCTTCAGGTACTGAAGATAGGGTTTCTTCCCACTCCACATCTGATATGGCGTGGTAGGCACAGTCTTGGTTGGAACCTTATTCAAAAGATATGCCGCTGATTCTAGCACATAACCCCAGAATGATCGCGGTAACTCAGCCTTACTCATCATGGAACGAACCATATCTAATAGGGTTCGATTCCTCTTTTCCGATACACCGTTGTGTTGTGGTGTGTATGGAGGAGTAAGCTGAGAGAGAATTCCTTTCTCTTTTAAGTAACCCAGGAACTCGGCACTTAAGTATTCACCACCTCGATCAGATCTCAGTGTCTTAATACTTTTGCCTATTTGGTTTTCCACTTCATTCTTGTATTCCTGGAATTTCTCAAAGGCCTCGGATTTATGCTTCATCAAGAAGACATGTCCATACCTAGAGAAATCATCCGTGAAAGTAATGAAGTAGGAATAACCACCTCGCGCATGTGTAGACATTGGACCGCACACGTCACTGTGTATGAGTCCTAAGAGCTCGCTCACTCTTACTCCGTGTCCAGTAAACAGAGTCTTTGTCATCTTTCCCATGAGACAAGATTCACAAGTGGCATAAGATTGATATTCGAACGGATTCAAATATCCTTCTCTATGTAACTTCGTTAATCGTGTTTCATTGATGTGACCTAGTCTACAATACCATAAGAAAGCCTGATTCATTTCTGGAGACTTTCTTTTAAGTGTGTTCTGGACATTGAAAACCTGAGCTTGATTCAATACGTATATACCGTCATCTAATGTACCGGACCCAATCAAAACTTGATTTAGGTGGATGTGAACTACATCGCTTACGAATGTAAAGTCATATCCCTCTCTTGAAAGTGAGGACACTGATATGATATTACAAGTCAAACTAGGTACATACGGACAGTTACGTAGAATCAATATCTGCCCACTTGTCAAACCTAGGCGATATTCTCCCACGGATTCAGCGTCCATGCTCATTCCGTTTGCAACTCTGAGAGACAAATCACCTATCCTTATAACTTTACGGTTTCTCAAAGCATGTAACGAATTACAGATATGAGATCCTGCTCCGGTATCTAGTACCCAGGAAGTAGAGTTAATTGACAAACAGTTCTCAATTACAAACACACTTGAGGCTGAAGCCACAACATGCTTCGTATCCTGGCTACTGGCTTCCAAAGCCCTGCAATCCTTCTGCCAATGTCCGTTCCCATAACAATAGGAACATCCCTCCTTGTCTACACCAATTCCCGAAACTTTTGCTCTTCCCTTTCCTCCTACTTTACTGACACTGTATATCGGCTTTGTAGAGGTCTTCTTCCTTTTATCCTTTGCTTTCGCCCTGGATGTAGAAGAAGAAGATCCCCCATTAAGCAAAGTTTGTGTCTCCCTGGTTTCTTTCAGGGTATAAGTAGAGGGTAGGGACTG
This sequence comes from Agapanthus africanus, assembly GCA_030015575.1. Classification (NCBI taxonomy): domain Eukaryota; kingdom Viridiplantae; phylum Streptophyta; class Magnoliopsida; order Asparagales; family Amaryllidaceae; genus Agapanthus; species Agapanthus africanus. Next base: position 132,845,760 of record JASDDO010000008.1, read on the forward strand.
TGGAAATAAGTCAGCATATGACATGTTTCCCAACGTGGTCTCCAGGTCCTTGAGCTCATCAATATAGCTAGTCATCGTAAGGACGTCGTCCCTTACAGATGACCCGTCAGCCGACCTCGCTTGAATTAATTCGTTCGAGGCCTCATATCTTGCGATATGAGATTGCTCTCCATATAAATCTTTGTTATGGAGAAAGATGGAAACTGAGTCCATCTTCTCGTGCTGCTTCTGGTTTATACCATCAACTGAAGCCAACACGAGGCACTTGGCTTTCGCTTTATCCTTTTCCTTTGTCTGATGGATATCCATATCCGCGACGGTGGAAACTGGACCTGGGATGGTAGGATCTTGAGTGGTAATAGGGTGGTCCAGCTTGTCATAGGCAATGGTCATCTGGACAGACCTTTGCCAGTTAGATTCAGTCAACTTGTTATCTAGATGTAACCTAGTCATGGTCACAAGGTCGCTGCAATGAGAGAGAGAGAAGAAAACACTTTAGCATGATGCTCTTGCAAGTTTAGATTGGTTTTTAATTTATCTAAACTGGATGGCTTCCACTGTTTCTCGAATCCTTCCTCAAACCATAAAAAAAGAATTAGCCAGGACTATTCTCACTGTACAATTCTTGCTTAACCGTTCAGTCAGACTAGTGTCGATACTTCGAGGGAGGTTTTCCAACGCTTTCGCGAAGTTCCTTAATTAAAGAACCTCTTTTCTCTGGGGGCGTAACCCCGCTGACACCTTTCTTGACACCTACTTGGTTTATAGCATTGATCGTTAAGTGACGAATATCCTGATGAGTAGCATATACTCACAGTAGGATCGGGATCCAAATATTATCGTATGATAATGTTGAAGGAATCCTACCAACATTCATCAAACTCCAAATGGTATGCATCTCTTTGCAAATTTCAGTTTCTTTAGAAATTCCCGATATATATTTTTTGCCCCATGTTCTTATGAACTTGACGAAAGCCAACAAATCATAAAACACATGTCAAGTTCTGCCCATCATTATCTTGTTAATTTGAACCCACCCGTATATACCCTTGACGAAAGCCAACAAGGTTATACGACTGTCCCAAACCAACTCATCTATCTATGCAACAAATGAATACCCCAGCAACTACCAAACACTATGCCTTGACGAAAGCCAACAAGCATAGCTTGAATACTACTGACCATCCATAAGAAATGACGGAGGGCTACGACTGGTTTTAGCGAAACCGTGAACGTAGTGAACTTGATATAATCGAAGGAACCTGATAGCTTTTTAAAAGGAGTGGTTAAAGCTCCGCAATTAAAAATTCTGCTCTTTTAAAATAACCGAGTGGTTTCTTTAAAATTGTTCCAACGATTCAACTTTTGGTTTATTTTCTTTACATTATAAATAATGCGTCCCATCATTAACCTATCATTGCAAAAAACAACGAAAATACAACGTCCTCTTATGCCATCCGCATTCACCACTGGGTCCCGTCATCACCCGTTAGGTTACTTAACTAACGACAGAGCGGGGGCTGGGATAGCGCGGGTGTAAAACATAAGTGACGTGTAAATAGCTATCATATATAGATATTGTACATTCGTCAGACGCAATAATAGGCATTCCAGATCTCATATGAACTTTATTGGATTTGCAAGCAATCCGCGTTTGTTGAGAGCCTGCAACAAAAGACGGATTACACAGTTGTGATGAATAGCCATTACCCCACCCAAGACCCCTACGGGTATGACAAACTACCCGCCCGGCAGTTTGTGCACCCCACCTTGGGTCTGTCCTAGGAGCAAAAACAGTAAAATGAAATAATACAATGGTGGCTACAACCGCAACCTGGATGTGCCCCACAAAAATAATATTACAACAAATTACATTTACATCAAATGAATTAAAAAATAACCCATCACAAAACCCCGGCTAAACATCACAACAGTCCAATACAGTTCACATCCACAAACAGATAAAATCCATTACAGAAATGTGCAACCCCCTGCCAACCGACATACTAGAAGTTAGAGGAGGTTTACGAACACATTATACAAACACAGATATAATCCAACAAGCAAATACCGTATAATTTCGATCGATTAATTTTGCTCCAATACTTCTCTGTAAATCTGAAACCTGAACAAAAATTAAAAAATTCCAGAAAATACCAAATATCACAGAGAACCCACACAGGAAAATTGGGCTGATGAATCGGCAACTCGGCGGTAGAATCGCGGCGGATCGGTGGGATCCGCCGCGGTTCCTCCGCGCTTTAGCCGATTCATGAGCCCAGTTTTCTTGGGTGTTCTAATACTATCATTTAGGGCTTTCTGAAGGTCCCTGAAAAATTTTTGGACCTCATTTAAAAATCGACAGAAACTCTTGATATCGGGGTTTTCCGGTTTGTTTTTTTTCCGTTCGAAATTCATACAATTTTGCAAGTGAGTTATTTATTGTTTAGCGAGGCTCTGATACCACTGTAAGTCGATGTGCAACACCGCACGACTTGCGGGGAGGCGGAAATATAAAAAACGATCTTGTTCTTTGCTTAAACATCGACTAACCGCATGAATCGAAGCTAAACGATAACTAACATCAAACATAGAAGTTCTAAACTATTATGTGAAGTGATTATACCTAAAGAACCCTGTCCTTCGTCTTTACGAACTCCACCTCCTCCTCGACCTTCTCTAAGTAGTAGACGATCCACCATGAGAGCTTTACTCCAAGCTTTGCCTCTAAACTTGAGGCAACTAGGTTTCTTTAAGTGCTAATCAAAGTACCTAGATGATATAGAGTGAGGGTTATGGTTTAATTAGTCTAACTAATCCTTGTACTCAACACATGAGAGGGGAGGATTAGGGTTTGAAGAGAGAGAGCTTGAGGAGAGAAAAGATGAACATAATAAAATCAGAAGAGAAAATGAGTTATCATAATATATATCAAGCATTATATTTTATCAAGAAAAGAAAAGAAAATGATTTACAACCATGCTTGATAAATATCTAATGGTGATTCATCTCCATGAGTCATTAAGCAATTATGAAGCATTAATGACATGGATGAATCATCCATATGACTCACTAATCTCATTCAATGTATATGCCACCTAAACCTCCTTAGTCACCATCTTCTAGAAGTTTCTCACGCAATTACGAGAACGCCCCTCCTATCTGTGAAAACACGGAAAAACTTTAGACTGTATAAATCCAATAACCGGATACTAGTAACTGGCTTAAACCAAAGCCGACTAGTAAAAACTGTCCGAAAGTCGTACGTGCGTAAACACACGTATGCGTCCGAACCCTTGTCGTAAAACCATACGACCTCTATATCGTTTCTCCTAGAGTAGGGAAACTCTCTGTGTGGGACTCTAGAGACTCGACTACTACGCTGGTAGTGGGTTTAACCACAGACCGCAAGCGGTACTAGCTGTACGTAACGATCCCCAGGTAGATGTCGATAAGAAGGCCGATGAGGAAACCCATCCGAACTCCTACTGAGTCTGATGTGACAATCTCCGTACAGTCCGGTCTGTTCATCTAAGACTATCGCATATCGGGCCTAGGGGGCGGCAAGCGTCAGTCCCCTAATAGCGGTATAATTCGTGTCGGAGCGAAGCCCATTACACCCTGAGAAACTACTGGAACCTACCAGCAAATCTCGCTTGCCCTGGCCAGGGTCTTTGTGTAATGGCTCTCTGACACAGCGCGATATCAACCCCCAATACCGGGAGAGACGAATCCTGTCTAACCGCCACTGCCTCCAAGTGCTCAGGACTGCACCCAACTGCTACCTGTTTGCACGACTCCTTTGAGCAGTGGTAGGGTGGCAATCTAAGAACAGTGGGACACACTCGAGGCGAAGTAGCCGTGTCAAGTCTGCGGACTATGCTGTACTCATGTCACCTGGGAACTGTTCACTGACGACTGGTATAAAACCAACCAATAGTTCCCTGTGAGTCCTGTCCGGTGTACCCATAACCTAACGAGCACCTGCATACTATCTCCAGTACGACGTACTGATGGCTGTGGGACAGACCATCTCCCCAACTGGGATGAGAAGCGTACACACTAGTCTACTCCGGAGTATCGATGCCCTGTCTCGATAATCCAACGACTAGGGACCTGAATAAGGATGTGCTTGTAGACTACCCAGCCCCCACTAGTGTGACTGCCATCACAACGCTGGTAGTCAAGCAAGATCCTAAGAGCTCTATCAATACGTATACTCACATATTAAGATAGAAAAACCAAGTAGCATACTACCATGTTTAGCAAGACTGTTGTATACATGTGAATATCCCAAGCTTCCATTAAGTAATATACAAACTAGTATGATACAGTAATTGCCTTCTAGGGCATAAACACTAACAAGGACACCCTTACGAGAACTTCTCGAATCGTCTCGACTCGTAAGGAAACTAGTGTCCTTGCGAGAACTTCTCGATTCGTCTCGACTCGTAGGGGAAAGCCTTAGGCAATGGGGATAAGGACCTGTTTCCTAAGCACTGAGGCCCTGCAAGTCGGTCCAAGATGGGCTATTGCATACTATTCACGGGCCACACTCTCCAAAGTCGAATATCGACAAGGAGGGAAACAACCACTTACGAGTCCTCTCGACTTGTAAGGGGAAAAATTCTCTTGTGAGATCCTTACGAATCTCAAGAGAAAACACACACTTAGGAGTCCTCACGACTCCTAAGAAGAAAATACACCTACGGGATCCTCTCGACTCGTAGGGAGAAAGTCTTTATGAGACCCTCACGGCTCATAAATTTGAAAAGTCTTAGGCGGCAGATCTGAACTTGTCTTCTAAGCCATCGCTGCCCTGCAAGGAGATCAAGATAGATTATCTACAAGATGCATCTGCTAAAGGGACATGCCAATATGAAATAAAATATGTCTTTTATTCATGAATGCAAGTGAATACAAGATACATTTCATAAAGGAATCAAAATGAATACATGTTATTCATATATCACAAGATTACAGTCAAACAAATGGGGGTACAAAGACGGTTATTGAGGATGAGGCATCTTCAACAAATCAGCAAGCTGCTCACGTGCTCCTCTCAATTCTTTCTCGTGATCAGCCGCCGTGGCCAACTCTGCTTCCACTTGAGCCCGTTGCCGTAAAAAAGACGAAAGCTTCCCATCGGCTTCTAGCATGGCAACTTCGCAGTATTGCATGACCCTCTCGGCGATGTCAAGCGTCTGCCTCAGTATCAATCCATCCGAAATACATCTTTGGAGATTGTCAAAAAAAGCTTTTAGCTGTGCAGCATTCACTTCAATCTGGGCGCACAGTCGAACGAATTCTCTAAAAGCCACCTCATGTTCCTTTCGTCTCAGCTTCACCTCTTGTTCAAAATGGCGAATGAAAGGAACACTATGCTCGATCCAAGCAGCCCACTGAGAGTTCGAAATTAATACTTCAGGAGCTGGACGTTGGAGCTCAATCTCGTGCAGGAAAGCCTCGATCTTTCTACAGTAATCAACCCAAGAGCCGAGGATTGCTTCATCATAGAAATTCACGAGTGTCGCCAGCATTGGATTTACTTCCATGGAAAAATCCGTAGCGAAAGTTAAGGACTCGGCATTCAGAGCCTCGATGAATTCACTCAACGTTCGCCGGCTATTTACGGCGCCCCTGGAAGAAATGCATTTAGCAAAGGGTCCTGCGGGCATTGGAATGCGAGACTCGAAAGGAGCTGGAGCTGGTGCAATTGCTGCAAAATGTATTAGGGTCAAAAGGTCGACTCGGGGAATAAAGAAAACACATCAGCAGTGAAGTCTTTTATACCTGCTGTGAAAGGCGGCAGGATGGGGAGTACCGGAGGCACTGCTATTCTCTCGTCTCCTCCTCTGACCCATGACGCTGTGATCAACATGAAGAAAACATAGCAACAGTACATTTATTCATAAAAGAAAGGAAGAGATGTCAGTTGAAGAATATACTAACCAATACCAGGAGGCGGAACGACTTCCGACTGGAAGGAGAAATGCGGGTTCAACACCTAGTATAGATGGTCGAAAAGTACTCCTGAAGAGTTGCGACAATATACTGTGAATACAAGGAGGATGGTACCCGCAGTAAAACAGGTAAATCGCAAACCCATACCTTCCAATATTTGAGAAGGCACAGAAGAAAGCGAGGGGACAGCGACCATCAGAGCGGCGACCGGCGACACTTTTTCAGGCGGCACAGCCTCAGGGTTAACCGCACCTACAACAACAACAACTGAGCCTTTTATCCCAAGCATAAGGGGTAGGCTACATGAACCAACATGAGAATCACGCCGGGTCCAACACATGAATCCTCTGTCTCCACTCACTTCTATCGAACAATATACTTTCATTGAGTCCTTTGGCAACCATATCGTTTCGTATCACCTCCATCCATGTTTTCTTCGGTCTCCCTTTTGCCCATTTGCCATTACCCATATCGAGAGTATCTATTCGTCGAACTGGTGCTTCCATAGGTCTGCGTCGCACATGACCAAACCATCTAAGCCGGTTTTCCCGCATCTTCTCCTCCACGGGTGCTACACCAACTTTTGCACGAATATCCTCATTTCGCACCTTGTCTTTTCTAGTGTTACCGCACATCCAACGAAGCATGCGCATCTCCGCTACGTGCATCTTCTGTGTATGATGCTTCTTAGGAGCCCAGCATTCTGTACCATATAATAAGGCAGGCCGAATAGCGCTCCGATAAAACTTCCCTTTCAATTTTAACGGAAAGTTACGGTCACACAAAATCCCTGTTGCACTCCTCCATTTCAACCAACCAGCTTGGATCCTTTGATTAACATCACTATCGATCTCCCCATTCCTTTGGATGATGGAACCTAGATATCTAAACTGGTCGCTCGGTGATATCTCTTGCCCTTCCAATGTTATACCAATATGGTTTTGATTTCTCTGGCTACTAAATTTGCAGTGCATATATGCTGTCTTGGACCTGCTCAATCTGAATCCCCGAGATTCCAATGTTTGTCTCCATAATTCCAATTTGGCATTAACCCCTGCTTTCGTCTCATTTACTAGAACAATATCATCAGCGAATAGCATACACCAAGGGACTTCATCTTGGATAGTTCTAGTAAGCTCATCCATCACGATGGTAAACAGGAAATGACTTAATGCAGATCCTTGATGTAAACCAATAGTAATCGGAAAATCATTTGTTAAGCCACCGCAAGTTCTGACATTTGCCACTACTCCATCGTACATATCATTAGAAGGGCTGAACAAGATTGAAAAAGGCGAAAATAGTGACCCAGCAATTACCTGATAAATCATGGACCGAAACCATGACGGAGGCATCACCGGTTGTAACGGCTTCCCCGCTCTCTCTCGGAGGAGTAGACTCCACGCCCGTAGCTTCATCCCCTGACTCAACGAAGGCCGTCATGATACTTGCGACGCCCGCCAATACTAATGAGCTATAGGGGGAGAGAGCAGCGGTTTGGACGGTCCCAGATTCCTGGGAAATAATAGCCACTTCGGGCTCTGTAGCCGCTAGCTTTGCGCCTGTCGTCCCACCGTCAGGACTTGGCCCTACAGGAAATGAGTATATCAGAATTTGAAGATCAAGTTCTAATAAAAAGACTGAGCATTACAGTTCCTCGAAGTAGCTTTCCAGTTTCTTCACGAGCCGCGCGTGCAACCTATCTATGGGCAGTAGACAAGGCAGCAGGAACATCCGCCAAAGGAATATCAACAGATGGAGTATTACTTTAGCCTGCACCTACGACCAAGACGGCATCGCGTTCCTTCGCTGCACGCTTCCTGTGCTTCCTTTCGCTCTGGGCTGTGAGAAATGACCTCCTCAAGACTTTTGACAGGGGAACGTCGTCATCCGAACCAAGCTCTACCTCCGGAGCCGATACGACATCCATCATCAGCTGTTTCAGCGAGCCTCCTGTGGTAACCCTAGGAGGGCCGTGGTCATGGTAGCTGGTTTCAAGGGTTTCGCTGCATCGCCGCTGCATTCGGAATGACCTGAGTCGAGGTAGTCCCTACAACAAGGTGAAAGAGAGGGTCAGAGCCCGAATAAAAAAAAGAATAAAGGCATAATGAACTAAATTTTACCAAGGCCCAAAGAAGCACGGAGCCTCACTTCCTCCTCAAATGTCCGGAGGGAAGCCGCGAGAGCCTCTTCGGCAGAAATACCTGTGGAAAAATAAAGCGTCAATACAAACATGACAAAGAGAAAAGAGATAACCGCGGAAGAACATAACTGAAAGTATACCTGATTTCACGATAGTAATCAGTGTCGCATCTTCGCGAGCTAGTCACTTGGAAGCCATAAGGGCATCCTGGAGATCAGTATCATCCGCGGGGGCGATGAATAAACCCTCATTTGTCCCGTACTCACACAAACCCTCGATATAGGGAGCATGCGGATCCTGGCTAAATATGACATCGGCAGAGAATAGAAACTTCTTCTTTTTCTGCGAGCGGACGCCGGCGGCCGATGACAAGAGCTTGCGCTTGACGGGCATTTTCGGGTGACGGGTCCTAACTTTTGCACCAACGCCGGATTCTGGGGACGCTACAACTACCTTTTCTATAGGAACACGGGGTCAAGGCTTCTCAGGGAAGGCACGCGGCACCACAACCGCAGCAACTTCTTTTAAGGAGGGATGAACGGTGGTCCGTCGCTTCAAAGGAACTGCCGGATTACCAGCTGGGACAGCATCCCTATGATCAAGTAATAGCCGCCTCTCTTCCCTGATAACAGCACCTGTCGCATGCTGATACCATGCCACATAGGCATTCGAAGCTTTCAGCACGTAGCTTGGCTCGCTGATGAGAAAGATAGACCCGTGTTTAGCCGCATAAAGTGGTGCAGCGCGCTGTGGATACCATCTTCCATAGCAACTGGCTCGGCTAAGAAAGCCTCGAGCGGGACACCCTGATCATAACCTGACTGTTGAGAAAAACGGTGCGGGATATACCTCATGAACAATGCCGAGACGCCTTGCCTGAACACTAGAAATCCTGGCCTGATCGAATATAAGTGCAGGATCTCCCGAGCCTTCAACGTAGGAGCCCCGTCTTTGAAAGTATCACGCAGCGGTTGCACTGCCTTGGTAGATTCCTTGCCGATAGTTAAGACTCTGTCGACAAAAGGCATACTATCCCCGACCATACGCGGGCAAAGGACCAGACGTCGAGCCTCTTGCTGCGACGGATTTAATGCGGAAGCGTCAACTAGAAACATGACCCATGGAAAGTTATAATTGTCGTAGAAGCGGGGCCGTTTGTAGACTCCGAAAGCACCAAGCACGTGCATCTCGACCCAGGACGTAAAGTAGTGCAACGGAAGATGTACAGGTTTTACCCCAGGTTGAGTAGTATCCGCTACTAATCTCAGGCCGTGGTATAGATGAGCAAGCCTCGCAATCCCAACGGCCACACGCGTCCCCGCAACCATGCGGTGGGCTGGGTAAAAGACTGACGGCTTCATATAGCGAGGGTGCATCGGAAGCACGAACCAGTTCAACCACACGTAAATAAACCCCAGGAAGAACGTCTCTTCATCGACGTCTGAAGCAGCGAGCTTGGCAAAAAGAACGACCGGGGTGTCTAGAATGAAGAAGCTTCTTAAATCTGCTTCCACCGTCGGCTGGTTATCCAAACCGAAACCGAACGGGTCGTCAAGCTTAGCGAATTTCGCGGCTTGATTTTACAATACTTATGGGCAAAGAAAGCGAGCGATAAAGTCTGTGAAATTAACTCCATGCCCTCCAGACTCTAGAAATAGACTCTCGTAAATGTTCAACACCTTGATTAGGCTTGGGAATCGATGTTGAACGGCATTCTCCGGGGTAAGGCCCATCACTACCGATTTGGTGGCGAAGATGTACTCGTCAGGGGTTAATATCTCCTCGTAATATTCCCCTCTGACGGGAAAGCTGGAGTGTTAGTTATGTATATGCCCTAGAGGCCATTGTTGTACATATGATGTATATTATAATGGATGCTTGGTTATATATAGAGAAGACTTTCTTGCTCGTCATGATAGTATGCTATTTGGTTTCACTTTATCTTAACATGTTGACTTGTATTGGTTTACTGTTTTACTCTCACATGTTGATAAAGCCCTTAGGACTTGTACTCGACTACTGGGACTATGATGAGATCATACTAGTGGGGCCGCGGTAGTCGATGAGTACATCCTATAACTGTTCCTAGTCGAGGGTATATCGAGACAGGGCATCGATGCACCAGAGTAGACTAGCGTATACGCATCTTGACCCATATGATGGGCGATGGATGATCCCATATCCATCGGTGTTAGACATCATAGATGGTGTACGGGTGCTCAGTAGAGACTGGGTACACTGGACGGACTCGCCGAGAACTCCCAGATGGTGATATACCACACGTCAGATGGCAGTTCTCCGGTGACACAGGTACAGGGTAGTCTGAAGACCCGAGATCGTCATAGAGTCTTGTGTGATTCCCACTGTGCTTTGATTTCCACCTTACCACGTCCAAGAGGGCGTGCAAAACGGTGGCTTTTGGGTACAGTCCCGAATCATATGGAGGCAATGAGCGATAGGAGGGGATTCGTCTCTCCCGGTATAGGGAGTTGATGTTGTGCTGTGTTCGATTGGCTATAACTGGAAGTCCCTGGCCAGGGCTGATATAGAGATTTACTGGTAAGTGTTACTAGTAGTTTCTCGACCCGTTATGAGCCATACATCGACACGACTTATCGGTTACTGGGGTCTGACGTATACCACCCCTAGACTTGATATGCGACATATCAGACGAACAGACCGGACTGTACGGGAGTGTTACTGGTTGGATTCACAGGAGAACGCACAGGCTAGCTTGTTGATCTTCTGATCGATCAATACCTGGGTGGCTGTTACGTTTAGCTGACCGCTTGCAGCTTGTGGGTGTTTGATATGATCATCACCTGCTACCGGCGTATTGACGATTCTTTAGAGTCCTACACAGAGGTTTCTTGGCTCAGGCGAAACAGAGTAGTGGCACATATGTGATATGCGCAGGAGCGAGAATAATGCGATATGGGATACCGTATTAGATTCTCGCGATATATGGATATGAACCGGGTCATCGGATCAAGTGTTGATTCGATGAATCGGTACATGATATATTAGTCGGTTATATTCGATATAGCCGGATCGTCGGATCAAGTGTTGATTCGATGATTTAATATATAATAATATATATGATATATTATTATATTAACTAATATTGGCTTACTTTATTATTTCATTTTCTCAGTGGATGATACATTGATATATATGCGATATATGTTAATTGTATTATTTTCTTTTGTTGCAAATATATAATATATATGTGATATATATTATTGTGACATGATATGATTAATTGTTAAACATGTTTAAGGATGATTAATTGAGGTTAGGGTTTGATTGGGTTTAGTTGCTTCAAGTTCTTTCTAGAAGCTATTTTCTTTTGTCATTATGAAGATATTTGTGATGACACATTGTTAACTCAACCAAACCCTAACCCTAGTTGTTTCTCTACTTGTTCTCATCCAATCATCCTTAACCATGGTTAATAATTCAATCATATGTTTTATATTTCTATTCATCACAAAAGAAAATGATAATCATTATTCTTTTTCCATTATCATCTTCTTCTTCTTCTCTCTTGAAGAAGCACTCTTGATTTTCTTAAGTGATGATAAAATATGAGAAAATGATATAGAAAGAAAGCAAAATCACTACTCTCTCATCCTCATCTCATCTAGCCCTTGGGATTAGGGTGTTCTTCTCTTTAGAGTGAGATAGCTTGAGTTCTTCGAAACCTCGACGTAGATCATCGGAGATTTGGATTACGACGAGCTAGAATGGATCGTTCGAGTCGTGGAGCCTCTCATGAGTCCGGGAGATCGTGGATCGCGGCAAAGGGACTTCTACTCGGAGCTTGTGAAGTGAAGGAGCGGACTACAAAGGTTGTAATCCCTCACACTTAGATAAAAGTTATCTTAATGCATGTTTAACCCTAATTATCTAGCAAAGATCCCGGCTTTGGGTTGTTCGGCACGTCTAAAATTTAATCCGGGCATGTTTGATGCCTCATGAACCTTCACAAGAGTGCCTAGGAACCTTACAGTGGTATCAGAGCCTAGCTAGAGCATTAGGCGATGTGTTTACGAAGTTAAAACTCCGATCGAACGCGAAACGACGGAAAAAACCCCTTCTCTGGAAATTTTTTAAAAATTGGATTTTTCTGAATTAAAAATATGTAAAAAAATCAGCAGGGAAATCTAAGAATTACCATAAAACCCGAGCCCCTGATTCGACCAAACGGCGGCGGAAGCGTGGCGCAAGCATGGCTTGCGCGGCGCTTCCGCGGCGGAACAGTGAAATCAGGACACGTGGCTTCATGGTAATGTCCGTTGGTACTTGCTGAGGCTTCTGGATATTTTTGTTCTGTTCCAGGTATTTAAAATTCTGGGGTTTGTTTTGTAATAGTAGACTCGATCGGAAATTTTAAGTTCGTATTTCTTTCCGGATATTTAGAAACTGTTAAACTGGTTGAACGGATATCATTAACCCACTTTATTCCGGTACGGCAAACTTTCAAGCGTTGAATTTTTATTGGGTTTAAATCTTTCGGAAAATTGTACAAGTTAAGCGGTGGACCCTCTGGAAGACAACAAACCTTAACTCGATTATGTGACCGTCTTGAACTGCCTTTTGAACCTTCGGGTTTGGGGCAGTACGGCGTGCCACATGTGAGGCGTTGGCTTGGCCCTTCTACGGCTGGATCACTGGTACTGTGACATATTCTGGGATTATTTCGACTCCGCTCAAGAGTTGAGCACTTCGGGAAATTTTGGGTGTTTGATTATCTGTTCAAATAGTTTAATACCGTATATTTATCTGGAATGTGATACAATATGTGGAATTCATAGAGTTAGGCATGAAATGCGGAATATGAGATATTTCGGATTTACGATGTCTAAAGTGATTGTGGATTCCAAATATTGTAGTTTTACACTTTCTTTTCTGTGACCGTAAGCGTAGTATGTGGTGTATCGCCAGCTTCGTTGCTATACATCAACGAAAATCGGGATACGCATACTTGCTTACGTTGATGATATGAGATATTATGTGTTGCTGTGATATGTTATATTGGATCGTCGCGATCAGAATAGCCGGGGGTTTTATGTGAGATGAGGGTTTTCATTTTCATTCATGTAAAATTCATTTGTAATGTAATATTCTTTTATTTGGGGCACTTCCAGGATGCGGTTGCTGTCACCAGTGTATATTATTTACTTTTCTGCATTAGGTAGACCCAAGGAGGGGAGCACAAGTAACCGGGTTCTAGGGTCCAGTGGGAGGCCATCTCGAGGAGTCGAGACCGGGTCTCCTAACCCTAGAATTGGCAGTGTTACTTGCCGCTCTCGTAGGGGTCTTGGGATGTGGGTTTGGCTATTCGTCGCGACCGTGGAATCCGTGTTTTATACAGGCTCGTATTAAAAACACGGACATCCTAGTATATCCAATATTTCATATATGTTCTTCTGCTGCAATGTTCTGTGATGAGATCATATTACTGCCTGAGACGAATGCTTATACTATATATATATACTGATATATAAATATTACTGCTTTCGTTTCTTCTGTGATGCTTAGGAAGCATAAGCTGATGGGTTTTTTTTTTATTAATGAGATTAATAAAAGAAAAGAAACCTAAAGATGTTGTAGAATCAAAACTTAATAAAAAGGGTAGCTACAGTTTTGCTTTGCACAGTGATATATACGATATATCCTGCACCTTATTCGATGAGGAAAGGACCGAGATCCCTTCACCGGGAGTGACTCCTTTAGCGAAACTGGCAGATGCTACAAAACGCGGTTTGTTTTTTGATTGCTTTAAGTGTTTTGCTTTGCACAGCGGTATATATGATATATCCTGCACCTTATTCGATGAGGAAAGGGCCGACGATCCCTTCACCGGGAGTGACCCCTTTAGCGAAACTAAGAAAAGCCTCAAAAACACTCCTTTTCAAAATTATTCGATTCTACGACGATATCAAGTTCATTACGCTCAGGGTTTTCTGAAAAACCTGCGTAGCCCTCCGTCATTTCAGATAAAGACTAGCTAGTATTCGTGCTACGTTTGTTGACCTCCGTCAAGGCGTAGTGTGCGGTAGCTGATTAGTATTTACCTGCTTATGCATATGATGCAGATTGGATTAGGGTAGTCGTACGGCCTTGTTGACCTCCGTCAAGGGTCGTGCGGGTGGGTTTAATTCAATCAAGAAATGACAGGTTGAACTTGACTAGTAGCCTATGGTTTGTTGACCTCCGTCAAGGTCATAGGACACTAGGGGCAAAAATATTATCGGGAATTTCAAGTGTTGAAATTTGCAATGAGATTGCATACCTCCTATGAGATAGTTGGATCCTGATACCCACTGCGAGTAAGAGTTACTCCTGGGAGAGTTTTACACAGGACAATTAGTCATTCAAGTAGGTGTCTAGAAAAGTGTTAACGAGGTTACGCCTCTGGGAAAACGAGGTTTACTAATTAGGTCCGTGCGAAAGCACGGGGAACCTCCCTCAAAGTACCGACACTGATCTGGCTGAAAGATTGACGAAGTTGTAGGGTGTAATTAATCCCGGCTAATCTTACCTTTTTTGGGTTTTAAGGTAGATTTGATAAAAACAGTGGGAGACATCCTGATTAGATAAGATAATAACCAATCTAATCTTGCAAGAGCATACGCTAAAGTGTTTTCTTCTCTCTCTCTCCAGGTAGCGACCATTTCAGGCCATAATCAAGATAATAATATGGATGTATTGACTGAACCTGATTATTGTACTGAGCAAGGGAACGTCAGACCCGTTCTTTCTTATAAGAGTTATAAGACTGAACAGGAAACAGGAGAATATCTGGATTCTCACGCCGCCCAAAAGAACATGCATGTTGATGCATCTTCTTCAGGTGTGTTTGTTATTGAGAACTGTTTCTCAGTTCACCCTACGTCCTGGGTATTAGATACCGGATCAGGATCCCACATATGTAAACAGTTACATGGGCTACGTAAAGGTAGAGAACTGGGAAAGGGTGATCATTCCGTTCAAGTAGGGAACGGTGCAAGTATTGTAGCCAAAGCAGTTGGCGAATATCACCTTGTATTACCAAGTCGTAATACACTGATTCTAAATGAATGCTATTATATACCGAACATGATGTGCAACATTATATCAGTTTCTTTATTGAGTAAAGAAGGATATAATTTTGTAGTACAGGATAATGTTATGAACATATTCCTAGATCAAAAGTTGATTGCAT
Source organism: Agapanthus africanus (assembly GCA_030015575.1). NCBI lineage: Eukaryota > Viridiplantae > Streptophyta > Magnoliopsida > Asparagales > Amaryllidaceae > Agapanthus > Agapanthus africanus. Next base: position 132,861,077 of record JASDDO010000008.1, read on the forward strand.
CAGGCTCGTTACATAATGGCATATTCATTCTAAATCAGAATACAGTCCTGAATATACAAAACACACACAAGAGGAAAAGTTCAGATATGAACGAATCCTTCTTGTGGCATTGTAGACTTGGTCATATCAATGCAACACGACTGGCTAAGTTACATAAAGATGGTTATTTGAATCCGTTCGAATTATCATCTTATGATACTTGCCATTCATGTCTCAAAGGAAAAATGACCAAAGCTCCGTTTAGTGGACACGGAGAAAGAGTTACCGAACTCTTAGGACTGGTACATAGTGATGTATGCGGTCCCATATCTACGCATGCCAGGAACGGTTCTTCTTACTTCATTACATTCACTGACGATCTCTCAAGATTCGGACATGTATTCCTGATGAAACACAAGTCTGATGCTTTTGAGAAATTCAGGGAATATAAACACGAAGTAGAGAATCAAACGGGCAAAAGTATTAAGATTCTTCGATCTGATCGAGGAGGTGAATACTTAAGCGGTGAGTTCCTAGATTATCTAAAAGAGAATGGGATTCTCTCTCAGCGTACTCCTCCTTATACACCACAGCACAATGGTGTATCCGAGCGGAGGAATCGCACCCTATTAGATATGGTGCGCTCTATGATGAGCGAGGCTGAGTTACCTATTTCCTTCTGGGGGTATGCGCTTGAGACAGCAGCATACATACTGAATAAAGTTCCTACCAAATCTGTGCCTACCACCCCATATGAGATATGGGAAGGGAAGAGACCATATCTTAATTTTGTTAAGATATGGGGTTGCCCGGCATATGTCAAAAGACGGAATCCGGACAAACTCGAGGCAAGATCTGTTTTATGTAAGTTTATTGGATATCCCAAGCATTCGCGAGGGTATATTTTCTACCACAGTGAGGAACAAAGAGTGTTTGTTGCTCAACACGCCACCTTTTTAGAAAAGGAATTTCTTGCAAAAGAGATTAGTGGCTCTGAGGTAGAACTGGAAGAAGTTCCAGCAGAACAAACTACAACAGATGATTTAGTCGAACCAGAGGATTCAGTAGTACCCGACGAACCCCAGCCTCTCCGCAGATCTAGTAGGGTTTCTCATCCACCTGAGAGATACTACGGTTTTCTCATTGATGGTGGAAGCGAGGATTACATCATGGATGATGATGAACCGACTAGTTTCGAGCAGGCCATCACGAGTGGTGACTCTGTGAAATGGCTGGATGCAATGCGATCTGAGATGGAATCCATGTACACCAATAAAGTATGGATTTTAGAAAATGCTCCTGAAGGGGTAAAACCCATTGGGAGCAAGTGGATTTTTAAAAGGAAATTTGGTGTAGATGGAAAAGTTGAGACTTTCAAAGCTAGACTTGTAGCAAAGGGTTTTCTTCAACGACCTGGTGTGGATTATGACGAAACCTTTTCTCCAGTGGCTATGCTTAAGTCCATCCGGATCTTACTTGCCATTGCTGCATATCATGACTACGAAATCTGGCAAATGGATGTTAAGACCGCCTTTCTAAACGGTGATTTAGAAGAGTGCGTGTACATGACTCAGCCAGAGGGCTTCGTAGATAGTGGGAGCAGCGGAAAGGTGTGCAAGCTGCTTAAATCCATTTATGGGTTAAAGCAAGCATCGCGGAGTTGGAACATCTGTTTTGATGTTGTAGTCAAAGAGTTTGACTTCATCAAAAATATAGATGAACCTTGTATCTATAAGAAGGTGGCAGAGGGTAAGGTAGTCTTCCTCGTATTGTACGTGGATGACATACTCTTGATAGGAAATGATATTCCTATGCTGCAATCAGTCAAGCTCTTCTTATCACAGAGATTCTCAATGAAAGATCTAGGTGATGCCTCCTGCATATTGGGAATCATGATCTATAGAGATAGATCTAAACGGATACTGGGATTGTCCCAATCCAGGTACATTGACACCATACTAAAGAGGTTTAGTATGGAAGAATCCAAGCGTGGGAACCAACCCACGATCTCTGGACTCACTCTCTCCAAAGAGATGTCTCCCAAGACTGATTTGGAGAGAGCTCGCATGCAAGGGATACCCTATGCTTCAGCAGTAGGCTCTATCATGTATGCGATGCTATGTACCAGACCCGATGTAGCATACTCACTAAGTGTAGTAAGTCGGTATCAAGCAGATCCAGGAGAGAGTCATTGGACAGCAGTGAAGAACATTCTCAAGTACTTACGAAGGACTAAGGAGATGTTCTTGGTGTATGGTAATGGAGAACTCCAGGTGGAGTCCTTTACCGATTCCAGCTTCCAAAGTGATAAGGACGACTCTAAGTCGCATTCGGGTTTTGTCTTTACCCTCAATGGAGGGGAGGTATGTTGGAAGAGTTCCAAACAGGATACCGTTGCAGACTCAACGATGGAGGCTGAATACATCGCTGCCAACGATGCTGCCAAAGAGGCTGTCTGGATTAAGAAGTTCATTAGTGAACTTGGTGTGGTTCCATCCATTGAGCATCCAATACCTCTGTATTGCGATAACAATGGAGCTGTGGCTTTGGCCAAGGAACCCAGGTCCCATCAGAAGTCCAGACATATTCTGAGGCGGTATCACCTGATCAGGGAGATAGTTGATCGCCGGGAGATCGAGGTCAGGAGAGTAGATACGAAGGACAACACTGCGGATCCATTCACGAAGGCTATTCCCCAGATACAGTTTGAGAGATTATTCGGGATGCTAGGTATGAGATACTACAGCAGCTGGCCTTAGTGCAAGTGGGAGATTGTTAGTTATGTATATGCCCTAGAGGCCATTGTTGTACATATGATGTATATTATAATGGATGCTTGGTTATATATAGAGAAGACTTTCTTGCTCGTCATGATAGTATGCTATTTGGTTTCACTTTATCTTAACATGTTGACTTGTATTGGTTTACTGTTTTACTCTCACATGTTGATAAAGCCCTTAGGACTTGTACTCGACTACTGGGACTATGATGAGATCATACTAGTGGGGCCACGGTAGTCGATGAGTACATCCTATAACTGTTCCTAGTCGAGGGTATATCGAGACAGGGCATCGATGCACCAGAGTAGACTAGCGTATACGCATCTTGACCCATATGATGGGCGATGGATGAACCCATATCCATCGGTGTTAGACATCATAGATGGTGTACGGGTGCTCAGTAGAGACTGGGTACACTGGACGGACTCGCCGAGAACTCCCAGATGGTGATATACCACACGTCAGATGGCAGTTCTCCGGTGACACAGGTACAGAGTAGTCTGAAGACCCGAGATCGTCATAGAGTCTTGTGTGATTCCCACTGTGCTTTGATTTCCACCTTACCACGTCCAAGAGGGCGTGCAAAACGGTGGCTTTTGGGTACAGTCCCGAATCATATGGAGGCAATGAGCGATAGGAGGGGATTCGTCTCTCCCGGTATAGGGAGTTGATGTTGTGCTGTGTTCGATTGGCTATAACTGGAAGTCCCTGGCCAGGGCTGATATAGAGATTTACTGGTAAGTGTTACTAGTAGTTTCTCGACCCGTTATGAGCCATACATCGACACGACTTATCGGTTACTGGGGTCTGACGTATACCACCCCTAGACTTGATATGCGACATATCAGACGAACAGACCGGACTGTACGGGAGTGTTACTGGTTGGATTCACAGGAGAACGCACAGGCTAGCTTGTTGATCTTCTGATCGATCAATACCTGGGTGGCTGTTACGTTTAGCTGACCGCTTGCAGCTTGTGGGTGTTTGATATGATCATCACCTGCTACCGGCGTATTGACGATTCTTTAGAGTCCTACACAGAGGTTTCTTAGCTCAGGCGAAACAGAGTAGTGGCACATATGTGATATGCGCAGGAGCGAGAATAATGCGATATGGGATACCGTATTAGATTCTCGCGATATATGGATATGAACCGGGTCATCGGATCAAGTGTTGATTCGATGAATCGGTACATGATATATTAGTCGGTTATATTCGATATAGCCGGATCGTCGGATCAAGTGTTGATTCGATGATTTAATATATAATAATATATATGATATATTATTATATTAACTAATATTGGCTTACTTTATTATTTCATTTTCTCAGTGGATGATACATTGATATATATGCGATATATGTTAATTGTATTATTTTCTTTTGTTGCAAATATATAATATATATGTGATATATATTATTGTGACATGATATGATTAATTGTTAAACATGTTTAAGGATGATTAATTGAGGTTAGGGTTTGATTGGGTTTAGTTGCTTCAAGTTCTTTCTAGAAGCTATTTTCTTTTGTCATTATGAAGATATTTGTGATGACACATTGTTAACTCAACCAAACCCTAACCCTAGTTGTTTCTCTACTTGTTCTCATCCAATCATCCTTAATCATGGTTAATAATTCAATCATATGTTTTATATTTCTATTCATCACAAAAGAAAATGATAATCATTATTCTTTTTCCATTATCATCTTCTTCTTCTTCTCTCTTGAAGAAGCACTCTTGATTTTCTTAAGTGATGATAAAATATGAGAAAATGATATAGAAAGAAAGCAAAATCACTACTCTCTCATCCTCATCTCATCTAGCCCTTGGGATTAGGGTGTTCTTCTCTTTAGAGTGAGATAGCTTGAGTTCTTCGAAACCTCGACGTAGATCATCGGAGATTTGGATTACGACGAGCTAGAATGGATCGTTCGAGTCGTGGAGCCTCTCATGAGTCCGGGAGATCGTGGATCGCGGCAAAGGGACTTCTACTCGGAGCTTGTGAAGTGAAGGAGCGGACTACAAAGGTTGTAATCCCTCACACTTAGATAAAAGTTATCTTAATGCATGTTTAACCCTAATTATCTAGCAAAGATCCCGGCTTTGGGTTGTTCGGCACGTCTAAAATTTAATCCGGGCATGTTTGATGCCTCATGAACCTTCACAAGAGTGCCTAGGAACCTTACATGGAGATCTCCACGAACTCCTCCAAGGAAATTGAAACTTTCCGATCCGATAGAAGAAAGGTGTGAGTCAGGATGTTCCATTGCTCCAGCAAAGCTTTGACCCACCATACATGCAGCGCGGGATATTGAAAAAGCGACGCATAAATTGCAGGATACAACCCGAGCTTCACCAACAGCGACTTCTTGGCCGACAGGATGTATCGAGCCCACTGCAGGCATCCATCTGAATGGCGAGGTGTCAAACCAATCATATATACTTGTCCCCAAGGGCACGACTCGCCTTGACATATGCGTCTCCCCAAGATATCCAAAGCCATCGGAGGCTGTACAGGTATTGAAGACATAGAAGGCTGGAGACGACCCTCCGAGGTCCAGTTTACCTCCTCTACAATGTAATTCATTTGAGGCCAGTCGGCGTAGTGAATTGCTGAAATGGGCTCTGAGGGTACTGCACAAGAAAATCTGCGCCGACCCTGGATAATTTGATTGTACCATGACCCCCATAGATGAAGAGATTTCTGCTCTGGATCGTGATCTTTAATGAGCGTGAAGACTTCCCGATCTACGGGCACGTCAGCGAAGGCGCTCTTTGACCGAACAAAAGGAAAGGAAGAATCGAACTCTATGGTACCTGCATAAAAAAAAGAGAAGGCGAGGGTTAGTTGCCAACGCTATAATCCGAACTCTGACACTTGGTTCTTTAAAATTGTACCACACTGCAATGCAGGAGAAAGGGACTAAGGGAGACCCACAAAATCAAAGTGACGGCTAATCATTGATGAGAAAGTCACTCATTAAGGAGGAAATCATAAAAATGATTCTCATTTAATGAGAAAATCATTGGGCCAAGGAGTTGAACTCCCTCGAGAGCAGTGCTCTGCAGAAAGAAATCATATCTGTCAAATGTAATTAAGAGGGGAATAAAAATTCCCCAAAATTTTCTAAAGAGCTATGCTCTGTAAAAGCAATGGTACAAGGTAAAACCACAAGATCTTTAAAGATCTGAAGTACAAATCCTAGAAACTCTAACAGTTCTTCATTAATGTGTTTAGAAACACTAAAAAATATCTAAGAAGAGCAAAGCTCTGTTTTCATTTAACGGGTTAAGAAAACCTAAAAAACATCTTTAAGATTTGTGATCTACGAAGAGCAAAGCTCTGTTTAATGGGTTCGAGAATAATCCTTACCAAATTTTTGGACAAAGTTCTAACTTTAAAAGAGTTTCCTAGGGCAGAGATCTAAGCTCTGAAAAAGAGAATTAAATTCTCAGAAGAACAAAGAAGAAAAGAAGATGAACAGGAGTCATCTCAAGGGCCAAAGGCCCTACTTATAGCCAGGGGAAACCGATCCAACTTCCAAGAAGATCCAACGGCAGAAAAGCTGCCCCCGCTGCACCCACATGTGAGCCACGTGGCACGACGGTGGGGGGGCACTTGTTTCCCCCAATAATAGAAGCAGCGCCTCACGTGCTTCGCATAAGGACGCCAGCGCCAAGAGTTAAAAACTCTGAGGCAGTGCCTCACGTGCCCCGCACGAGGGCGCCGGTGTCAGAACTAAAAGTTCTCTGCCGTTGGATCAAAGATCCAACGAAGATGATAAATCATCAAAATACAGAATTAAATTCTGTTGAGAAAATAATTCTCAAATCTTTCTAAACGAGAATGATTACTCTCTGTAAAAAAAAGCACTGTAGGATTAAAAATCCAATGGTGATTAAAAATCACCAAGCTACAGAATAAACTCTGGATGGGAAAATATTTCCCCAAATTTTCTAAACAAGAAAGATCACGCTCTGTAAAACAGAGCACCGTTGAATTAATGATCCAATGGTAATTGAAAATCACCAAGCTACAGAATAAGCTCTGTATGGGAAAATATTTCCCTAATCTTTCTAAACAAGAAAGATCACACTCTGTAAAACAGAGCACCGTTGGATTAAAGATTCAATGGTGATTAAAAATCACCGAGATACAGAATAAGCTCTGTATGGAAAATATTTTCCGAATCTTGTTAAAAACAAGAAAAATATCTTATGTAATACAGAAGTCCTTGGATCAAAGATCCAACGGTGGATGATTGTAACGATTTCGGATTGTGTATGTTGGAAAATTGTATAGAAATCACAACCAAAAATTATTTGACCGCAATCAATAACGGTGTCGAATGTAGCGCGTTAGTAAGTGCGGATCGTCCACAGGGAAAGTGTAATCGTTCGTGTTTCGATTTAGATGAGTTGAAACTTTAAAGAAAAGAAAACAAAAAATTCATGATTTGTAAATTGAAGTTCAAGAATTAGAAAAATCTAGTCTAAATCAAGAAACATTAAAATCAAGAATTGAGAATTTGTGATGATTTCCAAATCAAATATCAAGAATCGAAATGAGGCTCGGAGGAATCGATCGGATCTATAGATATGATGAAATCTAGCGATTACGTATTCTTATCCATCGATGAATTGATACTAGATCGATGATGATCAACGAGAATTAGGGATTTCGTGTGAAACTAGGGTTTCATCATCTATCCCTTGTTCCTTCGTCGATATCATTCACATTCTAGCCTCTAGTAAATTCAAGAATCGATCGTGGATCCCTCATTTCGAGCGAACACAATCAAGAAAGTGTCGCAACGAAACTAGGTAGTCGATTCTTCAATTTGCTAGGGTTTACAAAACTCGTAGGACTTAAGAATCGTTTCAAGATTTGTTACATCATCATTCTATTGATCGTCTCGACTCCTTTACGAGCGGTGTTTTACTCAAACATCACAACAAAAACCACAATCAAAAATTGAGATCGAATCATGATGCAAGAATTTAAAGAAAGCAAGATTAAAGAATTTCATCTTTTATTTATCAACAATTTAGTTACAACTCTCAAGAACTACAAGAGGAAGGAAGTTGATCGTCGATTTCGGCTTCGCTCGTCTCCTTGAGTCGCAGATCGGCTTGGATCACTTGCTCGATTGAAGATCGGCTCCGCTCCTAAAAGGTTGAAGGCTTCTCGCTTGAATGGTACTCGGGATCTTGAATTTGGCTTTGGATTTTGGATTTAGGGTTACAAGTTGTGTCACTCAACTTGTATTAGAAATGGAAGAGATTAGAGAATTAACCATTAACCCTAGATCTAGGCTCTCTTTTATAGACCATCAAAACCCTAGATCTAGGATTTCAAATTTCAATTTTTCCCTCCAAAAATTTGTTAAAGAGAGCCTTCTAGAAATAGTTTGTTAGGCCGAGCCTTCTAGATGAGGCCATGTGGACCATCTGGAGTCTTCTGGAAGCTTGGCCGTAAGAGGTATGGCATGTGCAGAAAATTGAGGAGCTGAAGCCATGGAGCCGCCGCAGATCCGCGGCGCAAGCCGGCTCCGGCCGTGGATCCGCGGCTCTGTGGAAGCCTTGGGGCTTGATTCTTCTTCTGGTGCCTTGGGCTGACTTTGGGGCCTTTTTCTGATATGTTAAATTTTATTTGGCTTTCTGTATCACTACCAGATCTTAAATCTTGGAGTTGGTGTATGTTTTATCAGCTCTTTTCCCAATTTTGGCTTTGTTCCTGCAATTTCCTGCACAATTTCTCGAGACAAGAGTTGCACTATACAAGAATGATGCGATGCCATGAAAAACAGTCAATTTCCCTCAAAGTGCCGGTTTTAGAGTATAACACATGTAATCTGGTATTTTACAGGTGTTTTGCTAATATGTGCAATATGAATGCCGAACACCTCTAGATGAATGCAATTGATAGGGAAATAGACGTGTTAAAAATACATTATTTTCGACTGATCAGTGGATAAAATCGCCAAATCAATTAAGGATCTATCAATGAGAGATTTCTTTAACTAAATCAACAAAGTTGCCTCCGCTATATAAAGGCCCCAAAACTTCAAGTCTTGTACGGAGGAACCCCCCATGAACATCAAGTTCAAAAATAAGAACAAGCAAAAAAAGAGGAGAAAGTTTTAAGAGAGAAGAAAGAAGAAGAACTTTCTTCAAGGTAAATAAAAGTAATAGAGATAAGAGTATCTCATCTGCATATCTAAGGGTTTAACCCTCATAAATAACATAGTTCTTTCCCCTGGATCCCAGATCCATGAGGCGAGTCTTCCACAAATGAGAATTTTATTCTCGTGGGGACGAATTCGTTCTTGGGGATCGAAGATCCAGGGGAGAATAGAGAATTGAACATCTTCAGAAAAATGCACAAAGAAAGAAAAAACTCCAAGCACCTCACGCGTCCCTTACGTGGGCGCTGCTCAAATAAAGAGTGCTTAGCATTCAATAGTTGGCGCTCAGCGCCAAGCGCCTCACGTGTCCCTCACGTGGGCGCTGCTCAATAAAGAGTGCTTAGCACTCAATGGTTGGCACTCAACGCCAAGCGCCTCACATGTCCCTCACATGGGCGCGGCTCAATAAAGAGTGCCTACCACTCAGTAGTTGGCGCTCAGCGCCAAGCGCCTCACGTGTTCCACACGTGGGCGCTATATAGAGTGTTTAACACTCCATAAAAAACAAAAAGAGGGAGAGAGTATAAAGTAAAGGGTGAGCGTCAGAGCCCATATCAATACTCAGCACTGTTTGCACAGAAAGGGGCTGAGCCCAAACAAGTGTTTAACACTTTATTCAAAAGACTAAGTAGGCTGAGTCCAAGTTGACCAAAAGTCCCTAATTCAGATCGCCCATGTGCTCACCATTTTTCCAAATTGGTCTTAGTCCCAAACACGACTATTGATCTTCTAACGGACATTGGTTCAAGGGTACATCTCCTCACATCTCTGATAAATGTCGTTGTAATTCTTCAGCGTCATCAGAGAGGTGGTAGGTCTCGATAACCAACAACTCTTTATTGAACTCTCAAATGGATGGGCATATCCCAATACAAACCGCAACATTCTTAAACTAGCTATGGACCGTAACATCCTTAAACTACAATGGACCGTAATGTCCTTAAACTACAATGGACCGTAATGTCCTTAAACTAGCTGTAGACCGCAACGTCATGAAATTAAAACGATAGTGCCCAAATGCTCTTTCGTTGGATCAAAAATGATCCTGAACCCCCGTTAAGTAGATCTTAGTGCAATATCGGAATAACGTATCCTTAAAAAAATATTTAAGTCGATCTTAATCTCAAACAAGGTTAACGATCTTTAAATCAAACCAAACCCAAATCGAAGAGAATACGGATTTGGACTAATCCACGACCTACGGGCGACAACACAAATTAGTCTCCGTATAAAATCCACGGGCAACCAAAAATAAAACATACACGGCATGAAGTGACCTTCTGGAGCAGGAGAAAGTGGTTATCTCTACGGGGTAACTTAATTAACTGCAGGGGCTTGCGCCTGCAGGAAAGAGTGTCCCCACAATCAAAAACCCCTCACAACGAGGGGGAATCTAATGAAGTCTGCTACAACGGTCGCATCTGTCTAAACCTTCGATACACGGCGCCTTAAATCAACTTGGAAACTTCGGAAAGGTGGACGAATAAAACCAAATAGCATCTTCCCCCGAAATGCAGGAAAGACGTCTGTATTTCCCGGATTTCGGCGGTAAACAAGCACCTGTGTACAATATTTGATGTCACACACCAATGGCTGTGGGATCAGCCATTGCCCTCTAAAGGATAAGAAACGTACACACTAGTCTACTGTAGAATATCGATGCCCTAGTCTCGATATCCCTTCGACTAGGAACAGTTAAAGGATGTACTTTTAGACTACCCTGGCCTCACTAGTATGATCTCATCATAATCCTGGTAGTCAAGTACATATCCTAAGGGCTTTATTAACATGTAAGAGACAGACAGTATAAAGATATCAGTCTACATTGTAAGATAAATGTAACCAGATAGCATACTATCATGTCGAACAAGAAAGCCCCCTATATATATGTCCAAGCATCCACTATATCAACAACAATGGCCTATAGGGAATACATATTCCTAAAAATCTCCCACTTGCATTAAGGCCAGTTGTTGTAGTATCTCATACCCAACATCCTAAAAATCTCTCGAATCGCATTTGGGGTTAGGCCTTTGTGAGTGGATCCGCTGTGTTATCCTCTGTGTCAAATCTCCTGACCTCGATCTCTCGGAGATCAACTATCTTCCTGATCAGGTGATACAGCGTAAGAATATATCTGGATCGCTGACGGGACCGGAGTTCCTAGGAAAAAGCCACAACTCCATTGTCATCACAATACACAGGTACTGGATGCCCAATGGTAGGAACCAAGTTCATCTTATGAACTTATTCTTCCAGAAAACCTCTTTGGCAGTATCGTTGGTAGCAATGTAATCAGCCTCTATCAACGAGTCTGCTACGGTATATAGCTTGGAACCCTTCCAATATACCGTCCCTCTACTGAGGGTGAAGACAAAACCCGAGACTGACTTTCTGTCGTCCTTATCACTCTGGAAGCTCGAATCGGTAAAGGACTCCACCTGGAGTTCATCGTTACCATACACCAAGAATATCTCTTTAGCCTTTCTCAAGTATTTAAGAATGTTCTTCACAGCTTTCCAGTGGTTTTCCCCAAGATCTTTTCGATACTTACTCACTACACCTAGCGAGTAAGCTATATCCGATCTGGTACACAACATCGCATCCATGATTGACCCGACCGCCAAAGCATAGGGTATCGCTTGTATTCGAGCCCTATCCAAATCAGTCTTGGGAGACATCTTTTTGGAGAAAGTGATTCCTGAACAAGAGGGTACATTACCACGCTTAGAATCTTCCAAACTAAACCCCTTAAGTATGGTGTCCATGTACCTGGATTTGGACAATCCCAAATCCATTTATATCTATCTTTATAGATCAATATCCCCTAGGATGGAGGAGTCATCAGTTAGATCTTTCATAGAGAACTTGTAAGATAAGAGGAGCTTGACCGAGTGTAGCATAGGAACATCGTTTCCTATCAAGAGTATGTCATCCGCGTACAATATGAGGAAAACAACCATACTCTCTACAACCTTCTTATATATACATGGTTCATCTACCTTTTTGATGAAGTCAAACTCTTTTACAGCTTCATCAAAATAGACGTTCCATCTCCGCGATGCCTGCTTTAATCCGTAGATGGATTTAAGCAGCTTGCACACACTTCCGCTGCTCCCACTGTCTACGAAGTCTTCTAGCAGTGTCATATACACGCTCTCTTCTAAATCACTATTTAGAAAAGCGGTTTTGATGTGCCATCTGCCAGATTTCTTAGTTATGGTATGCAGCAATGGCAAGTAGAATCCTGATGGAATTAAGCATAGCGACATGAGAAGACGTTTCATCATAGTCGACACCAGGTCGTAGACGAAAACCTTTTGCTACAAGTCTAGCTTTGAAAGTCTCAACTTTTCCATCTACACCAAATTATCTTTCTCAAAGATCCTCTTGCTCCCGATGGGTTTCACCCCTTCAGGAGCAACTTCCAAAGTCAACACTTTGTTGGTGTACATGGATTCCATCTCGGATCGCATAGCATCCAGCCATTTCACAGTGTCCCTACTCGTGATGGCCTACACGAAAACTAGTTGGGTCATCATCATTCATGATGCAATCCTCGCTCCCACCGTCTATGAGAAAACCGTAGTATCTCTCAGGTGGATTAGGAACCCAACTAGATTTGCGGAGTGGCCGCGGTTTGTCGGGGACTATTGAATCCTCCGGTTCTATCAAATCGTAAGTTATAGTTTGTGTTGCTGGAACTTCTTCCAGTTCTACCTCTTTGCCACTAATTTCTTTCACAAGAAATTCCTTTTATGAAAACGTGGCATGTCGAGAAACAAACACCTTTTGTTCCTCGGTATGGTAGAAGATATACCCTCATGGATGTTTGGGATATCCCATAAACTTGCACAGAATTGACCTTGCCTCAAGCTTGTCTGGATTTTTCTTTTCAACATAGGCCGGACAACCCCATATCTTAACTCATTTATGAGATGGACTCTTCCCATTCCATATCTCATATGGAGTTGTAGGCAACAGATTTGGTCGAAACTCTATTCAATAGGTATGCAGGTTTCTCAAGTACATGTCCCCAAAAGGAAATAGATAACTTAGCAGTACTCATCATAGAGCGCACCATATCTAATAGGGTGCGATTCCTCCACCCCGATATACTATTGTGCTGTGGTGTATACGGAGGAGTAAACTGAGAGAGAAACTCATTCTCTTTTAAATAATCCCGGAATTCCATGCTCAATTATTCTCTTCACCGATCTTATCGAAGGACTTGAATACCTTTACCCATCTGGTTCTCAACTTCGTACTTATATTCCTTGAAATTCTCAAAAGATTCAGATTTGTGTTTCAACAAGAACAAATGTTCGTATCTTGAAAGAACATCGGTGAATGTAATAGAGTACACAGAACCATCCCTGGCATTTGTAGACATAGGACCGCATACATCACTATGTATCTGTCCAAGAGTTCAGTAGCTCTTACTCCGTTTCCACTAAACGGAGATTTGGTCACCTAGTCTTTGAGACATGACTGGCAAGTTTCGTAAGATGTAAATTCGAATGGATTCAAAATATGCATCCTTATGCAACTTTAGCTAGCCTTGTTTCATCGATATGACCTAGTCTACAATGCCATAAGAAGACGTCGTTCATTTCTGAATTATTCCTCTTATGTTTGTTCTGTACGTTTAGAACTGTGGTTTGATGCAGAACGTGTATACTGTTATACAACGTACCTTACCCAATCAACACTTGATCTAAGAAAATATTCACAATATTTTTGGTACGAAATAACAGTCGCTCAGAATCAATGTATTACCAGTTAGTAACACTAGGTGATATTTGCCAACCACTTTGGCTGCAACAATTGCATCATTCCCTACTACTAGAGACATATCACATTTCCTAGTTCTCTACCTGTCTTTAGCCCATGTAACAAATTAGATACATGGGATCTTGATCCGGTATCCAAAACCCAGGATGTAGAAACAACTGAGAAACAATTCTCAGTTATGAACATAGCCGAAGACAATGCATCAACATGCTTATTCTTTGTTTGGGTGGTGTGGGAATCCGGATATTGCCCAATTCCTTGCTCAGACTTATGACAAACATAAGGTAGAGCGGAACCAAACCCAGTGTAAAAAGTAGGTTCGGTCAAAACATCCATATTATTATCTTTATTAAAGCATTTCATTGGTCGCTACCAGGAGAGAGAGAGAGATAATCACTTTGCGTGCGTTCTTTGCAAGATTAGATTGGTTTTTATCTAATCAGGATGGCTCCCACTGTTTTTATCAAATCTTCCTTCAAACCCTAAATGGTAAGATTAGCCAGGATTAATTACACCCTACAGGTTCGCTAATCGTTCGGCCAGGCAGGTATCGGTACTCCGAGGGAGGTTCCTCGTGCTTTCGCACGGACCTTATTAAAATAAACCTCATTTCCCTAGAGGCATAACCCCGTTGACACACCTTTCTAGACACCTACTAGATTAGCTAATTGTAAAGTGCAAAACTCTCTCAGCAGTAACTCTTACTCGTAGCGGGTATCGGGATCCAACTATCATATAGATGGTATGCAATCTCATTGCAAATTTCAACACTTGAAATTCCCGATAATATTTTTACCCCTAACGTCCAATGACCTTGACGCAGGCCAACAAACCATAGGGCGTTAGTCAAGTTCAACCCGTTCATTTCTTGATTGAATTAAACCCACCCGCACGACCCTCGACGCAGGCCCAAAAAGTCACACGACTACCCTAATCCAATCGCATCACTGTTGGGTTAGCCTAGCACCACATGAAGGGTTTGGAAGCATCACATGAACCAAAAGTGGAGTCTTTAGGGTGCTAAGTTAACGAACAAAGAATCGTTCCTAGAATCAATTAGGGTTTCAAATTTATCACATCATCATATGAAAGAAATGCTAGGGTTTAGAGAGTACAAACTTTGTAGCTCCCTACGCTAGACTCCTCGGCTACTTGGGGTTTGAAAGAGCTCCGCTTGAACTCCTCGAGGTCACCGATGATCCACCCGGAGTCCGCTTTGTCCAAGCTTGCAACTTTATCCGATCAAGTGAACGAAATCAAGCTAACACTCTAAACAAGTGGGCTAGACTTGTGTAGAATGGTGTTGTGGTTCTCTTTCTCACTTCAAAATCCAATCTTGATGAGTATATTGCTCACTACAAAGAACTAGAGAGCAAAATGAGAGAGGAAGAAGAAGATGATGGCAATATGAGAAGATGATAAGTTCAAGTCTAAAAAGAAAATGGAAAATATATCAATATATATTTTCCTCTTCTCATATCAAACCATGGTTAGGATATTATTGAAATTGAGTTAAAAACACAAAAGGAAAAGTAACCCATGGTCAAATGGTGGGTGAGAATGGTTAGGTCAAGAGAAGAGTGTAGAAACAAATCAATAATGACCATTTTGCTTTTTCCCTTTTTGTTTTAAATCAAACGCAATTTAATTCATAAATAAAACCATGGTGTGAGTCTTATATTGCCACCATTTTCATGTATATACAACCATGAAGGATGTATGTATGTATGTATGTATGTGTATATGTACATCCATATGTGCATGAATCAATAAAGAAACTATACATGCATGCATACATCCATCATACTCAAGAAAGGATTTCAAGTGAGACGCTAATGGTTAAATGATAAATCAACACTTGATTTATCAATCCAACCATATCACATATGATCCCTACCAAAAGCAAGCCGCCCGACCAATATAAAGGTATCCCATACGCGCATTTTAATCGGGTCCGTGCGCATATCGCATACGCGCACCACAACGTTTCGCCTGGACTAGGAAACTCCATTGTGGGACTCTGAGACTCGTCAATACGCCGGCAGTGGGTGATGATCATATCAAGCACCCCCAAGCCGCAAGCGGTCAGCTAAACGTAACGGCTACCCGGGTATTGAGCGATCAGAAGAGAACAAGCGAACCTGCTACAACTCCCGTCGAGCCGATCAGCAACACTTTCCGTACATTCCGGTCTCCTCGTCTGATATGTCGCATATCAAGTCTAAGGGTGGTAAACGTCAGACCCCAATAACCGATAAGTCGTGCCGATGTTAGGCTCATAACGGGTCGAGAAACTACTGGTAACACTTACCAGCAAATCTCTGAATCATCCCTGGCCAGGGACTTCCCTGTTACGGCCAATCGAGCACAGCACAACATCAACCCCCAATACCGGGAGAGACGAAACCCCTCCTATCGCTTATTGCCTCCATGTGTCTCGGGACTGTACCCAAAAACCACCGTTTTGCACGCCCTCATGGACGTGGTAAGGTGGAGATCAAAGCACAGTGGGAATCACACAAGACTCTATGACGATCTCGGGTCTACAGACTAACCTGCATAAGTGTCACCTGAGAACTGCCATCTGACGTGAGGTATAATACCAACTGGGAGTTCTCGGCGAGTCCGTCCAGTGTACCCAGTCTCCTCTGAGCACCCGTATACCATCTCTGATATCAAACACCAATGGATATGGGATCATCCATCGCCCATCTCATGGGTCGAGAAGCGTATACGCTAGTCTACACTGGTATATCGATGCCCCGTCTCGATACACCCACGACTAGGCACCTTGAAGGATGTACTTATGGACTACCATGTCCCCACTAGTATGATCTGCATCACAGTCCAGGTAGTCAAGTACACATCCTAAGGGCTTCACCAACATGTAACTATAAGACAGTTTAAAAAGACTAGTATACATGTTAAGATAAAGAGCAACCAGATAGCATACTATCATATCGAGCAAGAAAGTCATCTCTATATATGTCCAAGCGTCCAATATAATATACATCATCTGTACAATACTGGCCTCTAGGGCATACATACAACTAACAATCTCCCACTTGCACTAGGGCCAGCTGCTGTAGTATCGCATACCGAGCATCCCGAAGAGTCTCTCAAACTGTATCTGGGGAATGGCCTTCGTGAGTGGATCTGCCGTGTTGTTCTTCGTGTCAACCCTCCTGACCTCGATCTCCCGGCGATCAACTATCTCCTGGATCAGGTGATACCGCCTCAGAATATGCCTGGATCGCTGATGGGACCTGGGTTCCTTGGCCAAAGCCACCGCACCATTGTTATCGCAATACAACGGTATTGGATGCTCATTGGATGGAACCACTCCAAGTTCAGTAATGAACTTCTTGATCCAGACAGCCTCTTTGGCAGCATCGTTGGCAGCAATGTATTCAGCCTCCATCGTCGAGTCTTCTACGGTTTCCTGCTTGGAACTCTTCCAGCTAACCGCCCCTCCGTAAAGGGTAAAGACAAATCCCGACTGCGACTTAGAGTCGTCCTTATAACTCTGGAAGCTTGAATCGGTAAAGGACTCCACTTGGAGTTCTCCGTTACCATACACCAAGAGCATCTCTTTAGTCCTTCGTAAGTACTTGAGAATGCTCTTCACAGCTGTCCAGTGACTCTCTCCAGGATCAGCTTGATACTTACTCACTACACTTAGTGAGTATGCTACATCGGGTTTGGTACATAGCATCGCGTACATGATAGAGCCTACAGCCGAAGCATAGGGTATCCCTTGCATGCGAGCTCTCTCCAAATCAGTCTTGGGAGACATCTCTTTGGAGAGAGTGACTCCAGAGATCGTGGGTAAATTCCCACGCTTGGATTCTTCCATACTAAACCTCTTTAGTATGGTGTCAATGTACCTGGATTAGGACAATCCCAATATCCGTTTGGATCTATCTCTATAGATCCTGATTCCCAATATGCAGGAGGCATCACCAAGATCTTTCATTGAGAATCTTCGTGATAAGAAGAGCTTGACCGATTGCATCATAGGAATGTCATTTCCTATCAAGAGTATGTCGTCCACGTACAATACGAGGAAGACAACCTTACTCCCTGCCACCTTCTTATAGATACAAGGTTCATCTATGTTTTTGACGAAATCAAACTCTTTGATAACGACGTCAAAGCAGATGTTCCAACTCCGCGATGCTTGCTTTAATCCATAAATGGATTTAAGCTGCTTGCACACTTTCCCGCTGCTCCCACTATCTACGAAGCCCTCTGGCTGAGTCATGTACACGCATTCTTCTAAATCACCGTTTAGAAAGGCGGTCTTAACATCCATTTTCCAGATTTCGTAATCATGATACGCAGCGATGGCAAGCATGATCCGGATGGATTTAAGTATAGCCACTGGAGAAAAGGTTTCGTCATAGTCCACTCCTGGTCTTTGACGAAAACCCTTTTAAACAAGTCTACCTTTGAAAGTCTCCACTTTCCTATCTACACCAAGTTTTTTCTTGAAGATCCACTTGCTCCCAATGGGTTTTACCCCTTCAGGAGCATCTTCCAAAGTCCATACTTTGTTGGTGTACATGGATTCCATCTCGGACCGCATAGCATCCAGCCATTTCACTGAGTCCCCACTCGTGATGGCCTGCTCGAAGCTAGTTGGGTCATCATCCTCCATGATGCAATCCTCGCTCCCACCGTCAATGATAAAACATTAGTATCTCTCAGGTGGATGAGAAACCCTGCTAGATCGGCAGAGTGGCTGGGGTTCATTAGGAACTACGGAATCCTCTGGTTCCACCAGATCTTCTGCTGCAGTTTTTGTAGCTGGAACCTCTTCCAGTTCTACCTCATGACCACTAATCTCTTTTTCAAGAAATTCCTTTTCTAAAAAGGTGGCATGCCGAGAAATAAACACTCTTTGTTCCTCAGGGTGGTAGAAGATATACCCTTGTGAATTCTTAGGATATCCTATAAATTTGCATAGAACAGACCGTGCCTCGAGTTTGTCCGGATTTTGTCGTTTGACATAAGCTGGACAACCCCATATCTTAACATAGTTAAGAAATGGTCTCTTCCCTTTCCATATCTCATATGGAGTGGTAGGCACAGATTTGGTGGGGACCATATTCAATAGATGTATGGCTGTTTCAAGCGCATACCCCCAGAAGGAAATAGGCAACTCAGCTGTGCTCATCATGGAGCGCACCATATCTAATAGGGTGCAGTTCCTCCGTTCTGATACACCGTTGTGCTATGGTGTATATGGAGGAGTCAGCTAAGAGAGAATCCCATTCTCTTTTAGGAAGTCCAGGAATTCACAGCTCAAGTATCACCTCCTCGATCAGATCGAAGGATTTTAATGCTTTTTCTGGTTTGGTTCTCGACTTCTTCTTTATATTCTCTAAATTTCTCAAAAGCTTCAGACTTATGTCTTATTAAGAACACATGTTCGTATCTTGAGAGATTGTCAGTGAATGTAATGAAGTACGAAGAACAATCCCTGGCATGTGTAGACATGGGACCGCATACATCACTATGTATCAGTCCCAAGAGTTCGGTAACTCTTTCTCCGTGTCCCGTAAACGGAGTTTTGGTCATCTTGCCTTTGAGATATGACTGGCAAGTGTCATAAGATGAAAATTCGAACTGTTTCAAATATCCATCCTTATGCAACTTAGCCAGTCGTGTCGCATTGATGTGACCCAGTCTACAATGCCACAAGAAGGATCCGTTCAGTTCTGAACTCTTCCTCTTGTGTGTGTTTGTTATGCTCAGAACTGTTGATTGATTTAGAACATAAATGCCATTGCACAACGTGCCTGATCCAACCAACTTTTGGTTACGGAAAATGTTCATAACATTATCCTGTAATAGAAAATTATATCCCTCTTTACTCAACAAAGAAACCGATATAATATTGCATATCAGGTTCGGCATGTAATAGCATTCATTCAGAACCAATGTATTACCAGTTGGTAATGCAAGGTGATATTCCCCGACAGTCTTAGCTGCAACAATTGCACCATTTCCGACTCTAATATCTTTATCACCTTCTCCAAGTTCTCTATCTTTCCTAAGCCCATGTAACTGATTACATATATGGGATCCTGACCCGGTATCTAATACCCAGGACGTAGGGAAAATGGAGAAACAGTTCTCTGTAACGAACACACCCGAAGAAAATGCATCATCATGTACTTTCTTCATTCGGGTGGCATGGGAATCCTGGTATTCCCCTATATCCTGTTCAGTCCTATAACTCTTATAAGAAAGAACGGAACCAACGTTCCCCAGCACAGTATAACATGCGGGTTCGGTCAATACATCCATATTATTATTTTTATTAAGGCATGACATGGTCGCTACCTGGAGAGAGAGAGAAGAAAACACTTTAGCGTATGCTCTTGCAAGATCAGATTGGTTATTATTTTATCTAATCAGGATGGCTCCCACTGGTTTTTATCAAATCTTCTTTCAAACCCTAAAAGGAAAGACTAGCCGGGATTAATTACACCTTACAACTTCGTCGATCTTTTAGCCAGGCCAGTGTCGGTACTTTGAGGGAGGTTCGCCGTGCTTTCGCACGGACCTAATTAAAGTAAACCTCATTTTCCCAGAGGCGTAACCCCGTTGACACTTTTCTAGACACCTACTTGATCGGCTAATTGTCCTGTGTAAAACTCTCCCAGGAGTAATAATTACTCGCAGTGGGTATCGGGATCCAACTATCTCATAGAAGGTATGCAATCTCATTGCAAATTTCAACACTTGAAATTCCCGATAATCTTTTGCCCCTAACGTGCTATGACCTTGACGAAAGCCAACAAACCACAGCTCGCTAGTCAAGTTCAACCCGTACATTTCTTGACTGAATTAAACCCACCCGCACGACCCTTGATGAAAGCCAACAAAGCCGTACGACTACCCTAATCCAGTCGCATCATATGCAGCAGATAAGCAGCATATAGCTACCGCACACTACACCTTGACGAAAGCCAATAAATGTAGAACGAATACTATATAAAACTTATCTGAAATGACGGAGGGCTACGACATGGTTTTCTTAAAGCCTATTGCGTAATGAACTTGATATCGTTGTAGAATCAAGTGAAGTTTTGAAATGGAGTGGTTTTGAGGCTTTTCTAGTTTTGCTAAAGGGGTCACTCCCGGCGAAGGGATCATCGGCCCTTTCCTCGTCGAATGAGGTGCGGGATATATCATATATATCACTGTGCAAAGCAGAAACTATAGAAGCAATCAAAAGACAAACCGAGTGTGTAGCATCTGCCAGTTATTGCTAAAGGGGTCACTCCCGGTGAAGGGATCTCGGCCCTTTCCTCATCGAATAAGGTGCAGGGTATATCATATATACCGCTATGCAAAGCAAAACTGTAGCTACTTTTTTTATTTAAAAATTTGATTCTACAACAGCTATCAGGTTTCTTTTCTTTCATTAATCACATTAATGAAGTCACATCATTTAAGTCACCTAAACATCACAGATAAATACGACGTACACTTATGCCATTCGCATTCGTCTCGATGTCCCCTCGTGCACCGTTAGGTTAGGTAACTAACGACAGAGCAGGGCAGGGCTAGTGCGGGTGTAAAACATAAGTAACGCCTATATAATATATCATATATACTATATATTATATCCATCAGAACATATCAAATGATCACATCACAGATATCGCAGCAGAAACATAGATATAATGTGGGATATACTAGGACGTCCGTATTTAGTATTTAGCCAATAATAGAAAATACGGATTCCATAGTCGCGATGAATAGCCAAGCCCACACCTTGGACCCCTACGAGAGCGACAAGCGACCCTACCAATTCTGGAGTTTAGGAGACCCGGTCTCGACTCCTCGAGATGGTCTCCCACTGAACCCCAGAACCCGGTCACCTGTGCTCCCCTCCTTGGGTCCATCCTAATGCGGAAAAATAAATAATATACAACACAGGTGGCATCGACCTCAACCCGAAAGTGCCCCAAATAAAAGAATATTACATTACATTTGAATTTAAATGAATGAAAATATAAAACTCTCATCTCACATAAAACCCCCCAGCTATTCATTCGCGACAATCCTGCACATCATATCTCAGCAACACATAATATCTCATATCATCAACGTAAGTAAGTATGCATACCCCAATTGTCGTTGATGTATAGTAACGAAACCAGCGATATCGACATACTACACTTACGGTCACAGAAAAGAAAGTGTAAAACTGCAATATCTGGAATCCACATTCTCTTTAGATATCATAAATGCGAAATATCACATACCTCGTATTTCATGTCTTATAATATGAATTCCACACATTGCATCACATTCCAGATAATTAGACAGTATTAAAGTTTTCGAACGAACGATCAAATACCCAAGATTCACTAAAGCTCAACACTTGAGCGGAGTTCAAAAACCGGAGTGTGACACAGTAGTAGCGGTCCAGCCGTAGAAGGGTCAAGCCAACGCCTCACATGTGGCACGCCGTACTGCCCCAAACCCTAAAGTTCAAAGGGCAGTTCAAGACGGTCACATAATCGAGTTAAGGTTTGTTGTCTTCTAGTGGGACCACCACAAAATCACGTATCTCCAAAATATTTAAATCCCGTGAAAAGTGAGCAAATGATACCCATTCAAACACTTCAATACTTTCTAAATTTACCCGGAAAAGAAACGAAATGAAAATTCCGATCGAATCGACAAGTCCAAAACCATCTCCAGAATTTTTCAGCAGTAAATACAGATTAAAAATACTCTAAAAAATATACAAGAAGAACAAAACATTACAGTATAGAATTTATGTAGTGATCGATTTGTACGGCCGCGGAACAGCGGCCTAAGCAAGCTTAGGCCGCGTTTCCGCGGCAAGGTTAACTGTTCATTGCATAATTTTTACACCGTAATTCTTATATTTTCCTGCTGAATTTTTTTACGTATTTTTAATTATGAAAATAACCAGAATTTGAAAAAAGTCCAGAGAGCACCAAAAAACTGTATTTTTCCGGTTCGATCGGAGTTTTAACTTCGTTAAAGTGTCGCCTAACGTTCTAGGTCGGCACTGATACCAATTCTGGGTTAGCCTAGCACCACATGAAGGGTTTGGAAGCATCACATGAACCAAAAGTGGAGTCTTTAGGGTGCTAAGTTAACGAACAAAGAATCGTTCCTAGAATCAATTAGGGTTTCAAATTTATCACATCATCATATGAAAGAAATGCTAAGGTTTAGAGAGTACAACCTTTGTAGCTCCCTACGCTAGACTCCTCGGCTACTTGGGGTTTGAAAGAGCTCCGCTTGAACTCCTTGAGGTCACCGATGATCCACCCGGAGTCCGCTTTGTCCAAGCTTGCAACTTTATCCGATCAAGTGAACGAAATCAAGCTAACACTCTAAACAAGTGGGCTAGACTTGTGTAGAATGGTGTTGTGGTTCTCTTTCTCACTTCAAAATCCAATCTTGATGAGTATATTGCTCACTACAAAGAACTAGAGAGCAAAATGAGAGAGGAAGAAGAAGATGATGGCAAAATGAGAAGATGATAAGCTCAAGTCTAAAAAGAAAATGGAAAATATATCAATATATATTTTCCTCTTCTCATATCAAACCATTGTTAGGATATTATTGAACTTGAGTTAAAAACACAAAAGGAAAAGTAACCCATGGTCAAATGGTGGGTGAGAATGGTTAGGTCAAGAGAAGAGTGTAGAAACAAATCAATAATGACCATTTTGCTTTTTCCCTTTTTGTTTTAAATCAAATGAAATTTAATCCATAAATAAAACCATGGTGTGAGTCTTATATTGCCACCATTTTCATGTATATACAACCATGAAGGATGTATGTATGTATGTATGTATGTATGTATGTGTATATGTACATCCATATGTGCATGAATCAATAAAGAAACTATACATGCATGCATACATCCATCATACTCAAGAAAGGATTTCAAGTGAGAAGCTAATGGTTAAATGATAAATCAACACTTGATTTATCAATCCGAACATATCACATATGACCCCTACCAAAAGCAAGCCGTCCGACCAATATACGGTATCCCATACGCGCATTTTAATCGGGTCCATGCGCATATCGCATACGCGCACCACAACGTTTCGCCTGGACTAGGAAACTCCATTGTGGGACTCTGAGACTCGTCAATACGCCGGCAGTGGGTGATGATCATATCAAGCACCCCCATGCCGCAAGCGTTCAGCTAAACGTAACGGCCACCCCGGTATAGAGCGATCAGAAGAGAACAAGCGAACCTGCTACAACTCCCGTCGAGCCGATCGGCAAAACTTCCCGTACAATCCGGTCTCCTCGTCTGATATGTCGCATATAAAGTCTAGGGGTGGTAAACGTCAGACCCCAATAACCGATAAGTCGTGCCGATGTGAGGCTCATAACGGGTCGAGAAACTACTGGTAACACTTACCAGCAAATCTCTGAATCAGCCCTGGCCAGGGACTTCCCTGTTACAGCCAATCGAGCACAGCGCAACATCAACCCTCAATACCGGGAGAGACGAAACCCCTCCTATCGCTCATTGCCTCCATATGACTCGAGACTGCACCCAAAAACCACCGTTTTGCACGCCCTCATGGACGTGGTAAGGTGGAGATCAAAGCACAGTGGGAATCACACAAGACTCTATGACGATCTCGGGTCTACAGACTAACCTGCACAAGTGTCACCTGAGAACTGCCATCTGACGTGAGGTATAATACCAACTGGGAGTTCTCGGCAAGTCCGTCCAGTGTACCCAGTCTCCACTGAGCACCCGTATACCATCTCTGATGTCAAACACCAATGGATATGGGATCATCCATCGCCCATCTCATTGGTCGAGAAGCGTATATGCTAGTCTACACTGGTATATCGATGCCCCGTCTCGATACACCCACGACTAGGGACCTTGAAGAATGTACTTATGGACTACCATGTCCCTACTAGTATGATCTGCATCACAGTCCAGGTAGTCAAGTACACATCCTAAGGGCTTCACCAACATGTAACTATAAGACAGTTTAAAGAGACTAGTATACATGTTAAGATAAAGAGCAACCAGATAGCATACTATCATATCGAGCAAGAAAGTCATCTCTATATATGTCCAAGCGTCCAATATAATATACATCATATATACAATACTGGCCTCTACGGCATACATACAACTAACAATCACATGCTGCAGATAAGCACTAATTCAGCTACCACACACTACGATTTGACGCAGGCCAACAAACGTAGCACGGATACTAAAATAGCACTTATCTGAAATGACGGAGGGCAACACAAGTATTTAAGAAAACCATAAGCGTAATGAACTTAATATCGTTGTAGAATCTAGTGATTTTGAAAAGGAGTGTTTTTTAGGCTTTTTCTAGTTTAGCTAAAGAGGTCACTCCCGGTGAAGGGATCTCGGCTCTTTCCTCATCTAATGAGGTGCTGGATATTCATCAAGGAATACCACTATGCATTGCAAGAACTAGAGAAGCAATCAAAAGACAAAACTTAGTGGGTTGTAGCTGTAGGGTTGCCTAGCTCGCAGCAAGTTTTCGGGAGGTATCTTCCATGCCAATTTTTAAAAAATTGCCGTTCTAGTAAACCCTAACCCTAGAATCGCTACTAGAAAATCCGACGAAAGATAATGTAAACTCTTTACATCTAAAGTGAACAAGGAATACAACCTTTGTAGACCGGTCCTTGTCTTCAATAGCTCCATGTAGTAGTCCCTTTGCTGCGATCACGAACTCCCGGACTCTAGAGAGGCTCCCATGAAGAAACGAACAAGCTTGCATCGAATTCTTCGAGGCCGAAGATGATCTACGTCGAGGAGACACTAACCTAAGCTATCTCTTTTGTTGAAGAAGAAGAAGAAATGAAACTCATGAGAGAGTGAGGTTAGAATTGCAACCATGGGGAGTTAGTGTCATGCCTAACTCATATAGAGAATTAACCATAGCTATGAGTTAAGGGTTGGGTTAAAAAATATCTTAAGCTAGACAAACAAGTGGGCTTAGTAAATGAAACCTACAAGCTTCTACAAGTTTTGAACCATGACTCATTATCCAAATGTTTAAAATACTTAAGACAAATAAAACCCTAACTTAACCTAGCATGGTGTGAGTCTCATACTAACTATATTGCAAGTGTAACCTAGCATGACACACTTATATATATCACATATATATTTTGTGCCAAAAGGAAAACAATACATATATCACATATATGTAAAGTATATCAAATGTTAGAAAAGAAATCTTAAGTGAGCTAATACTAGTTAATGTAATATAATATATCAAATATATAATTATACATTAAATTATTAAATCAACTCTTGATTTAATAATCCGGCTATATCATATACAACCGACTAATATCATAAGAATCAACTTATTGAATCAACACTTGATCCGATAACCCGGCTATATCATATATAACCGACCGATATCACATATCGCGAGAATGGAATGCGGTATCACATACACGCATTAATCTCGGTCCCGCACATATCACATATGTGCTCCTACTCCATTTCGCTTGAGCCAGGAAAACTCTGTGTAGGACTCTAAAGACTCGTCAATACGCCGGCAGTAGGTGATGATCATATCAAACACTCACAAGCTGCAAGCGGTCTGCTAAACGTAACGGCCACCCGGGTATTGAGCGATCAGAAGATCAACAAGCAAGCATGCTCGTACTCCTGTAAATCCAATCAGTAACACTACCGTACAGTCCGTTCTCTTCGTTTGATATGTCGTATATCATAGCCTGGGGGTGGTATAACGTCAGACCCCAATAGCCTGATAAGTCATGCCGATGCTGTTAGTGTTTATGCCCTAGAAGGCCATTACTGTATCATACTAGCTTGTATATTACTTAATGGAAGCTTGGGATATTCACATGTATATAACAGTCTTGCTAAACATAGTAGTATGCTACTTGGTTTTTCTATCTTAATATGTGAGTATACGTATTGATAGAGCTCTTAGGATCTTGCTTGTCTACCAGCGTTGTGATGGCAGTCACACTAGTGGGGGCTGGGTAGTCTACAAGCACATCCTTATTCAGGTCCCTGGTCGTTGGATTATCGAGACAGAGCATCGATACTCCGGAGTAGACTAGTGTGTACGCTTCTCATCCCAGTTGGGGAGATGGTCTGTCCCACAGCCGTCAGTACGTTGTACTGGAGATAGTATGCAAGTGCTCGTTAGGTTACGGGTACACCGGACAGGACTCACAGGGAACTGTTGGTTGGTTTGATACCAGTCGTCAGTGAACAGTTCCCAGGTGACATGAGTACAGCATAGTCCGCAGACTTGACACTGCTACTTCGCCTCGAGTGTGTCCCACTGTTCTTAGATTGCTACCCTACCACGGCTCAAAGGAGTCGTGCAAACAGGTGGCAGTTGGGTGCAGTCCCGAGCACTTGGAGGCAGTGGCGGTTAGACAGGATTCGTCCCTCCCGGTATTGGGAGTAGATATCGTGCTGTGTCAGAGAGCCATTACGCAAAGTCCCTGGCCAGGGCAAGCGAGATTTGCTGGTAGGTTCCAGTAGTTTCTCAGGGTGTAATGGGCTTCACTCCGACACGACTTATACCGCTATTAGGGGACTGACGCTTGCCGCCCCCCTAGGCCCGATATGCGATAGTCTTGGACGAACGGACCGGACTGTATGGAGATTGTCACATCTGACTCAGTAGGAGTTCGGATGGGTTTACTCATCGGCCTTCTTATCGACAACTACCTGGGGACCGTTACGTACAGCTAGTGCCGCTTGCGGTCTGTGGTTAAACCCACTGCCAGCGTAGTAGTCGAGTCTCTAGAGTCCCACACAGAGAGTTTCCTACTCCAGGCGAAACGATATAGAGGTTGCATGGTTTTGCGACAAAGGGTTCGGACGCATACGTGCGTTTACGCGCGTACGACTTTCGGACAGTTTTTACCAGTCGGCTTTGGTTTAAGCCAGTTACTGGTATCCGGTTATTGGATTTTTACAGTCTAAAGATTTTCCGTATTTTTGCGGATTGGAGGGGCGTTCTCGTAATTGTACGAGAAGCTTCTAGAAGATGTGACTAAGGAGGTTTCTTTTGGATAAGAGAGTGAGTCATGGTGGTGATTCATTCACTTCATTAATGCATATTTATTGCTTAATGACTCATGCTAATGAATCACCACTAGATATTTTATGAAGCATGCTTATTCATTTCCTTTATTGATTATTCTAAAATAAGAATGCTTCATAATATTATGATACACTCTCTCTCTTCTCTCATTATCTTATCTCACATTCTCTCTCCTCAAGCTCTCATCTTCAAACCCTAATCCTTAATCCTCATGTGTTGAGATCAAAGGATTAGTTAGACTAAACAATCCATTACCTTTACTCTATATCATCCTATCATCTTTGATTAGCAATCAAAGTTGATTAGTTACCTCAAGTTAGAGGTTTAGCTTGGAGTTTCGCTCTCGGGTGGATCGTCTACTACCTAGAGAAGGTCGAGGAGAACAAAGGAGGACGTAAAGACGAAGGACTAGTTTCGATCGGTATAATCCCTTAACACTATAGTTTAGTTTAGCTATGTGTTTGGTTATTATTTGTTTAGCTTCGATTTAAGCGGTTAGTCGATGTTCGTTCCTTAAACTTGATCGTTTTTGTAAAATCCGCCTCCCCACAAGTACTGGGGTGTACTACATCGACTTACAGTGGTATCAGAGCCTCGCTAAACAATAAATAACCTAGTTGCAAATTTGTACGAATTTCGAACGGAAAAACGAAGCCGGAAAACCCTAAAAAATGTAAGTTTCTGTCGAATTTAAAACGATGTCAGAAAATTTTTCAGGTTAGTTCAGAGAGCTTGACATGACACCAGTAGAACACCCAAGAAAAACAGTCGACTGAATCGACCAACGCGCCGCGGAACCGCGGCCTCAACCACTGAGTTGCCGCGCTTCCGCCGCCGAGTTGGCGAGTCAGCGGCCGAGTTTTCTTCTGTTGCTTCTCTGTGGTATTTGGGGTTTTCTGGAATATTTAAAAATTGCTCAGGTTACTGTTTAACAGAGCAGATTTTGGAGCAATATTAATGTTGTTTGTTCGATCGAATTGTACGGTATTTGCGTATTGGATTATATCTGTGATTGTTTAATGTGTTCGTAAACCTTCCCCAACTGCTAGTATGTCGGTTGGCAGGGGGTTGCACATTTCTGAAATGGTTATATCTGTTTGTGCATATAAACTGTATTGGACTGTTGTGGTGTATAGCCGGGGTTAGCAATGGGTTATTGTTTAATTCATTTGTTGTAAATGTAATTTGTTGTAATATTATTTTCACGGGGCACTTCCAGGTTGCGGTTGTAGCCACCGTTGTATTATTTCATTTTACTGTTTTTGCTCCTAGGACTGACCCAAGGTGGGGTACACAGACTGCCGGGTGGGTAGTTTGCCGTACCCGTAGGGGTCGAGGGTGGGGTAAACGGCTATTCATCACAACTGTGTAATCTGTCTTTTCTTGCAGGCTCAAAAGAAATACAGATTGCTTGCAAATCCAATATTGTTTATCTGTGTTCTGGAATGAATATCATTGCGTCAGACGAATGTAAAATATCTATATTTATGATAGCTATTTAGACGCCACTTATGTTTTACACCCGCGCTAGCCCAGCCCCCGCTCTGTCGTTAGTTAAGTAACCTAACGGGTGATGACGGGACCCCGTGGCGAATGCGGATGGCATAAGAGGACGTTGTATTTTCGTTGTTTTCTGCAATGATAGGTTAATGATGGGACGCATTATCTATAATGCAAAGTAAAACAAACCAAAGTTTAAATCGTTGGAACAATTTAAAAGAAACCACTCGGTTATTTTTAAAACAGATATTTTTAAATGCGGAGATTTAACCACTCCTTTTAAAAGCTATCAGGTTCCTTCGGTTATATCAAGTTCACTACGTTCACGGTTTCGCCAAAACCAGTCGTAGCCCTCAGTCATTTCTTATGAATGGTCAGTAGTATTCAAGCTATGTTTGTTTGGCCCTTAGTCAAGACATAGTGTTTGGTAGCTGCTGGGGTATTCATTTGTTGCATAGATAGATGAGTTGGTTTGGGACAGTCGTATTACTTTGTTTGGCCCTTAGTCAAGAGTATACGGATGGGTTCAAATCAACAGGATAATGATAGGCAGAACTTGACATGTGACTTATGATTTGTTGGCCCTTAGTCAAGATCATAAGAGCATGGGGCAAAAACTTATATCGGGAATTTCTAAAGAAACTGAAATTTGCAAAGAGATGCATACCATTTGGAGTTTGATGAATGTTGGTAGGATTCCTTCAACATTATCATACGATGATATTTGGATCCCGATCCTACTGTGAGTATATGCTACTTATCAGGATATTCGTCGCTTAACGATCAATGCTATAAACCTAGTAGGTGTCCAGAAAAGTGTCAGCGGGGTTACGCCCCCAGAGAAAAGAGGTTATCTAATTAAGGAACTTCGTGAAAGCGTTGGAAAACCTCCCTCGAAGTATCGACACCGGCCTGGCTGAACGGTTAAGCAAGTATTGTACGGTGAGAATAGTCTTGGCTAATTCTTCTTTTATGGTTTGAAGAAGGATTCGAGAAACAGTGGGAGCCATCCAGTTTAGATAAACTAAAAACCACTCTAAACTTGCAAGAGCATCATGCTAAAGAGTTTTCTTCTCTCTCTCCTAATTGCAGCGACCCTGAAAATGACTGGACTTAAGTTACTTTTAGAGAAAAATATACTGACGGGGCCAAACTATAAAGATTGGCTGCGGAATGTCAAGATGGCTTTGACCTATGACAAACTGGGGTACGTCCTCACCGCTACAGCACCTGCTGTCCTTGGTCCCAAATCCAGCAATGCGGATAAGGAAATCCGCAAAACCTGGGATTTAGATTGCGCGAGAGCCAAGTGCATCGTGCTTGCCTCGATGAACAATGAACATCAGAGGAGGCACGAGGATATGTCCCTAGATGGCATATTTCTCCATACAAAGGAACTTTATGGAGAGCAATCTCGTATAGCAAGATACGAGACCTCTAAGAAATTATTTCGAGCGAGGTTGGCTGTCGGATCATCAGTAGGTGAACATGTCCTACAGATGATCGGCTATATTGAAGAGCTCGCGGACCTTGGGACGACTTTGGATAATGAGCTCTATACAGACCTTGTTCTCCAGTCCCTTCCTCCCACCTACGCCCAGTTTATCCTCAACTTCAATCTTCAAGGAAAAGAAGTTGAACTTGCGGAACTCCTGAACATGTTAAGGAGTGCAGAGGGCACCTTGCAGAAAGCAAGGGAAACACCCGCTATGTTTGTTGGCGGTGCATCTTCTTCCGGGTCCAAGGCTAGGGCCAAAGGAAGGAAGAAGAAGGCCGCACCCAGACCTAGAGGAGGTGTTAGTAAGGTGGGAAAGAAGGGAAAGAAAAAGTTTACAGCACCGGTAGTTGGCCTGGATGAGTGCTTCCATTGTCACAGGAAAGGGCACTGGAAGAAGGATTGCAAGGCGTGGAACGCCAAGAACCAGGAACCGAAGCAAGCTGTGGCTTCGACTTCAGGTGTGTTTGTAATTGAGAATTGTCTGTCGATCAACTCTACTTCCTGGGTATTGGATACCGGATCAGGATCTCATATTTGCAATTCATTGCAGGCACTGAGAAACCGTAGAGTGCTGAAGGAAGGTGATATGATCCTCAGGGTTGCTAACGGAGCTAGCGTGGGAGCTGCGTCCGTCGGGGATTATCACCTAGGATTGACGAGTGGACACATTTTGGTTTTACATAACTGTTATTTTGTACCCAGCTTAACGTGTAATATCATATCAGTTTCCTTGTTATCAAATAAAGGTTATGATTTCACGTTTGTAAGAGATGTTGTCAACATCCACCTTAATCATGGTTTGATTGGGTCCGGTACTCTAAATAACGGCATATATGTGTTAAACCAACTCCAAATTTTCAATGTCCAGAACACACTAAAAAGAAAGTCTCCAGATTTAAATAAAGCTTTCTTATGGCATTGTAGACTGGGTCACATCAATGAGAGAAGGTTGACTAAGTTGCATAGAGAAGGATATTTGGACTCGTTCGAATATCAATCTTATGACACTTGTCAATCCTGTCTCAAAGGAAAGATGACAAAGACTCCATTCACTGGACAAGGAGTAAGAGCGAGCGAGCTCTTAGGACTCATACACAGCGATGTATGCGGTCCAATGTCTACACATGCGAGAGGTGGTTATTCCTACTTCATTACTTTTACAGATGATTTCTCTAGGTATGGATATGTTTTCTTAATGAAGCATAAATCAGAGGCCTTTGAGAAATTCCTGGAATTCAAGAGTGAAGCGGAAAACCAAACAGGCAAAAGTATTAAGACACTAAGATCTGATCGAGGTGGAGAATACTTAAGTGCCGAGTTCCTAGGTTACCTAAAAGAGAAAGGAATTCTCTCTCAGCTTACTCCTCCATACACTCCACAGCACAACGGTGTATCGGAGAGACGGAATCGAACCCTATTGGATATGGTACGATCCATGATGAGTAATACTGAGTTACCGCGATCTTTCTGGGGTTATGCGCTAGAATCAGCGGCATATCTTTTGAACCAGGTTCCAACCAAGACTGTGCCTACCACACCATATCAGATGTGGAGTGGGAAGAAACCCTGTCTAAAACATTTTAGGACATGGGGGTGTCCAGCTTTTGTAAAAAAGCAGCATGTGGACAAGCTCGAGGCACGCTCAGTACTGTGTAAGCTTGTGGGATATCCAAAGAACTCCAAGGGATATTATTTCTATTACGCAGAGGAACAAAAGGTTTTTGTTTCTCGTCATGCCCACTTCTTAGAAACTGAATTTTTAGAAAATCAGAAGAGTGGGAGCGAAATAGAACTGGAAGAAATTCCAGAACCACAAACTGCTACTGAAAGTTTGGTAGAACCAGAGGTTCAAGAAGAACAGAACATTCCTGCACCCCTCCGCAGGAGTAGTAGGCCGTCTCATCCGCCTGAGAGATACTACGGTTTTCTCATAGACGGGGATAGAGAGGATTGCATCATAGATGATGATGAACCTACTGACTTCCAGCAGGCCATCCAGAGCGGCGACTCGGTACGATGGCTAGATGCAATGCGGACCGAGATGGAGTCCATGTACACCAACAAAGTATGGACTTTGGACTTTGCTCCAGATGGGGTAAAACCCATAGGATGCAAATGGATCTTCAAGAAAAAGATTGGTGTAGATGGACAGGTGGAAACCTATAAGGCTAGACTTGTTGCAAAGGGTTTTCGTCAAAGACCTGGTTTGGACTATGACGAAACTTTTTCTCCAGTGGCTATGCTCAAATCCATTCGGGTCCTTCTTGCTATTGCTGCCTTCCAAGATTATGAAATCTGGCAGATGGACGTAAAGACGGCTTTTCTGAATGGAAATTTAGAAGAGAGCGTCTATATGGATCAGCCAGAGGGTTTCAATCAGAGTGGGAGCAGCGGGAAAGTATGCAAGCTGCTTAAGTCCATTTATGGACTAAAGCAGGCATCGCGAAGTTGGAACATCTGTTTTGATGAGACAGTCAAAGAATATGACTTTATCAAAAATCCAGATGAACCGTGCATATATAGTAAAGTTGTGGCCAGAAGTGTCGTATTCCTCGTCTTGTACGTGGATGACATTCTATTGATAGGAAATGACATTCCTATGCTACAATCTGTCAAAGGATTCTTATCACACAGGTTCTCCATGAAAGACCTGGGTGATGCCTCTTACATTCTGGGGATCCGGATCTATCGTGATAGATCCAAGAGGATGTTGGGACTTTCGCAGTCCAGGTATATCGACACTGTACTGAAAAGATTCAGTATGGAAGATTCTAAGCGCGGTAATCTACCGGCTTGTCACGGAATCACCCTCTTCAAAGAGATGTCTCCCAAGACTGATTTGGAAAGGGAACGCATGTCTATTATACCCTACGCTTCTGCGGTAGGCTCTATAATGTATGCGATGTTGTGTACCAGACCAGACGTAGCTTACGCACTGAGCGTGGTAAGCCGGTATCAGTCAGACCCAGGGGAGAAACACTGGATAGCAGTAAAGAACATTCTCAAGTACCTGAGGAGGACTAAGGAGATGTTCTTGGTTTACGGCGGAAAAGACCTCAGGTTGGAGGCCTTTGCTGATTCCGGCTTCCAGAGTGATAAGGACGATTCCAAGTCCATGTCGGGTTATGTCTTTACCCTCAATGGAGGGGCGGTGTGCTGGAAGAGCTCCAAGCAGGACACCGTTGCTGACTCGACGATGGAAGCGGAGTATATAGCTGCTTGCGATGCCGCAAAAGAAGCAGTCTGGATGAAGAAGTTCCTAACAGAACTTCAGGTGGTTCCTACCATAGTTGATCCAATACCTCTGTATTGCGACAAAAACGGAGCTATAGCTTTAGCGAAGGAACCAAGGTCCCATCAGAAGTCCAGACACATCTTGAGGCGGTATCACCTGATCAGGGAGATCATTGATCGTCAGGAGATCGAGGTTCGGAGAGTTGCTTCAGAAGAGAACATTGCTGATCCATTCACGAAGGCCCTTCCTCAGATTCAGTTCGAGAGGCTGCTCGAGATCATTGGTCTACGATATGCCAGTACATGGCCCTAGTGCAAGTGGGAGATTGTTAGTGTTTATGCCCTAGAAGGCCATTACTGTATCATACTAGCTTGTATATTACTTAATGGAAGCTTGGGATATTCACATGTATATAACAGTCTTGCTAAACATAGTAGTATGCTACTTGGTTTTTCTATCTTAATATGTGAGTATACGTATTGATAGAGCTCTTAGGATCTTGCTTGTCTACCAGCGTTGTGATGGCAGTCACACTAGTGGGGGCTGGGTAGTCTACAAGCACATCCTTATTCAGGTCCCTGGTCGTTGGATTATCGAGACAGAGCATCGATACTCCGGAGTAGACTAGTGTGTACGCTTCTCATCCCAGTTGGGGAGATGGTCTGTCCCACAGCCGTCAGTACGTTGTACTGGAGATAGTATGCACGTGCTCGTTAGGTTACGGGTACACCGGACAGGACTCACAGGGAACTGTTGGTTGGTTTGATACCAGTCGTCAGTGAACAGTTCCCAGGTGACATGAGTACAGCATAGTCCGCAGACTTGACACTGCTACTTCGCCTCGAGTGTGTCCCACTGTTCTTAGATTGCTACCCTACCACGGCTCAAAGGAGTCATGCAAACAGGTGGCAGTTGGGTGCAGTCCCGAGCACTTGGAGGCAGTGGCGGTTAGACAGGATTCGTCCCTCCCGGTATTGGGAGTAGATATCGTGCTGTGTCAGAGAGCCATTACGCAAAGTCCCTGGCCAGGGCAAGCGAGATTTGCTGGTAGGTTCCAGTAGTTTCTCAGGGTGTAATGGGCTTCACTCCGACACGACTTATACCGCTATTAGGGGACTGACGCTTGCCGCCCCCCTAGGCCCGATATGCGATAGTCTTGGACGAACGGACCGGACTGTATGGAGATTGTCACATCTGACTCAGTAGGAGTTCGGATGGGTTTACTCATCGGCCTTCTTATCGACAACTACCTGGGGACCGTTACGTACAGCTAGTGCCGCTTGCGGTCTGTGGTTAAACCCACTGCCAGCGTAGTAGTCGAGTCTCTAGAGTCCCACACAGAGAGTTTCCTACTCCAGGCGAAACGATATAGAGGTTGCATGGTTTTGCGACAAAGGGTTCGGACGCATACGTGCGTTTACGCGCGTACGACTTTCGGACAGTTTTTACCAGTCGGCTTTGGTTTAAGCCAGTTACTGGTATCCGGTTATTGGATTTTTACAGTCTAAAGATTTTCCGTATTTTTGCGGATTGGAGGGGCGTTCTCGTAATTGTACGAGAAGCTTCTAGAAGATGTGACTAAGGAGGTTTCTTTTGGATAAGAGAGTGAGTCATGGTGGTGATTCATTCACTTCATTAATGCACATTTATTGCTTAATGACTCATGCTAATGAATCACCACTAGATATTTTATGAAGCATGCTTATTCATTTCCTTTATTGATTATTCTAAAATAAGAATGCTTCATAATATTATGATACACTCTCTCTCTTCTCTCATTATCTTATCTCACATTCTCTCTCCTCAAGCTCTCATCTTCAAACCCTAATCCTTAATCCTCATGTGTTGAGATCAAAGGATTAGTTAGACTAAACAATCCATTACCTTTACTCTATATCATCCTATCATCTTTGATTAGCAATCAAAGTTGATTAGTTACCTCAAGTTAGAGGTTTAGCTTGGAGTTTCGCTCTCGGGTGGATCGTCTACTACCTAGAGAAGGTCGAGGAGAACAAAGGAGGACGTAAAGACGAAGGACTAGTTTCGATCGGTATAATCCCTTAACACTATAGTTTAGTTTAGCTATGTGTTTGGTTATTATTTGTTTAGCTTCGATTTAAGCGGTTAGTCGATGTTCGTTCCTTAAACTTGATCGTTTTTGTAAAATCCGCCTCCCCACAAGTACTGGGGTGTACTACATCGACTTACAGATGCAAGGTCCGTAACGGTTCGAGAAACTGCAGATAACACATACCAGTAAATCTCAGCAACCCTGGCCAGAGATTTCCTGTTATGGCCAATCGAGCATAGCGCAACATCAACTCCCAATACCGGGAGAGACGAAACCCCTCCTATCGCTCGTTGCCTTCATGTGACTCGGGACTGTACCCAAAAACCACCTTTTTGCACGATCTCTTGACCGTGGTGTGGTGGAAATCAAAGCATATTGGGAATCACACAAGACTCTATGACGATCTTGGGTCTACAGACTAACCTGTACCAGTGTCACCGGAGAACTACTATCCGACGATAGGTACAATACCATCTAGGAGTTCTCGGCGAGTATGTCCAGTGTACCCAGTCTCCACTGAGCACCCGTATACCTTCTCTGATGTCAAACACAAATGGATATGAGATCATCCATCGCCCATCATATGGGTCGAGAAGCGTATACGCTAGTCTACTCTGGAGTATCGATGCCCTGTCTCGATACTCCCACAACTAGAAACATTTGAAGGATGTACTTATCGGCTACCCTGTCCCCACTAGTATGATCTGTATCATAATCCTGGTAGTCAAGTACTCATCCTAAGGGCTTTATCAAAATGTAATAGAGAGACAATAAGTGTACATGTTAAGATAAAGAGCAACCAGATATCATACTATCATATCGAGCAAGAAAGTTCTCCCTATATATGTCCAAGTATCCACTACAATATACATCCCATGTACAGTAATGGCCTTTAGGGCATACATATAACTAACAATCTCCCACTTGCATTAAGGCCATCTGTTGCAGTATCCAATACCCAACAATATAGCGGTGGTTGTAGTATCCCATACTCAACCATCCCATAGAAGTCTCTCTAGGGGTAAGGCCTTTGTGAGTGGATCCACTGTGTTATCCTTCGTGTCTACTCTCCTATCCTCGAACTCTTGGAGATCATTCATCTCCCTGATTAGGTGATACTTACCTCAGAAAATGTCTGGAACGTTGATGGGACCTGCGTTCTTAGGCCAAAGCCACAATTCCATTGTTGTCACAATAACAGTTATTGGACGCTCAATAGTAGGTACCTTGTTCATCTCATGAACAAGAAATTTTCAGACAGCCACTTTTGTAATAGTATCATTGGTAGCAATGTATTCAGCCTTTATCGTCTAGTATGCCTCGGTATATAGCTTGGAACTCTTCCAACATACCGTCCCTCCACTGAGGGTAAAGACAAAGCCTGTGACTGACTCTCAGTCGAACTTATCACTCTGGAAGCTGAAACCAAGAACCTTCTTTTAGTGCTTCTCAAGTACTTAAGAATGTCCTCCACAGCTATCCAGTGATTCTCCCAAGATCCGATTGATTCCTGATCACCACACCTAGTGAGTCATTTACATCTTGTCTTATACATAACATCGTACACTCTGATAGAGACTACTGCCGAAGAATAGGTTATCCCTTACACACGAGCTCTCTCCAAATCAGTCTTGGAAGACATCTTTTTGGAGAGAGTGATTCCTGAGTAAGTGGACGAATCACCACGCTTAGAATCCTCCATACTAAACCCCTTTAGTATGGTATTAATGTGCCTGGATTTGGAACACTCCCAACATCCACTTAGATCTATCTCATAGATCATAATCTACAAGATGTAGTAGGTATCATCAAGATCTTCCTTTAAGAATCCTCGTGATAAGAGGAGCTTGACCGAGTGTAGCATAGCAAACCATTTCCTATCAAGAGTATGTCATCTACGTACAATACGTAGAAGATAACCATACTCTCTAAAACCTTCTTGTGTATACAAGGTTCATCTACCTTTTGATGAAGTCAAGCTCTTTGGCTGTCATATCAAAACAGATGTTCCATCTCCGCGATGCTTGTATTGATCCTGATGGACTTAAGCATAGCTTTGAAAGTCTCAACTTTTCCATATACACCAAGAATATTATTAAAATCCATTTGCTCCCAATAGGTTTTACCCTTTCGGGTGAAACATTCAAAGTCATACTTTGTTGGTGTACATGGATTCCATCTTTGATCGCATAGCATCCAGCCTTTTCATAGAGTCCCCACTCGTGATGGACTGCCAGAACCTAATTGGGCCATCATCTCATGATGCAATCCTCGCTCCCACTGTCACCGAGAAGACCGTAGTATCTCTTAAGTGGATGAGGAACCCTACCAGATTCGCGGAGAGGCTGAGGTTCGTTGGAGACTATTGAATCCTTTGTTTTCACCAAATCATCAGCTGTTAGTTTGTCAAGCTGGAACAATTTCCAGTTCTACCTCATAACCATTAATTTCTCCATAAGAAATTCCCTTTCTAAAAAGGTGGCATGTTGAGAAACAAAACACCTTTCGTTCCTCAGTTAGGTAGAAGATATGCCCTCGCAAATGTTTGGGATATCCTAACAAACTTAAAGAACTGACCTTGCCTCGAGCTTGTCCGGATTTTGCTTTTCAACATAAGCCGGACAACCCATATCTTAACTCGTTTAAGACATGGTCTCTTCCCATTCCATATCTCATATGTAGTGGTAGGCCCTGATTTGGATGGAACGCCATTCAATAGGTATGCAGCTTCTCAAGTGTATAACAACAAAAGGAAACAGGTAACTCAGCAGTACTCATCATAGAGCACGCCATATCACATTATCCTTTTAGGAACTCCATACCCAAGTATTTACCTCCTCGATCACATCAAAGGACTTTATGCTTCTACCCATCTGGTTATCAACTTCAAGCTTATATTCCTTGAATTTCGCAAAATTTTCAGACTTGTGTTTCAATATGAACATATGTCTGAATCTTGAGAGATGATCGGTGAATGCAATAAAGTATAAAGAATCAATCCTGGTATGTGTAGACAGGGGACCTACATACATCATTATGTATCAATCCTAAGAGTTCACTAACTCTTTCTCTGTTTCTAGTAAACAGAGTAATGGTCATCTTATCTTTGTGACAGGACTAGCAAGTATTATAAGATGAAAATTCGAACAGATTGTCATATTCATCCTTATATAATTTAGCTGGTCGTGTCGCATTGATATGACCTAGTCAATAATGCCTCAAGAAGGATTCGTTCATTTCTGAACTAGCCCTCCTGTGTATGTTCTAGATACTTTGAACTGTGATTTGATTTAGAACGTATATGCTATTATATAACGTGCCTGATCGAATCAACTCTTGATTCAGGAAAATGTTCATAACATTATCCTTCTATACAAAATTATATCCATCTTTAACGCATTAAAGAAACCGATGTAATGTTATATATCAGGTTCGGTATGTAATAACATTCGTTCAAAATCAATTTATTAATACAAGGTGATTTCTGCCAAATGATTTGGCTGCAACACTTGCACCATTCTCTACACTTAGAAACATATCACCCATTCCCAGTTCTCTACCTATCTGTAGCACATGTACCATATTATATATGTGGGATCCTGATCCGGTATCATATACCCAAGATGTAGAGGATACTGAGAAACAGTTCTCGGTAACGAACACACCCGAAGAAGATGCATCAACATGTACTTTCTTCGATTGGGTGGCATGAGAATCCAGATATTCCTCTATTTTCTGCTCGGACTTATAACAATTAAAAGATAGAGCGGAACCAACGTTCCCTAGCTCGGTATAATAAGCAGGTTTGGTCAATGCATCCATATTATTATCTTGATTATGGCATGACATGGTCGCTACCAGGAGAGAGAGAGAGAAGAAAACACTCTGCGTGCGCTCTTGCAGGATTTGATTGGTTATTAGTTTATCTAATCAGGATGGCTCCCACTGTTTTAGTCAAATCTACCTTCAAACCCTAAAAGGTAAGACTAGCCGGGATTAATTACACCCTACAAGTTCGCCAATCTTTCGACCAGGCTAGTGTCGGTACTTTGAGGGAGGTTCCCCGTGCTTTCGCATGGACCTAATTAAAATAAACCTTGTTTTCCCAGGGACGTAACCCCGTTAACACCTTTCTCGACACCTACTTGATCGGCTAATTGTCATGTGTAAAACTCTCCCAAGAGCAACTCTTACTCGCAGTGGGTATTGGGATCCAACTATCTCATAGAAGGTATGCAATCTCATTGCAAATTTCAACACTTGAAATTCTCGATAATATTTTATCTGTAGTGACTTATGACCTTAACTATGGTCAACAAATCATAAGCACTAGTCAAGTTCTACCCGTCATTTCGTGATTAATTAGACCCACCCACGTGACCCTTAACTATGGTCAACAAAGTCGCATGACTGTCCTAATTGATCGCATCATATGCTGTGTAGAAAGACATCACTTAGCTACTGCACACTACACCTTAACTAAGGTCAACAATGTTAGTTATATGTATGCCCTAGAGGCCATTACTGTACATACGATGTATATTATAGTGGATGCTTGGACATATATAGGGAGGACTTTCTTGCTCGACATGATAGTACGCTATCTGGTTGCTCTTTATCTTAACATATACTCTGATTGTCTCTATATTACATGTTGATAAAGCCCTTAGGATATGTACTCGACTACTGAGACTATGATGAGATCATACTAGTGGGGCCACGTTAGTCGACGAGTACATCCTATAACTGTTCCTAGTCGAAGGTGTATCGAGACAGGGCATCGATACACCAGAGTAAACTAGCGTTTACGCATCTTGACCCATATGATGGGTGATGGATGATCCCATATCCATCGGTGTTTGACATCAAGGATGGTAAACGGGTGCTCAGTGGAGACTGGGTAAACTGGACGAACTCGCCGAGAACTCCCAGATGGTATTATACCTCATGTCAAATGGCAGTTCTCCGGTGACACTGGTACAGAGTAGTCTGTTGACCTAAGATCGTCATAGAGCCTTGTGTGATTCCCACTGTGCTTTGATTTCCATCATACCACGTCTAAGAAGGCATGCAAAAAGGTGGCTTTTGGGTACAGTTCCGAATCACATGGAGGCAATGAGCGATAGGAGGGGATTCGTCTCTCCCGGTATAGGGAGTTGATGTTGTGCTTTTTTCGATTGGCTATAACTGGAAATCCCTGGCCAGGGTTGCTGAGATTTACTGGTAAGTGTTATCAGTAGTTTCTCGAACTATTATAGACCTCATATCGACACAACTTATCGAGCTACCGGGGTCAGACGTATACCACCCCTAGGTGAGATATGCGACATACCAGACGACGAGACCGGACTGTACGGGAGTGTTACTGATTGGATTCACAGGAGAATGTATAGGCTTGCTTATTGATCTTCTGAGCGCTCAATAACTGGGTGGCTGTTACGTTTAGCTGACTGCTTGCAGCTTGTGGGTGTTTGATATGATCATCACCTACTGTCGGCGTATTGACGATTCTTTAGAGTCCTACACAGAGATTTCTTGGCTCAAGCAAAATGGAGTAGGAGCACATGTATGATTTGTGTAGCACCGAGGATAATGCGATATGAGATACCGTATTCTATTCTCGCGATATTTGATATCAGCCGGGTCATCGGATCAAGTGTTGATTCGATGAATCGGTAAATGAGATATTAGTTGGTTATATGCGATATAGCCGGATTGTCGGATCAAGTGTTGATTCGATAATTTAATGTATAATAATATATATGATATATTAAATTACATTAACTAATATTAGCTCGCTAAAAGATTCTTTTTCTCACCCGGGTAATACATTGATATATATGCGATATATGTTAATTGTATTATTTTATTTTGTTACAATAAATATTATATATGTGATATATAATATTGTAACATGATATGATTACTAATGCAACATGTTTAGTGGAGATTAAACAAGATTAGGGTTTGAATTGGGTTAGTTCATTCATGAACCTTCTTGAAGGTTTTCTTTTGTTTTATGCTTGATATTTTTGTGTGACTCATTCTTAACCCAACCCAAACCCTAGCCCTAGTTAAATCTCTACATGAGTAATCCTTGACCATGGTTGCATGATTAATCATTATTAGATTTTCATTATTCATCACAAAAGGAATCACTATTCTTCTTCTTCTTCTTGCTTGATGCAAAGCTTTCTTGCTTTGCTTTTTGTGATGAAAGTGAGTGAGAAATAGAAAACAAATGAGAGCAAAAATCCTACTTCATCATCCTCATCTACCCTTGCCATTTAGATGAGGGTGTTCACTTCGTTTTGTGAGTGAGAGCTTGTATTAATGAAACTTCAAGGTAGATCATCTTTGTTATCGAAGATCGGAAGCAAGCTTGCATCTTTTTCTTCGTGGAGCCTCTCGAGAGTCCGGAACACGATGATCGCAGCGAAGGGACCTCAACACGGAGCTTTAGAAGTGAAGGCCCGGATCTACAAAGGTTGTAATCCCTCTCACTTAGTGTTAAAGTGTTTTAACATGCTTGTTTTCGCCTAATCTCTAGTTTAAAGATCTCGTTTAGGGTTGTTCGGCACGGCTAAATTTTAAATCGGGCATGGTTGATACCTTGTAGACCCTTGTGCGTGTGCCTAGCAACCCTCCAGTGGTATCAGAGCCAAGCTAGAGCTTTAAGTGAAGTCTAGACGAAGTTTAAAGTCCGATCGAACCCGAAAACCCCGATTTATACCCTTCTCTGGATATTTTTTAAAAATGTAGATTTTTTCTAATTAAAAATGCTTAGAAAATTAAGCAGGAGAATCCAAGAATTACTGTGCAGTACGGACACCCTTGTGCGTGTGACCGCGGAACCGTGGCCAAACCACACACGTGGCTGCGGTTCCGCGGCGGAATAGTGATATTGGGGCCCACTGCTTCACAGTAATATTTCTGGGTTCTTTGGCCTTATTCTGGGAATTTTTAATTCCACTCAAGTGTTGAGTTTTCTGGGTTGTATTGGGAGCTCTTTGATTCGATCGGAAAGTTTAACTTTGTTTAAAGTTTTTCCGGATAATTTTAGAAACTGTTAAAAAGTTCGAACGGATATCAATAACTCACTTTTTCCCCTGTCGGAAAATTTTCAAAAGTTGAATTTTTTCTCGAGTTTGAAAGTTTCGAAAAGTCGTGCAAGTAACACGGTGGACCCTCTAGAAGACAACAAACCTTAACTCGATTATGTGACCGTCTGAACCGCCTCTAAAGCTTAGGGCTTGGGGCAGTACGGCCTGCCACATGTGAGGCATTGGCTTGACCCTTCTACGGCTAGACCATTGGTACTGTGGCATGTGATAAGATGCTTTTAAAACTCCGCTCAAGTGTTGAGCTATTTGGAAAACTTGGGTGTTTGATTATTCGATCGGAAAGTTTAACATTTTCTATTTATCTGGGATGTGATACAATATTTGGAATCCACATGTAGTTATGAGATAACTAATTTGAATGTTATAAATCTAGCAGTTTAGTCTCAATGATCGGTTGCCACGGGATTTTGATGTGATCAAAAGTCCGTCGCAATCACGTAGCGTACGCGGATACTCGCCGGGTAAACTTAAGAGACAGCCACGCCCCATAGCCCCGACCAAGTGACTGTAGGAGAACCCCGTCGCCAAAAGCATCTGTTCGGGTGCTCGCGGAAGCGGTATTCCGTCTTAGTGCACTTTGTCGACGGCATCGGGGGTGCGGCCGTCTACTAAAGTTTGCGACGAGCATTCGATCAGGATGTCGGGAATCTTGTTGAATTGCCCGACTTGATATTGAAAGGAGTTTTTGATAATGAGACTAAAATGCATGGTTTATAATTGTTAGGCATACGATGTCTAAGGAATTCATTTGGTTAGGAATGCGATGTCTAAGGAGGTTGCGGATTCCAACTGTTGTAGTTTTACACTTTCTTTTCTGTGACCGTAAGCGTAGTATGTGGTATATCGCCGGCTTCGTTGCTATATATCAACGACAATCGGGATACGCATACTTGCTTACGTTGATGATATGAGATATTATGTGATGCTGTGATATGTTATATTGGATCGTCGCGTTTTGAATAGCCAAGGGTTTTATGTGAGATGAGGGTTTTTCTTTTTCAT
Source organism: Agapanthus africanus (assembly GCA_030015575.1). Taxonomy (NCBI): domain Eukaryota; kingdom Viridiplantae; phylum Streptophyta; class Magnoliopsida; order Asparagales; family Amaryllidaceae; genus Agapanthus; species Agapanthus africanus. The sequence goes on from JASDDO010000008.1 coordinate 132,905,388, forward strand.
TCATGTAAAATTCATTTGTATGTAATATTCTTTTATTGGGGCACTTCCAGGCTGAGGATGATGACACCATTGTATATTATTTACTTTTCTGCATTAGGTAGACCCAAGGCGGGGAGCATAAGTGACCGGGTTCTAGGGTCCAGTGGGAGACCATCTTGAGGAGTCGAGGCCGGGTCTCCTAACCCTAGAATTGGCAGTGTTGCTTGCCGCTCTCGTAGGGGTCTAGGGATGTGGGTTTGGCTATTCATCGCGACCGTGGAATCCATGTTTTATACAGGCTCCAACTAAAACACGGACATCCTAGTATATCCAATATTTCATATATGTTCTTCTGCTGCAATGTTCTGTGATGAGATCATATTACTACCTGAGACGAATGTTTATATTATATATATGAGATATATGTTATATTGCAGATTTCGTTTCAAATATGATGCTTATGAAGCATAATAAAATGGGACTTCATTAATGAGATTAATGAAATAAAAGAAACCTAAAGATGTTGTAGAAACTTGTTTAAAAACCGGTAGTTCTAGTTCTTGCTTTGCATAGCAGTGTTCCTTGTAGAACATTCAGCACCTTATTCGATAAGAAAAGAGCCGAGATCCCTTCACCGGGAGTGACCTCTTTAGCGAAACTAGCAGATGCTACAAACTCGGTTTGTCTTTTGATTGCTTCTATAACTTTTGCTTTGCATAGTGATATTTGTGAAATATCCTGCACCTTATTCGATGAGGAAAGAGCCGATGATCCCTTCACCAGGAGTGACCTCTTTGGCAAAACTAGAAAAGCCTAAAAAACACTCCATTTAAAATAACTCGATTCTACAACGATATCAAGTTCATTACGTAAAAGGTTTTCTTAAAACCTGTCGTAGCCCTCCGTCATTTCAGATAAGTAATAGTCAGTATTCGTGCTGCGTTTGTTGACCTTGTCAAGGCGTAGTGTGCGGTAGTTGATTACTGCTTATCTGTATAAGCATATGATGCGATTGGATTAGGGTAGTCATGCGACTTTATTGACCTTGTCAAGGGTCGTGCGGGTGGGTTTAATTAATATCAGGAAATGACGGGTTGAACTTGACTTGCGGTCTATGGTTTGTTGACCTTCTCAAGGTCATAGATCGCTCGGGGTAAAATATTATTAGGAATTTCAAGTGTTGAAATTTGCAATGAGATTGCATACCTTCTATGAGATAGTTGGATCCCGATACCCACTGCGAGTAAGAGTTACTCCTGAGAGAGTTTTACACATTACAATTAGCCGATCAAGTAGGTGTCTAGAAAGGTGTTAACGGGGTTACGCCCCTGGGAAAACGAGGTTTATTTTAATTAGGTCCGTGTAAAAGCACGGGGAACCTCCCTTAAAATACCGGCACTGGCCTGGCTGAAAGATTGGCGAACTTGTAGGGTGTAACTAATCCCGGCTAGTCTTTCCTTTTAGGGTTTGAAGGAAGATTTGACTAAAACAGTGGGAGACATCCTGATTATATAAATTAATAACCAACATAATCTTGTAAAAGCGCACGCTGAGTGTTTTCTTCTCTCTCTCTCCTGGATACGACTATGTCACGCCTTAATCAAGATAATAATACGGACGTATTTGACCGAACCCGCTTGTTATACTGCACTAGGGAACGTTGGTCCCGCTCCAACTTATAGTTGTTATAAGACAGAGCAGGAAATTAGGGACTACCAGATTTCCCGTCCCCCCAAACGAAGAAAGTGCTTGTTGATGCATCATCTTCGGGTGTATTCATTACAGAGAACTGTTTCTCAGTATTCTTTACATCCTGGGTATGAGATACCGGATCAGGATCCCACATATGTAATTTGTTATATGGGCTACAGAAAGGTAGAGAACTAAGAACGAGTGATAAGTTTCATGAGATAGAAACGGTGCAAGTGTTGCAGCCAAGTCTGTTGGTCACTATCACCCTGTATTACCAGAATACATTGATTCTGAACGAATGTTATTAGATACCGAACCTGATATACAACATCATATCAGTCTCTTTATTAGTAAAGAAGGATATAATTTTGTATTGTTGGATAATGTTTTGAACATTTTCTATATCAAGAGTTGATAGGTTCAGGCACGTTATCTAAAAGCATAGACGTTCTAAATCAAACCACAGTTCTTAACGTATAGAACACACACAAGAGGAAGAGTTCAGAAATGAACAAATCCTTCTTGAGGCATTGTAGACTAGGTCATATCAATGCGACCCGACTAGCTGAAGTTACATATAGATGCATATTTAAATTAGTTTGAATTTACATCTTGTGAAACTTGCCGGTCATGTCACAGAGATAAGATGACCACATCTCCGTTTATTGGAAACAGAGAAAAAGTTAGTAAACTCTTGGGATTGATACATGTTGATGTATGAAAGTCCCCTGTCTACACATGCCAGGACCGGTTCTTTGTACTTCATTACATTCATTGATTATCTCTCAATATTCGGACATATGTTCCTGTTGAAATACAAGTCTAGAACTTTTGAGAAATTCTATGAATATAAGTTAGAAGTAGAGAACCAAAAACGGGTATAAGTATTATGTCTTTTGATGAGATCAAGGAGGATAATACTTGAGCACGGAAATCCTGGACTATTCTAAAGGAGAATGAGATTCTCTCTCAGCAATACTCCTCCGTATACACCACAGCACGTCGGTGTATCGGGGCGGAGCAATTGCACCCTATGTGATATGGTGCGCTCTATGATGAGTACTACTGAGTTTCCTATTTTCCTTTTTACGAGTTAAGCACATGAGAAGCTGCATACCTATTGAATATGGTTCCAATCAAATCAGTTACCTACCACTTCATATGTGATATGAAATGGGAAGAGCCCATATCTTAAATTTGTTAAGATTTGAGGTTGTCCAGCCTATGTCTAAAAGCATAATCCGGACAAGCTCGAGGCAAAGTCAGATCTGTGGAAGTTTGTTGGATATCCCAAGCATTCGCAAGGGAATATCTTCTACCAAACCGAGGAACAAAAGATGTTTTGTTTCTCAGCATGCGACCTTTGTGAAAGGGAATTTATTGTGAAGAAATTATTGGTCATGAGGTAGAACTGGAAAGAGTTCCAGCTATAAAAACTGCAGCTGATAATTTGGTAGAACCAAAGGATTCAATACTTTCCAACGAACGTCAGCCTCTCCGCCGATCTAGTAGGGTTCCTCACCCACCTGCGAAATACTTCAGTTTTCTCTATGACAGTGGGAGCGAGGATTGCATCATGAGATGATGACCTAACTAGTTTCGAGCTGGCCATCAGGAGTGGGACTCTGTAAGAATGGCTGGAAGCTTAGCGATCTGAGATGGAATCCTTATACACCAACAAAGTATGGACTTTGGTTGCTTTATCTGAAGGGTTAAATCCCCATCAGGAGCAAGTATATCTTGAGAAGATTACTTGGTGTACATGGAAAAGTTGAGACTTTCAAAGCTATACTTAAGTCCATCCAGATCCTACTTGCCACGGCTACATACCATGACTACGATATCTGGCGGTTGGGTGTCATGACTGCTTTTCTAAATATTTGTTAGTTATATGTATGCCCTAGAGGCCATTACTGTACATTGGATGTATATTGTAGTGGATGCTGGGACATATATAGGGAGGACTTTCTTGCTCGACATGATAGTATGCTATCTGGTTACTCTTTACCTTAACGTGTATATTGATTGTCTCTCTGATACATGTTGGTAAAGCCCTTAGGATGTGTACTTGACTATCTGGACTATGATGCGGATCATACTAGTGGGGACATGGTAGTCCATAAGTACATCCTTCAAGGTCCCTAGTCTTGGGTGTATCGAGACAGGGCATCGATATACCAGAGTAGACTAGCGCATACCTTCTCGACCCATACAGATGGGCGATGGATGATCCCATATCCATTGGTGTTTGACATCAGAGATCATATACGGGTGCTCAGTAGAGACTGGGTACACTGGACGGACTCGCCGAGAACTCCCAGATGGTATTATACCTTACGTCAGATGGCAGTTCTCAGGTGACACTGGTACAGAGTAGTCTGTTGACCAGAGATCGTCATAGAGTCTTGTATGGTTCCCACTGTGCTTTGATTTCCACCTTACCACGTCTAAGAGGGCATGCAAAACGGTGGTTTTTGGGTACAGTCCCGAATCACATGGAGGCAATGAGCGATAGGAGGGGATTCGTCTCTCCCGGTATATGGGGTTGATGTTGCGCTGTGTTCGATTGGCTATAACCGGAAATCCCTGGCCTGGGTTGCTGAGATTTACTGGTAAGTGTTACCAGTAGTTTCTCGAATTGTTATAGGCCTCATATCGACACGACTTATCGAGCTATTGGGGTCTGACGTTTACCACCCCTAGGCAAGATATGCGACATATCAGACGATCAGACCGGACTGTACGGTAAGTGTTACTGGTTGGATTCACAGGAGTGTGAGCGGTTTTGCTCGTCGATCTTCTCATCGCTCAATACCCGGGTGGCCGTTACGTTTAGCAGACCGCTTGTGGCTTGTGGGTGTTTGATATGATCATCACCTGCTGCCGGCGTATTGACGAGTCTTTAGAGTCCTACACAGAGGTTTCCTGGCTCAAGCGAAACGAAATAGGAGCGCATATGAGATATGTGCGGGACCGAGAATAATGCGTGTATGTGATACCGTATTTCATTCTCGCGATGAATGTATCGAATGGTTGTATGCGATATAACCTAGTTATCGAATCAAGGATTGATTCGATAAGTCGATACATTGGATATTAGTCGGTTATATGCGATATGACCGGATCGTTAAATCAAGTGTTGATTTAATGATTTAATGTATAATTATATATTTGATATATTACTTTGCATTAACTAGTATTGGTTCACTTTAAATGGTTTTTTCTCACTTGTTTATGCACATTGTATATGTGATATATTTTTGTGCACAAGTTTGTATCATGTTTGATGATACATGCTCACTAGGGTTTGTGTAAAGATTAAACCATGGTTGTATAAAGGTTAGGGTTTTCATTTTCTTATTCATTTATTTTATTTTGGAAATGATAAAGAGAAAATGGTGGCTTTCTTTGTTCTTTTCTTGAAGCTTCTTGAAGCTTCAAAGCATCTTTGACTAAGTGACCATTTTGTCTTCATGCTTAACCCTAACCCTTTAACTAACCTTAGTTTATTCTCTACACTTGACCATGGTTGGATTATGATAAGTGTTCATTTTATTTTCTTTTTGAATTAACTTATCATAACATTTTCTTCTTCTTCTTCATCATCAACATGAAGAAGCTTGCTACCAACAATGGCAAAGTGAGAAAAAGAGTGAGAAATCCAATTCTAAAGTGAACCCACCTCCTATTTCTTCATCCTCTACCTCTTTCCAAGTAGTAGAGTGTGTTTTCTTCACAAGTTTCATGACTTGGTGAAGTGGGATCTTGATCTTGTGATGCCTCGACGTAGATCATCTTCGGCATCGTTGTCGACGACCTTGCCCGCCCATTTCTCCGATGAAGCCGACGCAAGAGCCCGGGATTCCATTTGGACAGTGAGGAGACTTCATTGCGGAGCTATGGAGGTGGAGGACCGGATCTACAAAGGTTGTATTTCCGTTCTTTTAGTTATATTGTTAACTAGTTGCATGTGTTCGCCTAAAATCTAGTTAACGATCCGTAGTCTAGGGTTTCTCGGCACCGTAATGTTTGAAATTGGCATGGTTGATGCCTTGTGAGACCTCATTAGAGCGCCTAGGAACCCTACAGTGGTATCAGAGCCTAACTAGAACCTTAGGCGATGCGTAGACGAAGTTTGAAACCCGAACGAACCCGAAACCCTAAAATTTCATGCTCTCTGGACTTTTTTCAAACACTGGGTTTTTTCCAGATTAAAAATGCTTAAAAAATTCAGCAGGGAATTATAAGAATTACGGCGCAAAATTTATCTCATGATCCCTCTAATGCGCGGCGGAACCGCGACATAAGCCTAGCTTATGCGGCGGTTCCGCGGCTAAAGTGTGACGTCACGCTCCCAATTTTGCACAGTAACTTCTTTTATTCAGTGCTGAGTTCTCTGGCTATTTTTTAAATATTATTCAAGAGTTGAATTTTCTGGGGTTGTTTTGGGGATTCGATGATTCAATCGGATTATCAGATTTTGTCTATGTGAATTCCGGATAATTTTTGAATATGTTAAAAAGTTCGACCGGATATAAATACCCAATTTTTCCCCTGTCGGGAAATTTCCAAGTGTTGGATTTTTCCGTGGTTTAAAGACGTTCTAAGTAGTACAAGTAACTCGATGGACCTTCTAGAAGACAACAAACCTTAACTCGATTATGTAACCGTCTTGAACTGCCCTTTGAACCTTCGGATTTGGGACAGTACGGCGTGCCACATGTGAGGCGTTGGCTTGACCCTTCTACGGCTGGACCGTTGGTACCGAGGCACGAACTGAATGTTTTTAGACTTGTTTCATGTGTTGATCTGTATCGGGAAAACTTGGGTGTTTGAATGTTCGATCGAAAAGTTTAACATTTTCTAATTATCTGGAATGTGATACAATAATTGGAATTCACAAGTAGTTATGAGATAACTGAATGAATGTTATAAATCTAGCGGTTTAATCTCACTTGATCGGTTGCCACGGAATTTTGATGTGATCAAAAGTCCGTCGCAATCACGTAGCGTACGCGGATATTCGCCAGTAAACTTAATAGACAGCCTCACTCCATAGCCCCGACCAAGTGACTGTAGGAGAACCCCGTCGCCGAAAGCATCCGTTCGGGTGCTCGCGGCAGCGGTGTTCCGCCTTGGTGCACTTTGTCGGAAGCATCGGGGGTGCGGCTGCCTACTGAAGTTTGCGACGAGTATTCGATCAGAATGTCGGGAATCTTGTTGAATTGCCCGACTTGATATTGAAAAGAGTTTTCGATAATGAGACTAAAATGCGGGGTTTATAGTTGTTAGGCATGCGATGTCTATGCAGATTGCGGATTCCAACTGTTGTAGTTTTACACTTTCTTTTCTGTGACCGTAAGTGTAATATGTGATATCGCCGGTTTCGTTGCTATATGTCAATGACAATTGGGATGCGCATATTTACTTACGTTGATGATATGTGATGTTATGTGTTGCTGGATATGTTATATTGGATCGTCGTGTTTGAATAGCCGGGGGGTTTTTATGTGAGATGGGTGTTTTTCATTTTCATTCATGTAAAAACTTGTATGTAATATTCTCTTATTGGGGCACTTCCAGGTTGAGGAAGTTGTCACCTTTTGTATATTATTTACTTTTCCGCACTAGGATAGACCCAAGGAGGAGAGCACAAGTAACCGGGTTCTGGAGTCCAATGGGAGACCAACTCGAGGAGTCAAGTCCGGGTCTCCTAACTCTAGAATTGGTAGGGTTGCTTGCTGCTCCCGTAGGGGTCTAGGGGTGTGGGTTTGGCTATTCATCACGACCGTGGAATCCGTGTTTTATACTGGCTCATATTGAAAACACGGACGTCCTAGTATATCCAATATTTCATATGATTCTTCTGCTGCGATATCTGTGCTGTGATCATGTGATGTTCTGTGATGGATACTGTATATAGTATATATGATATATTATATAGGCGTTACTTATGTTTTACACCCGCGCTAGCCCTGCCCCGCTCTGCCGTTAGTTACCTAACCTAATGGTGCACGAAGGGACATCGAGGCGAATGCGGATGGCATAAGTGTACGTCGTATTTATCTGTGATGTTTAGGTACTTAAATGATGGGACTTCATTAATATGATTAATGAAATAAAAGAAACCTAAGATGTTGTAGAATCGAATTTCAAAAATAAAATAGGTAGCTACAGTTCTTGCTTTGCACAGCGGTATATATGATATATCCTGCACCTTATTCGATAAGGAAAGGACCGAGATCCCTTCACCGGGAGTGACTCTTTTAGCAATAACTGGCAGATGCTACACACTCGGTTTGTCTTTTGATTGCTTTTAAGTGTTTTTGCTTTGCACAGTGATATATATGATATATCCCGCACCTCATTCGACGAGGAAAGGACCGACGATCCCTTCACCGGGAGTGACTCCTTTAGCAAAACCAGAAAATCCTCAAAAGCACTCCATTTCAAAATCATTTGATTCTACAACGATATCAAGTTCATTACGCAATAGGTTTTCAGAAAAACCTGTCGTAGCCCTCCGTCATTTCAGATAAGTCCTGTTTAGTATTCGTGCTGCGTTTGTTGACCTTATCAAGGCGCAGTGTGCGGTAGCTAACCAGTATTTATCTGCTTATGCATATGATGCAGATTGGGTTAGGGTAGTCGTGCGGCCTTGTTGACCTTGTCAAGGGTCGTGCGGGTGGGTTTGATTCAATCAAGAAATGACGGGTTGAACTTGACTTGCGGTCTATGGTTTGTTGACCTTGTCAAGGTCATAGATCGTTCGGGGCAAAAAATTATCGGGAATTTCAAGTGTTGAAATTTGCAAAGAGATTGCATACCTTCTATGCGATAGTTGGATCCCGATACCCGCTGCGAGTAAGAGTTACTCCTGGGAGAGTTTTATACATTACAATTAGCCGATCAAGTAGGTGTCTAGAAAGGTGTTAACGAGGTTATGCCTCTGGGAAAACGAGGTTTACAATAATTAGGTTCGTGCGAAAGCACGGGGGACCTCCCTCAAAGTACCGACAATGGCCTGGCTGAAAGATTGGCGGACTTGTAGTTTGTAATTAATCCCGGCTAGTCTTTCCTTTTAGGGTTTGAAGGAAGATTTGATAAAAAGCAGTGGGAGCCATCCTGATTAGATAAAATAATAACCAATCTATTCTTGACAGAGCGCACGCTGAGTGTTTTCTTCTCTCTCTCTCCAGGTAGCGACCATATCACGCCTTAATCAAGATAATAATACGGATTATTGACCGAACCCGCTTGTTATACTGAGCTGGGGAACGTTGGTCCCGCTCCAACTTATAATTGTTATAAGACAGAGCAGGAAATTGGGGAATACCAGATTTCCCGTGCCGCCCAAACGAAGAAAGTGCATGCTGATGCATCATCTTCGGGTGTGTTCATTATAAAGAACTGTTTCTCAGTATCCTCTGCATCCTGAGTATTTGATACCGGATCAGGATCCCAGATATGTAATATGTTACATAGGGCTACAGAAAGGTAGAAAAACTGAGAACGGGTGATAAGTTTCATGAGGCAGAAAATGGGGCAAATGTTGCAGCCAAGTCTGTTGGTCACTGTCACCCTGTATTACCTATACATTGATTCTGAACGAATGTTATTAGATACCGAACCTGATATACAAAATCATATCAGTCTCTTTATTAGTAAAGAAATGATATAATTTTGTATTGTTGGATAATGTTTTGAACATTTCCTATATCAAAAGTTGATCGGTTCAGGCACGTTATCTAAAAGCATTGACGTTCTAAATCAAATTACAGTTCTTAGTAAACGGAACACACACAAGAGGAAGAGTTCAGAAATGAACGAATACTTCTTGAGGCATTGTAGACTAGGTCATATCAATGCGACCCGACTGGCTAGAGTTACATAAAGATGCATATTTAAATTAGTTTGAATTGACATCTTGTGAAACTCGCCAGTCATGTCACAAAGATAAGATAACCATAGCTCCGTTTACTGGAAACAAAGAAAGAGTTAATGAACTCTTGGGACTGATACATGATGATGTATGTAAGGTCCCCTGTCTACACATGCCAAGACCGGTTCTTTGTACTTCATTAAATTCTCTGATGATCTTTCGAGATTCAGACCTATGTTCCTGTTGAAACACAAGTCCGAACCTTTTGAGATATTCACAGAATATAAGCTAGAAGTAGAGAACCAATACGGGTATAAGTATTATGTCCTTTGATGAGATCAAGGAGGAGAATACTTGAGCACGGAATTCCTGGATGATTCTAAAGGAGAATGAGATTCTCTCTCAGCATTACTCCTCCGTATACACCATAGCACGATGGTATATCGGGGCGGAGCAATCACACCCTATATGATAAGGTGTGCTCTATGATGAGTACTACTGAGTTTCCTATTTCCTTTTGGGAGTTATGCAATTAAGAAGCTGCATACCTATTGAATAGGGTCCAAATCAAATCAGTTGCCTACCATTTCATATGTGATATGGAAAGGGAAGAGCCCATGTCTTAAGCTAGTTAAGATTTGGGGTTGTCCGACCTATGTCTAAAAGCAAAATCCGGACAAGCTCGAGGCAAGGTCTGTTATGTACAACTGGAAAGGTTCCAGCTATACAAACTACAGCAGATGATTTGGTAGAACCAAAGGATTCGGTAGATACCAACGAACCTCTGCCTCTCCGCCGATCTAGTAGGGTTCCTCACCCACCTGAGAGATACTTCGGTTCCTCTATGACAGTGGGAGCGAGGATTGCATCATGAGATGATGACCCAACTAGCTTCGAGCTGGCCATCAGGAGTAAGACTCTGTAAGAATGGCTGGATGCTTAGCGATCTGAGATGGAATCCATATACACCAACAAAGTATGGACTTTGGTTGCTATATCTGAAGGGTTAAATCCCCATCAGGAGCAAGTATATCTTGAGAAGATTACTTAGTGTACATGGAAGAGTTGAGACTTTCAAAGCTAGACTTGTTAAAGGTTTTCATCATTGACCAGGTGTGGATTATGTTGAAACCTTTTCTAAGGATCTATGCTTAAGTCCATCCAGATCCTACTTGCCCCGGCTACATACCATGACTACGATATCTGGTGGTTGGGTGTCATGACATATTTTCTAAATGAAGTTTTAGAAGAGAACGTCTGTAAGTACACAGCCAGAGGGCTTCGTAAACAATGGGAGCAGCGGAAACGTGTGCAAGATGTTTTATAGGATAAAGCAGGCATCGCGAAGTTGGAACATCTGTTTTGATGATTTAGTCAAAGAGTTTGACATCATCAAAATGGTAGATGAACCTTGTATAAACAAAAAGGTAGTAGGGAGTATGGTGACGATCCTCGTAGAGTACGTGGATGACATACTCTTGATAGGGAAGGAGTTTCCTATGCTACGCTCGATCAATCTCCACTTATCACAATGATTCTCCACATAGGATCAAAGTGATACCTACTAAATCCTAAGCTTTGGAACTATGAGATAGATCTAATTGGATGTTAGGATATTCACTAGTTGTAGAGAAATGGTATCAATCGATCCTGGGGAGAATCACTGGAAGGGTTCCAGGGTGATAAAGACGACTGAATGTCAGTCACAGGCACTGTCTTTACCCTTTGTCGAGGGACGGTATGTTGGAAGAGTTCCAAACTAGATACCGTGGCATACTAGACGATAAAGGAAGGATACATCGCTACTTAAGATGCTACCAAAGAGGCTGTTTGGGTGCATATTGGTTCATGAGATGAACTACGTTCCTACCTTTGTGAGACAATGGAGTTGTGGCTTATGCCAAGGAACGCCGGTCCCATCAGTGATCCAGACATATTCTAAGGCAGTATCGCCTGATCATGGAGATAGTTGATCTCCAGGGTGATCGAGGTTAGGAGAGTAGACTCAGAGGACAACACGGAGGATCCACTCACGAAGGCCTATTCCCAGTGAGAGACTTTTATGGGATGGTTGAGTAGGAGATACTACAAACACTGCTATCAGATGGCCCTAGTGCAAGTGGGAGATTGTTAGTTATATGTATGCCCTAGAGGCCATTACTGTATATTGGATGTATATTGTAGTGGATGCTGGGACATATATAGGGAGGACTTTCTTGCTCGACATGATAGTATGCTATCTGGTTACTCTTTGCCTTAACGTGTATATTGATTGTCTCTCTGATACATGTTGGTAAAGCCCTTAGGATGTGTACTTGACTATCTGGACTATGATGCGGATCATACTAGTGGGGACATGGTAGTCCATAAGTACATCCTTCAAGGTCTCTAGTCGTTGGTGTATCGAGACAGGGCATCGATATACCAGAGTAGACTAGCGTATACCTTCTCTACCCATACAGATGGGCGATGGATGATCCCATATCCATTGGTGTTTGACATCAGAGATCATATACGGGTGCTCAGTAGAGACTGGGTATACTGGACGGACTCGCCGAGAACTCCCAGATGGTATTATACCTTACGTCAGATGGCAGTTCTCAGGTGACACTGGTACAGAGTAGTCTGTTGACCCGAGATCGTCATAAAGTCTTGTGTGGTTCCCACTGTGCTTTGATTTCCACCTTACCACGTCCAAGAGGGCGTGCAAAACAGTGGTTTTTGGGTACAGTCCCGAATCACATGGAGGCAATGAGCGATAGGAGGGGATTCGTCTCTCCCGGTATAGGGGGTTGATGTTGCGCTGTGTTCGATTGGCTATAACCGGAAATCCCTGGTCAGGGTTGCTGAGATTTACTGGTAAGTGTTGCCAGTAGTTTCTCGAATTGTTGTAGACCTCATATCGACACGACTTATCGAGCTATTGGGGTCTGACGTTTACCACCCCTAGGCAAGATATGCGACATATCAGACGATCAGAACGGACTGTACGGTAAGTGTTACTGGTTGGATTCACAGGAGTGTGAGCGGGCTTTCTCATCGATCTTCTCATCGCTCAATACCCGGGTGGCCGTTACGTTTAGCAGACCGCTTGCGGCTTGTGGGTGTTTGATATGATCATCACCTGCTGCCGGCGTATTGACGAGTCTTTAGAGTCCTACACAGAGGTTTCCTGGCTCAAGCGAAACGAAATAGGAGCGCATATGAGATATGTGCGGGACCGAGAATAATGAGTGTATGTGATACCGTATTTCATTCTCGCGATGAATGTATCGAATGGTTGTATGCGATATTACCTAGTTATCGAATCAAGGATTGATTCGATAAGTCGATACATTGGATATTAGTCGGTTATATGCGATATGACCGGATCGTTAAATCAAGTGTTGATTTAACGATTTAATGTATAATTATATATTTGATATATTACTTTGCATTAACTAGTATTGGTTCACTTTAAATGGTTTTTTCTCACTTGTTTATGCACATTGTATATGTGATATATTTTTGTGCACAAGTTTGTATCATGTTTGATGATACATGCTCACTAGGGTTTGTGTAAAGATTAAACCATGGTTGTATAAAGGTTAGGGTTTTCATTTTCTTATTCATTTATTTTATTTTGGAAATGATAAAGAGAAAACGGTGGCTTTCTTTGTTCTTTGCTTGAAGCTTCTTGAAGCTTCAAAGCATCTTTGACTAAGTGACCATTTTGTCTTCATGCTTAACCCTAACCCTTTAACTAACCTTAGTTTATTCTCTACACTTGACCATGGTTGGATTATGATAAGTGTTCATTTTATTTTCTTTTTGAATTAACTTATCATAACATTTTCTGCTTCTTCTTCTTCATCATCAACATGAAGAAGCTTGCTACCAACAATGGCAAAGTGAGAAAAAGAGTGAGAAATCCAATTCTAAAGTGAACCCACCTCCTATTTCTTCATCCTCTACCTCTTGCCAAGTAGTAGAGTGTGTTTTCTTCACAAGTTTCATGACTTGGTGAAGTGGGAGCTTGACCTTGTGATGCCTCGACGTAGATCATCTTCGGCATCGTTGTCGACGACCTTACCCGCCCATTTCTCCGATGAAGCCAACGCAAGAGCCCGGGATTCCATTTGGACAGTGAGGAGACTTCATTGCGGAGCTATGGAGGTGGAGGACCGGATCTACAAAGGTTGTATTTCCGTTCTTTTAGTTATATTGTTAACTAGTTGCATGTGTTCGCCTAAAATCTAGTTAACGATCCGTAGTCTAGGGTTTCTCGGCACCGTAATGTTTGAAATTGGCATGGTTGATGCCTTGTGAGACCTCATTAGAGCGCCTAGGAACCCTACAGTGGTATCAGAGCCTAACTAGAACCTTAGGCGATGCGTAGACGAAGTTTGAAACCCGAACGAACCCGAAACCCTAAAATTTCATGCTCTCTGGACTTTTTTCAAACACTGGGTTTTTTCCAGATTAAAAATGCTTAAAAAATTCAGCAGGGAATTATAAGAATTACGGCGCAAAATTTATCTCATGATCCCTCTAATGCGCGGCGGAACCGCGACATAAGCCTAGCTTATGCGGCGGTTCCGCGGCTAAAGTGTGACGTCACGCTCCCAATTTTGCACAGTAACTTCTTTTATTCAGTGCTGAGTTCTCTGGCTATTTTTTAAATATTATTCAAGAGTTGAATTTTCTGGGGTTGTTTTGGGGATTCGATGATTCAATCGGATTATCAGATTTTGTCTATGTGAATTCCGGATAATTTTTGAATATGTTAAAAAGTTCGACCGGATATAAATACCCAATTTTTCCCCTGTCGGGAAATTTCCAAGTGTTGGATTTTTCCGTGGTTTAAAGACGTTCTAAGTAGTACAAGTAACTCGATGGACCTTCTAGAAGACAACAAACCTTAACTCGATTAGAGTGCCTAGGAACCCTACAATATTAATTTGAAAGAGAGCGTCTACAAGTACACAGCCAGAGGGCTTCGTAGACAGTGGGAGCAGCGGAAACGTGAGCAAGATGTTTTATGTGATAAAACAGGCATCGCGGAGTTGGAACATCTGTTTTGATGTGGTAGTCAAAGAGTTTGACTTCATCAAAATGGTAGATGAACCTTGTATATACAAAAAGATAGTAGGGAGTATGGTGGTGATACTCGTAGAGTACATGGATAACATACTCTTGATAGGGAAGGAGTTTCCTATGCTACGCTCGGTCAATTTCCGCTTATCATAAGGATTCTCCATATAAGATCAAAGTGATACCTCCTAAATCCTGGGTTTTGGATCTATAAGATAGATCTAATTGGATGTTAGGATTCTCACTAGTTGTAGTGAGATGGTATCAATCGATCCTGGGGAGAATCACTGGAAAGGTTCCACGGTGATAAGGACGACTAAATGTCAGTCGCAGGCATTGTCTTTACCCTCAGTGGAGGGACGGTATATTGGAAGAGTTCCAAGCTAGATACCGTGACTTACAAGACGATTAAAGGCAAGATACATCGTTACCAACAATGCTACCAAAGAGGCAGTCTGGATAGATATATGTTCATGAGATGAAACCATTGTGTGACAATGGAGTTGTGGTTTTAGCCAAGAAACTACCGTCCCATCAGAAATCCAGATATAATTCTTAGGCAGTATCACCTGATCATGGAGATGGTTGATCTCCCGGAAGATCGAGGTTAGGAGAGTAGACACAGAGGACAACAGCGCGGATCCACTCACAAAGGCCTTTTTCCCAGTAGAGACTTTTATGGGATGGTTGAGTATGAGATACTTCAACCACAGCTAATTATTGGGTATGTGATACCACAACAGATGGCCCTAGTGCAAGTGGGAGATTGTTAGTTATATGTATGCCCTAGAGGCCATTACTGTACATACGATGTATATTGTAGTGGATGCTTGGACATATATAGGGAGGACTTTCTTGCTCGACATGATAGTACGCTATCTGGTTGCTCTTTATCTTAACATGTACTCTGATTGTCTCTATGTTACATGTTGATAAAGCCCTTAGGTTATGTACTCGACTACTGGGACTATGATGAGATCATACTAGTGGGGCCACGGTAGTCGACGAGTACATCCTATAACTGTTCCTAGTCGAGGGTGTATCGAGACATGGCATCGATACACCAGAGTAGACTAGCGTATACGCAATTTGACCCATATGATGGGCGATGGATGATCCCATATCCATCGGTGTTTGACATCAAGGATGGTGTACGGGTGCTCAGTGGAGTCTGGGTACACTGGACGAACTCGCCGAGAACTCTCAGATGATATTATACCTCACGTCAGATGGCAGTTCTTCGGTAACACTGGTACAGAGTAGTCTGTTGACCCGAGATCGTCATAGAGTCTTGTGTGATTCCCACTGTGCTTTGATTTCCATCATACCACGTCCAAGTGGGCGTGCAAAAAGGTGGTTTTTGGGTACAGTCCCGAATCACATGGAGGCAATGAGCGATAGGAGGGGATTCTTCTCTCCCGGTATAGGGAGTTGATGTTGTGTTATGTTCGATTGGCTATAACTGGAAATCCCTGGCCAGGGTTGCTGAGATTTACTGGTAAGTGTTATCAGTAGTTTCTCAAACTGTTATAGATCTCATATCGACACGACTTATCGAGCTACTGGGGTCTGACGTATACCACCCTAGGTGAGATATGCGACATATCAGACGACGAGACCGGACTGTACGGGAGTGTTACTGATTGGATTCACAGGAGAATATACAAACTTGCTTGTTGATCTTCTGACCGCTCAATACCAGGGTGGCTGTTACGTTTAGCTGACCGCTTGCAGCTTGTGGGTGTTTGATATGATCATCACCTACTGCCGCCGTATTGACGATTCTTTAGAGTCCTACACAGAGATTTCTTGGCTCAGGCAAAACGGAGTAGGAGCACATTTGTGATATGTGCAGGACCGAGGATAATGCGATATAAGATACCGTATTCTATTCTCGCGATATTTTATATCAGCCGAGTCATCGGATCAAGTGTTGATTCGATGAATCGGTAAATGAGATATTAGTCGGTTATATGCGATATAGCCGAATTGTCGGATCAAGTGTTCATTGGATAATTTAATGTATAATAATATATATGATATATTAAATTACATTAACTAATATTAGCTCACTAAAAGATTCTTTTTCTCACTCGGGTAATACATTGATATATATGCGATATATGTTAATTGTATTATTTTATTTTGTTACAATAAATATTATATATGTGATATATAATATTGTAATATGATATGATTACTAATGCAACATATTTAGTGGAGATTAAACAAGATTAGGGTTTGAATTGGGTTAGTTCATTCATGAACCTTCTAGAAGGTTTTCTTTTGTTTTATGCTTGATATTTTTGTGTGGCTCATTCTTAACCCAACCCAAACCCTAACCCTAGTTAAATATCTACACGAGTCATCCTTGACCATGGTTGTATGATTAATCAATATTAGATTTTCATTATTCATCACAAAAGGAATCACTATTCTTCTTCTTCTTCCTGCTTGATGCAAAGCTTTCTTGTTTTGCTTTTTGTGATGAAAGTGAGTAAGAAATAGAAAACAAATGAGAGCAAAAATCCTACTTCATCATCCTCATATACCCTTGCTATTTAGATGAGGGTGTTCACTTCGTTTTGTGAGTGAGAGCTTGTGTTAATGAAACTTCAAGGTAGATCATCTTTGTTATCGAAGATCGGAAGCAAGCTTGCATATTTTTCTTCGTGGAGCCTCTCGAGAGTCCGGAACACGATGATCACAGCGAAGGGACCTCAACACGGAGCTTTAGAAGTGAAATACCGGATCTACAAAGGTTGTAATCTCTCTCACTTAGTGTTAAAGTGTTTTAACATGCTTGTTTTCGCCTAATCTCTAGTTTAAAGATTTCATTTAGGGTTGTTCAGCACGGCTAAATTTTAAATCGGGCATGGTTGATGCCTCGTAGACTCTTGTGCGTGTGCCTAGCAACCCTCCAAACAAACGAAGCACAAAAACTAAGTACTCTACTTCCTAAAATGACGGAGGGTTAAGACAGGTTTTTAAGAAAACCTTTTACGTAATGAACTTGATATCGTCGTAGAATCGAGTGATTTTGAAAAGGAGTGTTTTTTAGGCTTTTACTAGTTTCGCTAAAGAGGTCACTCCCGGTGAAGGGATCTCGGCTCTTTCCTTATCTAATAAGGTGCAGGATATTCACAAATACCACTATGAAAAGCAAAAACTATAAAAGCAATCAAAAGACAAACCGAGTTCGTAGCATCTGCTAGTTTCGCTAAAGAGCTCACTCCCGGTGAAGGGATCTCGGCTCTTTCCTTATCGAATAAGATGCTGGATATTCTACAAGGAATACCGCTATGCAAAGCAAGAACTAGATCTACCAGTTTTTAAACAAGTTTCTACAACATATTTAGGTTTCTTTTATTTCATTAATATCATTAATAAAGTCCAATCAATTTTATGCATCCTAAGCATCACAGAAGAAACGAAAGTAACAATATTAATTATATCTTATATATAATGTAGGCACTCATCTCAGAACATATAAAGTGATCACATCACAGAATATCAGCAGTAGAAGAACAGGTATGAAATATTGGATATACTAGGAATTCCGTATTTTAAATTAAGCCAGTGTAAAACATGGATTCCACGGTCGTGATGAATAGCCAAACCCATATCCCTAGACCCATGCGAGAGCAGCAAGCAACCCTCCAAATTCTATAGTTAGGAGACCCGGTCTCGACTGCTCGAGATGGTCTCCCACTGGACCCTAGAACCCGGTTACTTGTGCTCCCCGCCTTGGGTCTATCCTAATGCGGAAAAGTAAATAATATACATCGGTGATGACATCATCCTCAACCCGTAAGTGCCCCAATAAAAGAATATTACATACAAATTTTACATGAATGAAAATTAAAAAACTTTCATCTCACATAAAACCCACGGGCTATGCAATCACGACAATCCAATAAAATATATCAGCGACACATAATATCACATGTCATCAACGTAAGTAAATACACGTATCCCAAAACCTAATTGACATATAGCAACGAGATCGGGATACCCTACATATTACACTTACGGTCGCAAAAAAGAAATGTAAAGCTGCAATAATTAGAATCCGCATATCCTTAGACATCATAAACCCGGAATATCTCATATTCCGAATTTCATGCCTAACCAGATAAATCTTGTATTTTAGTCTCAAATTGAAAACAATTTTCAATTACTTAGTCAGGGATTCAACAAGATTCCTGACTACATTATCGAATACTCGTCAGAAACTTTAGTAGATGGCTGCACCCCCGATGCCGTCAACGAAGTTCACTAAGGCGGAACACCGTGGCCGCAATCACCTGAGTGGATTCTTTTGGCACCGTGGTTCTCCTACAGTCACTTGGTCGGGGCAATGTCGCGTGGCTACCTAGCAAAGTTATTCGGCGAGTATTCGCTTACATTACGCGATTGCGACGGAGTTTTGATCCGAATCAAGACTCTGTGGCAACCGATTATCCGAGACTAAAACACTAGATTTACACACAAACTAGTTTTCACAAAACTAATTTAATGTGGATCCTAACTACTGCATCCATATCAAACTTAAACCCAAAACAATGTTCGAATTGCGACTATGAAACACTCCAAATTGCCTTAACATAAAGATAACATCACCAAATAGAATTCATGTCATGCTTCATATATATATATATATATATATATATATAAGAAAAATATTCAGTGAGCTAATAATATTAGTTAAAATATAATTATATCAAATATAAAGTATATTACATTATTAAATCAACACTTGATTTAATAATCCGGTTATATCACATATGACCGACTAATATCATTTATCTGTATATCACATTATCAAATCAACACTTGATTCGATAATCTGGTTATACATATATAGCCGAACTGATAACAGATAACTGCCAGATTACAATGCGGTATCACATATACGTATTTAATCAGGCCCACACACATATCACATATGTGTCCTACTTCGTTTCGCTTAAATCAGGGAACTTCTGTGTGGGACTGTAAAGACCATCAATACGCCAACAGTAGGTGATGATCACATCAGTCGCCTGCAAGCCGTCAGCGGTACTAGCTGGACGTAACGGCTACCCGGGTATTGAGCGATATGAAGATCAACAAGCAAGCTTGTCCATACTCTCCATGAAGCCTATCAATAACACAACCGTACAGTCCGGTCTCTTCATTTGATATGTCGCATATCATGTCTAGGGGTAGTAAACGTCAGACCCCAGTAATGTGATAAGTCATGCCGATGTATGGCCTATAACAGTTCGAGAAACTACCGATAACTCTTATCGGTAAATCTTAGCAGCAGCCCTGGCCAGGGACTTCCAGTTATAACCAATCGAGTATAGGGCAACATCAACCCTCAATACCGGAAGAGACGAAACCCCTCCTATCGCTCATTGCCTCCATGTGACTCGGGACTGTACCCAAAATCCACCTATTTGCACAACTCCTCTTGAGCGTGGTAGCGAGGAAATCAAAGCTCACTGGGTGCCACACAAGACTCTATGACGATCTCGGGTCTACAGACTAACCTGTACCAGTGTTACCAGAGGACTGCTATCTGACGATAGGTATAATACCAACTAGGAGTTCTCGGCGAGTCCGTTCGGTGTACCCATTCTCTAATGAGCACTTGTGTACAATCATTGATGTCACACACCAATAGCTGTGGGATAAGCCATCGCCCTCTATGGGACAAGAAACGTATACACTAGTCTACTGTAGAATATCGATGCCCTAGTCTCGATATCCGCTCGACTAGGAATAATTAAAGGATGTACTTTTGGACCACCCTGGCCCCACTACTATGCTCTCATCATAATCCTGGTAGTCAAGTATATATCCTAAGGATTTTATCAACATGTAAGAGACAGAGAGTATAAAGATACCAGTCTACATGTTAAGATAAATGTAACCAGATAGCATACTATCATGTCGAGCAAGAAAGTCCTCTATATATATGTAAAAGCATCCACGATATCAACAATAATGACCTCTAGGGCATACATATTCCTAACAGGTTCTTTCCAGGATGCCATGATTATAAGCATTTACAACAAGGATCAGTTGTATTGCGCATAATCAGAGGGCCAGATGCCGCCATCAATAACATGCTGCTTTATGAGTGGTCATGTTAATTAGCCAAGAGATGATCAGAGGAGTGCCAGAGTGGGACCGTTTCCGTCATTACACCTAACCGGGCCGACGAGCAAAAAGATTGTGGGATTAGTGATCCATAGAGAAAACAAGGACCCAAAGACAGAGGACACCAGACCGCGAGCAGAAGGCAAGTGGATGTTTTTGCTCTGCCAGCTTTGGGCGCACCAGCATTTTTCGACATTGAAGGAGATGTACCTCAATATCGTTTATTACGATTTGCGTTTAGTGATCCGAGTATCACGCTTGTATCGTTTGGACTTTAAGTTTCGATGATTTGGTTTCGTGATATTTGTTTTCGTGCACCGTGGTTGCACCTACTGAATATTTTCCTTTGTGTACAGTTGTTGCACTTGATTTATGTTTGATACATCTATTACATTGGTTTATGATTTGTGCATATCTATTGCACTTGATATCGATTTTGTGCATTTGTTGCACATATTTATGATTCTATGTATTTGATACAGTCGATTTGACTTCGTGCATGATGTATGCACTTGACTTTGACATATGAACTCGGTATAGTTCATATGTGCTTGCAGTGCATTGATATGGGTTTTGTGCACGTAATTGCACACGTTTATGATTTTATACACCTTGGTATACTCGATGTCGTTTTTATGCACTTTTGAGACATTGACGAGTTTTCGGGCACCTAGTGCACCTGATATTGTTTTTGTGCATCTGTTGCACTAAATGTTTTTGTGCGGACCTAACGCGCTTGATTTAGATTTTTGCGCACACTGGGCGCATGGGATGTGATTTTGTGCACACCGGGTGCACTTGATCGAGATTTTTATTCGTGTATGTTGTTGGGTTCCTAGGCATACTAATGAGGTCTCACAAGGCATCAACCATGCCAATTTCAAATTTTACAAGTGCCGAGAAACCCTAATACGGATTCGTTGGCTAGAGTTTAGGCGAAAAGTGAAACTAGTTAACAACTTAACTATAAGAAAGAGGCTACAACCTTTATATATCCGGTTCTCCACTTCCTTAGCTCCACGTAGACATCCCCTCACTGTCCATATCGGATCCCGGACTCTAGCATCGGCTTCATCGGAGAAATGGGCGGGTTAGGTCGTCGACTTCGATGCCGAAGATGATCTACGTCGAGGCAACACAAGATCAAGCTCCAACTTCACCAAGCTATGAAACTTGTGAAGAAACCACCCTATACTACTTGGCAAGAGGTAGAGGATGAATAAATAGGAGGTGGGTTCACTTTAGAATTGGATTTCTCACTGTTTTTCTCAAGATGCCATTAATGGTGTCAAGCTTTCTTCTTGAAGAAGAAGAAGAAGAAGATGATAATATGATAAGTCTTTTTAAAAAAAAGGAAATAATATGAATACTTATCATATACTAACCATGGTCAAGTGTAGAGAGTAAACTAGGGTTAGGTGAATGGTTAGGTTAAGGGAAGCAAACAAAATGGTCAAACTTTCAACTCTTCATGAAGCTTCATGAAAGAAACAAAGAAAGCCACCATTTCCATTTTTCTTTCCAAAATAAATAATCAAAATAAATAAATAAATGATTAAGTAAACAAAACCCTAACCATTCATATAACCATGGTTTAATCTTTACACAAACTCAAGTTAGCTTGTATCATCAAACATGATACAATCAAGTGCACACAAAAATATATCACATATAAAATGTGCACATCAAGTGAGAAAATCCTTTTAAAGTGAACCAATACTAGTTAATGCAAAGTAATATATCAAATATATAATTATACATTAAATCATTAAATCAACACTTGATTCAATGATCTGGTCATGTCACACATAACCGACCAGTATCCAATGTATCGACTTATCGAATCAATCTTCGATTCGATAACTAGGTTATATCGCATACAACCAATCGAAACATTCATCGCGAGAATGAAATACGGTATCACATACACTCATTATTCTCGGTCCCGCACATATCTCGTATGCGCTCCTATTTCGTTTCGCTTGAGCCAGGAAACCTCTGTGTAGGACTCTAAAGACTCGTCAATACGCCGGCAGCAGATGATGATCATATCAAGCACCCACAAGCCGCTAGAGGTTTGCCAAACATAACGGCCACCCGGGTATTGAGCGATCAGAAGATCGACGAGCAAGCCCGCTCACACTCCTGTGAATCCAACCAGTAACACTTACCGTACAGTCCGGTCTGTCCGTCTGATATGTCGCATATTAAGTCTAGGGGTGGTAAACGTCAGACCCCAATAACCGATAAGTCGTGCCGATGTGAGGCTCATAACGGGTCGAGAAACTACTGATAACACTTACCAGAAAATCTCTGATTAGCCTTGGCCAGGGACATTCCTGTTACGGCCAATCGAGCACAGCGCAACATCAACCCCCAATACCGGGAGAGACGAAACCCCTCCTATCGCTCATTTCCTCCATGTGACTCGGGACTGTACCCAAAAACCACCGTTTTGCACGCCCTCATGTACGTGGTAAGGTGGAGATCAAAGCACAGTGAGAATCACACAAGACTCTATGACGATCTCGGGTGTACAGACTAACCTGCACAAGTGTCACCTGAGAACTGCCATCT
The DNA here is from genome assembly GCA_030015575.1 of Agapanthus africanus. Lineage (NCBI taxonomy): Eukaryota > Viridiplantae > Streptophyta > Magnoliopsida > Asparagales > Amaryllidaceae > Agapanthus > Agapanthus africanus. The sequence continues at coordinate 132,928,741 of JASDDO010000008.1, forward strand.
GACATGAGGTATAATACCATCTGGGAGTTCTCGGCGAGTCCGTCCAGTGTACCCAGTCTCCACTGAGCACCCGTATACCATCTCTGATGTCAAACACCAATGGATATGGGATCATCAATCGCCCATCTCATGGGTCGAGAAGCGTATACGCTAGTCTACACTGGTATATCGATGCCCCGTCTCGATACACCCACGACTAGGGACCTTGAAGGATGTACCTATGGACTACCATGTCCCTACTAGTATGATCTGCATCATAGTCCAGGTAGTCAAGTACACATCCTAAGGGCTTTACCAACATGTAACTATAAGACAGTTTAAAGAGACTAGTGTACATGTTAAGATAAAGAGCAACCAGATAGCATACTATCATATCGAGCAAGAAAGTCATCTCTATATATGTCCAAGCATCCAATATAATATACATCATCTGTACAATACTGGACTCTAGGGCATACATACAACTAACATATGTTAATTGCACTTGGTTGAAATTTTCGTGCACTCTAGATGTACTTGATGTTATTATCGTGCATACTCGTTGCACTTGACAGATGCTTTCGTGCGCACTCGTTGCACTTAGTTTTTGCTTTTATGCATATTTGTGGCACTTGTATTTGACTTGTGTTTCCATGCGCACCAGACGCATGTGGTGTTTGGATACACCTATTGAGATTGATTTATTTCTATGCATCATGTTTTTACGATATATACCATATGATATGGTAACCGAGCAGGACTGGTCTGAGAACAGTACTTGAGTAGTTTTGCATGCATCAATATTTACCAAGAGGTTTTCAAAAAAAGGAGCTATAGTCTCATTATTTCCTACGTGCCTATGAGTGACACAAACTTTTACAAGAAAAACCTTTCGGGATATTTCAAAAAAGGTGGGACGTGTATCTTGAGCAAAACATATATATACATATATTTATTTTCCTACAAAATGAACGTCTGCCACTTATACCGTGAGTTACGCATCGCACATCGATTTGGAAAGGATTCTGCATGTATTTTATTCAGCTTTTAAATGATTTTACAAGGATGCGTACTGTATATGTATTATGATCTTGATTATAGTATATTTGAGAATAGCAGTGGATTTTGAGGCTAGCATTTTCATCATAAATCCTGTGATTGCATGATACTTGACGGAGTTTTGATTTTTGAGTTTCGCAACTGTTTTCATGCGCACACGATACGCTGTGTTATATTTGAGTATTCCATGATTTCAGATCCCCGTCGATTTGATTGATTACTGAAATGTTTTAGTATTTGGGGGTTTAAATTTAAATTCGGGGACCGAATTTATCTAAGGGGAGATTGTAACATTTCAGAAAAATAAAATATTATTTTTGGAAATTAAATAATAAAATAATAAATTTCACGAAAACTATACGAGGATGAATTTGGGATTTCGTAGATGGTATCATTATATACCAATATTTTGGAAAATATTTGGAAATTAATATGAATTATTAATTAAAAAGGCATTTATTGGATTTGGATATTTTATAAATAATTATGCAATTAATTATATGCAAGTTTATGCTAAACTTGATTAGTGTACTACTAATCATGCACTAAGCCAGATCCATTTTTTTAACCACGGCTAGAGCACCATGACACATTGTGTTTGATTCATGCTTCGTTTCTTTGTATTTGTGGTATTTGGTTTTTAAAAGAAAAGGAAAAGAGGAGACATGGAGGGGACATGAAGGCATGGGAAAGAGAGAGAGAAAGGGGCCATATCTTCCACCATGGCGCTTCTTTTCCTCATCCTTCATTCTTTCCTTCATCTTCCTTCTTCACTTCCTCCTTCCTCCACCTCACTTCCACCCCCACAAACATCTCCAAAACATCATCAAAACCTCACACCCCATCAATAAAAATGACCACCACCTCGTCCTACACCTTATGGTGAGTTCAAGTTTGGATTTTGAGCACTTTGAACCATCTTAGAATTTTCTTCAATTGCTCCAAGAGGTAAACCCTTCACTTTTCTTCTTTTTATCAAGTTTCTTAACCCCCTAGTTGTGTTTAGAGTTCGATTATGTTAGATTAATGACCTTGGAAATTTCTACGATGATTTTAGTGGATGTTTGGAGTTGTAGAGATGTAATTGAGGTTTAGTTAGTGAGCCTACACCCTTAGTGATGATGATTCTGGACAAACTTGAGACTAGAACCCCAAAACACGAACTTTGATTTTTCCCGACATTAGTTTTTGACGATATGTGATGATCTAATAGAATCTGCTATGACCCGAGAGCTCTATAAACTAAGTTGCAAAGACAGAGAGGTATGCAGATTACTAGGAATTTTCCCCAGAGACCCGAGACCCCAACTCCTTACCCAGGCCGCAGAAAAATTCCCCCAGGCCACCTGGTCGTGGTCCATTGGTGTTATTTTTGGTACATAGCTCTGTTACTTGATATCTAGGCCTACCCTATATGTAGGATCCCCTAATTTCACCTAGGGTAGAATCTAGGAGTGTTTTTCTAAGTTGCAGATTTTGAGTTTCCGAATTCTGAAAACTTGGTTTTGGTATTTGAGTTTGGACACGGTCGTTGCACATTTGTATGTCAACGCTGAGGGTTATTTGTTTGTTCTTGCATACGTGGGCTATAGGTTCTAACCTATGTGCACTTCGCGTGCCATATTGGTTTTCGGATTTAGTTTTGATATCGTTACGATGTGTATTGATTTGTAGATACCTTTGCGTGGACTTCCGAGACGACGAAGGAGAACAAGAAGTTCATCGACTTCGGCTAGAGCATGGATAGCGGGTGAGTAGATCTATATCTACGGGGGAAGTCGGATGGATGGCATATAGCACCCCTGCAACCATAATAATGGGAGAACCGATATATAGAATATATTTTGAGAAACCTATGCTTATGAACTTACGGAAATGATCACAAGATTTAGTACAAGATGACATGATGAAACGAGATGACATGAGTTGATATGTTGGCTTGAGGATGCAAGGAAATATACATATTTATATTCTTTTGCCAAGATATGATATGATATTGAGTTATATATATATAAATGAGAACAAAAGATGATAGAGTGTACGAGACCATAGATCCGTACCCTTGTTTATATATAAGGTGATAAATCCTTAATCTAATTTGATGACACTGTACGATGGATTACCGTGCGCGATGAGATATACCGAATGATTGATCCGCACTCGTGACTTGAGGATGATGTTCGATGATATTGCCACATCTGATACTATGAGACTGGATCGCCGACTTTTGGATTTTCTTGATTCGGAGAATCATTGCTTCTAAACACCTTGGTGGATAATGGTTTATAATTTGAATAATCCAGGGGTAGTTACATACCTTATTACCGTTCATGCTTATGTTGTATCTTTTCCTCGTGACATACGTACTATGTTCCCAGCACTGACCTTTATATGACATCGTCTGCTTGGACACATGCAATATTACCGATGATGCGTATGTTACACATAGATTTGTTGGCTCACACACTCATCATCGGTATTTGCCATGCCACTTACACAGTAGAACTGTTACATCACTGTATTGCCTTTAAACTGTAAAGTAAAATTATTGTTCAGTAATTATCACATGACATGCTTAAATGAAAACACTTGTAATACTTTACAGTACTGTTCTATACTTGCATATATTGCACTTTATGGTTACATGCATATGAGATGCTGTTTTCATCTAGATTTGAGAACCGCTGATATATTTCAAAAGAATTATGATTGTTTTAAAAACGCAGTTTCTCGTGATGTGATTTGTGGTGTCCATCATGAGTTTTCTCGGTTCTGAGCTATGAGTTACCCGATCCAAGAAGTGAGGAGGCACCGTCTACGGGTATATGGTGGACCCGGTGCGGTACCTCGGAACAAGAAGATCGTATAGAAAGGCTTTGAGCCCGAGCACTACCGACCAGTGATAGTTTGGACTCGGTGGATATCCGGTGGATACCAGCCGGAGTCGTATGATCAGATGGATATAAGGGCTGATCCGATGAGACGGAGCCCGAGATATGAGGATTTACGTGTCGATGTTGGACACAGGTTTTATGATATTTTCGAGTGTCGATGCTGAACACTCATGTTTTATGATGGTTATGTGTCGTTGATGAACACACGTTGGATATTCACATACATACATGCATATGACTCAGATGACTTGATACATATACTGATACTGGCATGACATCATTATTGTACACATATGTATACATGATCACCCTGGATACCACATAGCATTACCTTAATGTTACAATATGACCTTGGGATCGTTGTTCATTCGATTTCTACCTGCTGATATTTTCTACTCACCAGTTGGCAACTCACCCTCGTTGTGCCACGGTTTTCTTGTAGGTTCGCGCCCTCGGATCAGTAGCGGCTCGCTAGCACACAGCTTTCTTCAGGGTGTTTTTCTTTGGTAGGTGGGATACACAGGATCATGACCACCTGTGTACCTATTTATTTCTGTTGCATCTAGCTAAAGCTCCATCAACCAGAAACCAGACTATGTATATTTGGTAGATCTAGACACAGAGTTGTATATTTCTTGAGACCTAGAGTGAGATGGGTGTATTGTCTTTTATTTGAGCTGGATTAGGTATTGGTTTTACTTATATTCTTTCCGTGTTTAATTTTCGCTGTAGGGCATCGTATATATATACTTTATTGTGTGGTTGTGATTCCGCCAATTGGCGAAGAGCTAGCTCCCGCTTGGGGATGCCTATATTATTGCTTGTACATGGTTTTGGATCAAAATATACAAGGGAGGTGTTGTCCAAATTTCAAGGACGAAAATGTTTTCAATGATAGATACAACCATTGCATTTTCATATGATATTACTTATACTTTTAAAGGAAGGCTTGAATTCATTATGCCAATGTTTCAAAACTGCACCTCCACTATTTTCCGAAAAAGGTTTAGATTTCTAGGCTTCGTCTTACTTCAATTACGGCGGGGTCTTATAGACTTCATGTAATTCTCTTGCCGGTCACGTGTCAATTCCGGGTCGTGACATAGGTAGGGCATTTCTACTACTAAGTGGCTATTTCTATTGCTAAGTGAGACATTCTACTGATAAGTGGGACTGTTTACTGCTAAGCGGGACATTTTTATCGCTAAGTGGGACTTTCTACTGCTAAGTGGTACTTTTCTAATGCTAAATATGATTTTTCTAATGCTAAGTGGGACTTTATATTGATAAGTGGGACTGTCTAATGCTAAGTGGGTCATTTCTACTGCTAAGTGGTACTTTTCTACTTACAGCAAGCCTAACTTGATTTCCAACCGCGTAACTCTTACTTGTTTCGTTTCTTTTCTCTACCCCTCGCATCAAGTAAGAGTGAGCATCTTGAGCCCAGTTCACATTGTTGATAACCTCATTCGTCTTAAGGTAACTAAAGAAGGACAGAGGAACCGCATCGCCTTGTGGAGGCAGCCAAATCATTGTAAGATAATAGACAATGATCAACTTAGCTAGATCATGAAATAATTGAGGGTTTTGAGGCTATTTCAGCACCCCTATAAGCTTCTTGATTTTCTTCTACAAGGATTTACGGCCATTCATGTTTTCTTGTCTTCTTCTCGATGTATTTGAAAAGCAGCGTCTTTTCTCTCTTGCCTTGAACATATGTCTCCCTGGTATTCTGCAACCATGTGTGACAAGTAACCTAGTCAACGCCGAGTGTATGAAATTCATCTTTTATTCTAAACTTCTCCGACAGTTTTTCATAACAGGAGATCAGCATATTTATAACTGGTATATCCTGGGCTAGCTAGGACATTGCCAAGTAATGCCAAAAGGAGTACTTAACACTAAATTTACTATTTCATTGGGCAATTCTAACCCGATCTCCTACATAAAATCTCTATATTCGATGATGTGCGAAGTGGTCCTGAGTTTCGTTTCCTTTTTTCTGCTATATTATTTAAGAACTTGATATAAAAAAGTAAAACTGTTTAAATTCAAATTACAAAACACAAGTTACAAGTATCCATACAAAGAATTGAAATGAATTTATAGCAATGAAGGTACACATATTTTGACATCTGCTTCCGCGTCTCTGATTCAGGGCTTGGATTTGTAGAAAAATTAGGGTTTTGGGTTGCGGGATTGGAGCAAGGAATAACATTAAGGTTAAGGGTAGGACTGGGTTCGGCTGCGGATCATCATCTCGGTTGTGTTCTAGGTCGTTGTTGTGATGACCTTCAGCGGCAAGGTTAAGTTCCAGCTCATCAATGCCTTCCAGAATCATGAAAAAAGGAAGGTCAAGATCTCCGGCGAGAAATATTGCTAGTATTCAAGTTGGGGAAAAAAACACCAACTTGATTTGTTGAAATGACAGGGAAAGACTAAGAGAGAGAGCCTGAGCGGTTGAAGATGAGGACGAGCAAGAAAGAGGGACAGAGATCGTGTAGGGTTGAAGCTGGGAACAAAAAAAAAAGAAACCAATTCCGAGAAACCAAAAGACAGGGAGAGATAACTCTTCTAAGAGCAAGAGAGAAGGAGAGAGATCGTGTATGAAGTCAACCTAATTCAAAACAGTCAAATGTATGCACTAAATAGGACCTAATGTGACTAAGTGGTGTTGAGGTGAGATTGCAATCTAGCCTACAAATTTTGGAAAGAACAATAGGATTTTTAAAAAATTCCTAGAATGCAAACACACCACTAAAAAGAATCAAAACTAAAGAGCTAAACTTGCGAACAAAAAAAAGTGAGCTAAGCTAATCTACTATGCATAGAGTACTCACATCCACAAGATTTCTTCAAGAGATCCATTGATCGACTCTAGCTAGGCTCTTAGGTGAGGGGATGAGCTTAGTGAGGACCTCCCTATGCCGAAGATGATCCACCTGAGGAAAACTAATCCAAACTCCAGCTTCACTTCGAATCGAACATCGAGGAAGCAACCGACACTCCAAGCTTGTCAGAAATGAAGTGTGGGGGATGTAGGATTTATCACTTGAAAAAATCTCTCTTTTCTTAAGCTTAAAAGAGCTCAAGAAAAAGCAGAAAGAAGATGATGACAGGAGAGAGTGTGAGAGGAATGAAAAACCACTTAGAAAAATAATAATCCTCATATTTCATTTTGCAACCATACTCAAATATAAAATGGTGCATCCAAATGAAATTCACAATATAAAATTGCGCTCATTCCTTTCAACCATACTTTCCACCATACCATTCCCCACATCATTTCTTTTCAAATTAAGAGAAAACTTAAATGAGGTGTCTTTCTTCTAGAAGTTTTCTAGTATAAATACGGAATACGATCCCGGTATATGTATCAAAATATGTATACGCGTAACCGTATAAAAATATGAATAGCCAAGAGAGAAAATGAATAGTGAACATAATACTAGAATATAAATATCGAAATATATATATATATATATATATATGTAAATTATTAAATCAATACCTGATTTAATAATCCAGCTTAATCCTAAGCCTGCTAGTATTAACAGATGTCTGATTAAAGTCCGTGTAGCTTGTACACATATATAATCAGACCCATGTACATATCAACATACGTCATTTACATCATATAGCATGGACCGGTAAAAACTCTCTGTGTGGGACTCTAAAGATTCAACAATACGGTGGCAGTGGGTTTAACCATAAGCACGTCAGCAACATTAGCTGTATGTAACGGCTACCCAGGTATTGAGCGAAAGGAAGGTCGACAAGCAAGCCCGTCCAAACCCCTACTGGGCCTATAAGTGACATGCACCGTACAGTCCGGTCTATTCATCAAAAACTGTCGCATATTGTGTCTAGGACTGTGGTAAACATCAGACTCCTAATAACGCAATAAGTCGTGCCGATATCAAACCCATCACCATCCGAGAAACTACTGATCCAAATCCGTATATCTTATCTGCCAGGCCAGATCTTGTGGTGATGGCCAACCGGGCACAGTGCGACATCAACCTCCAAAACCGAGAGAGATGAATCCCCACAACTAAAATCTGTTTGCACGACTCTTTTGAGCCATGGTAGGGTAGTAATCAAAGTACATTGGGAACTCACACAAGAACAATGACGATCTTCGGTCGACAAACTAACCTGTACTAATACCACCAGAGACCTGCTACCTGACGATAGGTATAATACCATCTAGCATGATCTCAGCGAGCCCGTCCGGTGTAACTCATAACCTAATGAGCATCTGTATAAAATCTTGGTGACTGACTAACACCAATGGTTGTGAGACCGACCATCGCCCTTCATCGGGGTAAAGAAACGTATACACTAGTCTACTCTAGAATATCGATGCCCAGTCGTATATTCCCACGACTAGGGAAATTTAAGGATGTAGTTATAGACTACCTAGTTCTCACAAGTGTGATCGTTATAATAACCTTGTAGTCAATCATGAATTCTATGGGCTCTATCAATATGTACTAGTGATATGCTATACCACACAAGACATGTACATAATGATAAAGTCAAACCAGATAGCATACTATCATCTTAAGTAAGACCGTTCTATCCATATAGGTCCACCCACAATAATCATAATCGCTAACCCGTGATTACAATAATTGCCTTGAGGGCATTATATCAAAAAATCTCCTACTTGCACTTAAGGCTAATTATTGTGGTATCGCATATGCACAACCCGTGTGCTACCGAATACCCAACTTCTTGTAAGTCCACGTTACCCCATCCCGGTGCTTACGGGGAGGCGGAAACGTTATGAAAAAATCGATTTGGATAACACTAGGCAACATGGACTAACCAAAGGAGGGATCTTTACTAAACATAAACTAACTACCAAGCTAAAAAGAGTTAGCTACTCAGTTAAGGGGTTATACCTAAGCCTTGAAGTCCTTCTCTTCTTGCTCCTTGGAGTGGGATGAACGGGTTCTCCTCATCGCCTTCTCTTGCCGAAGAAAGATCCACCCGAGGGCCTCTACCTTTGGCTCCTACCTCAAACTAGAAGTAACTAAGATGCTTGGTGTGCTAAACCTAGAACCTTAAAAAGAGTAGAGAGTAATTTTGAAGGTTTTATCTCAAAACTTAATGGTTCTCAACTCATGAGAGGGGAGAGCTTTGAGAGAGAGGAAGAGGATGAGAGAGAATGAGAATGATAGAATGAGAAGATAAAGCCAACCTTCTCACATATATATGTGAATTATGATAATTAAAAAATTAACTAAAGATAATTGTGATGGTTAATCTTGATATGACCATTATCATTTCACATTAATTACTTTTGCTAGAATCAAAGGGCATCTTTCATATGAAATGATGATGGTCAACTTGTCAACCTAGGTCAACAAGTCAAGCATAGTCAAATGGTCAACAATCCTAACCATAACACAATTATAATTAATTAATATTAATAATCATATTTCACACATAAACATTAGGGTTAAGAAAAAGACAATGGTCATTAACCCTAATGAAAATCCTCTGCCTCTGCCTCAGTCAACTGTGCATACACACCCGTATCCGTGTTCCGAAGAACACGAATACAATGAGATAAAACCAATCCCAAAACATATACGAGGATCTGGTTTAAACCAAAGCCCGCTAGTATAAGCTGTCTGGACACCAAACGTGCACAACTGCGCGGATGTGAACGAACCCCGTCGCAAAACCATGCGACCTCTACACTGTTTTGCCTGAAGGCGAATAACCCTCTGTATGGGACTCTAAAGACTCGACACTACGCTGGCAGTGGGTTTAACCACAGACCGCAAGCGGCACTAGCTGTACGTAACGGTCCCCAGGTAGATGCCGATAGGAAGACTGACGAGGTGAACCCATCTGAACTCCTACTGAGCCTGAATGTGACAGTCTCCGTACAGTCCGGTCTGTTCGTCTGATAACATCGCATGGCGGGCCTAAGGGGGTGGTAAACATCAGTCTCCTAATAGCGGTACAAGTCGTGTCGGAGTGAAGCCCAGAACACCCTGAGATAACACTGGAAACCTACCAGTATATCTCGCTTACCTTGGCTAGGGACTACTTGTGTAATGGCTCTCCTAGATACAGCGCGATGTCAACCTCCAGTACCGGGAGAGACGAATCCTGTCTAACCGTCACTGCCTCCAAGTGCTTCGGGACAGCACCCAACTACTACCTGTTTGCACGACTCCTTTGAGCGTGGTAGGGTAGTAATCAAAGTACAGTGGGAACACACTCGAGACGAAGTGACAGTGTCAAGTCAGCGGACTAAGCTGTACTCATGTGACCTGGGAACTGATAACTGACGATAGGTATAATAGCAACTAACAGTTCCCGACGAGTCCTGTCCAGTGTAGTCGTAACCTAACGAGCACCCGCATACTATCTCAAGTACGACGTACTGACGGCTGTGGGACAGACCGTCTCCCGTGCTGGGATGAGAAGCGCATACGCTAGTCTACTCCAGAGTACCGATGCCCTGTCTCGATAATCCCACGACCAGGGACGTGTATATATAAGGATGTGCTTGTAGATTACCCAGCCCCCACGAGTGTGACTGCCATCACAACGCTGGTAATCAAGCAATGATCCTACGGGCTCCGCTAATGCGTATAGGTGATATAATAAAAGAAACATATGTACATATTAAAGCAGAGACAAACCAAGTAGCATACTACCATTTCGAGCAAGATTGTCTATACAACTGTAAATATCCCAAGCTTCCATCAAGTAATATACATACTAGTATGATATAGTAATGGCCTCTAGGGCATATACACTAACAATCTCCCACTTGCACTAAGGACATATACTGGCGTATCGAAGACCTATCATCTCGATCAGCCGCTCAAACTGAGTCTGGGGTAAGGCCTTCATGAATGGATCTGCAGTGTTATCTTCTGAAGTAACCCTCCGAACCTCGATCTCCTGGCGATCCACGATCTCCCTGATCAGGTGATACCGCCTCAAGATGTGTCTGGATTTCTGATGGGACCTGGGTTCCTTCGCTAAAGCTATAGCCCCATTGTTATCGCAATACAGAGGTATTGGGTCAACAATGGACGGAACCACCTGAAGTTCTTTCAAGAACTTCCTCATCCAGACGGCTTCTTTTGCGGCAGTACATGGCCTCTCCATAGTCGAGTCAGCAACGGTTTCCTATTTGGAACTCATCCAACACACCGCCCCTCCATTGAGGGTAAAGACAAAACCAGACATGGACTTGGAATCATCCTTGTCACTCTGGAAGCTGGAGTCAGCAAAGGCCTCGATCTGGAGGTCTTTTCCGCCATACACCAAGAACATCTCCTTAGTCCTTCTCAGGTACTTGAGAATGTTCTTTAACGCTATCTAGTATTTCTCCCCAGGGTTTGACTGATACCAGCTTACCACACTCAGTGCATAAGCTACATCCGGTCTGGTACACAACATCGCATACATTATAGAGCCTACCGCAGAAGCTTAGGGTATAAGAGACATGCGATCCCTTTCTATATCAGTCTTGGGAGACATCTCTTTGGAAAGGGTGATCCCGTGACAAGCCGGTAAATTACCGTGCTTGGAATCTTCCATACTGAATCTTTTCAGTATGGTGTCGATGTACCTGAACTGTGAAAGTCCTAATATCCTCTTGGATCTGTCACGATGGATCCAGATCCCCAGAATGTAGGAGGCATCACCAAGGTCTTTCATGGAGAACCTGTGTGACAAGAACCCCTTGACAGATTGTAGCATAGGAATGTCATTTCCTATCAAGAGAATGGCATCCACGTATAAAACGAGGAATAAGACAGTTCTTGCTACAAATCTACTATAGATACATGGTTCATCTGGATTTTTCATAAAGCCAAATTCTTTGACCGTCTCATCAAAACAGATGTTCCAACTCCGCGATGCCTGCTTTAGTCCATAAATAGACTTAAGCAACTTGCACACCTTTCCGCTGCTCCCACTCTGAATGAAACCCTCTGGCTGGTCCATATAGACACACTCCTCTAAATTTCCATTTAGAAAAGCGGTCTTTACGTCCATCTGCCAAATCTCATAATCGTGGAAAGCAGCAATGGCAAGAAGGATCCGAAAGGATTTCAGCATAGCCACTGGAGAAAATGTTTCTTCATAGTCCAAACAAGGTCTTTGATGAAAACCCTTTGCAACAAGTCTAGCCTTATAGGTCTCAACCTGTACATCTACACCAATCTTCCTTTTGAAGATCCACTTGCATTCTACAGGTTTTACCCCATCTGGAGCAATGTCCAACGTCCATACATTGTTGGTGTACATGGACTCCATTTCGGTCCGCATTGTATCCAGCCATTTTACCGAGTCAACGCTCTGAATGGCCTGCTGGAAGGTAGTGGGCTCATTATAATCAATGATGCAATTCTCTCTATCCCCGTCTATGAGAAAACCGTAGTATCTCTCGGGCAGATGAGATTGCCTACTACTCCTGCGGAGCGGCGTAGGAATGTCCTATTCTTTCGAACCTTCTGGTTCTGCTAAGCTTTCAGTAATAGTCTGTGGTTATGGAATTTCTTCCAGTTCTATCGCGCTCCCACTAATTTTCTTTCTTAAGAACTGGTGTTCCAGAAAGTGGGCATTACGAGAAACAAAGACCTTTTGTTCCTCTGCGTGATAGAAAAGATACCCCTTAGAGTTCTTTGGGTATCCCACAAACTTGCATAGTACTGAGCATGCCTCGAGTTTGTCCGAATGCTGCTTTTCGACAAAAGCTGGACATCCCCAGATCTTCAGATATTGAAGATGGGGTCTCTTCCCACTCCATATCTCATATGGTGTGGTAAGCACAGTCTTAGTTGAAACTTGGTTCAAAAGGTATGCAGCTGATTCTAGCGCATATCCCCAGAATAATCGCGGCAACTCAGCGTTACTCATCATGGAACGTACCATATCCAATAGGGTTCGGTTCCGTCTCTCCGATACACCGTTATGTTGTGGAGTGTATGGAGGAGTAAGCTGAGAGAGAATTCCATTCTCTTTTAGATAATCCAGGAACTCGGCACTCAAGTATTCACCACCTCGATCAGATCTCAGTGTCTTAATACTTTTGCCTGTTTGTTTTTCTACTTCATTCTTGTATTCCTGGAACTTTTCAAAGGCTTCAGATTTATACTTCATTAAGAAGACATGTCCGAACCTTGAAAAATCATCCGTAAAAGTAATGAAGTAAGAATAACCGCTTCGCGTATGTATAGACATTGGACCGCACACATCGCTGTTTACGAGTCTCAAGAGCTCGCTTGCTCTTACTCCGTGTCCAGTGAACGGAGTCTTTGTCATCTTCCCTTTGAGACAAGATTGACAAGTTGCATATGATTGATATTCTAACGGATCCAAATATCCTTCTGTATGTAACTTCGTCAACCTTCTCTCATTGATGTGACCCAGTCTACAATGCCATAAGAAAGCCTGATTGATTTCTGGAGACTTTCTTTTGTGTGTATTCTGGACATTGAAAATCTGTGGTTGGTTTAACACGTATATACCATTGTTTAATGTACCTGACTCAATCAAAACTTGATTAAGGTGAATGTTCACAACATTACTTACAAATGCAAATTCATAACCTTCTTTAGATAATAAAGATACAGAAATGATATTACAAGTTGCATTTGGTACAAAACAACAATCACGCAAAACCAAAAGGTGCCCATCTGACATTCCCAGGTGATAGCCCCCCACGGCCTCAGCATCCATGCTAGCTCCGATTGCAACTCTGAGGGTCATATCACCTTCCTTCAAAACCCTACGCCTTCTCAATGCCTGCAAAGAATTACAGATATAAGATCCTGATCCAGTATCCAATACCCAGGAAGTAGAGTTTATTGATAGACAGTTTTCAATAACATACACACCTGAAGCTGAAGCCGCAACTTGCTTCAGATCCTAGATTCTGGCCTTCCAAGCCCTGCAATCCTTTTTCCAGTGTCCACTCTTGTGACAGTAAAAGCATTCTTCTTTTCCCACAAGCTTTCCCGCTACCTTTGTTGCCTTTGCCTTTCCCTTCGTATCCACTTTACTAACACCGCCCCTTGGTTTGGCTGGGGCTTTCTTCTTCTTTCCCTTGGCTTTCGCCCTGGACTTAGAAGAGGAAGATCCTCCTACAAACAAAGTGGATGTCTCCCTACCTTTCTGTAGGGTGCCCTCAGCACTCCTCAACATATTCAGAAGTTCGGAAAGTTCAACCTCCTTTCCTTGCATGTTGAAGTTTAGGATAAACTGGGCGTAAGTGGAAGGAAGGGACTGGAGAATCTAGTCAATGTAGAGTTCATTCTCCAACGTGGTCCTAAGGTCCGCGAGCTCTTCTATATAGCCAATCATCTTAAGCACGTGTTCCGCTACCAATGATCTGACGGCCAATCTTGCCGAAAACAGCTTCTTCGACACTTCGTATCTGGCGATACGAGATTGCTCTCCATACAGTTCTTTTGTATGAAGAAATATGGACTCTAGGTCCATATTCTCGTGCATCCTCTGATGTTCATTGTCCATAGAGGCAAACACGAGGCACTTGGCCTTCGCGCAATCGATCTCCCATGTATTACGGATTTCTATATCCGCGACGCGGGAGGTGGGACCTGGGACAGGGGGAGCTTTGGTGGTAAGGAGATACCCCAACTTGTCATAAGTGATTGCCATTTTGACATTCCTGAGCCAATCTTTGTAGTTTGGCCCTGTCAGTATGTTTTTAATTAGTAATAACTTAAGTCCGGTCATGTTGATTGGTCGCTGCAATTAGGAGAGAGAAAAGAAACACTTTAGCATGATGCTCTTGCAAGTTTAGAGTGGTTTTTAGTTTGTCTAAACAGGATGGCTCCCACTGTCTCTCGAATCCCTCCACAAACCATAAAGGAAGAATTAGTCAGGATCAGTCTCACCGTACAATACTTGCTTAACCGTTCAGCCAGGCCAGTGTCGGTACTTCGAGGGAGGTTTTCCAACGCTTTCGCGAAGTTCCTTAATTAAGTAACCTCTTTTCCCTGGGGGCGTAGCCCCGCTAACACCTTTCTAGACACCTACTAGGTTTATAGCATTGATCGTTAAGTGAGAAATTTCCCGAGAAGTAGCATATACTCACAATAGGATCGGGATCCAAATATCATCGCGTGACAAAACTGAAGGAATCCTACCAGAATCATCACACTCCAAATGGTATGCAGCGCTAGCAAGTTTCAGTTCTTTTGAAACTCCCGGTGTGGATTTTTGCCCCATGCTCTTATGACCTTAGCGTGAGGTCAAAATGTTATAAGTCACATGTCAAGTTCTACCCATCATTATCCAGGTTAATTTGAATCCACCCGTACCTACCCTTTGACGTAGGCCAAAATGGCAGTACGACTGTCTCAAACCAACGCATTCTATCTATGCAACAGATAAATATCCGGCAGCTACCAATCACTATGCCTTGGCCTGAGATCAAAATACATAGCTTGAATACTACAGAATATTTAACTGAAATGATGGAGGGCTACAAATGGTTTTGGCGAAACCGTGAACGTAGTGAACTTGATATAATCGATGGAACGAGATAGCTTTTAAAAGGAGTGGTTCAAGCTCCGCATTTTAAAAGTTGGTTTTTGAAAAGAACCGAGTGGTTTTGAAAGTGTTCCAATGGCTTTTACTTGGTTTGTTTTCTTGCATTAATTTTAATGCGTCCCATCATTTAATCCTACCATTGTGGAAAACAACGAAAATATGACGTACGCTTATGCCATCCGCATTCGCTACGAGGCCCCGTCATCACCCGTTAGGTTACTTAACTAACGACAGAGCGGGGGCTGGACTAGCGCGGATGCAAAACATAAGCAATGCCTAAATAGATATCGTATATAGATATATAGCAATGATAGCCATTCCAGATCACAGATGAACGCATTGGATATACTATGAATCCGCAATCCGTTCGAGCCTATAACGAAAAGCGGATTACACGGTCGCGATGAATAGCCAATACCCCACCCTAGACCCCTACGGGTGCGGCAAACTACTCGCCAAGTACCCGAAGCGAAGCAACCTCCCTCAACGACGTGAGTAGGCCACTCGGCACTTCGAGATACCCGGTAGTTTGTGCACCCCACCTTGGGTCTATCCTAGGAGCAAAAACAGTAAAAAGAAATTATACAATGGCGGCTACAACCTCAACCCGGATGTGCGGCCAAACAAATAATATTACATCAAATTACATATTACATGAATTGAAAGATAAAAGGAAAGACTCTTATCTCACAACCCCCCGGCTATTCATCCGCGACAATCCAATGAATTCATATACACATACTATCAACAATACAGATCACAGATATGCATAACCCCCATAAATCGACGTATAGCGATTAGCAGACGTTCAATACATATAAAACATTACAGATACAACCCATTAGCCAAAGTCTACAGAAAATCGACCAAAATACGGATTTGTAACCACCCGATAAACAAATTTTTTCTCTGGAAAATCTGGGCAGAAACAAACCATCCTAAAAATCCCAAAACTTCAATATAAGAACACTGCAAGAGAAACGACCCACGGCTGAGTCAACTCGGCCGCGGATCCGCGGCAAGAGCAAGCTCTTGTTGCGAAACCGCGGTGAGTTGGTCGGTTCACTGGTTCGTTTTTCTTGGGTTTTCTGTAAAAACCCTGAGCCGATTTTTAGGGTATGATTTATTATTTTTAAAGCAGGTTTAAAAATCGGCAGAAAGTTAGGTTTTTGAAAACGTGTTTTGCGATTTTTTCCGATCGAAGTTCTATATACTTTGCTAACTTGCTAGTTTGTATTTAGCTAGGCTCTGATACCACTGTAAGTCCATGTTGCCCACCCCGGTGCTTACGGGGAGGCGGAAACGTTATGAAAAATTCGATTTTTATAACACTAGGAAACATGGACTAACCAAAGGAGGGATCTTTGCTAAACATAAACTAACTACCAAGCTAAAAAGAGTTAACTACTCGGTTAAGGGGTTATACCTAAGTCTTGAAGTCCTTCTCTTCTTGCTGCTTGGAGTGGGATGAACGGGTTCTCCTCGTCGCCTTCTCTTGCCGAAGAAACATACACCCGAGGGCCTCTACCTTTGGCTCCTACCTCAAACTAGAAGTAACTAAGGTGCTTGGTGTGCTAAACCTAGAACCTTAGAAAGATTAGAGAGTAATTTTGAAGGTTTTATCTCAAAGCTTAATGGTTCTCAACTCATGAGAGGGGAGAACTTTGAGAGGGGGGAAGAGGATGAGAGAGAATGAGAATGATAGAATGAGAAGATAAAGCCAACCTTCTCACATATATGTGTGAATTATGATAATTAAAAAATTAACTAAAGATAATTGTGATAGTTAATCTTGATATGACCATTATCATTTCATATTAATTACTTTTGCTAGAATCAAAGGACATCTTTCATATGAAATGATGATGGTCAACTTGTCAACCTAGGTCAACAAGTCAAGCATAGTCAAATGGTCAACAATCCTAACCATAACACAATTATAATTAATTAATATTAATAATCATATTTCACACATAAACATTAGGGTTAAGAAAAAGACAATGGTCATTAACCCTAATGAAAATCCTCTGCCTGTTCCTCAGTCAACTGTGCATACACACCCAAATCCGTGTTTCGAGGAACACGAATACAATGAGATAAAACCAATCCCAAAACATATACTAGGATCTGGCTTAAACCAAAGCCCGCTAGTATAAGCTGTCTGGACACCAAACGTGCACAAGTGCACGGATGTGAACGAACCCCGTCGCAAAACCATGCGACCTCTACACTGTTTTGCCTGAAGGCGAATAACCCTCTGTATGGGACTCTAAAGACTCGACACTACGCTGGCAGTGGGTTTAACCACAGACCGCAAGCGGCACTAGCTGTACGTAACGGTCCCCAGGTAGATGCCGATAAGAAGACTGACGAGGTGAACCCATCTGAACTCCTACTGAGCCTGAATGTGACAGTCTCCGTACAGTCCGGTCTGTTCATCTGATAACATCGCATGGCGGGCCTAGGGGGGTGGTAAACGTCAGTCCCCTAATAGCGGTATAAATCGTGTCGGAGTGTAGCCCAGAACACCCTGAGATAACACTGGAAACCTACCAGTATATCTCGCTTGCCCTGACCAGGGACTACATGTGTAATGGCTCTCCTAGACACAGCGCGATGTCAACCCCCAATACCGGGAGAGACGAATCCTGTCTAACCGTCACTGCCTCCAAGTGCTTCGGGACTGCACCCAACTACTACCTGTTTGCACGACTCCTTTGAGCTGTGGTAGGGTAGTAATCAAAGTACAGTGGGAACACACTCGAGGCGAAGTGACAGTGTCAAGTCAGCGGACTAAGCTGTACTCATGTCACCTGGGAACTGATAAATGACGATAGGTATAATACCAACCAACAGTTCCCGACAAGTCCTGTCCAGTGTACTCGTAACCTAATGAGCACCTGTTAGTGTATATGCCCTAGAGGCCATTACTGTATCATACTAGTATGTATATTACTTAATGGAAGGTTGGGATATTCACCTTATATAGACAATCTTGCTCAATATAGTAGTATGCTACTTGTTTTGTTTCTGCTTTAATGTGTACATGTGTTTATTTTAGTATATCACCTATACACATTAGTGGAGCCGTTAGGATCTTTGCTTGATTACCAGCGTTGTGATGGCAGTCACAATCGTGGGGGCTGGGTAATCTATAAGCACATCCTTATGCAGGTCCCTAGTCGCAGGACTATCGAGACAGGGTATCGATACTCCGGAGTAGACTAGCGTATGCGCTTCTCATCCCAGTGTGGGAGACGGTCTGTCCCACAGCCGTCAGTACGTCGTACTTGAGATAGTATGCGGGTGCTCGTTAGGTTACGAGTACACTGGACAGGACTCGTCGGGAACTGTTGGTTGGTACTATACCTATCATCAGTTATCAGTTCCCAGGTGACATGAGTACAGCTTAGTCCGCTGACTTGACATTGTCACTTCGCCTCGAGTATGTTCCCACTGTACTTTGATTACTACCCTACCACGGCTCAAAGGAGTCGTGCAAACAGGTAGTTTTTGGGTGCAGTCCCGAAGCACTTGGAGGCAGTGACGGTTAGACAGGATTCGTCTCTCTCGGTATTGGGGGTTGACATCGCGCTGTGTCTAGGAGAGCCATTACACAAGTAGTCCCTGGCCAGGGCAAGCGAGATATACTGGTAGGTTTCCAGTGTTATCTCAGGGTATTCTGGGCTTCACTCCGACACGACTTGTACCGCTATTAGGGGACTGACATTTACCACCCCCTAGGCCCGCCATGCGATGTATCAGACGAACAGACCGGACTGTACGGAGATTGTCACATTCAGGCTCAGTAAGAGTTCAGATGGGTTTCACCTCGTCAGTCTTCTTGTCGGTATCTACCTGGGGGCCGTTACGCACAGCTAGTGCCGCTTGCGGTCTGTGGTTAAACCCACTGCCAGCATAGTGTCGAGTATTTAGAGTCCCACACAGAGAGCTATTCGCCTTCAGGCAAAAGAGTAGAGGTCGCATGGTTTTGCGACAGGTCGCATGGTTTTGCGACAGGGTTCGGTCACATCCGTGCACTTGTGCACGTTTAGTGTCCGGACAGTTAACACTAGCGGGCTTTGGTTTAAGCCAGATCCTAGTGTACATTTTGGGATTGGTTTTATCTCATATGTATTCGTGTTCCTCGGAACGCGGATGCGGATGTGTATGCACAGTTGACAGAGAGACAGAGGCAGGGGATTCTCATTAGGGTTGTTGACTGTTGACTGTTGACTATTGAATTTTTGCTAAACCCTAATGAGAATATGAAATATAATTAACAATAATATTAATTAAGTATTATAGTGATATGGTTGTTGAGGGGTTGATTTTATTGACATTGTTGACCGGTTGACTAGGTTGGACTAGTTGACCATCATCATGACAATGGCTATCATTTCATGGCAAAGACTTTTGCTTGCTTGTTTCTCTTATGCAAAATGAGTGCATGAAATGATATGGCTATTTTTGACTTAAACCATCACATAATACTTGATTGCTATTATTTGTTATGATGGCTTTGGATTATGAGAGCCAAGAGGGAAAAAGAGTTACTCATTCTCTCATTTTGCTTTCTCTCTCTTGCTTGAGCTCTCTCATTCTCTTGTGCTCTCTCCCTCTTCCTCTTGCTCTCTCTCTAGTCTATGGTTCACTTGTCTCATGTGTTGAGAAGCAAGAACCATAGAGATAAATTCCAACACAATCCTCTACTCACTCTTGTTCACAAGGTTTAGCAAACTGAGTGAACTAGTTTCTTCAAAGTTCGAAGAAGAAGCCAAAGGTAGAATCTTTCGGGTGGATCGATCTTTGGCGTAAGGAGACGACGGGGTGAAGCCGATCCATACACCATCAAGACTTGAAGATAAAGGAGTTCAAGAAAGGTATAACCCCCTAACCGAGTAGTTAACAACTCCTAGTTAGGTTGTTAGATAGATAGTTTAACAAAGATCCGGTTTGAGTCCATGTTACCACCTCTAGAAAAATTGTGTTTCATCATTTCCACAAGCCCGTAAGTACCGGGAGAGGTAGCATGGACTTACAGTGGTATCAGAGCCTAGTTAAACACTATCTAACATGTTAGCAAAGTAACTAGAAATTCGATCAAAGAAAAAGTCGCGAAACGAACCCGGAAAATCAAGTTTCTGCCGATTTTTTTTCTGTCCAAAAAATGATAAATCTTATCTTAAATACGGCTCAGGCTTTTTTTTAAACACCCAAGAAATTTGGTCCATCGATTCGATCAAAGCGCCGCGGAAACGCGGCGGGAGCATGCTCCCACCGCGGTTCCACGGCCGAGTTGACTCGGTCGAGGAAAATGCTTCTTGCAGTTTGTTTCTGGGGTTGTTTTGGGATTTTTAAAATATTTTTTTTCTGCCCAGATTTTCCAGAAAGAAAAATTTGTGTTTGGGGCCTAAAAGTTCGTATTTTGATCGAACTTGTAAAGACTAAGGCTAACGGGTTTATATCTGTGATGTGATATTTGTATTGAACGTCTGCTAATCGCTATATGTCGATTAGTGGGGGTTATACAAATCCGTGATCTGTAATGTTGATGGTATGTGTATATGAATTCATTGGATTGTCGCGGGTGAATAGCCGGGGGTTGTCAGATGAGAGTTTTCTTTTCTTTCAATTCATGTAAATATGTAAATTGATGTAATATTATTTGTATGGCCGCACAACCGGGTCGGGGTTGTAACCGTTATTGTATAATTTCTTTTTACTGTTTTTGCTCCTAGGATAGACCCAAGGTAGGGTGCACAAACTACCGGGTATCTCGAAGTGCCGAGTGGCCTACTCACGTCGTTGAGGGAGGTTGCTCCGCTTCGGATATTTGGCGGGTAGTTTGCCGCACCCGTAGGGGTCTAGGGTGGGGTATTGGCTATTCATCGCGACCGTGTAATCCGCTTTTCGTTACAGGCTCGTACGAATTGCGGATTCCTAGTATATCCAATGTGTTCATCTGTGATCTGAAATGGCTATCATTGCTATATATCTATATATGATATTATTTAGGCGTTGCTTATGTTTTGCAGCCGCGCTAGCCCAGCCCCCGCTCTGTCGTTAGTTAAGTAACCTAACGGGTAATGACGGGGCCCCGTAGCGAATGCGAATGGCATAAGCGTACGTCATGTTTTGGTTGTTTTCTGCAATGGTCGGATTAAATGATGAGACGCATTAAAAGAACTAATGCAAGAAAATAAACCAAGTAAAAGTCGTTGGAACACTTTCAAAAACCACTCGGTTCTTTTCAAAAACCAACTTTTAAATGCGGAGTTTGAGCCACTCCTTTTAAAAGCTATCTCGTTCTATCGATTATATCAAGTTCACTACGTTCACGGTTTCGCCAAAACCATTCGTAGCCCTCCGTCGTTTCACATGGATGGTCAATAGTATTCAAGCTATGTTTGTTGGCCAAAGTCAAGGTATAGTGATTGGTAGCTATTGGGTATTCATGTGCAGCATAGATAGATGTGTTGGTTTGGGGCAGTCGTTCTACCTTGTTGGCCAAAGTCAAGGGTATGTGCGGGTGGGCTCAAATTAACCTGAAGAATGACGGGTAGAACATGACATGTAACTTATGATTTGTTGGCCAAAGTCAAGGTCATAAGAGCATGGGGCAAAAATCCACATCGGGAGTTTCAAAAGAACTGAAACTTGCTAGCGCTGCATACCATTTGGAGTGTGATGATTCTGGTAGGATTCTTTCAGTTTTGTCACGCAATGATATTTGGATCCCGATCCTACTGTGAGTATATGCTACTCCTCGGGAAATTTCTCACTTAACGATCAATGCTATAAACCAAGTAGGTGTCTAGAAAGATGTTAGCAGGGCTACGCCTACAGGGAAAAGAGGTTATTTAATTAAGGAACTTCGCGAAAGCGTTGGAAAACCTCCCTCGAAGTACCGACACCAGCCTGGCCGAACGGTTAAGCAAGAATTGTACGGTGAGATTGATCCTGACTAATTCTTCCTTTTTGGTTTGAGGAGGGATTCGAGAGACAGTGGGAGCCATCCTGTTTAGACAAATTAAAAACCACTCTAAACTTGCAAAAGTATCATGCTAAAGTGTTTCTTCTCTCTCTCCTAATTGCAGCGACCAAACATCATGACCGGACTTAAGTTATTACTAGATAAAAATATACTGACAGGGCCAAACTACAAAGATTGGGTCAGGAATGTCAAAATGGCAATCACTTATGACAAGTTGGGGTATCTCCTTACCACCAAAGCTCCCCCTGTCCCAGGTCCCAAAACCAGCGTCGCGGATAGGGAAATCCGTAAGACCTGAGAAATCGATTGCGCGAAGGCCAAGTGCCTCGTGCTTGCCTCTATGGACAACGAACATCAGAGGAGGCACGAGAATATGGACCTCGAATCCATATTTCTCCATACAAAAGAACTGTATGGAGAGCAATCTCGTATCGCAAGATACGAAGTGTCGAAGAAGTTATTTTCGGCAAAGTTGGCCGTCGGATCATCGGTAGCGGAACACGTGCTTAAGATGATTGGCTTCATAGAGGAGCTCGCGGACCTTGGGACCACGTTGGAGAATGAGCTCTATACAGACTTGATTCTTCAGTCCCTTCCTTCCACTTACGCCCAGTTCATCCTGAATTTCAACTTGCAAGAAAAGGAAGTTGAAGTTTCAGAACTCCTCAACATGCTGAGGAGTGCAGAGGTTACCCTACAGAAACATAGGGAAACATTCACTTTGTTTGTAGGAGGATCTTCCTCTTCTAGGTCCAAGGCGAAAGCCAAGGGAAAGAAGAAGAAAACCCCCGCCAAACCAAGGGGCGGTGTTAGTAAAGTGGATACGAAGGGAAATGCAAAAGCAACAATGAAAGCGGGGAAGCTTATAGGAAAGGAAGAGTGCTTTTTCTGTCATAAGAGTGGGCACTGGAAGAAAGATTGCAGGGCTTGGAAAGCCAGAACACAGGATCTGAAGCAAGTTGCGGCTTCAGCTTCAGGTGTGTATGTTATTGAAAACTGTCTATCAATAAACTCTACTTCCTGGGTATTGGATACCGGATCAGGATCTAATATCTGTAATTCTTTGCAGGCGTTGAGAAACCGTAGGGTTTTGAAGGCAGGTGACATGACCCTCAAAGTTGCAAACGGAGCTATCATGGATGCTAAGGCCGTGGGGGACTATCACCTGGGAATGTCAGATGGACATGTTTTGGTTTTACGTAATTGCTTTTTTGTACCCAACGCAACTTGTAATATCATTTCTGTATCTTTGATTTCTAAAGAAGGTTATGAATTTGCATTTGTAAGTAATATTGTAAACATTCACCTTAATCAAGTTCTGATTGGGTCAGGTACATTAAGCAATGGTATATACGTATTAAACCAACCACAGATTTTCAATGTCCAGAATACACACAAAAGAAAGTCTCTGGAAATAAATCAGACTTTCTTATGGCATTGTAGACTGGGTCACATCAATGAGAGAAGGTTGACGAAGTTACATACAGAAGGTTATTTTGATCCGTTCGAATATCAATCGTATGCCACTTATCAATCCTGTCTCAAAGGAAAGATGACATAGACTCCGTTCACTGGACACGGAGTAAGAGCGAGCGAGCTCTTAGGACTCGTACACAGCGACGTGTGCGGTCCAATGTCTACACATGCGCGAAGCGGTTATTCTTACTTCATTACTTTTACGGATGACTTTTCAAGGTACGGTTATGTCTTCTTAATGGAACATAAATCCGAAGCCTTTGGAAAATTCCAGGAATATAAGAATGAAGTAGAAAAACAAACCAGCAAAAGTATCAAGACACTAAGATCTGATCGAGGTGGTGAATACTTAAGTGCCGAGTTTCTGGATTTCTTAAAAGAGAATGGAATTCTCTCTCAGCTTACTCCTCCATACACTCCGCAACATAACGGTGTATCGGAGAGATGGAACCGAACCCTATTGTATATGGTACGGTCCATGATGAGTAACGCTGAGTTACCGCGATCATTCTGGAGATATGCACTAGAATCAGCTGCATACCTTTTGAACCGAGTTCCAACTAAGACTGTGTCTACCACACCATATCAGATGTGGTATGGGAAGAGACCCTATCTTAATCACATTAAGACATGGGGTTGTCCAGCTTTTGTCAAAAAGCAGCATGCAGACAAGCTCGAAGCACACTCAGTACAGTGCAAGTTTGTGTGATATCCAAAGAACTCCAAGGGATATTTCTTCTATTGCGAAGAGGAACAAAAGATTTTTGTTTCTCGTCATGTCCACTTCTTGGAAACTGAGTTTTTGGAAATTCAGATAAGTGGGAGCGCAATAGAACTGGAAGAAATTCCAGAACCACGAGCTATTACTGAAAGCTTAGTAGAACCAGAGGGTTCGAAAGATCATGACATTCCTACTCCACTCCGCAGGAGTAGTAGGCAGTCTCATCTGCCTGAGAGATACTACGGTTTTCTCATAGACGGGGATAGAGAAGATTGCATCATTGATTATGATGAGCCGACTAGCTTCCAGCAAGCCATTTAGAGCGTTGACTCGGTAAAATGGCTGGATGCAATGCGGACCGAAATGGAGTCCATGTACACCAACAAAGTATGGACGTTGGACGTTGCTCCAGATAGGGTAAAACCCGTAGGATGCAAGTGGATCTTCAAAAGGAAGATTGGTGTAGATGGACAGGTTGAGACCTATAAAGCTAGACTGGTTGCAAAAGGTTTTCGTCAAAGACCTGGTTTGGACTATGACGAGACCTTTTCTCCAATAGCTATGCTGAAATCCATTCGGATCCTTCTTGCCATTGCTGCCTTCCACGATTATGAGATTTGGCTGATGGACGTAAAGACCGTTTTTCTAAATGGAAATTTAGAGGAGTGTGTTTATATAGACCAGCCAGAGGGTTTCATTCAGAGTGGGAGCAGCGGAAAGGTGTGCAAGTTGCTTAAGTCCATCTATGGACTAAAGCAGGCATCGCGGAGTTGGAACATCTGTTTTGATGAGACGGTCAAGAAATTTGGCTTTATCAAAAATCCAGATGAACCATGCATCTATAGTAGATTTGTAGCGAGAACTGTAATATTCCTCGTTTTATACGTGGATGACATTCTCTTAAAAGGAAATGACATTCCTATGCTACAATCTGTCAAAGGGTTCTTGTCACACAGGTTCTCCATGAAAGACCTGGGTGATGCTTCATACATTCTGGGGATCCGGATCTATCGTGATAGATCCAAGAGGATACTGGGACTCTCACAGTCCAGGTACATCGACACCATATTGAAAAGATTCAGTATGGAAGATTCCAAGCGCGGTAATCTACCGGCTTGTCACGGGATCACCCTCTCCAAAGAGATGTCTCCCAAGACTGATTTAGAAAGGGATCGCATGTCTATTATACCCTACGCTTCTGCGGTAGGCTCTGTAATGTATGCGATGTTGTGTACCAGACCAGATGTAGCTTATGCACTGAGTGTGGTAAGCCGGTATCAGTCAAACCCTAGAGAGAAACACTTGATAGCGATAAAGAACATTCTCAAGTACCTGAGAAGGACTAAGGAGATGTTCTTGGTGTATGGCAGAAAAGACCTCCAGATCGAGGCCTTTGCTGACTCCAGCTTCCAGAGTGACAAGGATGATTCCAAGTCCATGCCGAGTTATGTCTTTACCCTCAATGGAGGGGCGGTGTGTTGGAAGAGTTCCAAACAGGAAACCGTTGCTGACTCGATGATGGAAGCGGAATATATCGCTGCTGCAGATGCCGCAAAAGAAGCCGTCTTGATAAGGAAGTTCTTAACTAAACTTCAGGTGGTTCTGTCCATTGTTGATCCAATACCACTATATGCGACAACAACGGGGCTATAGCTTTAGCGAAGGAACCCAGGTCGCATCAGAAGTCCAGACACATCTTGAGGCGGTATCACCTGATCAGGGAGATCGTGGGTCGCCAGGAGATCGAGGTTCGGAGAGTTTCTACGGAAGATAACACTGCCGATCCACTCACAAAGGCCTTACCCCAGACTCAGTTCGAGCGGCTGATCGAGATGATAGGTCTTCGATACGCCAGTACATGGCCTTAGTGCAAGTGGGAGATTGTTAGTGTATATTCCCTAGAGGCCATTACTGTATCATACTAGTATGTATATTACTTAATGGAAGCTAGGGATATTCACCTTGTATAGACAATCTTGCTCAATATAGTAGTATGCTACTTGGTTTGTTTCTGCTTTAATGTGTACATGTGTTTATTTTAGTATATCACCTATACACATTAGTGGAGCCCTAAGGATCTTTGCTTGATTAGCAGCGTTGTGATGGCAGTCACACTCATGGGGGATGGGTAATCTATACACACATCCTTATGCAGGTCCCTAGTCGCAGGACTATCGAGACAGGGCATCGATACTCCGGAGTAGACTAGCGTATGCGCTTCTCATCCCAGTGTGGGAGACGGTCTGTCCCACAGCCGTCAGTGCGTCGTACTTGAGATAGTATGCGGGTGCTCGTTAGGTTACGAGTACACTGGACAGGACTCATCGGGAACTGTTGGTTGGTACTATACCTATCGTCAGTTATCAGTTCCCAGGTGACATGAGTACAGCTTAGTCCGCTGACTTGACACTGTCACATCGCCTCGAGTGTGTTCCCACTGTACTTTGATTACTACCCTACCACGGCTCAAAGGAGTCGTGCAAACAAGTAGTTTTTGGGTGCAGTCCCGAAGCACTTGGAGGCTGTGATGGTTAGACAGGATTCATCTCTCCCGGTATTGGGGGTTGACATCGCGTTGTGTCTAGGAGAGCCATTACACGAGTAGTCCCTGGCCAGGGTAAGCGAGATATACTGGTAGGTTTCTAGTGTTATCTCAGGGTGTTCTGGGCTTCACTCCGACACGACTTGTACCGCTATTAGGGGACTGACGTTTACCGCCCCTTAGGCCCGCCATGCGATGTTTTAGACGAACAGACCAGACTGTATGGAGATTGTCACATTCAGGCTCAGTAGGAGTTCAGATGGGTTTCACCTCGTCAGTCTTCTTGTCGGCATCTACCTGGGGGCCGTTACGTACAGCTAGTGCTGCTTGCGGTCTGTGGTTAAACCCACTGCCAGCATAGTGTCGAGTCTTTAGATTCCCACACAGAGAGCTATTCGCCTTCAGGCAAAAGAGTAGAGGTTGCATGGTTTTGCGACAGGTCGCATGGTTTTGCGACAGGGTTCGGTCACATCCGTGCACTTGTGCACGTTTAGTGTCTGGACAGTTAACACTAGCGGGCTTTGGTTTAAACCAGATCCTAGTGTACATTTTGGGATTGGTTTTATCTCATATGTATTCGTGTTCCTCGGAACGTGGATGCGGGTGTGTATGCACAGTTGACAGAGAGACAGAGGCAAAGGATTCTCATTAGGGTTGTTGACTGTTGACTGTTGACTATTGACTTTTTGCTAAACCCTAATAAGAATATGAAATATAATTAACAATAATATTAATTAAGTATAATAGTGACATGGTTGTTGAGGGGTTGACTTTGTTGACTTGTTGACATTGTTGACCGGTTGACTAGGTTGGACTAGTTGACCATCATCATGACAATGGCTATCATTTCATGGCAATGACTTTTGCTTGCTTGTTTCTTTTGTGCAAAATGAGTGCATGAAATGATATGGCTATTTCTGACTTAAACCATCACATAATACTTGATTGCTATTATTTGTTATGATGGCTTTGGATTATGAGAGCCAAGAGGGAAAATGAGTTACTCATTCTCTCATTTTGCTTTCTCTCTCTTGCTTGAGCACTCTCATTCTCTTGAGCTCTCTCCCTCTTCCTCTTGCTCTTTCTCTAGTCTATGGTTCACTTGTCTCATGTGTTGAGAAGCAAGAACCATAGAGATAAATCCCAACACAATCCTCTACTCACTCTAGTTCACAAGGTTTAGCAAACCGAGTGAACTAGTTTCTTCAAAGTTCGAAGAAGAAGCCACACTCTAGTTCACAAGGTTTAGCAAACCGAGTGAACTAGTTTCTTCAAAGTTCGAAGAAGAAGCCAAAGGTAGAAGCTTTCGGATGGATCGATCTTCGGCGCAAGGAGACAACGGGGTGAAGCCGATCCGTACGCCATCAAGAGTTGAAGACGAAGGAGTTCAAGAAAGGTATAACCCCCTAACCGAGTAGTTAACAACTCCTAGTTAGGTTGTTAGATAGATAGTTTAACAAAGATCCGGTTTGAGTCCATGTTACCACCTCTAGAAAAATTATTTTTCATCATTTCCTCAAGCCCGTAAGTACCGGGAGAGGTAGCATGGACTTACAACACCCGCATACTATCTCAAGTACGACGTACTGACGGCTGTGGGACAGACCGTCTCCCGTGCTGGGATGAGAAGCGCATACGCTAGTCTACTCCGGAGTATCGATGCCCTGTCTCGATAATCCCACGACCAGGGACGTGTATATATAAGGATGTGCTTGTAGATTACCCAGCCCCCACGAGTGTGACTTCCATCACAACGCTGGTAATCAAGCAAAGATCCTACGGGCTCTACTAATGCGTATAGGTGATATAATAAAAGAAACACATGTACACATTAAAGTAAACACAAACCAAGTATCATACTACCATTTCGAGCAAGATTGTCTATACAACTGTGAATATCCCAAGCTTCCATCAAGTAATATACATACTAGTATGATACAGTAATGGCCTCTAGGGCATATACACTAACACTTCTTTACTAGTCAGTTTCGCAAATCAAGTTTGAAGAAACAACCGTGTTCGAGAAATAGCCTCAGTGAGTGGATCTGCTCTATTGTTTCTATCTTTATCCTTCTATATCTCAACTTCGCGGAGAATGACTATCTCCCGATAAATGAGCGATACATGTCTTAGAACTTGTTCGGATATCTGTCTTAGAACTTGTTCGGATATCTGATGGGACCAAGTTCATAATACGAACACCAAATTCAACAGACTTCTTAGACTGTATCTTCCATTGAATTTAATCAATATCCTGCGCCATGCCTACCTCATTATCTGCTTGGATCCCTATCCAACATACTGCCCCTCAGAAAAGGGTTAACTTATAACTCTGACAGTCACTCTGTTATTCAGGTCATCTTAGAAGCAACAACCGGTAACCGCCTCCTGTAGGAGACTGCCATTAACACATACTAAGAACATTATCTTATGTTCAAACCTGCTTTCAATTGTTTCTCCAGGATTGGATTATACTTTCTAACTACATTAAATGCAAAAGCAACATTATCCATATCCTTACCGGAGAAACCCCTGTGATAACCACAGTTTAACCGATTATAGTATAGGAACCCCATTTCCTATCAGGAGTATGTCATCCAAAACCCTAGAGAGTACATCCTACTACCTTCTTACCAGGTTCATCGGTTGTTTTGATGAAGTCAAACACTATGACTGTAACATCAAAACAGATGATCCATCTCCGCCATACCTGCTGTAGCCTATAAATAGATATAAGCACCTCGCTCACCATGCTTCTGCTACTCCCACTGACTACAACAACCATATGGCAGAGTCATATAATCGTGCACTTCTAAAAGTCCATTTAGAATGATGTTATAGTCATCCACCTGCCAGGTCTCATAGCCAAGGGCAGAAGTAGTGTCAAGCATGGGTCATCATACTATGATGTAAACCTCCCCCCTGTCACTATCTATGAAGAGATCGAAGTGCCTCTCAGGTGACTGAGGTTACCCATAAAATCTACAGAGTGGCTAATGGATTGTCGTATCGAATCGAATCCTTAGGTTAAACTAAATTTTCAATAACTGTTTATGGTTCTGGAATCGCTTCCAGTTCTACTATACTCCCACTTATGTTTTCTGAAAAGAATGCATTTTACTAAAAATGTGGCGAGTCAAGAACAAAATAAATTTTGATCTTGCAAATGGTAGAAAGTCAATCCCTCGACAATGCCCGGGATAATCCACAAACTGCCATTACTGAACATGCCTTGAGTTTATCCGGATTCTAGTTTTAAGAATAAGCCAGACAACTCCATATACCTTAACATCATTAAGATATGAACCATTCTATATGCATATAGAAACAGAGACACTAATTTAGATGAAACCGGATTCAAATAGTATGCAGCTGTTTCTAGTGCACTACCACCTTAATGTGAAAGGGCCCTTACAGCATTACTCATCAAGGAGCGCACCCACGGATGAGTACCTGTCTGAGTAACAATATTCTCAACATTACTATTGTGGAATACCGAGCACTGGTGTCAACATCTTCGATAATCTCGAAGAAACTTGATACTCCCAATATATGGTTCTCTACTTTACTCTTATACCTATGAACTTCTCAGAATTTTAGACCCTGCATTTCATCAAAAATGCGTGTCTAGAATAAGAGAAGTTTTTGGTATTCAGAATATAGTACGAGTGCCAACCCCTTTTCCTAATGGGCATTGGACAATATAAAATACTTTGTATAAGTTCCTAGAGTTTTCTAACTCAAAATCCTGTATGTCGTAATTTGAAAACTGTATTTTGGTTAAGAAAAATTACACCATTATTGAATTCACTTTACCTAATCAACAACTGATAAAGGTAAATGTTGTAAACATAATTTCAAAAAGTTATATCTCACTTTATAAAATAAACATACAAATATATCAGTTTGAAATTGGTGCACAACAACGGATAAACAAAACCAACTGTTTGTCGTTAGGCTAACCCAGGTGATTTCCTCAAACATCACCAACTATAAAGAATTCTGACATAGAGGATCCAATCATCCAATTCCTAATTTTCTGCTCCCACTCATCATCTGTAATACCATACAGATATAAGAATCTAGACCAATATATACATACCTTGGAGTCAGAATCAATTAGGAAAGCAGTTTTCAATAACTACTGCACAGGAAAACTGAAACATGAAAATGTTTCGTGGGGTAGCCGGGTATTCCTAGCAATGCATCTTCCAATACTAAATCCATGAAACTAGTTGCAATTTCCATTGCCCTCACTTCAATCCTTTTATATGTTTCTACTTCTTAACTTCTGCACACCATACTTAAGCTAATTTGTTTTCTTCCTTTCCTACCTTTCGGCACCTATCTAAGGTTTGAAAGAAGACTATACAATAAGCATAATAGGTGTATTCTCCTAATACGAGGAGCTTTCGCAGCCTGAGAGAAGGTAAAGGGAAAAGACAACCGAATAATCCTAATCTATTTCTTCAGAACCTATGGCCATCCTCGAACTTAAATAAATTTCTTTTGGTTTGTATGTAACTATACGAGATGGTCATTCCAAACAATATGAATCTCCGTAGTGATATAGAGTTTTCTGTAGAAATGCAAAGGGTGAGAAGAAGTGGTAGGGATATATGCAACTTTGTCGTGAATCATGACAATCCAAAACCGGATTGTAAAAAGGTCGGTCAAATGGGTTCATGAGTTATAGTTTATGGTAAGTCATGGGTCGCTGTAACCACAGAGAAAGAAAAGAAACACTCAATGCGCACTCTATTACGATTTAGATTGGTTTATCATTTTATCTACTCGGGATGGCTCCCACTGTTTTCTTGAATTCTCCTTCAAACCCTAAAAAGAGAACTAGTCGGGATCATGTACACCTTACAAGTTTGCTAACCGTTCAGCCCGGTCAGTGTTGGTACTTCGAGGGAGGTCCTCCATGCTTTCGCACGGACCCAATTAAATAACCCCATTTCCGCAGATACGTAACCTTGTTAACACTTTTTAGACACCTAATAGGTTAGTTAGTTGTGAAGTGAAAATCTCCCGATGAGTAATACCTACTCATCAGTGGGAATCGGGACCCAACTCGTTGTGTGAAAATTTTGACGAAAGCCGACTAAAATTACCACACTCCAGAAGGTTTGCACATACTTGGCAAGTTTCCTATATAGTTGAAACTCTCGATATGGTTTTTACTCCAGGCGTCTTATGACCTTGATGTAGGCCAACAAATCATAAGTTGCAAGTCAAGTTCTACCCGTCATTGTCTTGATTAATCAAACCCATTCGTACTCGCCCTTGACGGAGGCCAACAAAGCTGTACGACTGCCCTAAATTAATGTATCTCTATGCTGCAGAAAAGTAACATATAGCTACCACACACTATGCCTTGATGAAGGCCAACAAACATAGTATGAATACTAGGCACCGCCCATCTGAACTAACAGAGACCTACGGCTGATTTTTGGCAAAAAACCGTCAACGTAATGAACTTGATATCGTTGAAGGAACTCGAGTGGCTTTGAAATGGAGTGGTTTAGGCTCCGCTTTTAAAACTAGTAACATAAACTTTTGCTTAAGAGCGAACCCCGCGTGAAGGGATCAAGGATCTTTTCTTATAGAAAGAGGTGCAGAATATTCCTAACCAAATACCTCTATGCAAAGCAAAAGAATATAACTATGGTTTTGAAGAAAACCGAGTAGTTTTAAAAATTGGTTCCGATAACAACATTTAGGTTTGTTTTCCTTGCATTAATCAAAATTAACGAAAACACATCAATTAATCATATCATGCCAGAAAAGAAACGAAAATAGGCATGCACATATATGCCATCCGTATTCACCACAGGGTCCCGGGTCTTCACCGTAAGCTTACTTAACTTACGGCAGGGCGGGGACAGGACTAGCGCTGATACAAAACATATATAGCGTCTACTAAATATATATATATATAATATATAATATATATATATATATAAACATCCGTCTCACACATGATATCAAGTAACATCACAGAAGCATCACAGCAGAAGTAAACACGGTATGGAAATGTGGATAATTTAGGAAAAGTATATTTCAATGGAGCCAAATATGAAATGCAATTTTCCCAGTCGTATGGATAGCCCGTAGTATCAGACCCTAGACCCCTACGAGTACGGCCAACCACCCACCAATCCCAAAAGCGAGGTAACCCCAATCAACGAAGTGAGTGGGCCACCCAGCACTTTCAAAATCCGGTGACTTGGGCACCCCCCACAGGTCAATCCTGTACTCCCTACGAGTGTGGAGAATAGCCTGCCAATTCTAGAGTAATGCACCCCGGTCTCAATGCCATGAGATGGAGGCCCGTTGCCCTGTAAAACCTGGCTACTTGAGCACTCCGCCGCGGGGTAATCCTAGTGCATGTAATGAAAAGCTGAATATACAACGGTGAATACGTCCGCAACCAGGACGCGCCCTAAAGAATAATGCAAGCCGCGATGATGGCAGTCCACATGTCGGACGCTCGCTATGCAATATAAATATATATTACATCACAGAGCTATCTAATACTATGTACTACCGGGCTATCCATCATAACAATCCAACACAACCATAATTACAGAGCAAAACAGAACATCAACGTGAATATCATGTTCTTAAACCCGTCCGATTGTACAAATAGCAATCTGTCGGATTATACTACGCTATGATATTCACGGTCACAGAAACAAGCATACAGAAAACTACGAATTTAAAATTTCGATCGATTAAACCTTCCGTATTGGCCCTAAGTACAAACCAGTACTCAAACAAATCTAGACCAAAACTAATTATGCCAAAAATCACAATTCCAAGTTTAGGAGCACTGGAAAATAATTGGTGGCCTAAAGCCAAAATAAGGCCACGGGTCAGTGGCCAAAACACCATTTAGCGGCGTTTTAGCGATCAAATTTTGTCTTCAGGCTCCCAAAATTTTTCTAAGGGTCTTATATTACCTGCTTATAATTTTAAGGCTCTCAGGAAAAAAATTTAGACACCTTTGAAAATCCGAATGATAAGAAAAAATTTGGAATTGGGAATTAGGAAATAATCTTCGATCGATATTTTAATTTTGTGAAAACAAGTCTAGCCTCTAGCCTGACTCTGATACAACTGTTGGGGTGAGGTTGCAATCTAGCCTCCTAATTTTGGAAAGAAAAATAGGATTTAAAAAAATTCTCTAGAATGTAAACACACCAGTACAAAGAATCAAAACTAAAGAGCTAAACATGCAAACAAAAACAAGTGAGCTAAAATAATCTACTATGTGTAGAATACTTACATCCTTAAACTTTCTTCATGAGCTCCATTGATGGACTCTAGCTAGGTTCCTAGGTGAGGGGATGAGCTTGGTGAGGACCTTCCTACGCCGAAGATGATCTACCTGAGGGAAACTGATCCAAGATCCAGCTTCGCTCCGAATCGAACATCAAGGAAGCAACTAACACTCCAAGCTTTCCAGAAATGAAGTGTGGGGGATGTAGGATTTATCACTTGCCAAAATCTCTCTTTTATTTAGTTCAAGAGAGGTCAAGAAAAAGCAGGAAGAAGATGACGAGAGGAGAGAGTGTGAGAGGAATGAAAAACCACTTAGGAAAATAATAATCCTCATATTTCATTTTGCAACCATACTCAAAATTAAATTGGTGCATCCAAATAAAATTCACCATATAAAATTGTGCTCATTCCTTTCAACCATACTTTCTACCATACCTTTCTCCACCTCATTTCTTTTCTTTTCAAATTAAAAGAAAACCTAAATGAGGTGTGCTCTTTCTAGAATTTTTCCCGTATAAATACGGAATACGGCTCCGGTATATGTATCGAAATACATATACGTGTATCCGTATAAAAATACGAATAGCCAAGAGAGAAAATTATTAGTTATATAGATACCCTAAAGGCCATTATTATACATGATTGTATATTATAGTGGATGCTTAGACATATATAGAGAGGACTTTCTTGCTCGACATGATAGTATGCTATCTGATTGCTATTTATCTTAACATGTATACTTGTATTATTATACTGTCTCTCTGTTACATGTTGATAAAGCCCTTAGGATTTGTACTTGACTACTAGGACTATGATGCAGATCATACTAGTAGGGCCAGGGTAGTCTACAAGTTCATCCTTTAATTGTTCCTAGTTGAGGGAGTATCGAGACAGGGTATCGATATTCCAGAGTATACTAGTGTGTACGTTTCTTGACCCTGTATGGGGCGAAGTTAATCCTATAGCCATTGGTGTTTGACATCAAAGATTGTACACGGGTGCTCATTGGAGAATGGGTACACCGAACGGGACTCGCCGAGAACTCCTAGATGGTATTATACCTATCGTCAGATAGCAGTTCTCTGATGATACTGGTACATGTTAGTCTGTAGACCCGAGATCGTTATAGAGACTTGTGTGACTCCCACTGTGCTTTGATTTCCTTCTTACCACGCTCAAGAGAGCGTGCAAACAGGTGGATTTAGGTACAGTCCCAAGTCATATGGAGGCAATGAGCGATAGGAGGGGTTTCGTCTCTCCCGGTATTGGGAGTTGATGTTGCGCTATGCTCAATTGTCTATAAGAGGAAGTCCCTGGCCAGGGCTGATGCTGAGATTACTAGTAAGTGTTATCAGTAGTTTCTCGACCCGTTATGAGTCTCACAGCGGCATGACTTATCAAGTTATTGGGGTCTGACGTTTACCACCCCAGACTCGATATGCGACATATCAGACGAAGAGACCGGACTGTACGGTAGTGTTACTTACTGGATTCACGGGAGTTTGGAAAAGCTTGCTTGTTGATCTTCTGATCGCTCAATACGTGGGTAGCTGTTACGTCCAGCTAGTACCACTGACGGCTTGTGGGTGACTGATATGATCATTACCTACTGCTGATGTATTGACGAGTGTTTAGAGTCCTATACAGAGGTTTCCTAGCTCAAGCGAAACAAAGTATGGCACATATATGATATGTGCGGGACCGAGATTAATACGTGTATGTGATACAGTATTCTAATCTCGCGATGTAGGTTATATGTGATATAACCGGATTATTGAATCAAGTGTTGATTCAATAATTTTTTATATGTATATTTGATATACATATAAATGATATTAGTCGGTTGTATGTGATATCGTCGGATTATTAAATCAAGTGTTGATTTAATAATTTAATATATAATTATATATTTGATATATTAATATATATTAACTAATATTAGCTCACTTAAGAATTTCTCCTCTACAAATACATATAAATATATATGTGATATATATTAATGTATTTACTATTGTGTCATGCTAGATGATACATTGGACATGGGTATATGAGACTCACACCAAACTAAAGATAATTTGGGTGATTAATTATTAAGGGAAAAATCAAAATTAGGTGGAAATTAGCATGGCTTAAGATGCTTGTGGAAGCATGTAGAAGCCTTGACTTAGTCCACTAATTTTTTTACTCTAGATATTTATTAATCCAACCATTATCTTTAACCATGGTTAACTCTCTACTAATATCTCTTGAGATATTCTCTCACCCAAGGGTTCATATTAGTTTATCTTTTTCATCTCCTTTTTGCTCTCTAGCTCTTGAGTGAGATGAAAATGAGAAAGAGAGAAATAATTCTAAAGTGAGCAAAATACCTACTTCATCAATCTATACCGAACTAGTCATTTAGTATAGATTGTTTACTTCACTAATTCCTCAATTAGTGAAGAGGTAGCTTGAGTTGGAGATTCCTCAAGGTAGATCATTTTCGGTATCGAAGATCTTTGAGCAAGCTCGTTCCTTTCGCCCAGTGGAGCCTAAGAAGAGTTCGGGAGACCGCTACTTGGAGCTAAGGGACTTCTACATGGAGCTTTAGAAGTGAAGGACCGGTCTACAAAGGTTGTATTCCTATTTCACTTAGTGTAAAGTTGTTTGCATTCTTTAAAAACCTCGGTTCTTTAGTTCGATTCTAGGTTTGTGTTCCTTAGCACTCTAGATTTTTTTAATTGCATACTCGATGCTTGCTAAAACATAGTGGTCGTGCTAAGAA
This sequence comes from Agapanthus africanus, assembly GCA_030015575.1. NCBI lineage: Eukaryota > Viridiplantae > Streptophyta > Magnoliopsida > Asparagales > Amaryllidaceae > Agapanthus > Agapanthus africanus. The sequence goes on from JASDDO010000008.1 coordinate 132,966,028, forward strand.
ACCCCAACAGTGGTATCATAGCCAAGCTAGAGCATTAGGAGTGGTCTAGGCGAAGTTAAAGTGTTCGATCGACTTTTCGAAACCCTAAAATCCGGGTTTTTGGAAATTTTTCCAAAAGTTAGAATTTTTGAATTTAAAAATATGCAGAAAATTGTGCAGGGTTTTATACGGATCCCCAAGAAGAAAAAGCGCCCAACTGGACCAAACGGACGCGCAACCGCGGCCAAACCATGGGTTTAGCCGCAGTTCCGTGGCGCCGTTGGTGAGGCAGGGACTGTGCCTTCTTGTGCTGATCCGTATGTACTTGTGGCACATTTTGGGTATTTTTAAGTGTGACTCAAGTGTTGAGGTCTCTGGAAATTTTGGCTGTTTTTATAAATCGATCGAAATGTTTAACATCGTTTAGATATCTGTGATTTGTGATACAATATTTGGAATCCACAATAATTAGTTTTGTGAAAACTAGTTAGTACTTTATAAATCTAGCAATTTAGTCTCTTTTGATCGGTTGCCACGGGGTTTTGATTCGGATCAAAACTCCATTGCAATCTCGTATGGTACGCGAACGCTCGCCGGGTAACACTACTAGATAGCCACGCCCCTTAGCCCTGACCAAGTGACTGTAGGAGAACCTCGTAGCCAAAAGCATCCGCTCGGATGCTCACGGCCGCGATGTTCCACCTAAGTTCGCTTCGTCGACGGCATCGGAGGTGCGGCTGTTTACTAATATTTGTGACGAGCATTCGATCAAATGTTGGGAATCTTGTTAAATTGCCCGACCAGATATTGAAAAGTGTTTTCAATTTGAGATGAAAATGCCGGGTTTATAGTGTTGGGCATGAAATCCGGAGTATGTGATATTCCAGGTTTATGATGTCTAAGGAGGTTGCGGATCTAATTATTGTAGTTTTCATTTCTTTTCTGCGACCGTAAGTGTAATATATGGTGTATCGCCGATTTCGTTGCTATACGTCAACGACAATTGGGATACGCATATTTACTTACGTTGATGACATGTGATGTTATGTGTTGCTGTGATATGTTATATTGGATCGTCGTGTTTGAATAGCCGGGGGGTTTTGCGTGAGATGAGAGTTTTTCATTTTCATTCATGTAAAAATTTGTATGTAATATTCTTTTATTGGGACACTTCCGGATTGAGGATGATGTCACCATTGATGTATATTATTTATTTTTCCGCATTAGGATAGACCCAAGGCAGGGAGCATAAGTAACTGGTATCTAGGGTCCAGTGGGAGATCATCTCGAGGAATCAAGACCGGGTCTCCTAACTCTAGAATTGGCAGGGTTGCTTGCCGCTCTCGTAGGGATTTAGGGATGTGGGCTACACTTTGTTCATTCGGGTTGTTCCTTTAATGGACGAGATTCTCGGAATCCATTTTTTTGACTGGCTTGATTTAAAACACGAACCTCCTAGTATATCCTATATTTCATATGTTGACTTCTGCTGCAATGTTCTGTGATGAGATTATATAACTGCGTGAGATGAATATTTTATTATATATATGATATATAATATACGTTGCTTATGTTTTGCATCCGCGCTAGCCCTGCCCCGCTCTGCCATTAGTTAAGTAACCTAACGGTGCATGACAAGACCCCGTGGAGAATGCGGATGGCATAAGCATACGTTCTATTTTCATTTCTTCTGTGATGTTTAGGAAACATAAATAATGGTACTTCATTAATGAGATTAATGAAAGAAAAGAAACCTAAAGATGTTGTAGAATCAAATTTTCAAAAGGGTAGCTCTAGTTCTTACTTTGAATAACGGTATTCTTTATGAATATCCAGCACCTCATTCAATGATGATAGAGCCGAGATCCCTTCACCGGGAATGTCATCTTTAGCAAAAGCTAGCAAATGCTACAACTCATTCGGTTTGTTTTGAAAACTATTCGATTTTAAAAGCGGAGCTTAAACCACTCCTTTTCAAATCACTCGATTCTACAATGATATCAAGTTCATTACACAAAAGGTTTTCTTAAAAACCTATCGTAGCCGTCCGTCATTTCAGATAAGTGCTATTTAGTATTCGTGCTACGTTTGTTGACCTTGTTAAGGCATAGTGTGCGGTAGATAATTAGTACTTATCTGCTGCATATGATGCGATTGGATTAGGGTAGTCATACAACTTTGTTGACCTTGTTAAGGGTCGTACGGATGGGTTTAATTCAATAACGAAATGACGGGTAGAACTTGACTAGCACTTATGATTTGTTGACCTTGTTAAGGTCATAAGTTTCTAGGGGTAAAAACAGATATTGGGAATTTCAAGTGTTGAAATTTGCAATGAGATAGCATACCTTCTATGAGATAGTTGGATCCCGATACCCACTATGAGTAAGAGTTACTCCTAGAAGAGTTTTGCAATTTACAATTAGCTGTCTAAGAAAGGTGTTAACGGGGTCATGCCCCTGCGGAAATAAGGTTATTTAATTAGTTCCATGTGAAAGCTTGGGGAGACTCCCTCGGAGTACCAATACCTGCCTTGCTGTATGTAACGTCTACCTAGGTATTGAACGAAAGGAAGGTCGACAGTCAAGCCCATCTAAATCCCTACTGAGCCTATAAGTGACATGCACCGTACAGTATGGTCTGTTCGTCAAAGACTGTCGCATATCGTATCTAGGAGTGTGGTAAGTGTCAAAATCCTAATAAAGCAATAAGTCATGCTGATACAAGCCCAACACCTTCCGAGAAACTACCGATCTGAATCCGTAAATCTCATATGCCTGTCCAGTTCTTATGGTGATGGCCAACCGGGCACAACACGAAATCAACCCCCAATACCGGGAGAGACGAATCTACGCAATCCGCTCACTGTCTCCATGTGGCTCGGGACTGTACCCAACTAAAACCTGTTTTCACGAATCTTTGAGCCTTGGTGGGGTAGTAATCAAAATACATTGGGAACTCACACAAGAAAAATGACAATCTTGGGAGGACAGACTAACCTGTACTAATACCACCAAAGAATTGCTACCTGATGATCTGTATAATACCATCTAGTATGATCTCGGCGAGTCCGTCCAGTGTAACTCATAACCTAATGAGCACCTATATACAATCTTGGCCACTGACTAACACCAATAGCTGTGAGACCCTCCATCGTCTCTCGTCGGGGTCAAAAAACGTATACACTAGTCTACTCTGGAATATCAATGCCCAGTTTCGATATTTCCACGACTAGGGACAATTAAGGATGTGCTTATAAAATACCTAGTTCTCACAAGTGTGATCGCCACAATAACCCTGGTAGTCAAGCATGAGTCAGATGGACTCTATCAATATGTAATAGTGATATGCTATACCACACAAAATATGTACATAATGATAAAGTCAAACCAGATAGCATACTATCATCTCGAGTAAGATTGTTCTATACGTATAGGTCCACCCACAATCATCATAATCGCCAACCTACCATTACAATAATTGCTTTGAGGGGACTATATCCAATAATCTCTCACTTTCACTTAAGGCTAATTATCGCGGTATCGCATACGCACAACCCGTGTGCTACAGAATACCCAACTTCTCTACTAATCAGTTTCGCAAACCGAGTTTGACGAAAAAATCGTGTTCTAGAAATAGACTCAGTAAGTGGATCCGCTCTAGTGTTTCTATCATTATCCCTCTATATCTTAACTTCGCAGAGAATGACTATCTCCCGAAAAATTAGCGATACATGTCTTAGAACTTGTCCGGATATCTGATGGGACCAAGTTCATAATACGAACACCAAATTCAACACACTTCTTAGACTGTATCTTCTACTGAATTTAATCAGTATCATACGCCATACCTACCTCAGTATCCGCTTGGATCCCTGTTCAACATACTGCCCCTCACAAGAGGATAAACTTATAGATCCAACAGTCATTCTGTCATCCAGGTCACCTTAGAAGCAATAACCGGCAACCGCCTCTTGTAGGAGGCTGCTATTCCCATATACCAAGAACATTCTCTTATGTTCGAACCTGCTTCCCGTTGTTTCTCCAGGATTGGATTATACTTGCTAACTACATTAAATGCAAAAGCAACATTATCCATATCCACCACATTTCCTATCAGGAGCATGTCATCCAAATCCCTGGACAGTACTCCCTACTACCTTCTTACAAGATTCATCTGTTATTTTGTTAAAGTCAAACACCGTGACTGTAACATCAAAACAGATGCTCTATCTCTGCCATACTGCAGTCTATAAATAGACATAAGCACCTTGTTCACCATGCTTTCGCTGCTCCTACTGACTACAACAACCTTATGGCAGAGTCATATAAACGTGCACTTCTAAAAGTCCATTTAGAACGACTTATAGTCATCTATCTGCTAGGTCTCATAGCCAAAGGCAGCAGTAGTGACAAGTATGGATCATCATACCATGATGTAAACCTTCTTATCTTTGTCTATGAGGAGACCGAAGTACCTCTCGGGTGACTGAGGTTACCTACAAAATCTGCGGAGTGGCTAATGGATTGTCGAATCGAATCAAATCCTTAGGTTCAACTAAATTTTCAATAACTGTTTGTGGTTCTGGAATCACTTCCAGTTCTACCATACTCCTTCTTATGTTTTCTGAAAAGAATCCATTTTACTAAAAAAGTGGGGAGTCAAGAACAGAATAAATTTTGATCTTGCAAATGGTAGAAAGTCAATCCCTCGACAATTCCTGGGATAACCCACAAACTGCCATTACTGAACATGCCTTGAGTTTAACCGGATTTTGGCATAATACAAGCCGCGATGAGGGCTGTCCACACGTCGGACGCTCGCCATGCAATATAAATATACATTACATCACAGAGCTATTTAATATAACGTACTACCGGGTTTTCCATCACGACAACCAACACAACCAAAATCAGAGAATATCAATGCGAATATCATGTTCGTAAACCCGTCTGATTGTACATATAGCAACCGATCGGATTATACCGCGCTATGATATTCAAGGTCGCAGAAACAAGCGCACAGAAAACTATGAATTTAAAATTTCTATCGATTAAACTTTCTGTATTTTCCCTAAGTACAAACCAGTACTCAAACAAATCTGGACCAAAACTAAATATGGCAAAAATCACAATTCCAAGTTTGGGAGCACTGGAAAAAATTTGGTGACCTAATGCCAAAATACGGCTGCGGATCAGCATCCAAAACACCATTTAGCGGCGGTTTAGCGGCCAAATATTGGCTTTTGGCCCCCAAAATTTTTCTAGGGGCCTTATATTACCTGTTTATTGTTGGATATGTATGCCCTAGAGGCCATTATTGTATATGTATAAAATTGGATACTTGGACATATGTATATACAGGAAAATCTTGCTCGATATGATAGTATACTATTTGGTTTGTCTTTATTTTAACATGTTTATATGTTTTACTTGTTATTACGTATCATTATTACATGTTGATAAAACCCGCAAGATAATTGCTTGACTACCAGCGTTGTGATGGCAATCATACTTGTGAGAGCTGGGTAGTCGATAAGCGCATCTTTAAATGTTCCTAGTCATGGAAGTATCGAGAAAGGGCATCGATATTCTGGAGTAGACTGGTGTATACGTTTCGAGACCCCGACGAGGGGCGATGGTTGATCTCGCAGCCATTAGTCTTTGGCACCTAAGATTGTATACATGTGCTCATTGGGGGTGAGTACACTGGACGAACTAGCCGAGAACTGGCAAAATGGTATTATACCAATCGTCAAATAGCAGTTCTCTGGTGACATAAGTACAGATAGTTTATTGACCTGAGGTCGTCATTTGTCTCGTGTGAGTTCCCATTGTGCTTTGATTACTACCCTACCACGGCTCTACTGAGTCGTGCAAACAGGTTTTAGTTGGGTACAGTCCTGAGCCATATAAAGGCAGTGAGCGATTGTCGGGGATTCGTCTCTCCCGGTATAGGGAATCGATGTAGCGCCGTGTATAGTTGGCCAACACCATAAGTCCCTGGTCAGGGTGGATTGAGAATTACTGATAGGTAGATCAGTAGATTCTCGGATGGTCTTGAACCACATCGCACGACTTGTCAGGTTATTAGGGGTCTGACGTTTTCCACTCCCTAGACCAGGCATGCGATACTCTCAGACGAACAGACCGGACTGTACAGAGATTGTCATGGATAGGCTCAGTAGGAATTCGGATGAGTTTTCTCATCGGCCTTCTTTTCGACAAGTATCTGGGTAGCCGATACGTACAGCAAGTGCCGCTGACGTGCTTGTGGTTAAACCCACTGCAAGCGTACTGTCGAGTTTTTAGAGTCCCACACAGAGGTTTTACCTGGTTCAGGCAAAACGATGTAGAGGCCGTATGGTTTTACGTGTAGGGTTTCGATCATATACGTGTACTAGCTACACGGATTTTTTTCGGACGGATAATACTAGCGGGCTTAGGATTAAGCCGCATTCTTGTATTATACTATTGGATTATTTTTATCTCTTAGTATTCATATTTTTGTGAATATGAGTATGTATATACGGTGGGGGTATTCTAGTAATTTCACTAGAATACTTCTAGAAGAAGACACCTCATTTTGTTTTATATTTATTTATTTAAATATATAATGAGGTGGAAGGATGAGGTGTATTAAAGCATGATTGAAGCATGGCTACTTGATTTTATTTATTCTTTTGTTCTAACTATTCAAGCATGGTTGCATTATTTCTATTAGAAATAATGTATGCTTGATATTTTGAAAGACTTACCCATTCTTCACTTGTGATTTCATTCTACACTTTGCTTTCTCTTTCCACCTTTGCTCTCTTCTTCTTCCTAAAACCATAACCCTCTTATGAGTTGAGAAACCATGGTTTTATGAGATAATCCAATCCAATTAACACTCTACATCTTCTAAGCTACCTAGATTAGCAAACTAGGTACTTTAAGTACCTCAAGTTTGAGGTTGGATCTTGAACTATAGACTCTCGGATGGATCGTTTTCGACACGAGGAGGCCGACGACCAAGCTCGATCCCGAAAGACAAGGAGCTCAAGAAGAGGAAAATAAGACCCGAAGGACTTGGTTCATATAGGTATAATCACTTTCATAGTGGATTAATACCTTTGGAAGTTTTTTTATCTAGGGCTTAGGGTAGATCTTGGGATTGGTCGGTATTGCCGTCTTAAAAATTATTTTTTGAAACTTCTGCCTCTCTACGAACCCAGTAGAGTGTGCGATACCGCCCAATATGGTTTCAAAGCAATTCCATAAGCCTTAGATATCTCTTAGCGACGTTATAAATCTGCCGTTTTTGTCGCGCATGAACTGCAGATAAAAACATTCCCAAAAATTGATGTTTTGAAATGTTTGCACACTCCATGGGCTCACGGTTTGAACTGAAAAGCCATAGGGTGAAGCATGGACACCCCGGGGATAACCCAGAGGGACCGAAGGTTGGGCCCACCCCCAAGACCACCACAAGGCGGCCTTGGCAGGTAGTGACCCGAGAGCACCCTAAAAGGGTGCTCTCAGGTCTGCCTACCTAAGGGGGCCACCTCATGGTGGCCTCCTGGGGTGGTACCCCCTTAGGCCCCCCAGTCGACAGTTAATTTTTTCCCTTTCGCCTCCATGAAGATTCGAGCGGGTTTCAAGTTCGTTTCGACTCCCGGATTGACTTAAAACGCTTATTTTTGGGACTTTAGTTCACTGAATTTTCTAGTTTAGGAAAATTGGTTTCGTTTGCTAATTGTGCATGGAATTATAATGTCGTGGTTTTCTTTACTTGCTTATGTGATGCATACATGTGTTGTTTAATGTCTTCTAATCGCTATACGTCGATTAGAAGGGGTTGCACGCATCTTGTTTTATCTATGGTGTTGCTTGTGATATCATTGAGATGGTTTTGACTGATTGTCGTGATGGATAGCCTATAGTGTAATGTTAGTTGTACAGTTTTGATTCATTTATATATTTATTATTGCGAGGCGAGCATCCAACATGTGGACTGCCGTTTCTGCCTGATTGTATATTATTTTAATGGGGCACGGCGTGGTTGAGATCTGTTCCCCCAATATTTAAACATAATAAAAGAGCTAAGTACTGTTCAATTTAATGAGGCAGCGCTTCACATGCTCCCCATGAGGGCGCCAGCGCTAACCCCTTAGGGTTAAATCCTATGATGGAGCCGCATGTAAAGCTTACGTGGACACCAATGTGTAAAGCACAGGAGCGCCTATCATAAATAAGAATTAAATTCTTAAGTGGCGCCCACGTGCACAACACATGAGCGCCTGCGCCCAAGTAAAATCAAGTAGAATGAAATTATACATGGGGATATTTCTCTAAAAATTAGGATACTCTCTGTTAAACAAAGCTGTTGGATCAAAGATCCAGTGGTGATGATAAATCATCAAATAATAGAATAAAATTCTATTAAGGGAAAATATTCCCCTAATCGTTATAAATGAACAGAAAATTGTTGGATCAAAGATCCAATGAGATGGAAAAATATTTCCCTATATCTTTCTAAATAAAGAAAGATGTGCTCTGTATAATAGAGAGCCGTTGGATTAAAAATCCAATGGTGATTAAAAATCACCATTTGACAGAATAAAATTCTGTATATGGGAAAAATATTTCTCTAATCTTGTTAAAAACAAGAAGATATATTCTGTAAAACAGAAATAAATTATGATATGGGAAAAATATTTCTCTAATCTTGTTAAAAACAAAAAGATATATTCTATAAAATAGAAATCCTTGGATCAAAGATCCAACGATGGGTAAAATTCCCTAAACAAATTTTGAGACCAATTAAATCAATTAGAATCTCTCAATAAGAGATTTTCTAAAAACCTAATTAAAAATTTGTCTCTACTATATAAAGGATCCGAGACTTCATGTTTCAAAAAAAAGAACAAAAAAAAAAGACAGACACAGATATATAGAGGAAACCCTCCATAAGCTTCTGTAAAAAATACAAAAGGCTCTCAAAAAGAAACAGAGAATTTAATTCTCAATAGAGAAGAAAATCTTTTTCCTCTCAAACCCTAGGTAAAGAAACCACAGAGATCAAAACATCTCCTTTGCCTATCATAGCATATCCAAGGGTTTAACCATTATTGATTGATCTGATTTAAAATTGTGTTTGTAGAATAACCGAAATCAATAACGCTGTCGCGCGTAGCTAGACCGAGATGAGTACGGGTTGTCCTCAGGGAAACGTGGAACCTTTTATTCTTACTTTAAGCGTGTTGATTAGGAAGGGAGAATAAAGAATGGTGAAGAATGGTTGTAGGTTCTAGATCAACGTTAAACACGAATGCAAAATATAGATCTAGATTAGCTACGGATGTAGGTTTATATAATAGGGAGCTTGTAGGGTTCATTAAGATTTAGTAGTCATGGATGATTAATTAAAGGTTACTCTTTTTATCCTTTAATAGATTTAAAACTAGATCGACAGTGATGCACGTAGATAAGGGTTTCTGGAGGGAAAAGGGTTCCCACTCTTAACCCCTATCTTGACATGGATATCCGTTCATGTCTAGCCTTTACCAAAACAATTGTTAATCTAATCTCTAATTGTGGTTGTGATTATCAATGAATTGATAGCGCGCCCAATTAGGATGTTAACTATTCTTTTGATAAAGTTTATAAACTTTATAGGATGTAAAAAGAGTTTAAGGATCTTCATCGTCCATTAATCTACCCTAATCGTATGAACCGTAACAAGCAAAGAATTACTCGTGCATGTTGAGAGGAGAAAAGATAGAGAGGGAAATCATACTACAAAGAAATAGAATAAGAAAAACTACCTTTATTAATCAACAGAATCAATTACACTTTGTTCCCTTAAAAAATGATTACAAAATGCTAGTTATCTTCTCGATTTCTTCTAAGGAGGTAGATGAACCGTTGATGATCAACCAGGATTCTTGAGCCGTCGTAGACTACGTGATCTCGTCGGTTTGATAATTTTTCCAAGAGGCTCTCGGTCCTTATTTATAGTCACAGAGCCAGAATATCTAGTTTCCTAATAAAGCAACTAGCTGTTGAGATCCTACAAAAAAAAATACAAAATCCCAACTCTCTCAACTTGCCGCGCTTCAGCCGCAAACGTGTCCTTTTGGCCGCAGATCCGCCGCCGCTTGGTGGAATCTTGGGCTCCAATTTCTCTGGCTTCATCTCTGTAACTCTTGCTGATCTTTTGAATATCTAGAAACTGAAAATCTTCTCTACATCTCTGCCAGAATTGATTTCTTCAGTCTACCTTCCTATTTAGGCAGGTTTGATCTCGCCAACTTTGATGTCCTCGATTTCAGATATAAATTCTGCATAATAACTCAATAAATAATGTTAGTAGAATTTCTTTTTATTGAGATATTATCTTAACCATTTGTCATGATATTATAGTTTTAAGAGAATTGGTCAAAGGTATTTAATAAAGTAAGTATATTTAAATGGGCCAAATGTTACATGGATATTATATGCTTACATTTTCATTTATAATGTTAATTATAATATAGAAACATATGATAATAGATATTTTGTAGATAAACCCTCATATGTTTCATATTTATAATAAACACCTTTTATTATATAAAAATAGTAGGAAGAATGTCATATTAAAAGTGCAGTTTTATCAACTGAATACTTATCAAGAACTTAGTTCTTTCTCTGGATCTGAGATCCACAAGACAAGTCCATCACAAGTTGAGAATTTAATTCTTATCGGGAAGATCTTTTTCTTGAGAATCAAAAATTCAGAAAAGAACTAGATTAAAAAAAGAAAGGAAAAAGAAAAAGAACCTATCCTATGGGAATTTAATTCCTCAGAAATAGGGTTTAACCCTAAAAGAAACTTAGTTCTTATAAAAGAAAAAGATATAAGAACTTAGTTCTTTTAAAAAATGATCCCAAATCTTGGTGCCATTAATGGTCAAAATATCATTAACAGAGATTCAATCTCTAAAATGGAATAAAAAAACAATAGCGTCGCACGTGCTTCTCACGTAGACGCCTTCAACCGATTCCCAAAACAAAAAGGAAATCAGCGCCTCACGTGAAAAACACGTAGGCGTCCAAAACAGAAAGCCAGCGCTACACGCGAAATTTACATGAGCGCTGAGTAAAGTGCTTAGCACTTCATACGCAGACAAAATGGCTGAGTGCTTAGCACTGATTGGGCAGTGCCTAGCGCCTCGCGTTAAAAACACGTGAGCGCCTAAAACAGAAGGCCAGCGCCTCATGGGAATACACGTGAGCGCTGAGTAAAGTGCTTAGCACTTCATACGCAGCCAAAACGGCCGAGTGCTTAGCAATGATTAGGCAGCACCTAGCTCCTCATGTAAAAAATACGTGGGCGCCCAAAACAGAAGGCCAGCGCCTCACCTGAAATACATATGAGCACTGAGTAAAGTGCTTTGCACTTCATATACAGCCAAAACGGCTGAGTGCTTAGCACTAATTAGGAAGCGCCCAGGGCTTCACGTGCTCCTCACGTGGAAGCCATACAAAAGTGCTTAGCATTTCATATACATCCAAAACAGCTGAATGCTCAGCACTGATTGGGCCGCGCCGCGCGTGCTCCTCACATGGACGCCTTATAAAATAAGTGCTTTGCACTATATATAGTCAAAATGGCTTAGTGCTTAGCACTGATTGGGCAGTGCCCATAACTAAAAGCTTCACATGATACCTATGTGAGCGCCAGAGTTTCAAACAAGTGATTAGCACTTTTGCATAAAAACAAAGGAGCTGAATAAGTAAATCCCAAATAAGTGCTTAGCACTTTTGAAAAAAAAAAAGGACTGAGCAGACTAAGCCCAAATTGGCTAAATCTCTTTGAAAAGTTTCTTACAGCCGAGCCGAAATGCTCTGTTATTAGATCTTAAATAAAAATGATCCTTAAAATTTTGCTAAGTTGATCTCAGTCTTAAATAAGACTAACGTATCCTTGGTTAAAATAAATTGAGCCCAAATGCTTATATATTTAAGTTGATCTTAATCTCAAACTAGATTAACGGTCCTTAAATAAAACAAGCCCAAATCTAAAATATACAGATTTGGACTGATCTGCGCCCTACGGGCGACGACATAAACTAGTCTCCGTATGAAATCCATGGGAAACCAAAACAAACAAAAATACAACACGACATGAAATGAACTGCTGGAGAAGGAGAAAGTGGTTATCGCAACGCGGTAACATAATTAACTGCAAAGGCTTGTGCCTACATGGAAGAGCGTCCCCACAATCAAAAACCCCTCACAAATGAGGGGGAATCTGATAAAGTCAAGATACAATGGTCGCGTCTGTCCAAACCTCCGATATATGGTGTTATATATCAACTTGGTATCTTCGGAGAGGTGGATGGATAAGTCCAAATAGAATCTGCCCCCAAATTCTGGCCAGACGTCTCGGTCCGGTCTTTCAGCAGAGAATAGATTCCAGTACGCCAGGTGGGACAATTTCCTTTTTCCACTCCACACCCCGTGTGTCGTGTTTTGTGAACAAAATTGCGGTTTGCTATGGTTGCACTTGGATTCGAGGTACTAAAACTTAGTGACTTGCACCTATGCAAAAAATCGATGGCTTCCCAGTGCACCTCATACAACAGCAACTCTCGCTTCTTCCTAGCTGGAGGAGTGACCTATCGGTCTAACGCTGCCTCTATTTTTCAATGCCAGTGGGGCAAGTCACACAAGCCACTACTGGATTGTTCTTTGGGACCATGCTCCAACTTGTTAGTTTCGGTGCCTCAGTACCGCAAGAATAAACTCCCAAAAGGTCGGTCTTCGACCGACTGGAAACCACAATGGCCCCTCTCAACGAGCCGTCCAAATCTGGCGTCTCAGTCTTCAATAGGATGAGTAGGAACTCAAACGTGCCCGTAAAGAAGCTCGCGATACCTGAAGGGGCTACCTTAAAACGGCTAGCCCTCCCAACTCCTACTGTAGGCAAGCCGTCAAAAGTGCTTCCCCCATTAAAAAGTCGTTCATCGAAAGATTGGCCGGCCCTCCCCAAACTTTAACAACGACGTCGGTCTTCAACAAGCCAACACCAATTGCATCTCCTCAGCAAAATCAGGGGCATGATGAAGCTGATTCCAAAACTGAGGCAGTCCCTTCAGCAAGGCACGCTCAACGTCTCCATTAGCGCCGAGTGAGAGAAACTGGGAGAAACTCCCCCTCTGGACTCACCCCACCAGCTTAAATGGTGGAAGTCAACGCTGCTGTTCCAACCGGGAACATCTTTGATCCGCTTAAGAGGGTACAAAAAAACTCTCCAACGACGGTGCTAAAGAAATCACCCCCGCCTGCAGAAGTTACAGTGCAGGAAAAGTCGGAGCAGCCTCATTAGCGGCTTTCCTCGCAAATTTATAGGTTCTGGCAAAAATTCCATGACTTTGTGATTGTCCATAACTACTCTCGTCGATCGAAGAAATCGAATACTCGATAAGAAAAGGACTACTCCTCCGCTATACAGCAAAGGGCTTCTCCTAAGAAGGTGTCTATCATAATGGCTCCTTCAACTCCAATCTCCCATAAAAGAATGAGGTTGGAAAAAACTCTATCGCCAGCGGCAAATTCCAAAGACGATAGACCTAAACGCCCCAAGGCCGGTTGCATAACAATACATACGGTCTACATGGCTTCGGGAAAAGAAGAAAACCGTGCTTCGGTGAGTCACAGACCGCAAACTCGTACGCTGACCAAGGATCAGGAGCAACAACAGAAACTCCATGAAATGCTGACCAAAATGGCAGCACTTACCGGACAGAAAGAATGTCCGGACAAAGAAGCCGAACATCGCCAAGAGCAGGAGACCGATACAAAGTTTCTGCAAAGGGTGCTTGAGAGAAAGGACAAGGAAGCCACTGAGCAAGTTGCTAACATAAAGAAAATGGCTCTCTTGTTCCAAGACATGGTTGGAATGATGATACAGCCAGAACCCCCAGCCGAAGATCCGCCGATAATCATCGAGGATGACAAGGGGAACATCAAAACCTCCTCCGGCCTTATCAGCAGCCAAGGAGGAAACAATCTCTAAGGTCGCCCTTGATGATTATATTGCTCAACAAATAAGAGCTCATCAAGATAATGAAACTGCTGGCCAAATCGTCAGAATTGGGCGATCGTATCCAGGCTGGTATGATCGAATCAAGTACCCACCGGGGTATATGATCCCCAAATTCCATATATACAAAGGAATAGGCAACCCTCATCAGCACGTCGCGCAATTCAGAGCTCTGTGCGGCAAAACTAGAGGCGACGACAAACTGTTGCTTTGCTAGTTCGTTGGAAGCCTTGCAGAAATAGCTTTGTTCCCTTCCGAACACATAGACGCGACCGCGTAGGTCCGTCTTACCTGAATTCGGGGGCAGATGCTATTTAGTGCTATCCGCGAAGATGCCAAGTTGATTTATGACACCATATATCGAAGGTTTAAATGGACGCGACCGATGTAGCAGACTTTGTCAGATTCCCCCTCATTGAGGGGTTTTTGATTGTGGGGACGCTCTTCCCTGCAGGCGTAAGCCCCTGCAGTTAATTACGCTACCGCATAGCGGTAACCACTTTCTTCTTCTCCAGATGATCACTTCGTGTCGTGTGTGTTTGTTTTGTTTTTGGTTGCCCGTGGATTGTATACGGAGACTAATTTATGTTGTTGCCCATAGGGCGTGGATTAGTCCAAATCCGTATTTTCTTAGATTTGGGTTTGGGATTGGGTTTAAGGATACGTTAGTCTCATTTGAGATTAAGATCAACTTAAACGTTTGTTAAGGATACGTTAGTTTAATTTCAGACTAAGATCAACTTAACGGGATCGTTGAGATCCAACAAAAGAGCATTCGAGTTCTATTTTTTAGTTTAAGGACATTGCGGTCGGTTACCAGTTTAAGGACATGGTGGTCCAACATTAGTTTTAGGACATTACGGTCCAAGTTTAAGGACATTACGGTCCAAGGTTAAGGACCCCACAGTCCAAGGTTAAGGATATCATAGTCCGTGAGTTTAAGGCAACCACAGTCCGAGGTTAAGGACATCATAGTCCATGGGCTTAAGGACCCCACTGTTCGAGATTAAGGACATCATAGTCCATAGGCTTAAGGACCCCACGGTCTAGTTTAAAGATAGCATAGTCTATGAAATGTATGGTTGTCGGGACCTGTCACCTCTCTAATGGCGTTGAAGGATTACAACGACAAATATCAGAGGAGTGAAGAGATGTACCCTTAAACCGATATTGGTTGGGAGATCTGTAGTCAAATTTAGGACTAAGCTCAAAAAGATTAATAAGCATATGGGCTCAGTTAATCTGAATTAAGGACTTATGGCCAATCTTGGGCTAAGTCCAATCAAGTTAAAATGTTTAACATTTATTTTAGGTTGTTGAGCATTTATTTGGGCTTGGCCCTTTTAACAATGTTGAGCATTGATTTGGATTCTGACAGTATTTCTGTCTTTTATTGAATGCTGAGCATTCATCATAGCTCTGGGCTTTATTCATAGAACAATTTATGTTCTTTTAGCGCACACGTGAGGAGCACGTAGAGCGCTTGGCACTTTGCGCCAGTCAAAGAGCGCAGAGTGCTTCTGTTGGGGAGCGCACACATGAGCAGCACGTGGCACGCTTGCAGCTTTGCACCAGATTATAAGCGCATTGCGCTTCTTGTTCAATGGAGCACACATGAAGAGCACGTGGTGCGCTAGGCGCTGAGCGCCAGTCCATGAGCGCAAAGCGCTATCTGTTATGTGGCGCACACGTGAGGAGCACGTGGTGCGCTAGGCGCTGAGCGCCAGTCCATGAGCGCAAAGTGCTATCTGTTCAGTGGCGTACACGTGAGAAGCACGTGGCGCACTTGGCGCTGTGCGCTAGTCTTGAGCGCAGAGCGCTTAAATTTGGAGCGCTAGGGCTCCTTTTAGATTAAGAGGGCTAAGGCTCTGCAGCGCTTTGCGCTAGATGTTGAGCGTAAAAGCTCTTTTTTTATGCAACTTAGATCAGTTTGCGCCCTGAGAATTGAATTCTCTTTTTATAAGAGACTTTGTCTCAAGGTTTTAAGAACAAAAGTTCTTATTTTGTAGGAGATGTTTCAATCTCTTATATTGATGAAAGGCTATGCCTTTATGGATCTGTGATCCTTAAGAGAATTGAATTATTCTCCCCCCTTTTTTTATAATGAGACGTTCATGATCACTTTGTATAAAAGACCTTAGTCTTGTAGATCTATGATCTGTGAGAAGAGTTATGTTCTTCTTTTTATTTTATGATGAGATCCTTTGATCTCTTTGTGAAAGACTTTGATCTTGTAAATCTATGATCTTAAAGAATGAAATGAATTCTTCTTTTTAATATGAGATGATTTCATCTCTCTGTTCTTTTACCTTGAAGGAAAATTGTTCTTCTATCGAGAGCTTGGCTCTTCTTTCTGAGATTTTCTCAAAACTTATGGGGGGTTCCTCTCTATTTTTTGTACCCTCAAGACTTTGAAGTCTTGGGGCCTTTATATAGGGCAAGCTGATTTGTTCAATCGGTTAAAGACATCTTTTCTCCAATTGATTTGGGGATTTCCCCACCGTTGGATCTTTGATCCAAGGGCTTCTGATTTACAGAAGGCAATTTTCTTGTTTTTAACAAGATTGGGAAATCTATTGCATACATAATTTATTCTGTATTTTTGGTGATTTTTAATCACCATTGGATCATTGATCCAACGGTGCTCTGATTTACAGAGCACGATCTTGTTGTTTGGAAAGATTTTGAGGAATCTTTCCTTAACAGAATTTAATTCTGATTAATTAATGATTTATATTATTATTATATCTTTGATCTGATGGTGGGGAGGTTTTAGTTCCAACGCTAGCGCACTCGTGCTTACGTGGTGCGCTGCTTAGAGTGCAGCGCTCTTAGCACCAGCGCACACGTGCTTTGCATATGGTGTGTTGCTTAGAGCGCGGCACTCTTAGTGCCAGTGCACACTTGCTTTGCACATGGTGCGCTGCTCAGAGCACAGCGCTCGTAGCGCCAGCACACACGTGCTTTGCACGTGAGCGCTGCCTCAGAGTCTTTGCCTCTCAGCGCTGGCGCTGCTATGAAGCGCTGCTTCAGAATGTTTTAGCTCTTGGCTTTGAGGCATTTGTTACATTCTTTGCATGTGGAATTTTTCCCTTTATATTTTTTTATTTTATTGTTAATATTTTATAAGGGAGCGGGTTTTGAGCTAAAATTTTTGCGGGAACAAATGCCCCCCACAACTTTGCCCACGTAAGTATATACGTGGGTAAAGTAGTACAGAATTATGTATGGTAATAGAATTTACGGCTTAGGGGACAAGTTTAGAGTCCTTGTAGCCTAAGACTTTTTTCATCTTCACGAGCCTTAAGGGTCTCAAGAAGGTTTTTTTCTCCCTACAAGTCGAGAGGATCTCGTAGGTGTAAATTCTCCCTAACAATCGTGAGGATCTCTAAGGGTTCATCGCCTCCATGAGTCGCAAGGATCTCACTCGGGTATTTTTCCTTACGAATCGTGAGGACCCGTAAGTAGCTTCTTTATTTCATTGGCGAATATGGCTTTGGTAAATGTAGCCCGCAGATAGTCCATGTTGACCTCTTTGTAGAGCAGCGATGGCTTAGGAGACAGGGTTAGGATCTGACACCGAAGACTTTTCAACTTTATGAGTCGTGAGGGTCTCATAAAGACTTTTCTCCCTGCAAGTCGAGAGAATCTCGTAGGTGTATTTTCTCCTTAGGAATCGTAAGGATTCCTAAGTGTGCTTTCTCTTGAGAGTCGTAAGGATCTCACAAGAGAATTTTCCCTCTTAGAAGTCGAAAGGACTCGTAAGTGGTTGTTTCCCTCCTTGTCGAGATTCGACTTTGGAGAGTGTGGTCCGCGAATAGTATGAAAGAGTCCATTTTGGACCGACTTGCAAGGCCCCAGTGCTTAGGAAACAGGTTTTTTAATCCCCACTGCCTAAGGCTTTTCCCTACGAGTCGAGACGAATCGAGAAGTTCTCGCAAGGATGTCCTAACGTCACAGTTAACCTCTGCTCTTTATGACAGAGGACCGTTAGGGTCTGTGGTACTATGTATCCCTCGATAGGCAATCTTGCTGTTCGAGTAGTCTTGCGACTGTCATGTCTCTGATCCCTTCGGTGGCTGGACAAGACATCTTCAAGTAATCTTCCTAGGCAGTTTGACCGTCGGAAGAGTAAGCGTTTGGAATTTTGCCATGCCACTTTTTACTTAAGGTTAGGCTCAGTTTGGGGAGCCCCGATGAGTCATAAACACTCTGCGCTAGTGTGGTATGATCTCCTATAGTCTTTCAGGTTTGATATGAGTTTCCGTCAAGACCCTGAAGCTAGGAATTTGGCATTTGCTTCGTTTGCTGGCATTACGTCTGCTGTATCGAGACGAATGTCGCGGATGTCTCTAAGTTGTTGGTGAACCATCGAGGTTTGGAACTAGGGATTTTGCCGTGGCTCCGTTGTTTGATTGTCGCATCTGAATCCTGCTGGAAGAAGAATGCTGTGGCGACATCTCGTCTTCTGTATCGAGACGAACGTCGAGGTGGTGACCACTCCGCTTTGGTGTGGGATGATCTCCGATAGTTTTTCAGGTTTTATATGAGTTGCCGTCAAGACCCTGAAGCTAGGAATTTAGCCTTCGCTTCGCTTGCTTTGGCGTGCCCGAATCCTGTTGGAGAAAGGACGCTGTAGTGACATCCTGTCTGCTGTATCGAGACGAACGTCGACGTGGTGACCACTCTGCGCTGGTGTGGGATGATCTCCGATAGTCTTTCAGGTTTTATATGAGTTGCCATCAAGACCCTGAAGCTAGGAATTTGGCCTTTGCTTCGTTTGCTGGCATAGCGTCTGCTGTAACGAGACGAATGTCGCGGTTGTCTCTAGGTTGTTGGTGAACCGTCGAGATTTGAAACTAGGGATTTTTCCATGGCTCCGTTGTTTTGACCCTGGGGTGACATTGTGTCTGCTGTAACGAGACGAATGCTGAGGTGGAGCTGGGATTTTTCCATCACTCCGCTTTGTTTCGACCGTGAGGTCATTCATTGACGTTGCATCTGCATCCTGGCAGACTGTGAAGGAACGCCATTATTGATATTGCGTCTGGTGTAACGAGACGAATGCTGAGGTGGAGTTGGGATTTTGCCATCACTCCGCTTTGTTCCAACCATGAGGTCTTTCGTTAACGTTGCGTATGCATCCTGCTGGACTGCGAAGAAACGCCGTTGTTGACATTGTGTCTGGTGTAACGAGACGATTGCTGAGATGGAGTTGGGATTTTGCCGTCACTCCGCTTTGTTTCGACCGTGAGGTCTTTCAGTGACGTTGCATCTGCATCCTGCTGGACTGTGAAGGAACGCCGTTGTTGACATTACGCCTGGTGTAACGAGACGAATGCAGAGGTGGAATTGGGATTTTGCGGTCACTCCGGTTTGTTTCGACTGTGAGGTCTTTCAGTGACGTTGCATCTGCATCCTACTAGATTGCGAAGGAACGCCGTTGTTGAAATTGCGTCTGGTGTAACGAGACGAATGCTGAAGTGGAGCTGGGATTTTGCCGTCACTCCGCTTTGTTTCGACCGTGAGGTCTTTTATTGATGTTGCATCTGCGTCCTGCTGGAATGCGAAGGAACGTCGTTGTAGATATTGCGTCTGGTGTAACGAGACGAATGCTGAGATGGTCTCTAGGTTGTCTGTGAACCATCGAGATTTGGAACTAGGGACTATGACGTGGCTCCGTTTGGTGATGTCGCGTCTGCTGTAACGAGACGAATGTCGAGGTGATCTCTAGGTTGTCTGTGAACCATCGAGATTTGGAACTAGGGACTATGTCGTGGCTCCGTTTAGTGATGTCGCGTCTGAGTCCTGCTGGAATGAGGAGGAACGCTGTTGTGGGTCTCCAGGCTGTAGATGTGGCCGTCGAGACTTGGCTGTCTTTTCTGATGGAGCTTGGTGGGATGATATGGTTCCCTCTTTGTTTGCGCCCCTGGATTGTTTACAGGGATCGATGTGATCTCACCTGTAGGGAAAAAAGTTTCATTTTATATATTTTTTCCTTTCCGCGATACTCTATCATTTCAGCTTTTATATCGCGAAAGTCGCGATTGCCCAATCATTTCGGCTATTTTTCGTGGTGCCCAATCATTTTGGCTGTTTGTTTTATTTACTAGTTGCTTTTTATTGCGAGTTGCCCAACTATTTCGGCTATTTTGCATGCATACATTTTTACTTGCTGATTTTGTTGCAAGTTGCCCAATCATTTTGGCCATTTCATATGCATTTGCTTTGCTGTCTTTTCCCTGCGAATTTAGGATTTGATACCGATTTAGGCATCAGCATCGCTACAACTGGGATATTGCCAGGAGCGAATCATCATCTGCCTCTGTCGATGTCGAACAAAGGTGGCTTAGCGAACAGGGTTAGGATCCTGTCGACTAAGGCCTTTAACTTCATAGGCCGTAAGGGTCTCATGAAGGTATTTCTCCCTACGAGCCGTGAGGATCTGTAAGTGCGTTTTCTCCTTAGGAATCGTAAGGATTCCTATGTGTGTGTTCTCTTATAAGTTGTAAGGATCTTATAAGAGCATTTTCTCCTTATAAGTCGAGAGGGCTTACAAGGGTTGTCCATTGTATAAACATATCCCTAGTCGCGGGTGGGACTTTGTTAGGGAAATGTTTATTCGCGCCCTTGGTTGTATACATGTGTCGATATCGAGACGCTTGTAGGGCAGCATTAGAGATTGTGATGGCTTAAGAACAAGTTCAGATCCTTATAGCTTAGGGCTTTTGAACCCTATGAGCCGTGAGGGTCTGAAAGGGGAATTCTCCTTACGAGTCGTGAGGATCTCGTAAGTGTAATTTCTCCTTAGGAATCGTGGGGATCCCTAAGTGTGTTGCTCCTTTGTGAGTCGTAAGGATCTCACGCAGGTATTTTATCCTCACAGGGTCGAGAGGACCTTGTGAGTGTCTTTTAACGAGATTGCGCCCTTTCGGGTTTTCACAAAACTCGCAGGTAGCCCTGCTGTTTTTACTCACGGAGCCCTTTTGGGTTTTCATCTGTGCCCATCTCGCTTATGGACATACCATTTTTTTGGTCAGCCTTGGGATTTGCAGTCCATAGTAGTTTATAGACGTCTCAGTCAACATCCAGTTTTAGGACATAGTGGTCCATCGTTAGTTTAAAGACGTTTCGGTCCGTCGTTGCCGTATTTGAGGAAAATTTCTAGTTTACGGACTTTTCGGTCTAATGTTTATCCTGTATGCACATGCATTTGTCACGTGACAGGATACATGACGGTGATGTGGAATACACCCATTTACGGTATGATTTGATATGGTTGGAGTGTTTTGTGACCCATCCCTATCACAGCTTCTCTAACTTGACGCCGATGCCTGACCCCTTCGAATAGGGTCATTTGGAATTCTCGATCAGCTTTGCTCTTCTGACGGGCTTCGTTCAGTAGCATGTCGATTATCCCGTCAAACGGTTACAAGGATTTTGGCATTGATCATGCCCCCAGCTCTTCTGTATTATCTTCTGATGCCGAGTGAGCTTCTTTGTTATTTAGCAATGAATGAAAGATCATGTGGCAACTTGCCACATAATCTTCTGGTTCCTGCGACGAGTTGTCACCCTCATCATCGTCGCTATCTCCTCCCTCCAGGATATGGTTGTGAAATTCTTGGAGTGTAACCAGGGTTCTCGCCTTTTGGTTTTATTCCTCGAGCGCGTCAATATGCTTTTGCAAGTCCGTGCGCTTGTCATCAGGCTTCACGGGCTTTTTGGTCTTCTTCTTCTTCGAAGACTTTGACAGCTGGGTATATGCGTTTCGATTATCGCTACCAATTTTTGGCGTCGGGCGCGGCTTCAGCGTTCCCTCAATGACCTCGGGTTCTAGCTGACTTTTCCATATGATTGCCGGGCATTTTTGGAGATCCTATAGCATTCTTTTCGTCTTGGCTGAAAGAGCGACCTCCCATGGAGCTTCTTCTATAAAAGAGCACGATGCCCCTGGCGTGTCCACCTTTTTAGGAGCATAAGGTTGCGGCAGGTTCATCTTCCAGTTTTCAGACAGCGCGAATTTGCCCAGTTGGTATTGGTCCTCAATCCAGCCTTTGAAGACGAAGCAATCTTCGAATGGATGGCTTACTACTTGGTGGTAAGGGCGGTAATTAGGATTGTTGACATCGCCTGGCTGCAACGGACGTTTTGGATCCGGCAGATTGATGAGTCTGTTGCGCACTGCCAGCTCGAACAGTCTCTTCGTTTTATCCTAGGGAAACGAGTAAGGACGCCCCAGTCTCTCCTCGAGGGATGGGCATGGACGCACGTTCTTTTGGCGAACAACCGTCTTTAAGTTGCTCGGCTGTTGTTGAGTATTGGCGACGAAGGTTGCTTTCCCTTTCCCTTTTTCATTTCGAGATTCCAGCTTCAAAAAAGATGGTATATGACCCATCTAATCCATTTGGGCTAGCTTATCAATCAAGGCCTGGAAAGTAGTTGGCTTGAAGAACATCATGAATTGCGAAATGGTCGCCTGCGGGTCGAGAGTACCCACGAACATGCCTACCGCAGGCGCTTCTTCGATGCGCTGCTCGCATTTCGACCATAAATTCCGCCACCGTATCGCGTACTGAACCCATGTTTCTCTAGGCTTCACCCTGGCATTGATCAGTGTAGGGTTCCTAGGCACTCTAGTGAAGTCTCACAAGTGATCAAACATGCTAATTTCTAAAAATTACGGTGCCGAGAAAACCTAGAACGGATCGTTAACTAGATATTTAGGCAAAGCATGCAAGTAAATGAAAATGCATCTAAAGGAAAGGGCTACAACCTTTGTAGATTCGGTCCACCACTTCCTAAGCTCCACGATGATCTCCCTCCGCTGTCCAAATCGAACTCACGACTCTAGCATTGGCATCATCGAAGAATGGTCGGGCTTGATCGTCGGTTCGATGCTGAAGATGATCTACGTCGAAGCATCACAAGAACAAGCTCCAACTTCACCAAGCTTTGAAAACTTGTGAAGTAAACACCCTATACAACTTGGCAAGAGGTAGAGGATGAAGAAATAGGAAGTGGGTAGACTTTATATTTGGATTTCTCACTCAATTTCACTAGTTGCCATTAATGGCCACTAGCTTTCTTTTGTTGAAGAAGATGAAGAAGAAGAAGAAGATATGATAAGTCTTGAAAAATTAGATAAAAATAATTCAATACTTATCATACTTTCAACTATAGTTAAGTGTAGAGAATTAACATGGGTTAGTTAAATGGTTAGGGTTAAGCAAAACAACAAAAGAGTGACTTAGTCAAAGTTTCAAGAAACTTCAACTAAAATACAAAATAAGCAACCATTCATTTATCCTTTTCATTTTCCAAAATGGATATAAATAAATAAGATAAATGAATAAGTAATTAAGTAAACAAAACCCTAATCATTAACTTAACAATAGTTTAATTCTTTACACTTAACCATATAAGCAAGTATCATCAAACATGATACAATCATGTGCACAAAAGTATATCACATATACAACTTGCACAATTCAAGTGAGAAAATCCATTTAAAGTGAACCAATACTAGTTAATGCAAAGTAATATATCAAATATACAATTATACAAAAAATCATTAAATCAACACTTGATTCAATGATCCGGTCATATCGCATATAACCGGCTAGTATCGAATGTATCGGCTTATCGAATCAATCCTTGATTCGATAAGTAGGTTACATCGCATATAACCAATCGATACATTCATCGCGAGAATGGAATACGGTATCACATACACGCATTATTCTCGGTCCCGCACATATCTCATATACGCTCCTATTTCGTTTCGCTTGAGCCAGGAAACCTCTGTGTAGGACTCTAAAGACTCGTCAATACGCCGGCAGCAGATGATGATCATATCAAACATCCACAAGCCGCAAGCGGTCTGCTAAACGTAATGGCCACCCGGGTATTGAGCGATCAGAAGATCGACGAGCAAGCCCTCTCACACTCCTGTGAATCCAACCAGTAACACTTACCGTACAGTCCGGTCTGTTCGTCTGATATGTCGCATATCTCGCCTAGGGGTGGTAAACGTCAGACCCCAATAGCTCGATAAGTCATGCCGACGTAAGGTCCATAACATTCGTGAAACTACTGATAACTCTTACCAGTATATCACTGCAACCCTGGCCAGGGATTTCCTGTTATGGCCAGTCGAGCATAGCACAACATCAACCCCCAATACCGGGAGAGACGAATCCCCTTCTATCGCTCATTGCCTCCATGTGAATCGGGACTGTACCCAAAAACCACCTGTTTGCACAACTCAGTAGAGCCGTGGTAGGGTGGAAATCAAAGCACAGTGGGAGACACACAAGACTCTATGACGATCTCGGGTCAACAGACTAAGCTGTACCAGTGTCACCAGAGAACTGCCATCTGACGTGAGGTATAATACCATCTGGGAGTTCTCGGCGAGTCCGTTCAGTGTACCCAGTCTCCACTGAGCACCCGTATACCATCTTCGATGTCAAACACCAATGGATATAGGATCATCCATCGCCCATCGCATGGGTCGAGAAGATATACGCTAGTCTACTCTGGAATATCGATGCCCCGTCTCGATATTCCCACGACTAGGAACAATGAAGGATGTACTCATTGACTACCCAGGCCCCACTAGTATGATCTGCATCATAGTCCTGGAAGTCGAGTACACATCCTAAAGGCTTTATCAACATGTAATCGGAGAGACAGAAAGTATACATGTTAAGATAAAGAGCAACCAGATAGCGTACTATCATGTCGAGCAAGAAAGTCCTACCTATATATGTCCCAGCATCCACTACAATATACATCCAATGTACAGTAATGGCCTCTAGGGCATACATATAACTAACAATCTCCCACTTGCACTAGGGCCATCTGTAGCAGTGGTTGCAGTATCACATACTCAACTATCCCCTAAAAGTCTCTCTTTGGGAAAAGGCCTTCGTGAGTGGATCCGCCGTGTTGTCCTCTGAGTCTAATCTCCTAACCTCGATCAACCTGGAGATCAACTATCTCCATGATCAGGTGATGCTGCCTCAGAATATGTCTGGGTCACTGATGGGACCAGGGTTCCAGGGCCGAAGCCACACTTCCATTGTCATACAATGGCAGGAACCTAGTTCATCTTATGAACCAATATACACCCAAACTTCCTCTTTGGTAGTATCTTCAATAGCGATGTTACCAGCCTTTATCTTCTAGTTTGCCACGGTATCTAGCTTGGAACTTTTCCAACATACCGTCCCTCTACTGAGGGTAAAGACAGTGCCTGTGACTGACATTCAGTCGTCTTTGTCACCCTGGAACTCTTCCAGTGATTCACCCCAGGATCGATTGATACCATCTCACTACATCTAGTGAGAATCCTAGCATCCAATTACATCTATCTCATAGATGAAAACTCAGGATTTAGGAGGTATCACTTTGATCCTGTTTGGGGAATCCTAGTGATAATAGGAGATTGATCGATCGTAGTATAGGAAACTCTTTTCCTATCAAGAGTATGTTGTCTACGTACAATACGAAGATGACCACCTTACTCTCTACTACCCTTTTGTATATACAAGGTTCGTCTACCATTTTGATGAAGTCAAATACTTTGGCTATCACATCAAAACAGACGTTCCAACTCCGCGATGCCTGCTTCATTATGTAAAGCAACTTGCGCACGTTTCCGCTGCTCCCACTGTTTACGAAGACCTCTGGCTGTGTTCTTATAGACGTTCTCTTCTAAATCAGTATTTAGAAAAGCAGTCAGGGCACCCAACCACCAGATATCGCAGTCATGGTATGTAGCCGTGGCAAGTAGGATCTGGACAGACTTAAGCATAGCTACTGGAAAAAGGTTTCATCATTATCCACGCCTGGTCGATGATGAAAACCTTTAACAAGTCTAGCTTTGAAAGTCTCAACTTTTCCATCTACACCAAGTAATCTTCTCAAGATATACTTGCTCCTGATGGGGATTTAACCCTTCAGATATAGCAGCCAAAGTCCATACTTTGCTGGTGTACATGGATTCCATCTCAGATCGCTAAGCATCCACCCATTCTTACAGAGTCCCTACTCTTGATGGCCTGCTCGAAACTAGTTGGGTCATCATCTCATGATGCAATCCCTGCTCCCACTGTCATCGAGAAACCGAGGTATCTCTCAGGCGGATGAGGAACCCTACTAGATCGGCGGAGAGGCTGAGGTTCGTCGGGAACTATAGAATCCTTTGGTTCTGTCAAATCATCAACTGCAGTTTTGTATAGCTGGAACCTTTCCAGTTCTACAGAACTGATCCTGCCTCAATCTTGTCCGGATTTTGCTTTAAACATAGGCCGGAAAACCCCAAATCTTAACTCGCTTAAGAGATGGGTTCTTCCCATACCATATCTCATATGGAGTGGTAGGCACTGATTTGATTCAAACCTAATTCAATAGGTATGCAGCTTCTCAAGTGCATAACCCTAAAAGGAAATAGGTAACTCAGTAATACTCATCATAGAGCACACCATATCTAATATTGTGCAATTGCTCCGCCCTGATACACCGTTGTGCTGTGGTGTATTCAGAGGAGTAACACTGAGAGAGAATCTCATTCTCCTTTAGAATAGTCCAGGAATTCTATGCACAAGTATTCTCCTCCCTGATCTTTTCATAGGACATAATACTTATACCCGTATTTTGGTTCTCTACTTCTAACTTATATTCTGTGAATATCTGAAAAGGTTCAGACTTATGTTTCAACAGGAACATATGACTGAATCTTGAGAGATTATCAGAGAATATAATGAAGTATAAAGAACCAGTCCTGGCATGTGTAGACAGGAGATCTTACATACATCATAATGTATCAGTCCCAAGAGTTTACTAACTCTTTCTCTGTTTCCAATAAACAGAGCTATGGTCATCTTATCTTTGTGACATGACTGGCAAGTTTCACAAGATGTAAATTTAAACTGATTTAAATATACATCTAAATGTAACTTCAGCTAGTCGGGTCACATTGATATGACCTAGTCTACAATGCCTCAAGAATGATTCGTTCATTTCTGAACTCTTCCTCTTGTGTGTGTTCAGTATACAAGGAACTGTAGTTTGATTTAGAACTTCAATGCTTTTAGATAACGTGCCTGAACCGATCAACTTTTGATATAGGAAATGTTCAAAACATTATCCATCAATACAAAATTATATCATTTCTTTACTAATAAAGAGACTGATATGATTTTGTATATCAGGTTCGGTATCTAATAGCATTTGTTCAGAATCAATGTGCTGGTAATACAGGGTGATAGTGACCAACAGACTTGGCTGCAACACTTGCCCCGGTTTCTGTCTCATGAAACTTATCACCCGTTCTCAGTTTTTCTACCTTTTTGTAGCCCTATGTAACAGCTTACATATCTGGGATCCTGATCCGGTATCATATACCCAAGATACAGAGGATACTGAGAAACAGTTCTGTTTAACGAACACACCCGAAGAAGATGCATCATATGCACTTTCTTCGTTTGGGCGGCATAGGAATTCTGGTATTCCTCAATTTCCTGCTCTGTCTTATAACAATTATAAGTTGGAGCGGGACCAACGTTCCCCAACTCAGTATAACAGGCTGGTTCGGTTAATAATCCGTATTATTATCTTGATTAAGGCATGATATGGTCGCTACCAGGAGAGAGAGAGAGAAGAAAACACTCTGCGTGCGCTCTTGCAAGATCAGATTGGTTATATATTTTATCTAATCAGGATGGCTCCAACTGTTTTTATCAAATCTTCCTTCAAACCCTAAAAGGAAAGACTAGCCGGGATTAATTACACTCTAAAAGTTCGCCAATCTTTCAGCCAGGCCAGTGTCGGTACTTTGAGGGAGGTTTCCCGTGCTTTCGCACGGACCTAATTACTGTAAACCTCGTTTTCCCAGAGGCGTAACCCCGTTGACACCTTTCTAGGCACCTACTTGATCGGCTAATTGCAAAGTGCAAAACTCTCCCAGGAGTAACAATTACTCGCAGTGGGTATCGGGATCCAACTATCACATAGAAGGTATGCAATCTCATTGCAAGTTTCAACACTTGAAACTCCCGATAATGGTTTTTACCCCTAGCACTTATGACCTTAACTATGGTCAACAAATCATAAGTACTAGTCAAGTTCTACCCGTCATTTCGTGATTAATTAGACCCACCCACATGACCCTTAACTAAGGTCAACAAAGTCACGCGACTGTCCTAACTAATCGCATCATATGCGGTGTAGGAAGACATCACTTAGCTACCGTACACTGTGCCTTGACTATGGTCAACAAACACAGCACGAATACTAAGTACTCTACTTCCTAAAATGACGGAGGGTTGCGAATGGTTTTTGTGAAAACCTTTAACGCTTTGAACTTGATCTCGTTGCGGAATCAAATGGTTTTTAAATGGAATGTTTTCGAGGCTTTTCTAGTTTTGCTAAAGGGGTCACTCCCGGTGAAGGGATCGTCGGCCCTTTCCTCGTCGAATGAAGTGCGGGATATATCATATATATCACTGTGCAAAGCGAAAACTATAGAAGCGATCAAAGACAAACCGAGGGTTGTAGCATCTGCCAGTTATTGCTAAAGGAGTCACTCCCGGTGAAGGGATCTCGGTCCTTTCCTCATCGAATAAGGTGCAGGATGTTCTATAATGAACACCGCGATACAAACAAGAACTGTAGCTACCTGTTTTATTTTGAAATTCGATTCCACAACATCAATTAGGTTTATTTTCTTTCATTAATCTCATTAATGAATATCCCATCATTTAAGTCTACCTAACCATCACAGATAAATATAACGTACGCTTATGCCATCCGCATTCGCCTCGATGTCCCGTCTGCACCGTAAGGTTAGGTAACTAACGCCAGAGCGAGGCAGGGCTAGCGCGGGTGTAAAACATAAGCAACGTCTATATAATATATCATATATACTATATATAATACCTGTCACAGAACATCACATGATCACAGATAAAACACAGCAGAAGAAACATATGAAATATTGGATATACTAGGACGTCCGTGTTTTCAATACGAGCCAGTATAAAACACGGATTCCACGGTCGTGATGAATAGCCAATCCCACACCCTCAAGACCCCTACGAGAGCGGCAAGCAACCCTACCAATTCTAGGGTTAGGAGACCCGGACTCGACTCCTCGAGTTGGTCTCCCACTGGACCCCAGAACCCGGTTACTTGTGCTCCCCTCCTTGGGTCTTACCTAGTGCAGAAAATTAAATAATATACATCAACGGTGACAACTTCCGCAACCTGGAAGTGCCCCAATAAAAGAATATTACATATAAGTTTTTACATGAATGAAAATGAAAAAAAACACTCATCTCACATAAAAAAAACCCCGGGCTATTCAAACACGACGATCCAATATAACATATCCAGCAACACATAACATCACATGTCATCAACGTAAGTAAATATGCGCATCCCAATTGTCGTTGACATATAGCAACGAAACCGGCGATATCACATATTACACTTACGGTCACAGAAAAGAAAGTGTAAAACTACAACAGTTGGAATCCGCAACCACCTCAGACATCGCATGCCTGACCAAATGAATTCTTTAGACATCGAATGCCTAACAATTATAAACCCCGCATTTTAGTCTCATTATCGAAAACTCTTTTCAATATCAAGTCGGGCAATTCAACAGGATTCCCGACATTCTGATCGAATGCTCGTCGCAAACTTCAGTAGACGGCCGCACCCCCGACGCCGTCGACAATGTGCACCAAGGCGGAACACCGCTACCGCGAGCACCCGAACGGATGCTTTCGGCGACGGGGTTCTCCTACAGTCACTTGGTCGGGGCTATAGAGTGAGGCTGTCTATTAAGTTTACCCGGCGAGTATCCGCGTACGCTACGTGATTGCGACGGACTTTTGATCACATCAAAATTCCGTGGCAACCGATCAAGTGAGACTAAAGTGCTATGTTTATAACATTATTTAGTTATCACATAACTTTTGTGAATTCCAATTGTTGTATCACATTCTGGATAAACAGGAAATGCTAAACTTTTCGATCGAACAATCGAACACCCAAGTTTTCCCGATACAGCTCAACACATGAAATAAGTCTAACAACATTCAGTTCGTGCCTCAGTACCAACGGTCCAGCCGTAGAAGGGTCAAGCCAACGCCTCACATGTGGCATGCCGTACTGCCCCAAACCCGAAGGTTCAAAGGGCAGTTCAAGACGGTCACATAATCGAGTTAAGGTTTGTTGTCTTCTAGACGGTCCATCGCGTTACTTGCACTACTTAGAATGTCGTTAAACTACGGAAAAATCCAACACTTGGAAATTTCCCGACAGGGGAAAAGTTGGGTATTTATATCCGGTCGAACTTTTTAACATATTCTAAAATTTATCCGGAAGGCCACACCGACAAAATTAGACAGTCCGATCGAATATACAGAGTTCCCAATACAAGCCAGAAAATAAAACTCTGGAAAAAATATTAAAAATTCCCAGGAAAATCAGCACAGACAAATAAGAATTACTGTACAAATTTTGATGCACAAAACGACAAAGGCGCCGCGGAACCGCCGCATGAGCATGCTCATGCCGCGGATCCGCGGTGAGTTTAAGGAATCAGTCCATCGTATTTTACAGTAACCCTTAGATTTGCCTGCTGAATTTTCTGAATATTTTTAATTCCAAAAAATCCACATTTTACAGAAAAGTCCAGAGAGCATTTTCAAACTTCGGGTTTTGGGTCGATCGGACTTCTAACTCCGTCGGGACTTCGCCTAAGGCTCTAGCTAGGCTCTGATACCACTGTAGGGTTCCTAGGCACTCTAGTGAAGTCTCATAAGTGATCAAACATGCTAATTTCTAAAAATTACGGTGCCGAGAAAACCTAGAACGGATCGTTAACTAGATATTTAGGCAAAGCATGCAAGTAAATGAAAATGCATCTAAAGGAAAGGGGCTACAACCTTTATAGATTCGGTCCACCACTTCCTAAGCTCCATGATGATCTCCCTCCGCTGTCTAAATCGAACTCACGACTCTAGCATTGGCATCATCGAAGAATGGTCGGGCTTGATCGTCAGTTCGATGCCGAAGATGATCTACGTCGAAGCATCACAAGAACAAGCTCCAACTTCACCAAGCTTTGAAAACTTGTGAAGTAAACACCCTATACAACTTGGCAAGAGGTAGAGGATGAAGAAATAGGAAGTGGGTAGACTTTATATTTGGATTTCTCACTCAATTTCACTAGTTGCCATTAATGGACACTAGCTTTCTTTTGTTGAAGAAGATGAAGAAGAAGAAGAAGATATGATAAGTCTTGAATGATTAGATAAAAATAATTCAATACTTATCATACTTTCAACTATAGTTAAGTGTAGAGAATTAACATAGGTTAGTTAAATGGTTAGGGTTAAGCAAAACAACAAAAGAGTGACTTAGTCAAAGTTTCAAGAAACTTCAACTAAAATACAAAATAAGCAACCATTCATTTATCCTTTTCATTTTCCAAAATGGATATAAATAAATAAGATAAATGAATAAGTAATTAAGTAAACAAAACCCTAATCATTAACTTAACAATAGTTTAATTCTTTACACTTAACCATATAAGCAAGTATCATCAAACATGATACAATCATGTGCACAAAAGTATATCACATATACAACTTGCACAATTCAAGTGAGAAAATCCATTTAAAGTGAACCAATACTAGTTAATGCAAAGTAATATATCAAATATACAATTATACAAAAAATCATTAAATCAACACTTGATTCAATGATCCGGTCATATCGCATATAACCGGCTAGTATCGAATGTATCGGCTTATCGAATCAATCCTTGATTCGATAACTAGGTTACATCGCATATAACCAATCGATACATTCATCGCGAGAATGGAATACGGTATCACATACACGCATTATTCTCGGTCCCGCACATATCTCATATGCGCTCCTATTTCGTTTCGCTTGAGCCAGGAAACCTCTGTGTAGGACTATAAAGACTCGTCAATACGCCGGCAGCAGATGATGATCATATCAAACATCCACAAGCCGCAAGCGGTCTGCTAAACGTAACGGCCACCCGGGTATTGAGCGATCAGAAGATCGACGAGCAAGCCCGCTCACACTCCTGTGAATCCAACCAGTAACACTTACCATACAGTCCGGTCTGTTCGTCTGATATGTCGCATATCTCGCCTTGGGGTGGTAAACGTCAGACCCCAATAGCTCGATAAGTCATGCCGACGTAAGGTCCATAACATTCGTGAAACTACTGATAACTCTTACCAGTATATCACTGCAACCCTGGCCAGGGATTTCCTGTTATGGCCAGTCGAGCATAGCACAACATCAACCCCCAATACCGGGAGAGACGAATCCCCTTCTATCGCTCATTGCCTCCATCTGAATCGGGACTGTACCCAAAAACCACCTGTTTTCACAACTCAGTAGAGCCGTGGTAGGGTGGAAATCAAAGCACAGTGGGAGACACACAAGACTCTATGACGATCTCGGGTCAACAGACTAAGCTGTACCAGTGTCACCAGAGAATTGCCATCTGACGTGAGGTATAATACCATCTGGGAGTTCTCGGCGAGTCCGTTCAGTGTACCCAGTCTCCACTGAGCACCCGTATACCATCTTCGATGTCAAACACCAATGGATATAGGATCATCCATCGCCCATCGCATGGGTCGAGAAGATATACGCTAGTCTACTCTGGAATATCGATGCCCCGTCTCGATATTCCCACGACTAGGAACAATGAAGGATGTACTCATTGACTACCCAGGCCCCACTAGTATGATCTGCATCATAGTCCTGGAAGTCGAGTACACATCCTAAAGGCTTTATCAACATGTAATCAGAGAGACAGAAAGTATACATGTTAAGATAAAGAGCAACCAGATAGCGTACTATCATGTCGAGCAAGAAAGTCCTACCTATATATGTCCCAGCATCCACTACAATATACATCCAATGTACAGTAATGGCCTCTAGAGCATACATATAACTAACAATCAGCACCATAATTGGGGTGCGTTCGCTAGCACTCGCGAAACGCTGGGTGAATAGCAACTCCATCTCTGCAAATGTCTTGACAGAGTCATTCGGGAGTTCGGAATACCACTCGAATGCTGTCTCAGACAAGCTGCCAACGAATTGGCGAAGCAGTAGCTTATCGTCGCCTCCGGTGTTTCCGCACAAGGCTCTGAATTGAGCGACGTGCTGATGCGGATTTCCCATCCCCTTATATACGTGGAATTTGGGGATCGTGTATCCCGACGGGTACTTTATTTGGTCGTACCAACCCGGATAGGGTCGCCCAGTCTTAACAACCTGACCGGCCGCTTCATTCACCTGGTGAGCTCGTATCTGTTGAGCGATATAATCATCCAAGGCGGCTTTGGAGAAGGTCTCCTCTTTGGCTGCTGAACAAGCCGGAAGAGGGTTCGATATCTCCCTTCTGTCATCTTCAAAGAGTCATTCGTTTTATTTTGGCCGCCTGTTCCACGGCCTCTTTTTCTTTCCTCTTGAGCATTCTTTGGAGGAATTCAGCATCAGTTTCTTGTTCTTGATGCTGCTCTGAGGACTTTGGGTTTTCTTTCGGCCCAGTGAGTGCGGCCATTGCAGTCAGCATCTCCTGATGTTTTTGCTGCTGTTGCTCCTGAGCCTTTGTTATTGATCGAGTAAGCGGTCGATGACCCGTAGAAATACGGCTTTCCTCTTTTCCAGAAGCCATAAAAACGGTATGTGTTACCATGCCCCAAGACATAGGGCGTTTAGATTCAGCGTCCTTACGGTTCGCCGCGGTCACAGGGGCTTTCTCCGGCTTCCTTCTCTTGTGAGCGGTTGAAGTTGAGGGAGCCGTTGCAGCGGGTACCCAGACGGATGACATCTTTTGTGGTACCACGGGATGGCTCTTTTCTTGCCGAGTGTTCAATTCAAAAAACTGCACTTTTAATATGACATTTTCCCTACTATTTCTATATAAAAAAAGGTGTTTATTATAATATATGACACATATGAGGGTTTATCTGTAAAAATACTATTTTCATGTGTTTATATATTATAATTAACATTATGAAAGAAAAAGTAAGCATATAATATCCATGTAACATTTGGCGCATTTAATATGCTTACCTTATTAAATACCTTTGACCAATTCTCTTAAAACTAAAATATCATGACAAATGGTTAAAAATAATATCTCAATAAAAACAAATTCTACTAAAATTATTTATTGAGATAATTGTGCAGAAATTATTTCAGGACTGGAATCATGGAAATCCGAATTATCGAGATCAAATCAGCCGAAATAGTAAAGTAAATTGAAGAAATCAATTCTGGCAGAGACGTGGAGAAGATTTTTATATTCCAGTTACCAAAATAACCGACATGTGTCACCAGAAGAAGCCTCAAGAGAAACGAACCCACGATCCTCCTAATCTACCGCGAATCCGCGGCCAAACCCACCATTACGCCGCGGTTCCGCCGCACTTCTGAGGAGTTAGGGCCTTGGATTTTCTGGTTGGGATCCTAACAACTAGTTACCATATATGGAAAGTCTGCATATATGGAAAGTTACCATATATGGAAAGTCACCATATTAGGACCATATATGGAAAGTCACCATATATGGAAAGTCACAATATATGGTAACTAGGTTTTCTTCTTTGAGGGCTATATAAAGGACCAAGGGCTAAAGTTAGAAGGCATCACACCGACGCGATCACGAAGTCCACGACGGCTCAAGAATCCTGGTTGATCATCAACAGTTCATCTGCCT
Organism: Agapanthus africanus; assembly: GCA_030015575.1. Lineage (NCBI taxonomy): Eukaryota > Viridiplantae > Streptophyta > Magnoliopsida > Asparagales > Amaryllidaceae > Agapanthus > Agapanthus africanus. The sequence continues at coordinate 133,000,877 of JASDDO010000008.1, forward strand.
CCTTAGAAGAGATCGAGAAGCAAACTAGCATTTTGTAATCATTTTCTAAAGGAACAAAGTGTAATTGATCTTGTTGATTAATAAAGCTAGTTTTTTTCTTATTTTATTTCTTTGTAGTTTTTCAATATGATTTCCCTCTCTATCTTTTCTTTTCCCAACATGCGCGAGTAATTCTTCTCTTGGTAGGGTTAATAGGATTAGGGTAGATTAATGGATGATGAATATCCTTAAACTCTTTTTACATCCTATAAAGTTTATAAACTTTATCAAAAGAATAGTTAACATCGTAATTGGGCGCGCTATCAATTCAGTAATAATCACGACCACAATTAGAGATTAGATTAACAATTGTTTTGGTAAAGGCTAGACATGAACGGAGTGTTAGTTATATATATACCCTAGAGGCCATTATTGTACATACGATGTATATTGTAATGGATGCTTGGACATATATAGGGAAGACTTTCTTGCTCGACATGATAGTATGCTATCTGGTTGTACTTTATCTTAACATGTACTCTGATTGTCTCTATATTACATGTTGATAAAGCCCTTAGGATATGTACTCGACTACCGGGACTATGATGAGATCATACTAATGGGGCCACGGTAGTCGACGAGTACATCCTATAACTGTTCCTAGTCGAGGGTGTATCGAGACAGGGCATCGATACACCAGAGTAGACTAGCGTATACGCATCTTGACCCATATGATGGGCGATGGATAATCCCATATCCATCGGTGTTTGACATCAAGGATGGTGTACGGGTGCTCAGTAGAGACTAGATACACTGGACGGACTCGCCGAGAACTCCCAAATGGTATTATACCTCACGTCAGATGGCAGTTCTCCGGTGACACTGGTACAGAGTAGTCTGTTGACCCGAGATCGTCATAGAGTCTTGCGTGATTCCCACTGTGCTTTGATTTCCATCATACCATGTCCATGTGGACGTGCAAAAAGGTGGCTTTTGGGTACAGTCCCGAATCACATGGAGGCAATGAGCGATAAGAGGGGATTCGTCTCTCCCGGTATAGGGAGTTGATGTTGTGCTGTGTTCGATTGGCTATAACCGGAAATCCCTGGCCAGGGTTGCTGAGATTTACTGGTAAATATTATCAGTAGTTTCTTGAACTGTTATAGACCTCATATCGACACGACCTATCAAGCTACTAGGGTCTGATGTTTACCACCCCTAGGCGAGGATAATGCGACATATCAGACGACGAGACCGGACTGTACTGGAGTGTTACTGATTGGATTCACAGGAGAATGTACAGGCTTGCTTGTTGATCTTCTGAGCGCTCAATACCTGGGTGGCTGTTACGTTTACCTGACCGCTTGCAGCTTGTGGGTATTTGATATGATCATCACCTACTGCCGGCGTATTGACGATCCTTTAGAGTCCTACACAGAGGTTTCTTGGCTCAGGCAAAACGGAGTAGGAGCACATATGTGATATGTGCAGGACCGAGGATAATGCGATATGTGATACCGTATTCTATTCTCGCGATATTTGATATCAGCCGGGTCATCGGATCAAGTGTTGATTTGATGAATCGGTAAATGAGATATTGGTCGGTTATATGCGATATAGCCGGATTGTCGGATCAAGTGTTGATTCGATAATTTAATGTATAATAATATATATGATATATTAAATTACATTAACTAATATTATCTCACTAAAATATTCTTTTTCTCACTCGGGTAATACATTGATATATATGCGATATATGTTAATTGTATTATTTTATTTTGTTACAATAAATATTATATATGTGATATATAATATTGTAACATGATGTGGTTATTAATGCAACATGTTTAGTGGAGATTAAACATGGTTAGGGTTTGATTTGGGTTATGCTTTTCTTGAAGTTTCTAGAAGCTTTCTTTTTTGTTTTGGAAAAGATATTTATGCTTGATATTTTTGTGTGACTCATCTTTAACTCAACCGAAACCCTAGCCCTAGTTAAATCTCTACAAAGGTTTGTTTAACCATGGTTGCATTATTCATCATCATTATCTTTTCATTATTCATCACAAATGGATTACTATTCTTCTTCTTCATCTTTAAGCTTCATGAAAAAGCTTTCTAGGTTTTTCCTACGTGATGAAAAAGAGTGAGAAATAGAAAATAAAATAGAGCTAAAATCCTACTTCATCATCCTCATCTACGCTTGCCATTTAGATGATGGTGTTCACTTTATTTAGTGAGTGAGAGCTTGTGTTAATGAAATTTCAAGGTAGATCATCTTTGTTATTGAAGATCGGAAGCAAGATTGCATCTTTCTCTTCGTGGAGCCTCTCGAGAGTCTGGAACGCGATGATCGCAGCGAAGGGACCACAATACGGAGCTTATGAAGTGAAGGACCAGATCTACAAAGGTTGTAATCCCTCTCACTTAGTGTTAAAGTGTTTAACATGCTTGATTTCGCCTAAACTCTAGTTTAAAGATCCGGCTTTGGGTTGTTTGGCACGGCTAAATTTTAAATCAGGCATGGTTGATGCCTTGTAGACCCTTGTGCGTGTGCCTAGCATCCCTACAGTGGTATCAGAGCCAAGCTAGAGTTTTAGATGAAGTCTAGGCGAAATTTAAAGTCCGATCGAACCCGGAAACCCCGATATATACCCTTCTCTGGATATTTTTCAAAAATGTGATTTTTATGAATTAAAAATGCTCAGAAAATTAAGCAAGAAAATCTAAGAATTACTGTGAAGTACGGTCCCACAATACGATCATGTGACCGCGGAACCGCGGCCAAACCACGCACGCGGCCGCGGAACCGCTGCTGAACAGTGACATTGGGGCCCCATACTTCACAATATTATTCCTGGGTTCTTTTTCTCTATTCTGGGAATTATTAATTCTTGCTCAAGTGTTGAGTCTTCTGGGGTGTGTTGGGGACTCGTTAATTCGATCGGATAATTTAATTTCGTTTAAAATTTTTCTGGATATTTTTTTAGAACGTGTTAAAAAGTTCGATCGGATATCAATAACTCACTTTTTTCCCTGTCGGAAAATTTTTCAAAAGTTGGATTTTTTCTTGAGTTTGAAACTTTCTAAGTCATGTAAGAAACGCGGTGGACCCTCTAGAAGACAACAAACCTTAACTCGATTATGTGACCGTCTAGAACTGCCTCTGAACCTTAGGGTTTGGGACAGTACGGCGTGCCACATGTGAGGTGTTGGCTTGACCCTTCTACGGCTGGACCATTGGTACTGTGGCATGTGATGGATACTTTTTGAACTCCGCTCAAGTGTTGAGCTATTTGGAAAAACCTGGGTGTTTGATTATTCGATCGGAAAGTTTAACATTGTCTATTTATCTGGAATGTGATACAATATTTGGAATCCATAAGTAGTTATGAGATAACTAATTTAAATGTTATAAATCTAGCAGTTTAGTCTCAGATGATCGGTTGCCACGGGATTTTGATGCGATCAAAAGTCTGTCGCAATCACGTAGCGTACGCAGATACTCGCCGGGTAAACTTAACAGACAGCCACGCCCATAGCCCCGACCAAGTGACTGTAGGAGAACCCCGTCGCCAAAAGCATCCGTTCGGGTGCTCGCGGCAGCGGTGTTTCGCCTTAGTGCACTTCGTCGACGGTATCCGGGGGTGCAGCCGTCTACTAAAGTTTGCGACGAGCATTCGATAAGGATGTCGGGAATCTTGTTGAATTTCCAGACTTGATATTGAAAAGAGTTTTCAATAATGAGACTAAAATGCGGGGTTTATAATTGTTAGGCATGCGATGTCTAAGGAATTCATTTGGTTAGGCATGCGATGTCTAAGGAGGTTGCGGATTCCAACTGTTGTAGTTTTACACTTTCTTTTCTATGACCGTAAGCATGATATATGGTGTATCACCGGTTTCGTTGCTATACATCAACGACAATCGGGATACGCATACTTGCTTACGTTGATGATATGAGATATTATGTGTTGCTGTGATATGTTATATTGGATCGTCGCGTTCTGAATAGCCGGGGGTTTTATGTGAGATGAGAGTTTTTCTTTTTCATTCATGTAAAATTCATTTGTATGTAATATTCTTTTATTGGGGCACTTCCGGGCTGAGGATGATGTCACCATTGTATATTATTTACTTTTCCGCATTAGGTAGACCCAAGGCTGGGAGCACAAGTAACCGGGTTCTAGGGTCCAGTGGGAGACCATCTCGAGGGGTCGAAACCGGGTCTCCTAACCCTGGGATTGGCAGAGTTGCTTGCCGCTCTCGTAGGGGTCTAGGGAAGTAGGATTGGCTATTCATCGCGATCGTGGAATCCGTGTTTTATACTGGCTCGTATTAAAACACGGACGTCTTAGTATATCCAATATTTCATATGTGTTCTTCTACTGCAATGTTTTGTGATGAGATCGTATTACTGCCTGAGACGAATGTTTATATTATATATATGAGATATATGTTATATTGCAGATTTCGTTTCAAATGTGATGCTTGTGAAGTATAATAAAATGGGACTTCATTAATAAGATTAATGAAATAAAAGAAACCTAAAATGTTGTAGAAACTTGTTTAAAAACTGGTAGCTCTAGTTCTTGCTTTGCATAGCGGTGTTCCTTGTAAAACATCCGGCACCTTATTCGATAAGGAAAGAGCCGAGATCCCTTCACCGGGAGTGACCTTTTTAGTGAAACCAGCAGATGCTACAAACTCGGTTTGTCTTTTGATTGCTTCTATAGTTCTTGCTTTGCATAGTGATATTTGTGAAATATCATGCACCTTATTCGATGAGGAAAGAGCCGACGATCCCTTCACCGGTAGTGACCTCTTTAGAGAAACTAGAAAAGCCTCAAAAGCACTCCATTTAAAATCACTCGATTCTACAACGATATCAAGTTCATTATGCAAAAAGGTTTTCTTAAAAACCTGTCGTAACCCTCCGTCATTTTAAGAAGTAGAGTACTTAGTATTCGTGCTGCGTATGTCGACATTAGTTGAGGCGTAGTTGTTAGTTGTATGTATGCCCTAGAGGTCGGTATTGTACAGATGATGTATATTATATTGGATGCTTGGACATATATAGAGAGGACTTTCTTGCTCGATATGTTAATATGCTATCTGGTTGCTCTTTATCTTAACATGTATACTTGTCTCTTGATACTGTCTTATAGTTACATGTTGGTAAAGCCCTTAGGATGTGTACTTGACTATCTGGACTATGATGCGGATCATACTAGTGGGGACATGGTAGTCCATAAGTACATCCTTCAAGGTCCCTAGTCGTGGGTGTATCGAGACGGGGCATCGATATACCAGAGTAGACTAGCGTATACGCTTCTCGACCCATGAGATGGGCGATGGATGATCCCATATCCATTGGTGTTTGACATCATAGATGGTATACGGGTGCTCAGTGGAGACTGGGTACACTGGACGGACTCGCCGAGAACTCCCAGATGGTATTATACCTCACGTCAGATGGCAGTTCTCTGGTGACACTTGAGCAGGTTAGTCTGTAGACCAGAGATCGTCATAGAGTCTTGTGTGATTCCCACTGTGCTTTGATTTCCACCTTACCATGTCCATGAGGGCATGCAAAACGGTGGTTTTTGGATACAGTCCCGAGTCATATGGAGGCAATGAGCGATAGGAGGGGTTTCGTCTCTCCCGGTATTGGGGGTTGATGTTGCGCTGTGCTCGATTGGCCGTAACAGGGAAGTCCCTGGCCAAGGCTGATTTAGAGATTTACTGGTAAGTGTTACCAGTAGTTTCTAGACCCGTTATGAGACTCACATCGGCACGACTTATCGGTTATTGGGGTCTGACGTTTACCACCCCTAGACTTGATATGCGACATATCAGACGAGGAGACCGGACTGTACGGGAAGTGTTACCGGCAGGCTTTTACAGGAGTTGGAGCAGGCTTGCTTGCTGATCTTCTGATCGCTCAATACCTGGGTAGCCGTTACGTCCATCTAGTACCGCTGACGGCTTGTGGGTGCGTGATGTGATCATCACCTTCTGCCGGCGTATTGACGAGTCTTTAGAGTCCTACATAGAGGTTTTACAGGCACAGGCAAAACGAAATAGGAGCACGTATGTGATATGTGCGAGACCGAGAATAAATGCGTGTATGTGATACCGTATTCTATTCTCGTGACTTTTTGTATCGGTCGGTTATATATGATATGACCGGGTTATCGAATCAAGTGTTGATTCGATTAGTCGATACAATGGATGTTAGCCGGTTATATGAGATATGACCGGATTATTAAGTCAAGTGTTGATTTAATAATTAAGTGTATAATTGTATATTAGATATACTAATTTACACTTGCTAACACTTGTTCACTTAGGGTTTTTTCTCACATGTACACTACTTTAACATATATATGATATATGTTAAAATGTGTTATCATATTGTATCATGGTTGATGATACAACATTCATGTGTGTATGAGACATACACCATCCTATTTGTTATGATTGGGTTTAATGTTTAAAAGTAATTACAAAATTAGTGGAAAATTAGAAAATGCATGAAGCTTGTGGATGCATTGACTAAAGTCCACAAGGTTTGTTTTTCCTTTGGACTTTAACCGAACCATCACACAATTAGCTATGGTTATGGCTCTACAAGAGTTAGTATATGATACTCACTCACCATGGTTAGCCTTTACACTTGATCATTATCCTCATTCTTTTCTTTTGTTCATCTTCTTCATTGAGCAAAAGAAAAAGCTTGCTAGGGTTTTTGAAAAAGAGTGAAACTTTGTGAGAAACAAAATTCTAAAGAGAATCCACTTCCTATTTCTCCATCCTCTACTAGACTAGCACTTTAGTTTAGGGTGTTTACTTCACTAATTCTCTAGTTAGTGAAGTAGGAGCTTGAGTCGGAATTCCCTCGACGTAGATCATATTCGGCCTCGGAGACTTCAAGCAAGGTCGCATCCCTCGCGTCGTGAAGCCATGCAAGAGCCCGGGAGAACCTTGATCGCAGCGAAGGGACTTCAACAAGGAGCAAATGAAGTGAACGACCGATCTACAAAGGTTGTATCTCGTATTCCCTTTAGAGTAAAGTTGTTTACATGCCTTAAGATTCGCCTAAACTCTAGTATACGATCTTGCTTAGGATTGTTCGGCACATAAATTTTTTAAACGGGCATGGTAAATGCCTTGTAGAGCCTTGTTAGTGTGCCTAGTATCCCTACAGTAGTGTACGATAGCTAAGTGATGTCTTCCTACACAGCATATGATGCGATTAGTTAGGACAGTCATGTGATTATGTCGACCATAGTTGAGGGTCATGTAGAGTGGGTCTGATTAATCATGAAATGACGGGTAGAACATGACTAGTGCTTATGATATGTTGAACTTAGTTAAGGTCATAAGTGCTAGGGGTAAAATATTATTGGGAATTTCAAGTGTTGAAATTTGCAATGAGATTGCATACCTTCTATGAGATAGTTGGATCCCGATACCCACTGCGAGTAAGAGTTACTCCTGAGAGAGTTTTACACATTACAATTAGCCGATCAAGTAGGTGTCTAGAAAGGTGCCAACGGGGTTACACCCCTGGGAAAACGAGGTTTACTTTAATTATGTCCGTGCGAAAGCACGGGAAACCTCCCTCAAAGTACCGGCACTGGCCTGGCTGAAAGATTGGCGAACTTGTAGAGTGCAATTAATTCCAGCTAGTCTTTCCTTTTAAGGTTTGAAGGAAGATTTGACTAAAACAGTAGGAGACATCCTGATTAGATAAATTGATAACCAATTTAATCTTGTAAAAGCGCACGCTGAGTGTTTTCTTCTCTCTCTCTCCTGATTACGACTATGTCATGCCTTAATCAAGATAATAATACGGATATATTGACCGAACCCGCTTGTTATACTGAGCTGGGGAACGTTAGTCCCGCTCCAACTTATAATTGTTATAAGACAGAGCAGGAAATAGAGGATTACCAGAATTCCCGTGCCGCCCAAATAAAGAAAATGCATGCTGACGCATCTTCTTCGGGTGTGTTCATTATAGAGGACTGTTTCTCAGAATCTTTTACGTCCTGGGTATTTGATACCGGATCAGGATCCCACATATGTAATTTGTTACATGGGCTACCGATAGGTAGAGAACTGAGAACAGGTGATAAGTTTCATGAGATAGAAACGGTGCAAGTTTTGCAACCAAGTCAGTTGGTCACTATCACCCTGTATTACCAGAATACATTGATTCTGAACGAATGTTATTAGATACCAAACCTGATATACAACATCATATCAGTCTCATTATTAGTAAAGAAAAGATATAATTTTGTATTGTTGGATAATGTTTTGAACATTTCCTATATCAAGAGTTGATCGGTTCAGGCACGTTATCTAAAAGTATTGACGTTCTAAATCAAACTACAATTCTTAGTATACAGAACACACACAAGAGGAAAAGAGTTCAGAAATGAACGAATCCTTCTTGAGGCATTGTAGACTTGGTCATATCAATGCGACCCGACTAGCTGAAGTTATATTTAGATGCATATTTAAATTAGTTTGAATTTATATCTTGTGAAACTTGCCGGTCATGTCACAAAGATAAGATGACCATAGCTCTATTTATTGGAAACAGAGAAAGAGTTAGTGAACTCTTGGGATTGATACATGCTGATGTATGAAAGTCCCTTGTCTACACATGCCAAAATCGGTTCTTTGTACTTCATTACATTCTCTGATGATCTCTCAAGATTCAGACATATGTTCCTGTTGAAACACAAGTACGAAACTTTTGAGATATTCACAGAATATAAATTAGAAGTAGAGAATCATAAACGGGTATAAGTATTATGTCCTTTGATGAGATCAGGGAGGAGAATACTTGAGCACGGAATTCCTGGATTATTCTAAAAGAAAATGAGATTCTCTCTCAGCATTACTCCTCCGAATACACCACAGCACCTCGGTGTATCGGGGCGGAGCAATAGCACCCTATGTGATATGGTGTGCTCTATGATGAGTACTACTGAATTTCCTATTTTCTTTTGGGTGTTATGCGCTTGAGAAGCTGCATACCTATTGAATAGAGTTCCAATCAAATCAGTTGCCTACCACTTCATATATGATATGGAATGGGAAAAGCCCATCTCTTAAGTGTATTAAGATTTGGGGTTGCCCGGCCTATGCCTAAAAAGCAAAATCCGGACAAGCTCGAGGCAAAGTCAGTTATGTGGAAGTTTGTTGGATATCCCAAGCATTCGCAAAGGAATATTTTCTACCTAACCGAGGAACAAAAATGTTTTGTTTCTCAACATGCCACCTTTGTGAAAGGAAATTTCTTATGGAAAATTAGTGGTCATGAGGTAGAAATAGAAGGAGTTCCAGCTATACAAACTGCAGCTGATGATTTGGTAGAACCAGAGGATTCAATAGTTTCCAACGAACCTCAGCCTCTCCGCCGATCTAGTAGGGTTCCTCACCCACCTGAGAGATACTTCGGTTTCTCTATGACAGTGGGAGCGAGAATTGCATCATGAGATGATGACCCAACTAGTTTCGAGCTGGCCATCAGGAGTGAAACTCTGTAAGAATGGCTCAATGCTTAGCGATCTGAGATGGAATCCTTATACACCAACAAAGTATGGACTTTGGTTCTTTATCTGAAGGGTTAAATCCCCGTCAGGAGCAAGTATATCTTGAGAAGATTACTTGGTGTACATGGAAAAGTTGGGACTTTCAGAGCTATGCTTAAGTCCATCCAGATCTTACTTGCCACGGCTACATACCATGACTACGATATCTGGTGGTTGGGTGTCATGACTGCTTTTCTAAATGATGATTTAGAAAAGAGCGTCTATAACTATACAGCCAGAGGGCTTCGTAGACAGTGGGATCAGCGGAAACGTGTGCAAGATGCTTTATATGATAAAGCAGTCATCGCAGAGTTGGAACATCTGTTTTGATGTGGTAGTCAAAGAGTTTGACTTCATCAAAATGGTAGATGAACCTTGTATATACAAAAAGGTAGTAGTGAGTATGGTGGTGATCCTCGTAGAGTACGTGGATGACATACTCTTGATAGGGAAGGATTTTCCTATGCTACGCTCTGTCAATCTCCACTTATCACAAGGATTCTCCGTACATGATCAAGGTGATACCTCCTAAATCCTCGGTTTTGGATCTATGAGATAGATCTAATTGGATGTTAGGATACTCACTAGTTGTAGTGAGATGATATCAGTCAATCCTGGGGAGAACCACTGGAAAGGTTCCACGGTGATAAGGACGACTGAATGTCAGTCGCAGGCATTGTCTTTACCCTCAGTGGAGGGACGGTATGTTGGAAAAGTTCCAAGCTAGATACAGTGACTTACTAGACGATTAAAGGCAAGATACATCGTTACCAAGGATGCTACCAAAGAGGCAGTCTGGATATAGATAAAAGTTCATGAGATGAACTTGGTTCCTACTATTGTGTGACAATGGAGTTATGGCTTATGCCAAGGAACTCTCGTCCCATAAGAAATCCAGATATAATTCTTAGGCGATATCACCTGATCATGGAGATCGTTGATCTCCAGGGAGATCGAGATTAGGAGAGTAGATACAGAGGACAACAGCGTGGATCCACTCACAAAGGCCTTTTTTCTTAGTATAGACTTTTATGGAATGGTTGAATATGAGATACTTCAACCACGGCTAATTGTTGGGTATGTGATACCACAACAGATGGCCCTAGTGCAAGTGGGAGATTGTTACTTATATGTATGCCTTAGAGGCCATTACTGTACATACGATGTATATTGTAATGGATGCTTGGACATATATAGGGAGGACTTTCTTGCTCGATATGATAGTATACTATCTGGTTGTACTTTATCTTAACATGTACTCTGATTGTCTCTATGTTACATGTTGATAAAGCCCTTAGGATATGTACTCGACTACTGGGACTATGATGAGATCATACTAGTGGGGCCACGGTAGTCGACGAGTACATCCTATAACTGTTCCTAGTCGAGGGTGTATCGAGACAGGGTATCTATACACCAGAGTAGAGTATCGTATACGCATCTTGACCCATATGATGGGCGATGGATGATCCCATATCCATCGGTGTTTGACATCAAGGATGGTGTACGGGTGCTCAGTAGAGACTGGGTACACTGGACGGACTCACCGAGAACTCCCAGATGGTATTATACCTCGCGTCAGATGGCAGTTCTCCGGTGACACTGGTACAGAGTAGTCTGTTGACCCGAGATCGTCATAGAGTCTTGTGTGATTCCCACTGTACTTTGATTTCCATCATACCATGTCCAAGAGGGCGTGAAAAAAGGTGGCTTTTGGGTACAGTCCCAAATCACATGGAGGCAATGAGCGATAGGAGGGGATTCGTCTCTCCCGGTATAGGGAGTTGATGTTGTGCTGTGTTCGATTGGCTATAACCGGAAATCCCTGGCCAGGGTTGCTGAGATTTACTGGTAAGTGTTATCAGTAGTTTCTCGAACTGTTATAGACCTCATATCGACACGACTTATCATGCTACTAGGGTCTGATATTTACCACCCCTAGGCGAGGATAATGCGACATATCAGACGACGAGACCGGACTGTACGGGAGTGTTACTGATTGGATTCACAGAAGAATGTACAGGCATGCTTGTTGATCTTCTGAGCGCTCAATACCTGGGTGGCTGTTACGTTTAGCGGACCGCTTGCAGCTTGTGGGTGTTTGATATGATCATCACCTACTGCTGGCATATTGACGATTCTTTAGAATCCTACACAGAGGTTTCTTGGCTCAGGAAAAACGGAGTAGGAGCATATATGTGATATGTGCAGGACCGAGGATAATGCGATATGTGATACCATATTCTATTCTCGCGATATTTGATATCAGCCGGGTCATCGGATCAAGTGTTGATTCGATGATTCGGTAAATGAGATATTGGTCGGTTATATGCGATATAGCCGGATTGTCGGATCAAGTGTTGATTCGATAATTTAATGTATAATAATATATATGATATATTAAATTATATTAACTAATATTAGCTCACTAAAATATTCTTTTTCTCACTCGGGTAATACATTGATATATATGCGATATATGTTAATTGTATTATTTTATTTTGTTACAATAAATATTATATATGTGATATATAATATTGTAACATGATGTGGTTATTAATCCAAAATGTTTAGTGGAGATTAAATATGGTTAGGGTTTGATTTGGGTTAAGCTTTTCTAGAAGTTTCTAGAAGATTTCTTTTTTGTTTTGGAAAAGATATTTATGCTTGATATTTTTGTGTGACTCATCTTTAACTCAACCCAAACCCTAGCCCTAGTTAAATCTCTACAAAGGTTTGTTTAACCATGGTTGCATTATTCATCATCATTATCTTTTCATTATTCATCACAAAAGGATTACTATTCTTCTTCTTCATCTTTGAGCTTCATAAAAAGCTTTCTAGGTTTTTCCTAAGTGATGAAAAAGAGTGAGAAATAGAAAATAAAATAGAGCTAAAATCCTATTTCATTATTCTCATCTACCCTTTCCATTTAGATGAGGGTGTTCACTTCATTTAGTGAGTGAGAGCTTGTGTTAATGAAACTTCAAGGTAGATCATCTTTGTTATCGAAGATCGGAAGCAAGATTGCATCTTTCTCTTCATGGAGCCTCTCGAGAGTCCGGAACACGATGATCGCAGCGAAGGGACCACAACACGGAGCTTATGAAGTGAAGGACCGGATCTACAAAGGTTGTAATCCCTCTCACTTAATATTAAAGTGTTTAACATGTTTGTTTTCTCCTAAACTCTAGTTTAAAGATCCGGCTTTGGGTTGTTCGGCACGGCTAAATTTTAAATCGGGTATGGTTGATGCCTCGTAGACCCTTGTGCGTGTGCCTAGCATCCCTACACGGAGATCCATATCGAGATAGGGGTTAAGGGTGGGAACCTTTTTCCCTCCAGGAACCCTAATCTACATGCATCATGCATCACTGTCGATCTAGTTTTAAATCTATTAAAGGATAAAAAGTGTAATCTTTAATTAATCATCCATGACTACTAAATCTTAATGAACCCTACAAGCCCCCTTCTACTATAAAACCTACATCCGTAGTTAATCTAGATCTATATCATGCATCCGTGTTTGAAGTAGATCTAGATCCTACAACCATTCTTTATCATTCTTTATTCTTCCTATTTTTCAACACGTCTGAAGTAAGATTAAAAGATTCAACGTTTCTCAGAGGACGACCTGTACTCATCTCGGTCTAGCTACACGCGACACCGTTATTGATTGCGGTTAACTACAAACACTTTTACAGATCAATCAAATAGCGCCGTTGCCGGGGATACGTGTGTAATTTATTTTTCTTACTATTCGTCTTGAATTCTTATTCGATCTATATCATAAAAATAAACAAAACTATAAATTGTATATTTAACGATTATTGTGCGAATTTTGCGAGGAGATCTGGAGTCACGGAATTTAGGAAACAGAGAGCCAGAGACATTCATCAAGATCCATAGGAGCAAAAGAGGCCACGTAGCAAAAATCTTCATCAGATCTTCCTAGTCGGCGGCGGAACCGTGGCACAAAGAGCACATTGGCGGCGGAACCGTGGCTTTCTAGAGGATTTAGGGTTGAAAACTTCTCTTGTATCTTCTATATATCTTTCTCTCTCCTCTGAAATCCAATAAAATATTTTTTCTGCAGGATTCTTTGCAAAATATCGCCACTCAAAAATCTTTTTGCAAAGTTTAGTAATTGATTTGTTTTGCATATTTTAATACGGACTTTAAGGGAAAAAAACCAAATTCAGATTAAGTGGGGATTTTATCACCCTTCCTAGGCTCCGTAAATCACAAAACGAGCATCCGTATCAACCCTATATTAATTTAAAAAAATATCTAGACAAGACTCTAAGGACTGTCGCGCTCAATAAGGACAGAGGAAGGTCGTGGGTAATCTATCGCTTATCCGCATTACTGTTGTGGTGTCTAGGCAAGTGTGTCTAAGGTAAGTGGTTACTTAATTAGGCCCTCTATTTTCGGTGATTCGTATAGCGGATACCTCCCACTTACCTGGCACTTACATGGCCGCAAGGGTAGTAAAGAGGTGATAGAGGATTGATCCTGCGGCTTGTCCTTCGGAAGTCTAGGAGCGGTCTAGAGACTTGACCTAGGTAACCTTAGTTCTAGGGTTGATTATGCATTTTTGTGTGATTTGTCTCAAGTCCGACACACTTTTCAAAACAAACCAATCACACAAACGCTGCCACTTGCGCTAAACCCGCTTAGTGCATGCTCGGCTGGACACGGGATTATAGTGCCCGTCTTGTCCGTGTTTCTTCTATCGACTCCAAATTCGGTACTTCTTTATTTTCCTTTTCTCCACCACCCACCACGACCGAGATGGACGGTTATCCATCAAATTTTCATGATACCATGCTGCTGCCACCCGTAAGTGCGCAGAATATACCGTGCATATCTCTCCAAGAGAGATGCTACCCTTCACGTGGTCCCCATCCTACTCGTCTTTCTATTCCACCAGCCAATGGGGATAATTTTGAAATCAAACCACAATTTATCAAACTGTTGCCCAAATTTCACGGGCTTGAGTCCAATGACGAATACGTTTTTATAAATAAATTCGAAAACATATGTGCAATGATTAGCATGTCACAACTTTCTGTGGATGTTGTGCGTTTACGTCTTCTCCCTTTTTCTTTGTGCGATCTAGCCGAGAAATGGCTTTATAACACTTCTGCACATTCTATTTCTAAATGGTATGAATTCATTGTAGCATTTCTTAAGAAATTTTATCCCAATCATAAGACCGCCCGTGTTAGGAGCGAAATCAATCAGTTTACCCACCTTCCCAATGAACCATTTTGGAAATGCTTTGAACGGTTCAGGGATCTGCTTGTCCAATATCCTCATCACGGAATCCACCGATGGGATCTGTGTCGAATTATATATGAGGGTATTGATCCCGCAACAAAACAGATGCTTGAAACCATGTGTCAATGTCAATTCCTGTCGAAAGATGATGGTGAAGCTTGGAAATTCCTAGAAAATTTCGCTGAACACACTTTACAATGGGAAAGTGTTAAGCCTATATCATCTAGGGAAGGTATTCATCAGCTCGAGGTTTCCATCGCAATGAAAGCCGAAATGGCCGCGATACAAAGAAAACTCGACGGTATAGAAAACAGAATCTCTTCAACCTCCTTAAACCAATACATGCTTCCAAAACCGTGTGTGGTTGCTGTTCCGATCCATCACACTTGACGGAAGAATGTCCTATGAATGCACCGTTTCAAGGTCACGAGCAAACTAATGCTGCTTTTCAGCAGCGACCTAGAAACGATCCTTATTCTTCCACGTACAATCAGGGATGGAGGAATCATCCTAACTTTGCTTGGAACCAAAACCAAAATCAAAATCAAAACAAGTTCCAAGGCAATTATCAAAGACCTCCTCCACAGCAACAGCAACCACCATCACAGAGTCAGCAGCCCTTTCAGTCACAAAATTTTCAAAACCCGGCCAATAATTCTTTCCAAACGACTGGTACCGATAACTCCTCTTTACTCGCACAAACTTTGGATTTGTTTATGAAACATTCGATCCAAATGTCGGCTGATATGAGGTCTTCTATTGATTCCATAAAGAAAGACTCCGCCTTCCATGGTGAGAGTATTAAATCAATAGAAGCTCAAATTGCACAGTTTAATGCCGCGATGAGTGCGAGAGAAAAAGAGAAACTTCCATCTCAACCCTTACCGAATCCTGGCCACTCACAAAGTCATAATGTGACTGTCGTTACCAAGTTGAGATCAGGAAGAGTGTTGAACAATCAAATGGGTGAACAGATTGATGATGAGGAATCAATTGAAACCCTGGCTTCCACTTCTTGCCCTATTTCGTCTAGTCTTCCACCTTCTTCCGAGCCTATACTCCATTTTCCCCAAGACTCGAACCCTCAGCCCACTTCCACAAATCTAAATAAAGCGATCCCCACTCCAATTTTGCGATCCATTCCATCCCCACAATCTTCTCCAATATTGGACCCAACCCTTATTGATAAAGCACCTTATCCAAACAGGTTAAGGAACAATAGACCAAGTACACAAATGGAGAAGATTGTGGAAATTTTTAAGCAAGTTAACATAAACATTCCTCTCCTAGATGCTATTCAACAAGTTCCGTCTTATACGAAAATCCTAAAGGACTTGTGCACTAGGAAGAGAAAAGTTCAAGTACCTAAAAAAGTTTTCCTTGCGAGTAATGTGAGCACTGCTTTTACACAACAATTACCCAAGAAATGAAAGGACCCCGGAAGTCCTACAATTTCTATTTCTATTGGGGATAAAAATATCAATCGTGCTCTACTCGATCTAGGTGCTAGTGTTAACTTGCTTCCGTATTCTGTTTATGATCAATTAGGGATCGGAGAGTTAAAACCGGCGCATTGCACTTTTCAGATGGCCGATCGATCTATCACCCAACCTAGGGGTGAGCTAGAGGATGTGTTAATCAAAGTCGGGGAATTTATATTTCCTGTGGACTTTATCGTTATAGATACACAACCTGTAGCCAACCCACGAAACCAAATTCCGATGATTTTAGGTCGACCTTTTCTTGTGACTTCCAACGCTGTAATCAATTGCCGTAACGACTCTATGAACCTATCCTTCGGGAAGATGTCAATTGAGCTTAACATTTACAAGTTGGGAAGTGAACCCTCCGAACCCTATGCTCATATGTGTTCTGTCGAAACAATAGATTCCGACAGCAGCGAAATTGAAGAGCTTCACAATACTGGTCTCGACTCCGCTATTACGTTGTTGTCCGGGTCAACATCTAACGCTAAATGTGAACCTTTTAAGGAGTCCGAGTATCATCCCATTCTTTCCGATGAGATTATTATTCGGGATATCAATGAAAGCTTTAAAGAAACCTTCACTGAAGAACTCGCATTCTTAGAAGACATGGGTGTTATAATGAATCAACCCCATTGCAAAGAAGTTGAACCGCCACATCTTTTTCTTATCAAGACTGAGAATGCAAGTAATCGATCATCATTGTTTCGTCTCTACAAACCGAGACGTAAACCTTTTCCATTATACCTATTATCTCCTCCCCACTTCTTCATGTCAATAGGCGACATGTTCTTCCACCAACCTTGGTGCTTCATCGATAAATTTTTTCAATGGTTGGTGTTGACTTTTAGTCTTTGTAAGGTTTTACTTTGACCAATAACTTTAACCCCCCTCATAATTTAAAATGCTTAATATGATTTTACTCAAGTTTTGGGGGAGGGATATTTTGGCTCTTGAAAGAAAATTTTTACAAAATTACGAGCCAGAAATAAGTTTAGGGGAGGATTTCACTGTCATTATTTTTGTTGCCCCCGTTAATAACCTTTCCTGCCAAGTCTACAGGTTTTTGAGATTTAAAAGATGACAACAGTGAGGACACTGCTGCAAACAGGTTTGGGGGAGGTTTGTGCTTATTTATGCATTATTTTGCATTATACTTTATATGAGCACAAAAATTTTTTTTTGATAATGGAAGTTAGAAAGTGAAAAATTACATTTGAAAGATAGGAATAGTTTAAGAAAAATAATAAAGTTAGATGTTTTCTTAAACAAAACTAGTAATAAGTAGTTATGAGCTGTTGTCCCAAGGGTTAGTAAGATGAAGGAAATTGCTAATCTGAGGATAAAAATAAGTTTGAAAAATAGTCCCTATTCTTGAGGCCAAACATTGGAACGTTGATATCCTACTATACGCACTTACACATATCTTGAAACTTGGGATAGTAGAGGATACCTTGAAATGCTCTTGTCTAAAAGCCTTAGTATGAAGGAAAATAAAATAAAGTATATGTGGTAAAGAAAAAAAATGAACACTGGTTTTGCAATTACCAAGGCAGCGTAAAAAAATATAGCGAGGGTGCTTTATCGCCTAGTACCTTAGACCAACTGGTTTGGGAGCCACTGCTAAATCTTAGGTGTGCAAGACAAGGAATTACACCTTAATACGCAAGCACACTTTGTAATCGGTCGGTTAGTACCTCAAGAAGTATTAACGGTCGCATGAAGGATGTGTGAGCAATTTCATAAAAAAAATAAAAAAATATTCATCGACTAAAAAGTACTTTGGAAGATGGACAAGAGTATGATAGCTTGAATTGAATTCTCTAAGTGTAGGGATATATTTTATACACACGTAGGGGTATATGATCAATGTTTGGAAGAAAGATAGGAAGGAAGACCAAAGGCTATGTTTTATTGAGTGGTGATATGATTTCTATCATTTTTTCATGATCATTAAGATAGGGCTCATAGCAACTGAAAAACTGGTGTAGTTGAAAACTCTTATTTTCAAGTTCTTTCATTCATAATTCTTATCTTTGTATGTAACTTTCACTATCTTTCTTTTATTATAGGATTTTGTGGGTGTAATCCGCTGAAAACCCTCAGGAGACAACACTCCTCCTACTTGGGACACCTAGAGTTTTAACGGCTTGTTGCACGTGCTCAGTGCAATCGTTTTGCCTACGAAAGTGTGCTACTTAGGATTTTTCTTTTTTCTTCTTTCTCCTTCTCTTGAATAACTAGTTTGCTCGGGACGATCAAAGTTAAGTTTGGGGGTATTTGTTCAGTTCATAAAACTGCACTTTTAATATGACATTTTTCCTACTATTTCTATATAAAAAATGTGTTTATTATAATATATGACACATATGAGGGTTTATCTGTAAAAAATACTATTTTCATGTGTTTATATATTATAATTAAAATTATGAAGGAAAAAGTAAGCATATAATATCCATGTAATATTTGGCCCATTTAATATGCTTACCTTATTAAATAATTTCGACCAATTCTCTTAAAACTAAAATATCATGACAAATGGATAAAGATAATATCTCAATAAAAACAAATTCTACTAACTTATTTATTGAGATAATTGTGCAGAAATTATTTCAGGACTGGAATCAAGGAAATCCGAATTATCAAGATCAAATCAGCCGAAATAGTAAAGTAAATTGAAGAAATCAATTCTGGAAGAGACGTGGAGAAGATTTTCAGATTCTAGATACCAAAATAGCCTACATGTGTCACCAGAAGAATCCTCAAGAGAAATGAACCCACGATCCTCCAAATCCACCGCGGATCCGCGGCCAAACCCACCATTACGCTGCGGTTCCGCCGCACTTCTGAGGAGTTAGGCCCCTGGATTTTCTGGTTGGGATTCTAACAACTAGTTACCATATATGGAAAGTCATCATATTAGAAAAGTTACCATATATGGACAGTTAACATATATGGAAAGTCACCATATTAGGAAAGTCACCATATATGGAAAGTCACCATATTAGAAAAGTCACCATATATGGAAAGTCACCATATTAGAAAGTCGCCATATATGGTAACTAGGTTTTCTTCTTTGAGGGCTATATAAAGGACCAAGGGCTAAAATTAGAAGGCATCACACCGACGCGATCACGAAGTCCACGACGGCTCAAGAATCCTGGTTGATCATCAACAGTTCATCTACCTCCTTAGAAGAGATCGAGAAGCAAACTAGAATTTTGTAATCATTTTCTAAGGGAACAAAGTGTAATTGATCTTGTTGATTAATAAAGCTAGTTGATTTCTTATTTTATTTCATTGTAGTTTTTCAATATGATTTCCCTCTCTATCTTTTATTTTCCCAACATGCGCGAGTAATTCTTCTCTTGTTATGGTTCATAGGATTAGAGTAGATTAATGGATGATGAAGATCCTTAAACTCTTTTTACATCCTATAAAGTTTATAAACTTTATCAAAAGAATAGTTAACATCCTAATTGGGTGCGCTATCAATTCATTGATAATCACGACCACAATTAGAGATTAGATTAATAATTGTTTTGGTAAAGGCTAGACATGAACGGAGATTCATGTCAAGATTGGGGTTAAGAGTGAGAACCCTTTTCCCTCCAGGAACCCTAATCTACATGCATTACTGTCGATCTAGTTTTAAATTTATTAAAGAATAAAAAGAGTAATCTTTAACTACTAAATCTTAATGAACCCTACAAGGCCCCTTCTACTATAAAACCTACATCCGTAATTAATCTAGATCTATATCCTGCATCCATATTTGACGTAGATCTAGATCCTACAATCATTCTTCACCATTCTTTATTCTTCCTATTTTTCAAAACGTCTAAAGTAAGATTAAAAGATTCAACGTTTCCCAGAGGACGACCCGTACTCATCTCGGTCTAGCTACACGCGACACCGTTATTGATTGCGGTTAACTACAAACACTTTTACAGATCAATCACCGAGCTTTAATCTTCTTTCGTCGGCGAGAGTAATCTTGATCAATCACCGAGTCTTGGACTTGACGCCAAACCTTGTAAATTTTAGAGGACAGCCGCTGAGGGGGCTGTTCCAGCTTCACCTTAGTAGCGTTCTCTACTGGTGGAGGAGATCTCTTCAGCACGGCAGTTGGAGAGTTTTTGTGCACTCTCTTTAGCGGTTCGAAGCTGTTCCCAGTTGGAACAGCAGCATCAACTTCCACCGTTGGAGTCGGCGGAGTTAGTCCGGAAGGGGAATTGTCCCCAGCCTTCCTCACTCGGCGCCAGTGGCGACGTCGAGCATGTCGAGCCGACGATACTGGCTCAGCTATGGGGGTGGCTTCATCATGCCCCCTATCTTGATCAGAAGTTGTCGTTGTCAACCTGTTGAAGACTGA
The DNA here is from genome assembly GCA_030015575.1 of Agapanthus africanus. Lineage (NCBI taxonomy): Eukaryota > Viridiplantae > Streptophyta > Magnoliopsida > Asparagales > Amaryllidaceae > Agapanthus > Agapanthus africanus. The sequence goes on from JASDDO010000008.1 coordinate 133,021,612, forward strand.
TGTCCGCTGAGTGGGGATAGCCAACCTATCGAAGGCAGACTTCCGAGCAGGGGAAGCAGCCTTCACGATTTCGCCTAAAACGGGAGTTGAAACAGTCAGTCTTGTAAAGACCGACCGACCCTTTGGCAGGAGAAGCCGCTTTAACGACTTCGAGAGCAGGAATGGCTATCCTTTTTGGGATGACCCTTTCGTGGATCGCAGGCTTCTTCACGGTCCTATATGAGCTTTGGCCCAATCTATCAAAGACTGAGGTGTTGGATTTGGGCGACCCGTTGAGAGGGGCCGCGGTAGTGGTAAGTCGATCAAAGACCGACTTCTTTCGGGCTTCTTACGACAGCAACGGGGCATTGAAACTCATCGGTGGGATCATGGTCCCAAAGAACAGCCCAGTGGTGGCCTGAGTTACTTGCTTTACTAGCATCTTGAAAAGGGAGGCCGCTTGGGGCCCGTAGGTTACACCTCCAGATGAGGCGGAATGGGAATTGCAGTTGCAGCTGGAGCAGTTAGAGGCCATTGATGTTCTTTTTTCTGCACGGGAGCAAAACTAAATCTTAGTACCTCGAACCCAAGGGCAACCATATTAAACTGCGATTCGTTCGCGAACATGACAGACGAAGTGTGGAGAGGAAAGAGGAAAAGGTCCCACCGAGCGTGCCAGAATCTGTTCTCCGCTCAAAAAGATAAATAAGCATATGGGCTCAGTTAATCTGAATTAAGGACTTATGGCCAATCTTGGGCTAAGTCCAATCAAGTTAAAATGTTTAACATTTATTTTTGGTTGTTGAGCCTTTATTTGGGCTTAGCCATTTTAACAATGCTGAGCTCTGATTTGGATTCTGACAATATTTCTGTCTTTTGTTGAATGCTGAGCATTCATCATAGCTCTGGGCTTTATTCATAGAACAATTTATGTTCTTTTAGCGCACACGTGAGGAGCACGTGGCGCTCTTAGCGCTTTGCTCCAGTCAAAGAGCGCAGAGCACTTCTGTTGAGGAGCGCACACGTGAGGAGCACGTGGCGCTCTTGGCCCTTTTTGCCAGATTATGAGCGCATTGCGCTTCTTGTTCAATGGCGCACACGTGAGGAGCATGTGGTGCGCTAGGCGCTGAGCGCCAGTTCATGAGTGCAAAGCGCTATTTTATGAGCGCAAAGCGCTATCTGTTCAGTGGCGCACGCGTGAGGAGCACGTTGTGCGCTAGGCGCTGAGCGCCAGTCCATGAGCGCAAAGCGCTATTTTATGAGCGCAAAGCACTATCTGTTTAGTGGCGCACATGTGAGGAGCACGTGGCGCGCTTGGCGCTGTGCGCCATTCTTGAGCGCAGAGCGCTTAAATTTGGAGCGCTAGGGCTCCTTTTAGATTAAGAGCGCTAAAGCTCTGCAGCGCTTTGCGCTAGATGTGGAGTGCAAAAGCTCTTCTTTTATGCAACTTAGATCAGTTTGCGCCCTGAAAATTGAATTCTCTTGTTATAAGAGACTTTGTCTCAAGATTCTAAGAACAAAAGTTCTTATTTTGTATGAGATATTTCAATCTCTTATATTGAAGAAAGGCTTTGCCTTTATGGATCTGTGATCCTTAAGAGAATTGAATTGTCCCCCCTTTTTATAATGATACGTTCATGATCTTTTTGTATAAAAGACCTTAGTCTTATAGATCTATGATCTGTGAGAAGAGTTATGTTCTTCTTTTTAGTTTATGATGAGATCCTTTGATCTCTTTGTGAAAGAGTTTGATCTTGTAGATCTATGATCTTAAAGAAAGAAATGAATTCTTTTTTTTAATATGAGATGATTTCATCTCTCTGTTCTTTTACCTTGAAGGAAAATTGTTCTTCTATCGAGAGCTTGGCTATTCTTTTTGAGATTTTCTCAAAGCTTATGGGGGGTTCCTCTCTATGTTTTTGTACCCCGGAGACTTTGAAGTCTTGGAGCCTTTATATAGGGCAAGCTGATTTGTTCAATCAGTTAAGGAGATATTTTCTCGAATTGATTTGGGGATTTCCCCACCATTGGATCTTTGATCCAAGGGCTTCTGATTTACAAAAGCCAATTTTCTTGTTTTTAACAAGATTGGGAAATCTTTTCGATACAGAATTTATTCTGTATTTTTTATGATTTTTAATCACCATTGGATCATTGATTCAACGGTGATCTCATTTACAGAGCACAATCTTGTTGTTTAGAAATATTTTGAGGAATTTTTCCTTAACAGAATTTAATTCTGATTAATTAATGATTTATCATTATTATTGGATCTTTGATCTGACGGTGGGGAGCTTTTAGTTCCAGCGCTAGCGCACCCGTGCTTTGCACGTGGTGCGCTGCTTAGAGCGCGGCGCTCTTAGCGCCAGCGCACACGTGCTTTGCAAGTGGTGCGCTGCTCAGAGCGCGGCGCTCTTAGCGCCAGCGCACACGTGCTTTGCACATGAGCGCTGCATCAGAGTCTTTGACTCTCAGCGCTGGCGCTACTATGAAGCGCTGCTTCAGAATGTTTTAGCTCTTGGCTTTGAGGCATTTATTACATTCTTTGCATGTGGAGTTTTTCCCTTTATATTTTTTTATTTTATTGTTAATATTTTATAAGGGAGCGGGTTTTGAGCCAAAATTTTGGCGGGAACAAGCTTTTGAATGGTACTCGGAGCTCCTAAATGACTCCGTAAAAACATTCACAGAACTGGAACTGCTGCTCATACAGCGTTTCTCCAGCGCGAGTGAGCGCACTACAATTACGGCATTAATCAATTCCAGGGTAAAGCCGGGAGAAACCTAGTTCCAATACGCGATCCGGTGGCGGAACCTATAGTCTAAGTGCGAACAGCGCATTGAAGAATCTCCCGCCGTGGGCATGTTCATTGGGACCCTTAATACTCAAACGACTGAGCCCTAGTTCGTGATATTCTTCAAACCAACAACCTTTCAGGCTCTGATAGATAAATTGGCCCAAATGGACCAGATGGACCATGGGCCTTCCTCCTCAAATAAGTGTTGGATATGTATGCCCTAGAGACCATTATTGTATATGTATACATGTGGATGCTGGGGATATATATGTACAGGACGATCTTGCTCAGTTATTTAGTATATTATTTCAGTTTTCTTTATCAGGATATGTGTATTTGTTTTTACTGATGCTTTATCCATCTTGAACATATTGATAAAAACTTGATATAGTAGTATATTATTATGATTTGATTTTATCTTAACATGGCATATGTTATACACGTTATTACATATTGCGGTTACATATTGATAAAGCTCATAGGATCTTGCTTGACTACCTGCGTTGTGATGGCGATCATACTTGTGGGAGCTGGGTAGTCTATAAGCACATCCTTAAATGTCCCAAGTCACAGGAGTATCGAGATCGGACATCGATACTCCAGAGTAGACTTGCGTGTACGTTTCAAGACCCCGATGAGAGGCGGTGGTTGGTCCCACAACCATTGGTGTGATCACCTAAGATTGTATACGGGTGCTCACTGGGGATGAGTACAGTGGACGGACTCGCTGAGAACTTCTAAATGGTATTATACCTATCGTCGGATAGCGGTTCTCTTGTGACATGTGTACAGGTTAGTCTTTGGACCTAAGATCATCATTTGTCTCGTGTGAGTTCCCACTGTGCTTTGATCACTACCCTACCACGGCTCTACTAAGTCGTGCAAACAGGTTTTGGTTGGGTATAGTCCCGAGACACATGGAGGCAGTGAGTGATTGTCATGGATTCGTCTCTCCAGGTATTGGGAGTTTATATCGCACTATGTTCGATTGGTCAGTACCATAACACCTTGGCCAAGGCAGTTGGGATTTACTGATAGGTTGATCAGTAGTTTCCCGGATTGGTCCTGAGCCGCATCAGCACGAGTTATCGGGTTATTATGATCTGACGCTTACCACGCCCTAGATCCGGTATGCGATACTCTTAGACGAAGAGACCGGACTGTACGGAGATTGTCACGGATAGGCTCAGTAGGGATCTGGATGAGTTTGCTCGTCGGCTTTATTTTTTGACAGGTACCCGGGAAGCCGTTATGTACAGCTAGTACCGCTGACGTGCTTATGGTTATGAATTTATCCAGTAACGCACTGCCGACGTATTGTCGAGTCTTTAAAGTCCCACAAAGAGGGTTTCTCTGCTTCAGGCAAAACGATGCAGAGGCCGTAAGGTTTTATGATAGGGTTCGATCACATACGTGTACTTGTGCACATATGATAACGTATGATGTTCGGGTGGATAATACTAGCGGGCTTTGGTTTAAGCCGGGTCCTTGTATTATATTGTTGGATTATTTTCGTCTCTTTTATATTCGTATTTTTCGGAATACGTATACGGGTATGTATATACGGTGAGGGGTATTCTTGTAATTTGTTACAAGAGTGCTTCTAGAAGAAGACACCTTATTATTTGTTTTAACCATTTAGTTAAATGGTTAATGAGATGGAGGGTGGGGTGTTATCATTCATTGAATGAAGCATGGCTACTTGGTGACTCACTTAGTGAGTCATGAATTACTATTAAGGCAAGGTGGCATCTAGATATTTTGGAGAAAATATCTAGATATTTTGTGGTGGAAATAATTTATTATTATTATTATTGGGATACTTGCTTTATTAGTCACAAGACTTAGCCATTCTTCATTATATTCATATTATGCTCACTACAATACTCTCATCTCCTCCAAGCTTCTCTTCTTCTATCTCAAACCCTAATAGTCTTATGTGTTGAGAAACCTAGGGTTCTTGAGACAAAACAATCCATCATCACTCTCTATATAATCTAGGCTACCTAAACTAGCATACTAAGTAACCTAGTTACCTTAGTTTAAAGGTAGGAGCTCAAAGTAGACACTCTCGGATGGATCATCTTTGACGTGAGGAAGCCGTCGATCAAGCTCGATCATGGAGGCCATTAGGAGCGTGCTAAAGTAGAGGAGTGAAGACCCGAAGGACTTGAGCCTCTTGGTATAAAATCTTTTCATAGTAGATAGCTTCTTTAGTTGCTAGTTAGGTTTATGGTAGCTCCGGTTTAAGGTTATTCTAGCGCTAAGTTTACATCGTTAGAAAAAAATTTGTTCCGCAATCGGCCTCGATTGATGGCCAGGGCGTTAGCATAACCTTTCATGGTATCAGAGCCAGCCCATAAACCCTATACTAGCAGGTTTAAACAATGTTAAAGTAACGAAACCGAAATAACTCCGAAACAAGAAACGAAAATCCAAGTTTCTGTCGAAATTTTCAGAGGCTGTAAATTTTTTTAAACAATTGCATAGTGCTCTTCATGTTGTTGTATGAACACAGCAGAAAGACGAACCCAGAACTCAACATTTAGGCCGGCCAAAATGAAGAATTTCCTGGCCTGGCCAGCCAAGTTATGAGTTTTGATGTCATATTTTTTTTGGTATTCCAGTTTCTTGGATTTAGGATTTCAGGTGTTGTTTGTTTTTGCCAAGTTTGGATATTCTGTTTTCTTTGATATTGGGGCAATACGGGGTATTTCGAAGTCGTTATTTTTAACACTGTTTAATACTTTCAGTACATACATTACTATCTGTGACCGTGAATGTCATTTGAGCGATATAACTCGTCTAACTGCTATATGTTCTTTTAGACGGGTTTGCGAACATGACATTCACGTTGATGTTTTGTATTTGTGCTGTGGTTGTGGTTGGATTGTCATGGTGGATAGGTTGATGATGCAATGATAGTTGTACAGTTAAGATTCATTTGTATATTCATTTTGTGGGACGAACGTCCGACATGTGGACCGCCGACTTTGCCGGACTGTATATTATTTGTTTGGGACATGACCGGGTTGAGGTCGATGTCACCATTGTAAATATTTTTTTTATTTTCTGTATTAGGATTACCCCGCGATGGAGTGCACGAATAGCCAGGTTCTAGAAGGCAACAAGCCCACATCTCATGGTGTTGAGACGGAGGGGGCTTCACTCTAGAATTGGCGGGCTATTCACCGCACTCGTAAGGAGTATAGGATGCCCACGGAGGGGCGCTCAAGTTACTGGATCCTGTTAAGTGCTCGGTGGCCCATTCACTTTGTTGATTAGGGTTCCCTCACTTCTGGGATTGGTAGGTAACTTGCCGCGCTCGTAGGGGTCCAGGTTTTCATTGCACAGGCTATCCACACGATCGAGAATGTCGGGTTTTATTTGCGGCTCAAATGAAACCAGGGGCTCCAAGATTATCCGCCATTCTGTGTTACTTGCTGAGATTCTGTGATGTTGAATATATCATGCCTGGGACAAATATTATATATATTTATATATATACTAGTAGATGTTGTATATGTTTTACACCCACGCTAGTCCAGCCCCTGCTCTGTCGTTAGTTAAGTAACCTAATGGGTGATGACGGGGCCCTGTGGCGAATACGGATGGCATATACATACATTGTATTTTCGTTCTTTTCTGGTGTGATAGATTAATTGATGGGGCCGCATTAATTTTGATTAATGCAAGAAAAGAAACCTAAAAAGATGTTGTTGGAACAAATTTCGAAAAACTACAGTTATATTCATTCGCTTTGCCTAGTGGTATTCGGTTGTGAATATCCAGCACCTCATTCCAGGAGGCATGAGCCGAGATCCCTTCGCGGGGAGTGACCTCTTGAGCAAAAGTCTACACTATAGATTACTCGGTTTTCTTCAAAACCAAAAGTTTTCAAAAGCGAGGCCTAAACCACTCCTTTTCAAAACTGCTCAGGTTCCTTCAACGATATCATGTTCATTACGTTAATGGGTTTTTCGCCAAAAACTCAGCCGTAGCCCTTCGTCATTTCTTATAAGTAATACTTAGTATTCGTGTTGCGTTTGCTAACTGTGTCAAGGCGTAGTGAACGGTTGCTGAGTACTACTTATTTATAGCATTCAATGCGATTGGTTAGGACAGTCGTATAACCTTGTTGACTGTGTCAAGGATTATGTTGGTGGGTTTAATGAAATCCAGATAATGACAGTTTGAACTTGACAAGGACTTTTTGATTTGTTGATTGTGTCAAGGTCACTAAGGTCCTAGGGGAAAAAAGCACATCGGGAGTTTCAAATATACAGGAAACTTGCAGTTTTAGCATAGCTTCTAGAGTGTGGTGATTAGAGTGGATTCCATCTAGGTCATCACATAATGATAGTTGGATCTCGATCCCACTGATGAGTAGGATTACTCTTAGGAGATTATTTCACTTAACAATCAATGCTATAAACCAAGTATGTGTCTAGAACGTTGTTAGCGGGACTACGCCTCTAAGGAAAAGCGGTTACATAATTAAGGAACTTCGCGAAAGTATTGGAAAACCTCCCTCGAAGTACCGACACTAGCCTGGCTGAAAGGTTAAGCAAGTATTGTGACATGTGATTAATCCTAACTAGTTCTTCTTTTAGGGTTTGAAGAAGACTTTAAGGAAACGGTGGGAGCCATCCTGATTAGATAAAATTAATAAGCAATCTAATCTTCCAAGAGCGCACGCTAACTGTTTCTTTTCTCTCTCTCCAGGTAGCAACAATTTCACGCCCTAATCAAGATAATAAAATGTATCACCTGACCGATTTGAATTCTTATTCGGGGCTGGGGAACGTCGGGTCGGCTCTAAACTATGACAGATGTCATAAGTATAAGTAAGGGAAGGAGGATTGCATGAATTCCTTGATGACCCCACCGAAGATGAAGCATATCGTTGCATCTCCTTCAGGTGTTCTTGTTATTGAGAACTATTTTTCGGTTAGTACTACTTCCTGGGTACTAGATACCGGATCAGGATATCATATCTGTAATTTATTGCAGAGACTGAGAAAAAGTGGGATAGTTGGACCTGGTGATATGTCCTTCAGAGTAGGGAACGGAGCACAAGTTAATGCTGCTGTCGTTGGTGAATATCACCTAGTGTTGCCAAAAGACAATACTATGATTTTGAACAATTGCTACTATATACCTTCCATGGTTTGCAACACTATATCAATTTCTTTACTTGATAAAGATGGATATAAGTTTGTTCTTGATAGAAATATCATGAACATTTACCTTAATCAGGTATTGGTTGCAGAAGGTACGCTGTGTAAGGGTATTGAAAAGATCCTTAGCACTCTCACTATATTTTCTAGGGCATCAAACATGCAATTTTAAAAAATCTAGAGTGCTAAGCAACCCAAACCAAGGATCTAACTAGAGGATTAGGAGTAAGAAAGTATGTAATCAAAAATTACACTAAGTGAATGAGGAATACAACCTTTGTAGACCGGTCCTTCACTTATAAAGCTCCGTGTAGTAGTCACTTCGCTCCAAGTAGTGATCTCTCGGACTCTAGTAAGGGTTCATAATGCGAAAGGAACAAGCTTGCTTGAAGTCTTCGAGGCCGAAGATGATTTACGTCGAAGAATCTCTAACTCAAGCCACCTCTTCACTAATTGATGAACTAGTGAAGAAAACAACCTATACTAAATGGCTAGTTTGGTATAGATTGATGAAGTAGTAATTTTTCTCACTTTAGAATAATTTTTCTTTTTTTCTTTTCACCTCATTCAAAACTCAAGAGAGCTAGGAAAGAGATGAAGAAGAAGCTCAAGTGGTCAATCGCAACCATGGGTGAGAAATATCATATATAACTCATATGGAGATTAAACCATGGCTAAAAGATAATGGTTAGGTTAATAAATATCTAGAGTAAAACAAAATTAGTGGACTAAGTCAATGATTACTACAAGCTTCTCTAAGCTTCCAACCATGCTTAATTTCCACATAATTTTAAATAAATAATAACCCACTTATTATCTATGGAATGGTATAAGTCTCATACACCCATGTAGTATGTATCATCAAGCATGACACAAAATCAATACATTAACATATATCACATATATATTAAATGTATAATAAGAAAAGAAATTCTTAAGTGAGCTAATATTAGTTAATGTATATTAATATATCAAATATATAATTACATATTAAATTATTAAATCAACACTTGATTTAATAACCCGGTTGTATCGTATACAACCGACTAATATCATTTATATGTATATCACATATACATATAATATATCATTGAATCAACACTTGATTCAACAATTCGGTTATATCACATATAACCTGTATCGCGAGATTGGAATATGGTATCACATACACGTATTAATCTCGGTCCCGCACATATCACATATGTGCCATACTTCGTTTCGCATTTGCTAGGAAACCTCTGTATAGGACTCTAATGACTCGTCAATACGCCGGCAGTAGGTGATGATCATATCAGTCACCCACAAGCCGTCAGCGGTACTAGCTGGACGCAACGGCTACCCGGGTATTGAGCAATCAGAAGATCAACAAGCAAGCATGTCCATACTCCTGTGAATCCAATAAGTAATACTACCGTACATTCCAGTCTCTTCGTCTGATATATCGCATATCTAGTCTAGGGTTGGTAAACGCCAGACCCCAGTAACTTGATAAGTCATGCCGATATGAAGCTCATAACAGGTCGAGAAACCACCGATAACACTTACCAGTAAATCTCCGTATCAGCCCTGGCCAGGGACTTCCTGTTATGGCCAATCGAGCACAGCGCAACATCAACCCCCAATACCGGGAGAGACGAAACCCCTCCTATCGCTCATTGCCTCCAAGTGACTCGGGACTGTACCTAAAAACCATCGTTTTTCACGCTCTCTTGAACGTGGTATGGTGGAAATCAAAGCTCAGTGGGAATCACACAAGTCTCTATGATGATCTCGGGTCTACAGACTAACCTGTACCAGTGTCACCAGAGAACTGCTATCTGACGTTAAGTATAATACCATCTAGGAGTTCTCGGCGAGTCATGTTCAGTGTACCCAGTCTCTACCGAGCATCCGTATACCATATTTGATGTCAAACACTAATGGATATGGGATCATCCATCACCCATCAAATGGGTCAAGAAGCGTATACGCTAGTCTGCTCTGGAATATCGATGCCCCATTTCGATACACCCTCGACTAGGAACAATTAAAGGATGTACTTGTGGACTACCATGTCCCCACTAGTATGATCTGCATCATAGTCTTGGTAGTCAAGTATACATCCTAAGGGCTTTATCAACATGTGAGAGCAAGACAGTATCACAATACTAGTTTACATGTTAAGATAAAGAGTAACCAGATAGCATACTATCATGTCGAGCAAGAAAGTCCTCCTTATATATGTCCAAGCATCCATTGTAATATACAATCATGTACAACAATGGCCTCTAAGGAATACATACAACTAACAGGTATCTATGTTCTAAATCAAAACATAGTTTTCAATGTACAAAACACACGCAAGAGGAAGAGTTCAGAAGAGAACGAATCCTACTTATGGCATTATAGACTTAGTCATATCGGAGAGAAAAGACTGAGTAAATTACATAAGGATGGATATTTGAATATGTTCGAATTTTCATCTTATGAAACTTTTCAGTCTTGTATCAAGGGAAAGTGACCAAATCTCCGTTCAACGGATACGGAGAAAGAGCAACAGAGCTCTTGGGACTCATACACAGTGATATATGTAGTCCAATGTCTATACATGCATGGGGTAGGTTCTCGTACTTCATTACATTCACTGACGATCTCTCAAGGTTCGGATATGTGTATCTTTTGAAACACAAATCTGAAGCTTTTTAGAAATTCAAAGAATACAGAAATGAAGTAGAGAACCATACATGCAAAAGTATCAAGATCCTCAGATCTGATAGAGGAGGGGAGTACTTCAGCACGGAATTCCTCGATTACCTAAAAGAGAATGGAATTCTCTCTCAGCTTACTCCTCCGTACACACCACAGAATAACGGTGTATTGAAGTGAAGGAATCTTACCCTATTGGATATGGTTCGCTCCATGATGAGTAGTGCTGAGTTGCCTCTTTCATTCTGGGGATATGCGCTTCAAACAGCGACACATCTTTTGAATCAAGTTCCATCCAAATCCATGTCTAAAACTCCGTATGGAATATGGAGTGGTAAGAGGTTGTATCTTAAACGTGGTAAGAGGATTGGACTATGACGAAACTTTTTCTCCAGTGGCTATGCTTAAATCCATTCGGATCCCAGTTGCCATTGCTGCCTTCCATGAATATGAAATCTGGCAGATGGACATAAAAACGGCTTTTCTGAATGGAATTTTGGAAGAGTGCGTTTATATGGATCAGCCAGAAGGTTTTGTAGACAATGGGAGCAGCGGGAAGGTGTGAAAGTTGCTTAAATCCATTTATAGATTAAAGCAGGCATCACGGAGCTGGAACATCTATTTTGATGAAAAAGTCAAAGAATTTGACTTCATCAAGAATGAGGATGAGCCATGTATTTATAAGAAGATTGTAGGACGAACTATCGTATTCCTAGTCTTGTACGTGGACGATATTCTTTTGATAGGAAATGATATTCCTATGCTACAATCAGTCAAGCTGTTCTTATCACAAAGGTTCTCCATGAAGGACCTGGGTAATGCCTCGTACATTATGGGGATTAGGATCTACAGAGATAAATCCAAGAGATTACTGGGACTTTCGCAGTCCAGATACATAAAGACCATACTAAAGAGATTTAGTATGGAAGATTCCAAGCGCGGTAACATACCCGTATTGCAAGGAATTACCCTCTCCAAGGAGATGTCTTCCATGACTGATGAGGAGAGGGTTTGCATGAGCATTATACCCTACGCTTCGGTGGTAAGATCTATAATGTATGCGATGCTATGTACAAGACCAGATGTAGCTTACGCGCTAAGCGTGGTGAGCCGGTATCAGTCGAACCCAGGTGAGAATCACTGGACAGCAGTGAAGAACATTCTCAAGTACCTGAGAAGGACTAAAGAGATGTTCTTGGTTTTCGGTAATAGAGACCTCAAGGTCGAGTCCTTTACCGATTCAAGCTTCCAGAGTGATAAGGATGACAGCAAGTCTGTCTTGGGTTTTGTGTTTACCCTCAACAGAGGGGCGATGTGTTGGAGGAGTTCCAAACAAGATACCGTCGCAGACTCGACGATGGAGGCTGAATACATTGCTGCGAGCGATGCCGCAAAAGAAGCGGTCTGGATAAAGAAGTACATTGCTGAACTTCAGGTAGTTCCGTCCATTGTTGATCTGATACCTTTGTATTACGATAACAATGGGGCTATAGCTTTAGCGAAGAAACCACGGTCCCATCAGAAATCCGACACATCTTAAGGCGGTATCACCTGATCAGGGAGATCATAGATCGCCAGGAGATCGAGATCCGGAGAGTGGATACAAAATAGAACACGGCGGATCCATTTATAAAGGCCCTCCCTCAAGCACAGTTCGAGCGACTTTATGAGATGTTCGGTATGTGGTACTCCAGCAGCTGGCCTGAGAGCAGATTTTGGGTATTCGGTATGCCAATAACTGGCCTTTAGTGCAAGTGGGAGATTGTTGGATATGTATGCCCTAGAGGCCATTATTGTATATGTATACATGTGGATGCTTGGGATATGTATGTACAGGACGATCTTGCTCAGTTATTTAGTATATTATTTGAGTTCTCTTTATCAGGATATGTGTATTTGCTTTTACTGATGCTTTATCCATCTTGCACATATTGATAAAGACTTGATATAGTAGTATACTATTATGGTTTGACTTTATCTTAACATGGCATATGTTATACACGTTATTTCATATTGCAGTTACATGTTGATAAAGCCCGTAGGATCTTGCTTGACTACCTGCGTTGTGATGGCGATCATACTTATGGGAGCTGGGTAGTCTAAAAGCACATCCTTAAATGTCTCAAGTCGCAGGAGTATCAAGATCGGGCATCGATACTCCAGAATAAACTTGCGTGTACGTTTTTAGACCCTCGACGAGGGGCGATGGTTGGTCCCACAACCATTGGTGTGATCACCTAAGATTGTATACGGGTGCTCACTGGGGGTGAGTACACTGGACGGACTCGATGAGAACTTCTAGATGGTATTATACCTATCGTTAGATAGCGGTTCTTTTGTGACATGTGTACAGGTTAGTCTTTGGACATGAGATCGTCATTTTTCTCGTGTGAGTTCCCACTGTGCTTTGATCACTACCCTACCATGGCTCTACTGAGTCGTGCAAATAGGTTTTGGTTGGGTACAGTGCTGAGCCACATGGAGGCAGCGAGTGATTGTTAGGGATTCGTCTCTCCAGGTATTGGGAGTTGATATCGCACTGTGTTCGATTGGTCAGTACCATAAGACCTTGGCCAAGGCAGTTGGGATTTACTGATAGGTTGATCAATAGTTTCCCGGATTGGTCCTGAGCCGCATCAGCATGAATTATCGGGTTATTAGGGTCTGATGCTTACCACCCCCTAGATCTGGTATGCGATACTCTTAGACGAAGAGACCGGACTGTACGGAGATTGTCACGGATAGGCTCATTAGGGATCCGGATGAGTTTACTCGTCGGCTTTCCTTTTCAACAGGTACCCGGGTAGCCGTTACGTACAGCTAGTACCGCTGACGTGCTTGAGGTTATGGATTTATCCAGTAGCGCACTGCCGGCATACTGTTGAGTCTTTCGAGTCCCACACAGAGGGTTTCTCTGCTTCTGGCGAAACGATGTAGAGGCCGTAAGGTTTTATAGTAGGGTTCGATCACATACGTGTACTTGTACACGTATGATGTTCGGGTGGATAATACTAGCGGGCTTTGGTTTAAGCCGGATCCTAGTATTATATTGTTGGATTATTTTCGTCTCTTTTGTATTCGTATTTTTCGGAATACGGATACGGGTATGTATATACGGTAAGGGGTATTCTTGTAATTTTTTACAAGATTGCTTCTAGAAGAAGACACCTCATTATTTGTTTTAACTATTTAGTTAAATGGTTAATGAGGTGGAGGGTGAGGTGTTATCATTCATTGAATGAAGTATGGCTACTTGGTGACTCAGTGAGTCATGGATTACTATTGAGGCAAGGTGGCATCTAGATATTTTGGAGAAAATATCTAGATATTTTGTGGTGGAGATAATTTATTATTATTATTATTGGGATGCTTGCTTTATTAGTCACAAGACTTATCCATTTTTCATTCAATTCATATTATACTCACTACAACACTCTCATCTCCTCCAAGCTTCTCTTCTTCTACCTCAAACCCTAATAGTCTCATGTGTTGAGAAACCTAGGGTTCTTAAGACAAAACAATCCATCATCACTCTCTACATCATCTAGGCTACTTAGACTAGCATACTAAGTAACCTAGTTACCTTAGTTTAATGGTATGAGCTCAAAGTAGACACTCTCGGGTGGATCATCTTTGACGTGAGGAAGCTGTCGATCAAGCTCGATCATGGAGGCCACTAGGAGCGTGCTAAAGGAGAGGAGTGAAGACCCGAAGGACTTGAGCCTCTTGGTATAAACTTTTTTCATAGTAGATAGCTTCTTTAGTTGCTAGTTAAGTTTATGGTAGATCCGGTTTAGAGTTATTCTAGCGCCAAGTTTACATCGTTAGAAAAAAAATTGTTCCGCAATTGGCCTCGGTTGATGGACAGGGCGTTAGAATAAACTTTCAATAAGGACTCTCGAAATGCCAAGGGTGAAGGGACAGCGGACTTCGTTGCCAATATGCAACAACAACTGAGTGGCCAAAAACTGGCTGCTCGCTAAAACAACGCGTGTCTGTGCCCATCCTTGGAGGAAAGACTAGGATGCGCTTACTTGTTTCCCCGCAATAAGACGAGGAGACCGTTCGAATTGGCAGTGCGTAATAAACTTATCACATTGCATACCCGCGGCATCCACCGCAACCCGGCGACGTCAATAACCCTAACTTCTGCTCCTATCATAGAATGGTGAGCCACCCAATTGAAGATTGCTACATCTTCAAGAATTGGGTTGAAGACCAGTATCAACAGGGAAAATTCTCGCTGTCTGATAACCGGAGGGTAAACCCACCCCAGAAGCATACTCCCAAAAAGGTGGACGTGCAGGGGGCATCATGCTCGCTCGTGGAAGAAACTCTATAGGAAGTCATTCTTTCAGCAAAAACAAAAAGAATGTTGAAAGATCTACAAGCATGTTCGACAGTCAAGTGGAAAAGCCCACTTGAACCCGAAATCATCAAAGGGATGCTAAAACCTCGTCCTACACCAAAAATTGTTGACGAGGGGAAAAACCCCCAAGTCAAGCCTTCAAAGTTTTCGAAGAAAAAGAAGAAGACCAAGAAGCCTGTGCAGCCTGCTTGGTATGACGACAAGCGCACAGATCTACAAAAATACATTGACGCACTGGAGGAGTACAATCAAGAGGCGCGGACACCGGTCACTCTCGAAGAATTCCTCAAGCATATTCTTGAGGGCGAAGATAGTGACAACGATGAGGAAAATGACTTATTAAAAGACACCAAAGACCATGTAGCAAGTTGCCACATGGTCTCCCATTCGTCGTCATATGGAGAAGAAGCTCCCTCGGCATCAGAAAACAACGCCGAGGAACTAGGGGCAGAATCGGCATAAAATTCCCGAAACTGCCAGAAGACCCGATCGATAAGCTGTAAACGAAGCCTTTCAAAAAGGCAAAGTTGATAGAGAAACACGAGACAACCATATACGAAAGGCTAAGCATCAGCGTTAGGACAAAGAACCTGCGGTAAGGATGAGTCATAAAGTACTCCAACAAAACTAAAGCATACCTGCTACAAATAAGAGCATGATGAAAACAGAGAAGCGGTTCGCCAAAGCTCTGTCAATGGGGATGAAGCCGCCACCTCTCGTAAGGAACACTCCCGGGGTCATATGCCTCGATGGAATAGATACATGCCTAAATTACTGCCTATATCATCGGAGGGTCACCCACCCCACCGAGGAATGCGGCACCTTCAAGAAGTGGTGGTAAGTATATATGGCCCATCAAAAACACTTCAAGAGGATGAAGCGCGAAGCTCGTGCTCGTCGACATCAAAATAGTGAGACGCGCACACATGGAGAAATGACTGGCAACTTTCATATGGTTGGTACCAGTTCAGAAGGGGGGAAACCATAAGTTCTTACCTTCGGAAGCGACTCTGAGGACGAAATGTCTCTCAGCCTTCTTTTTAGAGACTCCCCCTCCGAAAAAGAAAAGGAGGAGAAGAGCTGCGAGAATATTCATCTACGTAACCGCACGCTACCTGAGAAGAACCTCGGACCTACAAACAAAGGTTCGACCAAAAAAGACAAAGCGAAAGAAAGAATCTCTGAGGAAATTTCCCTCGACGATGGAGTTGTCAAAGAGCTCATAGCAAGGGAGCCGCCTAAGAAAACAAGGTAGATTACAACGTCCTAGCACATCTGAGTAAAATACCCTCACGACTGGGCATATTGGATCCCCTCCTCCTGTCAAAGAGGCACGAGATTCCCTGATCAAGGCATTGCAAGAGCCAGATTAGTTCCAAGCTTTCTTTGTAGAAGACAAGATGAAAGATGAACTGGCAGAGGTCCACGCGGCTGACATTACATTCAGCGATGAAGATCTCCTCCTCGATATGTGTGAGCATAATCTCCCATTATACGTCATCGGGTACTGCCACGACATCAGGATAGGGAAAATCCTTGTCGACAATGGATCCTCCGTTAATTTTCTCAACGTGAGAGTGCTGAATGAGATTTGCATGAATGTTCAGCACCTCGCCCGAGATAAAATTACCATCTCCGGGTTCGACTCACAGTCGTCACGGACGCTTAGGTCCGTAATACTGACGTTGCGCTTCGGGCTGCTCGTCGCTGATATCAAATTTCATATCATTGACGCCAAGACTTGCTATAATGCTTTGCACGGCAGGCCTTGGTTACACGAGTACAACGTCATCCCTTCTATACAACATCAGTGTATGAAGTATTTCAAGGATGGTTCGGAGTACACCATCACGGGAGAGCTAAACCCATTCTCGGTAAACGAAGTCCGGAAATATGAAGACGCAAAGTACTTCCTACCAGACTTCGAGGATACCGAAAGGTGTCATAAGCTGGAGAATAAACAGAAGTCCATCGCCACTATCCCAATCTTTGGGAGCGATACTGATTGATTCTGTTTAAGAGTGTTTGTAGTTAATAACCGCAATCAATAACGGTATCGCGTGTAGCTAGCCGAGATGAGTACGGGTCGTCCTCAGGGATTCGTGGAATTTCTAATCTTGCTTTAGACGAGTTGATTAGAAAGAAAGAAGAATTGAGAATCGATTCTAGATGTATATTAAACACGGATGTAGAATATATATATTTTTTAGATTTAGTTTAAATACGGATGTAGAATCTATAAAGAAGAGGCTTGTAGGGTTCGTTAGGATTTAGGAGTGATGGATGACTAATAAAAATTACTCATTTTATCTTTTGATAGATTTAAAACCAGATAGATAGTGATGAATGAGGATTAGGGTTCTTAGAAGAAACTAGGATTTCCACACTATTGACCCTTGTCCTTTCATTGATCTATATTCATGTCTAGCCCTTAACAAAACAATTGTCAATCTAATCTCAAATCGCGGTCGAGACTAGCAATAAATTGGTAGTGCGTCCGATAAAGATGTTAACGATTCTTTTGCTAAAATTTATAAACTTCATAAGACTTAAAAGAAGTTAAAATATTTTCTCATCCATTGTTCTACCCTAATCCTACGAACCATATCAAGCGGAGAATTACTCACGCATGATGGAGATAGAAAAAGAACGGATAGAGAATGGGATCATAATGTAAATACAGAAATTAAATGCGAACTAATTAAACTAATGATCTACCTTTATTAATCAACTTCACAATTACAAACCTTCGAGTTTAGATTACAAGAGGAAGAAGAAGTTTCTCTCGATCTCTGCCTCGTAGGAAGTAGATGTTCCGTCGAATCTCACGTCGTCTTATCACGTCGAATCGCGGACCTGTCGTGGATCACTTGTTCTTTGACGGTGATTTGCTTTGTGTAAAAGGTGATGATTTCTAGATTTAGCCCTCGGTCTTATTTATAGTCACAGAAGATACAAACCCTAGATTCCAAGTATTAGGGCTTGCTGAGAAGATCCTACCCACAAAATCCCACACACTAACTCCTTAGAATGGCGGCGGATCTGCCGCATATTGCTTGGTTTGGTCGTGAAAGCACGGTGGGATAGGGGAGCTAGGGCTTCAATTTTCTGGGACTTATACATGTTAACACGTGGAGATTTTCTAGATATCTGGAATTTGAAAATATTTCCCGAGACTCTGCCAGTATTGATTCTTCGATTTTAATTAAACTTCATCTGCAGATTTTTGATTCCCGATATCTCAATATCCCGATCTCTTGACCTGAGCCAAATCCTGCACAATATCTCCACGAATAATGTTAGTAATATTTGTTATAGAGATATTATTCTAACTATTTGTATGATATTATATGTTTTAAAGAATCTTGATTAGAATATTTGATATGATATGTATAATAAAAATATTATATAAATATTATATGCATATATTTTCTTTTATAATGTTAATTATAATATAAAAACATATGGTAAATAGTATTTTGCAGATAAACCCCAAATATGTTCTATATTTATAATAAACACCTTTAGATATTTAAGAAAAGTGAGGAAAATGTTATATCAAATTCGCGATATTTTCGAATGAACAAATATCCCAAACTTAATTTTGATCGTCCCGAGCAAACTCGTTATTCAAGAGAGAAAGAAAAAAAAAAGAAAACCCTAAGTAGCACACTTTCGTAGGCAACACGATTGCACTGAGCACGTGCAACAAGCCGTTAAACCTCTAGGTGTCCCTAGTAGGAGTGTTGTCTCCTGAGAGTTTTCAGCGGATTACAGCCACAAAATCCTATAATAAAAGAAAGAAGATGAAAGTTACGTATAATGATAAGAACTATAAAAGAAAGAACTTGAAAAAAAGAGTTTCCAACTACACTAGCTTTTCAGTTGCCATGAGCCCTATCTTAATGGTCATGAAAAGATATTAGAAATCACATCATCCCTCAATAAAATATCGCCTTTAGTCTTCCTCCCTACCTTTCTTCCAAACATCGATCTTATACCCCTACATGTATGTAAAAGACATCCCTACACTCAGAGAATTCAATTCAAGCTATCATACTCTTGTCCATCTTTCAAAGTACTTTTTAGTCGGTGAACATTTTAGATGGAATTGCTCACACATTTTTCATGCGACCATTAATACTTCTTGAGATACTAACCAACCGATTACAAAATGTGCTTGCGCATTTAGGCTTAATTTCTCGTCTTGCAACACATAAGGCTTAGCAGTGGCTCCCAAACCAGTTGGTCTAAGGCACTAGGTGATGAAGCACCCTTGCTATATTTTTTATGCTGCCTTAAGTAATTACAAAACCAGTGTTCATTTTATTCTTCACCATTTTTTTCTTTATATTTTATTTTTCTTCATACCAAGGCTTTTATACAAGAGCATTTCAAGGTATTCTCTACTATCCCAAGTTTCAAGATGTATGCAAGTGTGTATAGCAGGGTATCAACGTTAAAATGTTTGGCCTCAAGAATAGAGACTATTTTTCAGACTTATTTTTATCCTCAGATTAGTAATTTCCTTCATCTTATTAACTGTCACGCCCCACGCCCCAATACAGAGAGTATTGTCCGCTTTGGCCGAAACCGCACGGTTTTTCCCTTAGAGCGAACCGGACCCGACCAGGGGCCACTTCCCAGGAGGTCACCCATCCCAAGACTTCCCTGGACCGAGCACGCTTAACTATGGAGTTATCAAGCTCCTGTAGTTCCGGTTCACTTAAAAGGTGCCTCTGTATTAAAGAGTGGTATCATTCCATTTACAGTACAGATCTGCCATCTTTCGGAATGTATTCTGAAGAGTCCCCATTGTTCTACAGTGGGTACCACAGACTCAAGAGGTGGCCCCCACGGATTTAAGAGGTGGCCCCCGCCCACTTAACACGACACTTGGCGTGGCACTTTGTTCCGTGTGGCACTTTGCCC
Organism: Agapanthus africanus; assembly: GCA_030015575.1. Taxonomy (NCBI): domain Eukaryota; kingdom Viridiplantae; phylum Streptophyta; class Magnoliopsida; order Asparagales; family Amaryllidaceae; genus Agapanthus; species Agapanthus africanus. The sequence goes on from JASDDO010000008.1 coordinate 133,041,555, forward strand.
CGTGAACAAGAACCGGGTCCCGACATTCTCCCCACCTTTGAACAATGGTTCGTCCTCGAACCACAAACCTACTATTGAGGAACTAGCTCTGATACCATTCTGTCACGCCCCACGCCCCAATACTGAGAGTATTGTCCGCTTTGGCCGAAACTGCACGGTTTTTCCCTTAGAGCGAACCGGACCCGACCAGGGGCCACTTCCCAGGAGGTCACCCATCCCAAGACTTCCCTGGCCCGAGCACGCTTAACTACGGAGTTCTCAAGCTCCTGTAGTTCCGGTTCACTTAAAAGGCGCCTCTGTATTGAAGAGTGGTATCATTCCATTTATAGTACAGATCTGCCCTCTTTCGGAATGTATTCCGAAGAGTCCCCATTGTTCTACAGTGGGTCCCACGGACTCAAGAGGTGGCCCCCACGGATTCAAGAGGTGGCCCCCGCCCACTTAACACGACACTTGGCGTGGCACTTTGTTCCGTGTGGCACTTTGCTCCGTGAACAAGAACCGGGTCCCGACATTAACCCTTAGGACAACAGCTCATAACTACTTATTACTAGTTTCGTTTAAGAAAATATCTAACTTTCTTACTTTTCTCAAACTATTCCTATCTACCTAATGTAAATCTTCACTTTCAAACTTTCATTATCAAAAAAAAATTGTGCTTATATTTATGATAATGCAAAATAATGCGTGAATAAGCACAAACCTCCCCCAAACTGTTTGCAGCAATGTCCTCACTGATGTCATCTGTTAATGTTTAAAAACTGTAGACTTGGAAAGAAAAGTTAGTAACGGGGACATGAATAAATGACAGTGAAATTCTCCCCAAACTTATTTTTGGCTCACAATTTTGTAAAAAATTATTTTCTTTCAAGAGCCAAAAGATTCCCCCCTTCAAACTTGAGTAAAATATTATTAAGCATTTAAAATTATGAGGGGGGTTAAAGTTATTGGTCAATATAAAGCTTTACAAAGACTAAAAGTCAACACCAACCATTCAAAGAATTTATCAATGTAACAATATAGTTGGTGGAAGATCAGAGATTTGAAGAAGTGGGGAGATAGGAGGTAGAATCAATCGGGTTTACATCTCGGTTGGTAGAGATGGAATAGTGATGGTGAACGAAAACGAGAATGTGAATGATTAGGAATGGGTAGAATAGTCACATTTTCATATGGGATAAGAAGAAATGGTGATGGTTCAACTCTTCGGGTGGAGGTTGATTAATCACAAAATCCGTGTCGTTTAGGAATGCGAGTTCGTCGATGAAAATATCTTCGAAACTTTCATCGATAGTCCGATTGAACGTTTCAATGTCAATAAGTGTCGCTCCAGAATTCAACACACTTGATTTGCCAAAAATTATGGAGGCGGGAGACTCGAAAAGCTCATCTACCTTATTCTTAAAAGAGTCTAAATCAAGTTGCCTTTCTAGAATTATCGAACTCGAAATATCGGAGTGTGATTTATCAAAACTCGATAGAATCAAAGGAAGATTAGAAGAAGAACCAAAGAAAATGGGTGATGAAATGGGTAAACAAATTTGTGTGTCGAGCATTATCGAACCAGATATAGGAAATGAAGGCTGAATATCGTTCTGCTTTTCGGTCATGCATTTATTATCAATTTCCAGACGCATATGGGGTTCGAGAAAAACAGTTAATGGTTCGAGATGATGTTCACACAGAAGTGAAAGGACCTGATGAATTGGTGAGAAAAATTCATCCTAAACTGTGGGTTCATCATCAAATATATCCCTAGCGTCAATATCCTCAATCAAGTGAAGGTTAAAATTCTCAGACACCTCATCAAAGGCATGGTTTTCAAGCAATTTCGGTTCTAGAGTGGAGGTGTAGAGATCACAAGGATTGGGTGTGGTTTCACTTGAAATAGACCCTTCACAATCGGACAAATCAAACACTACAAAGTCACACAACTAATCAAACCTTCTATCTTCAATTGGTGAATCATTTAGTGTACTTGATAGATTTGTGAAACTGGAGTTGTGGATTTCAATTTAGGATGGGGAGGTTTGATTTGGAAGGGTGTACTTCTCTCTCTCACTATCCAAATTCTCAATTTGTTCTATTACCGTATCATACATTGAATAATTTTGAGCTAGTTGTAAACTAGTTGCTCGTTCGTTGGGTTGTATGAGGGCGTCCATGGACGCATTCAATTCCTCTATGTGGCGGCACGACGCTACCCAAAATTCTTCCACTGTCCATTCAAGACTAGACATGGGTCGGTAAGGGGTTTCAGCAGAAAATTGAAATTCTTGTGGATAGGTAAAACTCTCAAATGACTGTTCAGAAGAAATGTCTAGAGAAGGTGTAAAAGTTGGGTAGGATTGATAGAAATCGAATGGTTGTGAAAATTGGACAGGAGTAGGATCAACATTCTGATAAGAAGAATATTGATATTGATTGGTTGGTTGGCGAATGGCAACAGATGTCATATACGCCGCAAAACGAGTAGCAATATCTTCCTTAGAAAGTGATGGTGTTTGTTGTCCTAATGGTTTGACCGGATTGAAACTTTGGCCTTTAGCCCTCGCCATATGCTCAGCGATGGACATGCGTTTAGGAGTTCCCTCACATGCTTTAAATAGAGTATCAACATAAGAAGATGTAGAATTTTGATGCGGTTGATAGGACCTGGAGTGTGGTATCCAACTGTTTCGTTCCGCTTGCTCTATCCGATCTCTTAAAAACATGGTAGAGTCAAAATTTTGACTAAAGCAATTACGAAAACAAGAAATATCTAGTTCTGGATAGCAAAGCTCGGCAAGAGTTCTACTATTTGGGTTACCCATTATAAGAAGGTGAAAATAAAAGAGGAAGGGAAAAGATTTAAGCTCTAGTTGGATTGTTTTGATTTGAAAGAAGGACTTGAGGGTTGACTCAACAAATCACGAAATGCACAAACAAATCCTAAAACTAAGGTTACCTAGGTCAAACACTAGACCGCTCCTAAACTTCCAAAGGACAAGCCGCAGGATGAATCTTCTACCACCTCTTTCTCGCTCCTGTGGCCTGGTAAGTGCCAGGTAAGTGGAAAGTATCCGCTATACGAATCACCGAAAATAGAGGGCCTAATTAAGTAACCACTTTCCTAAATACACTTGCCTAGACACCACAAAAGAAATGCGGATAAGCGATAGATTACCCACGACCGTCCTCTGTCCTATTGAGCGTGACGGTCCTTAGGGTTTGGTCTAGATATTTTTTAATTAATATAGGATTGTGCACATGCACGTTTAGTGATTTGTAGGGCCTAGGAAGGGTGATGAAATCCCCACCCAATCTTAATTTTGGTCTTGCCCCTTAAAGTCCGTATTAAAATATGCACAAACAACCCAATTACAAAACACGCAAAAGATTTTTGAGCGGCGATATTTTGCAAAGAATCCTGCAAGAAAATATATTATTGGATTTCAGATGAGAGATAAAGAGTTGAGGAATATACCAGAGAATTTTGGATGCACAACTCAACAGGAGAGTCGCGGTTCCACTGCAAAAACCCTGCTTATGCCGTGGTTCCGCCGCAGAAAGTAGGCTTATTTTTCTAATTTTTTCACAGTGGCCTCCTTTGCTCCTCTGGTCCTCTCTGAAGGTCTCTGAATCTTGATTTTCTCTCTTTAGTGTCTCCAGAATCCCTCGCAAAAATCGCACACTAATCGTTAAATATGCAAGTTGCGGTTTTATTTTATTTTTATGATATGGATCGAATAAGAATTCAACACAAATAGCAAGAAAAAAAATTACGCACGTATCCCCGAGAACGGCACCATTTGATTGATTCTGTTTAAGAGTGTTTGTAGTTAATAACCATAATCAATAACGGCATCACGTGTAGCTAGTCGAGATGAGTACGGGTCGTCCTCAGGGATTCGTGGAATTTCTAATCTTGCTTTAGACGAGTTGATTAGAAAGAAAGAAGAATTGAGAATAGATTCTAGATGTATGTTAAACGCGGATGTAGAATATATATATTTTTAAGATCTAGTTTAAATACAGATGTTGAATCTATAAAGAAGAGGCGTGTAGGGTTCGTTAGGATTTTGTAGTCATGGATGACTAATAAAAATTACTCCTTTTAACTTTTGATAGATTTAAAACCAGATAGATAGTGATGAATGAGAATTATGATTCTTGGAAGAAACTAAGGTTTCCACACTATTGACCCTTGTCCTTTCTTTGATCTCAATTCTTGTCTAGCCCTTAACAAAATAATTGTCGATCTAATCTCCAATCGCGGTCGAGACTAGCAATAAATTGGTAGCGTGCCCGATAAGAATGTTAACGATTCTTTTGCTAAAGTTTATAAACTTCATAAGACTTAAAATAAATTAAAATATTTTCTCATCCATTGTTCTACCCTAATCCTACAAACCCTATCAAGCGAAGAATTACTCGCACATGATGGAGATAGAAGAAGAAAGGATAGGGAATGAGGTCATAATGTAAATACAGAAATTAAATGCAAACTAATTAAACTAATGATCTACCTTTATTAATCAACTTCACAATTAAAAAACCTTCGAGTTTAGATTACAAGAGGAAGAAGAAGTTGCTCTCGATCTCTGCCTCGTAGAAAGTAGATATTCTGTCGAATCTCACGTCGCTTTATCACGTCGAATTGCAGACCTGCCATGGATCACTTGTTCTTTGACGGTGATTTGCTTCATGTAAAAGGTGATGATTTCTAGTTTTAGCCCTCGGTCTTATTTATAGTCACAGAAGATGCAAACCCTAAATTCCAAGTATTAAGGTTTGTTGAGAAGATCCTACCCACAAAATCCCACACACTAACTCCTTAGAATGGTGGCGGATCCACCGCATATTGCTTGGTTTGGCCGCGGAAGCGCGGTGGGATAGGGGAGTTAGGGCTTCAATTTTCTGGGGAGTATACATGTTGTCACGTGGAGATCTTCTAAATATCTGGAATTTGAAAATATTTCCTGAGTCTCTGCCAGCATTGATTCTTCGATTTTAATTAAACTTCATCGGCAGATTTTTTATTCCCGATATCTTGATATACCGATCTCCTGACCTGAGTTCTTGCACAATATCTCCATGAATAATATTAGTAATATTTTTTATAGAGATATTATTCTAACCATTTGTATGATGTTATATGTTTTAAAGAATCTTGATTAGAATATTTGATATGATATGCATAATAAAAATATTATATAAATATTATATGCATATATTTTCCTTTATAATGTTAATTATAATATACAAATATATGGTAAATAGTATTTTGCAGATAAACCCCAAATATGTTCTATATTTATAATAAACACCTTTAGATATTTAAGAAAAGTAAGAAAAATGTTATATCAAATGCGCGATATTTTCGACTGAACAAATACCGAGGAAGATGAAGAAATAGTCTACTCGGAGCAACCCCAAAAAGAAAACAATAAGACTAGATCATCTACTCCTATCTTGGTCTTTGGCAACGACTCAGAAGATGGGGACAACGCAGTGTTCTCCGTCCGCCCGTCAATACAAACTTTTGCCGGAACGGATCAGAGTCTACAAATTACAATGGCTCCGTCTCGACATTACAATGAACTTGATGCACTCCATACATACAGCGTACAAGAAGTGCAAACTTTCTATGTGCCTCCCAGGAGAAGAGGTGAAAAGGCGATCCTCTTCTACCTACGGAGAATAAAGTAGAAAAAGAAGCCTGGCAAGGTGCCGATTTTGCATTCGACGGGCTTCAACCCATCCGTATGCCAAAATATTACGCAGAGAGATTGAAAAGGCTGTTAAGATGCCAAGGTGTGCCCCTTGAACAAACTGTTCAACAAGCCCAATTCAATAAAAAGATTTTGGATATTCCTGAGACTCGGCGAAAGATGCCCAACGAGAAAATGGAGACAACCGGTCTCGGATACATTCGGTTTAAGAAACAGGAGAAGATCCACAGTTTCTGCGTCGTAAACAGCTCCAATGAAGCGGAAAACGCTCTTCCAAATAGTCGTTACATCAAATCGGAGCAAACTCATGTTCTAAAAATGTCAAGTCCGTCGCTGGAAGAACAAATTGACAGGTTAATAAAAGAAGCTTGTCAAACAAACCGGGACAATCATAGCCGCGAAATGGCCATTTATGAAAAGACCAGGATGCAGCGTCTAAGTCAGCAATCTGTAGAGAAGATAGACTATAATGCTCTTCATCCCCGATCCACTGTATGTTCGCGAAATGGGAAAATCCCAAAACGGAGGCAAAAACAGGGCAAGGAATGCAAACAATGTTCGAAAACAAAAAAGCGGATCCAAGATGCCGTGCAATCGAGAAAAACTCGATTGGAGCCCGTCCTGTATAAAGAAGATGGGTCGGGAATATTCTTTCCCTCAAGACATGACAAAGAAAATATTCAACCTTGTCACGAAGCACCAAATGATGACATTTCCAGAGTCTCAGCACCCCGAACAAATAAACGAGGTCCATTATCTGGATTATTGCTCCTATCACCAAGTAATAGGTCATCTCCTTGGAAACTACTTCACCTTTAAAGACTGGGTAGAAGACCGGTATTAATAAGGCAGGTTCGCTTTATCCGACAGCTGGAGGGTAATCCCGCCACAAAAACATGAGCCAAAGAGAACCTATACCGTGAGAATAGGACCAGCTCAACATCAAGAATGGAAGCGAACTCGTACCTGCCATATGATAACACTCTCAAAAGAGGGAGGGCACGAGACTATGGATGACCTCCAGACGTGCTTCGCAAATAAAGACGACGAAGGGGTGATCTTAGAGTTTCCACCAGCACCAAAAGAGCTGGAAGATGGGATACATTTTACGGCGGACAACCTAAGAAATATTGACTTAGGGACGGAAAATGATCTGAGACCAACATTCGTCAGTGAACTGCTATCTAAAAAGCAGGTGGCCACGTTAAAAGACGCGCTCATGCAGTATAAAGACTGCTTCGCATGGTACTATTTCAAGATGCTGGGTCAAGATCCAAAAATAGCGGTGCATAAAATGGCCATATCGCCGGACATAAAGCCAGTCAAACAGGTGCCAAGAAGGAAGCGACTTGAACTTGATATGAGTATCAACGCTCTAAAGTCAAGAAACTAATCGACTCCAGTTTCATTCAAGAAGTTTAATATCCCGACTGGATCACTAATATCGTTCCGGTGATGAGGAAAAATGGGACAGTCCGCATCTGCGTGGACTTTTGGGACCTCAACAAAGCTTACCTGACGGATGACTTCCCAGTACCTGTTACCGAGCTGATAATTGATAACACGTCTGCCTATGAGATCTTCTCCTTCATGGATGGATCTTCAAGATTCAACCAAATAAAAATGCATCCAGAAGACCAAAAGCATACTGCCTTCCGGACCCCATTAGGAATATTCTGTTATAAGGTGATGCCCTTCAGCCTAAAAAAATGCTGGCGCTACCTACCAGAAGGCCATGACAAAGATCTTTGATGACCTCATACATGAGATCGTCAAATTCTATATCGACGACTTTGTGGTAAAGAGTAAATCTCACGTGGAACATTGGGAACATCTGAAGATAGTGTTCCGACGTCTTCGGAAGTATAATCTGAAGATGAATCCTCTAAAATGCGCGTTTGGAGTCTCCTCTGGCAAATTCCTAGTATTCATCATACGTCACCGTGGTATCGAAATCAATCCCTCAAAGATCAAGGCAATTATGGAAATGCCCATGCCAAGGACCCTCAAACAACTATGGTCTCTCCAAGGGAAGCTCGCATATATCCGGCGGTTCATAGCTAACCTCTCCAGAAAATGTCGTCCCTATAGTCATTTGATGAAGAAGAGGACCCTATTCTTCTGGGATTAAAAGTGTCAAAATTCATTGGACGAAATCAAACAATACCTGCAAAATCCGCCAGTACTAACTGCTCCGGTTAAAGGAAAACCCCTTATCCTATATACAACGGCCCTTGAGGGTTCTCTATGCGCATTGTGGGCACAAGAGAACGATCAAGGAATGGAGAGAGCTCTATACTATTTAAGTCGAGTTCTCATGGGGGCAGAAAACAACTATTCCCTCATCGAAAAGTATTGCCTTGCGCTGATCTTTGCAATAAAAAAGTCAGACATTACACCTTGGCATACGAGTTCCATCTTATATCAAAGGTGGATCCACTCAAATATTTAATGTCAAATGCCATACTAACAGGGAGGCTTGCCAAATGGGCCCTCCTCCTGATGAAGTTCTCGATAACGTATCGACCTCTTAAAGCAGTGAAAAGTCGGGCCATAGCTGACTTTCTAGCAGAGCATCCAATACCAGCCGACTTCCCTTTAAATTGCAAATTGTCAGTTGAACATGTGTTCAATGCAATCGAAGAAGAGAAAGAAGAAAATGATTCCCAATGGGAACTCTACTTCGATGGAGCATCTTACATGAAGCAACGAAAGTAAAATACCCGATAATCAAAGCCGGGGTGGGCCTTATCTTCATGACTCCACAAGAAGAAATATTGCGTTACGCTCTCTCCTTAACAGAGCCAAGGACTAATAACAAGGCTGAATACGAAGCTTTGATAGCAGGCTTAGAGATCGCTATCGACATGGGAATCAAAGACCTCCTCATATATGGAGACTCCCAACTGATTATTAACCAAGTAAATGGCGACTATCAGACATGCAAGACAGAGCTGATAAAGTATGGTGAAAGAGTGCAGCAACTGCTGACACAAATCCCTTCCTATACCCTGAAAAATATACCGCGAGCGAAAAACAGTAAGGTGGATGCATTGGCCAAATTGGTTAAGGAACTGACCGATGAAGACCTCGATGACGTAAAGATCAATGTGCAAATTGCAGGATTCTCGCGCCAACAAATATATCTTCGAAAGACCTAATAGTGTCATCCCAAAGAAAAGAGACAACCAAACAAGTAGCCCTTCAAATAGAGGACGAAAAAAAGGTCAAGGACTAGAGGGAAGTCTTCATAGACTACTTCAAATCCCAACGAACGCCCAAAAATGTGTCGTCTAGATATCAACTCATGAAATGAGGTTTGTCTTTCGCCTTCGTCAATGATACTCTATATAAGAGATCGTTCGACTGTCTGTGGCTAAGATGCCTGGGGCCGGAGGAAGAAAAGAAAGTCGTCCAAGAAACTCACGACGGACTCTACGGTTCTCATCAAGCCGAGCCAAAGATGAAGCTGAAGTTAAAAAGAATGGGCTACTATTGGTCCACAATAATTCAGGACTGTCTTAAATATGCGTAGCAGTGTCACTCATGCCAAATTCATGGGGACTTCATCCACCAATATCCAAATCCGTTACACCCAATAATGGCTAGCTGGCTGTTCGAAATGTGGGGAACCGATATAATTGGCCCCATTGAACCAGCATCGTCCCAAGAACATCGGTTTATATTGGCAACGACCGACTACTTCTCTAAGTGGATAGAAGCAGTACCACTAAGGGGGTGAAGACGGAGAATATCCTCCATTTCTTTAGAACCCATGTGTTCAGTTGAAAATATTGCACATTTGATACAACATTTTTCTTTACTTTTCTTAAATATTTAATGGTGTTTATTATAAATATAGAATATATTTGGGTTTATCTGCAAAATACTATTTACTATATGTTTATATATTATAATTATTATTATGAAGGAAAATATATGCATTTTATATTTATATAATATTTAGTTAATTAAAAGATGCAAAGTATATCAAATATTCTTAATCAAGTTTCTTAAAGATTTATTACCATATAAAGTGATCAAGATACTCTCTCTAATATAATAAATAGTACTAATATTATTCATGGAGATATTGTGCACGATTTAGCTCAGGTCAGGAGATCAAGATTTTTAAGATGTCAGGATCAAAAATCTGCTAAAATCGTAGAATCAATACTGGCAGAAACTCAGAAAATATTTTCAAAATCCAGATATCTAGAGGATCTCCATGTGTCAACGAGAGGCCACAGAAGAAAACCCAAACCCTAACTCCTCCAGAGCGCGGCGCTTCCGTGGCCAAAATTCCCTAATTGCGGCGGATCCGCGGCTTCATCATAGCCGTAGGATCTGAAAACTTGGAAAGTGGATCTTTATGGAAAGTTTAAACCTATGAAATCTAGGGTTTCTGATTTGAGGGCTATATAAAGGACCGAGGGCTAAAGTTAAAACTCATCACCTTTAACACGAAGAAAGTCACCGTCAAAGAACAAGAGATCCACGATAGGTCCGCGATTCAACGTGATAGAACGACGTGAATATCAACGGAGCAAATTCTTCCTACGAGGCAGAGATCGAGAGCAACTTCTTCCTCTTGTAATCTAAACTCAAAGGATTTGTACTTATAACGTTGATTAATAAAGGTAGATCATTAGTTTAATTATTTTGCATTTATTTTCCGCATTTACATTATAATTTCCTTCTCTATCTTCTCTTCTATCTCAACCATGCGTGAGTAATTCCTAGTTTGCTAGGGTTCGTAGGATTAGGGTAGATCAATGGATGATAAAATCCATTAACTTCTTTTACATCTTATAAAGTTTATAAACATTATCAAAAGAATCGTTAACATCCTTATCGGGCGCGCTACCAATTTATTGATAATCTCGACCGCGATTTGAGATCAGATTAACAATTGTTTTGGTATAGACTAGACATGAATAGAGGTCAATGAAAAGATAAGGGTAAAGAGTGGAGAAACCTTAGTTTCTTCCGAAATAACCATAATTTTCATTCATCACTATCGATCTAGTTTTAAATCTATTAAAAGATAAAAGGAGTCATCTTTATTTAATCATCCATTACTACTAAATTCTAACAAACCCTATAAGCCCTCTTCTTATATATTCTACATCCGTGTTCAACATAGATCTAAAATCACTCTCTCCTTCTTTCATTCAACTCATCTAAAGTAAGATTAAAAGTTCAACGCATTCCTGAGGAAGACCCATACTCATCTCGGCTAGCTACATGCGACACCGTTAGTGATTACGGTTACTACTACAAACACTTTTTTCACATTAATCACCATGTCATCTATCGGTTCGGACTCCGCGACGAATTATCTTGGATAATGGGCTAGCTTATAGAAGCCATAAAATAAGCCGCTTCGCACACCAACATAAAATAAATTGGAGATACTCTTCAGTCTATAATTCTCGGGCCAACGATCTAGCTGAAGCTTTCCACAAGACCTTGATAAAGATTATAAAGAAAACAATGTCCAGAAACAAAAAGGATTGGCACGAAAGTTTGCAACTCAAGTCCCACGGCAAACAGTTGGGCACCTACGGCGAAACTACTTTCGGGAGTTCCATCATCAAAAAAAAGGGGTATGTCCATAAACAAAAAGGGACACGGATGAAAACTCGAAAGGGCACCGTGAGTAAAAACAGCAAGACTGCCGGCGAGCTTTGTGAAAATCCGAAAGGGCGTGATCTTGTTAGAAATAAAAACCTGCGTGAGATCCTTACGACTCACAAAGGAGCAACACACTTAGGAACCCCCACGATTCTTAAGGAGAAATTACACTTGGGAGATCCTCACGACTCGTAAAGAGAATTTCCCCCCTAAGAGACCCTCACGGCTTATAGGATTCAATAGCCTTAAGCTACAGGGATCTAAACCTGTTCTTAAGCCATCATATTCCCCTAATATTGCCCTACATATGGTCCATTATCGATCCTTGTATACAATCCACAGGCATAAATAAATATATCCCCCACCAAGTTCCACCAATGACGAGAAATGTCTCCATATGGTGAACGACACTTATAAGTCCTCTCGACTTATAAGGAGAAAACACTCTTGAAAGATCCTTATGACTTACAAGAGAAAATATCACTTAGGAATCCCTACGATTCCTAAGGAGAAAATACACCTACAAGATCCTCACAACTCGTAGGAAGAAATACCTTTATGAGACCTTTATGGCTCATAAAGTCAAAAAGCCTTAGCCGACAGGATCCTAACCCTGTTTGCTAAACCACCTTTGTTCAAATCGACAAAGGAAAATGATGATTCGCTCCTAGCAATATTCCAGTTGCAGCGATGCTGATGCCAAGATTGGATCAGATCTCAAGTTCCCAACTCGCAATAAAAAGCGACGAGGTAAAATATTTTTAAAAAAGGCCGAAATGTTTTGGCAACTCGCAATAAAAAGAAGCGGTTAAAAATAAAAAAATATATAGCCGAAATGATTGGGCACCGCGATAAATAGCCGAAATGATTGGGCAATCGCGACTTTCACGATATGAAAAGCTGAAAAGATAGAGTATCGCGGAAATAAAATAAAATAAAATTTCCTCTGCCCTGCAAGTATGTCCGTATTGACTCTTGTATACGATCCATGGGCACAAATAAAGGAAAAGGGACCACATTCTCCTACCACGCTTTGTCAAAAAGAGCTCTGAATCTCGATGGCACATATACAACCTCGAGACTATCCCTGCGCCCCCCACCTCATTCCAGCAGGGGCAGACACAACAATAAAATAAATGTGAAGTAACGGCAAAATCCTAGCTTCAGATCTTAATAGCAACATTTAAAGCCAAGAGATCACCCCGGCATTCTTCTCATTCCAACAGGATGCAGATGCAACGTCAACAAAAGACCCAAGGATCAAAGCAAAAAATAGAGCCATGGCAAAATCCTAGCTCCATGTCTCGACGGTACATATACAACCTAGAGACTATCTCGGCGTTCCCACTCATTTCAGCAGGATGCGGATGCAACTATCAAATGAAATTAGAGCAATGGTATATCCCTAGCTCTAGATCTCGATTGCAATGCATACATCATAGAGATCACACAGATATTTCCCGACTTCAATAAAGAATCGGCACGACATCGTCAAAACAGAAGGAAAAAATGAAGTCACGGTATATTCCTAGCTTCGGGTCTTGACGGCAACTCATATAAAGTCTAAAAAAGACCATTGGAGATCATCCCACCCCAGAATGGTGCGGTTATGACTCATCGGAGTTCCAAATTGAGCCTAACCTCAAGTAAAAAGTATCATGGAAAATTCCTAACGCTTGCTTTTCCGACGGTAATATAACTTAAGGAGATTACTCGAAGACCTTTTGTCCAGCCCCCGAAGGGATCAGAGACACGACAGTCGTGGGGCTACTCGAACAACAGCTTAAAGACTGCATATCAAGAAATATATCAGCCAACGCGACAGTACCATGGACTAAAACCTTAGTACCACAAACCTAACGGACCCCTATCATAAAGAATGGGGGTTATCTACTTACAACGTTAAGACAAGTTTGCCTATAAACCCAAGAGAGGTAAACTAAAAACACTCCGAAATGAGTACATAAATTAGAAACTCCTAAATGAGTAAATAAACTACAAACTCCGAAATGATTACATAAACTAGAGAATCCAAAATGAGTAAATAAACTACAAATTCTGAAATGAGTACATAAACTGGAAACTCCGAAATGAGTAAATAAACTACAAGCTCCGAAACGAGTACATAAACTACTTCGCACCAGAGTGAGGCAATCAAGAAAAGGAAGGTGCAGATACGAAAGGGAAAGATGCTTTTCATTTATACTTCAAAACAGAACTACATACTCTTGGTGCGAAAAAAAGCGCATGATCCCAGATTTACAGTGGCAAGACACTAAACTTCGGACATGGATTTTCGAACTCAAAAGCAAGTTTGAGCAATGCACGTTCAGCCCCATCAACCATCTTTTTGTGCATTTTCTCTCGGATGCAAGCGTTAGGGTCACCGCTGATGTCCTCCACCCTCTGGTATGCTGATACTATCGTCTTTTGTTGGAAGACACGGTGCATGATTGCGACAAGATTATCTCGACATTTCTTCAATATCAACCCCATCATATACACAAAATGTACCTTATCCTCAGCATCATTGGGCGCTTGAAATGGCATAACCTCAAGGCGTCCGGTTATAGCTTCCCAGATCGACCCAACGACAATCTTCAAAAGGGTAGAACGGCTGGGGAGCAATCGGCCGTTGTAATCGTCGAAGCGACGCATCACCGTGTCGCATTTGGCGTCAGTAAACTCCTGGCCTTGACAGCGGCCTTGGATGCGAATCTCCTCATTAGAGATAATCTCTTCAAGTTCATACAGATGACCAGCCATGATACCTGAAAAGAAAAACCAGTGGAAAGTTAGCGATTAGTATATTAAATTCATTACAGTGGATCCCACAAAATCAAGATGATGACTCATCAATGATGAGACATACGACCATTGTGAGAATCCAAAAGGATTTTCATTAAATAAATAGTGCCCATTAAACAGTGGAATTAAAAACTCCCAATATTCTCCAAAAGGTGGGCTCTTTAAAACAGGCAACAGATTCAAATCTGTAAGAAAAATAAAAAAAGAGATTAAAACCCTAAAAATTAAAAAAAAATATACAAGAACAGCAAAGGGAATAAAATTCCCAAAGTTCTTAAGATCCAAGTCAGAGCCAAGCTCTGCAAAAAAAATGGAATTAAATTCCCCTAAACAGCGGGATCCAATCCCAGAACAATCCCCATGCTAAAAAAATTCATGGGTTAATTGATGGAATCAAATTACAGAACAAGTGTCAAGATTGACAGTAGGATAAAACCCTAAATAAGAGAATTAAAAATTCTCAACTCTTGGATGAGAACATTAAGATCCATGATCTGTAAAAAAAAGTTCTTTTTAAATCTCCAAGAGATCGATTCACAAAGAAAGAAAAGAAGAAAGCTATGCTCCGTCGAAACTGATAATGGACTTAAAATCCAAAACTAAGAAAATATATATGCTCAAAAGGAGTTAAGATCTAAGCTCTGTTCATAGTTCTTACCAAGAAATCTCGCAGAGTATACTCTGTTCAAAAGAGTTCTAGGAGACAGAGATCTAAGCTCTGGGAAATGAGAATTAAATTCTCAAAAGAAAGGAAGGTTCAAGAAAGAAAATGAAGAGATGGCAGTCATTTCAAGGGCCAAAGGCCCTATTTATAGGACGTGGGAGGACGGCTCAACTTCCTAGAAGATCATACGGTGGTAAAAGTGACACCGTTGCACCCACATGTGAGCCACGTGAGAACAACGGTAGGGGGCATTTGTTCCCCCAATATTTAAACATAATAAAAGAGCTAAGCTCTGTTAAAATTAATGAGGCAGGCCTCACATGCTCTCCATGAGGGCGCCGGCGCCGGCGCCAACCCCAACCCCTTAGGGTTGAATCCTATGATGGCGCCACACGTGAAGCTCACGTGGGCGCCAATGTGCAAAGCAAAGGAGCGCCTATCATAAATAAAAATTAAATTTTTAAGTGGCGTCCACGTGCACAACACGTGAGCACCGGCGCTCAAGTAAAATCAAGTAGAATGAAATTCTACATGGGGATATTTTCCTAAAAATTAGGATACTCTATGTTAAATAGAGTCGTTGGATCAAATATCCAACGGTGGTGATAAATTATCAAATAATAGAATAAAATTCTATTAAGGGAAAATATTCCCCTAATCGTTATAAATGAATAGAAAATTGTTGGATCAAAGATACAATGAGATGGGAAAATATTTTCCTATATCTTTCTAAATAAAGAAAGATGTGCTCTGTATAACAGAGAGCCCTTGGATTAAAAATCCAATGGTGATTAAAAATCACCATTTGACAAAATAAAATTCCGTATATGGGGAAAATATTTCTCTAATCTTGTTAAAAACAAGAAGACATATTCTGTAAAACAGAAATCCTTAGATCAAAAATCCAACGATGGGTAAAATTCTCCAAACAAATTTTGGGACCAATTAAATCAATTGGAATCTCTCAATAAAAGATTTTCTAAAAAACTAATTAACAATTTGCCTCTATTATATAAAGGACCCGAGACTTTAAGTCTCAAAAAAAAAGACAGACACAGACATATAGAGGGAACCCTCCATAAGCTTCTGCAAAAAAATACAGAAGGCTCTCAAAAAGAAACAGAGAATTTAATTCTCAATAGAGAAGAAGACTTTTTTCCTCTCAAACCCTAGGTAAAGAAACCACAGAGATCAAAACATCTCCTTTACCTATCATAGCATACCTAAGGGTTTAACCCTTCTTAAGAACTTAGTTCTTTCTCTGGATCTGAGATCCACAAGACAAGTCCCCTACAAGTTAAGAATTTAATTCTCATCGGGAAGATCTTGTTCTTGAGAATCAAAGATTCAAAAAAGAACTAGATTAAAAAAAGAAAGGAAAAGGAAAAGAACCTATCCTATGGGAATTTAATTCCTTAGAAAATAGGGTTTAACCCTAAAAGAAACTTAGTTCTTATAAAAGAAAAAGACATAAGAACATAGTTCTTGAAGAAAAACTAATCCTAGACTTTCAAAACAAAGATCTTGGTGTCATTAATGGTCAAAATACCATTAACAGAGATTCAATCTCTAAAAAAGAAAAAAAAACATTAGCGTCGCACGTGCTTCCCACGTGGGCGCCTTCAACAGATTCCCAAAACAAAAAGGAAATCAGTGCCTCTTGTGAAAAATACGTGGGCGCCCAAAACAGAAGGCCAGCGCCTCACATGAAATACACGTGAGCGCTGAGTAAAGTGCTTAGCACTTCATACGTAGCCAAAACGGCTGAGTGCTTAGCACTGATTGAGCAGCGCCCAGCACCTCACGTAAAAAATACGTGGGCGCCCAAAACAGAAGGCCAATGCCTCACGGGAAATACACGTGAGCACTGAGTAAAGTGCTTAGCACTTCATGCGCAGCCAGAACGGCTGAGTGTTTAGCACTGATTGGACAGCACCCGGTGCCTTACGTGAAAAACACGTGGGCGTCCAAAATAGAAGGCCAGCGCCTCACATGAAATACACATGAGCGCTGAGTAAAGTGCTTAGCACTTCATATACAACCAAAACGGCTGAGTTCTTAGCACTAATAAGGTAGCGCCCAGCGCCTCATGTGCTCCTCACATGGATGCCATACAAAAGTGCTTAGCACTTCATATACAGCCAAAACGGTTGAGTGCTCAACACTGATTGGGCAGCGCCCAACGCCACGCGTGCTCCTCACGTGGACGCCATATAAAAAAGTGCTCAGTACTATATATAGTCAAAATGACTAAGTGCTTAGCACTGATTGGGCAGCGCCCATAAGTGAAGGCTTCATATGATACCCATGTGAGCGTCAGAGCTTCGAACAAGTGCTTATCACTTTTGCATAAAAACAAAGGGGCTAAATAAGCAAAAGCCCAAATAAGAGCTTAGCACTTTTGAATAAAAAAAGGACTGAGCAGACTAATCCCAAATTGGCTAAGTCTCTCTGAAAAGTTTCTTACAGCAGAACCAAATGCTCTGTTATTGGATCTTAAATAAAAATGATCCTTAAAATTTTGCTAAATTGATCTTAGTCTCAAATAAAACTAATGTATCCTGAGTTAAAATAAATTGAGCCCAAATGCTCATATATTTAAGTTAGTTTTAATCTCAAAGTAGATTAACGGTCCTTAAATAAAACAAACCTAAATCTAAATATACGGATTTGGACTGATCCGCGCCCTACAGGCGACGAGATAAACTAGTCTCCGTATACAATCCACGGGCAACCAAAATAAACAAAAATACAACACGACATGAAGTGAACTGCTGGAGAAGAAGAAAGTGGTTATTACAACGCAGTAACGTAATTAACTGCAGTGGCTTGTGCCTGCAGGGAAGAGCGTCCCCATAATTAAAAACCCCTCACAAATGAGTGAGAATCTGATAAAGTCACGCTGCAACAGTCGCGTTTGTCCAAACCTCCAATATATGGTGCCATAAATCAACTTGGTATCTTCAAAAGGTGGCTGGATAAGTCCAAATAGCATCTGCCCCCAAATTCAGGCCAGACGTCCTGACGTCTTGGTCTGGTCTTTCGGCGGAGAACAAGGTCGATATCACCACTGTATATATTTTTCTTTTCTGTACTAGGATAATCTCGCGGTGGAGTGCTCGATTAACCGGGTTCTAGAGGGCAACGGGCCTCCATCTCATGGCGTTGAGACTGGAGTGCCTTGCTCTAGAATTGGTGGGCTATTCACTGTACTCGTAGGGCGTATAGGATGACCCACGATGGAGCGGTCAAGTTACCAAATTCCGTGAAGTGTTAGGTGGCCCATTCACCTTTTTGACTGGGGTTGCCTCCCTTTAGGAATTGGCGGGTAACTTGCCGCATTCGTAAGGGTCTTGGTTATACATTGCACAGGCTATCCACACTACCAGGGAACGTCGGGTTTCATTTGCGGCTCAAATGAAAGCCGAGGCTCCAAGTTTATCCGCTTTTCCATATTGCTTATCGCTTATCTGTAATGTTGCTTATATCATGCCCTGGGACGAATGGTTATATATATATTTATATATATTAGTAGATGTTGTATATGTTTTGCATCCGCTCTAGTCCAGCCCCCGCTCTGTCGTTAGTTAAGTAACTTAACGGTGCATCGACGGGGTCCTGTGGCGAATGCGGATGGCATATATGTACATTGTATTTTCGTTCTTTTCTGGTGTGATAGGTTTTAAATGATGGGACCACATTAATTTTGATTAATGGAAGGAAAATAAACCTAAAATATGTTGTCGGAACAAATTTCAAAAAACTATAGTCGTATTCTTTCGTTTTTCATAGTGGTATTCGTTTAGGAATATCTAGCACCTCATTCGAGGAGGCAAGAGCCTAGATCCCTTCACGGGGAGTGATCTCTTGAGCAAAAGTTTATGTTACGGTAAATTACTCGGTTTTCTCCAAAACCATTAGTTTTCAAAAGTGGAGTTTAAACCACTCCTTTTTCAAAACTATTCGGTTTCTTCAATAATATCAAGTTCAATACGTTCACGGTTTTTCGCCAAAAACCATCCGTAACCCTGCATTATTTCGGATAAATAGCATATAGTATTCAAGTGGTGTTTGTTGGCCAAATTCAAGCCATTGTGAATGGTAGCTATATGTTGCTTATCCGTAGCATAGATATATGCATTGGTTTAAGATGGTCGTACCGCCTTGTTGGCTAAAGTTTAGAGTGTGTACGGGTGAGTCTAAATCAATCTGGACAATGACGGGTAGAACTTGACTTGTGTGTTATGATTTGTTGGCCAAAGTCTAGGTTATAACCGCATGGGGGAAAAACCACATCGGGAGTTTCAAATATACAGGAAATTAGCTAGTGTTGCATACCTTCTGGAGTGTGGTGACTAGAGTGGCTTCTATCTAGATTATCACACGATGATAGTTGGATACCGATCCCATTGATGAGTAGGATTACTCTTGGAAAATATTTTTCACTTCACAATTAGCTAATCTATTAGGTGTCTAGAAAAGTGTTAACGGGGCTACGCCTCTATGGAAACGAGATTTATTCTAATTAGGTCCGTACGAGAGCATGGGGAATCTCTCTCGGAGTACCAACACCAACCTGGCTGAACGGTTAGCGAACTTGTAAGGTGTTAATGATCCTGACTAGTTCTCCTTTTAAGGTTTGAAGGAGAATTCGATGTAACAGTGGGAGCCATCCTGTTTAGATAAAATAATAACCAATCTAAACTTGCAAGAGCGCGCGCTGAGGGTTTACTTTTCTCTCTCTACCGGTAGTAACCATGTCACGCCTTAATCAAGATAACAAAATATATGACTTGACCGGCCCAAATTCTTATTTGGGGCTGGGGAACGTCGGTTCAGCTCTAACTTGCGACGAATGTCACGAGCTTGGGCAAGGGAAAAAGGATTACATGAATTCCTTGATGACCCTTACGAAGAAGAAGCATACTATTGTGTCTCCTTCAGATGTTCTTATTATTGAGAACTGTTTTTCGGTCAGTCCTACCTCCTGGGTACTAGATATCGGATCAGGATCTTATATCTGTAATTTATTGTAGGGACTGAGAAAAAGTAAGATGGTTGGACCTGGTGATATGTCTCTAAGAGTAGGGAACGGAGCACAAGTTGATGTTGCTGCCGTCGGTGAATATCACCTAATATTGCCAAGCGGTAATACTATGATTTTGAACAACTGCTATTATGTACCTTATATGTTTTACAACATCATATCAATTTCTTTACTTGATAAAGATGGATATAACTTTTTTCTAGATAGAAATTTCATGAACATTTAGCTTAATCGGGTATTGGTTGCAGAAGGTACACTATATAATGGTATCTACATTCTAAATCAAAACAAAATTTTCAATATACAAAACACACGTAAGAGGAAGAGTTCAGAAATGAAAGAAACCTACTTTTGGCATTGTAAACTTGGTCATATCAATGAGAAAAAACTATCTAAGTTACATAAGGATGGATATCTGAATCCGTTCGAATTTTCATCCTATGAAACCTGTCATTCTTGTCTCAAAGGAAAGATGACCAAATATCCGTTCACCGGACACGGAGAAAGAGCAACAGAGCTCTTGGGACTCATACACAGTGATGTATGTGGTCCAATGTCTATACATGCCAGGGATGGGTTCTCATACTTCATAACATTCACTGATGATCTTTCTAGGTTCGGATATGTGTATCTTTAGAAACACAAATCTGAAGTTTTTGAGAAATTCAAATAATACAGAAACGAAGTAGAGAACCAGACTGGTAAAAGTATCAAGATCCTCTGATCTGATATAGGAGGGGAGTACTTAAGCATGGAATTCCTAGAATACCTAAAAGAGAATGGAATTCTCTCTCAGCTTACTCCTCCGTATACACAACAGCACAACGGTGTATCGGAGCAGAGGAATCGTACTTTATTGGATATGGTTCACTCCATGATGAGTAGTGTTGAGTTGCCTCTTTCATTCTAGGGGTTTGCTCTTAAATCAGTTGCATTCTTATTAAATAGAGTTCCAGCCAAATCAGTGCCTACCACCTCATATGAAATATGGAGTGGAAAGAGTCCATATCTTAATTACATTAAGATATTGGGTTGTCCTTCTTTGTTTAGAAAGAAGAACCTAGATAAACTCGGGGCAAGATCTGTTTTGTGCAAGTTTCTGGGATACCCCAAGAATTCAAAGGGATATCTTGTCTACCACACCGAGGAACAGAAGATGTTTATCTCTCGCCATTTAGTCTTCATAGAAAGAGAATTTCTTGCAAAAGAAATTAGTGAGAGTACGATAGAACTGGAAGAAATTTTAGAACCACAAACTGAAGCAAAATATTTGATAGAACTTCTAGATTCAGAAGTACCCGACGAACCTCCGCCACTCTTCAGATCTAGTAGGATTTCTCATCCGCCCGAGAGATACTACGGTTTTCTCATAGACGGGGATCGAGAGGATTACATTTTGGAAGAAGATAATCCTATTAGTTTCAAGCAGGCTATTACCAGTAGGGACTCTGATAAATGGCTAGATGCTATGCGATCCGAAATCGAGTCTATGTATACCAATAAAGTTTGGACCTTAGATGTTGCTCCTTCTGGGGTAAATCCCGTTGGATGCAAATAGATCTTCAAAAAGAAGATTGGTGTAAATGGACAGGTGGAAACCTATAAGGTTAGATAGTTGCAAAAGGTTTTCATCAAAGAATAGCTGTGGACTATGACGAAACCTTTTCTCCAGTGGCTATACTCAAATCCATTCGGATCCTACTTGCCATTGCTGCCTTTCATGACTATGAAATCTGGTAGATGGACATAAAAACGGATTTTCTGAACGGAAGTTTGGAAGAGTGCATTTATATGGATCAGCCGCAGGGATTCGTAGACAGTAGGAGCAGCGGGAAGGTGTGCAAGTTGCTTAAATCCATTTATGGATTAAAGCAAGCATCGCGGAGTTGGAACATCTGTTTTGATGAAATAGTCAAGGAATTTGACTTCATCAAAAACGAGGATGAGCGGTGTATCTATAAGAAGATTGTAGGAAGAACTGTCGTATTTCTAGTCTTATACGTAGACGACATTCTTTTGATAGGAAATGACATTCCTATAATACAATCGGTCAAGTTGTTCTTGTCATAAAGGTTCTTCATGAAAGACCTGGGTGATGCCTCCTACATTTTGGGGATTAAGATCTACAGAGATAGATCGAAGAGATTGTTAGGACTTTTACAGTCCAGGTGTATAGAAGCCATACTAAAGAGATTTAGTATGGAAGATTCGAAGCGCGGTAATATACCCGTATTGCACGGAATCACCCTCTCCAAAGAAATGCCTCCAAAAACTTATGAGGATAGGGTATTCATGAGCATTATACCTTACGCTTCGACGGTAGGATTTATAATGTATGCGATGCTATGTACCAGACCAGATATAGCTTATGTGCTTAGCGTGGTGAGCCTGTATCAATCGAACCCAGGAGAGAACCGCCGGACAGCAGTGAAGAATATTCTTAAGTACCTGAGAAGGACTAAGGAACTGTTCTTGGTGTACAGTAATGTGGACCTCCAGGTGGAGTCCTTATCGACTTGAGCATCCAGAGTGATAAGGATGACATCAAGTCTATCTCAGGTTTTTTGTTTACCCTCAATGGAGGGGTGGTTTGTTGTAAGAGCTCCAAACAGGACACCATCGCAGACTCGACGATGGAAGCTGAATACATTGCTGCATACGATGCTGCAAAAGAAGCTGTTTGGATAAAAAAAAAGTTCATTGCTGAACTTGAGGTGGTTCTGTCTATTGTTGATCCAATACCTTTGTATTGCGACAACAATGGGTCTATGGCTTTAACGAAGGAACCACAATCCCATTAGAAATCCAGACATATCTTGAGGCGGTATCACCTGATCAGGAAGATCGTTAATCGCCGGGAGATCGAGGTGTGAAGAGTGGACACAAAAGCAAACACGGCGGATCTATTCACCAAGGCCCTCTTCAAGCACAGTTCTAGAGACTATTTGAGATGTTGGGTATGTGATACACTAACAACTGGCCCTAGTGTAGACGTTGGGTACTCGATACGCCAATATATGGCCTTAGTGCAAGTAGGAGATTGTTGGATATGTATGTCCTAGAGGCCATTATTGTATATTTATACAAGTGTATGCTTGGATATATGTATATACAGGACAATCTTGCTCGATATGATAGTATGCTATTTGGTTTGTCTTTATCTTAACATGTGCATATGTTTTATTTGTTATTACTTATCATTATTACATATTGATAAAGCTCGTAAGATCATTGCTTGACTACCAGCGTTGTGATGACAATCATTCTTGTAGGAGCTGGGTAGTCGATAAGCACATCCTTAAATGCCCCTAGTCGTGGGAGTATCGAGACAGGGCATCAATATTCCGGAGTAGACTGTAATATACGTTTTGAGACCCCGATGAGGGGCGATAGTTGGTTCCGCGGCCATTGGTCTTTGGCACCTAAGATCATATACAGGTGCTCACTGGGGGTGAGTACACTAGAAGGACTCACCGAGAACTAGCTAGATGATATTATACTAATCGTCGGATAGCAGTTCTCTGGTGACATGAGTACAGATAGTCTGTTGACTTGAGGTCGTCATTTGTCTCGTGTGAGTTCCCACTGTGCTTTGATTACTACCCTACCACGGCTCTACTGAGCCATGCAAATAGGTTTTAGTTGGGTACAGTCTCAAGCCACATGGAGGCAGTGAGCGATTGTCGGGGGTTCGTCTCTCCCGGTAAAGGGAGTCGATGTCGCGCTGTGTACGGTTGGATAACACCATAAGTCCATGGCCAGGGCGAATTGAGAATTACTGATAGGTAGATCAGTATATTCTCAGATGGTCTTGAGCCACGTCGGCATGACTTGTCAGGTTATTAGGGGTCTGATGTTTTCCACCTCCTAGACCCGACATGCGATACTCTCAGACGAACAGACCGGACTGTATGGAGATTGTCACAGATAGGCTCAGTAGGAGTTCGGATGAGTTTGCTCGTCGGCCTTCTTTTCGACAGGTACCTGGGTAGCCGTTAGTGTTGCAGACGTGCTTGTGGTTAAACCCACTGCCAGTGTACTGTTGAGTTTTTAGAGTCCCACACAGAGAGTTTCCCTGGTTCAGGCGAAACGATGTAGAGGCCGTATAATTTTACATATAGGGTTTCATTCATATACGTGTACTAGCTACACGTATTTTTTTCGAACGGATAATACTAGCGGGCTTAGGATTAAGCCGCATTCTAGTATTATACTATTGGATTATTTTTATCGCTTGGTATTGTTAGTTATATGTATGCCCTAGAGGCCATTACTGTACAAACGATGTATATTGTAATGGATACTGGGACATATATAGGGAGGACTTTCTTGCTCGACATGATAGTATGCTATCTGGTTGTACTTTATCTTAACGTGTACACTGATTGTCTCTCTGTTACATGTTGGTAAAGCCCTTAGGATGTGTACTTGACTGCCTGGACTATGATGCGGATCATACTAGTGGGGACATGGTAGTCTATAAGTACATCCTTGAAGGTCCTTAGTCGTGGGTGTATCGAGACAGGGCATCGATGCACCAGAGTAGACTAGCGTATACGCATCTTGACCCATATGATGGGCAATGGATGATCCCATATCCATCGGTGTTTGACATCAAGGATGGTGTACGGGTGCTCAGTAGAGACTGGGTATACTGGACGGACTCGCCGAGAACTCCCAGATGGTATTATACCTCACGTCAGATGGCAGTTCTTCGGTAACACTGGTACAGAGTAGTCTGTTGACCCGAGATCGTCATAGAGTCTTGTGTGATTCCCACTGTGCTTTGATTTCCATCATACCATGTCCAAGAGTGCATGCAAAAAGGTGGCTTTTGGGTACAGTCCTGAATCACATGGAGGCAATGAGCGATAGGAGGGGATTCGTCTCTCCCGGTATAGGGAGTTGATGTTGCACTGTGTTCGATTGGCTATAACCGGAAATCCCTGGCCAGGGTTGCTAAGATTTACTGGTAAGTGTTATCAGTAGTTTCTCGAACTGTTATAGACCTCATATCGACACGACTTATCAAGCTACTGGGGTCTGACGTTTACCACCCCTAGGCGAGATATGCGACATATCAGACGACGAGACCGGACTGTACGGGAGTGTTACTGATTGGATTCACAGGAGAATATACAGGCTTGCTTGTTGATCTTCTGAGCGCTTAATACCTGGGTGGCTGTTACGTTTAGCTGACCTCTTACAGCTTGTGGGTGTTTGATATGATCATCATCTACTGCCGGCGTATTGATGATTCTTTAGAGTCCTACACAGAGGTTTCTTGGCTCAGGCAAAACGGAGTAGGGGCACGTATGTGATATGTGCGGGACCGAGGATAATGCAATATGAGATACCGTATTCTATTCTCGCGATATATGATATCAGCCGGGTCATCGGATCAAGTGTTGATTCGATGAATCGGTACGGATAAATATTAGTCGGTTATAGCGATATAGCCGGATTGTCGGATCAAGTGTTGATTCGATAATTTAATGTATAATAATATATATGATATATTAAAATTACATTAACTAATATTTGCTCACTAAAATATTCTTTTTCTCACTCGGGTAATACATTGATATATATGTGATATATGTTAATTGTATTATTTTATTTTGTTACGATAAATATTATATATGTGATATATAATATTGTAACATGATATGATAACTAATGCAACATGTTTAGTGGAGTTTAAACATGATTAGGGTTTGGATTAGGGTTAAGACTTCTAGTTGATTCTAGAAGGTTTCTTTTTGTCATGATAAAGATATTTTGTTATGACTCATGCTTTAACCCAACCCAAACCCTAACCCTAGTTAATTCTCTACATGAGTTGAGTTGACCATGGTTGCATTATTTATCATATTAATTCTTTCTATTCATCACAAAAGGATAATGAAATTATTCATCTTCTTCTTCCTTCATCTTTTCTTTCATGAAAAAGCTTACTAGTTTTTTCAAAGTGATGAATAAATGTGAGAAAAAGATAAATAAAGAGAGAAAAAATCCTACTTCACCATCCTCATCTTCCTTTGCCCTTTAGATGAGAGTGTTCATTCAATTTTAGTGAGTGTTAGCTTGTGTTAATGAAACTTCAAGGTAGATCATCTTTGTATCGAAGATCGGAAGCAAGACTGCATCTTTCTCTTCGTGGAAACTCTCAAGAGTCCGGAACCCGATGATCGCAGCGAAGGGACCACAACACGGAGCTTATGAAGTGAAGAACCGGATCTACAAAGGTTGTAATCCCTCTCACTTAGTGTTAAAGTGTTTAGCATGTTAGTTTTCGCCTAATCTCTAGTTTAAAGATCCGTATTCGGGTTGTTCGGCACGGCTAATTTTTTAATCGGGCATGGTTGATGCCTCGTAGACTCTTGTACGCATGCCTAGCAACCCTACAGTGGTATCAGAGCCAAGCTAGAGCTTTAGGCGAAGTCTAGACGAAGTTTATAGTCTGATCGAACGCCGAAACCCCGACACGGAACCCTCTCTGTACATTTTTCAAAAATGTGGTTTTTTCTGAATTAAAAATTCTCAGAAAATTAAGCAGGAAAAACTAAGAATTACTGTGAAGTACGGACCTCTAACTCGAAAATTTGACCGCGGAACCGCGGCGAAACCATGGGTTTTGCGGCGGTTCCGCGGCAAAAATTTGGACTTAGTCCCTGAAATTTCATGTAATTATTTTTAGGCCCTTTCTTGTTAATATTTTCTGGGAATATTTTAATTCCACTCAAGTGTTGAGTTTTCAAGGGTTGTATTGGGGAATCGTTGATTCGATCAGATAATTTAACTTTGTTTAGTTTGTCTGGATAATTTTTAAAAACTGTTAAAAAGTTCGAACGGATATCAATAACTCACTTTTTCCCCTGTCGGAAAATTTTTCAAAAGTTGGATTTTTTCTCGTGTTTAAGAATGTTCTAAGTCGTGCAAGTAACGCGGTGGACCCTCTAGAAGACAACAAACCTTAACTCGATTATGTGACCGTCTTGAACTGTCTTTTGAACCTTTGGGTTTGGGGCAGTACGGCGTGCCACATGTGAGGCGTTGGCTTGACCCTTCTACGGCAGGACCATTGGTACTGTGGCATGTGATGGATGTTTTTAAACTGATTTCAATTATTGAGATAAATTGGGGAAATCTTGGGTGTTTGATTATTCGATCGGAAAGTTTAACATTGTCTATTTATCTAGATTGTGATACAATATTTGGAATCCACATGTAGTTATGAGATAACTAATTTGAATATTATAAACATAGCAGTTTAGTCTCAAATGATCGGTTGCCACGGAATTTTGATGTGATCAAAAGTCCGTCGCAATCACGTAGCGTGCGCGGATACTCGCCGGGTAAACTTAATAGACAGCTACGCCCCATAGACCTGACCAAGTGACTGTAGGAGAACCCCGTCGCCAAAAGCATCCGTTCGGGTGCTTGCGGCAGCGGTGTTCCGCCTTAGTGCACTTCGTCGACGGCATCCGGGGGTGCGGCCGTCTACTAAAGTTTGCGACGAGCATTCGATCAGAATGTCGGGAATCCTGTTGAATTGCCCGACTTGATATTAAAAAGATTTTTCGATAATGAGACTAAAATGCGGGGTTTATAATTGTTAGGCATGCGATGTCTAAGGAATTCATTTGGTTAGGCATGCGATGTCTAAAGAGATTGCGGATTCCAACTGTTGTAGTTTTACACTTTCTTTTCTGTGACCGTAAGCGTAGTATGTGGTGTATCGCCGGCTTCGTTGCTATACATCAACGACCATCGGGATACGCATACTTGTTTATATTGATGATATGAGATATTATGTGTTGCTGTGATATGTTATATTGGATCGTCGCGTTTTGAATAGCCGGGGGTTTTATATGAGATGAGAGTTTTTCTTTTTCATTCATGTAAAATTCATTTGTATGTAATATTCTTTTATTGGGGCACTTCTAGGTTGCGGAAGATGTCATCGTTGTATATTATTTACTTTTCCGCATTAGGTAGACCCAAGGCGGGGAGCACAAGTAACCGGGTTCTAAGGTCCAGTGGGAGACCATCTCGAGGAGTCGAGACCGGGTCTCCTAACCCTAGAATTGGCAGTGTTGCTTGCCGCTCTCGTAGGGGTCTAGGGATGTGGGTTTGGCTATTCATCGCGACCGTGGAATCCGTGTTTTATACAGGCTCGTACTAAAACACGGACGTCCTAGTATATCCAATATTTCATATATGTTTCTTCTGCTGCAATATTCTGTGATGAGATCATATTACTGCCTGTGACGAATGTTTATATTATATATATGAGATATATGTTATATTGCAGATTTCGTTTCAAAAGAGATGCTTGTGAAGCATATTAAAATGGAACTTCATTAATGAGATTAATGAAATAAAAGAAACCTAAGATGTTGTAGAAACTTATTTAATAAAAACTGGTAGCTCTAGTTCTTGCTTTGCATCGCGGTGTTCCTTGTAGAACATCCTGCACCTTATTCGATAAGGAAAGGGCGGAGATCCCTTCACCGGGAGTGACCCCTTTAGCAATAACTGGCAGATGCTACACACTCGGTTTGTCTTTTGATTGCTTCTATAGTTCTTGCTTTGCATAGTGGTATTTGTGAAATATCCTGCACCTTATTCGATGAGGAAAGGGCCGACGATCCCTTCACCGGGAGTGACCCCTTTAGTAAAACTAGAAAAGCCTCAAAAACACTCCATTTAAAAATCACTCGATTCTACAACGATATCAAGTTCATTATGCAAAGGGTTTTCATAAAAACCTGTCGTAGCCCTCCGTCATTTCAGATAAGGACTGTTTAGTATTCGTGCTGCGTTTGTTGGCCTTTGTCAAGGCGTAGTGTGCAGTAGCTGAATAGTACTTATCTGCTTATGCATATGATGCAGATTGGATTAGGGTAGTCGTGCGACCTTGTTGGCCTTTGTCAAGGGCCGTGCGGGTGGGTTTACTTCAATCAAGAAATGACGGGTTGAACTTGACTAGCAGCCTATGGTTTATTGGCCTTTGTCAAGGTCATAGGAGGCTTGGAGTAAAATATTATTGGGAATTTCAAGTGTTGAAATTTGCAATAAGATTGCATACCTTCTATGAGATAGTTGGATCCCGATACCCGCTGCGAGTAAGAGTTACTCCTGGGAGAGTTTTACACATTACAATTAGCCGATCAAGTAGGTGTCTAGAAAGGTGTTAACGGGGTTACGCCTCTGGGAAAATGAGGTTTACTTTAATTAGGTTCGTGCGAAAGAACGGGGGACCTCCCTCAAAGTACCGACACTGGCCTGGCTGAAAGATTGGCGAACTTGTAGCGTGTAATTAATCCCGGCTAGTCTTTCCTTTTAGGGTTTGAAGGAAGATTTGATTAAAACAGTGGGAGACATCCTGATTAGATATATTAGATAACCAATCTAATCTTGCAAAAGCGCACGCTGAGTGTTTTCTTCTCTCTCTCTCCAGGTAGCGACCATATCACGCCTTAATCAAGATAATAAAACGGATGAATTGACTGAACCCGCTTGTTATACTGAGCTGGGGAACGTTGGTCCCGCTCCAACTTATAATTGTTATAAGACAGAGCAGGAAATTGGGGAATACCAGATTTCCCGTGCCGCCCAAACGAAGAAAGTGCATGCTGATGCATCTTCTTCGGGTGTGTTCATTACATAGAACTGTTTCTCAGTATCCTTTACGTCCTGGGTATGTGATACCGGATCAGGATCCCGCATATGTAATCTGTTACATGGGCTACAGAAAGGTAGAGAACTGAGAACGGGTGATAAGTTTCATGAGACAGAAAACGGTGCAAGTGTTGCAGCCAAGTCTGTTGGTCACTATCACCCCATATTACCAGAATACATTGATTCTGAACGAATGTTATTAGATACCGAACCTGATATAAAAAATCATATCAGTCTCTTTATTAGTAAAGAAAGGATATAATTTTGTATTGTTGGATAATGTTTTGAACATTTCATATATCAAGAGTTGATCGGTTCAGGCACGTTATCTAAAAGCATTGACGTTCTAAATCAAACTACAGTTCTTAGTATACAGAACACACACAAGAGGAAGAGTTCATAAATGAACGAATCCTTCTTGAGGTATTGTAGACTAGGTCATATCAATGCGACCCGACTAGCTGAAGTTACATATAGATGCATATTTAAATTAGTTTAAATTTACATCTTGTGAAACTTGCCGGTCATGTCACAGAGATAAGATGACCATAGCTCTGTTTATTGGAAACAGAGAAAGAGTTAGTGAACTCTTGGGATTGATACATGCTGATGTATGAAGATCCCCTGTCTACACATGCCAAGACTGGTTCTTTGTACTTCATTAGATTCTCTGATGTTCTCTCGAGATTCAGACATATGTTCCTGTTGAAACACAAGTCCGAACCTTTTGAGATATTCACAGAATATAAGTTAGAAGTAGAGAACCAACAACGGGTATAAGTATTATGTCCTTTGATGAGATCAGGGAGGAGAATACTTGAGCACGGAATTCCTGGACTATTCTAAAGGAGAATGAGATTCTCTCTCAGCATTACTCCTCCGTATACACCACAGCACGTCGGTATATCGGGGCGGAGCAAAGCACCCTATGTGATATGGTGTGCTCTATGATGAGTACTACTGAGTTTCCTATTTCCTTTTGGGAGTTATGCACTTGAGAAGTTGCATAGCTATTGAATAGGGTTTAAATCAAATCAGTTGCCTACCACTTCATATATGATATGGAAAGGGAAGAGCCCATATCTTAAGTTAGTTAAGATTTGGGGTTGTCCGGCCTATGTCTGAAAGGAAAAATCCGGACAAGCTCGTGGCAAGGTCTGTTATGTAGAACTGGAAAGGTTCCAGCTATACAAATTGCAGCTGATGATTTGGTAGAACCAAAGGATTCAATAGTTTCCAACGTACCTCAGCCTCTCCGCCAATCTAGTAGGGTTCCTCACCCACCTGAGAGATACTTCGCTTTCTCTATGACAGTGGGAGCGAAGATTGCATCATGAGATGACCCAACTAGTTTCGAGCTGGCCATCAGGAGTGGGACTCTGTGAGAATGGCTGGATGCTTAGCAATCTGAGATGGAATCCTTATACACCGACAAAGTATAGACTTTGGTTGCTTTATCTGAAGGGTTAAATCCCCATCAGGAGAAAGTATATCTTGAGAAGATTACTTGGTGTACATGGAAAAGTTCAGACTTTCAAAGCTATGCTTAGGTCCATCCAGATCCTACTTGCCATGGCTACATACCATGACTACGATATCTGGCGGTTGGGTGTCATGACTGTTTTTCAAAATAATGTTTTAGAAAAGAGCGTCTATAAGTACACAGCCAGAGGGCTTCGTAGACAGTGGGAGCAGCGGAAACGTGTGCAAGATGTTTTATATGATAAAACAGGCATCGCGGAGTTGGAAAATCTGTTTTGATGTAGTAGTCAAAGAGTTTGACTTCATCAAAATGGTAGATGAACCTTGTATATACAAAAAGGTAGTAGGGAATATGGTGATGATCCTCGTAGAGTACGTGGATGACATACTCTTGATAGGGAAGGAGTTTCCTATGCTATGCTCGGTCAATCTCCGCTTATCACAAGGATTCTCCATATAGGATCAAAGTGATACCTCCTAAATCCTGGGTTTTGGATCTATGAGATAGATCTAATTGGATGTTAGGATCATCACTAGTTGTAGTGAGATGGTATTAATCGATCCTGGGGAGAATCACTGGAAAGGTTCCAGGGTGATAAGGACGACTGAATGTCAGTCGCAGGTATTGTCTTTACCCTCAGTGGAGGGACGGTATGTTGGAAGAGTTCCAAGCTAGATACCGTGACATACTAGACGATTAAAGGCAAGATACATTGTTACCAAGGATGCTACCAAAGAGGCAGTCTGGATATATATAAGTTCATGAGATGAACTTCGTTCCTACCATTGTGTGACAATGGAGTTGTGGCTTATGCCAAGGAACTACCGTCTCATCAGTAATCCACATATAATTCTTAGGCAGTATCACCTGATCATGGAGATGGTTGATCTCCAGGAAGATCGAGGTTAGGAGAGTAGACACAGAGGACGACAGCGCGGATCCACTCACAAAGGCCTTTTTCCCAGTAGAGACTTTTATGGGATGGTAGAGTATGAGATACTTCAACCGCAGCTAATTGTTGGGTATGTGATACTACAACAGATGGCCCTAGTGCAAGTGGGAGATTGTTTGTTATATGTATGCCCTAGAGGCCATTACTGTACATACGATGTATATTGTAATGGATGCTGGGACATATATAGGGAGGACTTTCTTGCTCGACATTATAGTATGCTATCTGGTTGTACTTTATCTTAACATGTACTCTGATTGTCTCTATATTACATGTTTATAAAGCCCTTAGGATGTGTACTCGACTACTGGGACTATGATGAGATCATACTAGTGGGGCCACGGTAGTCGATGAGTACATCCTATAACTGTTCCTAGTCGAGGGTATATCGAGACAGGGCATCGATGCACCAGAGTAGACTAGCGTATACGCATCTTGACCCATATGATGGGCGATGGATGATCCCATATCCATTGGTGTTTGACATCAAGGATGGTGTACGGGTGCTCAGTAGAGACTGGGTACACTGGACGGACTCGCCGAGAACTCCCAGATGGTATTATACCTCACGTCAGATGGCAGTTCTCCGGTGACACTGGTACAGAGTAGTCTGTTGACCCGAGATCGTCATAGAGTCTTGTGTGATTCCCACTGTGCTTTGATTTCCATCATACCACGTCCAAGAGGGCGTGCAAAGAGGTGGCTTTTGGGTACAGTCCCGAATCACATGGAGGCAATGAGCGATAGGAGGGGATTCGTCTCTCCCGGTATAGGGAGTTGATGTTGTGCTGTGTTCGATTGGCTATAACCGGAAATCCCTGGCCAGGGTTGCTGAGATTTACTGGTAAGTGTTATCAGTAGTTTTTCGAACTGTTATAGACCTCATATCGACACGACTTATCAAGCTACTGGGGTCTGACGTTTACCACCCCTAGGCGAGATATGCGACATATCAGACGACGAGACCGGACTGTACGGGAGTGTTACTGATTGGATTCACAGGAGAATGTACAGGCTTGCTTGTTGATCTTCTGAGTGCTCAATACCTGTATGGCTGTTACGTTTAGCTGACCGCTTGCAGCTTGTGGGTGTTTGATATGATCATCATCTACTGCCGGCGTATTGAAGATTCTTTAGAGTCCTACACAGAGGTTTCTTGGCTCGGGAAAAACGGCATAGGGGCACGTATGTGATATGTGCGGGACCGAGGATAATGCGATATGAGATACCGTATTCTATTCTCGCGATATATGATATCTGCCGGGTTATCGGATCAAGTGTTGATTCGATGAATCGGTACGGATAAATATTAGTCGGTTATAGCGATATAGCCGGATTGTCGGATCAAGTGTTGATTCGATAATTTAATGTATAATAATATATATGATATATTAAAATTACATTAACTAATATTTGCTCACTAAAATATTCTTTTTCTCACTCGGGTAATGCATTGATATATATGCGATATATGTTAATTGTATTATTTTATTTTGTTACGATAAATATTATATATGTGATATATAATATTGTAACATGATATGATAACTAATGCAACATGTTTAGTGGAGTTTAAACATGATTAGGGTTTGGATTAGGGTTAAGACTTCTAGTTGATTCTAGAAGGTTTCTTTTTGTCATGATAAAGATATTTTGTTATGACTCATGCTTTAACCCAACCCAAACCCTAACCCTAGTTAATTCTCTACATGAGTTGAGTTGACCATAGTTGAATTATTTATCATATTAATTCTTTCTATTCATCACAAAAGGATAATGAAATTATTCATCTTCTTCTTCCTTCATCTTTTCTTTCATGAAAAAGCTTACTAGTTTTTTCAAAGTGATAAATAAATGTGAGAAAAAGATAAATAAAGAGAGAAAAAATCCTACTTCACCATCCTCATCTTCCCTTGCCCTTTAGATGAGAGTGTTCACTCAATTTTAGTGAGTGTTAGCTTGTGTTAATGAAACTTCAAGGTAGATCATCTTTGTATCGAAGATCGGAAGCAAGACTGCATCTTTCTCTTCGTGGAACCTCTCGAGAGTCCGGAACCCGATGATCGCAGCGAAGGGACCACAACACGGAGCTTATGAAGTGAAGGACCGGATCTACAAAGGTTGTAATCCCTCTCACTTAGTGTTAAAGTGTTTAGCATGTTAGTTTTCGCCTAATCTCTAGTTTAAAGATCCGTATTCGGGTTGTTCGGCACGGCTAATTTTTTAATCGGGCGTGGTTGATGCCTCGTAGACCCTTGTGCGCATGCCTAGCAACCGTACAGGTATTCATATTTTTTGTAGTACGAATACGGGTATGTATATACGGTGGGGGTATTCTAGTAATTTCACTAGAATGCTTCTAGAAGAAGACACTTCATTTTGTTTTATATCTATTTATTTAAATAGATAATGGGGTGGAGGGATGAGGTGTATTAAAGCATGGATGAAGCATGGCTACTTGATTTTATTTATTCATTTGTTCTAACTATTCAAGCATGGTTGCATTATTTCTATTGGAAATAATGTATGCTTGATATTTTGAAAGACTTGGCCATTCTTCACTTGTGTTTTCATTCTACACTTTGTTTTCTCTTTTCTCCTTTGCTCTCTTCTTCTTCCTAAAATCATAACCCTCTCATGAGTTGAGAAACTATAGTTTTATGAGATAATCCAATCCAATTAACACTCTACATCTTCTAAGCTATCTAGATTAGCAAACTAGGTACTTTAGTTACCTCAAGTTTGAGGTTGGAATTTGAACTATAGACTCTCGGATGGATTGTCTTGGACACGAGGATGCCGACGACCAAGCTCGACCCCACGAATAAGGAGCTCAAGAAGAGAAAAAGAAGACCCAAAATACTTGGTTCATATAAGTATAATCACTTTCATAGTAGATTAATATCTTTACAAGTTTTTTTATCTATGGTTTACGGTAGATCTTGGGATTAGTCGGTGTTGCCGTCTTAAAAATTGTTTTTTGGAAATTCCGCCTCTCAACGAACCCAGTTGAGTGTGCGACACTGCCTAACACTTATAATTTTAAGGGTCACTGAAAAAAATTAAGACACCTTTGAAAATCCGAACAGCAAGCAAAAATTTAGAATTGTGAATCGGGAAATAATCTTCGATCGATACTTTAACTTCGTCAAAACAAGTCTAGCCTCTAGCCTAGCTCTGATACCACTGTTGGGGTAAGATTGAAATCTACCCTACTAATTTTGGAAAGAACAATAGGATTTTAAAAAAATCCCTAGAATGCAAACACACCACTACAAAGAATCAAAACTAGAGAGCTAAACTTGCAAACAAAAACAAATGAGCTAAGCTTATCTACTATGTGGAGAATACTCACATCCTCATGTTTTCTTCAAAATCTCCATTGATGGACTCTAGTTAGGCTCCTAAGTGAGGGGATGAGCTTGGTGAGGACCTTCCTACGCCGAAGATGATCCACCTGAGGGAAACTGATCCAAGCTCCAGCTTCGCTCTGAATCGAACATCAAGGAAGCAACCGACACTCCAAGCTTGTAAGAAATGAAGTGTGGGGGATGTAGGATTTATCACTTGCCAATATCTCTCTTTTCTTTAGCTCAAGAGAGCTCAAGAAAAAGCAGGAAGAAGATGATGAGAGGAGAGAGTGTGAGAGGAATGAAAAAAACACTTAGGAAAATAATAATCCTCATATTTCATTTTGCAACCATACTCAAAATTAAAATGGTGCATCCAAATTAAATTCACAATATAAAATTTTGCCCATTCCTTTCAACCATACTCTCCACCATACCTTTCTCCACCTCATTTCTTTTATGTTCAAATTAAAAGAAAACCTAAATGAGGTGTCCTCTTTCTAGAAGTTTTCCTGTATAAATACGGAATACGACCCTAATTTATGTATCGAAATACATAGACGCGTATCCGTATAAAAATACAAATAGCCAAGAGAGAAAATGAATCGTGAACATAATTCTAGAATATATATATCGAAATATATATATGTAAATTATTTAATCAATACCTGATTTAATAATCCGGTTTAATGCAAAGCCGACTAGTATTATCAAATGTCCGATTAAAGTCCGTGTATCAAGTTAACATATTTAATCGGACCCCTGTACATATCAACGTATGTCATCTACATCATATAGCCTGGACCGGGAAAAACCATTTGTGTGGGACTCTAAATACTGACAATACGCTGGCAATGGGTTTAACCACAAGCACGTCAACGGTACTAGCTGTACGTACTGGCTACCTAGGTATTGTGTGAAAGGAAGGTTGATAGGAAAGCCCGTCAAAACCCTTACTGAGCCTATAAGTGACATGCACCATACAGTCGGTCTATTCGTAAAAAACTGTCGCATATCGTGTGTAAGAGGGCGGTAAACGTCAGACTCCTAATAACGCAATAAGTCATGACGATATCAAGCCTATCACCATCCGAGAAAATACTGATCTGAATCAGTAAATCTCATCTTCCTGGCCAGGTCTTATGGTGATGGTCAACCGGGCACAGCGCGATATCAACCCCCAATACCAGGAGAGAGGAATCCCTGCAATACGCTCTTTACCTCCATCTGGCTCGGGACTGTACCTAACTAAAACCTGTTTGCACAACACCTTTGAGCTGTGGTAGGGTAGTAATCAAAATACAGTGGGAACTCACACAAGACAGATGATGATCTTGGGTCGACAAACTAACATGTACTAATGCCACCAGAGACTTTCTACCTGAAGATAGGGATAATACCATCTAGCATGATCTCGGCGAGTCCGTCCAGTGTAACTTATAACCTAATGAGCACCTATATACAATCTTGTCGACTGACTAACACCAATGGCTGTAAAACTGGCCATCAACCCTCGTCGGGGTCAAGAAACGTATACACTGGTCTACTCTGGAATATCGATACTCAGTCTCGATATTCCTACGACTAAAGACATTTAAGGATGTGCTTATAGACTACCCAGTTCTTACATATGCGATTGCCACAATAACTCGGGTAGTCAAGCATGAATCATATGGGCTCTATCAATATATAATAGTGATATGCTATACCACATAAGAAATGTATATAATGATAAAGTAAAAGAAGATAGAATATTATCATCTCGGGTAAGACTGTTCTATTCGTATAGGTCCAATCACAATCATCATAATCGCCAACCTGCGATTACAATAATTGCCTTGAGGGCATATATCCAACAAATGGGACATCATTATTCGAGAAACATATGGTCTTCAAATAGGGATATATTTGGTACATAACCTATTTGTGTATTAAAAATAAACCCGTAAAGTTGAAATTGAATTTTTATACTCGGATATTGAGAATTTAGCTGTTATATTTATTAAATTCAGATAAATATATGAAAAATATATATACTCAGAAAAAAATCACAATCGTACAAATGTGATCTTCGATGTTAATGTAACTTAAGCCAAAAATATAAAAAAAATATGAAGAATATATGTTCCTCGATCACAGACACACAAATTCAACACACGCAGTTAAAAACATCCGGAAGGCTTGTGATCAAGAGCCAGATGAACTTCAAAACATTTGAATTCTTTTATTTAACCTATTTTATCACCGTATATCAAATCCGTATGGTTGAATGTATTGAACTAGATACCTATATAGATCCCACAGTTCAACCTTGATTGGTTATATTGCATGTAAAGCTATTATGGTTGTTATGCACTAATTATGCTTGAGCTGTAAGTCCTATATAGGTATCTAGTTCAATAATTTCAATAGTACGGATTTGATATACAGTGATAAAATAGGTTAAATAAAATAATTCAAATGTTTTGAAGTTCATCTGGGCCTCGATCACAAGCCTTCCAGATGTTTTTAACTGTGTTCGTTGATTTTGTGAGTTTATGATCGAGGAACATATGGTCTTCAAATAGAGATATATTTGATACGAAACCTATTTGTGTATGATAAAACAAATCCGTAAGGTTGAAATTAAATTTTTGTACTCGTATATTGAGAATTTAGCGGTTATATTTATTAAATTCAGATAAATATATACAAATATATATATATATACACACACACTCAGAAACAAAATCACAACCGTATGGATGCAATTTTCTATGTTAATGTAGCTTACACCAAAAAAATAATATGAACATTTTTTCCTTGATTATAGACTCACAAAATCAACGCACACGGTTAAATACATCCGCAAAGCTTGTGATCGAGGCCCAGATGAACTTCAAAACATTTGAATTCTTTTATTTAACCTATTTTTTCACCGTATATTAAATCTATATGATTGAATGTATTGAACTAGATACCTATATAGGACCCACAGTTCAGCCTTGATTGGTTATATTGCATATAAAGTTATTATGGCTATTATGCACTAGTTATGCTTGAGCTATGAGTCCTCTATAGGTATTTAGTTCAATAATTTCAACATTACGGATTTGATATACAGTGATAAAATAAGTTAAATAAAAGAATTGAAATGTTTTGAAGTTTATCTAGGCCTCGATCATAAGTCTTCCGGATGATTTTAACTGTGTGCGCTGATTTTGTGAGTCTATGATCGAAAAACATATGGTCTTCAAATAGGAATATATTTGGTACGTATCTTATTTGTGTATTATAAAACAAATCCGCAAGGCTGAAATTGAATCTTTATACTCGGATACTGAGAATTTAGCCGTTATATTTTTTAAATTCAGATAAATATATAGAAAAATATATATACTCGGAAACAAAATCACAACCATACGGATGCGATCTTCGATATTAACGTAGCTTACACAAAAAAAATATGAAGACCATTTATTCCTCGATCATTTACTCATAAAATCAACGCACGCGGTTAAAACCATCCGGAAGGCATGTGATCGAGGCCCGGACGAACTTCAAAACATTTGAATTATTTTATTTAACCTATTTTATCACCGTATATCAAATCCATACGGTTGAATGTATTGAACTAGATACCTATATAGAACCCACATTTCAACCTTGATTTGTTATATTGCATGTAAGCTATTATGGGTGTTATGCACTAGTTATGCTTAAGTTGTGAGTCCTATATAGATATTTAGTTCAATAATTTCAACAGTACAGAATTGATATACAGTAATAAAAAAAGGTTAAATAAAAGAATTCAAATGTTTTGAAGTTCATCTGGGTCTCAATCACAAGCCTTCCAGATGTTTTTAACCGAGTGCGTTGATTTTGTAAGTCTACGATCGAGGAACATATGGTCTTCAAACGGGGTAATATTCGGTACATAACTTATTTGTGTATTATAAAATAAATCCATAAGGTTGAAATTGAATTTTTTTACTCGGATATTGAGAATTTAGCCGTTATATTTATTAAATTCGGATAAATATATAGAAAAATATATATACTCAGAAACAAAATCATAACTGCACGGATGCGATCTTCGATATCAATGTAGCTTACACCAAAAAGAATAATATGAAGACCATTTGTTTCTCGATCATAGACTCACAAAATAAATGCATACAGTTAAAAACATCAGGAAGGCTTGTGATCGAGGCCCAAATGAACTTCAAAACATTTGAATTCTTTTATTTAACCTATTTTATCACCGTATATCAAATCCATATAGTTGAATGTATTGAACTAGATATCTATATAGGACCCACAATTCAACCTTGATTGGTTATATTGCATGTAAAGCTATTATGGTTGTTATGCACTAGTTAAATGTAACGTTTCAGAATATTATAGATAATTAATTATTTTATTTTATTTTATTTTATTTTTAAAATATTATTTTAAATTTTGATAAAGAGATTTTTATAAGTGGTTAGGATAATTAAGTAAAAGAGTATTTAGTTTGTAACACTAGTTGTAAAGAAGGGTTTTAGTGAAAGTGTTAGTTTCTTTGTGTTATATTAGATTGTGTGAGGGTTTATGTGTTAACGTGTTAATCATAGGTTTAGGTTATGATGAACCTCACCCACAACACACCTTGGAATGAATCTCAAGCCCACACCTTCTACTTGCATGAATGCATATCACCTCTTCAAGGTGACACCTCCTCCTTCCATTATCAATATATATTCCTTATTTTGTTCAGTTGTCGCATAATTAAAATTGAAAACAAAACATTTAGCTTAGCAAGCCCTCTACCTCATTTAAGAAAAGAAAAGGAACAGAAAAGCTAATTTCCATGGGTTTCCTTGACTCAATCCCTCAAGCTAGGTATCTTATGTTCTTGTGCACCCCTTGAAGAGCTAATTCAGTTGATTCTTCAGTTTGGTATAAATCCCAACCCTGCAGATCTTAATTTTCAGTACTGTTTAGTATAGAGTTTATGATATCGGTAATATCGTATTTTGTTAGATTTTAGCTCTGTTTAGTATCTGCTATATTCTTGCTAATCTATAACAAAATCAAATAGTACAGTAGCCTTATAAATTGGACCTATAGTATACACTAGAAATCCGGACCTATTCCTCTACAACTCGACCGGCGAGACTTGAATTTTTCCCGGCGCCCCCGGACTTAGTGATGACTTGAGTGTTAAGGTTTTTAGAGTAGTTTTCTGTATGTCACGTAGGGTATTTGGTATACTTTGATTTTATTATATAGTCTGTATATAAACTTTGGAAGCTAATTACTTGCTTTTCGAAATATTTTTAAAATACGATACGGATATTTCATGTCACGTTTCATGTTTTCACAAAATATGAACAGAATGGGAGTAGCTCAAGTTATCCTAGGTTTATTATAACTGAAGATATTCTCTCGTAGCACATTTCGTACGTAAGTTCTTGTAGCTTTTACGTTTTCACCGTATCAGATTTTAGCCGCTTTTATACGAAAGTTCTTTTCGATGTTAGGTTTGACCGCGAGGACTTCGGAGGCAGCAAGAAAGAGAAAGGGGTTGATGGAATCCGATTAGATCACGACTTGTTCCGGTGAGTAGACTAAATATCTACCGAGGGGACATTGTATGGATGGCGTATAATGCCCATAACTAGAAGTTTGGTTATAATTGTTTTCCATTCATATTGCTTATATAATTAAATATAGCATTGCATATTATGCATCCATATCTATAAATTGTTGTTTCTTAACACTTGTTAGGACACTGCACTATTATCGATGAGTTATGACGCACTTGCACACACTTACAAGTCACACTACACCTCATCGGTAATTGATATGTCACGTACACACTTAGAACTTGCTATGTCACATATAATCTATTACACACTATTAGCATCATTAATAACTGTTGTTATGCACCTTTGTTATTATTGTGACTCATATCATATCTCACTTTCATTTGCTACTACTCGTACCATAAGACATATTGGATTATAAGGATTTCTGTTTTGAGTTTTATGCACTACTGGTTATATTCGACGGTTCTTCGTGATTGATGTGATATGTCCACCATGAGTTGTTTTTATGATTTGGATTTACTCCGAACCGAGTGGGGGGCTATACGGTTGCAAATTTTTACGTTATCCAGACTGAGTGGGAGGATATACAGTCAGATATATGGTGGACCCGGTCAAGACCGAGGGGCAGGAAAGCCACATTAGAGACGGGGAGCCTAGCGAGGACACTTGATACCGGAAATAGTTGAGAAATACGGCGGATATCTGGAGAATACTGATCGATGTTGCTGATTGACAGGATCGTTCAGGGAACGATGCCTGCTAAAAACAGAAGATTTGTGTCGGTGTTGGACACGGAAAAATTTCTGGATCGTATATAGAAATGATCAATATTTTGAAATACTTGATGAGATTTCAGTGTTGTTTTATACATACATTATAGTTACATATTCATGTTTCCATATGCTATCATACCTCATGCTTACCTGTTGTTTACTTTTAGCTCTATTTCGTTATGCTTACAATTTCAACTTTTAGATGTTAGTTTATCCACTTAGTTGGCAACTCACCTCCGTTGTGCCTTAGTTTCTTACAGGAGATGCATGGACGCATAGCAGCAATGCGGACACATTTGTCGGCTTTTATTGCTTGTCGTGCTAGGTAGGTTACATATGCAGTAACCACCTATTTTTGGTATATGTATTTTGGATCTAGTATCACTCCATCAGACCATGTATATTTGACTTAGAGTAAGACATACTTCAATATGTTTTGATTCGATTGAATGAGATCGACTAGTTATGTTAGCTTATGCTTTCTTTACTTTAAGCATATGATTCTTCGCTTTTGAGCGTCGTATTGTTATTGCGTGAGTTGTTCCGCCGATTGGCGTTGATTTTGCTTCCAATTAGGGATGCCACTTAATTAAATGTTTATATAACTTCTTTTATTAAAAATTACAAAAGAGGTGCTGTTGAAATTTTCAATACTAAAACCAGTTAATTAAATTTCATTTCTTAAAACCATTCGACATGCTACCTCATCCTTTTCATTTTAAAACTGTACTTTCTTAATTCCGCAAACAGGTTTTTGATCTTAGTTTTCTGGCTTACTCGGATTGTGTTGGCATCTTTAGTTGTCATACAATCTAAGTGTCGGTCATGCTCTAAATTCAGGTCGTGACAAAGTTGGTATCATAGCTTAGGATTTACCTTACAGAACCTAGAAGTGACATTGAAGTTAATAGGCTCAAAATTTCGTTATTTAGATTGACCCTTGGTTTGATGGAGTAGGTAACTTAGGATGAGTAAAGTATCGTACATATGTTCCGCGGCATATTTACGATACGATACCCAGCCTAAGTAACTTTAGGATGTATATCTTGATTAATCTTTTCATTGACTCTCTATTATTGTTGTTCCTGTTCGTACACCTTATCAACTCTCATTTCTTGTTCTAGTTGCCATGGCCACGCGAGCTTGGCGAGCTGCAGACATGGATGCAGCTCGGACAGATCCGCCGGTGATGGCGACGGACCCACAAGACATCCCGACGACACAGGGACATGTTGATCCTCCTCTTCCTGATAGACTGACTAGACTAGAGGAGGGCATGTTGGGTTTATAGCGGATGATAAGGCAGTTAGCTGAGGCCACCAGTGTTCAGAGACAGGTTTAGGCATCGACGATGGTAGAGCCCGTTGTACAGACCATGCAGACTGTCACACCTGTAGTCTCGAGGTTTATGGAGGTATCACTCCCGGAGTTCATGAGTTTGAGGCCTCCGGTGTTCACAGGGATGGACACAGCAGAAGATCCCCAGTCATTTCTTAATAGGATAGCTAGGATCAGTAGGTCCTTGAGATGTTCGGATACGAGGTCAGTGGAGCTGACCAGTTTTTGGTTGGAGGGACTTGCACAGACATGGTGTGAGTCGATGGAGAGAGGGCAAGCAGTAGATCTTCCTCCGATGTCGTGGATAGAGTTCTAAGATTTTCCTTGCTAGATTCCTTCTGCAGAGCGTGAGAGATACCAGAGCCAGCAGTTTTGAGGCATTACGGAAATCTGCGGATATGTCTATGGTAGATTATAATTTGCAGTTCACCTAGTTGTCGCGCTATACTCCATACTTAGTTCCCACGGAAGAGCTCAGGGTGAAGAGATTTGTGAAGAGCCTGGATACACAGTTGTTCGTTGCTATGGGCTCCCAGCTCTTCGATACTTATACACAGGCCATGGACGCAGCGATGCGAGTGGAGGAGCGTATGAACGAGACTACGATTGTTCCTGAGTCGAAGAGGGCCAGATCTATTGGTTTGGTTACTAGGTAGTTTGGTCGAGGTCGGGGCGGGTTCGTTTCAGGACACAGTGGTGGTCGAGGTTAGGCTCAGGGCCGGATGTATGGCTCGTACCTCGAGGAGCAGAGGCCGCCGTCTACATGTTTCGGTTGCGGGCTTTTAGGGCATTGGGCTAGAGAGTGTAGACACCATGAAGGGACTGTTGTTCCGCAGGCTGCTTTACCCCCTCCACCTTCTACTTCGATGGCATTACTTCCTCCACCAGCTGCTACTATACGCCAGACCGTTGCACCGCGAGGTCGTGGTTTTGCTGGACGTACTCAGAGGGGACGAGGAGACCGAGGAAGAAGACGTCAGGATGCTGGCAGGGGTCAGGCTCAGGTTTTCGCTTTGACTCCCCAGGATGCCTAGGCATCCAATGCAGTTGTGATAGGTACTCTTTCTGTGTGTTCCTTAGATGCGCATATTTTATTTGATCCTGGTTCTACACACTCATACATGTCTTCACACTTTGCACTTTCTCTGGGGAGAGATTCGTCGTTGTTAGAGTTACCGCTTGTTGTGCTTACTCCAGTGGAGGATTCTTTTGTAACCCGACACGTATTCAGGTCATGTTCCATACATATTGGTGAGAGAGATTCATTAGTCGATTTGATTCTTCTCGTTATGCTAGATTTTGTCGTACTTCTCGGTATGGATTGGCTGGCCACTTGTCATGCTTACGTTGATTGCCGGGGAAAAGCGATCAGATTCTGTTTTCTTGGTGAGCCGATTTTTATTGTGCAGGGAGACTACAGTGTTACTCCTGCCAACCTGATTTCTGTCCTTAGTGCTGGATGGCTCTTGAGAAAAGGGTGTCATGGTTTCTTACCATTTATTCAGGATGTGGGAGTCGCTGAGGTCCCATA
Source organism: Agapanthus africanus (assembly GCA_030015575.1). Lineage (NCBI taxonomy): Eukaryota > Viridiplantae > Streptophyta > Magnoliopsida > Asparagales > Amaryllidaceae > Agapanthus > Agapanthus africanus. Next base: position 133,086,112 of record JASDDO010000008.1, read on the forward strand.
GGACCATGTTCCGATCATACGGGAATTTCCTGATGTGTTTCCTGCTGAGTTACCAGGGTTACCGCCAGAGCGCGATATTGAGTTTTGTATTGACTTGATTCCTGGTGCGGGGCCTATTTCTATACCGCCCTATCGGATGGCCCCGATGGAGCTGAAAGAGCTCAAGAGTCAGTTGCAGGAATTGCTTGATAGAGGGCTCGTTCATTCGAGTGTATCGCTGTGGGGGGCTCCGGTCCTATTCATTAAGAAGAAGGACGGTAGCATGAGATTGTGTATCGACTATAGGCAGCTGAATCGAGTTACGGTGCGAAATAGGTATCCATTACCTTGTATTTAAGACTTGTTCGATCACCTGCAGGGAGCCGGCTATTTCTTGAAGATTGATTTATGGTCCGGGTATCATCAATTGAGAGTCCGGAATGATAACATTCTGAAGACTGCTTTTCGGACACGTTATGGGCATTACGAGTTCCTGGTGATGTCATTCAGACTCACCAATGCATCAGCAGTATTCATGGATCTGATGAACCGGATCTTCAAGCCGTTCCTCGATCGGTTTATCATTGTTTTAATACACGATATTTTGATTTACCCTAGAAGTCGAGAGGAACACGAGCAGCACTTAAGGGTTGCATTGCAGACTTTGAAAGAGCATCAGTTGTTCGCCAAATTCTCAAAGTGCGCTTTCTGGCTTGACAAGGTGGAATTCTTGGGTCATATTGTTACAAGAGATGGGATGCAGGTTGATCCGAAGAAGATTGAGGCGGTACAACATTGGCCCAGACCTGTGTCAGTGACGGAGATTCATAGCTTTTTGGGTTTGGTAGGCTATTATCGTCGCTTTGTGCAGGACTTCTCTCGTATTGCAGCACCTATGACCAGTTTGACCCGAAAGGGAGTTCCGTTTCTTTGGACTAAGGAGTGTGAGCAGATTTTTCAACGGTTGAAGACTTGGCTGACGACCACACCCGTGCTATCTTTACCTTCAGGCTCAAGCGGATTTGCGGTTTATTGTGATGCGTCTCGTATTGGCTTAGGTTGTGTGCTAATGCAGCACGGTAGAGTTATTGCTTATGCTTCTCGGCAGCTGAAGAAACATGAGCAGAACTACCCTGCACACGATTTAGAGATGGCTGCGGTGGTCTTTGCACTGAAGATTTGGAGACACTATTTATATGGAGAATCGTGCCAAATCTTTACAGACCATAAGAATCTGAAGTACATATTCCAGCAGCGGGATTTGAATTTGAAACAACGTCGCTGGATGGAGCTAGTCAAAGATTACGACAGTGAGATTCTTTATCATCCAGGCAAGGCAAATGTGGTAGCTGACGCGTTGAGTAGGAGACCTGGGGTAAGCTTGTCGTATTTGAGTTCGGTTTAGGGGCAGTCGGATGCTGATTGGCAGATTTTGTGCGATTGTGGTGTACAGTTTGATTTTACCTCTGTAGGCAGACAGTTTGCTCACGTTCGTGCTCGTCCACTTTTGATTGATCATATCAGGGAGGCACAGTCCGATGATGTACGACTTTCGGAGATTTTAGAGCGAGTCCGGCAGCTTAGGAGTACTAAGTTTATGATTGACGGCGAGGGAGTACTATGGTTTGGGACCCGGTTATGTGTACCCGACGTTGATGGGCTGAGGCGTATGATATTAGAGGAGGCACATCATTCTTCCTACAGCATTTATCCAGGGTCTACCAAGATGTACCATGATTTACGAGACGTGTACTAGTGGGAAGGGATGAAGCGCGATGTGTCTGACTTCATTTCGAAATGCCTGACTTGTCAGCAAGTCAAAGCCGAATATCAAAAGCCAGCTGGAGAGTTGCAACCTCTACCCATTCCGGAGTGGAAATGGGAGAAGATCTCCATGGATTTCATTGTGGATCTGCCCAGGTCTAGCAGAGGGTATGACTCCATCTGGGTGATTCTGGATCGATTGAAAAAGGCAGCTCACTTTCTTCCGGTGAAGACTAATTACGGGTATGCGCAGTACGCTCGGATCTACATAGACGAGATTGTGTGGTTGCATGGAGTTCCAACCTGCATTGTTTCTGATAGAGGCACACAGTAACCCATCGTCTCTGGCAGAAGCTTCATGATGCTTTAGGCACTCGCTTGAGTTTTAGTACTGTCTTCCACCCACAGACCGATGGCCAGTCGGAGCGTATGATTCAGACTCTTGAGGATATCCTTCGAGCGTGCGTACTCAATTTTGGTGGCAGTTGGGATCGTCACTTACCGTTGATTGAATTCTCCTATAATAACAGCTTTCAGGAGACGATTCGGATGGCACCATTTGAGGCATTATATGGGAGGAAGTGTCGGTCGCCAGTCTATTAGACCGAGCTGAGTGAGAGCAGCCTCCTAGGACCTCAATTGGTTCAGGAGACTACGGAGAAAGTCCGGATGATTCAGGATCAGGTGAGAGCAGCTCCGAGCAGGAAGAAGTCTTATGACGATCGTTGTCGCCGTAGACTCGAGTTTGATGTGGGAGATCATGTGTTCCTTCGTATCTCTCCAATGAAGGTTGTGATGTGTTTCGGGGAAATGGGGAAGCTCAGTCCCAGATATGTCAGACCCTATGAGATTCTTGAGAGGGTGGGTGCTGTAGCATATCATTTAGCACTTTCGCCAAATTTTCCCGATGTTCATCCTGTGTTCCACGTGTCTATGCTTCGCATGTACCTTCATGGTCCTTCTCACGCTATCCAGCATCAGACTATACAGCTTGAGCGTGATTTATCTTACACTGAGCAGCCGGTAGCTATTCTAGATCGGCAGGAGAAGAAACAGAGATCAAGAGTACTTCCATCTGTAAAGGTTCTTTGGCGAGGACCAAATAGTGAAGAAGTCACTTGGGAGGCCGAGGATGCGATACGGAAGAAATCCCCACATCTTTTTGAAGGTACGTGTGCTTAAGATTTAAATTCGGGGACCGAATTTTCTTTACGGGGAATATTGTAATGTTTCGGAATATTATAGATAATTAATTATTTTATTTTATTTTATTTTATTTTAAATTTTGATAAAGAGATTTTTATAAGTGACTAGGATAATTAAGTAAAAGAGTATTTAGTTTGTAACACTAGTTGTAAGGAAGGGTTTTAGTGAAAGTGTTAGTTTCTTTGTGTTATATTAGATTGTGTGAGGGTTTATGTGTTAATATGTTAATCATAGGTTTTGGTTATGGTGAACCTCACCCACAACACACCTTGGAATGAATCTCAAGCCCACACCTCCTACTTGCATGAATGTATATCACCTCTTCAAGGTGACACCTTCTCCTCCCATTATCAATATATATTTCCTTATTTTGTTCAGTTGTCACATAATTAAAATTGAAAACAAAACATTTATCTTAGCAAGCCCTCTACCTCATTTAAGAAAAGAGAAGCTAAGTTCCTTGTGTCTCCTTGACTCAATCCCTCAAGCTAGGTATCTTGTGTTCTTGTGCACCCTTTGAAAAGCTAATTCAGTTGATTCTTCAGTTTGGTATAAATCCCAACTCTGCGGATCTTAACTTTCTATACTGTTTAGTATAGAGTATATGATATCGGTAATATCGTATTTTGTTAGATTTTAGCTCTGTTTAGTATCTGCTATATTCTTGCTAATTTATAACAAAATCAAATAGTACAGTAACCTTATAAATTGGATCTAGAGTGGACTAGAAACCCGGACCTATTCCTCTACAACTCGACCGGCGAGACTTGAATTTTTTCCGGCGCCACCAGACTTAGTGATGACTTAGGTGTTGAGGTTTTTAGAGTAGCTTTCTGTATGTCATGTAGGGTATTTGGTATACTTTGATTTTATTATATAGTCTGTATATAAACTCTGGAAGCTAATTACTTGCTTTTGGTAATATTTTTAAAATATGATACGGATATTTCGTGTCACGTTTCATGTTTTCACAAAATACGAACAGAATGGGAGCAACTCAGGTTAGCCGAGGTTTTATATAACTCACGATATTCTCACGTAGCACGTTTCGTACGTAAGTTCTTGTAGCTTTCACGTTTTAGCCGTATCGGATTTTAGCCGCTATTATACGAAAGTTATTTTCGATGTTAGGTTTGACCGCGGGGACTTCGGAGGCAGTAAGAAAGGGAAATGGATTGATGGATTCCGATTAAATCATGACTTGTTCCGGTGAGTACACTAAATATCTACCGGGGGGGCATTGTATGGATGGCGTATAACGCCCGTAACTAGAAGTTTGGTTATGATTTTTTTCCATTCATATTGCTTATATAATTAAACATAGCATTGCATATTGTGCATCCATACCTATAAATTGTTATTTCTTAACACTTGTTAGGACACTGCACTATTATCGATGAGTTATGACGCACTTGCACACACTTATAAGTCACACTACACCTCATCGGTAATTGATATGTCACGTACACACTTAGAACTTGCTATGTCACATATAATCTATTGCACACTGTTAGCATCATTAATAACTGTTGTTATACACCTTTGTTATTATTGTGACACATATCATATCTCACTTTCATTTGCTACTACTCGTACCATAAGACATATTGGATTATAAGGATTTCTGTTTTGAGTTTTATACACTACTGGTTATATTCGACAGCTCTTGGTGATTGATGTAATATGTCCACCATGAGTTGTTTTATGATTTGGATTTACTCCGAACCGAGTAGGTGGCTATACGGTTGCGGATTTATATATTATCCAGACTAAGTGGGTGGGATATACAGTCGGATACATGGTGGACCCAGTCGAGACCGAGGGACAGGAAAGCCGCATTAGAGGCGGGGAGCCTAGCAAGGACACTCGATACCGAAAATAGTTGTGAAACACGGCGGATATCTGGAGGATACCGACCGATGTTGCTGATTGACAGGATCATTCAGGGACGATGCCTGCTAAAAACAGAAAATTTGTGTCGGTGTTGGACAAGGAAAAATTTGTGGATCGTATATGGAAATGATCGATATTTTGAAATACTTGATGAGATTTCAGTGTTGTTTTATACATGCATTATAGTTACATATTCATGTTTCCATATGCTATCATACCTCATGCTTACCTGTTGTTTACTTTTAGCTCTATTTCGTTATGCTTACAATTTAAACTATTAGATGTTAGTTTATTCACTCAGTTGGCAACTCACCCCCGTTGTGCCTTAGTTTCTTGCTGGAGACGCGTGGACGCATAGCAGCAGTGCGTACACACTTGTCATCTTTTATCGCTTGTCTTGTTAGGTGGGTTACATATGCAGTAACCGTCTATTTTGGTATATGTATTTTGGATCTAGTATCACTCCATCAGACCCTGTATATTTACTTAGAATGAGGCATACTTGTATATGTTTTGATTCGATTGAGTGAGATCGACTAGTTATGTTAGCTTATGCTTTCTTTATTTTATGCATATGATTCTTCGCTTTTGAGCGTCGTATTGTTTTTGTATGAGTTGTTCCGCCGATTGGCGTTGATTTTGCTCCTAATTAGGGATGACACTTAATTAAATGTTTATATAACTTCTTTTATTAAAAATTACAAAGGAGGTGCTATCGAAATTTTCAATACTAAAACCAGTTAATTAAATTTCATTTCTTAAAACCATTCGACATGCCACCTCATACTTTTCATTTTAAAACTATACTTTCTTAATTCCGCAAACAGGTTTTTGATCTTGGTTTTCTGGCTTACTCGGATTGTGTTGGCATCTTTAGATGCCATACAATCTAAGTGCCGGTCACGAACCAAATTCAGGTCGTGACATAGAAACAAAATTACAACCGTACGGATGCGATCTTCGATGTTAATGTAGCTTACACAAAAACAAAATATTATGAATACCATTTGTTCGTCGATCATATACTCAAAAAACTCAACACACACAGTTAAAATCATCTGGAAGGCTTATGATCGAGGCCCAGATGTTTTACCATCCGTCTCGAACATAAGCTATGTTAATATCCGTACGGTTGTAATTTTTAGTACGTTTGATATGTTGACATCGCAAATCATAAGCTTTTCAGATGATTTATTCTATGTGCATTAATTTTGTAAATTACGTTCCAAAAATCCATCTTCATTACTCACAAGAAAAACCTGTAACCATACCGGGGCTTCCATATAATATTAAAAAAATAGATACACTCCAAAAAAATAGAATATAATCTCATCCTAATGGCAATGCAGTTTTTTTTTTGACCCAAGAATAATAAAAGTACATAGAATATAATCAACTATTTTCTTTTTCTCCTCATATCGACAGCTTAAATTTAATGCTATGTACTATCCTCTTACATGCTCATCATCCTTGTGTTATCAATCTTCTCTTTCTCTCCCCTTGTTTTGAAAATTTTGGATGTTTTTTTTGCGCCAATCAAAAAATTTCAATTCCAAGCATTCTATTTCCTCGATAAATACAGTCATTCACAAATATAGATAAACTTCACTTATAAACCTAGAGACCAACTTAAAGGAGAAAACTAACATATGGATATGAGAAAGTTCCATTTTCAACATAAGATGATTTATTAAAAAGAAAACTCACATTTATAAAGAAAGTTCCACTTATAAAACAAACAGTTCCACATAAAGTAAAAAATTACCACGTCGAGTTTTGAAAGTTACACTTTTAACTTCAAAGTATTTTTAAAAATAGCATTCCCATTTAGACATAAATTCTACTTATAACACTGAAAGTCCCACTTATAAATAAATAACTCCTACTTAAAGAGTGAACGTCCCACATTGAATAATTTGAACTGGAATTCTTTTTAAAACGTATAAGTCCCAATTGAAAACTGACATGACGTCACATTCTTCTGACTCGTGTTAAGAAAGTTACACTTTTATTATTTGTAAGTTCCAAGTTCCAACACAAATTAAGAAAGCATACTTATTTTTTTTAATGAAAATAAGTATAGATGGGTATACAAAAGATCTTCTCGACCTGCGAGCATGCATTTAACGCCATGTAATTTCCTCATATACTGAAATGTTTTGTCCAAAAATTCCTACACAATCTTATGCTTCCATTATCATTATCATCCTAAACTTCCATTAGCTAGGCCTACAATATTTTATACCTCCATTTTGATTATCATCCTAAACTTCTCTTAGTACGGACACATTGCTCATCTACTATGTTATCTAACATCAAAAATATTTAAATTTTCATGATGGAGCAAAGAAACAATTGCATCAAGGTATGGATATTTCACTTTCTCTCCAATTGGGTATTTTACATTCGCTCCAATTGAAATGGGTATTGTACCCCTAATCATAATGTTATAAAGTAGTAATAGCACCAATATATTTTGTAACGGGGGTTTAATGGTTTTTTAACCCTTTTATCAAAAAGTCCTATTTAGATTATATAAAGTCACAGTATACACAAAAAGTCACGGATGAAGGTCAGAAAGCTGCATTTTAAAATACAAAAATATTTAATAAACGGAAAATCTCATTTCTGGGTAAAGATCCACTTTTAACACAGAAACTTCTACTTAAAAGATAAAAATACCACGAGAAATTCATAAAGTTCTACTTCCAACTTCCAAAATTTTAAATTTACGCAATAACATTTAAGCATAAAGATCCACTTCTTAGGAATAAAGTCTCACTTATGGATGAAAAATACCACATGGAATTCATAAAGTTCTACTTTCAATTTTCGAAAATTTTAAAATTAACTTAGTCACATTTAAGTATGAAGATCCACTTATAAGGACTAAAATCCCACTTAAGGAATAAAATTACCATATGGAATTCATAAAGTTCTACTTCCAATTTCCGGAAATTTTAAATTTACGCAGTGACATTTAAGCATGAAAATCCACTTATAAAGAATAAAGAGCAACTTTAGAAGGAAAAGTACCATATGGTATTCATAAAGTTCCACTTCCTACCAGGAAAAGTTCTACAGAAGAAAAATCACATGTAAGAATAGCATCCCACTTATAAAGCATAAAGTTCCACATAGACCAGAAAAGTACCATTTGTTTCTCAAAAAGATCTAATTGGAACCAGGAAAAACGTTACAGTAATTAATATCAGATTTACACAGAAAGTCTTATTTGAATCAAAGTAGTTCTACTTGAAGGTCATAAAGTTCCGGTTAAAACTATATATAATTCCACTTTGATTAGTCCTAAGTCCTACTTGAAAACTTTTCTATTTTTTTCCGTTTCTAGCAATCACATTTTCACACTTCCATATATAAATATATAATGATTTTTTCGTAGAAGACCTCGTTAATATTTGAACAGAACATTGATGCTCGTTATTCGCCGACACGTTTATTTCGGATCATCAAGACACTCAGTGATGAACATAGGGCGACAGTCGTGCAGATTGGTTTTAAGAATATCTTATGTATGCCAGATGTACCCCTATCTTATATTATGATTGTCTTTCTCATTAAACGGCTTAACCACTCTACTCGATCCATATCGATTGGTGACTGTGAAATCGAAATTACTAACCTTAATGCCCACATTCTTCTAGGCTTGCATATAACCAGGATAGACATAAGAGTTACGAGAAATGTTGTTATGGGCAAATGCTATCTTTAAAAATTTACATAAAACAACCTTAGGATTAATGTATCAACCGTAGAGTAATCCATAAAATCAAACTACCGTTGCGAACGATCATTTCAAATGTAGATTTGTTCTTCTACTTATTGGAGTGATTCTAGCACCCAATATCTCAGAAACAGTACCAACTGACTATTTGCCTCTCTTTGAGGATATCGAAAGGATACGAGATTACAACTGGGTCAAGTTTACTATTGACTTTCTATTATTGAGCAAAAGTGCTCAAAGAGAAGAAAGATGTAGGTGGCAAAAGGGGTGTGTTTTCTTGCTCCGAGTATTTTTTAAATTATGTTATATCAGTAGGTCCTTATTTGATTGCTATATTTTGAATAGCTTGCACTTAATGAATGATAATAATATAGATATCTGATCTTGTTCCCTATACATGAAAAATGATAGCAGGTTTGGTATCATGAGCAGGTCCGTGTACGAGATACAATTTTCGATTATGATGCACAATCCATCCCTGTTATGGCCTGCTGGGACAAGTAACGTTGCATACAGAGAGATAGTTACATTTCGATACATGGGTTTGAAGGATTTCAGGTAATGTTGTGTCACGAATACTAATTCTAACATGTTGGTCAATAATAGTCAAAAAAATTTAGCTGCTCACATTTGTCTTCTACGAAAGCAGAGGTCGGTGAGAAATAGGCTGGCGGCATTGGAAGAAAATGTTAACTTCACTAAGAGAGTTGTTACTTAAATGGATGACAAAATTACAGAAATCTTGATGGTATGCCGTCATCTTAAGTCCTTTTAAGCATAATTTATTTTTTCTTCTGACTAATATATTATTCCATTTAATTATTTGTAGACTTTGACTCAGTTAAGTAAAACCCTGTAAAGCAGAACTTTGCATAACGAGGGACTAAATGTGTCTTTCGCTCCAGAATTCTCCAAGCAAAATATCGGATGATCACCTTCTACTTGCTTCTCAACTCTAAAACCTGCAAAAGTCCACAAACATCCATCTCCGTCGGAAAACCATAAAAATACAGTCTTGGTCTTGTCCGATACAGAGTCGTCAATGAGTGAAAACACAACAATATACAAAAATAACAAAGTCGACTCTGCTAAAAGTCCGAAAGAAGGAAGACGACCGAAGCCTAATGTCACTCTTTCATCAACATCTACTCGATAGAAATATAAATAGATTTACCAAAACTGCAAAAAAAAAATCTTGATGTTAAGCAGCTATTCAGTATCTTCAGATCAAAAGGAAAAAGAATGTCGCAGGAGTGCAAATTGGAAGTGCGTCAGTACAACTAAACGAACTAGAATGCCTTCTTAACGTTAATGGAGCCAAATCATGGATAAGTGGCATGGTATGTGTACATATCACGTGTACGAACACACACTGTATTTCTCACCCAGCTTCTTTTATATTATACAATACAAAACTCACCTCTTTTCTTTACTCGGAAGATAATTTACTGTTTTGCGGAGTTATTAAGACTAAGAAAAGATGAAAGAAGAGGGTTTATTTATTATGAAAGTGTGTTTGAGGCCACTAAACTTATCAACTAAGCTTTTAGAAAAAATAACGACAAACTAAGCAGCATCGAACTTAAGAAATACGTGGAATTTAGTAAGGCAATTTCTAGCTATGATATATTATATTTAAATTAAATTTAATTAATTCCCTTACCATTACAGACACATGGCGGATTATATTAACTATTTGTCTATTTATATTAATTATTTGTACATATTATTATTCATTGTTATGTTTTATGATCTTATTGAGCTAATATTCCGATGCAACCTTGACAAAGAGTATTGGTGCCTGGTTGTTCTTAACAAAAAGCTTGAAGAATGGAAAGAATTGGATTCTCTAAGAAACACATATTTAGCAAAATATCGAACTCTTGTGAAAACATTGTAAGCAATCGTCTACGAGCAGTTATTTGCCTTTTAAGGACGATATTGTTTGCGTGGTTTAATATTCAATTCTTATAAATGCTGAGTCGTGCTTTGGAGAGACGATTGGATGCAACCATAAAAATCGAACCATAATTGCTAGCAACCTTTGACGAATTATATTTTTGGATGTGGCCACTGCATACAGTTTCCAAGATCCCTTTACAAAAAAGAAATGGCGATTGTGGTTTGTATTTACTTAAATATATGGAACTATGGAATGGAAAGGAGCTTATTTCCGAGATGGATGAGGTACTAACATAAGTCACTGTTACGTTTAGCTGACCGCTTGCAGCTTGTGGGTCTTTGATATGATCATCACCTACTGCCGGCGTATTGACGATTCTTTAGAGTCCTATACAGAGGTTTCTTGGCTCAGGCAAAACGGAGTAGGAGCACATATGTGATATGTGCGGGACCGAGGATAATGCGATATGAGATACCGTATTGTATTCTCGCGATATTTGATATCAGCCGGGTCATCGAATCAAGTGTTGATTCGATGAATCGGTACGGATAAATATTAGTCGGTTATATGCGATATAGCCGGATTGTCGAATCAAGTGTTGATTCGATAATTTAATGTATAATAATATATATGATATATTAAATTACATTAACCAATATTTGCTCACTAAAAGATTCTATTTCTCACCGGATTAATACATTGATATATATGCGATATATGTTAATTGTATTATTTTCCTTTGTTGCAAATATATAATATATATGTGATATATATTATTGTGACATGATATGATTTATTATAAAACATGTTTAAGGATGATAATAAGGGATTAGGGTTTGATTAGGGTTAGCACCTTCTTGTTCATTCTAGAAGGATTCTATTTTGTCATGATAAAGATATTTTGTTATGACTCATGCTTTGACCTAACCAAATCCTAACTCTAGTTTATTCTCTACATTGGTTTAACCTCTCATCCTTGACCATGGTTTGATAATCAATCATATATTCTTGATTACTATTCATCACAAAAGAAGATTCATCATTCTTCTTCATCTTCTTCCTTCATCTTTCTTCATGGAAAAAGCTTGCTAGCTTTTTTCAATGTGATGAATAAATGTGAGAAAAAGATAAATAAAGAGAGCAAAAATCCTACTTCACCATCCTCATCTTCCCTTGCCATTTAGATGAGGGTGTTCACATCATTTCATGAGTGTTAGCTTGTGTTAACGGAACTTCAAGGTAGATCATCTTAGTATCGAAGATCGGAAGCAAAGGTTGCATCTTTCTCTTCGTGGAACCTCTCGAGAGTCCGGAACCCGATGATCGCAGCGAAGGGACCACAACACGGAGCATATAAAGTGAAGGACCGGATCTACAAAGGTTGTAATCCCTCTCACTTAGTGTTAAAGTTGTTAACATGCTAGTTTTCGCCTAATCTCAAGTTTAAAGATCCGTATTCGGGTTGTTCGGCATGGCTAATTTTTAAATCGGGCATGGTTGATGCCTCGTAGACCCTTGTGCGCGTGCCTAGCAACCCTACAGTAGTATCAGAGCCAAGCTAGAGCTTTAGGTGAAGTCTAGACGAAGTTTAAAGTCCGATCGAACCCGGAAAACCCGATATACCCTAGTTTCTGGAAATATTTCAAAACTGTGATTTTTTCCAAATTTAAAAATTAGCCGTGCCGAACAACCCGAATACGGATCTTTAAACTAGAGATTAGGCGAAAACTAGCATGTTAACAACTTTAACACTAAGTGAGAGGGATTACAACCTTTGTAGATCCGGTCCTTCACTTCATATGCTCCGTGTTGTGGTCCCTTCGCTGCGATCATCGGGTTCCGGACTCTCGAGAGGTTCCACGAAGAGAAAGATGCAACCTTTGCTTCCGATCTTCAATACTAAGATGATCTACCTTGAAGTTCCGTTAACACAAGCTAACACTCATGAAATGATGTGAACACCCTCATCTAAATGGCAAGGGAAGATGAGGATGATGAAGTAGGATTTTTGCTCTCTTTATTTATCTTTTTCTCACATTTATTCATCACATTGAAAAAAGCTAGCAAGCTTTTTCCATGAAGAAAGATGAAGGAAGAAGATGAAGAAGAATGATGAATCTCCTTTTGTGATGAATAGTAATCAAGAATATATGATTGATTATCAAACCATGGTCAAGGATGAGAGGTTAAACCAATGTAGAGAATAAACTAGAGTTAGGGTTTGGTTAGGTCAAAGCATGAGTCATAACAAAATATTTTTATCATGAAAAAATAGAATCCTTCTAGAATGAACAAGAAGGTGCTAACCCTAATCAAACCCTAATCCCTTATTATCATCCTTAAACATGTTTTATAATAAATCATATCATGTCACAATAATATATAACACATTTATATTATATATTTGCAACAAAAGAAAATAATACAATTAACATATATCGCATATATATCAATGTATTAATCCGGTGAGAAAAAGAATCTTTTAGTGAGCAAATATTGGTTAATGTAATTTAATATATCATATATATTATTATACATTAAATTATCGAATCAACACTTGATCCGACAATCTGGCTATATCGCATATAACCGACTAATATTTATCTGTACCGATTCATCGAATCAACACTTGAGCCGATGACCCGGCTGATATCAAATATCGCGAGAATATAATACGGTATCTCATATCGCATTATCCTCGGTCCCGCACATATCACATATGTGCTCCTACTCCTTTTTGCCTGAGCCAAGAAACCTCTGTGTAGGACTCTAAAGAATCGTCAATACGCCGGCAGTAGATGATGATCATATCAAACACCCACAAGCTGCAAGCGGTCAGCTAAACGTAACAGCTACCCAGGTATTGAGCACTCAGAAGATCAACAAGCAAGCCTGTACATTCTCCTGTGAATCCAAACAGTAACACCCCTGTACAGTTCGGTCTCGTCGTCTGATATGTTGCATATCTCGCCTAGGGGTGGTAAACGTCAGACCCCAGTAACTTGATAAGTCGTGTCGATATGATGTCTATAACAGTTCGAGAAACTACTGATAACACTTACCAGTAAATCTCAGCAACCCTGGCCAGGGATTTCCGGTTATAGCCAATCGAACACAGCACAACATCAACTCCCTATACCGGAAGAGACGAATCCCCTCCTATCGCTCATTGCCTCCATGTGATTCGGGACTGTACCCAAAAGCCACCTTTTTGCACGCCCTCTTGGACGTGGTATGATGGAAATCAAAGCACAGTGGGAATCACACAAGACTCTATGACGATCTCGGGTCGACAGACTACTCTGTACCAGTGTCATCGGAGAACTGCCATCTGACGTATGGTATAATACCATCTGGGAGTTCTCGGCGAGTCCGTCCAGTGTACCCAGTCTCCACTGAGCACCCGTACACCATCCTTGATGTCAAACACCGATGGATATGGGATCATCCATCGCCCATCATATGGGTCAAGATGCGTATACGCTAGTCTACTGTGGTGCATCGATGCCCCTGTCTCGATACACCCACGACTAGGAACAATTATAGGATGTACTCGTCGACTACCGTGGCCCCACTAGTATGATCTCATCATAGTCCCAGTAGTCGAGCACATATCCTAAGGGCTTTATCAACATGCAATATAGAGACAATCAGAGTACATGTTAAGATAAAGTACAACCAGATAGCATACTATCATGTCGAGCAAGAAAGTCCTCCCTATATATGTCCTAGCATCCACTACAATATACATCGTATGTACAGTAATGGCCTCTAGGGCATATATATAACTAACAATACATGTGCGGCGGTTCCGCGGCCATAAAGTCGATTCTTGGCACGTGCTTTGCACAGTAATTCCTATATTTTAATCATGTTTTTCCTGGGAATTTTTAATATTTATTCAACAGTTGAATTTTCTGGGGTGTATTGGGGAATCGTTGTTTCGATCGGATATTTTAACTTTGTTTGGTTTGTCCGGATAATTTTAGAAACTGTTAAAAAGTTCGAACGGATATCAATAACTCACTTTTTCCCCTGTCGGAAATTTTTTCAAAAGTTGGATTTTTCCTCGTGTTTAAGAACGTTCTAAGTCGTGCAAGTAACGCGGTGGACCCTCTAGAAGACAACAAAACCTTAACTCGATTATGTGACCGTCTTGAACTGCCTTTTGAACCTTAGGGTTTGGGACAGTACAGCGTGCCACATGTGAGGCGTTGGCTTGACCCTTCTACGGCTGGACCATTGGAACTGTGGCATGTGATGGATGTTTTTAAACTGATTTCAAGTGTTGAGATATATTGGGGAAATCTTGGGTGCTTGATGATTCGATCGGAAAGTTTAACTTTGTCTATTTATCTGGAATGTGATACAATATTTGGAATCCACGGATAGTTATGAGATAACTGATTTGAATATTATAAACATAGAAGTTTAGTCTCAAATGATCGGTTGCCACGGAATTTTGATGTGATCAAAAGTCCGTCGCAATCACGTAGCGTACGCGGATACTCGCCGGGTAAACTTAATAGACGTCCATGCCCCATAGCCCCGACCAAGTGACTGTAGGAGAACCCCGTCGCCGAAACATCCGTTCGGGTGCTCGCGGTAGCGGTGTTCCGCCTTGGTGCACTTTGTCGACGGCTTCGGGGGTGCGGCCGTCTACTAAAGTTTGCGACGAGCATTCGATCAGGATGTCGGGAATCTTGTTGAATTGCCCGACTTGATATTGAAAAGAGTTTTCGATAATGAGACTAAAATGCGGGGTTTATAATTGTTAGGCATGTGATGTCTAAGGAATTCATTTGGTTAGGCATGCGATGTCTAAGGAGGTTGCGGATTCCAACTGTTGTAGTTTTACACTTTATTTTCTGTGACCGTAAGCGTAGTATGTGGTGTATCGCCGGCTTCGTTTCTATACATCAACGACAATCGGGATACGCATACTTGCTTACGTTAATGATATGAGATATTATGTGTTGCTGTGATATGTTATATTGGATCGTCATGTTTTGAATAGCCGGGGTTTTATGTGAGATAAGAGTTTTTCTTTTTCATTCATGTAAAATTCATTTGTATGTAATATTCTTTTATTGGGGTACTTCCAGGTAGCGGAAGATGTCACCGTTGTATATTATTTACTTTTCCGCATTAGGTAGACCCAAGGCGGGGAGTACAAGTAACCGGGTTCTAGGGTCCAGTGAGAGACCATCTCGAGGAGTCGAGACCGGGTCTCCTAACCCTAGAATTGGCAGGGTTGCTGGCCGCTCTCGTAGGGGTCTGGGGATGTGGGTTTGGCTATTCATCGCGACCGTGGAATCCGTGTTTTATACAGGCTCGTATTAAAACACGGACGTCCTAGTATATCCAATATTTCATATATGTTTCTTCTGCTGCAATGTTCTGTGATGAGATCATATTACTGCCTGAGACGAATGTTTATATTATATATATGAGATATATGTTATATTGCAGATTTCGTTTTCAAAAGAGATGCTTGTGAAGCATAATAAAATGGGACTTCATTAATGAGATTAATGAAATAAAAGAAACCTAAGATGTTGTAGAAACTTGTTTAATAAAAACTGGTAGCTCTAGTTCTTGCTTTGCATAGCGGTGTTCCTTGTAGAACATCCTGCACCTTATTCGATAAGGAAAGGACCGAGATCCCTTCACCGGGAGTGACTCCTTTAGCAATAACTGGCAGATGCTACAAACTCGGTTTGTCTTTTGATTGCTTCTATAGTTCTTGCTTTGCACAGCGGTATATATGATATATCCTGCACCTTATTCGATGAGGAAAGGGCCGACGATCCCTTCACCGGGAGTGACCCCTTTAGCAAAACTAGAAAAGCCTCAAAAACACTCCATTTAAAATCACTCGATTCTACAACGATATCAAGTTCATTGCGCAAAGGGTTTTCTTAAAAACCTGTCGTAGCCCTCCGTCATTTCAGATAAGTACTAGTTAGTATTCGTGCTGCGGTAGTTTGGCCTCCGTCAAGGCGTAGTGTATGATAGCTGACTAGAGCTTATCTGCTAGCATATGATGCGATTGGATTAGGGTATTCGTACGGCGTTGTTTGGCCTCCATCAAGGGTCGTGCGGGTGGGTTTAATTCAATCAGGAAATGACGGGTCGAACTTGACTAGCGGACTATGGGTAGTTTGGCCTCCGTCAAGTTCATAGGACGCTAGGGGTAAAATATTATTGGGAATTTCAAGTGTTGAAATTTGCAATGAGATTGCATACCTTCTATGAGATAAGAGGATCCCGATACCCGCTGCGAGTAAGAGTTACTCCTGGGAGAGTTTTACACATTACAATTAGCCGATCAAGTAGGTGTCTAGAAAGGTGTTAACGGGGTTATGCCTCTGGGAAAACGAGGTTTACTTTAATTAGGTTCGTGCGAAAGCACGGGGGACCTCCCTCAAAGTACCGACACTGGCCTGGCTGAAAGATTGGCGAACTTGTAGCGTGTAATTAATCCCAGCTAGTCTTTCCTTTTAGGGTTTGAAGGAAGATTTGACTAAAACAGTGGGAGACATCCTGATTAGATATATTATATAACCAATCTAATCTTGCAAGAGCATACGCTGAGTGTTTTCTTCTCTCTCTCTCCAGGTAGCGACCATATCACGCCTTAATCAAGATAATAATACGGATATATTGACCGAACCCACTTGTTATACTGAGCTGGGGAACGTTGGTCCCGCTCCAACTTATAATTGTTATAAGACAGAGCAGGAAATTGGGGATTACCAGAATTCCCGTGCCGCCCAAACGAAGAAAGTGCATGTTGATGCATCATCTTCGGGTGTGTTCATTACACAGAACTGTTTCTCAGTATCCTTTACGTCCTGGGTATGTGATACCGGATCAGGATCCCGCATATGTAATCTGTTACATGGGCTACAGATAGGTAGAGAACTGAGAACGGGTGATAAGTTTCATGAGACAGAAAACGGTGCAAGTGTTGCAGCCAAGTCTGTTGGTCACTATCACCCTGTATTACCTGAATACATTGATTCTGAACAAATGCTATTAGATACCGAACCTGATATACAAAATCATATCAGTCTCTTTATTAGTAAAGAAAGGATAAAATTTTGTATTGTTGGATAATGTTTTGAACATTTCCTATATCAAGAGTTGATCGGTTCAAGCACGTTATCTAAAAGTATTGACGTTCTAAATCAAACTACAGTTCTTAGTATACGGAACACACACAAGAGGAAGAGTTCAGAAATGAATAAATCCTTCTTGAGGTATTGTAGACTAGGTCATATCAATGCGACCCGACTGGCTGAAGTTACATATAGATGCATAATTAAATTAGTTTGAATTTACATCTTGTGAAACTTGCCGGTCATGTCACAAAGATAAGATGACCACAGCTCTGTTTGTTGGAAACAGAGAAAGAGTTAGTGAACTTTTGGGATTAATACATGCTGATGTATGAAAGTCCCCTGTCTACACATGCCAAGATCGGTTCTTTCTACTTCGTTACATTCTCTGATAATCTCTTAAGATTCAGACATATGTTCCTGTTGAAACACAAGTCCGAACCTTTTGAGATATTCACAGAATATAAGTTAGAAGTAAAGAACCAAATACGGGTATAAGTATTATGTCCTTTGATGAGATCAAGGAGGAGAATACTTGAGCACGGAATTCCTGGACTATTCTAAAGGAGAATGAGATTCTCTTTCGGCATTACTCCTCCGTATACACCACACCACCTCGGTGTATCGGGGCGGAGCAATAGCACCCTATTTGATATGGTGTGCTCTATGATGAGTACTGCTGAGTTTCCTATTTCCTTTTGGGAGTTATCCACTTGAGAAGCTGCATACCTATTGAATAGGGTTCAAATCAAATCAGCTGCCCACCACTTCATATGTGATATGGAATGGGAAGAGCCCATATCTTAAGTTTGTTAAGATTTGGGGTTGTCCGACCTATATCTAAAAGCAAAATCTGGACAAGCTCGAGGCAAGGTCTATTATGTAGAACTGGAAAGGTTCCAGCTATACAAACTGTAGCTGATGATTTGGTAGAACCAAAGGATTCAATAGTTTCCAAAGAACTTCAGCCTCTCCGCCGATCCAGTAGGGTTCCTCACCCACCTGAGAGGTACTTCGGTTTCTCTATGACAGTGGGAGCGAGGATTGCATCATGAGATGATGACCCAACTAGTTTCGAGCTGGCCATCAGGAGTGGGACTCTGTAAGAATGGCTGGGTGCTTATCGATCTGAGATGGAATCCTTATACACCAACAAAGTATGGACTTTGGTTGCTTTATCTGAAGGGTTAAATCCCCATCAGGAGCAAGTATATCTTGAGAAGATTATTTGGTGTACATGGAAAAGTTGAGACTTTCAAAACTAGACTTGTTAAAGGTTTGCATCATAGACCAGGTATGGATTATGTTGAAACCTTTTCTAAGGATCTATGCTTAAGTCCATCCAGATCCTACTTGCCATGGCTACATACCATGACTACGATATCTGGTGGTTGGGTGTCATGACTGCTTTTCTAAGTGATGTTTTAGAAGAGAACGTCTATAAGTACACAGCCAGAGGGCTTCATAGACAGTGGGAGCAGCGGAAACGTGTGCAAGATGTTTTATGAGATAAAACAGGCATCGCGGAGTTGGAACATCTGTTTTGATGTGGTAGTCAAAGAGTTTGACTTCATCAAAATGGTAGATGAACCTTGTATATACGAAAAGGTAGTAGAGAGTATGGTGATGATCCTCGTAGAGTACGTGGATGACATACTCTTGATAGGGAAGGAGTTTCCTATGCTACGCTCGGTCAATCTCCGCTTATCACAAGGATTCTCCATATAGGATCAAAGTGATACCTCCTAAATCCGAGGTTTTGGATCTATGAGATAGATCTAATTGGATGTTAGGATACTCACTAGTTG
The DNA here is from genome assembly GCA_030015575.1 of Agapanthus africanus. Taxonomy (NCBI): domain Eukaryota; kingdom Viridiplantae; phylum Streptophyta; class Magnoliopsida; order Asparagales; family Amaryllidaceae; genus Agapanthus; species Agapanthus africanus. The sequence goes on from JASDDO010000008.1 coordinate 133,105,534, forward strand.
TAGTGAGATGGTATCAATTAATCCTGAGGAGAATCACTGGAAGGTTCCAGAGTGATGAGGACGACTGAATGTCAGTCGCAGGCATTGTCTACACCCTCAGTGGAGGGACGGTATGTTGGAAGAGTTCCAAGCTAGATACCGTGACATACTAGACGATTAAAGGCCAGATACATCGTTACCAAAGATGCTACCAAAGAGGCAGTCTGGATACATATAAGTTCATGAGATGAACTTCGTTCCAACCATTGTGTGACAATGGAGTTGTGGCTTTAGCCAAGGAACTTCCGTCCCATCAGAAATCCAGATATAATTCTTAGGCAGTATCACCTGATCATGGATATGGTTGATCTCCAGGGAGATCGAGGTTAGGAGAGCAGACACAGAGGACGGCAGCGCGGATCCATTCACAAAGGCCTTTTTCCCAGTAGAGACTTTTATGGGATGGTTGAGTATGAGATACTTCAACCGCAGCTAATTGTTGGGTATGCGATACCATAACAGATGGCCCTAGTGCAAGTGGGAGATTGTTAGTTATATGTATGCCCTAGAGGCCATTACTGTACATACGATGTATATTGTAGTGGATGGTAGGACATATATAGGGAGGACTTTCTTGCTCGACATGATAGTATGCTACCTGGTTGTACTTTATCTTAACATGTACAATGATTGTCTCTATATTACATGTTGATAAAGCCCTTAGGATATGTACTCGACTACTGGGACTATGATGAGATCATACTAGTGGGGCCACGGTAGTCGACGAGTACATCCTATAATTGTTCCTAGTCATGGGTGTATCGAGACAGGGGCATCGATGCATCAGAGTAGACTAGCGTATACGCATCTTGACCCATATGATGGGCGATGGATGATCCCATATCCATCGGTGTTTGACATTAAGGATGGTGTACGGGTGCTCAGTGGAGACTGGGTACAGTAGACGGACTCGCCGAGAACTCCCAGATGGTATTATACCATACGTCAGATGGCAGTTCTCCGGTGACACTGGTACAGAGTAGTCTGTCGACCCGAGATCGTCATAGAGTCTTGTGTGATTCCCACTGTGCTTTGATTTCCATCATACCACGTCCAAGAGGGCGTGCAAAAAGGTGGCTTTTGGGTACAGTCCCGAATCACATGGAGGCAATGAGCGATAGGAGGGGATTCGTCTCTCCCGGTATAGGGAGTTGATGTTGTGCTGTGTTCGATTGGCTATAACCGGAAATCTCTGGCCAGGGTTGCTGAGATATACTGGTAAGTGTTATCAGTAGTTTCTCGAACTGTTATAGACCTCATATCGACACGACTTATCAAGCTACTGGGGTCTGACGTTTACCACCCCTAGGCTAGATATGCGACATATCAGACGACGAGACCGGACTGTACGGGAGTGTTACTGTTTGGATTCACAGGAGAATGTACAGGCTTGCTTGTTGATCTTCTGAGCGCTCAATACCTGGGTAGCTGTTACGTTTAGCTGACCGCTTGCAGCTTGTGGGTGTTTGATATCATCATCACCTACTGCCGGCGTATTGACGATTCTTTAGAGTCCTACACAGAGGTTTCTTGGCTCAGGCAAAACGGAGTAGGAGCACATATGTGATATGTGCGGGACCGAGGATAATACGATATGAGATACCGTATTGTATTCTCACGATATTTGATATCAACCGGGTCATCGGATCAAGTGTTGATTCGATGAATCGGTACGGATAAATATTAGTCGGTTATATGCGATATAGCCGGATTGTCGGATCAAGTGTTGATTCGATAATTTAATGTATAATAATATATATGATATATTAAATTACATTAACCAATATTTGCTCACTAAAAGATTCTTTTTCTCACCGGATTAATACATTGATATATATGCGATATATGTTAATTGTATTATTTTCTTTTGTTGCAAATATATAATATATATGTGATATATTATATTGTGACATGATATGATTTATTATAAAACATGTTTAAGGATGATAATAAGGGATTAGGGTTTGATTAGGGTTAGCACCTTCTTGTTCAATCTAGAAGGATTCTATTTTGTCATGATAAAGATATTTTGTTATGACTCATGCTTTGACCTAACCAAACCCTAACTCTAGTTTATTCTCTACATTGGTTTAACCTCTCATCCTTGACCATGGTTTGATAATCAATCATATATTCTTGATTACTATTCATCACAAAAGGAGATTCATCTTTCTTCTTCATCTTCTTCCTTCATCTTTCTTCATGGAAAAAGCTTGCTAGCTTTTTTCAATGTGATGAATAAATGTGAGAAAAAGATAAATAAAGAGTGCAAAAATCTTACTTCATCATCCTCATCTTCCCTTGCCATTTAGATGAGGGTGTTCACATCATTTCATGAGTGTTAGCTTGTGTTAACGGAACTTCAAGGTAGATCATCTTAGTATCGAAGATCGGAAGCAAAGGTTGCATCTTTCTCTTCGTGGAACCTCTCGAGAGTCCAGAACCCGATGATCGCAGCGAAAGGACTACAACACGAAGCATATGAAGTGAAGGACCGGATCTACAAAGGTTGTAATCCCTCTCACTTAGTGTTAAAGTTGTTAACATGCTAGTTTTCGCCTAATCTCTAGTTTAAAGATCCGTATTCGGGTTGTTCGGCACGGCTAATTTTTAAATCGGGCATGGTTGATGCCTCGTAGACTCTTGTGCACGTGCCTAGCAACCCTACAATCACTTGGTTTAATTTTCCGTAATTTTCTTAATTAATTATCCTGCTTCTTTTCAATGCAGAATGTAACAAAGTTGTTCCGAAAGCAGCTCATTTCTCGCCTGCTAATGTCCGCACACAATAGAGAAGAGGACGTAAAGAAAGCAGTGTACAATTTGGTTCAGGAAATATAATCAATTTGGTTCTAAGAGGGACTATAATTTTCTCCAAGCGGAACTTTCTGCTTAATAACTGAAACATTAAATATATTTCATGGGAATTTAAGCTAACTGAGTGGGAATTTTGTTTTCAAACGTACTTGAAACTGAGATTGTTTGCTCCTCAAGTGAGGCTTTTTGTTCTTTCATGTGGTACTTTAAGATTTGTAGGTGGAACTTCTGTTTTCTGAGTGGGAAATTCTGAGTTGCATTAACTTCGATAATAATTTGTAAATTAAAAATTATCAATTATGAAGACATGAGAATAAATTGACTTTATTTTCAATTATCTTTTCTTGTTTACAAGATTTTAAATCAGGAACTTTCAAGTTCTTCTATGCGGGACTTTATTTTTCTCCAAGTGAAACTTTCTACTTAATAACTAGAATTTTAAACATACTACGTGGGATTTTAAGCAAAACTGAGTGGGATTTACATGAAACTGGGATTGTTTGCTCCTCAAGTGGGCATTTTTGTTCTTTCATGTGATACTTTAGGATTCCAAGGTGACCTTTCTGTTTTCTGAGTGGGAAATTTCGAGTTGCTTTCTGAGTTCTCTAAGTGGAAGTTTTTTCTTACCCACTGGAATTTTAAGTCTACAGCGTGAGATTTTAATATTACAAAGTGGGAAATTTGACTTAAAATATACTCACTGGAATTGTTTGGTCCCACTTATCGTTAGAAATGTCCCACTAAGCAGTAGATAGTGCCACTTTGAAACTATTTAGTACCACTTTAAATCATGAACTTTGAAGTTTACAAGATTTTAAATCAGGAACTTTCGAGTTCTTCTAAGCGGTACTTTATTTTTTTCTAAATGGAACTTGCTGCTTAATAACTGGAACTTTAAATTTACTACGTAGGACTTTAAGTTTACTACGTGGGACTTTTGATTTCAAACGTACTTGAAACCGGGATTGTTTGCTTCTCAAGTGGGACTTTTTGTTCTTTCATATGGTACTTTAGGATTTCTTGGCGGCCCTTATGTTTTCTGAGTGGGAAATTCTGAGTTGCTTTCTGAGTTCCCTAAGTAGAATTTTCTGTTTACCAGCTTGAACTTTAAGTCTACAGCGTGTGACTTTAATACTACAAAGTGGGACATTTGACTTAAGAAATGATCTATTGGAATTGTTTGGCCCTACTTATCGTTAGTGAAAGTCTACCCAAGCACCACCACTGGGTTTTCACAAGCATCTAGCATGCTATTTTAAAAATTTCAGGGTGCTAATCTAGACTAACTAAAGATCTTAAATAGATGATTAGGGGTTAAGCTATGATATCTAAATGATAACACTAAGTGAAGGAGGCAATAAACTTTGTAGACCGTGTCCTTTTCTTCTCAAGCTCCATGTAGTAGTCCACGCGACTCCACTAGATTCCACTTGAAGTTGGATCGAGCTTCTTACGTGACCTTCGTGCCGAAGATGAGCCACCCGAAGTTCCGCTAATCCAAGCTACCTCTTCACTAAACTTACTTTAGTAAAGAAAACACACTACATTTAAGTGCAAATCAAGTGTAGGATGGTGAAGTAGGGGTTTTGAGCTCACTAAGGTTTCTACATAACCCTATGATTCACATCACATGTGAGGGTTAGGGTTTTGTGGAGGAGGAAGAAGAAGATGAAAGAGAAGAGAGCAAATGAGCTAAGGCATGAACAAAACAATGAGCAAGCATAGAATGGCAACCCTCTCTTTTTCTCACTTATTGAAGCATGGAATATAATCACATTAAAAATTCCAACCATGCTTCAATAGTGAGTCAAGACAAATAAACAAATGCAAAAATCCCATGCTTACCTATTCCTTAAATATCTCTCATTTTCCACCTCATTTTCTATTTTCATAAAATAGAAAATCAACCATGCTTCATAATATATATATACATATATCAAATATATATATATATATATAAAGAAAATAATTAGTGGGCTATAATATTAGTTAATATATAATTATATCAAATATAAATATATATATATATCATATTATTAAATCAATACTTGATTTAATAATCCGGTTATATCACATATAACCGACTAATATCATTTATCTGTATATCACATTATTAAATCAACACTTGATTTAATAATCCGGTTATATCTCATATAACCTAACTGATATCAAATAACCGCCAGATTATAATACGGTATCACATACTCGTATTTAATCAGGCCCCCGCACATATCAACATATGTGCCCTACTTCGTTTCGCTTGAACTAGGAAACTTCTATGTGGGACTCTAAACACTCGTCAATACGCCGGCAGTAGGTAATGATCACATCAGTTATCCACAAGCCATCAGCGGTACTAGCTGGACGTAACGGCTACCCAGATATTGAGCGAATAGAAGACCAACATGCAAGATTTTCCATACTCCCATGAAGCCTATAAGTAACACTTACCATACAGTCCGGTCTCTTTGTCTGATATGTCGCATATCAAGCCCAGGGGTAGAATCGTCAAACCCCAGTAACTTGATAAGTTATGTCGACGTTTGGCTCATAACGTTTCGAGAAACTACTGATAACACTTACCAGCAAATCTCATCAGCCCTGGCCAGGGACTTACTGTTATAACCAATCGAGCATAGCACAACATCAACTCCCTATACCGGGAGAGACGAAACCCCTCCTATCGCTCATTGCCTCTATGTGACTCTGGATTGTACCCAAAATCCACCTATTTGCATGACTCCTTTGAGCCGTGGTAGGAAGGAAATCAAAGCACAGAGGGAACCACACAAGACTCTATGACGATCTCGGGTCTACAGACTAACCTGTACCAGTGTCTCCAAAGAACTACTATCTGACGATATGTATGGTACCATCTAAGAGTTCTCGGTGAGTCCTGTTCAGTGTACCCATTCTCTAATGAGCACATGTGTATAATCTTTGATGTCAAACACCAATGGTTATGGGATCAACCATCGCTCCCTACAGGGTCAAGAAACGTACTCACTAGTCTACTCTAGAATATCGATGCCCTATCTCGATACTCTCTTGACTAGGAACTGTTAAAGTATGTGCTTGTGGACTACACAAGTCCTAGTAGTATGATCTGCATCATAGTCCTGGTAGTCAAGCAAACATCCTTAGGGCTTTATCAACATATATCAGAAAGAAAGTATAATAATACAAGTGTACATGTTAATGTAAAGAGCAACCAGATAGCATACTATCATGTCGAGCAAGAAAGTCCTCTATATATATTTCCAAGCATCCACTATATCATACAATAATGGCTTCTAGGGAATACATACTCCTAACAATCTCCCACTTGCACTAAGGCCGGTTGTTGGAGTATCTCATACCCAACATCCCAAAAAGTCTCTCAAACTGCCTCTAGAGGAGGGCCTTCATGAGTGGATCCGCTACGTTGTCCTTCGTGTCAACTCTCCTAACCTCGATCTCCCGTCGATCAACTATCTCCCGGATCAGGTGATATCGCCTAAGAATATGTCTAGATCTCTGATGGGACCGGGATTCCTTGGCCAAAGCCACAGCTCTATTGTTATCATAATACACAGGTATTGGATGCTTAATGGATGGAACCACACCAAGTTCAGCTATGGACTTCTTCATCCAGACAGCCTCTTTGGCAGCATCATTGGCAGCGATGTATTCAGCCTCCATCGTCGAGTCTGCTACGGTATCTTGCTTGAAACTCTTTCAACATACCGCCCCTCCATTGAGGGTGAAGACAAAACCCTAGACCGACTTACTATCGTCCTTATCACTCTGGAAGCTCGAATCGGTAAAGGACTCCACTTGGAGTTCACCATTACCATACACCAAGAACATTTCTCTAGTCATTCTCAAGTACTTAAGATTGTTCTTCACAGCTGTCCCGGCTTTTCCCCAGGATCTGATTGATACATGCTCACTACACCTAGTGAGTAAGCTACATCCGGTCTGGTACATAACACTGCATACATGATTGACCCGACTGCAGAAGCATAGGGTATCCCTTGCATGCGAGCCCTCTCCAAATCAGTCTTGGGAGACATCTCTTTGGAGAGAGTGATTTCTGAACAAGCGGGTAAATTACCACGCTTATAATCTTCCATACTAAACCTCTTTAGTATGGTGTCTATGTACCTGGATTAGGACAATCCCAACAGCCGCTTAGATCTATCTCTATAGATCTTTATCCCTAGGATGTAGGAGGCATCACCTAGATCTTTCATGGAGAACTTGTGTGATAAGAAGAGCTTGATCGAGTGTAGCATAGGAACATCATTTCCTATCAAGAGTATGTCATCCACGTACAATACGAGGAAGACAACTTTACTCTCTACAACCTTCTTGTATATATATGGTTCATCTACATTTTTGATGAAGTAAAACTCTTTGATAGCTTCATCAAAACAGAAGTTCCAGCTCCGCGATACCTTCTTTAATCCGTAGATTGATTTGAGCAGCTTGCACATGCTTCCGCTTCTCCCACTGTCTACGAAGCCCTCTGGCTATGTCATGCACACGCTCTCTTCTAAATCACCATTTAGAAAAGCGGTCTTGACATCCATCTGCCAGATTTTGTAGTTATGGTATGCAGCAATGGCAAGTAAGATCCTGATGGACTTAAGCATAGCGACAGGAGAAAAGGTTTCTTCATAATCGACACCTGGTCATTGACGAAAAGCTTTAGCTATAAGTCTAGCTTTGAAGGTCTCAACCTTTCCATCTACACCAATTTTCTTCTTAAAGATCCACTTTCTCCTGATGGGTTTTACCCCTTCAGGAGCAACTTTCAAAGTCCATACTTTGTTGGTGTACATGGATTCCATCTCAGATCGCATAGCATCCAGCCATCTCACATAGTCTCCACTTGTGATGGCCTGCTCGAAACTAGTTGGGTCATCATCTTCCATGATGATATCCTCGCTCCCACGGTCTATGAGAAAACCGTAGTATCTCTCAGGTGGATGAGGAACCCTACTAGATCTGCGGAGTGGCTGAGATTCGTTGGGGACTATCGAATCCTCCGGTTCCACCAAATCATCAGTTGTTGTTTATGTAGCTGGAACTTCTTCCAGCTCTACCTCATTACCACTAATTTATTTTATAAGAAATTCCTTTTCTAAAAAGGTGACATGTTGAGCAACAAACACTTTTTGTTCCTCGCTATGGTAGAACAGATATCCATGTGAATTCTTTGGATATCCCACAAACTTGCACAAAACAGACATTACCTCGAGCTTGTCCAGATTTTGCCTTTTAACATAGGCCGAACAACCCCATATCTTAACTCGTTTAAAAGATGGTCTCTTCCCATTCCATGTCTCATATGGAGTGGTAGGCACAGATTTGGTCGGAACCCTGTTCAATAGGTATGCAGCTGTCTCAAGTGCATAACCCCAATAGGTAACTTAGCAGTACTCACCATAGGGCACACCATATCTAATAGGGTGCGATTCCTCCGCTCCGATACTCTGTTATGCTGTAGTGTATACGGAGGAGTAAGCTGAGAGAGAATCGCATTCTCTTTTAAGTTGTCTCGGAATTCCGTGCTTAAGTATTCTTCTTCCCGATCAGATCATAGGACTTTAATACTTTTACCCGTCTGGTTCTCAACTTCGTACTTATATTCCTTGAATTTCTCAAAAGATTCAGATTTGTGTTTTATCATGAACACATGTCCGTATCTTGAGAGATCATGGATGAATGTAATGAAGTACGAGGAACCATTCCTGGCATGTGTAGATATAGGACCGCATACATCACTATGTTATCAGTCCCAAGAATTCAGCAGATCTTTCTCCATGTCCATTAAACGGAGTTTTGGTCATCTTGTCTTTGAGACATGACTCGCAAGTTTCTTAAGATGTAAATCCGAACTGATTCAAATATCCATCTTTGTGCAACTTAGCTAGCCTTGTCGCATTGATATGACCTAGTCTACAGTGCCACAAGAAGGCTTCGTTCATTTCTGAACATTTCCTCTTGTGTGTGTTCTGTTTGCTTAGAATTGTAGTTTGATTTAGAACGTATATACCATTACATAACGTACCGCACCCAATCAACACTTGATTTTAGAAAATGTTCATAAGATTATCCTCCAATACGAAATTATATCCTTCTTTATGCAACAAAGAAACTGATATAATACTGCACATCATATTTCGTATAAAATAACAGTCGTTCAGAATCAATGTATTACCATTTGGTAATACCAGTTGATATTCGCCAACTGTTTTGGCTGCAACAATTGCTCCATTCCTTACTTTTAGAGACATATCACCATTTCCCGGTTCTCTACCTCTTTTTAGCCCATGTAACAAATTACATATGTGGGATCCTGATCTGGTATCCATACCCACGACGTAGAGCAAACTGAGAAATAGTTCTCGGTTATGAACACACCCGAAGACAATGCATCAACATGCTTATTCTTTATTCGGGTTGCGTGGGAATCCTGATATTCCCCTATTCCTTTCTCAGACTTATGACAATTATAAGAAAAAGTGGAACCAACGTTTCCCGGCTCAGTATAATAAGCGGGTTCGGTCAATACACCCATATTATTATCTTGATTAAGGCGTGTCATTAGTCGCTACCTGGAGAAAGAGAGAGAGAATGAAACGCTTTAGCGTGCACTCTTTGCAAGATTAGATTGGTTATTATCTTATCTAATCAGAATGGCTCTCACTGTTTTTATCAAATCTTCCTTCAAACCATAAAAGGTAAGATTAGCCGGGATTAATTACACCCTACAAGATCGCCAATCGTTCAGCCAGACAGGTATTGGTACTCCGAGGGAGTCTCCCGGAACTAATTAAATAACCTCATTTCCATAGGAGCTTAACACCATTAACACCTTTCTCAGACACCTACTGGATCAGCTAATTGTAATGTGGAAAACTCTCCCAGGAGTAACTCTTACTCACAGTGGGTATCGGGATCCAACTATCTCATAGAAGGTATGCAATCTCATTGTAAATTTCAACACTTGAAATACCCGATATCGGTTTTTACCCCTAGCAACTTATGACCAGGTTGCTAACGGAGCTAGCGTGGGAGCTGTGTCCGTCGGGGATTATCACCTGGGATTGACGAGTGGATATATTTTGGTTTTACATAATTGTTTTTGTGTACCTAGTTTAACGTGTAATATCATATCAGTTTCCTTGTTATCAAATAAAGGTTATGATTTCACGTTTGTAAGCGATGTTGTTAACATCCACCTTAATCATAGTTTGATTGGGTCCGGTACACTGAATAACGGTATATATGTCTTAAACCAAATCCAGATTTTCAATGTCCAGAACACACTAAAAAGAAAGTCTCCAGATTTAAATAAGACTTTCTTATGGCATTGTAGACTAGGTCACATCAATGAGATAAGGTTGACTAAGTTACATAAAGAAGGATATTTGGACTCGTTCGAATATCAAACTTATGCCACTTGTGAATCATGTCTCAAAGGAAAGATGACAAAGACTCCATTCACTGGACATGGAGTAAGAGCGAGCGAGCTCTTAGGACTCATACACAGCGATGTATGTGGTCCAATGTCTACACATGCAAGAGGTGGTTTTTCCTATTTCATTACTTTTACGGATGATTACTCAAGGTACGGATTCATTTATCTGATGAAACATAAATCCGAGGCTTTTGAGAAATTCCAAGAGTATAAGAATGAAGTAGAAAACCAAACCGGCAAAAGTATCAAGACATTGAGATCTGATCGAGGTGGTGAATACTTAAGTACCGAGTTCCTAGGTTACCTAAAAGAGAAAGGAATTCTCTCTCAATACTCCTCCATACACTCCACAGCATAACGGTATATCGGAGAGACGGAATCGAACCCTATTGGATATGGTACGTTCCATGATGAGTAATGCTGAGTTACTACGATCTTTCTGGGATTATGCGCTAGAATCAGCGGCATATCTTCTGAATAGGGTTCCTACCAAGACTGTGCCTACCACGCCATATCAGATGTGGAGTGGGAAGAAACCCTATCTTCAGTATCTGAGGATATGGGGATGTCCAGCTTTTGTTAAAAAGCAGCATGTGGACAAGCTCGAGGCACGATCAGTACAGTGTAAGTTTGTAGGATATCCAAAGAACTTCAAGGGGTATCTATTCTATTACGCAGAGGAACAAAAGGTTTTTGTTTCTCGTAATGCCCATTTTCTAGAACGGCAGGTTTTAGAAAAGAATACAAGTGGGAGTGAAATAGAACTGGAAGAAATTCCAGAACCACAAACTACTACTGAAAGTTTGGTAGAACCAGTAGTTCAAGAAAAACAGGACATTCCCGCACCCCTCCGCATGAGTAGTAGGCCGTCTCATCCGTCTGAGAGATACTACGGTTTTCTCATAGATGGGGATAGAGAGGATTGCGTCATAGATGATGATGAACCTACTAGCTTCCAGCAGGCCATCCAGAGCGGCGATTCGGTACGATGGCTAGATGCAATGCGGACCGAAATGGAGTCCATGTACACCAACAAAGTATGGACTTTGGACTTTGCTCCAGATGGGGTAAAACCCATAGGATGCAAATGGATCTTCAAGAAAAAGATTGGTGTAGATGGACAGGTGGAAACCTATAAGGCTAGACTTGTTGCAAAGGGTTTTCGTCAAAGACCTGGTTTGGACTATGACGAAACTTTTTCTCTAGTGGCTATGCTCAAATCCATTCGGGTCCTTCTTGCTATTGCTGCCTTCCATGATTATGAAATCTGGCAGATGGACGTAAAGACGGCTTTTCTGAATGGTAATTTAGAAGAGTGCGTCTATATGGATCAGCCAGAAGGTTTCAATCAGAATGGGAGCAGCGGTAAAGTATGCAAGTTGCTTAAGTCCATTTATGGACTGAAGCAAGCATCGTGGAGTTGGAACATCTATTTTGATGAAACAGTCAAAGAATATGACTTTATCAAAAATCCAGATGAACCATGTATATATAGTAAAGTTATAGCCAGAAGTGTCGTATTCCTCGTCTTGTACGTGGATGACATTCTATTGATAGGAAATGACATTCCTATGCTATAATCTGTCAAAGGATTCTTGTCACACAGGTTCTTCATGAAAGACCTGGGTGATGCCTCTTACATTCTGGGGATCCAAATCTATCGTGATAGATCCAAGAGGATGTTGGGACTTTTGCAGTCCAGGTATATCAACACTATACTAAAAAGATTCAGTATGGAAGATTCTAAGCGCGGTAATCTACCGGCTTGTCACGGAATCACCCTCTCCAAAGAGATGTCTCCCAAGACTGATTTGGAAAGGGAACGCATGTCTATTATACTCTACGCTTCTGCGGTAGGCTCTATAATGTATGTGATGTTGTGCACCAGACCAGATGTAGCTTACGCACTCAGTGTGGTAAGCCGGTATCAGTCAGACCCAGGGGAGAATCACTGGATAGCAGTGAAGAACATTCTCAAGTACCTAAGAAGGACTAAGGAGATGTTCTTGGTATACGGCGGAAAAGATCTCAAGTTAGAGGCCTTTGCTGATTCCGGCTTCCAGAGTGATAAGGACGATTCCAAGTCCATGTCGGGTTATGTCTTTACCCTCAATGGAGGGGCGGTGTGCTGGAAGAGTTCCAAGCAGGACACCGTTGCTGACTCGACTATGGAAGCGGAGTATATTGCTGCTTGCGATGCCGCAAAAGAAGCGGTCTGGATAAAGAAGTTCCTAACAGAACTTCAGATGGTTCCTACCATAGTTGATCCAATACCTCTGTATTGCGACAACAACGGAGCTATAGCTTTAGCGAAGGAACCAAGGTCCTATCAGAAGTCCAGACACATCTTAAGGCGGTATCACCTGATCAGGGAGATCATTGATCGTCGGGAGATCGAGGTTCGGAGAGTTGCTACTGAAGAGAACATTGCTGATCCATTCATGAAGGCCCTACCTCAGATTCAGTTCGAGAGGCTACTCGAGATCATCGGTCTTCGATATGCCAGTACATGGCCCTAGTGCAAGTGGGAGATTGTTAGTGTATATGTCCTAGGGGCCATTATTGTATCATACTAGTTTGTATATTACTTAATGGAAACTTGGAATATTCACATGTATATAACAGTCTTGCTAAACATGGTAGTATGCTACTTGGTTTTTCTATCTTAATATGTGAGTATACGTATTGATAGAGCTCTTAGGATCTTGCTTGACTACCAGCTTTGTGATGGCAGTCACACTAGTGGGGGCTGGGTAGTCTACAAGCACATCCTTATTCAGATCCCTAGTCGTAGGATTATCGAGACAGGGCATCGATACTCCGGAGTAGACTAGTGTGTACGCTTCTCATTCCAGTTGGGGAGATGGTCTGTCACACAGCCGTCCGTACGTCGTACTGGAGATAGTATACAGGTGCTCGTTAGGTTACGGGTACACCGGACAGGACTCGCAGGGAACTGTAGGTTGGTTTTATACCAGTCGTCAATTAACAGTTCCCAGGTGACATGAGTACAGTATAGTTCGCAGACTTGACACTGCTACTTCGCCTCGAGTGTGTCCCACTGTTCTTAGATTGCTACCCTACCACGGCTCAAAGGAGTCGTGCAAACAGGTAGCAGTTGGGTGCAGTCCCGAGCACTTGGAGGCAATGGCGGTTAGACATGATTCGTCTCTTCCGGTATTGGGAGTTGATATCGCGCTGTGTCAGAAAGCCATTATACAAAGTCCCTGGCCAGGGCAAGCGAGATTTGCTGGTAGGTTCCAGTAGTTTCTCAGGGTGTAATGGGCTTCACTCCGACACGACTTATACCGTAATTATGGGACTGACGCTTGCCGCCCCTCGAGGCCCGATATGCGATAGTCTTAGACGAACAGACCGGACTGTACGGAGATTGTCACATCAGGCTCAGTAGGAGTTCGGATGGGTTTCCTCATCGGCCTTCTTATCGACATCTACCTGGGGACCGTTACGCACAGCTAGTGCCGCTTGCCGTCTGTGGTTAAACCCACTGCCAGCGTAGTAGTCGAGTCATTAGAGTCCCACACAGAGAATTTCCCAGCTCCAGACGAAACGATATAGAGGTCGTATGGTTTTACGACAAGGGTTCGAACGCATACGTGTGTATACGCACGTACGACTTTCGGACAGTTTTTAGTAGACGGTTTTGGTTTAAACCAGATTCTAGTATCGGGATATTGGATTTATACAGTCTAAAGTTTTTCCGTGTTTTCACGGATAGGAGGGGCGTTCTCGTAATTTCGCGAGAAGCTTCTAAAAGGATGGTGACTTGGGGGTTTAGGTGGCATATACATTAAATGAGATTAGTGACTCATTTGTGTGATTCATTCTTGTCATTAATGCATCATAAATGATTAATAACTCATGTAAATGAATCACTCATTTGTATTTATAAAGCATGGTTGTTAAATCCTTTATTTTATTTATTTGATAAATATAATGCTTCATATATATCATGAGAGATCATTATCTCATTCTCATTCTCATGCTCACCTTCTCTCTCCTCAAGCTCTCTCTCTTCAAACCCTAATTCTTCCCTCTCATGTGTTGAGATCAAGAATTAGAATAGACTAATCAATCCATAGTCCAACTCTATATCACCTAGGTTACTTAGATTAGCACTTTAAGAAACCTAGTTACCTCAAGTTAGAGGTGAAGCTTGAAGTATAGCTCTCGGATGGATCATCTACTACAAAGAGAAGGCCGGAGAGAAGGTGGAGAACGAAAAGACGAAGGACACGGTTCATTAGGTATAATCACTTCACATAGTAGTTTAGAACTCCTATACTTATGTTAGTTATCGTTTAGCAACGATTCTTGCGGTTAGTCGATATTATTGCAAAGAACAAGATCGTTTTTCATACTTCCGCCTCCCCGCAAGTCGTAGGGTGTAGTACACCGACTTACACATCCCACGTTCCACGCCATCACGATCCCCATTAACGGGTGATCCGCTCTTTACGCGGGCTTGACGTCGGAAGCATAACTGCCGGCGAGATTCTCGCGCCTGCTGCTGCATGCCACCACCGCTATATAAACCCCCATCACAGAGGGGTCAAATAAGCCATTTTTTACACTTTTATGCCGTTACTCTGCTCGGATCTCATCATTAATTTGAGCGGCGAAGGGTCCTTGGTGGTACCAAACCACCCCGGACTTTTTTGCAGGTGCTCGGCAACACTCCCCTCACCTTACCTCTTCCTCCAAAGACTCATTAAGACCCGCACGCGAAAGGTGATAATCAACTAAATCCACCGCGAGATCAACGGAAGACAACATCTGACGGAGGCCCGAAAAGGAGCTCCATCTATCTTTTAAGGACCCAAGGAATTGAGTCATGGAAGAAAAAAGATGTATAAAAAATTTAATACAACGTGAATAATGAAGTACAAGGAGAAAAAGAATTAACGCCGTGAAAGAGACGCCATTTGTGTTTCTTGTCGCCATCTACTCTTTATCCCCTGAGCTAGCCTATAGTTTTGAAAATCTCGAAGGTGGTGTGCATTTTGGATGCTGTCCCCAAAAGAGCTTTTGTTTTTTTAGGCAGCAGTAGCTGACGGCAGCGATTAAAACTCCCAGGATTTCCATTTCCATTTCATTTCCCCCAAAAAAAACCTCTCTGTGTTGCTTGGTTATTCCAATGGCCGAACAAGAGAAGCCAGCTCAACATCAAGAACAAAACGAAGAAGAAGAAGAATCAACCCCAAAATCGCCGCCATTGAAACTACCCCGACTCGAATCTGACGCAGGTTTGTTGTAATCAATTCCCTCTCTATTTGATTCAATACTGTTCTATTTATCAATTGATTTTTGTTTTCTTTTTTGAAATAGGGCTGGTGACGACTGCAGTGGCTTCCCCTTTGGTGCTAGGGCTAGGGCTAGGGCTGGGCCTCGGAGGAGACGAAGCAGCAGCAGCGAAACACAAGGGGTTCACTTTCATGCAGATGCAGGAGTATCATCACCAGAAGCTCATCTTCGACCACATGGTCGCCGGAATCCCCGTCCCCGTCCACCTCATCCTCCCCATCTGGAAGAGCGTCGCCTCCTCCTACGGCCCCCACCACTACCCATCCTGTATGTATCCACCTGCTCAATCAATCTCTTTTATTCTTTGCATTTAATTTCATCTTTTACTTACATATTTATTATTTATGTAGTTGTGGGATTGGGGAACCTGTGCTATGATTTTAGGAACAGCATGGAGCCGGAGCCGGGGAGGTGCAGGAGGACGGATGGGAAGAAGTGGAGGTGCTCCAGAGACGTCGTGCAGGACCAGAAGTACTGCGAGAGGCATATGCACCGGGGACGGAATCGTTCAAGAAAGCCTGTGGAAGGAGCTATTGCTGTTGCTGCTCCTGCTGCCGCCGCCGCCGCCGATTCTATTGCAAATGACAATGAGCCGACTAACAAAAGCAGCAACTCTAATGTCGGTACGGCGCCGCCGATGATAGGTTCGTCTCATATTAGTGTTTTGAGCAGCAGCACCGCGGCTTGTAAAACTGGGGCTTCTTAGTGCAAATTGTTTAGCTTGAATCAGTAGAGTTTTTTCTTTTTCTCCTTCTCTTTTAGTTTGTGTAGCTGTAGTTGATGTTTTGTGGATGTTTTGGTGATACAAGGCACACAGCACCAGGGTTTTGTTGGTGTGGCTTTTGGGGGAGAAACACATCTCTCATGGCCTTCTTTTGCTTATGGTAGCACTTAATTAACTACTTTTGATTACTGCATTTCCTTTTTTTTTCCCTTCTTCTCACTTCTGCCTTTGGAGCGTAATTAAATGTAGTTTTCTGGATGTGGCCCTTCAGCAACCTCTCATTTCAGAAAGGTGAAGATATACTGTATTAACTATTGTTGCGACAAAACGATGACGAAGTAAGATAAAAAAAATCATTTAATGACAGACAAATAGAAAATAAGAGTACCAACCAAAAGACGAAGGGGGAACTTTTATTAATCACCAAAATATGGAGAAGTACAAAATGATGGATGAATCACGCAAACACCTCAAAACCCTAGTTCTTAAATTACAAAAGGTTTCTCTCAAAATATCTCAAAAGCTATATGATCCAGGGTTATAAAATACAATATTATATATAGTATAGTAAAGGTAAATCCAAATAACTAATTTCCAAACTAAGAAATTATTCGGCCCAAGAAACGACATACGCCTGAAGAAGGCATTGCCAAACGTCTGCCTCAGAAGTCTTCCAAATAACAAAGTATCCCAGATATCTGAAGAATGAGCTTCAGACGTCTGGTCTTGAGGTCCTCCATATAACAGCGCTCGTGAATGTCTTATGTATTCAAATCAGACGTCTGCCCAAAATATGCGAACATATAGAGCATCAACAGATGTCTGAAGTTTTAGCTCCAGACGTATGTCCCCTTGCTTATAGATAAACTCGAATCTGGAACAACTCTGATGATACCGAATCAACATGAAATCCAATAGTGACCAGAATGAGAGATATACACAACAAATCTCCATCTTGCCTCGCATTCCCACAAAACTCCTCTATAAAATTAATAGTAGCTCCACCTTCAACACAAAATCCTTAAAGAGCTCAATGGGTGTGACACACTCCAATTAAGTTCAAGCAATTCTCAAACTTAACAACCGAAAGAGACTTTATCAATATGTCGGCCGGATTATCCGATGTATTAACCAGCTTCACAACTATCTCTTTCTTCTCAATGATATCCTGCACAAACAAGTACCAAACACCAATGTGCTTTGTTCTGTCATGATGAATCTGGTCTTTCGTCAAACGAATCGCGTTTTGGCTATCACAGTAGACTATTATAGTATCCTTTTGAATACCAAACTCCAAATATAGTCCCTTCAACCAGATTACTTCCTTAAAGGCTCCAACAACGGTCATATACTCCGCCACCTTCATAGATAACGCAACTGTAGGCTGTAAAGAAGCACGCCAACTGATGGCACATATTTCCAAAGAGAATACATAACTGGTGATCGACCTTTGCTTATTGAGATCATCTGCATAATCGGAATTGCTGAATCAAATCAAACTGTCGTTGTTCCTTCCAAACACCAACCCCACATCAGACGTACCTCGTAAGTATCGTAAAATCCATTTCACAGTCTGCTAATGGCCTTTACCAGGAGATACCATATAGCGACTAACAACGCTAACTGCATGTGAAATGTCGGGTCGGGTACAAACTATGGCATACATAATGCTATCCATTGCACTCGAATAAGAAACATGCGACATATACTCAATCTCATCCTATGTTTGCGGTGAATAAAGAGCTGAAAGTTTGAAATGAGCTACCAACGGAGTACTTACAAATTCAGCGTCTCCCATGCCGAAACGCTCCAAAACTCTCTCAACGTATCCCTGTTTAGACAAGTAAAGTTTTCCTCTCTTGCGATGGCGCCTAATTTCCATACCGAGAATTTTCTTGGCCGCTCCCAAATCCTTGGTCTCAAACTTATTTTTCAACTGTTCATTCAAATTTTGAATATCAACCATATGCCTGGCTGCTATCAAAATATCATCAACATAAATCAACAAGTATATGAAAGAACCATGAGCGAGTTTCTTACAATAAATACAACTGTCACCTTTACTTCTCGTAAACCAAATATCTATCATGAAAGATTCAAACTTTTTATACCGATGTCTAGATGACTGCTTCAAACTATAGAGAGACTTCTCTAGTAAACAAACATGGTTTCCATGCCTTCAAATTCAAAACCTTCGGGTTGTTGCAAATAAATCTTCTCTACCAAATCACCATGTAGGAATGCAGTCTTAACATCGAGCTGCTCGAGCTCTAAATCTTGCATAAATACCAAACCGAGAAAGACACGAATAAAGGTATGTTTAACAATCGGAGAAAATACTTCATTGAAGTCCACTCCCCGAACCTGCAAATAGCCTTTAGCTACCAACCATGCATTGTAACGAGTATCCAAAACCCCTTGGTCTCCTTCTTTCTTGTTAAAAACTTACTTGCAGCCAACTACTTTATTTCCTCCTTCGGGTTTCACGAGCTTCTATGTTTGGTTCATATGAAGAGACTCAATCTCTCCGTTCATAGCGATTAGCCAACGAGCTGACTCATCGGATGAGATAGATTCATGATAACTCGTCGGCTCATTACTATCAACTGTCTCTGCAACAGACAATGCATACGCCACTAGATCATCATAGCCATATCTTTGTGGTGGTCAAATGTCCCTTCGTTGTCGGTATTGAGCGTATAAATACTCCTCATCTTAGGACTACTCATCATGAGCTTCATCAGACGATGGTAAAGGAGAGATCTCCTATGAACCCGAGCTTTCACCAACCTCGATTTTAACGTCCGACTCATCCTTTTTTGTATCGTCTTTCACTGGAGATTCCATGTTCTTCGGCTTTAACATAGCAAATTCGTCAAATGTCACATCTATGCTAATCATAAATTTTGATGACCTGGAATCCTAACACCACAATCTATATCCTTTTATGCCTGTAGCATAACCAAGAAAGATGTATTTCTTCGCTCGAGGATCCAACCTGCCTTCACGGCAATTTGCATATGTGGGACAACCAAACACTCGAAGTGTAGAATAATCGGCGTGCTTCCCAGACCATACCTGCTCGGGTGTTTTACTACCAAGGGATGTATGAGGTGACCGATTCACAATATAGCACGCCGTGTTTACCGTTTCTGCCCAAAACTCCTAGTCGAGCTCTGCATTAGACAACACGCACCTCGCTTTCTCCAAAAGAGTCCGATTCATACGCTCCACAACTCCATTATGCTGTGGTGTGTAGACAACGGTATGATACCAAACAATCCGTTCGTTTTTGCAGAAATCAATGAAATCTCCACCATAAAATTCCTACCTGTTGTCTTTCCTTAGTCTCTTGATCTACTTCTCTGTCCGTTTCTCAAGTAATGTCTTCCATTGTTTGAACATAGTAAACACATCACTTTTGTGCTTTAAGAAGTAGACTCAAACTTTTCTCAAAAAATCATCGATGAAACTAAGCAGACACTTGGCACCGCTTCCTTTAGAAGCAACTGGAGAGGGTCCCCAAAGAACTGAACGGATATTATCAAGAGTATCTTTTGTGTTGTGCACCGCCGAACTAAAGCTAACTCTTTTCTGCTTCCTAAATATGCAATGCTCACAAACCTCCATTTTCGATGTACCCTGTCCACCTAATAGACCATGCTTCAACAACTCAGCCATACCTCTCTCACTCATATGCCCGAGCTTCATGTGCTATAATCTGGTAACCTCTGAATCTGTCATAGATTTAGATGATGAAATAGTCGTCAATCCGGAAATTGTCGACACCTGCAACGAATATAAGGATCCCTTCTTCAAGCCCTTTATAACTGTAAGTTGCTAGTGCTCTTGCTATTACTACTATGGCCTTTGCGGAATCAAAAAACTTAAATTTTAAAGTGAGAACTAGAAACTAAAATTCTAAAAATCGAATCCAAACGGTAAACTAAAAACCCCAGAGGGCTTAACTACTAGGTTAAGGACTACAACCTTTGAAAATGAGTCCTACGGGTCTTGTGTGGTCCTCTTCTTGAGCTCCTAGGGTTCCTTGATCAAGCTTGCGAAGAAGTCTTCTCACGTCAAAGATGATCCACCTGAGAATATCGGTTCAAGTTCTAGTTTCAACTAATGAACTAAGAAGTAACTAAAGATCAAGACTTGCTAAGACTTAATGCTTAGAGATGTAGTATTTATCTCAATATGCTCTTTTTCTTTCTAAATTCAAGAGAGAAATATAAAGAAGATGAAAAGGAAATGAGAATGGATAACCAAAGAAAACCCTCATCCCTTTTCTTTCTTATCTCTTTTTTCTTTTAAAAAATAAGTGAGTGGATTTGTGACTCACTAGTATGAGTCACAAGTCCACACACATCTTTAACATGCAAGAAGAAATGAGAAGAAAAAGAGAAGCCACCTCACATGTACACACACACATATAAACATATACATCCAGTAATACACGTATTTGTAATAAATACGCATGCCCGTATTCGTATAAAATACGAATACCATATTCATATCGAAATATAAATACCCATATTTGTATGAAGACACAAAAATACCGTACTCATACAAATAGCCATATTCGTATAAATACTGTATTTGTGTTAAAATACAAATACTCTAAAAGAGAGCAATATAATATTAGCTCACATATCTGGCTATCTTTTAAACCTGCATGTATTACCAAAATGTCCGATTAAAGCACGTGTATAAAAATATACGTATTTAATCGAACACCCGTACGTATCAAAATACGCATACTATATCGTTTTGCCTGAACTGGGAAAACCCTTTGTGTGGGACTCTGAAGAACCGACAATACTCAGGCAGTGGGTTTAACCACAAGCACGTCAGAGGCACTAGCTGTACGTAACGACTACCTAGATATCTGTCGAAAGGAAGGCTGATAAGCAAACTTGTCTGTATCCCCACTGAGCCTATCTGTGACAATCTCCATACAGTCCGGTATGTTCGTTTGAGAGTATTACATATCAAGTCTAGAGAGTGGAAAACGGCAGACTCTTAATAACCCGATAGGTCGTGTCGATGTGGCTCAAGACCATCCGCGAAACTATCGATCTAACTATCAGTAAATTTCAACTACCCTGGCCAGAGTCTTATGGTTTTGGCCAACTATACATAGCGCGACATCGACTCCCTATACCCGAAGAGACGAATCCCTGACAATCTCTCACTGCCTCTATGTGGTTCGGGATTGTACCCAATTAAAACTTATTTGCATGACTTAGTAGAGCCATGGTAAGCTAGTAATCAAAGCACTGTGGGAACTTATATGAGACAAATGACGATCTTAGGTCGACAGACTACCCCGTACTTATGTCACCTGAGAATAGCTATCTGATGTTAGGTATAGTACCATCCAGCAACTCCCGACGAGTCCGCCAAGTATAACTCATAACCTAATGAGCACATGTATACAATCTTTGGTGCCGTACACTAATGGCTGTGGGACCGGCCATCTCCCCTGACGGGAATAAGAAATATATACACTAGTCTACTCTGGAGTATCGATGCCCAGTCTCGATAATCCTATGACTAGGGATAATTTAAGGATGTGTTTATAGACTACCCAGCCCCCAAAAGTATGACTGCCATCATAACGCTGATAGTCAAGCAAGAATTCTATGGGCTTTATCAACATGTATTAGCGATATGAAATAACAAGCAGAAAATATACACATGTTAAGATAAAGACTAACCAAATAGAATACTATCTTGTGTCCTGTACATATATATCCCTAGCATCCTGTACAATAAATGCCTCTAGAGCATATATATCCTAACAATCTCCCACTTGCACTAAGGCCTTTTATTGGTGTATCGACTACCCATTGTCTGCGTTAGAGCCAGTCGTTAGCGTATCATATACCCAACATCTCGAACAGCCTCTCGAACTGTGCTTGAAAGATGTCCTTGGTGAATGGATCTGAAGTGTTTTCTTTCATATCTACTCCCCGCACCTCGATCTTATAGCGATCCACGATCTTCCTGATCAGGTGATACCGTCTTAAGATGTGTCTGGATTTCTGATGGGATCATGGTTCCTTCGGTAAAGCAATAGCCCCGTTATTATCGCAATACAAAAGAATTGGATCAACAATGGATGGAACCACCTGAAGTTCAAAAATGAATTTCATCATGCAGCCCGCCTCTTTTGCGGCACCATTAGCAGCGATGTACTCAGCCCCCATCGTCGAGTTTGCTACGGTGTCCTGTTTGGAACTCTTCCAACATACCGCCCTTCTATTGAAGGTAAAAAAAATCCCGATATGGATTTAGAGTCATCCTTGTCAGTTTGGAAGCTAGAGTAGGTAAAGACCTCCATTTGGAAGTCTCCATTACCGTACACTAAGAACATCTCCTTAGTCCTTCTCAGGTACTTAAGAATGTTCTTTACATCTATCCAACGCTTCTCACCTAGGTTTGCCTGATACCTGCTTACCACACTAAGTGCATAAGCTACATCTGGCCTGGTACATAACATCGCATAAATTATAGAGTCTACCGTCGAAACGTAGGGTATAATGCTCATGCGAGCCCTTTCCTCATCAGTCTTGGGAGACATCTCTTTGGAGAGGGTGATTCCGTGACAAACGGGTAAATTACCGTGCTTGGAATCTTTCATATTAAATCTCTTTAGTATGGTGTCTATGTATCTGGACTGTGAAAGTCCTAACATTCTCTTAGATCTATCCCTATAAATCTTTATCTCAATAATGTAAGAGGCATCACCCAGGTCTTCATAGAGAACTTCTATGATAAGAAGAGTTTGACCGATTGTAGCATAAGAATATCATTTCCTATCAGGAGAATGTCATTTACGTATAAGACGAGAAATACCACATTTCTTGCTACAATTTACTTATAAATACATGGTTCATCTATATTTTTGATAAAGTCAAATTCCTTGACCGTCTCATCAAAGCAGATGTTCCAACTCCGCGATATCTATTTTAATCCATAAATAGATTTAAGTAACTTGCACACTCTTCCGTTACCCCCACTCTCAATGAAGCCCTCTGGATGATCCATATAAACAAATTCTTCTAAATTTCCATTTAGAAAACCGGTTTTTATGTCCATCTGCCAGATTTCATTATCATAGAAGGCAGCAATAGAAAATAGGATCCGAATGGATTTAAGCATAGCCATTGGAGAAAAGGTTTCGTCATAATCCAAGCATGGTCTTTGACGAAAACCTTTTGCAACAAGTCTAGCTTTATTGGTTTCAACCTATCCATCAGCACCAATCTTCTTTTTGAAGATCCATTTGCATCCTACAGGTTTTACCCCTGGAGGTGAAACATCCAAAATCCAAACTTTGTTGGTGTACATGGATTCCATTTCGGACCACATAGCATCCAACCACTTCACCGAGTCTCTACTCGTGATAGCCTGCTGAAAACTAGTAAGTACATCATCGTCGATGATGCAATCTTGTCGATCCCCGTCTACGAGAAAACCGTAGAATCTCTCGGGAGGATGAGACTGCCTACTAGATCTGTAAAGTGGCGTAGGTACGTCGGGTTCTATTGAAATATCAGGTTCTACTAAGTCTTCAGTAATAGTTTGTGGTTCTGGAATTTCTTCCAGTTCTTTAGCACTCTCATTAATTTCTTTTTCAAGAAATTGAGTTTTCAGAAAGTGGGCATGTTGAGAAACAAATACCTTTTGTTTTTCAGCGTAATAGAAAAGATACGCTATTGAATTCTTTGGGTATCTCACAAACTTACACAATACTGAGCGTGTCTCGAGCTTGTCCGAATGATACTTTTTGACAAAAGTTGTACACCCCATATCTTAAAATACTTAAGACAGGGTTTCTTCCCATTTCATATTTCATATGTAATGGTAGGAACTGACTTAGTTGGAACTTTATTCGATAGGTATGCAGCAGATTCTAGTGCAAAATCCCAGAAAAATAGCGGTAACTCAGCACTACTCATCATGGAATGCACAATATCTAATAGAGTGCAATTCAGTCTTTCTGATACACCGTTGTGTTGTGGTATGTATAGAGGAGTAATCTGAGAGAGAATTCTATTCTGTTTTAAACATTCAAGAAACTCGGAACTTAAGTATTCTCCACCCTGATCAGATCGAAGTGTTATGATACCTTTTCCTGTTTGTTTTTCCACTTCATTCTTATACTTCTTGAATTTCTCAAAGGTTTCGGATTTATGTTTCATCAAGAATACATATCCATACCTTGAGAAATCATCGGTAAAAGTAATGAAATAAGAATAACCACTTCTTGCATGTGTGGACATCGGACAACACACGTCGCTGTGTATTAGTTCCAGGAGCTCAGTGGCTTTTTCTCTGTGTCTAGTGAACGGAGTGTTGGTCATCTTTCTTTTGATACATGATTGACAAGTTGCATAGGATAGGTATTCAAACGGATCTAAATATCCATATTTATGTAACTTAATTAATCATGTTTCATTATATCCATATGACTAAATTTACAATGCCATAAGAAAGTTGCATCGTAACTTAAATATTCAAATGGATCTAAATATCCATATGACTAAGTCTACAATGCCATAAGAAAGTTAGATTTAATTCTGGAGTCTTTCTTATAAGTGTGTTTTGGACTTTGAAAACTTGATACTGGTTGAGTATGTATATTCCATTATCTAGTGTACATAACCCAATCATTTCATGATTTAGGTGATTGTTTATGATATTGCTTTCAAGTGCAAAATTATATTATTCATTAGATAACAAAGACACTGATATAATATTACACATCATCCAGGGTATACAAAAGCAGTTATGCAAAACCAAAATATATCCACTCATCAACCTGATGTGATAATCTCCCACTGCAATAGCACCTATACTTGCGTCGTTGCCAACCCTGAGGGTCATATCATCTTTCTTCAAAACTCTACGGCTTCTCAGCGCTTGAAAAGATTTACAGATGTGAGATCCTGACCCGGTATCTAATACCCAGGAAGTAGAGTTTATAGAGAAATAGTTTTTAATCACGAACACACCCGAAACCGAAGCCACAACTTACTTCGTGTCCTGATGCTTTGCTTTCAAAGCCCGGCAATCTTACTTTCCATGACCCTTCTTGTGACAAATAAAATATTCCTCCTTTGTTGCTGATGTTCCCCCAGTCTTTTCCTTTCCTTTTCCTTGCACCTTCTGCACAATTCCTTTCGGTTTGAAGGGGGCCTTCTTCTTCTTCCTCTTAGCCTTAACCTTGCATTTAGAGGAAGAAGGTTCCCCAACAAGTAGAACCGGTGTTTGCTTGGATTTCTTCAAGGTACCCTCTGCATTCCTCAACATGTTGAGGAGTTACGGAAGTGTAACTTCCACTCGTTGCATATTGAAATTCAATATAAACTGGGTATAGGTGGAGGGTAGGGGCTTTAGAATCAAGTCGGTATATAACTAATTCTCCAAGGTGGTATAACAAGCACTAGCGACCTATACCCTAGAATCGATTCAAGGTTAGGAGACTATCTACCTTTGTACTAAATTAAATATCTAAACATACAAGGTTACGGGGCTAGCTACTTTTATAGCTTGTCCGCGCAATTGCGGAAGACCCCTACTCCGCTCCATGGACTGTAGCTTAGCTTCGAAGTAGCCGGAAACGAGCTTGAATGCTGATCATCCTCGTCGAAGATGATCCACTCGAAAGAACATGAATTCAAGCTCTAGCTTCACTTCATATGATCCAGTGAAGCAACTCATGATCACAACTTGTTAGGAAGTATGATAAGATTGATGTAGTGAAGATTATTTATTAGTTTCTCTCTTTTCCATATTCTTTTCTCAAGTTGGAAGCTTAACATAAAGAAGAAGAGAGAAGAAGAAAATAAAGAGTGTAGGATGAAAAAAATCCATCCTCATCCATTTTCTTTCTCTTGATCTTATCATGTGTAAACTCAAAGCATGAGTCATCTTATGACTTACTACATGAACCATGAGCCCAAACACTTACAAACCTTCCATGTAGAGAAGAAAATATGTGTGTATCAATACACACATACACACACACATAATCGTATATGTACAAATACAAATACCCGTATTTTTATCAAAATATGAATACCGTATTCATATAAAATACGAATACCCGTATTCGTATCGGCATAAAAATACCCATATTCATATTAAGATACAAATACCAATATTTATACAAATACTCGTATTCGTATAAATACCGTATTCGTATCAAAATACAAATACTCGTATTCGTATAAAAATACGAATTCCCAAAAGAGAGATAATGAGAGATATAATACTAGCTCATAATGATTCGGCTATCTTTCAAACATACCAGTATTATCAAGACGCCTGATTAAAGTACGTGCACCAAGTACACATATTTAATCGAACCTGAGTGCATATCAAAATACGCATATACTACATCGTTTCACCTGAACTTGAAAACCCTCTGTGTGGGACTCTAAATACTTGATAATACACCAGCAGTGAGTTTAACCATAAGCACGTCAGTGGCACTAGCTGTACGTAACAGCTACTCAGGTTTTGAACAAAAGGAAGGTCGACGAGCAGACTCATCTGTACCCCTACTGAGCCTGTAAGTGATAATCTTCGTACAGTCCGATCTCCTCATCTAAGAGTATCGCATACTGGGTCTAGGAGGTGGATAACGTCAGACCCCTAATAACCCGAAAAGTCGTGTCGGTGTCAAGCCCATTACCAAACCGAGAAACTCTGATCTCCGATCAGTAAATCTCATCCGCCCTGGTTAGGGACTTATGGTGATGGCTAACCAAATACATCGCGACATCGACTCCCTATACCGGGAGAGATGAATCCCTGATGATCGATCACTGCCTCCATGTGGCTCGGGACTGTACCCAACTAAAACCTGTTTGCACGAATCAGTAGAGTCGTGGTAGGGAAGTAATCTAAGTACAGTGGGAACTCACACAAGACAAATGAAGATCTCAGGTCAACATACTACATATACTCATGTCAACTGAGAATTGCTATCTAAGGATAGATATAGTATCATCTAGAAGTTCTCGGCGAGTACATCCGGTGTACTCACCTCTAGTGAGCACCTGCATACAATCTTAGGTGCAACACACTAATGGCTATGAGACCTGCCACCACCCCTCGTCGGGGTCTAGAAACGTATACACCAGTCTAGTTTGGAATATCGATACCCGGTCTCGATACTCCCACAACTGGGGACATTTAAGGATATGCTTATAGACTACTCAGCTCTCACAAGTATGATCACCATCATAACTCTGGTAGTCAAGCAAAGATCTTACGGGCTTTTTCATTATATATTAATGACACATAATAACCAGTAAAATGTATACACATCAATAATAAAGACAAACCAGATAGCATACTATCATCTCATGTAAGACTGTTTTACCTGTATATGTCCTCCTTCAATTATCATAATCGCCTACTTTCGATTACAATAATTGCCTTGAGAGCATTATAGCCAACAATCTCCCAC
The DNA here is from genome assembly GCA_030015575.1 of Agapanthus africanus. Taxonomy (NCBI): domain Eukaryota; kingdom Viridiplantae; phylum Streptophyta; class Magnoliopsida; order Asparagales; family Amaryllidaceae; genus Agapanthus; species Agapanthus africanus. The sequence continues at coordinate 133,133,401 of JASDDO010000008.1, forward strand.
TTGCACTTAAAGCCAATTATTGCGGTATCGCTTATCCACAGCTCGTGTGTTACCGAATACCCAACTTCTCTACTAACAGCTCGTGTGTTCGAGAAATAGCCACAGTGAGTCGATCCGCTACAATACTTCTAACTTTCTCTTTCTATATCTCTCGAACTGAGCGATACCCTGCCTTAAAATTTGTCTGGATACCTGATGGGACCAAGTTCATAAATGAACAATTTTATCCAACAAATTTCTTGGGCTATATCATCCGCTGATCATAATTAGTAACCCACATCATGTATACCTCAGTATTCTGCTGGGAACTCCGTCTAACATACTGCTCCTGAGAAGAGAATAAACTTATAACTCTAACAGCCATTATTTCAGTCAGGTCACATCGGAAGCCTAAACCGATAACCGACTCCTAAAAGAGGCTGCCATTACCATTTACTGAGAACATCTTGATATGTTCTTCATTGCTTCCTTTTGTTTCTTTAGAATTGGATTAATATCCGCTTACTAAACCAAGGGCGAAAAGCAACTTCTGGTCTGGTACTTGACATTCCATGATTGACCCAATCGGCAAAACAATTGGTATGTTATTCATACGAGTCCCTTTCCTCCTCAGTCTAGAAGACATCTTTTTAGAAAGGATGACTCCATTACCTGCGGGTACACCACCACGCCAGGAGTCCTCCATTCTAAAATCCTTTAGAATTATGTCCAAATACCCAAATTGGGACACTTTCCAAAGTTAGATCTAACGACATAGATCCAGTTACTAGAATCCCTGATATATTATCCAGATCTTATATGGAGAAACTTTTGTGATAACCATAATTTAACCGATTGTAGTATATGAATATCACTTCCTATCAGGAGTATATCATCCAAATCCTAGGATAGTACTCCCTACAACCTTCTTACTAGGTCCATATGTTCTTTTGATGAAGTCAAATACCTTGACTTTCACATCAAAACGGATGATCCGTCTCTGCTATACCCGCTTCAGTCTATGAATAGATATAAGCAACTTGCACACCTTCCGTTGCTCCCACCGACTACGACAACCCTCTAGCAGAGTCATATACAGTGCACTTATAAATTCCCATTTAGAAAGACGTTATAGTCATCCACCTACCAGATCTCATAGTCATGAATAACAGCAGTGGAAAATAATATCCGTATGGATTTCAGAACAGACATTGAAGAAAAACTTTCATCACAATCCACAACGGGTATTTGATGAAAACTTTTTAGTACAAGTTTAAGCTTATTAGGTTACTACCTTTCCATCTGCACTGATCTCGAAATATTTACTTACTCCTAATGGGTTTTACCCTTTCAGGAGCGCCCAACAAATTCTATAATTTGCTGAAGTGCATGGAGTCCAACTTAGATATCTGGCATCTGGCTATCATCCGGAAGTCACCATTTCCAATGGCCAGCTGATAATTAGTAGGGCCATCATAACTCTGATGCAAACCTCCCTGTCACCGTCTACGAGGAAACCAAAGTACCTTTCAAGTGGATGAGGTTACCTACTAAAATCCGCGGAGTGGCTATAGTTTGTCGAATCCAATTGAATACTTTAGTTCTACTAAATTTTCAGTAATCGTTTATAGTTCTAGAATCACTTCCAGTTCTACCATACTCCCATTAAATTCTTTTGCAAAGAAGTCCTTTTATAAAAAAGTTGCGAGTCAAGAACAATGCAACTATTGATCTTGCAAATGGTAGAAGTTAAACCCTTGCGAAATCTTGGGATAACCCACAAACTTTTATTACTGAAGCGTGCCTCGAGTTCGTCCAGATTCTACTTTTAAATCCATATCTTAACAACCATAAGATATGGAACCATTCTATGTCCATATAGAATCAAATGCAATAATTTAAAAGGAACCAGATTCAAAAAATTTATGCAACTGTGTCCAGTGCATATCTTCTAAATGAAAAAATGCCATACAATATTACTCATCATGCAGCGTACCCACGGATGAGTAACCCGTAAGAGAAACAATATTTTCATTATTACTATGACGGAATACCTGGCATAAATATCTACATCTTCGATCACTTCGAAAAATCTTGATACTTCCAACGTATAGTTCTCTACTTTATTCTTATACTTATGAACTACCCAAAAATTTTAGACCTTACATTTCAACGAAATACGTGTTTAAAACCAGAGAAGTCATAAGTAAATGAAATACGGTACGAGTACCAACCCTTTATCCAAATAGACACCAGAAAACATACAGTACTTTGTATAAGTCCCAAGAGTTTACTAACTCAAATTCTGTGTGATTGTAAGTTGATAACTGTATTTTGGTTAAGAATATCTTACACTGTTATTTAATACTCCTTACCTTATTTTCAACTGATAAAGGTAAATGTCTAGGACACAATTTTCAAAAATTTATATCTCACTTTATAAAATAAAGATACGAATATATTAATTTAAAAATTGGTGCATAAAAACGGTTATTCAAATACCAAAATATTTGCCGTTAGGCAAAACCTGGTGATTTAATCCAATATCACCAATTGCTACAAATTCCGATATTGATGATCAAAACACCCATTTCCTAATATTCTACTCTTTCTCAGCATCTGTAACGACATACGGATGTGAGATACCAATCCAGTATATACATACCCTGGAGTCTGAATTAATTGGGAAAACAATTTTCAATTATAACTACATAGAAAAACTAAAACATTAAAATGTTCCATGGAGGTGGCCGGGTAATCCTAGTAATGCCTTTTCCAATACCCAGATTACAACAGTAGTTGCAATTTCCTTTGCCCTCACTTCAATCTCTTTATATGTCTCTACATCATATCTTCTGTACACCAACTTAGGCTAGTTGGTTTTCTTCCTTCCCTACCTTTCAGCACATGCCTAAGGTTTTGAAGAAGACTATCCGACAAGCGTAACAAGTGTACTCTCCTAATACAAGGAGTTCTTAATTTGAAAGAAGGTGAAGAAGGGGAGATAACCGAATTATACAATTCAATTTCTCCAGAACCTATGACCATCCTCGGACTGAAATAAATTTCTTCGAATTCATATGTAACTGTACGAGATGGTCATTCTAAGCAATATGGATATCCGTAGTGATACAGAGTGTTCTGGAGAAGGAAATGGTAAAATAGGAGTGACAAGGATATATGCGATTTTATCATGAATCCTGACAATCCAAAACCAGGTTTGTAAAAAAGTTTGGTTAACTTGGTATATGAGTTTTAGTTTAAAGTCTGTCATGGTCGCTGCCAAAGAGAGAGAGAAAAGAAACACTCAGCATGCACTTTATCAAGATTAGATTGGTTAATTATTTCATCTAATCAGGATGGTTCCCACTGTTTCATCGAATTCTCCTTTAAATATTAAAAGGAGAACTAATCGGGATCATTTACACCTTACAAGTTCGCCAACCGTTCAGCCAGGCCAGTATTGGTACTCCGAGGGAGGCTCCCCGTGCTTTCGCATGGACCTAATTAAATAACCACGTTTCTGCAGAGGCATAACCCAGTTAACTCCTTTCTAGAACCTAATGGGTTAGGTAGTTGTGAACTGAAAATCTCCCGAAGAGTAATACCTACTCACAGCGAGAATCGGGACCCAACTATCATTGTGTAATTGTTAGTTATATGTATGCCCTAGAGGCCATTACTGTACATTGGATGTATATTGTAGTGGATGCTGGGACATATATAGGGAGAACTTTCTTGCTCGACATGATAGTATGCTATCTGGTTACTCTTTACCTTAACGTGTACACTGATTGTCTCTTTGTTACATGTTGGTAAAGCCCTTAGGATGTGTACTTGACTACCTGGACTATGATGCGGATCATACTAGTGGGGACATGGTAGTCCATAAGTACATCCTTGAAAGTCCCTAGTCGTGGGTGTATCGAGATGGGGCATCGATATACCAGAGTAGACTAGCGTATACCTTCTCGACCCATACTGATGGGCGATGGATGATCCCATATCCATTGGTGTTTGACATCAGAGGAGATATACGGGTGCTCAGTAGAGACTGGGTACACTGGACGGACTCGCCGAGAACTCCCAGATGGTATTATACCTTACGTCAGATGGCAGTTCTCAAGTGACACTGGTACAGAGTAGTCTGTTGACCCGAGATCGTCATAGAGTCTTGTGTGGTTCCCACTGTGCTTTGATTTCCATCTTACCACGTCCAAGAGGGCGTGCAAAACGGTGGTTTTTGGGTACAGTCCCGAGTCACATGGAGGCAATGAGCGATAGGAGGGGATTCGTCTCTCCCGGTATAGGGGGTTGATGTTGCGCTGTGTTCGATTGGCTATAACAGGAAATCCCTGGCTAGGGTTGCTGAGATTTACTGGTAAGTGTTACCAGTAGTTTCTCGAATTGTTATAGACCTCATATCGACACGACTTATCGAGCTATTGGGGTCTGACGTTGACCACCCCTAGGTGAGATATGCGACAAATCAGACGATCAGACCGGACTGTACGGTAGTGTTACTGGTTGGATTCACTGGAGTGTGAGCGGGCTTGCTCATCGATCTTCTGATCGCTCAATACCCGGGTGGCCGTTACGTTTAGCAGACCGCTTGCGGCTTGTGGGTGTTTGATATGATCATCATCTGCTGCCGGCGTATTGACGAGTCTTTAGAGTCCTACACAGATGTTTCCTGGCTCAAGCGAAACGAAATAGGAGTGCATATGAGATATGTGCGGGACCGAGAATGATACCAGTATGTGATACTGTATTCGATTCTCGCATATGTGACATTGATCGGTTATATGCGATATAGCCGGCATATCGGATCAAGTGTTGATTCGATAAGTTGTTACTGTTGATATTAGTCGGTTATATGCGATATGACCGGATCATTAAATCAAGTGTTGATTTAATGCATAATTATATATTTGATATATTACTTTGCATTAACTAGTATCGGTTTACTTAAGATGGATTTTCTCACTCGGATGTACACATTGTATATGTGATATACTTTTGTGCACTTGATTGTATCATGTTTGATGATACATGCAAAATTGGTTAAGTGTAAAGATTGAACCATGGTTATATGAATGGTTAGGGTTATGATTACTTATTCATTTATTTATTTATTAGTTTTGGAAACTAAAAGTTTAAAGAGAAAAAACAAAATGGTTTTCTTTTGTTCTTTCTTTCATGAAGCTTGTTGAAGCTTCATGAAGCTTTTGACCATGTGACCATTTTGTCTTCTTCTTTAACCCTAACCACTCACATAAACTCTAGTTAACTCTCTACACTTAACTATGGTTTGATTATGATAAGAATGATTATTCTTTTCTATTCTTTAATACTTATCATAATATTATCTTCTTCTTCTTCTTCTTCAAGAAGAAAACCAAGCATCCATCAATGGTGATTGATGAAAAAGAGTGAGAAATCCAATTCTAAAGTCTACCCACTTCCTATTTCTTCATCCTCTACCTCTTGCCAAGTAGTAGAGTGTATTTCCTTCACAAGTTTTCAAGGCTTGATGAAGGTGGAGCTTGATCTAGTGATGTCTCGACGTAGATCATCTTCGACACGTTGTCGACGACCTAGCCCGGTCTTTTCTCCGATGAAACCACCATGAGAGTCATGGTTCGATTTGGACAGCGGAGAAGACTTCATTGTGGAGCCGTGGAGGTGGAGCACCGGATCTACAAAGGTTGTATTTCCGTATTCTTGTAGTTAAGTGTTAACTAGTTTGTTTTGTCGCCTAAATTTCTAGCCAACGATCTTGTTAGGATTTCTCGGCACCGTTAAATTTTGAATTTGGCATGGTTGATGCCTTGTGAGACCTCATTAGGGTGCCTAGGAACCTTTCACTGGTATCAGAGCCTAGCTAGAGCCTTAGGCGAAGTCTAGACGGAGTTTGAAACCCGAACGAACCCGAAACCCTAAACCAAACATGCTCTCTGGACTTTTTCTAAAATCTGGAGTTTTTCCAAATTAAAAATTGCTAAAAAATTCAGCAGGGTCATATTAGAATTACTGTAAAATTCGATGCCATGATTCCTTAAAGTCACCGCAGATCCGCGGCATGAGCATGCTCATGTGGCGGTTCCGCGGCTAGTTTGTCGTTTTGTGCATCTATTTTTGCACAGTAATTCATGTTTTAAGGTGCTGGATTTTCTGGGAATTTTTAATATTTATTCAAGAGTTGAATATTCTGGGTTGTTTTGGGGATTCGTTGTTTCGATCGGATTATCAAGCTTTGTCTATGTGTTCTTCCGGATAAATTTTTGAATATGTTAAAAAGTTCGACCGGATATAAATACCCACTTTTTCCCCTGCCGGGAAATTTCCAAGTGTTGGATTTTTCCGTGGTTTAAAGACGTTCTAAGTAGTGCAAGTAACTCGATGGACCCTCTAGAAGACAACAAACCTTAACTCGATTATGTGACCGTCTTGAACTGCCCTTTGAACCTTCGGGTTTGGGGCAGTACGGCGTGCCACATGTGAGGCGTTGGCTTGACCCTTCTACGGCTGGACCGTTGGTACTGAGGCACGAACTGAATGTTTTTAGACTTGTTTCATGTGTTGATCTGTATCGGGAAAACTTGGGTGTTTGAATGTTCGATCGGAAAGTTTAACATTTTCTGTTTATCTGGAATGTGATACAACAATTGGAATTCACAAAAGTTATGTGATAACTGAATGAATGTTATAAATCTAGCGGTTTAGTCTCACTTGATCGGTTGCCACGGAATTTTGATGCGATCAAAAGTCCGTCGCAATCACGTAGCGTACGCGGATACTTGCCGATAAACTTAATAGACAGCCTCACTCCATAGCCCCGACCAAGTGACTGTAGGAGAACCCCGTCGCCGAAAGCATCCTTTCGGGTGCTCGCGGCAGCGGTGTTCCGCCTTGGTGCACTTCGTCGACGGCGTAGGGGGTGCGGCCGTCTACTAAAGTTTGCGACGAGCATTCGATCAGGATATTGGGAATCTTGTTGAATTGCCCGACTTGATATTGAAAAGTGTTTTCGATTTTGAGACTAAAATGCGGGGATTATAATTGTTAGGCATGCGATGTCTAAAGAATTCATTTGGTCAGGCATGCGATGTCTGAGGTGGTTGCGGATTCCAACTGTTGTAGTTTTACACTTTCTTTTCTGTGACCGTAAGTGTAATATGTGATATCGCCGGTTTCGTTGCTATATGCCAACGACAATTGGGATGCGCATATTTACTTACGTTGATGACATGTGATGTTATGTGTTGCTGGATATGTTATATTGGATCGTCGTGTTTGAATAGCCGGGGGGTTTTATGTGAGATGAGTGTTTTTCATTTTCATTCATGTAAAAACTTGTATGTAATATTCTTTTTATTTGGGGCACTTCCAGGTAGCGGAAGTTGTCACCGTTGATGTATATTATTTACTTTTCCGCACTAGGATAGACCCAAGGAGGGGAGCACAAGTAACCGGGTTCTGGAGTCCAGTGGGAGACCAACTCGAGGAGTCGAGTCCGGGTCTGCTAACTCTAGAATTGGTAGGGTTGCTTGCCGCTCTCGTAGGGGTCTAGGGGTGTGGGTTTGGCTATTCATCGCGACCGTGGAATCCGTGTTTTATACTGGCTCGTATTGAAAACACGGATGTCCTAGTATATCCAATATTTCATATGTTTCTTCTGCTGCGATATCTGTGATGTGATCATGTGATGTTCTGTGATAGATACAGTATATAGTATATATGATATATTATATAGACGTTACTTATGTTTTACACCCGTGCTAGCCCTGCCCTGCTCTGCCGTTAGTTACCTAACCTAACGGTGCACGGAGGGACATCGAGGCGAATGCGGATGGCATAAGTGTACGTCGTATTTATCTGTGATGTTTAGGTATTTAAATGATGGGACTTCATTAATGTGATTAATGAAATAAAAGAAACCTTAGATGTTGTAGAATCGAATTTCAAAAATAAAAACAGGTAGCTACAGTTCTTGCTTTGCACAGAGGTATATGTGATATATCCTGCACCTTATTCGATAAGGAAAGGACCGAGATCCCTTCACCGGGAGTGACTCCTTTAGCAATAACTGGCAGATGCTACACACTCGGTTTGTCTTTTGATTGCTTTTAAGTGTTTTTGCTTTGCACAGTGATATATATGATATATCCCGCACCTCATTCGACGAGGAAAGGACCGGCGATCCCTTCACCGGGAGTGACTCCTTTAGCAAAACTAGAAAAGCCTCAAAAGCACTCCATTTCAAAATCATTTGATTCTACAACGATATCAAGTTCATTACGCAATAGGTTTTCAGAAAAACCTGTCGTAGCCCTCCGTCATTTCAGATAAGTAGTAGTTAGTATTCGTGCTGGGTTTGTTGGCCTTTGTCAAGGCGCAGTGTGCGGTAGCTAACTGGTGCTTATCTGCTTATGCATATGATGCAGAATGGGTTAGGGTAGTCATGCGACCTTGTTGGCCTTTGTCAAGGGCCGTGCGGGTGGGTTTAATTCAATCAGGAAATGACGGGTTGAACTTGACTAGCATCCTATGGTTTGTTGGCCTTTGTCAAGGTCATAAGAGGTTAGGGGCAAAATATTATCGGGAATTTCAAGTGTTGAGATTTGCAATGAGATTGCATACCTTCTATGAGATAGTTGGATCCCGATACCCACTGCGAGTAAGTGTTACTCCTGGGAGAGTTTTATACATTATAATTAGCCGATCAAGTAGGTGTCTAGAAAGGTGTCAACGGGGTTACGCCTCTGGGAAAACGAGGTTTACATTAATTAGGTTCGTGCGAAAGCACGGGGGACCTCCCTCAAAGTACCGACACTGGCCTGGCTGAAAGATTGGCGAACTTGTAGTGTGTAATTAATCCCGGCTAGTCTTTCCTTTTAGGGTTTGAAGGAAGATTTGATAAAAAGCAGTGGGAGCCATCCTGATTAGATAAAATAATAACCAATCTATTCTTGCAAGAGCACACGCTGAGTGTTTTCTTCTCTCTCTCTCCAGGTAGCGACCATATCATTCCTTAATCAAGATAATAATACGAATTATTGACCGAACCCGCTTGTTATACTGAGCTGGGGAACGTTGGTCCCGCTCCACCTTATAATTGTTATAAGACAGAGCAGGAAATTGGGGATTACCAGAATTCCCGTGCCGCCCAAACGAAGAGAGTGCATGCTGATGCATCATCTTCGGGTGTGTTCATTATACAGAACTGTTTCTCAGTATCCTCCGCATCCTTGGTATATGATACCGGATCAGGATCCCAGATATGTAATCTGTTACATAGGGCTACAAAAGGGTAGAAAAACTGAGAACGGGTGATAAGTTTCATGAGGCAGAAAATGGGGCAAGAGTTGCAGCCAAGTCTGTCGGTCACTGTCACCCTGTATTACCAATACATTGATTCTAAACGAATGTTATTAGATACCGAACCTGATATACAAAATCATATCAGTCTCTTTATTAGTAAAGAAATGATATAATTTTGTATTGATGGATAATGTTTTGAACATTTCCTATATCAAAAGTTGATCGGTTCAGGCACGTTATCTAAAAGCATTGATGTTCTAAATCAAACTACAGTTCTTAGTATATGGAACACACACAAGAGGAAGAGTTCAGAAATGAACGAATCCTTCTTGAGATATTGTAGACTAGGTCAGATCAATGTGACCCGACTGGCTAGAGTTACATAAAGATGCATATTTAAATTAGTTTGAACTTACATCTTGTGAAACTCGCCAGTCATGTCACAAAGATAAGATGACCATAGCTCCGTTTACTGGAAACAGAGAAAGAGTTAATGAACTCTTGGGATGATACATGTTGATGTATGTAGGTCCCCTGTCTATACATGCCAGGACTGGTTCTTTATACTTCATTACGTTCTCTGATGATCTTTCGAGTTTCTGACCTATGTTCCTGTTGAAACACAAGTCCGAACCTTTTGAGATATTCACAGAATATAAGTTAAAAGTAGAGAACCAAAATACGGGTATAAGTATTATATCCTTTGATGTGATCAAGGAGGAGAATACTTGAGCATGGAATTCCTGGACTATTCTAAAGGAGAATGAGATTCTCTCTCAGCATTACTGCTCCGTATACACCATAGCACGGTGGTATATCGGGGCGGAGCAATCACACCCTATATAATATGGTGTGCTCTATGATGAGTATTACTGAGTGACCTATTTCCTTTTGGGAGTTATGCACTTGAGAAGCTGCATACCTTTTGAAAAGGGTTCAAATCAAATCAGTTGCCTACCACTTCATATGTGATATGGAAAGGGAAGAGCCCATGTCTTAAGTTAGTTAAGATTTGGGGTTGTCCGGCCTATGTCTAAAAGCAAAATCCGGACAAGCTCGAGGCAAGGTCTGTTATGTAGAACTGGAAATGTTCCAGCCATACAAACTGCAGCTGATGATTTGATAGAAGCAAAGGATTCAGTAGATACCAACGAACCTCAGCCTCTCCGCCGATCTAGTAAGGTTCCTCACCCACCTGAGAGATACTTCTATTTCTCTATGACAGTGGGAGCGAGGATTGCATCATGAGATGATGACCCAATTAGCTTCGAGCTGGCCATCAAGAGTAAGACTCTGTAAGAATGGCTGGATGTTTATCGATCTAAGATGGAATCCTTATACACCAGCAAAGTATGGACTTTGGTTGCTATATCTGAAGGGTTAAATCCCCATCAGGAGCAAGTATATCTTGAGAAGATTGCTTGGTGTACTTGGAAAGGTTGAGACTTTCAAAGCTAGACTTGTTAAAGGTTTGCATCATTGACCAGATGTGGATTATGTTGAAACCTTTTCTAAGGATCTATGCTTAAGTCCATCCAGATCCTACTTGTCACGGCTACATACTATGACTACGATATCTGGTGGTTGGGTGTCATGACTGCTTTTCTAAATGATATTTTAGAAGAGTGCGTCTATAAGTACACAGCCAGAGGGCCTCGTAGACAGTGGGAGCAGCGGAAACGTGTGCAAGATGCTTTATAGGATAAAGCAGGCATCGCGGAGTTGGAACATCTGTTTTGATGAATTAGTCAAAGAAGTTGACATCATCAAAATGGTAGATGAACCTTGTATAAACAAAAAGGTAGTAGGGAGTATTGTGACGATCCTCGTAGAGTACGTGGATGACATACTCTTGATAGGGAAGGAGTTTCCTATGCTACGCTCGATCAATCTCCGCTTATCACAATGATTCTCCACATAGGATCAAAGTGATACCTACTAAATCCTGGGTTTTGGATCTATGAGATAGATCTAAATGGATGTTAGGAATCTCACTAGTAGTAGTGAGATGGTATCAATCGACCTTGGGGAGAATCACTGGAAGTGTTCCAGGGTGATAAAGACGACTGAGTGTCAGTCACTGGCATTGTCTTTACCCTCAGTAAAGGGACGGTATGTTGGAAGAGTTCCAAGCTAAATACCGTGACATATTAGACGATAAAGGCTGGATACATCGCTACTTAAGATGCTACCAAAGAAGCTATTTGGGTGTATATTGGTTCATGAGATGAACTATGTTCCTCCCATTGTGTGACAATGGAGTTGTGGCTAATGCCAAGGAACGCAGGTCCCATCAGTGATCCAGACATATTCTAAGGCAGTATCACCTGATCATGGAGATGGTTGATCTCTAAGGGATCGAGCTTAGGAGAGTAGACTCAGAGGACAACACGGCGGATCCACTCACGAAGGCCTATTCCCAGAGAGAGACTTTTATGGGATGGTTGAGTATGAGATACTACAACCACTGCTACAGATGGCCCTAGTGCAAGTGGGAGATTGTTAGTTATATGTATGCCCTAGAGGCCATTACTGTACATTGGATGTATATTGTAGTGGATGCTGGGACATATATAGGGAGGACTTTCTTGCTCGACATGATAGTATGCTATCTGGTTACTCTTTACCTTAACGTGTACACTGATTGTCTCTCTGTTACATGTTGGTAAAGCCCTTAGGATGTGTACTTGACTATCTGGACTATGATGCGGATCATACTAGTGGGGACATAGTAGTCCATAAGTACATCCTTGAAAGTCCCTAGTCGTGGGTGTATCGAGATGGGGCATCGATATACCAGAGTAGACTAGCGTATACCTTCTCGACCCATACTGATGGGCGATGGATGATCCTATATCCATTGGTGTTTGACATCAGAGGAGATATACGGGTTCTCAGTAGAGACTGGGTACACTGGACGGACTCGCCGAGAACTCCCAGATGGTATTATACCTTACGTCAGATGGCAGTTCTCAGGTGACACTGGTACAGAGTAGTCTGTTGACCCGAGATCGTCATAGAGTCTTGTGTGGTTCCCACTGTGCTTTGATTTCCATCTTACCACGTCCAAGAGGGCGTGCAAAACAGTGGTTTTTGGGTACAGTCCCGAGTCACATGGAGGCAATGAGCGATAGGAGGGGATTCGTCTCTCCCGGTATAGGGGGTTGATGTTGTGCTGTGTTCGATTGGCTATAACAGGAAATCCCTGGCCAGGGTTGCTGAGATTTACTGGTAAGTGTTACCAGTAGTTTCTCGAATTGTTATAGACCTCATATCGACACGACTTATCGAGCTATTGGGGTCTGACGTTTACCACCCCTAGGTGAGATATGCGACATATCAGACGATCAGACCGGACTGTACGGTAGTGTTACTGGTTGGATTCACTGGAGTGTGAGCGAGCTTGCTCGTCGATCTTCTGATCGCTCAATACCCGGGTGGCCGTTACGTTTAGCAGACCGCTTGCGGCTTGTGGGTGTTTGATATGATCATCATCTCCTACCGGCGTATTGACGAGTCTTTAGAGTCCTACACAGAGGTTTCCTGGCTCAAGCGAAACGAAATGGGAGTGCATATGAGATATGTGCGGGACCGAGAATGATACCAGTATATGATACTGTATTCGATTCTCGCGATATGTGACATTGATCGGTTATATGCGATATAGCCGGCATATCAGATCAAGTGTTGATTCGATAAGTTGTTACTGTTGATATTAATCGGTTATATGCGATATGACCGGATCATTAAATCAAGTGTTGATTTAATGATTTAATGCATAATTATATATTTGATATATTACTTTGCATTAACTAGTATCGGTTTACTTAAGATGGATTTTCTCACTCGGATGTACACATTGTATATGTGATATACTTTTGTGCACTTGATTGTATCATGTTTGATGATACATGCAAAATTGGTTAAGTGTAAAGATTGAACCATGGTTATATGAATGGTTAGGGTTATGATTACTTATTCATTCATTTATTTATTAGTTTTGGAAAATAAAAGTTTAAAGAGAAAAAACAAAATGGTTTTCTTTTGTTCTTTCTTTCATGAAGCTTGTTGAAGCTTCATGAAGCTTTTGACCATATGACCATTTTGTCTTCTTCTTTAACCCTAACCACTCACATAAACTCTAGTTAACTCTCTACACTTAACTATGGTTTGATTATGATAAGAATGATTATTCTTTTCTATTCTTTAATACTTATCATAATATTATCTTCTTCTTCTTCTTCTTCTTCAAGAAGAAAACCAAGCATCCATCAATGGTGATTGATGAAAAAGAGTGAGAAATCCAATTCTAAAGTCTACCCACTTCCTATTTCTTCATCCTCTACCTCTTGCCAAGTAGTAGAGTGTGTTTCCTTCACAAGTTTTCAAGGCTTGATGAAGGTGGAGCTTGATCTAGTGATGCCTCGACGTAGATCATCTTCGGCACGTTGTCGACGACCTAGCCCGGTCTTTTCTCCGATGAAACCACCGTGAGAGTCATGGTTCGATTTGGACAGCGGAGAAGACTTCATTGTGGAGCCGTGGAGGTGGAGCACCGGATCTACAAAGGTTGTATTTCCGTATTCTTGTAGTTAAGTGTTAACTAGTTTGTTTTGTCGCCTAAATTTCTAGCCAACGATCTTGTTAGGGTTTCTCGGCACCGTTAAATTTTGAATTTGGTATGGTTGATGCCTTGTGAGACCTCATTAGGGTGCCTAGGAACCTTTCAGTAATAACTTTGAACGAAACCGACCAAAATTACCACACTCCAGAAGGTATGCATATTAGGAAAGTTTCCTTTATATTTGAAACTCCCAATATAGTTTTTACCCCTAGGACCCTAGTGACCTTGACGAATGATTAACAAATCATAAGGTCCCAGTCAAGTTCAACTCGTTATTATCCTGGATTGCATTAAACCCACCCGCACGACTCTTGACGAATGATTAAAAAAGTCACACAAATTTCCTAATCAATCGCATAGCCATGCTACAAAAAAGAATTAAAGAGCTACCGAACACTACGCCTCGGCGAATAGCAACGAAAAACGTAGCATGAATACTAAGTAATACTAATCTGAAATGACGGAGAGCTACGGCTAGTTTTTAGCGAAAACCTTTAACGTAATGAACTTGATATCATTGAAGAAACCCGAATAGTTTTGAAAAGGAGTGGTTTATGCTCCGCTTTTAAAACAATTGGTTTTACCGAGTGGTTTTGAAAAACACCTAGTTTTAAAAATTGGTTCCGAAAACATCATTTTAGGTTTGTTTTCCTTGCATTAAACATATAATGCGATCCCATCAATCTATGTTTCTAAGCCACACAGAAACAACCAAAATAACACGCTTTTATATGCCATCCGCATTTGCCACGGGATCTCGGGTCTTCACTGTAAAGTTACTTAACTTACGGCAGGGCGGGGAAATGGCTAGCGCGGATGCAAAACATATAGGAGCATATAATATATATATATATATATATATATATATATATATATATCACATGCAAGTAATAAACATCACATGCATGCGATAGACAACAAACAAGATGAAATAGAGGATAAGCCAGGAGCCCCGCATTTCGTTTTAGCCGCAAACGAAAACCAACGTTTCTCGGTCGTGTGGATAGCCCGTACAATCTCGAACCAAGAACCCTTTGAGTGTGGCAAGTTACCCGGCAATTCTAGAAGTGAGGCAACCCACACTCAATGTTATGAGTGGACCACCCGGCACTTCTTAGAATCCGGTAACTTAAGCACTCCTCCGTGAGTCAGAGCTACACCCCTATAAGAGTGGCGAGCAATCCGCCAATCCGAGAATGAGATAGCCCAAGTCTCAACTCCATGAGATGTCCACCCGTTGCATTCTCGAATCTGGCTACCCGAGCACTCCGTCGCGGAGTATTATACTACAAGTAATGAAAAATATATACAATGGTGACAATGCCCGCAATCTGGACATGTCCCAAAAGTAATATACATCAAACAGCAATGACGGCCACAATCTGGTCGCTCTTCCCGAATAATCAAATACATGAATATCAAAACTGTACATACAAATCCCACGAAGGACTATCCGTCACGACAATCTGTCTAAACTATCACAAGATATATATACAAGCCAATATAGCAAGTAACCAGTATGCAACCGCGTCTAATCGAACATATAGCCATTAGACGACGTTATCAAACACACAAACAAAGATATGAAGCATAAACGATGTTTTAGTTTCGACCGAAAATTTTTCCGAACTTGACCGAATACAAATATAACACAAACTGAAATTCGGGAAAAAACAAACATAAACACAAATCAAGTTTCCAAACAAACAAGCACCTGCAAAAGACTAGAAACCTAATGATAAAATCCAACCGACAGAAATGGGAAGTGGTCCAAAATGGGCAGAAGTGCCTCAAATTTTGGGCCATGTTTTCATGCACAAAAAGTAGTCCTCTGCAGTTGTTTAGGAAAATTTCAGGTGCCGTTTGAAAATTTTTACAGAAATTATTTTTGTGATCAAATACGGTTAAAATTTCGGTTTCAAAACGTTTGCATCGTTTATAACTAGTTAAAGTATTTGGCATGGCTCTGATACCACTGTAAGGACCCTAGTGCTCGTGCCGCAAGACTCGCGGCGAAGGCAGAAACGAAAACAAAATTTTATAGCAAGCACTAATGATCTATACCCTAGAATCGATTCCAAATACTAAACTAGATATCTAAATATACAAGGTTAGGGGGCTAGCTATCTTTGTAGCGTGACCACGCAATTGCGGAAGACCCCTACTCCATTCCATGGAATCTAGTTTGGCTCCAAAGTTGCCGAGAACGAGTTTGCATGCCGATCTTCCTCATCGAAGATTATCTACCCGAGATAACGCGAATTAAAGCTCTAACTTCACTTCATATGATCTAGTGAAGAAACTCATGATCACAACTTGCTAGGAAGTAATGATAATATTGATGTAGTGAAAATTATCTATAGGTTTCTCTCTTTGCCATATTCTTTTCTCATATTGGAAACTTAACATAAAGAAGAACAGAGAAGAAGAAAATAAAGAGGGTAGAATGAAAAAATCCATCCTTATCCATTTTCTTTCTCTTGATCTTATCAAGTGGAAAGTGTAAACTCAAAGCATGATTCATCTCATGACTCACTATATGAGTCATGAGCCCAAACACTTCCAAAGCATCCATGTGGAGAAGAAAAGATGTGTGCATCAATACACATACATACACAAACACACACACACACACACACACACACACACACACATAGATATAACCGTATATGTACAAATACATATACCAGTATTTTTATCAAAATACGAATACCGTATTCGTATAAAAATACAAATACCCGTATTCGTATAAAAATACGAATACCCAAAAGAGAGATAATGAAAGATATAATACTAGCTCACAATGATCCGGCTATCTTTCAAACCTACCAGTATTATCAAGACGCCCGATTAAAGTACGTGCACTAAATACACGTATTTAATCGAACCTAAGTGCGTATCGAAATACGCATATACTAGATCATTTCGTCTGAACCGGGAAACCTTCTGTGTGGGACTCTAAAGACTCGACAATACGCTGGCAGTGGGTTTAACCACAAGCACGTCAGCGGCAGTAGCTATACCTAACGGCTACCCAGGTATTGAATGAAAGGAATGTTGATGAGCAAACTCATCTGTACCCTTACTGAGCCTGTAAGTGACAATCTCCGTACAGTCCAGTCTCTTCGGCTAAGAGTATCACATACTAGGTCTAGGAGGTGGATAACGTCAGACCGCTAATAACCCGATAAGTCATGTCGGTGTCTCGAGAAACTACTAATCTCCAATCAGTAAATTTCATCCGCCCTGGTCAGGGACTTATGGTGATGGTCAATCGAACACAGCGCGGCATCGACTCCCCTATATTGAGAGAGAAGAATTCATGACGATTGCCTACTACCTCTATGTGACTTGGGACTGTACCCAACTAAAACATATTTGCATGACTCAGTAGAGCCGTGGTAGGGAAGTAATCTAAGTACAGTGGGAACTCATACGAGACAAATAACGATCTCAGGCCAACAAACTACCTGTACTCATGTCAACTGAGAACTGCTATATGACAATAGATATAGTACCATCTAGAAGTTCCCGGCGAGTCCGTCCGGTGTACTCACCTCTAGTGCGTATCAAAATACGCACATACTAGATCATTTCTCCTGAACCGGGAAACCCTCTGTGTGGGACTCTAAAGACTCGACAATACGCTGGCAGTGGGTTTAACCACAAGCACGTCAGCGACAGTAGCTGTCCTAACGGCTACCCAGGTATTGAACGAAAGGAAGGTTGATGAGCAAACTCATTTGTACCCTTACTAAACCTGTAAGTGACATCTCCGTACAGTCCAGTCTCTTCGTCTAAGAGTATCGCATACTAGGTCTAGGAAGTGGATAATGTCAGACCCCTAATAACACGATAAATCATGTCGGTGTCAAGCTCGTTACCAAATTGAGAAACTACTAATCTCCAATCAGTAAATCTCATCCGCCCTGGTCAGGGGCTTATGGTGATGGCCAACCGAACACAGTGCGACATCGACTCCCCTATATCGGGAGAGAAGAATCCATAACGATTGCCCACTGCCTCTATGTGGCTCGGGACTGTACCCAACTAAAATATATTTGTATGACTCGGTAGAGCCGTGGTAGGGAAGTAATCTAAGTATAGTGGGAACTCATACGAGATAAATAATGATCTCAGGTCAACAAACTACCTGTACTCATGTCAACTGAGAACTGTTATATGACAATAAATATAGTACCATCTAGAAGTTCCCGACGAGTCCGTCCGGTGTACTCACCTCTAGTGAGCACCTGTATACAATCTTAGGTGCAACAACGTCATGCCCCACCTCCAATACAGAGAGTATTGTCCGCTCCGGCCGAAGCCGCACTGTTTTGTCCTTCGGGGCGAACCGAACCCGATCAGGGACCACTTCCTAGGAGGTCACCCATCCCAGAACTTCCCTGGCTCGAGCATGCTTAACTACGGAGTTCTCAAGCTCCTGTAGTTTCGGTTCACTTAAAAGGCGCCTCTGTATTGAAGAGTGGTATCATTTCATTTATAGTTTCTGATCTGCCCTCTTTCGAAATGTATTCCGAAAATTCCCCATTGTTCTATTGTGGGTCCCACGGATTAAAGAGGTGTCCCCCACAGATTTAAGAGGTGGCCCCCGCCCCCTTGACATGACACTTGGCGTGGCACTTTGTTCCGTGTGGCACTTTGTTCTGTGAGCAAGAACCGGGTCCCGACATTTTACCCACCTTTGAACAATGGTTCGTCCTCGAACCACATATCTACTATTGAGGGACCATCTCTGATACCATTCTGTCATTCCCCACCTCCAATATAGAGAGTATTGTCCGCTCTGGCCGAAGCTGCACGGTTTTGTCATTCGGGGCGAACCGGACCCGACCAGGGACCACTTCCTAGGAGGTTACCCATCCTAGAACTTCCTTGGCTCGAGCATGCTTAACTACAGAGTTCTCAAGATCCTGTAGTTTCGGTTCGCTTAAAAGGCACCTCTGAATTGAAAAGTGGTATCATTTCATTTATATTTCCTGATCTGCCCTCTTTCGGAATGTATTCCGAAGATTCCCCATTGTTCAACAGTGGGTCCCACGGATTCAAGAGGTGGCCCCCGCCCCTTGGCATGACACTTGGAATGACACTTTGTTCTGTGAGCAAGAATCGGGTCCCGACAAACGCATCAATGGCTATGAGACCTTCCACCGTTCCTCGTCGGGGTCTAGAAACGTATACACTAGTCTACTCTGGAATATCGATGCCTAGTCTCGATACTCCCACGAATAGGGACATTTAAGGCTATGTTTATAGACTGCCCAACTCTCACAAGTATGATTTCCATTATAACTCTTGTGGTCAAGCAAAGATCCTACGTGCTTTATCATTATGTATTAACGACACGTAATAACCAATTAAACGTATACACACCAATGATAAAGACAAACCAGATAGTATACTACCATCTCGAATAAGACTGTTTTACCTGTATAGGTCATCCTTCAATTATCATAATCTCCTACTTTCGATTATAATAATTTCCTTGAGGGCACTATAGCCAACAGTCCCAAGGTCTACGAGCTCCTCAATAAGATTGATCTTCTTCAGGACATGGTCCCCGACAGATGAACCGATAGCCAACCTCGCTTGAAATAGTTTTTTCGAGGTCTTGTATCTTGCATTACGAGATTGCTCTCCAATAAGTCCTTGGTATAGAGGAAGATAGAAGCTAGGTCTATATTCTTGTGCTGCCTTTGATGTTCATTATCTATGGAGGCTACCATGAGGCACTTAGTTTTCGCGCAATCGATATCCCAAGACTTACGAACCTCAATGTCCACGACTGTAGAATCAGAACCTGGGACGGTGGGGACTTTAGCCGTAAGGACATATGCAATCCTGTCATAAGTATGGGTCATTTGGACATTCCTCAGCCAATGTTTATAATTTGTCCATGTCGGTATATTTTTATTTAGTAGAAACTTAAGTCCCGTCATGGTCGCTGCAATTAGAAGAGAGAAAAGAAACACTCAGCATATGCTTTTACAAGTTTAGATTGGTTATTAGTTTATCTAAACAGAATGACTTCTACCGTTTTCTCGAATTCTTCTTCAAACCTTAAAAGAAGAATTAGTCGAGATTAATCGCACCCTATATGTTTGCTTAACC
This sequence comes from Agapanthus africanus, assembly GCA_030015575.1. Lineage (NCBI taxonomy): Eukaryota > Viridiplantae > Streptophyta > Magnoliopsida > Asparagales > Amaryllidaceae > Agapanthus > Agapanthus africanus. Next base: position 133,153,460 of record JASDDO010000008.1, read on the forward strand.
GTTTAGCCAGGTGGGGTGTTGGTACTTCGAGCGAGGTTTTCCAACGCTTTCACGAAGTTCCTTAATTAAGAGTAACCTGTTTTCCCTGGAGGCGTTGCCCCGCTGACACATTTTCTAGATACCTAGTAGGTTTAGCTAATTGTAAAGTGAAAAACTTTACCGAAGAGTAAATATTACTCACAGTGAGAATCAGGATCCAGCCATCATTGTGTGATAATTTTAAAGGAAGCCAACCAAAACTACCACACTCCAGAAGGTATGCAGATCTAGCAAGTTTCCTGTATATTTGAAACCCCCGATAAAATTTTTGCCCCAAGTACTTATGACCTTGACGAAGGCCAAAATATCATAAGTCGCAAGTTAAGTTCAACCCGTCATTATCCTGATTAATCTAGACCCATTCATACCAACACTTGACGAAGAACAAAATAGCTGTACGCCTTTCCTAGATTAATGTATCTCTCTATGCTACAGACAAGTATCCCCTACCTACCAAACACTATGCCTTGACGAAGGCCAAAATACATAACTTGAATACTAGTTGATACCTATCTGAAATGACGGAGGGTTGCGACTGGTTTTTGTGAAAACCTTGAACGTAATGAACTTGATATCGTTGAAGGAAGTGAGTAGGTTTGAAAAGGAGTGGTTTAGGCTCCACTTTAAAACTAGTAGTTTTGAAGAAAACCGAGTGATTTTGTAATTGTTCCAACAACGTCATATTTTAGGTTTGTTTTCTTTTATTAATCAAAGTTAATGCGGTTCCATCAATTAAACCTATCATACCAGAAATAACGAAAATATAATGTACGTATATGCCACCTGCATTCTCCACAGGATCCAGGAACTTCACCGTAAGGTTACTTAACTTACGGCAGTGCATGGGCGTGGCTAGCACGAGTTCAAAACATATACAACATTTATATAGTGTGTGCACGGGCGCGCGCGTGTGTATTCTCATTGCAGGCATGATAATATCCAATCACAGAATAAGCAGAAGCAAATAAATGAGATAGATGATATACTAGGAATTCCGTATTTTTGTTTTAGCCACATACGAAAATGCGGATTCCATGGTCGTGATGAATAGACAAGAACCCATACCCCTAGACCCCTATAAGCACGGAAAGCAACCTTACCAATTCTAGAATTAGGTAACCCGGTCTCGACTCCTCGAGATGGACACCCGTTGGATTCTAGAAACCTGCTACTTAAGCACTCCATCTTGGGTCTATCTTAGGTACATGTAATAAAATAATAATACGACAGTAGCTACAACCTCGACCTAGAAGTGCCCCGCAAAAGAATAATATTACATCATAAAGAACATTACATGAATGAAAATAAAAACACTCTTCTCATATAAAACCCTCGGCTATTCAATCACGACGATCACATTTATTCCATTCCATAAACAAAACACAAGCAAGATATGTGCAACCTCTTCTAATCGACGTATAGCAATTAGCCGACGTTTACAAACACTTATACAAACAGATAAAAAATCAACGATGTTATAAGTTCGACTTTGAAGCATTCTGTGTTGCCCATATACAAAGATAACATTAGATAAAATCTGGGCAAAAACAAAATATACCAAAAACCCTAAATCCAAGCACCCAAGCCACTGTATGAAGCATGAGGCCAAAGCTTATGTTAAGGCCGTAAATAGCTAAAACGATTTTTAAGCGGCCAAACCTTGAGCAATTGAGCTCGTGCTTCTCCAGTGACAAACTAATATCATGTAGACCACTCTTCAATACTCCAAAAAAATTTCAGAGCCTTTGAAATTTTTTACAGAAACTTAGATCTAAAGTTTTTAAATTACGGAACTATATTGGTTTCGAAACACAAACATCGTCTACTATTAGTGTAAGTGTTTGGGCGGCTCTAATATCAATGTAAGTTGCTAGTGCTCTTGCCGTTACTGCTACGACCTTTGCGGAATCGAAAAACTTAAATTTTAAAGTGAGCACTAGAAGCTAAAACCCTAGAAATCGAATCCAAACACTAAACTGACAAAACCTAGAGATTTTAACTACTAGGTTAAGGACCACAACCTTTGAAGACGTGTACTTTGGTTCTTGTGTGGTCCTCTTCTTGAGCTCCTAGGGTTTTTTGATTAAGCTTGTGAAGAAGTCTTTCCACGTCAAAGATGATCCAATCGAGAATGTTGGTTCAAGCTCTATCTTCAACTAGTGAACTAAGAAGCGAATAAAGATCAGGACTTGCTAAGACTTGATGCTTAGAGATGTAGTATTTGTCTCAAGATGCTCTCTTTCTTTTCTTTTTTTTCTAAAATCAAGAGAGAAATATGAAGAAGATGACGAGGAAATGAGAATGGCTAACCAAAGAAAACCCTCATCCTTTTTCTTTCTTATCTTTTCTTTCTTTTAAAAAATAAGTGAGTGGATTTGTGACTCACTAGTGTGAGTCACAAGTCCATACACATCTTTAACATTCAAGAAGAAATGAGAAGAAAAAGAGAAGCCAACCTCACATGTACATATATTATACATACATACATGCGCGCGCGCGCGCGCACACACACACATGCACTAATACCCGTATTTTTAATAAATACGCAAACACGTATTCGTATAAAATACGATTACCGTATTCGTATAAAATACGAATACCGTATACGTATCAAGACACAAAAATACCGTATTCATACAAATAGCCATATTCGTATAATACCGTTTTTATATTAAAATGCAAATACTCTAAAAGAGAGCAATATAATACTAGCTTACATATCTGACTATCTTTCAAATATGCTAGTATTACAAAAATGTCCGATTAAAACACGTGTATAAAATACAGTATTTAATTGAACACTCGTACGTATCAAAATACGCATACTGTATCATTTCGTCTGAATCGGGAAAACTCTCTGTGTTGGACTCTAAAGACTCGACAATACTTCGGTAGTGGGTTTAACTATAAGTACGTTAGTGACACTAGTTGTACGTAACGGCTATCCAAGAATCTGTCGAAAGGAAGGCCGACAAGAAAACTTGTTCGTATCCCCACTGATCCTATCTGTGACAATCTCCATACAGTCCGATCTATTCATTTGAGAGTATCACATATCAAGTCTAAGGAGTGGAAAACGTCAACCCCTAATAACCCGATAAGTCATGTCGATGTGGCTCAAGACCATCCGAGAAACTACTGATCTAACTGTCAGTAAATCTTAACTGCCCTGGTTAGGGTCTTATGGTTTTGGCCAACCGTACACAGCATAATATCGACCCTTTATATCGGGAGAGACGGATCCCCGACAATCGCTCACTGCCTCTATGTGGCTCGGGACCGTACCCAATTAAAACCTGTTTGCATGACTCAGTAAAGCCATGGTAGGGTAGTAATCAAAGTATAGTAGGAACTCACACGAGACAAATGACGATCTTAGGTCGACAGACTACCCTGTACTTTGTCACCTGAGAGCTGCTATCTGATGTTAGGTATAGTACCATCCAGCAACTCCCGACGAGTTCATCCAGTGTAACTCATAATCTGATAAGCACTTATATACAATCTTTGGTGTCGTACACCAATGGTTGTGGAACCGGCCATCTCTCCTGATGGGAATAAGAAACGTATACACTAGTCTATTCCAAAGTATCGATACCTAGTCTCAATAATCCTACGATTAGAGACAATTTAAGGATGTTCTTATAGACTACCCAACCCCCACACGTATGATTCCATCATAACGTTGGTAGTCAAGCAAGAATCCTACGAGCTTTATCAACATGTATTAGCGATATGAAATAACAAGTAGAACATATACACATGTTAAAATAAAGACAAACCAAATAGTATACTATCATATCGAGAAAGACTGTTCTGTACATATATATCCCCAGCATTCTGTACAATAAAGGTCTCTAGGGCATATATATCTTAACAATAACAACGATATCACTTTTGGTTACCTTCAAAATTCCACCTTCAGCGAAAAACTTGTAACTCTCATCGTCGAGTGCACTCAATGAGATGAGATTCTTCTTCTAGTCAGGTATATGCCTAACTTCTGCTAATATTGTCATAACATCGTCAAATGTCATGTTGGATCTTCCCCTTACCAATAGCTCGACACGAACTATTGTTGCCCATCAAAACCACTTTACCATCAACGAACTCATAGGTGGTGAAAAAATCCCTATTGGGACACATGTAATAGGAACAACCCGAATCCATGATCCATTCGTTCTTAGATCAATGTGTGTTGTCAAGAACTAAAGAAGATATCCTTCTCCTTCCGCTATACTAGCTTCGGCTGAAGACTCCTTCTGTTTGTCTTCCTGCTTTAGCTTGTTATGCAATTTGTAGCAATCGATCTTGAAGCGCCCTTTTTTCTTACAATAGTTGCAGGTCAAGTTTTTATTCTTAGACTTCGACCTTGAGTTCTTCCTATTACTTTCTGGATCTTCCTTCTTCGCTCGCACTCAAACAAATAAGCCTGAAGATAGATCGTTGCCTTCGCTAGATGTTAACTCTTTGTCGATCTTCTCTTTGTTCATCAAATTTTCTTTGATATTCTTGATCGAGATTGTATCTCATCCATAAACTATGGTATCACGAAAGTGCTTATAAGAGGGTGAAAACGAACATAACAATAAAAGAGCTTGGTCTTCATCACCAATCTTAATATTGATCTTACCCAGATTCGTAATGATCGAATTAAACTCATCGATATGAGATTTAATTTGAGAGCCTTTTGACATACAAAGTGTGTAGAGACATTGCTTCAATATGAATCGAATTGTGAGAGACTTTTTTAAATATAAATCCTCTAATTTCATCCACAAATTGGCCGCCGTCTTTTCTACTAAAACTTCTTGCAAAATTTCGTTCGTCAGACACAACTGCATAGTGTTGGAGATAGTGCCCTCAAAGTCAATTATTGGATCGCAGGTACGTGATTGCAATGATTGAGGCAGGACCTATACCGATATGACAGTCTTGCTCGAGATGATAGTATGCTATCTGGTTTGTCTTTATCATCGTATACATATTTTAGTTCGCTATTGCATGTTGATAGAGCCCATAGGATTCTTGCTTGACTGCCAGCAGTATGATGGCGATCATATACATAGGAGCTAGAGTCTATAAGCACATCCTTAAAAGTGTCCCTAGTTGTGGGAGTTTCGAGACAGGATATCGATACTCCAGAGTAGACTAGTGTATACAGTCGAGACCCCGATGAGGGGCGATGGCCGGTCTCACAAGCCATTGGTGTTAGTAGGATCACCTAAGATGTATACAGGTGCTCATTAGGTTATGAGTACACCGGACAGGACTCGCCGGGAACCTGCTAGTTGGTATTATACATATCGTCAGATAGCAGTTCCTTGGTGACATGTGTACAGGTTAGTTCATCGACCTGAGATCGTCATTTATCTCGTGTGAGTTCCCACTGTGCTTAGATTACTACCCTACCACGCTCAAAGGAGTTGTGCAAACAGGTTTTAGTTGGGTATAGTCCCGAGCCACATGGAGGCAAGTGAGCGGATCGGCAAGGGATTCGTCTCTCCCGGTATTGGGGGTGAGATCGCGCTGTGTCTAGGAGAGCCATTACACAAAGCCCTTGGCCGAGGCAGGAGATTTACTAGTAGGTACTCCAGTAGTATCTCAGGGTGTTCTAGGCCACTCTCTGACACGACTTATACCGCTAATGGGGGTCTGACGTTACTAGCCCCCTAGGCAGATATGCGATACTCATAGAAGAACGGACCGGACTGTATGTATATTGTCACTGTTAGGCTCAGTAGGGTTTATGGATGAGTTCGCTCGTCAGCTTCCCTTCCAATCAATACACAGGCAACCATTACGTACAGCTTGTACCTCTGACGTGCTAGTGGTTATACCCAGTGCCAGTGTGTTGATGAGTCATTAGAGTCCCCCACAGACAGTTTCCTAAGTTCGGACGAAACGTTGTAGAGGCCGTATGGTTTTATGGCAAGGTTCGGAAAATGCACGTGCGTTTTCGCACGTGTCATTTTTCGGGCAGATAATACTGGTCGGCTTTGGTTTAAGCCGGATCCGAGTATTATACTGTGTAGATATAATATTTTTGTCTCAGATGCATTTATATTTGGTCGTAATACAAATGCGGGTGTGTTTATACCATTACGGGGTTATCCTGAAATTCGTTTCAGGATCACTTTTGGAAGTTGCCAGTTTCCAGTTTTCTATCAGCCGTATTTGACATTCGGTTAAATGCGGATTTATCTTTTCTTGATGAGGGTGAGTCATGGTTCTAGAAGGTTCTAGTTTTGGTGACAAGGCTTGATGATTCATTGTTAGCATTAATTGATCATTTAATGGTTGATGAGGTGTTTTAAATGAGTCACCATTTTGCTTTAATGTGTTTTGTTCTTGCTAGGATATTTTGTGTTATGATAAGCATTGTTGTGGTCACCCCCCTCCTACACTCACCCCCTCTTCCTATATCTATGGCCGGCCACTTCTTTTGGAAGAAGGAGGTTGTTCATTTGAGAGGAAAAAGATTATGGTTCATGGAAATTAATCTACTCATTTCCCATTTACCTGATTCCATAAAAGGCAACTTCATTAACCGTTCGTCCGTGACTTTGGACGTAACGAGACAAAGTGTTCCACACATTCTTTACATCATCTTGGTCGTCTCTTTTAGCAAACTTGACGACCGAGTTGCCTCGGTTCAGAGGCGGGAGCCCGTTTAAAGATCCGTCGACGTGGTGCCACCTGGACGAGAAGAATGGAGATTCTGGAGATCGGAGCAGCCACAACGAAGCGTGGGATGATGGTTGAAGACCGAAAGACTCGGATCGTTCGGTATAACATTTCTACCCACTTTGTTTTTTGTTAGTTTAGCTTTGATGGCAGATCCGGGTTATAGTACGCGATAGCGCCAGTTGTAAAAAGTTTTTGTTCCGCATTTGGCGTCTGTTAGACGGCCGGGGCGCTACCGTGGACTTACACATAGCCGTGAAGGCCTTTTCAACCAACTTCTACCAAGCTTCCTCCGTCATAATGGAAGGTTTTGCATCCTTCCCAAGAATCGACTTTCTCAAATTATTTTGAGTCAACAAGACAATCATACGGACTTGCCATAAACTGAAACTCATATTTCCATCAAGCTTCTCAATATCGAACTTCATAATCATTGTAGACATGATGTAGGAACAAACTAAAGCACTGTTTCGCCCAATCAGAGCGAAGCTCTGTTGAAATTCAAAATTCAAAATTTTGAAGCAACGCTTCAAATCTCGGGCGCAACGCGCCACATGTCAGGCGCTGATACGTCAGCGCAGCGCCCGAGAAGGCGCGCCCAATCAGAGCAAAGCTCTATTAAAGGAAGCAACGCTTCAGTTGCGCAGGCGCTGCGCGACACGTGTAAGCACAGATGCGCTAGCGCAGTTGCACTGCGCTGTGCGCTGCGCGACACGCGTCAGCACAGTTGCGCTGCGCTGTGCGCTGCGCGACACGTGTCACGCGCTGCGGCATTTGTGCCAAACAGAATTAAAATTTTAAGAAATCTTTTCTGTTCTTATTAAAACAAGAAGATTTCTTCTGCAAAGCAGAAACCCTTGGATCAAAGATCCAACGGTGGGGAAAATTCCCCAAATCACTCAGAGAAAGATCTCTTTAACAAATTTAACTAATTTATGGGCACTATAAAGAGGACCCTAGGCCTCAATTCAAAGGCATCAACATCTTTCTAAAAAAAAGAGAGAAAAGAACTCTTGAGAACTCCTCAAGAACAACAGAAGGTAAAAACCTTTAGGAGAAAGAGAAAATTCTCTTATGGACAGACTATTGATCTAAAAACAAGATCAATAATCTTAAATAAAAAAATAAGTAATAGCAGTGCTTTGCACTTTCTTATGAACCATTGGTTCATTGAAAACAAAAGAAAACTTGTTTTTCTTTGATTTAAAATCAACTGAAATATAAAACAGTGCTTTGCACTTGAAAAATTGCGCTGTTGCGCTCCTTTGTTGGCGCAACTCACCAGAGCGCGCCACGTGTCAGCAGCGCAACAGCGCAGCGCACTGTGCTGTTGCACTTGCGCTCGCCAGAGCATGACACGTGTCCTCACCACAAGCGCTTGCGCTCAGTGATTGGCGCAAAGCGCCTGACAAATGCAATACATTTCATCTCCTGAAGGGCCAGGCCCAATTAAAAGGCTTAACAGGCCTAATAAATAAAATGCTATGCATTATTTGAAAGGGCAGAGCCCAATTGAAATGTCCAGTGGACCAAAACAAATGATCTGCATCATAATAAAAAGGCCAGAGCCCAGTCAAAATGGGCATAAATGGCCTGAAGTAATGCAATGCATTATTTAAGTGTGGGCAAAGCCCTAGCACAGGTCTAATAGACCGGAAATAAATAAACGTGTTGAACATTTCCCACTGGACTTAGCCCAATTTTGGCCGTAAGTCCTTAAATAAAATTGACTGAGCACAGCTCTCTCTTAAATCAATTTATATCCGGTTCAAGGGTACATCTCCGAACTCCTTTGACGACTGTCGTTGTAATCCTTCAACGACGTCAGAGAGGTGACGGGTCCCGACGACCACCTAAACTAATATTGGACCGAAACGTCCCTAAACTAATGTTGGACCGAAACGTCCCTAAACTAATATTCGTCCCTAAATGGGAATGTTGGACCGAAATGTCCTTAAACTAATGACGGACCACCACGTCCCTAAACTACCTATGGACCACTACGTCCCTAAACTGGAACAATAGAGCCTCCAAATGCTCTTTTGCCGGATCTAAACGATCCCGTTTAAGTTGATCTTAGCCCCTAAACACGGCTAACGTATCCTTAAACATTCAAACGGACTATAAAACTCCAAATCAACCTTGGTTCAAGGGTACATCTCTGAACTCCTCTGACATCTGCCGTCGTAATCCTTCAACGACGTTAGAGAGGTGATGAGTCCCGATGGCCAGATGTTAAATGGATTATCACGTTAAGTTGATCTTAGTCTCAAACAGGACTATCGTATCCTTAACGAACGTTTAAGTTGATCTTAGCCGCAACGCGACTAATGCATCCTTAAACTAAAAACACCAAACCCAAATCTCAGTAAATACGGATTTGGACTAATCCACGTCCTACGGGCGACGGCAGTACTCAGTCTCCGTATACAATCCACGGGCAACCACAAACAAAACAAACACATACGACACGAAGTGAAATTCTGGAGAAGGAGAAAGTTGTTACCGCGACGCGGTAGCGTAATTAACTGCAGGGGCTTGCGCCTGCAGGAAAGAGCGTCCCCACAATCAAAAACCCCTCAAGCGAGGGGGAATCTAACGAAGTCTGCTACATTGTCCGCATCCGTCTAAACCTCCGATATACGGTGCCATAAATCAACTTGGCATCTTCGGAGAGGTGGACGGATAAAACCAAATAGCATTTGTCCCGAATCCCAGCGTCAGGACATCACGGTCCTCTGCGCCGTCTTTCGGAGGGGAACAGATTTTGGCACGCCCGGTGGGACTTCTTCCTCTTTCCACTCTACACTTCGTGTGTCGTCTTCGCGAACCAATCGCGGTTTGTTAATGGTTGCCTTCGGATTTCAAGTTACTAAGATTTGGTCTTTTGCCTGGCGCAGAACTCAAGATTCAATGACCTCTAACTGCACCAACTGCTTGAAGTGCCACTGCAACGGACGCTCCACCTCACCGGGAGGTGTAGCATATGGGCCCCAAGCGGCTTCCTTCCTCACTCTGCCGGTAGATTAGGTGACCCAAGCCACCACTGGTCTATTCTTTAGGACCATGATCCCACCTACAAGCTTCCCTACGCTAATACCTGCACCGGAAGTGAACAAGAAGTCGGTCTTCGACCGGCTCACTGCTACGACGACCCCTGTCAACGGGTTGCCCACTACCAAACCGACAGCCTCTGTTTTCACCAGGCTAAATCGGAACTCTAAATTGGCTGTCCCGAGGAAGGCAATAACTGTTGCTCCAGAAGTCGTCAAGACGGCTTCCCCTGTCAAAGAGTCAGTCTTCAAAGTGTAAGTCCACGTTGCGACCCCCGGTTCTTACGGGGAGGCGGAAACGGTATAAAAATCAAATTTTAGTGCAAGAGGCAACATGGACTAAGCTAGGTCGGGATCGTTACCTAAACTAAAACTAGCAAACTTAGCTAAAGAGAGTTAGCTACTCGGATGAAGATGGTTATACCTAGACTTGAACTCCTTCGTCTTCAAACTTTGTAGAGGTTGATGGTTCTCCTTTGTCGCCTTCTTCCGTCGAAGATGGATCCACCTCGAAGGCTCGACCTTTGGGCTCTTTCTCGTACTTGGAGTGAACTAGAATCGCCGGCTTGCTAGACCCTTGATCCTAGAGTGAGTAGAGAGTGTCTAGGGTTTGCTTTTGTTTTTCAAGAGAAGGATTCTCAACTCATGAGAAGGTTTCTCTTGACTAGAGGAAGAAGAAGATGAAGTGAAGAGAGAGAGTGAATATGATAGAATGAGCTCTCATTTTCTTTCTTACAACCATAATGCAAAAAAGAAAATGAATTATCAAATAATAATAATCAAAATGAAAAGGTTGATGGATAGTTTAGAATGACTAATATCATTACAAGCATTAAATGAATTTGCTAGAATCAAAGAGTATCTTTCATTTGTAATGATAATGGTCAAAAGTTCAACCATGGTCAACAAGTCAACCATGGTCAACAAGTCAACAAAAACTAACCATGACACAATTTCATTTTATTATATATTATTAAATGATATAATACAAATCCATTAGGGTTTGAAAAAAGACGACTGTCAACTGTGCATACGCACCCGTTCCGAAACCCTAATGAAAATCATCTTCCTCCTCCTCAAATAACTGTGCATACACACCTGCATTCTTGTTCCGAGGAACATGAATACTGAGAGATAAAAGCAACCCCAAATACTATACCAGTATCCGGCTCAAACCAGAGCCCGCTGGTAAAATCTGTCCGGACTCCAAACGTGCACAAGTGCGCGGATGAGAACGAACCCTGTCGCAAAACCATGCGACCTCTACTCTGTTTTGCCCATAGGCGAATACCCTCTATGTGGGACTCTAAAGACTCGACACTACGCTGGCAGTGGGTTTAACCACAGACCGCAAGCGGCACTAGCTGTGCGTAACGGTCCCCAGGTAGATGTCGACAAGAAGGCTGACGAGGTGAAACCCCATCTGTACTCCTACTGAGTCTGAATGTGACAGTCTCCGTACAGTCCGGTCTGTTCGTCTGATACATCGCATGGCGGGCCTAGGGGGCGGTAAACGTCAGTCCCCCAATAGCGGTACAAGTCGTGCCGGAGCGAAGCCCAAAACACCCTGAGATAACACTGGAAACCTACCAGTATATCTCGTTTGCCCTGGCCAGGGACTACTCGTGTAATGGCTCTCCTAGACACAGCGCGATGTCAACCCCCAATACCGGGAGAGACGAATCCTGTCTAACCGTCACTGCCTCCAAGTGCTTCGGGACTGCACCCAACCACCACCTGTTTGCACGACTCCTTTGAGCCGTGGTAGGGTAGTGATCAAAGTGCAGTGGGAACACACTCGAGGCGAAGTGCCAGTGTCAAGTCAGCGGACTAAGCTGTACTCATGTCACCTGGGAACTGATGACTGACGATAGGTATAATACCAACCTGTCAGTTCCCGACGAGTCCTGTCCAGTGTACTCGTAACCCAACGAGCACCCGTATACTATCTCCAGTACGACGTACTGATGGCTGTGGGACAGACCATCTCCCACACTGGGATGAGAAGCGCATACGCTAGTCTACTCCGGAGTATCGATGCCCTGTCTCGATAGTCCTGCGACTAGGGACCTGTATAAGGATGTGCTTATAGATTACCCAGCCCCCACTAGTGTGACTGCCATCACAACGCTGGTAATCAAGCAAAGATCCTAAGGGCTCCACTAATGCGTATAAGTGATATACTGAAATAAACACATGTACACATTGAAGTAGAGACAAACCAAGTAGCATACTACTATTTTGAGCAAGATTGTATATACAAGGTGAATATCCCAAGCATCCATTAAGTAATATACAAACTAGTATGATACAGTAATGGCCTCTAGGGCATATACACTAACAATCTCCCACTTGCACTAAGGCCATGTACTGGCGTATCGAAGACCTATCATCTCGATCAGCCGCTCGAACTGAGTCTGGGGCAGGGCCTTGGTGAATGGATCTGCAGTGTTGTCTTCTGAAGCAACTCTCCGAACCTCGATCTCCTTGCGATCCACGATCTCCCTGATCAGGTGATACCGCCTCAAGATGTGCCTGGATCTCTGATGGGACCTGGGTTCCTTCGCTAAAGCTATAGCCCCGTTGTTGTCGCAATACAGAGGTATTGGGTCAACAATGGACGGAACCACCTGAAGTTCTTTCAAGAACTTCCTCATCTAGACAGCTTCTTTTGCGGCATCAGATGCAGCGATGTATTCCGCTTCCATCGTCGAGTCTGCAACGGTTTCCTGTTTGGAACTCTTCCAACACACCGCCCCTCCATTGAGGGTAAAGACAAAGCCCGACATGGACTTGGAATCATCCTTGTCACTCTGGAAGCTGGAGTCAGCAAAGGCCTCGATCTGGAGTCTTTTCCGCCATACACCAAGAACATCTCCTTAGTCCTTCTCAGGTACTTGAGAATGTTCTTTACCGCTATCCAGTGTTTCTCCCCAGGGTTTGACTGATACCGGCTTACCACACTCAGTGCATAAGCTACATCCGGTCTGGTACACAACATCGCATACATTATAGAGCCTACCGCAGAAGCGTAGGGTATAATAGACATGCGATCCCTCTCCAAATCAGTCTTGGGAGACATCTCTTTAGAGAGGGTGATCCCGTGACAAGCCGGTAGGTTACCGCGCTTGGAATCTTCCATACTGAATCTCTTCACTATGGTGTCGATGTACCTGGACTGAGAAAGTCCCAATATCCTCTTGGATCTATCACGATGGATCCGGATCCCCAGGATGTATGAGGCATCACCCAGGTCTTTCATGGAGAACCTGTGTGACAAGAACCCCTTGACAGATTGTAGCATAGGAATGTCATTTCCTATTAAGAGAATGTCATCCACGTATAAAACGAGGAATACTACAGTTCTTGCTACAAATCTACTGTAGATGCATGGTTCATCTGGATTTTTGATAAAGCCAAATTCCTTGACCGTCTCATCAAAACAGATGTTCCAACTCCGCGATGCCTGCTTTAGTCCATAGATGGACTTAAGCAACTTGCACACCTTTCCGCTGCTCCCACTCTGAATGAAGCCCTCTGGCTGGTCCATATAGACACACTCCTCTAAATTTCCATTTAGAAAAGCTGTCTTTACGTCCATTTGCCAGATCTCATAATCGTGGAAAGCAGCAATGGCAAGAAGGATCCGAATGGATTTCAGCATGGCTACTGGAGAAAAAGTTTCGTCATAGTCCAAGCCAGGTCTTTGACGGAAACCCTTTGCTACCAGCCTAGCTTTATAGGTCTCAACCTGTCCATCTACACCAATCTTCCTTTTGAAGATCCACTTGCATCCTACGGGTTTTACCCCGTCTGGAGCAATGTCCAACGTCCATACCTTGTTGGTGTACATGGACTCCATTTCGGTCCGCATTGCATCCAGCCATTTCACTGAGTCAACGCTCTGAACGGCCTGCTGGAAGCTAGTAGGCTCATCATAATCTATGATGCAATCCTCTCTATCCCCGTCTATGAGAAAACCGCAGTATCTCTCGGGCGGATGAGACTGCCTACTACTCCTGCGGAGCGGCATAGGAATGTCCTGTTCTGTTGAACCTTCTGGTTCCACTAAGCTTTCAGTAACAGTCTGTGGTTCTGGAACTTCTTCCAGTTCTATTGTGCTCCCACTTATCTGGGTTTCCAAAAACTCAGTTTCCAAGAAGCGGGCGTGCTGAGAAACAAAAACCTTTTGTTCCTCAGCGGAATAGAAAAGATACCCCCTGGAGTTCCTTGGGTATCCCACAAACTTACACTGTACTGAACGTGCCTCAAGCTTGTCCGCATGCTGCCTTTTTACAAAAGCTGGACATCCCCATACCTTAAGATATTTAAGACAGGGTTTCTTCCCAGTCCACATCTCATATGGGGTGGTAGGCACAGTCTTGGTGGGAGCCTTGTTCAAGAGATACGCAGCTGCTTCTATTGCATATCCCCAGAATGATCGCGGTAACTCAGCGTTACTCATCATGGACCGAACCATATCCAATAGGGTTCGGTTCCGTCTCTCCGATACACCGTTATGTTGCGGGGTGTAAGGAGGAGTAAGTTGAGAGAGAATTCCGTTCTCTTTTAAATAGTCCAGGAACTCGGCACTTAAGTATTCTCCACCTCGATCCGATCTTAGAATCTTAATACTTTTGCCGGTCTGTTTCTCTACTTCATTCTTATACTCCTGGAATTTTCCAAAGGCCTCGGACTTATGTTTCATTAAGAAAACATAACCGTACCTTGAGAAGTCATCCGTAAAAGTAATGAAGTAAGAATGTCCGCTTCGGGCATGTGTAGACAATGGACCGCACACGTCACTGTGTACGAGTCCCAAGAGCTCGCTCGCTCTTACTCCATGTCCAGTAAACGGAGTCTTTGTCATCTTTCCCTTGAGACAGGATTGGCAAGTGGCATACGACTGATATTCGAACGCATTCAAATACCCTTCTGTATGTAACTTCGTCAACCTTCTCTCATTGATGTGACCCAATCTACAATGCCATAAGAAAGTCTGATTTATTTCTGGAGACTTTCTTTTGTGTGTATTCTGGACATTAAAAATCTGTGGTTGGTTTAACACGTATATACCATTACTCAAAGTACCTGACCCAATCAAAACTTGATTAAGGTGAATGTTCACAACATTACTTACAAACGCAAATTCATAACCTTCTTTAGAAACTAAAGATACAGAAATGATATTACAAGTTGCGTTGGGTACAAAAAAGCAATTACGCAAAACCAAAACATGTCCATCTGACATTCCCAGGTGATAGTCCCCCACGGCTTTAGCATCCATGCTAGCTCCGTTTGCAACTCTGAGGGTCATGTCACCTGCCTTCAAAACCCTACGGTTTCTCAACGCCTGCAAAGAATTACAGATATGAGATCCTGATCCGGTATCCAATACCCAGAAAGTAGAGTTTATTGAAAGACAGTTTTCAATAACATACACACCTGAAGCTGAAGCTGCAACCTGCTTCAATTCCTGTGTTCTGGCCTTCCAGGCCCTGCAATCATTCTTCCAGTGTCCTTTCTTATGACAAAAGAAGCATTCTTCCTTATCCACAAGCTTCCCCGCTATCTTTGTTGCTTTACCTTTTCCCTTCGTATCCACTTTACTAACACCGCCCCTTGGTTTGGCGGGGGCTTTCTTCTTCTTTCCCTTGGCTTTCGCCTTGGACCTAGAAGAAGATGATCCTCCTACAAACAAAGTGGATGTTTCCCTACCTTTCTGTAGGGTGCCCTCTGCGCTCCTCAGCAGGTTGAGGAGCTCTGAAAGTTCAACCTCCTTTTCTTGTAGGTTGAAGTTCATTATAAACTGGGCGTAAGTGGAAGGAAGGGACTGGAGAACTATATCCGTATATAGCTCACTCTCCAATGTGATCCCTAGGTCAGCGAGCTCCTCAATGTAGCCGATCATTTTTAGCACGTGCTCGGCTACTGATGATCCGACGGCCATTCTTGTCGAAAACAACTTTTTCGACGCTTCGTATCTTGCGATACGTGATTGCTCTCCATACAGTTCTTTTGTATGAAGCAATATGGACTCCATGTCCATATTCTCATGCCTCCTCTGATGTTCGTTGTCCATCGAGGCAAGTAGGAGGCACTTGGCCTTCGCGCTATCAATCTCCCAAGTCTTGCGGATTTCCTTATCCGCGACGCTGGAAGTTGGACCAGGGACAGGGGGAGCTTTGGTGGTAAGAAGATACCCCAGCTTGTCATAAGTGATTGCTATCTTGACATTCCTGAGCCAATCTTTGTAGTTTGGCCCTGTCAGCTTGTTTTTTATCTAGGAGTAACTTAAGTCCAGTCATGTTGATTGGTCGCTGCAATTAGGAGAGAGAAGAAGAAACACTCAGCATGATGCTCTTGCAAGTTTAGAGTGGTTTTTAGTTTGTCTAAACAGGATGGCTCCCACTGTTTCTCGAATCCCTCCTCAAACCATAAAGGAAGAATTAGTCAGGATCAATCCCACCGTACAATACTTGCTTAACCGTTCAGCCAGGCCGGTGTCGGTACTTCGAGGGAGGTTTTCCAACGCTTTCGCGAAGTTCCTTAATTAAAGAACCTCTTTTCCCTGGGGGCGTAGCCCCGCTAACACCTTTCTAGGCACCTACTAGGTTTATAGCATTGATCGTTAAGTGAGAAATTTCCCGAGGAGTAGCATATACTCACAGTAGGATCGGGATCCAAATATCATCGCGTGACGAAACTGAAGGAATCCTACCAGAATCACCACACTCCAAATGGTATGCAAATCTAGCAAGTTTCAGTACTTATGAAACTCCCGATGTGGATTTTTGCCCCATGCTCTTATGACCTTGACGAAGGTCAACAAATCATAAGTCACATGTCAAGTTCTGCCCGTCATTATCCAGGTTAATTTGAATCCACCCGCATATACCCTTGACGAAGGTCAACAAGGTAATGTGAGTGTCCCAAACCAACGCATCTATCTATGCTACATATGAATACTAAACAGCTACCAATCACTATGCCTTGACGAAGGTCAACAAACACAGCTTGAATACTATTTGAATATTCATACGAAACGACGGAGGGCTACGAATGGTTTTGGCAAAACCGTGAACGTAGTGAACTTGATTTGGTCGATGGAACGAGATAGCTTTTAAATGGAGTGGCTCAAACTCCGCATTTTAAAAGTTGGTTTTGAAAAGAACCGAGTGGTTTTTCGAAAGTGTTCCAACGACTTTAACTTGGTTTATTATCTTGCATTAGTTCTTTTAATGCGTGATATTCTTGCATTAGTACTTTTAATGCGTCCCATCATTTAAATCCTACCATTGCAGAAAACAACCAAAATATGACGTACGCTTATGCCATTCGCATTCGCCACTGGGCCCCGTCATTACCCGTTAGGTTACTTAACTAACGACAGAGCGGGGGCTGGGCTAGCGCGTCTGTAAAACATAAGCAACGCCTAAATAGTTATAGATATAGCAATAGTAGACATTACAGATCACAGATGAATGCATTGGATATACTAGCAATCCGCAATCCTTTCGAGCCTGAAACGAAAAGCGGATAACACGGTCGCGGTGAATAGCCAAATACCCCACCCAAGACCCCTACGGGTGCGGCAAACTACCCGCCAAGTACCCGAAGCGTAGCAACCTCCCTCATCTCCATGAGTAGGCCACTCGACACTTCGGCATACCCGGTAGTTCGTGCACCCCTCCATGGGTCTATCCTAGGAGCAAAAACAGTAAAAGAATTATACAATGACGGCTACAACCCCGACCCGGTTGTGCGGCCAAACAAATAATATTATTACATCAATTTACATTTACAATGAATGAAAGAAAAACAAAAGCTCATCTCACATCCACCCCGGCTATTCACCCGCGACAGTCCAACACATTCATATACACATTCCAGCACATTACAGATCATGTATAACCCCGACTAATCGACTTATAGCGATTAGCCGACGTTCAATACATGCAAACATCACAGATATAACCATCATAGTCAAAGTGCAGTGAAGTTCGGAAAAAATACGGAATTATAGGACCCCAAAAGGAAATTTCTTTTCTGGAAAATCTGGGCACATATAATATATTTCAAAAATCCCAAAACCAACACCTACACACACTGCACGAAAAACGATGCAGAGAAGAGGACAAAGCGCGGCGGTTGCGCGGCACGAGCCCACCTCGCGCGGCGGAAGGGCGGCGCTTTGAGCTCAACAGTGGATCGTTTTTCATGGGTGTTCTTAGAAAACCCTGAGATGATTTTACAAGTATAAAGTTTTTCATTTTGAGCCAAAAAAAATTCAACAGAAACTCAGGTTTTGAAAAAGTATGGTTTTTGGGTTTTTTACGGTTCCGAACTTCGTTACACTTCACTACCAAGCTAGTTTAAGTTTAGTTAGGCTCTGATACCACTGTAAGTCCACGTTGCGACCCCCGGTTCTTACGGGGAGGCGGAAACGGTATAAAAATCAAATTTTAGTGCAAGAGACAACATGGACTAAGCTAGGTCGGGATCGTTACCTAAACTAAAACTAGCAAACTTAGCTAAAGAGAGTTAGCTACTCGGATGAAGATGGTTATACCTAGACTTGAACTCCTTCGTCTTCAAACTTTGTAGAGGTTGATGGTTCTCCTTTGTCGCCTTCTTCCGTCGAAGATGGATCCACCTCGAAGGCTCGACCTTTGGGCTCTTTCTCGTACTTGGAGTGAACTAGAATCGCCGGCTTGCTAGACCCTTGATCCTAGAGTGAGTAGAGAGTGTCTAGGGTTTGCTTTTGTTTTTCAAGAGAAGGATTCTCAACTCATGAGAAGGTTTCTCTTGACTAGAGGAAGAAGAAGATGAAGTGAAGAGAGAGAGTGAATATGATAGAATGAGCTCTCATTTTCTTTCTTACAACCATAATGCAAAAAAGAAAATGAATTATCAAATAATAATAATCAAAATGAAAAGGTTGATGGATAGTTTAGAATGACTAATATCATTACAAGCATTAAATGAATTTGCTAGAATCAAAGAGCATCTTTCATTTGTAATGATAATGGTCAAAAGTTCAACCATGGTCAACAAGTCAACCATGGTCAACAAGTCAACAAAAACTAACCATGACACAATTTCATTTTATTATATATTATTAAATGATATAATACAAATCCATTAGGGTTTGGAAAAAGACGACTGTCAACTGTGCATACGCACCCGTTCCGAAACCCTAATGAAAATCATCTTCCTCCTCCTCAAATAACTGTGCATACACACCTGCATTCTTGTTCCGAGGAACATGAATACTGAGAGATAAAAGCAACCCCAAATACGATACCAGTATCCGGCTCAAACCAGAGCCCGCTGGTAAAATCTGTCCGGACTCCAAACGTGCACAAGTGCGCGGATGAGAACGAACCCTGTCGCAAAACCATGCGACCTCTACTCTGTTTTGCCCATAGGCGAATACCCTCTATGTGGGACTCTAAAGACTCGACACTACGCTGGCAGTGGGTTTAACCACAGACCGCAAGCGGCACTAGCTGTGCGTAACGGTCCCCAGGTAGATGTCGACAAGAAGGCTGACGAGGTGAAACCCCATCTATACTCCTACTGAGTCTGAATGTGACAGTCTCCGTACAGTCCGGTCTGTTCGTCTGATACATCGCATGGCGGGCCTAGGGGGCGGTAAACGTCAGTCCCCCAATAG
Source organism: Agapanthus africanus (assembly GCA_030015575.1). NCBI lineage: Eukaryota > Viridiplantae > Streptophyta > Magnoliopsida > Asparagales > Amaryllidaceae > Agapanthus > Agapanthus africanus. The sequence continues at coordinate 133,172,918 of JASDDO010000008.1, forward strand.
CGGTACAAGTCGTGCCGGAGCGAAGCCCAAAACACCCTGAGATAACACTGGAAACCTACCAGTATATCTCGTTTGCCCTGGCCAGGGACTACTCGTGTAATGGCTCTCCTAGACACAGCGCGATGTCAACCCCCAATACCGGGAGAGACGAATCCTGTCTAACCGTCACTGCCTCCAAGTGCTTCGGGACTGCACCCAACCACCACCTGTTTGCACGACTCCTTTGAGCCGTGGTAGGGTAGTGATCAAAATGCAGTGGGAACACACTCGAGGCGAAGTGCCAGTGTCAAGTCAGCGGACTAAGCTGTACTCATGTCACCTGGGAACTGATGACTGACGATAGGTATAATACCAACCTGTCAGTTCCCGACGAGTCCTGTCCAGTGTACTCGTAACCCAACGAGCACCCGTATACTATCTCCAGTACGACGTACTGATGGCTGTGGGACAGACCATCTCCCACACTGGGATGAGAAGCGCATACGCTAGTCTACTCCGGAGTATCGATGCCCTGTCTCGATAGTCCTGCGACTAGGGACCTGTATAAGGATGTGCTTATAGATTACCCAGCCCCCACTAGTGTGACTGCCATCACAACGCTGGTAATCAAGTAAAGATCCTAAAGGCTCCACTAATGCGTATAAGTGATATACTGAAATAAACACATGTACACATTGAAGTAGAGACAAACCAAGTAGCATACTACTATTTTGAGCAAGATTGTATATACAAGGTGAATATCCCAAGCATCCATTAAGTAATATACAAACTAGTATGATACAGTAATGGCCTCTAGGGCATATACACTAACACAAAGAGTCAGTCTTTTCAAGACTGACGATTCCTGCCCCTGCCCCTGCCCAAGGATCTGTTTTCGGCAGGTTGAATATCACCCCTCAAAAGACAACCTCAGTCTTTAAGAGGTTGACACCGGCGGCGCCTCATTCAGACAAGGGGCAAAAAGAAAATGTCTCAATCTCCGAGCCAGTCCCAACGGCTCGTCATGCTCGACGTCGCCATTGGCAACGAGTGAGGAAGGCAGGGGGCAACTCTCCCTCAGGGCTAACTCCACCGGCTCCAGTGGTGGAAGTCAACGCTGCTGTTCCAACTGGGAACAGCTTTGAACTGCTGAGGAGGGTACGAAAAAACTCTCCAACCGCTACACTGAAGAGATCTCCTCCACCTGCGGGGAGAGTTCCAGAAACGAAGCAAGAACAACCCCATCAACGACTGTCCTCAAGAATTTATAAAGTTTGGCGAAGGGGTCAAGACTCAGTGATTGACTCAGATCACGCTCGTCGGCAAAAGAAGGCGAAAGTGCAAAAAGAAAAAGACCATCCTATTAAACAGCAGGGGACAGCAGCTGCAAGGCCGCCCCCTTCAACGGTTCCTTCAACTTCAACGGCCCACAAAAGAAGGAGGCCAGAGAAAACTCCCGCGTCAGCGGCAAAAGTTAAAAATGGTGAACCTAAACACCCCAAGTCAGGGGGAATGACAGTTCATACGGTTTACATGGCATCAGGAAAAGAAGATAGCCGCATATCAACAGGTCATAGACCGCACACGAGGTCAGTGACCAAAGCTCAGGAGCAGCAGCAGAAGCTCCAAGAAATGATGAACGCTATGGCCGCGCTTACAGGGCCAAAAGAAACCCCTGAAACATCCTCGGACGAACGTCAAGAACAAGAAACGGACGCCGAATTCCTTCGACGCGTACTAGAGAAGAAAGATAAAGAAGCTGCGGAGCAGGCAGCCAACATAAAGAAAATGGCCCTCCTGTTCCAGGATATGGTGGGTATGATGATTCACCAAGATCCACCTGCTGAAGATCCCCCTATCATTCTTGAGGACGATAGGGGAGAGACGTCGAATCCTCCACCAGTTCTGTCCACAGCTAAAGAGGATACAATCTCCAAAGCTGATTTGGATGAATACATTGCCCAGCAAATACGGGTTCATCATGCAACCGAAACAGCCGGCCAGGTCGTGAAAACGGGGAGACCATATCCGAGTTGGTACGATCAAATCAAGTACCCGCCAGGTTATACGATTCCCAAGTTCTATGTCTACAAGGGGATGGGCAATCCTCATCAGCATGTTGCCCAGTTCAGGGCACTTTGCGGCAACACCGGCGGTGACGACAAGCTGTTGTTTCGCCAGTTTGTTGGAAGCTTATCAGATACGGCGTTTGAATGGTACTCTGAGCTCCCGAACGACTCTATTAAAACCTTCGCGGAGATGGAGCTGCTGTTTATTCAGCATTTTGCAAGCGCCAGTGAACGTACCCCAATGACGACACTGATTAACGCCAGGGTAAAACCCGGCGAGACATGGGTTCAGTACGCTATACGATGGCGGAACTTATGGTCGAAGTGTGAGCAGCGCATTGAAGAAGCTCCTTGGGAGGTTGTATTATCAACCAAGACAAAGAGGATGCTAAATGATCTTCAGACATGTCCAGCGATCAAGTGGAAGAACCCGTTGGAACCGCAAGTCATTGAAAGGATGTTAATTGAAGCCACGCCCAACTCCAAAAAACGATGGTGGCGGTTCAAGCACTTGCTGTCAGCCATCAAAATCTTCGAAAAAGAAGAAGAAGAAATCTAAAAAGCCCGTGAAGCCTGGCGACAAGCGCACGGACTTACAAAAGAAAATTGACGCGCTGGATGAATACAACCAAAAGGCACGGACTCCCATTACGCTCCAAGAATTCCTCAACCACATCTTTCAAGAGGAAAGTGAGGGAGAAAGTTCGTCAGATGAAGCTGAAGAATGCGTGGCGAGCTGTCATATGATTTCCCATTCGAACGATGAGGAGACCCCTTGTACTGAAACGCTGGGGGCAGATTCTGAACCAAAAGTTCTGGGGCCATCAGATGAAGTAATTGACGCATTCCTTAATGAAGCTCGGTTGAAAAGTAAAGCTGATCGGGAGCGCGAGACGGTTATATTTGAAAGGGCCAAGCGCCAGCGACTTGATGAAGGAGCTGAGACGATCCCGTTGGAGCTAAACACCTCCGCTACCGACAAAAGCCAATTCAAGATAAAAAAGAAGTTTGCTAAGGCCATATCAATGGGCATGAAGCTACCATCCTCTGAAGGAAACGTCACTGGTGAAATGGAAACGCACCCCTCCTATTGCTTATATCATCAAAAGATTTCGCACCCCACTCAAGAGTGCAAAGCTTTCGATAGATGGTGGCAAGGATATGTTGCTCATCGACAACACTTTAAGCGGGAAAAGCGTAAAACTCGTCGAGAGCAAAGAAATACAACCGAAGGGCTTAAAAGGACTGTTGGCGATTGTTGCATGGTTAACACCAGCGGGTCACAAGTGCCTACTGTAGGGTTCCTAGGCACTCTAATAGAGTCTCACAAGGCATCAAACATGGCCAATTAAAATTTTACAAGTGCCTACAAACCCTAATACGGATCGTTAACTAGATAATGAGGCGATGCAAGCATGTAAACGAATTAAATGCTAAAGGAAAGTGGCTACAACCTTTGTAGATCCGGTCCTCCACCTTCATGGCTCCACGATGAAGTCTCCTCGCTGTACAAATCGGATCTTGGGCTCTAGCATCGGCTTCATCGGAGAAAAAGCGGGCTAGGTCATCGACGACGATGCCGAAGATGATCTACGTCGAGGCATCGCTAGATCAAGCTCCAACTTCACCAAGTCAAGAAAACTTGTGAAGGAAACACCCTATACTACTTGGCAAGAGGTAGAGGATGAAGAAATAGGAAGTCGGTAGACTTTAGATTTGGATTTCTCACACTTTTTCATCAATCACCATTGATGTAGCAAGCTTCTTTTCATGGAAGAAGAAGATGAAGAAGAAGAAGAAGATATGATAAGTTAATTAGAAAATAGAAAATAAATCATACTTATCATAATGTCGACTATGGTTAGATGTAGAGAATAAACTAAGGTTAAAGTGAATGGTTAGGGTTAAGGAAAGAAACAAAATAGTCAACCATTCAAAGCTTCATGAAGCTTCAAAGATAAACCAAACTTAGCCACCATTTTATTTCTTTCAATAAAGAATAAATGAATAAAGAAATAAGCAAATAAAAATGAAACCCTAACCATTCATATAACCATGGTCAATTCTTTACACAAACCCTACCTTGCATGTATCATCAAACATGATACAATCTTGTGCACAAAAGTATATCACATATACAACTTGTGCATTTCAAGTGAGAAAATCCATTTAAAATGAACCAATACTAGTTAATGCAAAGTGATATATCAAATATAAAATTATACATTAAATCATTAAATCAACACTTGATTTAACGATCCTGTCATATCGCATATAACCGACTAGTATCCTATGTATCGGCTTATCGAATCAATCCTTGATTCGATAACTAGGTTATATCGCATATAACCAATCGATACATTCATCGCGAGAATGGAATACGGTATCACATACACGAATTATTCTCGGTCCCGCACATATCTCATATGCGCTCCTATTTCGTTTCGCTTGAGCTAGGAAACCTCTGTGTAGGACTCTAAACACTCGTCAATACGTCGGCAGCAGATGATGATCATATCAAACACCCACAAGCCGCAAGCGGTCTGCTAAACGTAACGGCCACCCTGGTATTGAGCGATCAGAAGATCGACGAGCAAGCCCGCTCACACTCCTGTGAATCCAACCAGTAACACTTACCGTACAGTCCGGTCTGTTCGTCTGATATGTCGCATATCTCGCCTAGGGGTGGTAAACGTCAGACCCCAATAGCTTGATAAGTCATGCCGACGTGAAGTCCATGACATGTGTGAAACTACTGATAACACTTACCAGTAGGTCACTGCAACCCTGGCCAGGGATTTCCTGTTATGGCCAGTCGAGCATAGCGCAACATCAACCCCAATACCGGGAGAGGCGAATCCCCTCCTATCGCTCATTGCCTCCATGTGAATCGGGACTGTACCCAAAAACCACCTGTTTGCACGACTCAGTAGAGCCGTGGTAGGGTGGAAATCAAAGCACAGTGGGAGACACACAAGACTCTATGACGATCTCGGGTCAACAGACTAAGCTGTACCAGTGTCACCAGAGAACTGCCATCTGACGTGAGGTATAATACCATCTGGGAGTTCTCGGCGAGTCCGTTCAGTGTACCCAGTCTCCACTGAGCACCCGTATACCATCTCTGATGTCAAACACCAATGGATATGGGATCATCCATCGCCCATCACATGGGTCGAGAAGATATACGCTAGTCTACTCTGGAATATCGATGCCTCGTCTCGATATTCCCACGACTAGGAACAATGAAGGATGTACTCATTGACTACCCATGCCCCACTAGTATGATCTGCATCATAGTCCTGGAAGTCGGGTACACATCCTAAGGGCTTTATCAACATGTAATCAGAGAGACAGAAAGTATACATGTTAAGATAAAGAGCAACCAGATAGCGTACTATCATGTCGAGCAAGAAAGTCCTACCTATATATGTCCCAGCATCCACTACAATATACATCCAATGTACAGTAATGGCCTCTAGGGCATACATATAACTAACAATCTCCCACTTGCACTAGGGCCATCTGTAACAGTAGTTGTAGTATCTAATACTCAACCATCCCCTAAAAGTCTCTCTTTGGGAAAAGGCCTTCATGAGTGGATCTACCGTGTTCTCCTCTGAGTCTACACTCCTAACCTCGATCACCCTGGAGATCAACTATCTCCATGATCAGGTGATGCTGCCTCAGAATATGTCCGGGTCACTGATGGGACCAGGGTTCCAGGGCCGAAGCCACACTTCCATTGTCATACAATGGCAGGAACCTAGTTCATCTTATGAACCAATATACACCCAAACTGCCTCTTTGGTAGTATCTTTAATAGCGATGTTACCAGCCTTTATCGTCTAGTTTTCCACGGTATCTTGCTTGGAACTCTTCCAACATACCGTCCCTTTACTGAGGGTAAAGACAATGCCTGTGACTGACATTCAGTCGTCTTTATCACTCTGGAACCCTTCCAGTGATTCTCCCCAGGATCGATTGATACCATCTCACTACAACTAGTGAGTATCCTAACATCCAATTAGATCTATCTCATAGATCCAAAGCTTAGGATTTAGTAGGTATCACTTTGATCCTATATGGAAAATCATTGTGATAAGCGGAGATTGATCGAGCGTAGCATAGGAAACTCCTTCCCTAACAAGAGTATGTCATCCACGTACTCTACGAAGATCGTCACCATACTCCCTACTACCTTTTTGTTTATACAAGGTTCATCTACCATTTTAATGATGTCAACTTCTTTGACTAATCCATCAAAATAGATGTTCCAACTCCGCGATGCCTGCTTTATCCTATAAAGCATCTTGCACACGTTTCCGCTGCTCCCACTGTCTACGAGGCCCTCTGGCTGTGTACTTATAGACGCACTCTTCTAAAACATTATTTAGAAAAGTAGTCATGGCACCCAACCACCAGATATCGTAGTTATGGTATGTAGCCGTGGCAAGTAGGATCTGGATGGACTTAAGCATATTCCCTAGAAAAAGGTTTCATCATTTTCCGTGCCTGGTCAATGACGAAAACCTTTAACAAGTCTAGCTTTGAAAGTCTCAACTTTTCCATCTACACCAAGTAATCTTCTCAAGATATACTTGCTCCTGATGGGGATTTAACCCTTCAGATATAGCAACCAAAGTCCTTACTTTGTTGGTGTATAAGGATTCCATCTCAGATTACTAAGCATCCAGCCATTCTTACAGAGTTCTACCCCCGATGGCCAGCTCGAAACTAGTTGGGTCATCATCTTATGATGCAATCCTCGCTCCCACTGTCATCGAGAAACCGAAGTATCTCTCAGGTGGGTGAGGAACCCTACTAGATCGGCGGAGAGGCTGAGGTTCGTTGGAATCTACTGAATCCTTTGGTTCTACCAAATTGTCTGCTGTAGGTTGTATAGATGGAACCTTTCCAGTTCTACATTACAGACCTTGCCTCGAGCTTGTCCGGATTTTTCTTTTAGACATAGGCCGGTCAACCCCAAATCTTAACTAGCTTAAGACATGGGCTCTTCCCTTTCCATATCACATATGAAGCGGTAGGCAACTGATTTGATTGGAACCCTATTCAATAGGTATGCAGCTTCTCAAGCGCATAACTCCCAAAAAGGAAATAGGTAACTCAGTAGTACTCATCATAGAGCACACCTTATCATATAGGGTGTGATTGCTCCGCCCCGATATACCATCGTACTATGGTTTATACGGAGGAGTAATGCTGAGAGAGAATCTCATTTTCTTTTAGAATAGTCCAGGAATGCCATGCACAAGTATTCTCCTCCCTGATCTTATCATAGGACATAATACTTATACCCGTATTTTGGTTCTCTATTTCTAACTTATATTCTGTGAATACCTCAAAAGCTTCAGACTTATGTTTCAACAGGAACATATGACTGAATCTTGAGAGATTATCAGAGAATATAATGAAGTATAAAGAACCAGTCCTGGCATGTGTAGACATGAGACTTTATATACATCATCATGTATCAGTCCCAAGAGTTCATTAACTCTTTCTCTGCTTCTAGTAAACAGAGCTGGTGCCATTATATCTTTGTGACATGACTGGCAAGTTTCACAAGATGTAAATTCAAACTGATTTAAATATGCATCTAAATATAACTTCAGCTAGTCGGGTCGCATTGATATGACCTAGTCTACAATACCTCAAGAAGAATTTGTTCATTTCTGAACTCTTCCTCTTGTGTGTGTTCAGTATACAAGGAACTGTAGTTTGATTTAGAACGTCAATGCTTTTAGATAACGTGCCTGAACCGATCAACTTTTGATATAGGAAAAGTTCAAAACATTATCCAACAATACAAAATTATATCATTTCTTTACTAATAAAGAGACTGATATGATTTTGTATATCAGGTTCGGTATATAATAGTATTTGTTCAGAATCAATGTATTGGTAATACAGGATGACAGCGACCAACAGACTTGGTTGCAACACTTTCCCCGTTTTCTGCCTCATGAAACTTATCACCCGTTCTCAGTTTTTCTACCTTTTTGTAGCCCTATGTAACAGATTACATATCTGGGATCCTGATCCGGTATCATATACCCAGGATGCAGAGGATACTGAGAAACAGTTCTTTGTAATGAACACACCCGAAGGAGATGCATCATATGCACTTTCTTCGTTTGGGCGGCATAGGAATTCTGGTATTCCCCAATTTCCTGCTCTATCTTATAACAATTATAAGTTGGAGGGGGACCAACGTTCCCCAGCTCAGTATAACAAGCAGGTTCGGTCAATACATTCATTTTATTATCTTGATTAAGGCGTGATTTGGTCGCTACCAGGAGAGAGAGAGAAGAAAACACTCTGCGTGCGCTCTTGCAAGATCAGATTGGTTATATATTTTATCTAATCAGGATAGCTCCCACTGTTTTTATCAAATCTTCCTTCAAACCTTAAAAGGAAAGACTAGCCGGGATTAATTACACTCTACAAGTTCGCCAATCTTTCAGCCAGGCCAGTGTCGGTACTTTGAGGGAGGTTCCCCGTGCTTTCGCACGGACCTAATTACAGTAAACCTCGTTTTCCCAGAGGCGTAACCCCGTTGAGACCTTTCTAGACACCTACTTGATCGGCTAATTGTAAAGTGCAAAACTCTCCCAGGAGTAACAATTACTCGCAGTGGGTATCGGGATCCAACTATCATATAGAAGGTATGCAATCTCATTGCAAGTTTCAACACTTGAAACTCCCGATAATGGTTTTTACCCCTATCCCTTATGACCTTAACTAAGGTCAACAAATCATAAGTACTAGTCAAGTTCTACCCGTCATTTCGTGATTAATTAGACCCACCCACATGACCCTTAACTAAGGTCAACAAAGTCACGCGACTGTCTTAACTAATCGCATCATATGCGGTGTAGGAAGACATCACTTAGCTACCGTACACTGTGCCTTGACTATGGTCAACAAACACAGCACGAATACTAAGTACTCTACTTCCTAAAATGACGGAGGATTGCGAATGGTTTTTATGAAAACCTTTAACGCTTTGAACTTGATCTCGTTGCGGAATCAAATGGTTTTTAAATGGAATGTTTTTTAGGCTTTTCTAGTTTTGCTAAAGGGGTCACTCCCGGTGAAGGGATCGTCGGCCCTTTCCTCGTCGAATGAGGTGCGGGATATATCATATATATCACTGTGCAAAGCAGAAACTATAGAAGCGATCAAAAAACAAACCGAGGGTTGTAGCATCTGCCAGTTATTGCTAAAGGAGTCACTCCCGGTGAAGGGATCTCGGTCCTTTCCTCATCGAATAAGGTGCAGGATGTTCTACAATGAACACCGCGATGCAAAGCAAGAACTGTAGCTACCTGTTTTTATTTTGAAATTCGATTCCACAACATCAATTAGGTTTATTTTCTTTCATTAATCTCATTAATGAATATCCCATCATTTAAATTACCTAAACATCACAGATAAATATGACGTACACTTATGCCATCCGCATTCGCCTCGATGTCCCCTCGTGCACCGTTAGGTTAGGTAACTAACGGCAGAGCGGGGCAGGGCTAGCGCGGGTGTAAAACATAAGTAACGTCTATATAATATATCATATATACTATAATATCTGCACAGAACATCATATGATCACATCACAGATAAATCACAGCAGAAGAAACATATGAAATATTGGATATACTAGGACGTCCGTGTTTTCAATACGAGCCAGTATAAAACACGGATTCCACGGTCGTGATGAATAGCCAATCCCACACCCCTAGACCCCTACGAGAGCGGCAAGCAACCCTACCAATTCTAGGGTTAGGAGACCCGGACTCGACTCCTCGAGATGGTCTCCCACTGGTCCCTAGAACCCGGTTACATGTGCTCCCCTCCTTGGGTCTATCCTAATGCGGAAAAGTAAATAATATACAATGGGCGACATCTTCCGCAACCTGGAAGTCCCCCAATAAAAGAATATTACATACAAGTTTTTACATGAATGAAAAGGAAAAACACTCATCTCACATAAAAACCCCCCGGCTATTCAAACACGACGATCCAATATAACATATCCAGCAACACATAACATCACATGTCATCAATGTAAGTAAATATGCGCATCCCAATTGTCGTTGACATATAGCAACGAAACCGGCGATATCACATATTACACTTACGGTCACAGAAAAGAAAGTGTAAAACTACAACAGTTGGAATCCGCAACCTCCTCAGATATCGCATGCCTGACCAAATGAATTACTTAGACATCGCATGCCTAACAATTATAAACCCCGCATTTTAGTCTCAAAATCGAAAACACTTTTCAATATCAAGTCGGGCAATTCAATAGGATTCCCGACATTCTGATCGAATGCTCGTCGCAAACTTTAGTAGGCGGCCGCACCCCCCGACGCCGTCGACAAAGTGCACCAAGGCGGAACACCGCTGCCGCGAGCACCCGAACGGATGCTTTCGGCGACGGGGTTCTCCTACAGTCACTTGGTCGGGGCTATGGAGTGAGGCTGTCTATTAAGTTTACCCGGCGAGTATCCGCGTACACTACGTGATTGCGAAGGACTTTTGATCACATCAAAATTCCGTGGCAACCGATCAAGTGAGACTAAACTGCTATGTTTATAACATTCATCCAGTCATCTCATAACTATTTGCGAATTCCAAGTATTGTATCACATTCCGGATAAATAGAAAATGTTAAACTTTCCGATCGAACAATCGAACACCCAAGTTTTCCCGATACAGTCCAGCACATGAAATAAGTCTAAAAACATTCAGTTCATGCCTCAGTACCAACGGTCCAGCCGTAGAAGGGTCAAGCCAACGCCTCACATATGGCACGCCGTACTGCCCCAAACCCGAAGGTTCAAAGGGCAGTTCAAGACGGTCACATAATCGAGTTAAGGTTTGTTGTCTTCTAGAGGGACCATCGCGTTACTTGCACTACTTAGAACGTCGTTAAACAACGGAAAGATCCAACACTTGGAAATTTCCCGACATGGGGAAAAATGGGTATTTATATCCGGTGAAACTTTTTAACATATTCTAAAAAATACCCGGAAAAGCACACAGACAGAATTAGACTATCCGATCGGTACACCGAGTCCCCAATACAACCCAGAAAATTCAACTCTTGAATAATTATTAAATATTCCCAGAAAAACCAGAAATAATATATAAGAATTACTGTGCAGCAAAAAGTGTCAGAAGAGATCAAGTTGCCGCGGAACCGCCGCATTGGGCATGCCAATGCCGCGGTTCCGCCGCACTATTATCGATTCATGGGTCCCGTTTTACACAGTAATTCTTAGAATATTCTACTTAGTTTTCTGCATATTTTTAATTCACAAAAATCCACGAATTTCAAAAATGTCCAGAGAGCATGTTAAAATCGGGGTTTCGGGTCGATCGGACTTCTAACTCCGTCTACGCATCGCCTAAGGCTCTAACTTGGCTCTGATACCACTGTAGGGTTCCTAGGCACTCTAATGGAGTCTCACAAGGCATCAAACATGGCCAATTAAAATTTTACAAGTGCCTACAAACCCTAATACGGATCGTTAACTAGATAATGAGGCGATGCAAGCATGTAAACGAATTAAATGCTAAAGGAAAGTGGCTACAACCTTTGTAGATCCGGTCCTCCACCTCCATGGCTCCGCGATGAAGTCTCCTCGTTGTACAAATCGGATCTTGGGCTCTAGCGTCGGCTTCATCGGAGAAAAAGCGGGCTAGGTCATCGACGACGATGCCGAAGATGATCTACGTCGAGGCATCGCTAGATCAAGCTCCAACTTCACCAAGTCAAGAAAACTTGTGAAGGAAACACCCTATACTACTTGGCAAGAGGTAGAGGATGAAGAAATAGGAAGTGGGTAGACTTTAGATTTGGATTTCTCACACTTTTTCATCAATCACCATTGATGTAGCAAGCTTCTTTTCATGGAAGAAGAAGATGAAGAAGAAGAAGAAGATATGATAAGTTAATTAGAAAATAGAAAATAAATCATACTTATCATAATATCAACTATGGTTAGATGTAGAGAATAAACTAAGGTTAAAGTAAATGGTTAGGGTTAAGGAAAGAAACAAAATAGTCAACCATTCAAAGCTTCAAAGATAAACCAAACTTAGCCACCATTTTATTTCTTTCAATAAAGATTAAATGAATAAAGAAATAAGCAAATAAAAATGAAACCCTAACCATTCATATAACCATGGTCAATTCTTTACACAAACCCTAGCTTGCATGTATCATCAAACATGATACAATCTTGTGCACAAAAATATATCACATATACAACTTGTGCATTTCAAGTGAGAAAATCCATTTAAAGTGAACCAATACTAGTTAATGCAAAGTGATATATCAAATATAAATTTATACATTAAATCATTAAATCAACACTTGATTTAACGATCCGGTCATATCGCATATAACCGACTAGTATCCTATGTATCGGCTTATCGAATCAATCCTTGATTCGATAACTAGGTTATATCGCATATAACCAATCGATACATTCATCGCGAGAATGGAATACGGTATCACATACACGAATTATTCTCGGTCCCGCACATATCTCATATGCGCTCCTATTTCGTTTCGCTTGAGCTAGGAAACCTCTGTGTAGGACTCTAAAGACTCGTCAATACGCCGGCAGCGGATGATGATCTTATCAAACACCCACAAGCCGCAAGCGGTCTGCTAAACGTAACGGCCACCCGGGTATTGAGCGATCAGAAGATCGACGAGCAAGCCCGCTCACACTCCTGTGAATCCAACCAGTAACACTTACCGTACAGTCCGGTCTGTTCGTCTGATATGTCGCATATCTCGCCTAGGGGTGGTAAACGTCAGACCCCAATAGCTTGATAAGTCATGCCGACGTGAAGTCCATGACATGTGTGAAACTACTGATAACACTTACCAGTAGGTCACTGCAACCCTGGCCAAGGATTTCCTATTATGGCCAGTCGAGCATAGCGCAACATCAACCCCAATACCGGAAGAGACGAATCCCCTCCTATCGCTCATTGCCTCCATGTGAATCGGGACTGTACCCAAAATCCACCTGTTTGCACGACTCAGTAGAGCCGTGGTAGGATGGAAATCAAAGCACAGTGGGAGACACACAAGACTCTATGACGATCTCGGGTCAACAGACTAAGCTGTACCAGTGTCACCAGAGAACTGCCATCTGACGTGAGGTATAATACCATCTGGGAGTTCTCGGCGAGTCCGTTCAGTGTACCCAGTCTCCACTGAGCACCCGTATACCATCTCTGATGTCAAACACCAATGGATATGGGATCATCCATCGCCCATCACATGGGTCGAGAAGATATACGCTAGTCTACTCTGGAATATCGATGCCCGTCTCGATATTCCCATGACTAGGAACAATGAAGGATGTACTCATTGACTACCCATGCCCCACTAGTATGATCTGCATCATAGTCCTGGAAGTCGGGTACACATCCTAAGGGCTTTATCAACATGTAATCAGAGAGACAGAAAGTATACATGTTAAGATAAAGAGCAACCAGATAGCGTACTATCATGTCGAGCAAGAAAGTCCTACCTATATATGTCCCAGCATCCACTACAATATACATCCAATGTATAGTAATGGCCTCTAGGGCATACATATAACTAACACCTATATTCGGGAGTGATTCTGATGAAGAGCTAGAACTTGTCCCTCTTTTTAAAGAATCCGCTTCGAGAACAGAAGAAGAACCGAAGGTTTGCAAAAATATCCGGCTACGTAATCGCACGCTGCCCGAAAAGGACCTCGGACCCTCGAACAAAAAAGATAGAGGGAAAGAAAAGGCCACTGAAGATATTGTATTAGATGACCAAGTGGTGGAAGAGCTAGCTGCCAAAGACCCACCAAAGAAGAAAAGGTGGACTACAACGTCTTAGCGCATCTGAGGAAGCTACCCTCACAGCTTAGCATTCTTGACGCCCTTTTGTTATCAAAGGAGGCGAGAGACTCATTGATTATGGCACTCCAGGATCCGGAACAATTCCAAGCATGCCTGGTTGAGGAAAAGATGAAGGATGAGTTGGAGGAAGTGCACACGGCCGATGTCACTTTTAGCGATGAAGACCTTCTCCTTGGGACGTGCGAACACAATCGCCCTCTCTATGTCTCAGGATACTGCCACGATATTAAGATAGGAAAAATCCTGATCGACAATGGATCCTCTGTTAATCTCCTCAACGTGCGGGTGTTGAAGGAAATCTGCATGAGCGTCCAGCACCTTGCTCGGGACAAGATCACCATCTCCGGGTTCGATTCCCAGTCGTCAAGAACTCTCGGGTCTGTGATACTGACGCTACGCTTTGGGCTACTCGTCACGGACATTAAGTTCCATGTCATAGACGCCAAGACATGCTACAACGCTTTGCTCGGCCGACCATGGTTACACGAGTACAACATCATCCCTTCTACACAACATCAGTGTATGAAGTATTTTAAGGATGGTTTTGAGTATACCGTGACGGGAGAACTGAACCCGTTCTCTGTGAACAAGGTCCGCAAATACGAAGACGCCAAATACTTCTTACCGGATTTCGAAGACACGGAGAAGTGTCATAAGCCGGAGAATAAAACTAACGCCACCATCCCTGTCTTCGGCAGTGATACTGAGGAGGAAGAGGAGATGGTTTATTCGGGTTCGCCCCAACACAACAAGCCGGGACCATCAGCTCCTACGTTGATCTTTGGCAGCGACTCGGAAGATGAAGGCCATGCTGTATTCTCTGCTCGACCTTCAATACGAACGTTCGCTGATGAAGAGCAAAGTCTGCAAGTCGCCATGGTGCCGCTTAAACACCATAAAGAACTGGATGCACTTAATATTTACAATGTAGAAGAGCTACAAACATTCTACATCCCTCCCAGGCGAGAGAGTGAGAAAGCAATTCTGTTTTATCACTCTGAAGAAACCAAGGTAGAAAAAGAAATCTGGCATAGCGCAGATTCTACGCTCGACAGGCTTCAGCCTATCCGTCTTCCCAGATATTATACAGAGGGTTTGAAGAAGCTGCTAAAACGCCAGGGGATATCCTTCAAGCAGACCGTTCGAAAGGCCAAATTCTATGATAAATTCTGGAACGTTCCCGGGACTCAACGCAAACTGCCTAACGGGAGAATGGAGACGAAAGGACTCGGATACATCCGGTCAAAGAAACGGGAGCTACTAAACAGCTGTTACGTCATGTATGACTTCGATGAAGAAGCAGATGCTCAATGGGAGGACGCTAATCCTAAGCCCGTGAAAGTTCCAGATGCAAAGGAGCCCAGTCCGTCGTTCGAGGAACAAATGGACAAACTTATAAAGAAAGCTGGTCAAAAAGTCTGAGAAGATCATAACCACGAAATGGTCATCTATGAGAAAGCTAAGACGCAACGCCTTCTCCAACAGGCCGTGAAAGATGAAAAGGCTGCTCTCTGTCAACCTGTTATAAACAAGACTCGACACAAAAGCAGAAATAAATCGAAAGGCCGAAAAGGCGCTCAACAGTAGCAAAGCAGGGCTAAGAAGCCACGCAAACAGGAGTCGAGCGTTATTGATCTATCCCTCATGAAGAAAATGGGTCGAGCGTACTCGTTTCCTCGGGACAAGACGAAAAAGATACTTGATCTTCCTCTAAAACATCAAATGCTTACATTGCCGGAGTCTAAACACCCCGAACAAGCGGGCGAAGTCTCACACCCGGACTATTGCTCTTACTATCGAGTAATAGGGCATCCTCTTGAAGATTGCTTCACCTTCAAAAATTGGGTTGAAGATCAGTACCAGCTCGGCAAGTTCACCCTGTCTGACAACTGGAAGGTAACGCCGCCACAGAAACACGAGCCCAAGGCCACGAAGAAAGAACCGGTTCCACATCGGGATTGGAAGCGAATTCGCACCTGTCACGTGATTACAATATTAAAAGAAGAGCCCGAGGACATAGATGAGTTCCCTTGGTGTTTCGAAAACAGCAGCGAGATAATCTCAGAATTCCCACCAGCACCAAAAGAGCTGGAAGATGGAATCCATACCACTGCAGATAACCTCAAGAAGATTGAGTTGGGGACGGCAAACGATCCACGACCGACATTCATCAGCGAATTACTATCTGAAGAAAGGGTGGCTGCGTTAAAGGATGTGCTTCTACAGCATAAAGATTGCTTCGCGTGGAACTATTCCGAAATGCCGGGACTAGATCCAGAAATTGTTGTACACAGATTGGCGATATCCCCGAACATCAAGCCAGTCAAACAAGCGCCAAGAAGAATGCGACTCGAGCTTGAGATGAGCATCAATACCGAGGTCAAAAAGTTAATCGACTCTGGCTTCATCCAGGAAGTTCAATACCCTGAATGGATCGCCAACATCGTCCCGGTGATGAAGAAAAATGGGACAGTGCGTATATGCGTAGACTTTCGGGATCTTAATAAAGCTTGTTCGAAAGACGATTTCCCAGTGCCAGTCACCGAACTGATGATAGACAATACGTCCACGCATGAGATTTTCTCCTTCATAGACGGCTCATCAGGGTATAACCAGATAAAGATGCATCCCGAAGACCAGAAGCACACAGCCTTCAGGACCCCTCTAGGTATATGCTGTTATAAAGTGATGCCCTTCGGTTTAAAGAACGCCGGTGCTACTTATCAGAGGGCCATGACGAAGATCTTCGATGACCTTATACACGAAATCGTCGAATGCTATATCGACGATCTCGTGGTTAAAAGCAAATCATATGAGGAACATCTCGAACATCTGAAGACCGTATTTCAACGCCTTCGACAATACAACTTGAAGATGAACCCTCTTAAGTGTGCATTCGGAGTTTCCTCGGGCAAATTCTTGGGATTCATTGTTCGACACCGAGGTATTGAAATAGATCCGTCAAAGATCAAAGCGATCATGGAAATGCCTCCGCCAAGAACCCTTAAACAGTTGCGATCTCTCCAAGGGAAACTCGCATACATACGGCGATTCATAGCCAATCTTTCAGGCAAGTGCCGTCCTTACAGCCACCTGATGAAGAAAGGAACCCCGTTCGTCTGGGATCAAAAGTGCCAAAGCGCACTAAACGAGATCAAACAGTACCTGCAAAACCCTCCAGTGTTGGCTGCTCCGGTTAAGGGAAAGCCTCTCATTCTTTATACAACCGCCCTCGAAGGTTCTTTAGGCGCATTATGGGCACAAGAGAACGATCAAGGGAAAGAAAGAGTACTCTACTACTTAAGTCGAGTTCTACTGGGGGCAGAAAGCAACTACTCCCCCATCGAAAAACACTGCCTGGCGTTGATCTTCGCGATAACAAAGCTCAGGCACTACGCGTTGGCGCATGAGGTCCGTCTCATTTCAAAGGTGGACCCCCTTAAATACTTAATGTCAAAGGCCATATTGACAGGACGACTCGGTAAATGGGCCCTACTCTTGATGGAGTTTTCGATCACGTATCAACCTCTCAAGGCAGTGAAAGGCCGGGCCATCGCCGACTTCCTCGCTGAGCATCCCATACCCGCCGATTCTCCTCTAAATTGCGATCTTCCAGACGAATATGCGTTTGATGCAATCGACGGTGGTGATACCCGATGGGAACTCTATTTTGATGGCGCATCTTCCATGAAGAAGCGCAAACAAAACACCCCTATAATCAAATCGGGGGTAGGCCTCATCTTTGTAACTCCACAAGGAGGGATAATGCGCTTCGCATTCTCATTAACACAGCCGAGGACAAACAATGAAGCTAAATATGAAGCCTTGATAACAGATCTCGAGATCGCCATCGACATGGGAATTGAAAACCTCCTCATATACGGGGATTCTCAACTGGTCGTTAGTCAAGTAAACGGTGACTACCAAACATGCAAACTAGAATTGGTGAAATATGGTGAAAAGGTGCAACAGATGTTGAACCAAATCTCCTCTTATACTTAGAGAACATACCGCGCGCGGAAAACAGCAAAGCAGACGCATTGGCCAAACTTGCTAAAGAACTGGCTGACGAGAATCTCGATGACGTTAGAATCGTGGTACAAAGCCGTCGGGTGCTTGCCCCAGCAGAAATATCTCCGGAATCATCCGAAGAAAAAGGAGCGAGCGAGAAGACGACCCTGCAAGTAAAAGACTGGGAAAATACCGAGGATTGGAGAGAAATCTTCATAGATTACTTCAAGTCCCACCGAATGCCTGAAGAAGCGTCCACAAGACATCAGCTCATGAAACGAGCCCTGTCTTTCGCCTTCGTCAATGATACTCTGTACAAGAGATCGTTTGATTCTCTGTGGTTGAGATGCTTAGGACCTGACGAAGCAAAAAGGGTCGTCCAGGAAGTTCACGACGGACTCTGCGGTTCTCATCAAGCGGGCCCAAAGATGAAGTTGAAGATAAAACGGATGGGCTACTACTGGCCCACGATGATTCAAGACTGCCTCGAATATGCGAAGCAGTGTCACTCGTGTCAAATTCATGTGGATTTCATCTACCAGCATCCAAATCCATTACATCCAACGGTGGCTAGCTGGCCATTTGAGATGTAGGGGACTGATATAGTCGGTCCCATCGAACCTGCATCGTTTAGAGGGCATCGTTTCATCCTGGCGACGACTGACTACTTCTCTAAATGGGCAGAAGCAGTACCGTTAAGAGAAGTGAAGACAGAAAATATCCTCCATTTCTTCAGGACGCATGTCATATATCAATTTGGAACTCCGCGACGGATCATCTCCGATAACGGGCCAGCATATAGAAGCCACAAGATCAATCGCTTTGCACAGAAGCACAATATAGACTGGAGATATTCCTCGGTTTATAATCCGCGAGCCAATGGTCTAGCTGAAGCCTTCAACAAGACCTTGACAAAAATCATGAAGAAAACAGTGTCACGAAATAAGAAGGACTGGCACGAAAGGATGCAAGAGGCTCTCTGGGCATATCGAACCACGTTCAAGAGAGCCACTAACACAACGCCATATGCGTTGGTATTCGGTACAGAAGTGGTACTTCCCCTCGAGATAGAGTTACCCTCTCTACGAGTGGCAGTCCACTACGAGCTAACGGACGAAGAAAATGCTCAGCTTCGACTTGAGGAGCTTGACGCCCTTGATGAAACCCGGCTTATAGCACAACAAAATCTGGAAGCTTATAAAGCAAAGATGACGCGCTCATATGAGAGATTGATCCGGCCAAGGACATTTCGCCAATGCGAACTTGTGTTAGTGGTCAAAAGGCCTATGATCCCCAATCGCGCCAAGCGGGGAAAATTCGAACCAAACTATGAAGGCCCATACATCATAGATAAGGTCTACCAAGATGGGGCCTATCTGCTCATGGACATGCACGGTGAAAGGCCTTTCAGGCCGATAAACGGTTGCTTCCTAAAGAAATACTATGCTTAATGAGCCACAACATAGGTCAATGATAGATGACGACGACTATGTCCGCTCGCTATCTTCTTAAACTCAAGCTTTATAAGCAGTAGCCAGCCTCTCAGCGTCGGACCGAAATGTCCTTAAACTAATAGCGGACCGAAATGTCCTTAAACTAATAGCAAACCGAAACGTCTTTAAACTACTACCGCAGCATCTTTAGGCTGACGAGATATAGAAAAAATAATAAAAAAAAAAATGGTATGTCCATAAGCAAAAAGGGCACGGATGAAAACCCGAAAGGGCTCCGTGAGTAAAAACAGCAGGGCTACCGGCGAGTGTTCGTGAAAACCCGAAAGGGCGCGACCTGTAAAAAAAATAAAGAGAAAAAGAAAATAAAAAGAATAAAAAAAACGGTATGTCCATAAGCAAAATGGGCACGGATGAAAACCCGAAAGGGCTCCGTGAGTAAAAACAGAAGGGCTACCGGCGAGTGTTTGTGAAAACCTGAAAGGGCGCAACCTCATTAAAGAACACTTACAAGATCCTCTCGACCTTGTAGGGAGAAACCACCCGCGTGAGATCCTTACGACTCACAAGGGAGCAACACACTTAGGGATCCCCACGATTCCTAAGGAGAAAATACACTTGCGAGATCCTCACGACTCGTAAACTCTCTTATGGGACCCTCACGGCTCATAAGAGTTGAAAGTCTTAAGTTACAGAGACCTAAACCTGTGTTTAAGCAACCCCCACAACTTTCGATATTGCCCTACAAGTGGCTCAATACTGACCCTTGTATACAATCCACGGGCGCGAATAAACATTCCTCTAACCGAGTTTCATCCGTGATTGGGGATATGTTCGTATGGTGAACGACCCTTGTAAATCCTCTCGATTTATGAGGAGAAAACCCTCCTGTAGGATCCTTACGACTTACAGAGGAAACGAACACTTAGGAATCCTCATGAGTCCTAAGGAGAAAATACACCTACAAGATCCTTACGACTT
Organism: Agapanthus africanus; assembly: GCA_030015575.1. Classification (NCBI taxonomy): domain Eukaryota; kingdom Viridiplantae; phylum Streptophyta; class Magnoliopsida; order Asparagales; family Amaryllidaceae; genus Agapanthus; species Agapanthus africanus. The sequence goes on from JASDDO010000008.1 coordinate 133,193,358, forward strand.
TTAGGGAGAAATAACTTCGTGAAACCCTTACGGCTCATGAAGTCAAAAGCCTTAGCCGACAGGACCCTAACCCTGGTCGCTAAGCCACCTTTGTTCAACATCGACAGAGGCAGATGATGATTCGCTCCTGGTAATATCCCAGTTGTAGTGGTGCTGATGCCGAAATCGGCTTACGGTGAAAAGCCAGTAGGCCGCACATGCATGCAAAATAGCCGAAATGATTGGGTAACTTGCAATAAAAAGCAGCAAGTAAAAATGTATGCATGCAAAATAGCCGAAATGATTGGGCAATTCGCAATAAAAAGCAGCGAGTAAAAATAAAGTAAACAGCCGAAATGATTGGGCACCGCGAAAAATAGCCGAAATGATTGGGCAATCGCGACCTTCGCGATATAAAAGCTGAAATGATAGAGCATCGCGGAGATGAAACAAAAAAAATGATGATAAAACTTTGGCCCTACAGTTAAGATCACATCAATCCCTGTATACAATCCAAGGGCGTAAACAAAGAGGGAACCATACTTTCCCAACAGGCCCCGCCAGAAGACGAAGCTAAATTTCGACGGTTCAGTCCAACTCCGAAGAAACCAGTGTCTTCAGCAGATACCTTGACTCATGGATACAAACACTCCTTGACGAGAGCCTCCTGATCCGCGTCGAATCGCAGAGCCACCAGTGCCTCCGTGGGAAATCCTCGACTCGTTTCAAACCCCAAGGAAACAAATAATCCTTGGCGCTTGGGAAACAAATAATCCCTAGCAAACTCCTCGACTCACGGATACAAACACTCCTTGACGAGAGCCTCCTGATCCGTGTCGACTCGTAGAGCCACCAGTGCCTCCGTGGGAAATTCTCGACTCGTTTCAAACCCCAAGGAAACAATTAATCCTTGGCGCTTGGGAAACAAATAATCCCTAGCAAACTCCTCGACTCACGGATACAAACACTCCTTGACGAGAGCCTCCTGATCCGCGTCGACTCGCGGAGCCACCAGTGCCTCCGTGGGAAATCTTCGACTCATTTCAAACCCCAAGGAAACAAATAATCCTTGGCGCTTGGGAAATAAATAATCCCTAGCAAGTTCCTCGACTCACGGATACAAACACTCCTTGACGATAGCCTCCTGATCCGCGTCGACTCGCAGAGCCACCAGTGCCTCCATGGGAAATCCTCGACTCGTTTCAAACCCCAAGGAAACAAATAATCCTTGGCGCTTGGGAAACAAATAATCCCTAGCGCTTGGGAAACAAATAATCCCTAGCAAATTTCTCGACTCACGGATACAAACACTCCTTGACGAGAGCCTCCTGATTCGCGTCGGCTCGCAGAGAAACTGTGTCTCCGCGGGAAATCCCCGATTCGTATCAACATGCAAATAAAGCCTCAGGCAGCAGGGACTAAAAAACTTGCTTCATGAACAATGGGACCCTACAAGTCAATCCAAAATGGTCTCTTGCATACTATTCACGGGTCTCACTCTCCAAAGTCGAATTTCGATGAGGAGGGAAACAACCGCTTGTGGGTCCTCTCGACTCGTAAGAAAGAAAAATTCTCTTATAGGATCCTTACGACTTGTAAGAGAAAACAACACTTAGGAATCCTCACGATTCCTAAGGAGAAAGCCCACCTACGAGATCCTCTCGATTCGTAGGGAGAAGAATCTCTACGAGACCCTCACGGCTCATAGAGTTGAAAAGTCTTAGGCAGCAGATCCGACCCTGCGGCCTAAGCCATCGCTATTTCTTAAGAAAGTCAGGATACTCGTTCTAATCATCCGTCAACCATGTTTGTTAAAGTGATATGCTGATAGTAAAAGAACGAAAAGACGGAGAAAATGACACATTACAAAAAAAAGTGTATCTTTTATTTATAAACTTGATTGGATACAGGATACATTATGTCAAAGAAGAGAAAATATATATATACATTCTTTTATCTACAATTACAAACGATACAAAGAAGGATAGCTACTGAGGAGGAAGTGTTTTTAGTAAATCCATAAGTTGCTCTCGCACTTCCTTCAGCGCCTCCTCCTGAGCGGCTGGAGCGGCCACCTCTGCTTCCACCCGGGCTCGTTGCTGCAAGAAAGATGAAAGTTGCTCCTCCGCCGCCTTCTGGGCTGCTTCCTGGCTGGGTGCATCTCGCTCGACAACATCAAGGTGTTGCCTCAATGATAACCCTTCAGAAAGACATTGCAGGAGGCCCTCAAAGACAACCTTCAGCCGTGCGGCGTTGGCCTCCACCCGAGCATGCAGTTGGGCAGACTTGCTTGAAGTCTCACCTCGCTCCTTACGCCTTGAAATGACTTCTTGTTCGAGGTGGTGGAAGTAAGGAGCGCTCTGCTCAATCCACGCTGTTCTTTCATTACTGGCAGCCAAGGCCTCGGGAGCGGGACGCAGCGACTCCAACTGATGCGGGCGAGCCTCGATCTCCCTGCAATGGTTAACCCAAGATGCGATGACACCCTCGTCATGAAAGTTCACGAGTATCACTAGCATCGGGTTAACCACTATAGCAAAATCCGCAGCAGAGGTAGGGGTCTCGACGTCGAGCTCCTCAATGTAATCGCTCAACATACGTAAGCTGTTCGCGGCGCCTTTCGAAGATGGACGTCTCAGGTAAGGACCTGCTGGCATTATGATGCAAGATTCGAAGGGCGCCGAGACTGGAACGACAGCTGAAAAGAAACAAGATATGGTCAGATAACAGTTCAGAAAATAAAAAGGGGGATTTATCAATGTGATAGTCGCTGTACCAGCTGAGGCAGGTGGCAGGACCGGAAGGGTCGGCAGCGCAGCCCGTCTTTCATCCCCTCCTTCGATTTGTAACACTGCAGTCGAGATAAAAAATGGGGGGTTTAGAAATAATCCCATCAATGAAGAAAGAAGGATGTCATTGGAAATCATACTCACCAACGCCACCAGAGGAAGAAGCAAGCTCGGATGGGAAGGAGAAGTGTGGGAGCAACATCTGGTAAAGATGGTCAAAAAGTACTCCTGAAAAGACACAACAGCACAACTTCAGTACATACACTATACATCTGAAAGATAAGACTAATAAGTTGCAAACCTATACCTTCCAACATCTTAGATGGTATGAGAGAGGGTTGAGAGGTGACCACCGCCAAGACAGTCGTTGAAGGCGCTCCTTCAAGCAGTGGGGCATCAGCGCTGGCTGCACCTGCGTTACAAGAAAGGTGAACTTGTCAGAAAGGATTGTAAAATAAGAAAGACAGTAACCTAAGGTTTACCTGAGGAGCTCCCGGTCGAAACAGAAGCGACTCCCTCCTCTATCGACATGAGGCCACCGCCCGTAGCCTCATCACCCGACTCGATGGGGACCGTCGTCGTGCTACCGCGACTAGGAGACGGCAGGAGATCGTAAGCAGGGAGGGCAATGATTGGAGCATTGCCGGATTCTTGGAAGGAAGCGGCTGACCCTTCCCTAAGAGTCATACCCATCTCACCCGCAACTACTTCGAGCTCCGCCGTCTCCATCGGCTCATCCACTGTCACCACGAGGTCGCCGGCCTCAAGCGCCTCGTCCACCACCACCCTCGGTTCAGTTAAAATGATCATATCATCTGCCACCGCTTCAGGTTCGGCATCAACGACCTTCTCGGCTGCAGGCCCCTCGACCTCCACCTCAGGCTCCAAAGCCACAACGACGTTGCCCACCGTCGGCTTGAGTTCGGTAGGTACTGCCTCCTCTGTTTCTTTGGGATCAACAGTTTCCGCCTCCCCCTCGATCGGGCTCGGCCCTGCAAAATAAGGGGTATAAGGACTGATGACATTAAAAATCCTTATAACAAAACTCTGAGAGAAATATTACCTGAAGCGGATTTACCGTTTGCGCTCCGAACTGTGCGCGCCACCTCTCTGCGGGCAGTGGATAAGGAAACAGGGGCCTCTTCAGATGGAGTATCAGCACGAGGGGCAATGCTGGGGCCCGCTCCCGCAGCCAAAGCAGCCCTGCGCGCTTTCGCCTCACGCCTCAGCCGCTTCCTTTCCTCCCGGGCTGTCACGATGGACCTTTGTGACGCCTCCTTCAAGGTGTCGTCATCCTCGTTCAGGGATGCCTCCAAAGCCTTTAAGGCATCCTTCATCGGCTCTTCAAGACGAACCTCCTGCGGTGGCCCAGAGGAAGCGGGAACATCGACAGCTGGTAAAACATCCGCGTCGCTTGGTGGGAACGGCATTGAGGTTTCTGCAATAAAAGGGGAGAGGTTAGATCGACCATAACACGAAGGAGATGGAGACTTGATGGATTAAAACTTACTAAAGCCCATAGATGCTCTAAGACGTTCCTCCTCCTGGAAAGTCTTCAGAGAAGCGGCAATAGCTTCTTCGTCAGTGATGCCTGTTGAAAGGAAAGAAAGAAAAGCGTTAGTAAAAGGCAATGAAGAGGATATGTTGCAATAAAGAAAAGGCGACTAATAGTTACCTGATTGCGCAAGCTTAGCTATCCACGCGTCACGCCTCGCCAACCATGCTGAAGCTTCAAGAGCAGCCTCCAAGTCTGTATCGTCTGGCGGCGGCATCACTGATCCTTCGTTAGTCCCGTATTCGAGCAGACCCTCGGCATAAGGAGCATGGGGTTCCTGACCGAACACGACGTCCGCAGTGAAGAGCGACTTCTTTTTCTTTTGCCCTCTGACCCTAAGCTCACGGGGGATCGACTTCCGTTTAGCAGCTACTTTGGGACGACGGGTCCCGATGTCCGCACCCACGCCAGACTCCGGCGAGGGTACAAATACTGTCTCTACTGGAACACAGGGTGCGGGAGGTGCATCTGTGATATCAGGGAGCGGCAACTCACGTGGAGGACTTTGTGCACGCGAGGGCCCGTCTTTGGCATCTTTTAAAGGGGGGATTACCGGGGTCCTAGGCACCAGAGGGGCTTTGCGATCGCTACCTGGAGGTGCACCCTTACGATCGATCAGCAACCGCCTTTCCTCCTTTATGACCGCTCCCGTCGAATGACTATACCATTCTGTGTATACCCTAAGAAGTCGGGGGGCGCAAGCCGGCTCACTGATAAAGAAGTGAGAGCCCGTGTTTAGACGCATGAAGTGATGCAGTGCCCTCTCCATCCCTTCTTCAGTCGCGGCAGGTTCCGATAAAAAAGCCTCCAGCGGTACCCCTTGATTATAGCTCAACTGTTGGGCGAAACGATGTGGGTTATATCTCATGAAGATCGCCGCCCCGTCCTGCCTAAACACCAAGAAGCCCGGTCTGATGGAATATAGGTGAAGGGTCTCCCGGGCCGTTAAAACTGAAGATCCATCCTTGAAAGTGTCTTGCAATGGCCGCACTGCGGTGGTGGACGTTTTTCCAATAGTCAACACCTTGTCAATAAAAGACACACCGGTTCCAACGGTGTGGGAGCGAAGGAGTAAACACCTGGCATCTCGTGGCGATGGATTTACAATTGATGCGCCGATCAACTGTAGAATGCGAGGAAAACTGCACCTTTCGTAGAACGAGGGCCTTTTATGCATGCCGAAGACACCCGCTGTATGTAGCTCGAGCCACGACATAAAGTAGTGCATCGGGAAGACCACGTGCAACACCCCAGGCTCATTAGCATCCGCTGCTCGACTGGGGCCGTGATATAAGTGCGCCAAACTGGCGATCCCAACGGCCACCTTTACCCCGATAGTCATTCGGTGGGCCGGGTAAAAAACAGAGGGCCGCATGCGGTGAGAGTGCATTGGGAGCGCAAACCAACTCAGACAAAGCCCAAGGAATCCTAAAAAGAAAGCCTCCTCGTCCATCTCGGGGGCTGCGACTTCTGCAAAAGACATGGTTGGGGAGTAAGGAAGAAAAAAGTTCTTCTGGTCTATGTCTTTCGCTGGCAGGTTATCCAAACCTAAACCAAAAGGGTCCTCAAGGTTGGAAAACTTGGCAGCTTCCGCCGAGAGGACGTTTGGATGAAGGAACCGAGCAATGAAATCCTCAAAATTAACTCCGCGGCTCCTACGCTCAATGAAAAGGGCCTCGTAGATGTTCAACACCTTGATCAGACTTGGAAATTGATGTTGAACAGCGTTCTCCGGCATGAGCCCTCTTATCACCAGCTTAGCACCAAATGTTAGTTATATGTATGCCCTAGAGGCCATTACTATACATTGGATGTATATTGTAGTGGATGCTGGGGCATATATAGGGAGGACTTTCTTGCTCGACATGATAGTATGCTATCTGGTTACTCTTTACCTTAACGTGTACATTGATTGTCTCTCTGTTACATGTTGGTAAAGCCCTTACGATGTGTACTTGACTACCTGGACTATGATGCGGATCATACTAGTGGGGACATGGTAGTCCATAAGTACATCCTTCAAGGTCCCTAGTCGTGGGTATATGGAGACGGGGCATCGATATACCAGAGTAGACTAGCGTATACCTTCTCGACCCATACAGATGGGCGATGGATGATCCCATATCCATTGGTGTTTGACATCAGAGATGATATACGGGTGCTCAGTGGAGACTGGGTACACTGGACGGACTCGCCGAGAACTCCCAGATGGTATTATACCTTACGTCAGATGGCAGTTCTCAGGTGACACTGGTACAGAGTGGTCTGTTGACCCGAGATCGTCATAGAGTCTTGTATGGTTCCCACTGTGCTTTGATTTCCACCTTACCACGTCCAAGAGGGCGTGCAAAACGGTGGTTTTTGGGTATAGTCCCGAATCACATGGAGGCAATGAGCGATAGGAGGGGATTCGTCTCTCCCGGTATAGGGAGTTGATGTTGCGCTGTGTTCGATTGGCTATAACCGGAAATCCCTGGCCAGGGTTGCTGAGATTTACTGGTAAGTTTTACCAGTAGTTTCTCGAACTGTTATAGACCTCATATCGACACGACTTATCGAGCTATTGGGGTCTGACGTTTACCACCCCTAGGCGAGATATGCGACATATCAGACGATCAGACCGGACTGTACGGTAAGTGTTACTGGTTGGATTCACAGGAGTGTGAGCGGGCTTGCTCGTCGATCTTCTCATCGCTCAATACCCGGGTGGCCGTTATGTTTAGCAGACCGCTTGCGGCTTGTGGGTGATTGATATGATCATCACCTGCTGCCGGCGTATTGATGAGTCTTTAGAGTCCTACACAGAGGTTTCCTGGCTCAAGCGAAACGAAATAGGAGCGCATATGAGATATGTGCGGGACCGAGAATAATACCAGTATGTGATACTGTATTTGATTCTCGTGATTTGTGACATTGATCGGTTATATGCGATATAGCCGGGTTATCGGATCAAGTGTTGATTCGATAAGTTGTTACTATTGATATTAGTCGGTTATATGTGATATGACCGGATCATTAAGTCAAGTGTTGATTTAATGATTTAATGTATTATTATATATTTGATATATTACTTTGCATTAACTAGTATTGGTTCACTTTAAATGGATTTTCTCACTTGATTTGTGCAAGTTGTATATGTGATATACTTTTGTGCACATGATTGTATCATGTTTAATGATACATGTTTATATGGTTAAGTGTAAAGAATTAAACCATGGTTAAGTTGATGATTAGGATTTTGCTTATTCATTTATTTATTTGTTTATTCATTTTGGAAATGATAAGAAAAGAATGGTGGCTTTATTTGTAGTTTAGTTGAAGCTTCATGAAACTTTGACCTAGTCCACCATTCTTGTCTCTTGCTTAACCCTAACCATCATATCTAACCATGGTCTATTCTCTACACTAAACTAAGGTTAGTATTATGATAAGTATTCATTTTCCTTTTCATTTTAATAACTTATCATAATATTATCATCTTCTTCTTCTTCTTCAAGAAGAAAACCTAGACTTCATCAATGGTGACTTGATGAAATGAGTGAGAAATCCAATTTTAAAGTGAACCCACTTCCTATTTCTTCATCCTCTACCTCTCGCCAAGTAGTAGAGTGTGTTTTCTTCACAAGTTTCATGACTTGGTGAAGTCGGAGCTTGATCTAGTGATGCCTCGACGTAGATCATCTTCGGCACGAAGCCGACGACCTTGCCCGCCCATTTCTCCGATGAAGCTGACGCTAGAGCCCGGGATTACATTTGGACAGCGAGGAGACTTCATTGCGGAGCTATGGAAGTGGAGGACCGGATCTACAAAGGTTGTATTTCCGTTCTTGTAGTTAAGTTGTTAACTATTCGCTTTGTCGCCTAAAATCTAGTTAACGATCCGTATTAGGGTTTCTCGGCACCCGTAAAGTTTGAAATTGGCATGGTTGATGCCTTGTGAGACCTCATTAGAGTGCTCAGGAACCCTACAGTAGTATCAGAGCCTAGCTAGAGCCTTAGGCGATGCGTAGACGAAGTTTGAAACCCGATCGACCCGAAACCCTAACCCGCAAGTGCTCTCTGGACTTTTTCTAAAAACTGGGTTTTTTCCAGATTAAAAATGCTTAAAAAATTCAGCAAAGAATTCTAAGAATTACGGTGCAAAATTTGACTCATGAACAGTCCAAACGGCGGCGGAACCGCGGAAGGAGCCCGGCTTCTGCGGCGGTTCCGCGGCAACATGATGACGTCATCCTCCCTGTTTGCACAGTAACTCCTATTTTATTATGCTGGATTTTCTGGGAATTTTTAATATTTATTCAAGAGTTGAATTTTCTGGGGTTGTTTTGGGGATTCGGTGTTTCGATCGGAGTATCAGATTTTGTCTATGTGGCTTTCCGGATAATTTTTGAATATGTTAAAAAGTTCGACCGGATATAAATACCCAATTTTTCCCCTGTCGGGAAATTTCCGAGTGTTAGATTTTTCCGTGGTTTAAAGACGTTCTAAGTAGTGCAAGTAATGCGATGGACCCTCTAGAAGACAACAAACCTTAACTCGATTATGTGACCGTCTTGAACTGCCCTTTAAACCTTCGGGTTTGGGGCAGTACGGCGTGCCACATGTGAGGCGTTGGCTTGACCCTTCTACGGCTGGACCATTGGTACTGAGGCATGAAGTAAATGTTTTTAGACTTGTTTCATGTGTTGATCTGTATCGGGAAAACTTAGGTGTTTGAATGTTCGATCGGAAAGTTTAACATTTTCTAATTACCTGGAATGTGATACAATAATTGGAATTCACAAATAGTTATGAGATAACTGAATGAATGTTATAAACATAGCACTTTAGTCTCACTTGATCGGTTGCCACGAAATTTTGATGTGATCAAAAGTCCGTCGCAATCACGTAGCGTACGCGGATACTCGCCGGGTAAACTTAATAGACAGCCTCGCCCCATAGCCCCGACCAAGTGACTGTAGGAGAACCCCGTCGCTGAAAGCATCCGTTCGGGTGCTCGCGGCAGCGGTATTCCGCCTTGGTGCACTTCGTCGACGGCGTCGGGGGTGCGGCCGCCTACTAAAGTTTGCGACGAGTATTCGATCAGGATGTCGGGAATCCTGTTGAATTGCCCGACTTGATATTGAAAAGAGTTTTCGATAATGAGACTAAAATGCGGGGTTTATAATTGTTAGGCATGCGATGTCTAAGTAATTCATTTGGTCAGGCATGCGATGTCTGAGGTGGTTGCGGATTCCAACTGTTGTAGTTTTACACTTTCTTTTCTGTGACCGTAAGTGTAATATGTGATATCGCCGGTTTCGTTGCTATATGTCAACGACAATTGGGATGCGCATATTTACTTACGTTGATAACATGTGATGTTATGTGTTGCTGGATATGTTATATTGGATCGTCGTGTTTGAATAGCCGGGGGTTTTTATGTGAGATGAGTGTTTTTCATTTTCATTCATGTAAAAACTTGTATGTAATATTCTTTTATTGGGGCGCTTCCAGGTTGCGGAAGTTGTCACCGTTGATGTATATTATTTACTTTTCTGCACTAGGATAGACCCAAGGAGGGGAGCACAAGTAACCGGGTTCTGGAGTCCAGTGGGAGACCAACTTGAGGAGTCGAGTCCGGGTCTCCTAACCCTAGAATTGGTAGGGTTGCTTGTCGCTCTCGTAGGGGTCTTGGGGTGTGGGTTTGGCTATTCATCGCGACCGTGGAATCCGTGTTTTGTATTGGCTCGTATTGAAAACACGGGCGTCCTAGTATATCCAATATTTCATATGATTCTTCTGCTGCGATATCTGTGATGTGATCATGTGATGTTCTGTGATAGATACAGTATATAGTATATATGATATATTATATAGGCGTTACTTATGTTTTACACCCGTGCTAGCCCTGCCCCGCTCTGTCGTTAGTTACCTAACCTAACGGTGCACGAGGGGACATCGAGGCGAATGCGGATGGCATAAGTGTACGTCGTATTTATCTGTGATGTTTAGGTACTTTAAATGATGGGACTTCATTAATATGATTAATGAAATAAAAGAAACCTAAGATGTTGTAGAATCGAATTTCAAAATAAAACAGGTAGCTACAGTTCTTGCTTTGCACAGCAGTATATATGATATATCCTGCACCTTATTCGATAAGGAAAGGACCGAGATCCCTTCACCGGGAGTGACTCCTTTAGCAATAACTGGCAGATGCTACACACTCGGTTTGTCTTTTGATTGCTTTTAAGAGTTTTTGCTTTGCACAGTGATATATGTGATATATCCCACACCTCATTCGACGAGGAAAGGACCGACGATCCCTTCACCGGGAGTGACTCCTTTAGCAAAACTAGAAAAGCCTCAAAAGCACTCCATTTTAAAATCATTTGATTCTACAACGATATCAAGTTCATTACGCAATAGGTTTTCAGAAAAACCTGTCGTAGCCCTCCGTCATTTCAGATATGTACTGGTTAGTATTCGTGCTGCGTTTGTTGACCTCTGTCAAGGCGTAGTGTGCGGTAGCTGATTAGTGCTTATCTGTATAAGCATATGATGTGATTGATTTAGGGTAGTCGTGCGACCTTGTTGACCTCTGTCAAGGGTCGTGCGGGTGGGTTTACTTCAATCAGGAAATGACGGGTTGAACTTGACTAGCAGCCTATGGTTTGTTGACCTCTGTCAAGGTCATAGGACGCTAGGGGCAAAATATATCTGGAATTTCAAGTGTTGAAATTTGCAATGAGATTGCATACCTTCTATGAGATAGTTGGATCCCGATACCCGCTGCGAGTAAGAGTTACTCCTGGGAAAGTTTTATACATTACAATTAGCCGATCAAGTAGGTGTCTAGAAAGGTGTTAACGAGGTTACTCCTCTGGGAAAATGAGGTTTACATTAATTAGGTTCGTGCGAAAGCACGGGGGACCTCCCTCAAAGTACCGACACTGGCCTGGCTGAAAGATTGGCGAACTTGTAGTGTGTAATTAATCCCGGCTAGTCTTTCCTTTTAGGGTTTGAAGGAAGATTTGATAAAAAGCAGTGGGAGACATCCTGATTAGATAAAATAATAACCAATCTATTCTTGTAAGAGCGCACGCTGAGTGTTTTCTTCTCTCTCTCTCCTGGTAGCGACCATGTCACGCCTTAATCAAGATAATAAAACAGATTATTGACCGAACCCGCTTGTTATACTGAGCTGGGGAACGTTGGTCCCGCTCCAACTTATAATTGTTATAAGACAGAGCAGGAAATTGGGGAATACCAGATTTCCCGTGCCGCCCAAACGAAGAGAGTGCATGCTGATGCATCATCTTCGGGTGTGTTCATTACAAAGAACTGTTTCTCTGTATCCTCTACGTCCTGGGTATGTGATACCAGATCAGGATCCCAGATATGTAATCTGTTACATAGGGCTACAGAAAGGTAGATAACTGAGAACGGGTGATAAGTTTCATGAGGCAGAAAACGGGGCAAGTGTTGCAGCCAAGTCTGTTGGTCACTGTCACCCTGTATTACCTATACATTAATTCTGAACGAATGTTATTAGATACCGAACCTGATATACAAAATCATATCAGTCTCTTTATTAGTAAAGAAATGATATAATTTTGTATTGTTGGATAATGTTTTGAACATTTCCTATATCAAAAGTTGATCGGTTCAGGCACGTTATCTAAAAACATTGATGTTCTAAATCAAACTACAGTTCTTAGTATATGGAACACACACAAGAGGAAGAGTTCAGAAATGAACGAATTCTTCTTGAGGTATTGTAGACTAGGTCATATCAATGCGACCCGACTAGCTGAAGTTACATATAGATGTATATTTAAATCAGTTTGAATTTACATCTTATGAAACTTGCCAGTCATGTCACAGAGATAAGATGACCACAGCTCTGTTTATTGGAAACAGAGAAAGAGTTAAAGAACTCTTGGGATGATACATGTTGATGTATGTAAGGTCCCCTATCTACACATGCCAGGACTGGTTTTTTATACTTCATTACATTCTCTAATGATCTTTCGAGATTCAGACCTATGTTCCTGTTGAAACACAAGTCCGAACCTTTTAAGATATTCACAGAATATAACCTAGAAGTAGAGAACCAAAATAAGGATATAAGTATTAAGTCCTATGATGAGATCAGGGAGGAAAATACTTGAGCACGGAAATCCTGGATTATTCTAAAGGAGAATGAGATTCTCTCTCAGCATTACTCCTCCGTATACACCATAGCACGATGGTATCTCGGGGCGGAGCAGATACACCCTATTTGATATGGTGTGCTCTATGATGAGTACTACTGAGTTACCCTTTTCCTTTTGGGTGTTATGCGCTTGAGAAGTTGCATACCTATTGAATAGGGTCACGATCAAATCAGTTGCCTACCACTTCATATGTGATATGGAAAGGGAAGAGCCTATATCTTAAGTTAGTTAAGATTTGGGGTTGACCGGCCTATGTCTAAAAGCAAAATCCGGACAAGCTCGAGGCAAGGTCTGTTATGTAGAACTGGAAAGGTTCCAGCTATGCAAACTAAAGTAGATGATTTGGTAGAACCGAAGGATTCAATAGTAACCAACGAACCTCAGCCTCTCCGCCGATCTAGTAGGGTTCCTCACTCACCTGAGAGTTACTTCTGTTTCTCTATGACAGTGGGAGCGAGGATTGCATCATGAGATGATGACCCAACTAGCTTCGAGCTGGCCATCAGGAGTAAGACTCTGTAAGAATGGCTGGATGCTTAGTGATCTGAGATGGAATCCATGTACACCAACAAAGTATGGACTTTGGTTGTAATATCTGAAGGGTTAAATCCCCATCAGGAGCAAGTATATCTTGAGAAGACTACTTGGTGTAGATGGAAAAGTTGAGACTTTCAAAGCTAGACTTGTTAAAGGTTTTTTTCATCAACCAGGCGTGGATAATGATGAAAGTGTCTATGCTTAAGTCCATCCAGATCCTACTTGCCACGGCTACATACCATGACTACGATATCTGGTGGTTGGGTGTCATGACAGCTTTTCTAAATGATGTTTTAGAAGAGAACGTCTATAAGTACACGGCCAGAGGGCCTCGTAGACAGTGGGAGCAGCGGAAACGTGTGCAAGATGCTTTATAGGATAAAACAGGCATCGCGGAGTTAGAACATCTGTTTTGATGGATTAGTCAAAGAAGTTGACATCATCAAAATGGTAGATGAACCTTGTATAAACAAAAAGGTAGTAGGGAGTATTGTGACGATCCTCGTAGAGTACGTGGATGACATACTCTTGATGGGGAAGAAGTTTCCTATGCTACGCTCGATCAATCTCCGCTTATCACAATGATTCTCCACATAGGATCAAAGTGATACCTACTAAATCCTAAGCTTTGGATCTATGAGATAGATCTAATTGGATATTAGGATACTCACTAGTTGTAGTGAGATGGCATCAGTTGATCCTGGGGAGAATCACTGGAAGGGTTCCAGGGTGATAAAGACGACTGAATGTCAGTCACAGGCATTGTCTATACCCTCAGTAAAAGGACGGTATGTTGGAAGAGTTCCAAGCTAGATACCGTGACATACTAGACGATAAAGGCAGGATACATCGCTACTTAAGATGCTACCAAAGAGGCTGTTTGGGTGTATATTGGTTCATGAGATGAACTACGTTCCTACCATTGTGAGACAATGGAGCTGTGGCTTGTGCCAAGGAACGCAGGTCCCATCAGTGATCCAGACATATTCTAAGGCAGTGTCACCTGATCATGGAGATGGTTGATCTCTAAGGGATCGAGGTTAGGAGAGTAGACTCAGAGGATAACACGGCGAATCCACTCACGAAGGCCTATTCCCAGAGAGAGACTTTTATGGGATGGTTGAGTATGAGATACTACAACCACTGCTATCAGATGGCCCTAGTGCAAGTGGGAGATTGTTAGTTATATGTTTGCCCTAGAGGCCATTACTGTACATTGGATGTATATTGTAGTGGATGCTAGGACATATATAGGGAAGACTTTCTTGCTCGACATGATAGTATGCTATCTGGTTACTCTTTATCTTAACGTGTACATTGATTGTCTCTCTGTTACATGTTGGTAAAGCCCTTAGGATGTGTACTTGACTACCTGGACTATGATACAGATCATACTAGTGGGGACATGGTAGTCCATAAGTACATCCTTCAAGGTCCCTAGTCATGGGTATATGGAGACGGGGCATCGATATACCAGAGTAGACTAGCGTATACCTTCTCGACCCATACAGATGGGCGATGGATGATCCCATATCCATTGGTGTTTGACATCAGAGATGATATACGGGTGCTCAGTGGAGACTGGGTACACTGGACGGACTCGCCGAGAACTCCCAGATGGTATTATACCTTACGTCAGATGGCAGTTCTCAGGTGACACTGGTACAGAGTGGTCTGTTGACCCGAGATCGTCATAGAGTCTTGTATGGTTCCCACTGTGCTTTGATTTCCACCTTACCACGTCCAAGAGGGCGTGCAAAACGGTGGTTTTTGGGTATAGTCCCGAATCACATGGAGGCAATGAGCGATAGGAGGGGATTCGTCTCTCCCGGTATAGGGAGTTGATGTTGCGCTGTGTTTGATTGGCTATAACCGGAAATCCCTGGCCAGGGTTGCTGAGATTTACTGGTAAGTGTTACCAGTAGTTTCTCGAACTGTTATAGACCTCATATCGACACGACTTATCGAGCTATTGGGGTCTGATGTTTACCACCCCTAGGCGAGATATGCGACATATCAGACGATCAGACCGGACTGTACGGTAAGTGTTACTGGTTGGATTCACAGGAGTGTGAGCGGGCTTGCTCGTCGATCTTCTCATCGCTCAATACCCGGGTGGCCGTTACGTTTAGCAGACCGCTTGCGGCTTGTGGGTGATTGATATGATCATCACCTGCTGCCGGCGTATTGACGAGTCTTTAGAGTCCTACACAGAGGTTTCCTGGCTCAAGCGAAACGAAATAGGAGCGCATATGAGATATGTGCGGGACCGAGAATAATACCAGTATGTGATACTGTATTTGATTCTCGCGATTTGTGACATTGATCGGTTATATGCGATATAGCCGGGTTATCGGATCAAGTGTTGATTCGATAAGTTGTTACTATTGATATTAGTCGGTTATATGTGATATGACCGGATCATTAAGTCAAGTGTTGATTTAATGATTTAATGTATTATTATATATTTGATATATTACTTTGTATTAACTAGTATTGGTTCACTTTAATTGGATTTTCTCACTTGATTTGTGCAAGTTGTATATGTGATATACTTTTGTGCACATGATTGTATCATGTTTGATGATACATGTTTATATGGTTAAGTGTAAAGAATTAAACCATGGTTAAGTTGATGATTAGGGTCTTGCTTATTCATTTATTTATTTGTTTATTCATTTTGGAAATGATAAGAAAAGAATGGTGGCTTTATTTGTAGTTTAGTTGAAGCTTCATGAAACTTTGACCTAGTCCACCATTCTTGTCTCTTGCTTAACCCTAACCATCATATCTAACCATGGTCTATTCTCTACACTAAACTAAGGTTAGTATTATGATAATTATTCATTTTCCTTTTCATTTTAATAACTTATCATAATATTATCATCTTCTTCTTCTTCTTCAAGAAGAAAACCTAGACTTCATCAATGGTGACTTGATGAAATGAGTGAGAAATCCAATTCTAAAGTGAACCCACTTCCTATTTCTTCATCCTCTACCTCTCGCCAAGTAGTAGAGTGTGTTTTCTTCACAAGTTTCATGACTTGGTGAAGTCGGAGCTTGATCTAGTGATGCCTCGACGTAGATCATCTTCGGCACGAAGCCGACGACCTTGCCCGCCCATTTCTCCGATGAAGCCGACGCTAGAGCCCGGGATTCCATTTGGACAGCGAGGAGACTTCATTGCGGAGCTATGGAGGTGGAGGACCGGATCTACAAAGGTTGTATTTCCGTTCTTGTAGTTAAGTTGTTAACTATTCTCTTTGTCGCCTAAAATCTAGTTAACGATCCGTATTAGGGTTTTTCGGCACCCGTAAAGTTTGAAATTGGCATGGTTGATGCCTTGTGAGACCTCATTAGAGTGCCCAGGAACCCTACACCAAAGACGTACTCATCCGACGGGAGCAACTCTTCATAGTGTTCCCCCATGACCGGTAGACCGGATACCTCCGTAAACTCTTCCAAAGAGATTGACACTTTCCGATCCATGGCAAGGAAAGTGTGGGTAGGAATGTTCCACTGCTCCAGGAAGGCCTTGAACCACCAAGTGGGAAGCGTGGGATACTGGAAGAGGGAAACATAGACTGCGGTATACAATCCTAACCTTATCAACTGCGACTTCTTCGTCGACAGGATATACCGGGCCCACGGCAGATAGCCGATTGGGTGGCGGGGGATCAAACCTATATTATATGATTGCCCCCAAGGTCGCGCCTCGCCTTGACAGATGCGGCGCCCCAGGATATCCAAAACCATGGGACGCTGAACCGGAATCGCATCTATGGCGGGATGTAGGAAGCCCTTTGATATCCAATCAACCATCTCCACGGCATACTGCACCGGGGGTGGGCTGGCGTAATGAATCGCCGTTATGGGTTCTGACGGCACCGCGCATGTGAAGCTCCGGCGGCCCATGATGATCTGATTATACCACGACCCCCAAAGGTGGAGACTCTTGTGTTCCGGGTCGTACTCCTTAATCATGGTCAGGACTTTACGGTCCAAGGGCGCCTCGGGAAATCCCTCCTCCGAGCGGACGAACGGAAATGAAGTGTCTAGAGACATGATCGCTGCGAAAGAACAATTTAGCCGTTAGTGTTGTAATTCCAACGTTTGGCGTCTAAAAAAATACATTAATTAAATTAAATTTGATTAATTACACCACACAGCAGCGCAGTGAGTGGGAGACCAAAGGGGGACCCACAAAAAACCTGGATGACAATACATCAGACAACCTCATCATTGGATGAGATTGTCAGTTGGTCCCCAGGAAAACATTCCCATTTAAAAAAAGGGGGGTGGGAAGAATCCCTAGAGACAAGAAGAAAATCTCCTCTTTCAGAGCAAAGCTCTGTCATAGAGTGACACTTGTCAAACTCTGGCCCCAGGGAAATAAGATTCCTTAAAAAAGAGCACAGCTCTATAGTGATAATGGAAAGATCCATCAGAAAATGTCTACACCTGAGGGAATTAAAATTTTTGAAGTCTTGGAAAATCCATGAAAAACTTGTGAAAACTTTTTTTTAGATCTAAAAGATCCACAGATGATCTATGAGCAAAGCTCTGTTCATGGGTTAAAACCTATGAACAAGATCCCTGTAGATCTACAAGTTTTTGAGAGCAAAACTCTGTTTATAAAACCCTAATGGGGATCTATTTTGATCAAAAGTTCTGTAAGAGCAAAGCTCTTTGGTTAAGGTGAATTTAAGTTAATTTGATTTAATTTTACCTAAAGTTTTTAACCTTGGAAATGAGCAAAGCTCTGAAGTTCTGGAAACGAGAGCAAAGCTCTGAAGTTCTAAGCGAGAGCACAGCTCTGGAATCAAAATCTAGAAAATGGTGAAGTTTTCTAAAGGGCCATAGGTCCTATTTGTAAGGCGCTTGCGCCCCTTCAGCTCACCCCTTGATCCAACGGTCAGGGGCTTGCCACCGCTGCACTCACGTGCGCGCCACGTGAGCGCAACGGTGGGGGGGGCATTTGTTTCGCCCAATTAGAGCAAAGCTCTGTTGAAATTCAAAATTCAAAATTTTGAAGCAACGCTTCAAATCTCGGGCGCAACGCACCACATGTCAGGCGCTGATACGTCAGCGCAGCGTCCGAGAAGGCGCGCCCAATCAGAGCAAAGCTCTATTAAAGGAAGCAACGCTTTAGTTGCGCAGGCGCTGCGCTGCGCGACACGTGTCAGCGCAGATGCGCTAGCGCAGTTGCGCTGCGCTGTGCGCTGCGCGACACGTGTAGCGCAGATGCGCTAGGGCAGTTGCGCTGCGCTGTGCGACACGTGTCACGCGCTGGGGCATCTGCGCCAAACAGAATTAAAATTTCAAGAAATCTTTTCTGTTCTTGTTAAAACAAGAAGATTTCTTCTGCAAAGCAGAAGCCCTTGGATCAAAAATCCAACGGTGGGGAAAATTCCCCAAATCACTCAGAGAAAGATTTCTTTAACAAATTTAACTAATTTATGGGCACTATAAAAAGGACCCTAGGCCTCAATTCAAAGGCATCAACATCTTTCTAAAAAAAAGAGAGAAAAGAACTTTTGAGAACTCCTCAAGAACAACAGAAGGTAAAAACCTTTAGGAGAAAGAGAAAATTCTCTTATGGACAGACTATTGATCTAAGAACAAGATCAATAATCTTAAATAAAAAAATAAGTAATAGCAGTGCTTTGCACTTTCTTATGAACCATTGGTTCATTGAAAACAAAAGAAAACTTGTTTTTCTTTGATTTAAAATCAACTAAAATATAAAACAGTGCTTTGCACTTGAAAAATTGCGCTGTTGCGCTCCTTTGTTGGCATAACTCACCAGAGCGCGCCACGTGTCAGCAGCGCAACAGCGCAGCGCACTGTTCTGTTGCGCTTGCGCTTGCCAGAGCATGACACGTGTCCTCACCACAAGCGCTTGCGCTCAGTGATTGGCGCAAAGCGCCTGACAAATGCAATGCATTTCATCTCCTGAAGGGCCAGGCCTAATTAAAAGGCTTAACATGCCTAATAAATAAAATGCTATGCATTATTTGAAAGGGCAGAGCCCAATTGAAAGGTCCAGTGGACCAAAACAAATGATCTGCATCATAATAAAAAGGGCAGAGCCCAGTCAAAATGGGCATAAATGGCCTGAAGTAATGCAATGCATTATTTAAGTGTGGGCAAAGCCCTAGCACAGGTCTAATAGACCGGAAATAAATAAAGGTGTTGAATATTTCCCGCTGGACTTATGGAAGTGCACGGCGGCGCCCCGGCCGTCAATCCGACGGCCAAAAGTGGAAGCGGTGATAAACTTTAAATTTTTCATGAACTCTGACCACCGTGCACTAAAACCCGGATCGAACCATTAACTAGTCCTAGCTAACTACAAGATGGGGAAGAGAGATATACCGACTGATCCGTTTCCTCCGGTCTTCTCGTCGTCGTCCCGATCTCCTGCGGAAACTCCGGTCGTCGCCTCCTTACCGGAAGGGCATTACATCGTCTGCATCTTTTACGGGCTCCCACCTCAATGCCGAGGCAACTCGGGCACGAAGCTGGCTAGTCGACGTGCCCAAGATTTGCTGTAGAATATAGTGTAGAGGCTATGTCTCATTTTGGGGTTCATGGAGGTGCCATTTTGGTGGAGGGATGATACAAGAACTATGTAGAGGAACTTGGGGATTTTTGGAGCATGAAATGAACAAAAATTCCCCACTACAAATTTTGGACAGCCCACCTTCCATGCTTGGCTGGCCATGGCAATGGGGGAGGAGAGAATGAGAGAGAGCAAGCCAAAAATGGGGAAGAGTCTCATTCTATTATCCAAAGGAGAGAGAGAAAAGGCTATCATGCAAAGTAATGATCACTAGCCTAAACCAACACTCCAACACAACCATGATGACTCCAAATGGTCAAGCCATCATGAACAAACATGAAGTCAAGAAGTCAAGGTATGGTGCTATAATCATGACACAAGAATATGCAAAGACCCCCTCCACAAAAGCTTATTTGCACAAATGCAAATAAGCCCTCCTCCACCAATCTTCGGCCAATGAACGATACAAAGGAAATCGGCCGAAACGGAAAGCAAACTGGCAACTCCAGAAAACTGGTCCCGTAATAAATTACAGGAAAACCCCGATACTGTGCATACACACCCGCATTTGAATTCCGACCGAAATACAAATGCAATGAGACAAATCTACACTGTACTATACTAGGATCCGGCTTAAACCAAAGCCGGCTAGTAATATCCGTTCGATCCTGATGCGTGCAAATACCGCACGTATCTGATCGAACCCTGCCATATATCCATACAGCCTCTAGTACAAACCGTCCGATCCTGATCCGTGCAATACCGCACGTATCTGATCGGACCCTGCCATATCTCCATACGGCCTCTACAGCTTTTCACCCGAAAGCTGAGTAACTGAATGTGGGGGACTCTAAAGACTCGTCAACACCTTGGTTGTGGATTTAACCACTAGCACGTCAGAGGTATAAGCCAATACGTAACGGGCTACCAGGTATTGACTAAAAGGGACGTCTGTGAGCGAACTCAGCCTGACAACCCTACTGAGCCTGGCAGTGACAATATCCGTACAGTCCGGTCCGTTCGTCTATGAGCATCGCATGGCGGGCCTAGGGGGTTGGTAAAAGTCAGACCCCCAAAAGCGGTACGAGTCGTGTCGGAGTGTAGCCCAGAACACCCTGAGATACTACTGGAATACCTACCAATAAATCTCCTTGCCTCGGCCGAGGGCTTCGTGTAATGGCTCTCCTAGACACAGCGCGACCTCACCCCCAATACCGGGAGAGACGAACCCCTGAAGATGCGCTCACTGCCTCCATGTGGCTCGGGACTGTACCCAACTAAAACCTGTTTGCACGACTCCTTTGAGCCGTGGTAGGGTAGTAATCAAAGTACAGTGGGAACTCACACAAGACAAATGACGATCCCCAGGTCGATGAACTAACCTGTACACATGTCACCAGGGAACTGCCATCTGACGTCTGGTATATGACCAACTAGCATGTTCCCGGTGAGTCCTGTCCGGTGTACTCATAACCCAATGAGCACCTGTATACATCTTAGGTGATCCAACTGACACCAGTGGCTTGTGAGACCGGCCACCGCCCCTTGTCGGGGTCTCGACTGTATACACTAGTCTACTCTGGAGTATCGTTGCCCTGTCTCGAAACTCTCGCGACTAGGGACCATTTAAGGATATGCTTATAGACTGCCAGCTCCCACGTATATGATCGCCCTCATACTGCTAGTGGTCAAGCAAGAATCCTAGGGGCTCTACCAACGTGTAATAGCGACCTGTAAGGTCACCTAAACCAGTACACTATGATAAAGGTAAACCAGATAGCATACTATCATCTCGAGTAAGACTGTCCTACCGGGATAGGTCCTCCCTCAATCATTGCAATCACGTACCTGTGATCCAATAATTGACTCTGAGGGCACTATCTCCAACAACTCTGCCCAATTTTGGCCGTTAGTCCTTAAATAAAATTGACTGAGCACAGCTCTCTCTTAAATCAATTTATATCCGGTTCAAGGGTACATCTCCGAACTCCTTTGACGACTGTCGTTGTAATCCTTCAACGACGTCAGAGAGGTGACGGGTCCCGACGACCACCTAAACTAATATTGGACCGAAACGTCCCTAAACTAATGTTGGACCGAAACGTCCCTAAACTAATATTCGTCCCTAAATGGGAATGTTGGACCGAAATGTTCTTAAACTAATGACGGACCACCACGTCCCTAAACTGGAATATGGACCACCACGTCCCTAAACTGGAGCATGGACCGCAACGTCCCTAAACTACCTATGGACCACTACGTCCCTAAACTGGAACAATAGAGCCTCCAAATGCTCTTTTGCCGGATCTAAACGATCCCGTTTAAGTTGATCTTAGCTCCCAAACACGGCTAACGTATCCTTAAACATTCAAACGGACTATAAAACTCCAAATCAACCTTGGTTCAAGGGTACATCTCTGAACTCCTCTGACATCTGTCGTCGTAATCCTTCAACGACGTTAGAGAGGTGATGAGTCCCGATGGCCGGATGTTAAATGGATTATCACGTTAAGTTGATCTTAGTCTCAAACAGGACTATCGTATCATTAACGAACGTTTAAGTTGATCTTAGCCACAACGCGACTAATGCATCCTTAAACTAAAAACACCAAACCTAAATCTAAGTAAATACGGATTTGGACTAATCCACGTCCTACGGGCGACGGCATTACTCAGTCTCCGTATACAATCCCCGGGCAACCACAAACAAAACAAACACACACGACACGAAGTGAAATTCTGGAGGAGGAGAAAGTTGTTACCGCGACGCGGTAGCGTAATTAACTGCAGGGGCTTGCGCTTGCAGGGAAGAGCGTCCCCACAATCAAAAACCCCTCAAGCGAGGGGGAATTTAACGAAGTCTGCTATATCGGCCGCATCCGTCTAAACCTCCGATATACGGTGCCATAAATCAACTTGGCATCTTCGGAGAGGTGGACGGATAAAACCAAATAGCATTTGCCCCGAATCCCAGCGTCAGGGCATCGCAGTCCTGTGCGCCGTCTTTCAGAGGGGAACAAACACCTTGAGTGCTAATGAACCCTAAGACTTCAAAATCACAATCTAAGAAGATGGGGAAGAGAACACAAGTGTCGTTACCCACCGTTAAGCTAGATCGTAAGATTGAAGATCTAACGGTTCAACCAAAAGACCCCACAACACAAAAAACAAGACAATGTGGCTAGCTCTGATACCAGTTTGTTGCGACAGAACAATCATGAAGCAATATCAAAAAGATATAGAGAAGAAACACAAATCAATCAATCACAGGCAAATTGAAAATAAGAGCGCTAACAAAAAGGTGATGGAGAAGTTTCTATTAATCACCAAAATATAGAAAAGTACAAACTGATGGATGAATCACACAAATCTCTCAAAATCCTAGTTCTCAAATTACAAAAGGTTCCCTCAAAATATCTCAAAAGCTATCTGATCTAGAGTTACAAAATACCACAATATATATAGTATAGAAAAGATAGATCCGAATAACTAATTTCCAAACTAAGAAATTATCCGGCCCAAGACACGGCAGACGTCTGAAAAAGGCAATCCCAGATATCTGCCCCAGAAATATTCAAAATAGCAGTGTGTCCCTATACGTCTGAAGAAAGAGCTTCCGACATCTGGTCTTGATGTCTTCCATATAACAGAGCGCTCGCAGGCGTCTGATATATTCGAATCAAACGTCTGCCCAAAATATGTGAACATACAGAGCGTTGACAGACGTCTGAAGTTTTAGCTCCAGACGTCTGTCCCCTTACTTCTAGATAAACTCGAATCTGAAACAACTCTGTGATAATGCCGAATCAATAGGAAATCCAATAGTGATCGGAAAGGGAGGCATACACAACAACTATGACCAATCGTGAGTGTAAATGTTGTTGCGGTAGGACTTTAAGCGGTATGTGACGGTTAGTTGTCTGTTTGATTAATTTCAAGGTTTAGCTGATTCTATTCCTAGGTAGTGAAAATTAGGATTTATGTTCGTGTAAGGTTTCTCATTTAATTTTTTTTATTTGTGAGTACTCCATTTGTTTTCTTATTCTCGTGCACCGAATTAAAATTCCAAGCTCATATTCCGCTTTTCAAATCTAATGATTTCATCGACTAATCTGACTTTTCACTAAACTATTATTAGAGGTTAATGGGCCACGAGGCTGCAGGTGGTGTAGCCCCAATGGGGGCGGGGACTGGGCTACAGGCCCCACCAGCTGGGTTGTCTACAGGCAGCCCCGGCACCATTTAATTCACGTTCGTATTAGTCATTTTTTGTGTCCAAGGAGAGTCAAGTATTGGCCTATTGCTAATTGCTTGAGTCAAGTATTGGCCTATTGCTAATTGCTAATTGCTTGAGAAGAACTAGAAATGCAATCTGGCTTCAAGCTTGGTTTCCTTGTTCTTTTTCCGAGGTAGAAAAAGGAGATGCTGAAAAGCTATGCAATGCTTCAATATAGGATTTGGTCTCTTTAGAAGCTTGTTTGCACCATCAGCAACATGGGACCTAGAAGCTAATTGGGTTTTAGCTCAGTTGGTGCCAATTTACTCTCGAATGTGAGAGGTCGCAAGTTCGATCCCAGAAGGGGTTGATTTCAGGAAAGGAAAAGGAAAAAAAAGAGAAAAAAAAGAGACCCAAAGAGATTAGTAGACCCAAGTTACCAGCTCAGGCCAATGTTGAAGCAAAAGCAGTGACAAGAATGTTTCGTACATATCAAATTTGTATAACATGTATGTTTTCAGACAAATCAATTTTCAGACCTAACCGATCATGTGGATCCACGTCAGTGAATGGGCAGAGCCAGCAAGGAGACTTTATTGGCATTTTGGTTGATAGCTTCTAATTCTTGGAGAGTTTCTCAGTATTAAGAGAAAGAGAATATTTTTGTTTTTTCCTTGTTTTTTCTTTTCTTTTCATTTTATGCTTGTTTCCTGCTTCTCTAGGTAAACTAGGTGAATAGGCTAATCCAGTCCCCCTTCCCCCCTAATTAATAATAGGCTGTAACTAATTGCAAACAGAGTTTGAATTTCAGATCTTTTACTCATATGCAAAGAGGTTTACTGCTAGACTACAATAAAGACGTAAACAAGTGAACATAAACAAGCTGGTTCAGCTCTAGTTTTGCTCGTTTATTTTTAATTCAGTTTGAGTTGGTGTAGAGTCGAGCTTGCTTGATTTAAGTTCGGTTTGACGCATTTACCTCGGCTCGAGTTTGGTTTGTTCGCTACTATATTACAAACAAGATGAGCTCGTAATCATATAGAACCTTGCTTAAGTTCATTTATGAGTTCGGCACATTAATTTAAAGCTTGTCAATCAACTTTACCAAAATATATCAATAAAAGGGAGAGAAAAATCAGAACAATTTGGGCATTGATCTTTTGGGCCGTTGGTTATGAGTTGAGTGAATACATACCTACTATCATCTATAAATTTTATATGGTTTTAAAATTTATAAAATATAACAGGATACATAAACGGGCCGAACTTGGTCTATAAACAAACAAGCCAGAGTAAGCTCTAGTTTGGCTTGTTACCTAGAGGAGCCTAATTTCTTAGCTGAAGTTTAGTTCATTTATTACAAAACAAACTTAAACAAGCTTTTAGCGACCAGAATCCAAGCCTAACTGGAGCTGGCTTAGTTCGATTAGCACCGAATTTATTAATACTATGTATGTGTTTTGCCGAGAGTTTTATTGTTAATAACTAGTACTATGCACATGTGATGCACGTTTTATACAAATGAATTCTTATATTAATCAATTAATTGGTTAGATTTTTATTTTTAAATTAATCATTTTAGAGATAAAGGTAGTTGTTCATAAAAGATGGAGATAGTAGCTATCATTGAGATATTAGATATATGGTAGTTTTTTTTTGTTCTTTCTTTTTTTATTTAACAATTAATTATGATGGATTAGTAATATTTTGATACATCACTAAAAGTAAATGTTGCATAAAATTGGAGACCTAATTTTTAGGAGGAATACAGGTGGCAGGATTCAGGCACTTTAATCATTGTTTGTGTCTTGATTGATAAGGAGATGCGCAATCTTTTTGTGTAGTTAATACCAACGTAGATATTTTTTCTTCAAAATTTTAAGAATTTTTAATATATTTTCGCCACCTTTAACTAAATCTTTCAAAAAATCTATTATCTTAGCTAAAATTCTTTTTAAAATATTTTTTAAATCTTGACTGTTTAATGCTAATATATCAACGTACTTCACACGTGCAAAAAATATATGATGTGGACCATAAAAAAATAGAGGATTAATCTAAAATAAACGTCAGAGCGCCAAATGACGTTCTTACTCTTTGCTTTATAATAGTAGAGATAATATGAAACAGGAATCAATATGATTGTATAATTGCAAATGATCCGTGGAATGAAAATGATTGCATCAAGTCCTCTTGTATTTTGATCGGTTAATAAACATTTTTGCAATTTGGTTGATGAGTGCAAAGTCTAGGGGCTGTTTGGTTAGCAAATAATAATAGATGCAGTGTTGTTGCAAATGAAAAGATCTAAATCCGCCCGTTGTATGCATCAAAGTTTTGTCATTTGTATTGTTGCGAATACGAGACAATCACGAAGCAAACGCACAATCGATAACGAGAAGAAAAATCAAACCACAAGTAAGATAGAAATATAAATACTAACCACAAAACATATAAGCGAAGGCGAAACTTTATTAATTAACAAAATCCGGAGGAGTACAAATTGATGGAGAATTACAAATCTCTTTCAAAACCTAGATCTCTCCCAATTATCAATGGGTTCTCTCTAATTAACAAAATGTATCAATCTCTAGAGTTACAAAATACAACAATATATATAATATATTAAAAATAAATCTAAATAACTAAAGATAAGTCTAAATAACTAATTTCCCAACTAATAAATATCCACATAGCTTTTAGATAAGTCTGAATTTGTTATCCCTTACTTTGTAGATAAGTCTGAATTTGTTATCGCTTACTTTGTAGATAAGTCTGAATTTACGGTAAATCAATAAGGATTAGAATGAGAGGCATACATAACAAATCTTCACTTTACCTCATATTCCCAAAGAACTCCTCCACAAAAATTAATAGTAGCTCCGCTCCACCTTCACCACAAAATCCCTAAAGGACTCAATGAGTGCATTGAACACCAATTAAATTTAAACAATGTTCAAATTTAACAACCGAAAGAGACTTCGTGAACATATCGGTCGGATTGTCCGCTGTGCCAACCTTCTTCACAATAATCTCTTTTTTCTCAACGACTTCCTACACGATCCAGCACCTTACGTCGATGTGCTTCGTCCTCATGATGCATAAAATCTTTCATTAAGTGAATAGCGTTTTGGCTATACAGTAGATTATTATGGTATCTTTTGGAATAGCAAGTTCTGAAAATAGTCTTTTCAATAAGATTGCCTTTTTAACAGCCACAACAACAACCATATACCCCGTCTCCGTTGTAGACAACACTACCGTAGGCTGTAATGAAGCACGCCAACCGATGACACATCCTCCCAAGAAGAATACATAACTGGTGATAAATCTTCGTCTGTCGAGATCACATGCATAATCGGAATTGCTGAATCCAACCAAACTGTCGTTGTTCCTTCCAAATACCAACCCCATGTCAGACGTACCTCGTATGTAACATAAAATCCATTTCACTGCCTCCCAATGGCCTTTATCAGGAGATGTCATATAACGACTAACATCACTAACTGCATATGAAATGTCGGGTGGTATACAAACCATGGAATACATGATGCTACCTATTGCATTCGCATATGGAACATTCGATATATACTTAATCACATCCACTGTTTGCGGTGATGAACAAGTTGAAAGTTTAAAATGAGCTGCCAATGGAGTACTTACAGATTTAGCCTCTGCCATACCGAAACGCTCCAAAACATTCTCAATATATCGCTGTTGAGACAAGTATAGATTTCCTCCTTTGCGATCGCGCTTGATCTCCATTCCAAGTATTTTCTTAGCCGCTCCCAAATCCTTGGTCTTAAACTTACTTTTCAACCGTTTCTTCAAAATCTGAATATCAACTATATATCTTACTGCTATCAACATATTATCAATATAGAGTAGCAAATATATGAAAGACTATCGACAAGTTTCTTCGAATATACACAACTGTCGCATATACTTCACGTAAACCCTATTTCTTTCATGAAAGAGTCGAACTTCTTATTCCAACGTCTTAGTGACTGTTTCAAACCGTAAAGAGAATACTCCAACAAGCAAACGTGGTCTTCTCTACCTTCGACTTCGAAACCTTCAGGCTGTTGCATGTAAATTTTCTCTACCAAATCACCGTGCAAAAATACGGTCTTCACATCGAGCTGCTCAAGCTCCAAATCTTGCATAGCTACTAAACCGAGCAAGACACGTGTAAATAGATACTCGTGCTTGTGCCGCTAACTTGTGACAAGGCGGAATACAGAACAAAAAATTTAAATACAAGAGCACAAACTCTACGACCTATAATCGACTCCAAACACTAAGCTAGTAAGCTAGAAGAAGTTTAACTACTCGGATAGATGTTAGCTACCTTTGTAGTCGTGTCTTTCTTCTTCTTTCCACTTCTTTAGTTTCTAGGTCCACCGGGAATGAGCTTGGGAGTAGGTCCACTTCTTCCTTCTCGAAGATGATCTACCCGGTCGAAGATGATCTACCCGAAGGAAACCTTAGCTAAGGCTTCAGCTTCACACTAAAATAACAAAGTGAAGTAACTAGTGAACAAAGCTTTCTAAGAATTGATCACTAGGATATAGTAGTGGCTAATCTCTAAGTGTTTCTCTCTTTTCTTTTTTCCTTTCTCTATTTTCAAAACTCAAGAGAGGGGGAAGAAGAAGCTAATGGTGATGAAGCAAGCATGGCTCCAAAAATCTTATGAAAACTTATCTCTTCATTTTCTTTTTCTTCTTTTATTTTAGTGTGAAGTGAGTGGAAGTGTGACTCACATGCGTGAGTCACATGTCCACACATTTCCACTTGAATAGAGAAGAAATGAGAAGAAAAGAGAGAGCCACATCATTTGTATACATTTACATATGAATATGTATGTATGTGTGTGTGTATACACACACACAAATAAACCAATACAAGTATATACTATAATTACATACATTCGTATTCGTATCAAAATACATACATCCGTATTCGTATCAAAATACATACACCCGTATTTGTATCAAAATACATACACCCGTATTCGTATAAAATACATACACCCGTTTTCGTATAAAATGCGAATACCCGTATTTGTATTATGAAACAAATACCCGTATTTATATCAAGACACTAATAGCTGTATTTATACAAATAACCGAATTCGTATAAATACTATATTCGTGTTAAAATACAAATACCGAAAAGAGAGATACCAAAAATACATATATAATACTAGCTCACATTTTATCTAAATGTGATAATCTGGTTATTTTTCAAACTTGCTAGTATTAACAAAATGTTCGATTAAAATGTACGTATACAAAAACACGTATTTAATCGAATCTAAGTACGTATCAAAATACGTTAACTATATCGTTTCGCCTGAGTTGAGAAATCCTCTGTGTGGGACTCTAAAAACTCGACAATACGCTGGCAATGGGTTTAACCACAAGTACGTCAGCGGCACCAGTTTTACGTAACGACTGCCCAGGTATTAAACAAAAGGAAGGCCGTGTAAGTCTACGGTAGCGCCCCGGCAGTCAATTCGAGGCCAAATGCGAAACAAAAACTTTTTACGAAACTGGCGCTATCGTAGTCTTTCACCCGGATCGAACCATTAACACTAAACTAGCTAACAAGAAAGAAATTAGAATGCCTATACCGATCGATCCGCGTCCTTCGGTCTTTAGCCACCATCCTTAACTCCTCGCGGCATCTCCGATCTCGCTCGATCTCCAGTCTCCTCGTTGAAAAGGGCACCACATCAAGAAGTCTTTTTACGGTCTCCCGCTTCAAACTGAAGCAACTCGAACATGAAGTTTGCTAGCCGACATGTCCAAGGTGAAGTAGAGAATGTGTGTGATAACTTTGTCTCAAGTATCCATTGATTCTCAACACATGAGAGTGTATGGATGGAGGTTGAAGATGAAGCCATGGTGGAACTTGTGAGCTAGAGGAAGAAGAAGAAGAAGAGCTTTTCTTTTCTATTGTGTGAGATAATAATGTGAGTGAGCACTAGAATAATCTCAAGAGCCAACCCCAACAATATGTGGCTGCCCTCTCTCTCCTCCCATCACAATCTAACCCAATAATCAATCAAGAAAAGGTGACCTGCAAAAAAAATATGACCATGAGTCACTAAATATGCACATGCCACAATTAATACTCCTAATGATGACTTGAGCTCACAATTTCCACTTGCAAACATTAATCCAAATGTTTACAACAATAAATAGAATGGCATCTACTAAAGTAAGCTCGTGACGGATCACAAGAGTACCCCTCACTTGTATATATATACCTGCATCTGCATTCCGACTGAATGCAAATACGATGAGACTAAAGTAATCCAACAAATCTAATACTAGGATCCGGCTTAAACCAAAGTCCACTAGTATGATCCGTCCGATCATGATCCGTGCATGAGTGCATGTATATGATCGAACCCTGCCATAATACCATACGGCCTCTACAACGTTTCGCCCGAACCTTGGGAAAACTATCTGTGGGGGACTCTAATGACTCGTCAATACATTGGCTGTGGATTTAACCAATAGCACGTCAGTGGTACTAGCTGTACGTAACGGGCGCCCAGATATTGACCAAAAGGGAGACCAATAAGAGAACTCATCCTGAAACCCTACTGAGCCTGTCAGTGACAATATCCGTACAGTCCGGTCCGTTCGTCTATGAGCATCGCATATCGGGCCTAGGGGGCTGGTAACGTCAGACCCCCAATAGCGGTATAAGTCGTGTCGGAGTGTAGCTCAGAACACCCTGAGATACTACTGGAATACCTACCAGTAAATCTCACTTGCCTTGGCCAAGGACTTCGTGTAATAGCTCTCCTAAACACAGCGCGATCTCACCCCCAATACCGGGAGAGACGAAACCCCTACCGATCCACTCACTACCTCCATGTGGCTCGGGACTGTACCCAACTAAAACCTGTTTGCACGACTCTTTTGAGCCGTAGTAGGATAGTAATCAAAGCACAGTAAGAACTCACACGAGACAAATGACGATCTCAGGTCGATAGACTAATCTGTACACATGTCACCAGGGAACTTCTATCTGACGCTAGGTATAATACCAACTAGCATGTTCCCAGCAAGTCTGTCCGGTGTACTCATAACCCAATGAGCACCTGTATACGTCTTAGGTGAACCAACTGACACCAATGGCTTGTGAGACCAGCCACCGCCCCTCGTTTGGGTCTCGATCGTATACACTAGTCTACTCCGGAGTATCGATGCCCTGTCTCGAAAACTCCCACGACTAGGGACCATTTTTAAGGATGTGCTTATAGACTACCCAACTCTCACGTATATGATCGCCATCATACTGCTGGTAGTCAAGCAAGAATCCTAAGGGCTCTATCAACGTGTAATAGTGATCTGTAATATCACCTGAAGCATGTACATGATGACAAAGATAAATCAGATAGCATACTATCATCTTGAGTAAGACTGTCCTACCGGCAAAGGTCCTCCCTCAATCATTGCAATCACGTGCCTGCGATCCAATAATTGACTTTGAGGGCACTATATCCAACAATCTCCCACTTGCACTCAAGGCTAATTATTGCGATGTCGCATACTCACAGCCCGTGTGATACCGAACACCCAACTCCTCTACTGATCAGTCTCACAAAGTCCGTTAGTGAAACTATTGCGTTTGAGAAATAGCCTTAGTGAGTGGATCCGCTCTGATGTTTCTTTCTATGTCTCTCTTAATCTCAAGTTCGCGGAGAAAGCCATCTCCCGAATTGAGCAATACCCGTCTTAGAATATATCTGGATATCTGATGGGACCTAGTTCACAAATGAACTCCAAATCCAGAAAACTTCTTAGACTGTATCGTCAACTGAATTTAATCAGTATCCTGTGCCATGCCTCCCTCAATACCCACTTGGACCATCTGTCCAAACTACTGCCCCTCGTCAAGAGGGAAAACTATAATTCTGACAGTCACTCTGTCAACCAGGTCACCTTGGAAGCCTGGAATGATAACCGTCTCCCGAAGGCGGCTGTGAATATTATATCCCCAGAACATCTGACTTATGTTCAAAAATTGCTTCCGAACGTTTCTCCATGATTGGATTAATATCAATTTATTGCATCTAGTGCAAAACGATATCTGGTGTGGTACTTGACATCTCATGATTGACTCAATTGCCTAAGCAAGTGATATGTCAATCATGCACTTCCCTCTCCTTTTTAGTCTGTAAGACATCTTTAGAGAGGGTGACTCCATCACCTGCAGGTACACCACCATGCTAGAAGTCGTCCAATCTAAAACACCTTTAGAATGCTGTCTAAGTACCCAGATTGGGACACTTCCTAAATCTAGATCTA
Organism: Agapanthus africanus; assembly: GCA_030015575.1. Lineage (NCBI taxonomy): Eukaryota > Viridiplantae > Streptophyta > Magnoliopsida > Asparagales > Amaryllidaceae > Agapanthus > Agapanthus africanus. The sequence continues at coordinate 133,225,530 of JASDDO010000008.1, forward strand.
AAACCATAGATCTAGTAACCAGAATGTCTGATATAATATCCAAGTCCTATGTAGAGAAACCACTGTGTGAAAACCACAGTATAACCGATCGTAGTATAGGAATTTCACTTCCTACTCTGTGTATGTCATCCAAATACCAGGACATCACACCCTACTACTTTCTTAACAGATCCATCCTTTATTCTGATGAAGCCAAAACCTATGACTGTCACATCAAAATTAGATGATCTTTCTCCGCTATATCTTCTTTAGTCTATAAATAGACACAAGCTACTTGTCCATTATGCTTCCGCTGCTCCCACTGACCACAACAACCCTCTGGCAGAATTATATACACATGTACTTCTAAAGCTAGTTTAGAACGACGCTATACATATCCTCCTATCGGGTCTCATAGTCTGGAACAGCAGTAATGGCAATTCTGGATAAACAAGAACCTCCCTGTCACAGTCTTTGAGGATACCGGAGTAGCTCTCGGATGCCTGAGGTTACCCACCATATCTGCGAAGTGGCTAATGGAATGTCAAATCTGATTGAATTTTTAGGTCCTATTAAATTTTCAGTAATCGTTTGCGGTTCTGGAATCACTTCCAGTTCTACCATACTCCCACTACTGTTTTCTGAAAAAGTCCATTTTACTAAAACTGTGGCGAGTCAAGAACAATATCACTATTGGTCTTCCAGATGGTAGAAAGTCAACCCTTGTCATAGCCTGGGTCAACCCACACACAGCCATTACAGAAACGTGCCTTGAGTTATCCAGAGTCTGGTTTTAAGCATAAGACGGATAACTCCATATACCTTAATATCGTTAAGATATGAGCCATTCTATATACAATATAGAAACAGAGGCACTGATTTAATTGGAACCAGATTCAAATCATGCAGCTGTCTCCAGTGCATATCAACTAATTGGAGAGAGGCCGATCAGCATTACTCAACTTAGGAGTACATTCAGATATGAGTAAACTGAAAGAGAAACAAGTTTCTCAAAACCATTACTATCCACTGAATACCTAATGCAAGTATCTACATCTTCGATCATCTTGAAAAATCCTGATACTTGCAACACCTGGTTCTCTACTTTATTCTTGTACCTATAACTTCTCAAAAGTTAGATTTTGTATTTCTATGAAATACATGTCTAAAACTAGAGAAGTCACAAGTAAACAGAATATAGTATAAGGACCAACCCCTCTGTCCTAATGGACACTGGACAATATACAGTGCTTTGTATTAATCCCCTGAGTTGAATAACTCAAACCCTGTGCGTTGTAGGTTGAAAACTGTACTATGGTTATGAAGAATTACACCGCTGTTTAATGCTTCTTACCTAACCATCAACTGATATAGGTAAATGCCATGGACATAATTTCAAAAAGTTATATCTCACTTTATAAAAATAATCATACAGATATATCAATTTGAAATTGGTGCACGACAACGGATATTCAAAACCAAATATTTGTCGTCCGGCAAAAAACCCAGGAGATTTTCTCAAATATCACCAATTACAACGAATCCCGATATAATGAGGATGATCGTCTAATTCCCAATAACTTACTCCCACTCAACATCTGTAAAACCATACAGATGTGAGAATCAAACCTGGTAAATATATACCCTGGAGCAAGGTCTAATTGGGAAATCAATTTTCTATTAACAACGCATAGTGAAACTGAAACATGAAAACGTTTCGAAGGGGTAACCGGGTATTCCTAGTAGTGCCTCTTCCATTATCAGATTAACGACTGTAACCGTATATTTCTTTGCCATCTTTCCAAATCCCTTTATTTATCTTTACTCATTACCTTCTGTACACCATCGTCAGGCTAAATGGTTTTCTTTCTTCTCTACCATTCGACACCAGCCTATGGTTTGGAAGAAGACTATCCAATAAGTGTAATAGGTGTACTCTCCTAATCCTAGGAGTACTCGCAACCTGAGAGAAGGTAAAGATAAAAGACAACTGAATAAATCTTATTCCTATTTCTCCTGAACCAGAATCCATCCCCGAACTGGAACAAGTTTCTTCGAGTTCGTATATAACTATACGATGGAGTATCTAAATAACTGTGGATCTTCGTAGTGATACGGGGTGTTCTGGAGAAATACAAAGGTGAAGTAGGAGTGGCGATGAAATACTTGGTTTGGTCATGAATATAGTAGTCGTAATTTACTTTGCCCTCTTTCCAATCCCTTTATATGTCTTTACTTATTACCTTCTGTACACCACCGTTAGGCTAAATGGTTTTCTTCCTTCCCTACCGTTCGGCACCTGCCTATGGTTTGGAAGAAAACTATCTAATAAGCGTAATAGGTGTACCCTCCTAAACCAAGAAGCTCCCGCAACCTGAGAGAAGGTAAAAGGAAAAGACAACTGAATAATCCTATTCAATTTCTCCAGAACCTGAATCCATCCTCGAATCTGGAACAAGTTCCTTCGAGTTCGTATATAACCATACGATAGATTTATCCAATGGAAGTGGATGTTCGTAGTAATATGGGGTGTTCTGGAGAAATGCAAAGGGTAAAAGAAGGAGTGGCAATGATGTATGCAACTCAGACAATCCAAAAGCCAGTGTTTTAAGAAGGTTCGGTTAACTTGGTCACTGAGTCATAGTCTAGGGTCGGGCCATGGTCACTGCCAAAGAGAGAGAGAAAAGAAACACTCTGCGTGCACTCTAACCTAGATCAGAATGTTTATCACTTTATCTAATCAGGAAGCCTCCCACTGTATCCTCAAATTCTCCTCCAAACCTGAAAGAAGAATTAGTCGGGATCACCCAAGGAGCAAACCAACTCATCAGTGGGAATCGGGATCCAACTATCATCGCATGATAACGTGATGGAATCCACTCACGTTATCACACTCCAGAAGGTATGCGCATGCCTGGCAAGTTTCAATTTCTTTAGAAACTCCCGATGTGATTTTTACTCCATGCTCTTATGACCTTGACGAAGGCCAACATATCATAAGTCACATGTCAAGTTCTACCCGTCATTTTCTAGGTTAATTTGAACCCACCCGTATATACCCTTAACGAAGGCCAAAATAGTAGTACGACTATCCCAAACTAACGCATCTATCTATGCAACAGAAAAGTAACAAATAGCTACCGTACACTATGGCTTGACGAAGGCCAACATACATAGCATGAATACTAAGTGTTACCCGTCTGAAATGACGGAGGGCTACGAATGGTTTTTAGCGAAAAACCTTTAACGTAATGAACTTGATATCGTTGAAGGAATCGGATAGCTTTTTACAAATATATAGTGGCGAAAACCTTTGCTAAAGAGGTCACTCCCGGTGAAGAGATCTCGGCTCTTTCCCCATAGAATGAGGTGCAGGATATTCCAACTGAATACCACGATGCAAAGCAAAAAGTAATCGACTATAATGAAGTTATTACCCTGACGCAAACTTCTGTCCAAGGGGTCACTCCCGATGAAGGGATCTCGGCTCTTGTTTCGTCGAATAAGGTGCTGGATATTCATAACCGAATACCACTGTGCAAAACAAAAAAGAACGTCCTTGTAATAGCAGCCTTTTGAAAAATGTTCCAACAACATCAAACATGTTTGTTTTCCTTGCATTGATCTGAATCAACGCAGTCCCATCAGTTAATCACTCCAATAAAGAACAAAATATGATGTACGTATATACCATTCGCATTCGCCACTGAGTCCCGTCATCACCCGTTAGGTAACTTAACTAACGACAGAGTGGGGACTGGACTAGCGTGGGTGTAAAACATATACAATATCTACTAGTATATATATAATAATATATAATAATAGATCCAAGCGTGATAAATACAACATTACAGAAAAGTAATAAGTATCACAGAACAATACAGATAATCTGGGAGCCCCGGGTTTCCTTTGAGCCGCAACTGAAACCTGACGTTCCCCTGGTCGTGTGGATAGCTTATGCAATGAAAACCCTAGACCCTTACGAGCATGGCAAGTTACCCGCCAAAACCAGAAGCGAGGCAGCCCCCTTTAGCAAAGTGAATGGACCACCCAGCACTTCACGGAATCCGGTAACTTGAGCACCCCTCCTTGGGTCAACCTATACCCCCTACGAGTGCGGCGAATAGCCCGCCAATTCTAGAGTGAAGCCCGCTCATGAGATGCGGGTCCGTTGCCCTCTAGAACCCGGCTATCCGTGCACTCCACCACGGGGTAATCCTAGTACAGAAAGTAAAATATGTACAACGGGTACATTGACGTCAACCCGGTCGTGCCCCAAAAGAATAATATACAACCAGGCAGTGACGGCAGTCCACATGTCGAACGCTCGCCCCGCGATATCAAATGTGCAAATAAAACTAAACTGCACTACCATTGCATGCAAGTTATCCACCACGACAAATCCGCAATATCACAGCACAACACAGAACATCAACGTGAATGTCACGTTCGCAAATCCGCCAAAATGGACTATAGCAATTAGACAAGATTTACCGATCAAATGACATTCACGGTCGCAGATAGAAATGTAATGTATTACATATTTTAAACAATGTTAGAAAATATCGAATTCGAAATAATCCCCGAATAGCCCCAAACAAACTGATAAAACCATATCCAAACTGGGCTAAACAAACAATACCACTGCAACAACTTTACAGAGACCTGACTGCACCCAAAAATACAACCCCAGAAGCCTTATTTTGGCCGGCCTCCTCGGTTTTGGGAGCCATGTGCTCGGCCAAAAACCGAAGGGTGGGTGTCGTTTTGGGGGTGCAGGCTTGGGTTCTCTTTAGTAGTCTTCTGCACATGTTTAAATAATTTTTCTGGACATTTTAAAAATCAACACAAACTTGAAAGTTCAGTGCAGTGTATTGTAGTCGTTTCGATTTCGATACTTTAACATTATCTAAACAAGCTAGCAAAGGGTTAATGGCATGGCTCTGATACCATGTAAGTCTACGGTAGCGCCCCGGCCGTCAATCCGAAACCAAATGCGGAAAAAAAACTTTTTACGAAACCGGCGCTATCGTGGTCTTTCACCCGGATCGAACCATTAACACTAAACTAGCTAACAAGAAAGAAGTTAGAATGGCTATACCGATTGATCCATATCCTTCGGTCTTTAGCCACCATCCCTAACTCCTCGCGGCATCTCCGATCTCGCTCAATCTCCAGTCTCCTCGTTGAAAAGGGCACCACATCAAGAAGTCTTTTTACGGGCTCCCGCTTCAAACTGAAGCAACTCGAACATGAAGTTTGCTAGCCGACATGTCAAAGGTGAAGTAAAGAATGTGTGTGATAACTTTGTCTCAAGCATCCATTGATTCTCAACACATGAGAGTGTATGGATGGAGATTGAAGATGTAGCCATGGTGGAACTTGTGAGCTAGAGGAAGGAGAAGAAGAAGAGATTTTCTTTTCTATTATGTGAGATAATAATGTGAGTGAGCACTAGAATAATCTCAAGAGCCAACCCCAACAATATGTGGCTGCCCTCTCTCTCCTCCCATCACAATCTCACCTAATAATCAATCAAGAAAAAGTGACATGCACAAAAAATAAGACCATGAGTCACTAAACATGCACATGCCATAATTAATGCTCCTAATGATGACTTGAGCTCACAATTTCCACTTGCAAACATTAATCCAAATGTTTACAACAATAAATAGAATGGCATCTACTAAAGTAAACTCGTGACGGATCACAAGAGTACCCCTCACTTGTATATACATACTTGCATCCACATTCCGACTGAATGCAAATGCGATGAGACTAAAGTAATCCAACAAATCTAATACTAGGATCCGGCTTAAACCAAAGCCCACTAGTATGATCCGTCCGATCATGATCCGTGCACGAGTGCATGTATATGATCGAACCCTGCCATAATACCATACGGCCTCTACAACGTTTCGCTCGAACCTTGGGAAAACTATCTGTGGGGGACTCTAAAGACTCGTCAAAACACTGGCTGTAGATTTAACCACTAGCACGTCAGTGGTACTAGCTGTACGTAACGGGCGCTCAGATATTGACCAAAAGGGAGACCGATGAGCGAACTCATCCTGAAACCCTACTGAGCCTGTCAATGGCAATATCCATACAGTCCGATCCGTTCGTCTATAAGCATCGCATATCGGGCCTAGGGGGCTGGTAACGTCAGACCCCTAATAGCGGTATAAGTCGTGTCGGAGTGTAGCCCAGAACATCCTGAGATACTACTGGAATACCTACCAGTAAATCTCACTTGCATTGGCCAAGGACTTCATGTAATGGCTCTCCTAGACACAGCGCGATCTCACCCCCAATACCGGGAGAGACGAAACCCCTGTCGATCCGCTCACTGCCTCCATGTGGCTTGGGACTGTACCCAACTAAAACCTGTTTGCACGACTCCTTTGAACCACGATAAGGTAGTAATCAAAGCACAGTGGGAACTCACATGAGACAAATGATGTTCTCAGATCGATAAACTAACTTGTACATATGTCACCAGGGAACTGCTATCTGACGCTAGGTATAATACCAACTAGTATGTTCCCGGCGAGTCCGTCCGGTGTACTTATAACCCAATGAGCACCTGTATACGTCTTAGGTGAACCAACTAACACTAATGGCTTGTGAGACCATCCACCGCCCCTCGTCGGGGTCTCGATCGTATACACTAGTCTACTCCGGAGTATCGATGCCTTGTCTCGAAAACTCCCACGACTAGGGACCATTTTTAAGGGTGTGCTTATAGACTATCCAACTCTCACGTATATGATCACCATCATACTGCTGGTAGTCAAGTAAGAATCCTAAGGGCTCTATCAACGTGTAATAGTGATCTGTAGTATCATCTAAAGCATGTACACGATGACAAAGATAAACCAGATAACATACTATCATCTTGAGTAAAACTGTCCTACCGGTATAGGTCCTCCCTCAATCATTGCAATCATGTGCCTGCGATCCAATAATTGACTTTGAGGGCACTATATCCAACAGGCCGACATGCAAACTCGTCCGTATCTCTACTAAGCCTGAAAGTGACAATCTCCGTATAGTCCGGTCTCTTCGTCTGAGAGTATCGCATATCGGGTCTATGGGGTGAAAATCGTCAGACCCTTAATAACCTGATAAGTTATGTCGATGTGTGTCAACACCATCCTAAGAAACTACTGATCTCAAAATCAGTTTATCTCAACTTCCTTAGCCAAGTTCTTATGGTGATGACCGATCGAACACTACGCGATATCAACTCCCTATACCGGGAGAGATGAATCCCTTCTATCGCTCACTGCCCCCAAGTGCTTCGGGACTGTACCCAAATAAAATCTGTTTGCATGATTCTTTAAAGTCGTGGTAGGGTAGAATCTAAGTACAATAGGAACACATTCGAGACTAATGATGATTTCAGGTCTAAAGACTCACCTGTACCTATATACTATATAACTGCTATCTGACGATAATTATATTATCATTTAGAAGTTGTCCGTTCAATGCAACTCATAACTTAATGAGTACCTGTATACTATCTTTGGTGTCATACACCAATGGCTGTGGGACAGGCTATTTTCCCTCATGGGAATAAGAAATGCATACACTAGTTTACTCCGGAGTATCGACACCCTGTCTCGAAATTCCAATGACTAGGGACAATTTAAGGATGTGTTTATAAACTACCTAAACTCCATGAGTATGATCACCATCATAACTCTAGTAGTCAAGTAAAGATCCTACGGGCTTTACCAACATGTATTCGAGATACGTAATATAAATAAAACATATACACATGTTGAGATAAAGAAAAACCGGATAGCATACAATCATATCGAGCAAAACTATCTTGTACATATATATCCCAAGTATCCTGTAACGTTTTAGAAATCGTTATGCGAATTTTCCGTTAATAGGTAAAATAAGCGGTGTTTTTCCGTAAAAACCCGGAAGTGATTATTTTTCAGTATAGACTTAATTGCACCTAGTTTAACTAGGAAATTGCTAGTTTGCGGTTTTTAGTTGTTACTTAAAAATTTTGGTTCACTTTAATATTTTTCCTTAATCAAAATATTATTATAAACTTTTAATTATGCACTTAATTAGTGGTAATTACAATTTTGATTGGGTTAATTATGCTAAAGAGAATCTATGCTAACTTAATCACAAGATTAAGCACTAAACCATCCATGCAAAATATCCTACAAATATCTAGATATTTGTTGAATTAAGGAAAACATTAAATGGAAAAAGAAAAGATTAAGAGGTGGCATTGGATAGGAGGTGCATTAATGGGCATTAATTGAGGTTTTTAGCTAGAAATTTCCACACTTTTCCTTAACCTCCTCATTCTTCAAGGCTTGGCCGAACTCCCCCCTGCTGCCCACTATTTTCCTCACCCCATTCTCACTTCCTCAAGCTCAAATAAATCATCAAAAATTCTCAAATAATCCCACAAACTCAAATATAAGTCCTTACCCATTATTCTTCAACCTTAAACATGCTTGGATCTTCATGAAAGTCATCATTTTGGAGGCTAAATTTGGAGTTTGATTGCTAATTTGTGAATCAAGTGGAGATATAAAATCCTAACCCTAAACTTTAATTTTTGTTTAAATATTTTAAGCTAGCTTATTAGATGTTTAAATAAAACTTTAAATTGCATGTTTAGAAATTATAGAATTGAGTAGTGAAGTTCAAGTTAGGGTTTTGATGGTTTGAAATGGTTAATCAAGATGTGTATAGACTTGGAAAACATAGCCTAGTTGTGAAATTGTTAAATGATATTTTTGCTAATCATGTAATTAAGCTTATGGGTAGACTAAAATTTTACTAATCTTATATGGGTGAGATTAAAATAGTAGTAAGGATTTGTGTGGTTTAATCAAGCTATTATGAGATGATTGTGATCGCTAGTTTTGGTTAAACTACTAGATTTGAGCGAAAATGATAAAAAAAGTGCTTACTAGGTTTTCGGATAAAATTGGACGTAAGTTCCTATTGATGTTGCGATATTATATTTATTAGATTCCGCGATATTTATAGTGTTGTGAATGCGCGATCGGTACGGTCAGATTCTAGGCTGGGTGATTGTGTCGTTTTGAGTTCCTAGCTAGGGTTATGCTGATATCGTACGCGTTTTGTGCACTGAGTGCACGGTGTGTTTATCTTGTGGACGTTATCCTTGCGTTTCGTTGTCTTTATGTCGGCGCAGGATATTTAACCTTATGTGTTGTGTTTGTGAAATTTAGGATCGCGAGCAGGGAGTTCGGACGTTGCGAAGAAAGGGAAGCATGTGTTCGGATTACTTAGCTCGAGATCATCTGTGAGTAGATTTAACATCTATAGGGGAATCGCCCGCATGGCGTTATGCGTCTGGGCTGGATTATATGATTTGATTATTAGTTAGAAGTATTGTACATATAGAGAGTGTGCATGAACTTCATTTCATATTATCACTTGTTGTGCTGGGACTTGTACCCATTGGACACTGCACTATTATTGACGGTTCTTGTTGCACGAGCACAAATTGTATGCTACACCCACACCGTCGATAACTGCCATGACACGCACAACACCTATACATACGTGATATTGTATTGGTTAGGGACATTGAGACATGATCCTTATTTCCATTGTGTATATGAGACATAGCATACTTGTATACCTACATGCTTACGCATATACTTAGAGGGTATTGCATCATTATTGACATGTACACACACATACCTTGCTATGCTACAGCTACACATACACCTGAAGGGTATTGCATCATTATTGACATGTACACACACATACCTTGCTATGCTACAGCTACACATATACCTGGAGGGTATTGCATCATTATTGACATGTATATACATACAGCTTGCTACAGCTACACATATACTTAGAGGGTATTTCATCATTATTGACATGTATATACACATACCTGGACATAGCTACACCTATACCTAGAGGGTATTACATCATTATTGACAGATATATACACATATGAGATATAGCTATATGTACATCATGCATACATACTTATATGTACACCCACTTACCTTGCTAGGGTTACATACAGCTATGCGGTATTGTTTTGTCATTGACATGGGGTCATTGATTCTTATGCGATTGCGCATATGATAGGTAGTATACCTGCATACCTACATGTTTACACATATACCTGGCTATAGCTACATGTTCACCTGTATATGATGTTGCATTTGACTTCGGAGAAATTAGGAACCGCATGATATATTTAATAACTTGTTGCAGTTAAATAGCGGTTTTTCTTTTATATGTTCATATTACTATTTCATATTGTATATATTATATTTCATGAATTTCGCATTGAGATATGGATTTCATATGATGTTTTCTGGATGTTTTACTCCTGAGTGTTTATATGAGTGGTATGGGATGCTGATATATACGTATATATATATCAGTGGTATGGGACGCTGTTGTATATGTACATATATATGTATAATATATATCATCATAGTGATCTATGCAAATATTTTTATTCATCACTTGATGTTTTCTGGATTTGAACACCGTGGTATTTTCATAAAATTATGCATTGTTTGAAAAAAACCCGGTTTCTCTTGATATGATATTTCGATGCGTCCACCATGAGATTTCTTGGTTATGAGATTTATGATATATACCCGATGCGAGGAGTGGAGTGGGCAGTGTGCGGGTACATGGTGGAGCCCGGTATGGTATCCCAAGGCAAGAAAGATATGTCGATGGATTTGCCGATGAGCCTGGCAGAGGGACTACTACCTACCGGTGATAGTATTTGGACTCGGCGGATATTTGGAGGATACCGACCGGAGTCATAAGATGGTACAGGCCGATCCGGACTGACGGAGCCCGTGGGCTAATCCAGACTGACGGAGCTCGAGATATTGATGAGGGCCGATCCGGACTGATGGAGCCCTAGATATGAGGATTTACGTGTCGATACTGGACAAGAGTATTTCATGAGGTTTCGAGTGTCGATGTTGGACACTCAGGTTCCATGATTTTTATGTGTCGTTGATGGACACACGAGATAGATATCCTTATATATATATATATATATACACAGGCATATGTTTTTATGATGTTTCGGGTGTCGATATTGGACACTCAGGTTCCATAAGACTTATAGGATATGAGGGCCGATCGGAGGATGCGGTGCCTTTGGTATTGGGATTTAGTTTGTCTTAATGGACACTGGTCCTGCTACGATGGGGATTCCGTGAGGGTGACACGTTTTATCCCATACACAGCATTTTTTTTATATGCATTGCTTCATGTATTAGTAGTACTGGATAGGGTACCTTTCATGACTATTGCATATACATAGTGCTATTTATTGCTATCAGCTTGCATGTGATAGATTACCGCAGTACGTGTATACCTGCGAATACTTACATATGTTATTTACTATTCACCAGTTGGCAACTCACTCCCGTTGTACCACAGTATTTGCAGGTGTCCCTCAGAGCAGTCGTGGCAGGGCTTCTTCATCACATCGTATCATCTTTTGCAGCGGATACCGCTACGGCTGACTGTGTGCAGTTTTGCTATAGGTGGGTTTTGCGGTTATCCGATGATGCTCATTTGTTTATTCGTTGTATCTTGTACTCACAATCTACCACCTTCATGTATTTGACTTAGAGACGAGTTGTGAGGATCGATGTTGTATATTATTTTGTGATTTTGGATGTCTTTTATGTTGTTTTTATTTACATCGTCCATTTTCTTCGCTACGGCGTCGTATATCTGTTGTAGTGGTTGTTTTCCGCCTTTGGGCGTGGATTTGCTCCCGTTGGGGATGCTTTACTTATATCTTTGTATGTACCCATTTTTTGGGCTAGTTTTTACAAAGGAGGTGTTGCCAAAATTTTTAAGAAAATAAATTGGGACTTTAAAGAATTTGTACTTGAGATTTTCAAAAGTTTTAGCAATGTTCTTATCATGTACTACTTTTGATGGTTTAGATTGCTGGGTTTTCGGTTTATTTGAATTGTGTTACGCTTGTAGACGTTATGTGGTTTGAGTGCCGTCATGCGCCAATTTCGGGTCATGACATATCCACCTGTAATATACAATCATGTACTATATAATAATGGCCTTTAGGGCATACATATTCAACAACATTTACAGAGGTGTGTTTAACAACCGGAGAAATACATCAGTGAAGTCAACTCCCCGCACCTGCGAATAGCCTTTAGCTACCAACCACTCTTTGTGTCTCATATCAACACGCCCTTTGGTCATCTTCTTTCTTCTTGAAAACCCACTTGCAGCAAACTATCTTCTTTCCTCTTTCGGGCTTCACGAGCTTCCAAGTTTGGTTCTTCTGAAGAGAGCCAATCTCTTCATTCATAACGACTAGCCAATGAGCTGCTTCATCGGATGAGATGAGTTCTTTATAACTTGTCGGCTCGCTACTATCAGCTGTTTCTACAACAGACATCGCATAAGCCACTAGGTCATCATAGACATATCTCTGTGGCGGTCTAATGTCCCTTCTCTGTTAGTCACGAGCGAGCAAATACTCCTCATCATCGGACTGCTCATCTTGAGCTTTTTCAGACGATGGTGAATGAGAGATCTCCTGCAAACCCGAGATATCACCGACCTCAATCTCAACTCTTGGCTTATTCTTCTTAGAATCATCTTCAACTAAAGATTCCTTATTGTTCGGTTTCAACATAGCTGATTCATCAAAAGTCACATCTCAGCTAATTATAAATTTAGACGACTTTGGATCCGAACACCATAATCTATAACCTTTAACGCAGGTAGTATAACCAAGAAATATACATTTCTTCGCTCGAGAATCCAATTTACCTTCATGGAAATGTGCATAAGCAGGGAAACTAAACACCTTAAGTGTTGAATAATTAGCGTGTTTTCCCGACTATACCTACTCCGGTATCTCACAACCTAGCGACGCATAAGGTGATCGATTTAGAATATAACATGCCGTATTTACCGCTTCCAGCCAAAACTCTTTTCCGAGCCCTGTGTTGGATAACATGCACAACGCTTTCTCCAAAAGTGTTTGGTTCATTCGCTCCACAACTCCATTCTGCTGTGGTGTATGGACAACAGTATGATGCCGAACTATTTCTTCGTTTTTGCAGAAATTGTTGAAATCTCCACCGCAAAACATTAACCCATTGTCCGTTCTCAGTATCTTGATCTGCTTTCCTGTCTGCTTCTCAAGCAACGTCTTCCATTACTTGAATATAGTAAACACATCACTTTTCTGTTTCAAGAAGTAGATCCAAATCTTCCTCGAAAAATCATCAATGAAGGTAGATACTTGGCACCGCTTCCTTTAAAAGCAACAGGAGAGGGTCCCTATAAATCCGGATGGATATAATCAAGAGTATAGTTTTTGTTGTGCACCGCCGAATTGAAGAAAAACTCATTTTTTTCTTTTTAAAGACGCATTGTTCACAAAACTCCAGCTTCGTCATACTCTTATCACCAAGTAGACACTACTTCGACAACTCGGCCATACCTCTCTTACTCATATGCTCGGGCCCTATATGCCACAATCTGGTAATTTCCGAATCCGTTATAGATTTGGATGATGAAATCGCCGCCAATTCAGAAATCGTCGAACCCTGCAATGAATACAAGGACCCCCTTTTCAAGCCCTTCATCACAACTAGAGCACTTTTGATTACCTTAAAAAATTCACCTTTAGCGAAAAACTTGTAACCTATATCGTTGTCATGACCCAGAAAAGGCACGTGACTGACACTTGAATCAGATGAAGTCTATACAACCACACCTAATACAAGTAAGCCAAAAAGCCCAGAAATCTAAACCTTTTAGTGGAAAATAGTGGAGATGCAGTTTTGAAATAAGATTTAATAAAATCAGGTTCTTTCTTTAAATACATAAGTAATATAATATGAAAACAATGTTTTGTAGCTAATTGAAAACATTTTTTGTCATTGAAAATTTTGGTAGCACCTCCTTTGTATATTTTAACCTCAAAAACGGTACAGGAAATGATATATATATATATGTATGTATGTATATATATATATGTATGTATGTATGTATGTATATATATATGTATGTATGTATGTATGTATATATATATGTATGTATGTATGTATATATATATGTATGTATGTATGTATATATATATATATGTATGTATGTATATATATGTATATATATATATATATATATATATATATATATATATATATATATATATATATATATATATATATATATAGACATCCCCAAATGGGAGCTAGATCTTCGCTAAATGGCGGAAACAACCACGCAAGATAATATATAAGTATACAACGCCGAAGGCGAGGATCAAAACTCAGAAAGAAAACAAGAAAACAGAACATCATTAAGAAAAACCAGAAATGACAATAAATACATAAGCGCGACTCTAAGGCCGAAAGAATATACAACCGTGGTTATCTAAGCCTACTAAAATTACAAATCTGGTTGATGGAGCTTACTAGATACAACTGAAATAAATATACAATATATACTGGTGGTCACGAAGCAAATGTATCCCCTCTATCCAGCAATTACCCGAAAGAAAGTGAAGTGCGAGCAAGCCGCTACAGAACCTATACGGCTGAACCTGTAAGAAACTATGGCACAATGGGGATGAGTTACCAACTCATGAGTAGAAGACATCACCGGGTAGAAACCGAATGTATGACGATCTCCTAGGTCATACAGTAACATACTCAAATATAACACTAAAACATCTAGTAGTGGCAAGGGTAATAATCTAAGCATAAGTGTAATACCAAGTACTCGTGTCAGTGCCTCAAGTAGCAACATATCATATATATGATATACGAATGCATCAAGAATGAAATCAGAATATATCTGTATGAGAAAGCTGTGTTCTTATCTTAGTAAGATTTTAGTGTAAAAACTGGGGTATCATCAATAAAATCAACAGAAATCCGTGTCAAATATCGACACAAAATCCTCAATATCCCGGGCTCCGTTAGTCCGGATCGGCCCATATCATCAAATCTCATGACTACGGTCGGTATCCTCCGGGCCAAATATCACCGGTAGGTAGTCTGCTTCTGCTAGGCTCATCGTCTACAACTCGAGCTTCTTGCCCCAGGGTACCTTACCGGGTCCACCATGTACCTGAAACGGTTCATACTACTCATCGAATTAGGTCTCGAAAACCAACTCAATCAGGAAAACTTATGGTGGATGCCATATAAATCATATCATGAGAAAACCATAACTTGCATTTTTAAATTGATAATAAGTTTATAAAATCCTTGCGGTTTCCCCACAAATCCAGAAATCTTATGGAAAATCCGAAATCTCAAAAATCATGAGTCAATAAGCAGTGAATATGGCATAAAGCCCCCACAATATTGCATAACAGAATGAATATATAAATGCATGGGGTATCTAAGTAAGGAATGCAATATCTAAACTAGCATATGAGAGCAAGTATACTAATAAAATGTTGAAACTACCAGCTAGCAGGTTATACCAATGAAGTAACGTTTTCTAAAGTGTATGTGACATGGAAATTACCAATGATGATGTGTGCGAGCTGGCAAGCAAGTGTACGTGGAACATACGCATCATCGTTAATGATGCTGGTGTCCTAACAGACGGGATTCATAATAGCTAAAGAAACACATGTAATAAATATGCAATGCAATGAGAACAACATAAATATAACAGAAAAGCAAATAGTAAACGTAACATTATAAAATAGACATATCAGTGTACGAGTCATACGGTTTTAGTGTTTTAAAATAGCACGAATCGAGATTTTTAGAAAAGTAGGGGCTACGGTATTTTTGAGAAAAGATATGTTTTTTGAAAAATCCGTAGCATCCCTCGGGTTGTCTTTTGAAAATACTCACGATTCGCTAGTTTTGAAAATAAGTATGACTCAAGCCAGGTCTAGTATCTACCTAAACAACTAAGAGACTAACTAAGAAACTAGTCGGAAGGATAAGAAAATCTAAATATATATTTCTAGTCGATATACCTAGTAGTCGTCTATCCAGCCTCATAGTGTCACGTACTGTATAATACATAGTACGGCATTCTCGTGTCAAGTGTGCGGATAAATCATCATATGAACCTCGTACGGTAATATCCACCGTACGGTATCCTCAAAATCGAGGGTATGGGTCAAATATCATACAAATCATCAATCGTATGGTATCAATCGTCGTACAATATCAATATCATAATCAGTAGTATGGATCTAAGGTCTCGTATAATCTATTATTTTATCAAATCATATATTACATGTTTGAATACATATCGTCCAACGATCCATTATAATATCATATCATGACTCAATTACATATCAAATCTCATGTTATCATGCCCGATCATATCGACTCTTCTCCACATATCACATGCTATCTTCATCACCCGTGTATATGCGCGCACACACACACACACTCGCATACCTACACACACACACACACACAGAGAGACATATACACATAAAATCAAGTGTGTGTGTGTGTATGCGTGTGTGTGAGACTACATATAACCTGCGATTCGCCACCAAGGTAATCATCCTATGGATAGGTCTCCTTAGATCAACCTAATCCAACCTAAGGTTTTCTAAATACCATCTTTACTAAGTATCTAAATATCGCATCCAAATTTATAGATATAGTAATACCCTATTCTATGGTTGCAGGGGTGTTGTACGCCATCCACCCGACTTCCCTCATAGATATACATCTACTCATCTTGATCCTCGCTTGCCGAAGTCGATGATGCCACGCTCTCCCTTGTTGTTCTGAAGTCCACACGGGGTGCCTACAGTTCCAACATGTTGTATCGTAAACACGGACCGAATGCGAAAACATAAACGGCACACGAAGCATACATATGTTAGAACCTATGGTCTACGCATGCAAGAATAGCCAAACCACTCTCGATGTTGATGTACAAACATCAATCGACCGAGATAAAACACAATATTAAAACTCAAGTTATTAAAAACCATAAAACCGAAAACAACAATTTAGGAAAATAGCTCCAGATTTTGCCTTCGGTAAATTGGGACTAAACAAACAATACAGAGGATGGATTATCAAGTAAGTGAACTACTGCCAAAACCCCTACACCAATGGCCACAACTGGCCCAGCGAGATTCCCAATATACCCGATGTCACCGGCCCCTCTGAGGAATTTTGGGTTTGTCTTCTCGTGGTGGTCTCCTATTGGTCTAACTAGGTTAATGTACTTGTTTGATTTTTCTACAAACACCTCAGGTTGCTCCAGATTCCTTATAGTCCCCAAAATATCCACAAAACCGACATTTGAAATATTTATAACTCAAGTCTTGGGTTTTACTCTCTGTTTTGGTCCATGAAACTTACACTACAAAGGTTTATGGTCACTAATTACTCTAAAATACACCATCAGAATATCAAAATCACTTAACCCTTAACTTGGAAATTTCTAACATCGCTAAACTATATTTAATTCACTCTAAACTACAAAAAGATATGAGGAATACAAGATTCTAAACTAAAGGTGTAGATTTTTACCTCATTTGGCAACTCAAGAATTTTCTTGAGTTGCTTAAACTCTTCAAAGTCTAATCTTGAAGCCTCTATAGGGTTGGTTGTCACGACCCGAAAGAGCACGTGACTGGCACTTGAACCATATAAAGCCTATAGGACTCCCTCTGATCCAAGTAAGCCAAAAGCCCAGAAATCTAAAACCATTTTGAAGAATAAGTAAAGAAAACTGGTTTAAAGAAGTGAAGAAAAACATGTTTGAAATCAAGGTTTTTAAATAACTAAGTCGAATGTGCATTTGAAAACAGTACCGTCTTTTCTAAAAATTTCGGCAGAGTTTCTTTTGTAAAACGGGCCCCGAATGGGGTACAACATGGATATAATATAAATGAAATGATAAAGGCATCCCCAAGCGGGAGCTAGCTCTTCGTCAATCGACGGTCACAACCACACAAAGATATAATAATATACAACGCCAAGTGGCGAGGATCAAATCCAAAAGAAAGCTCAAAAGCAACAAGAAAACCGCAATACCACTAAGCGCGACTCTAAGGTCGAAATAATACAACACTGTCCCTGAGTCTGAAAGAATATACAAGTTTTGGTTGATGGACAATTTCTAGATACAATGAATAAATAAGTACAAAATGGGATTCTTGATGCAAAGGAATCCACCTACCAATAGCAAATCACCCGCAAGAAGGTAGTGTGCCAGAAATGCCGCAATAGTACCTGTACGGCAAAACCTGCAAGAACTGTGGCACAACGGGGGTGAGTTGCCAACTCGTGAATAGAAACATCTACAGGGATAAATCGAATGCAATACATAATCCTAAGTCAACGATCAGTAAAATATCCACAAGAGTACATCTGAGTGTAATAAGGTGGCAAGGTAACATCTAATCATGTATGTAATGCCAGGTACTCAGGTAATAACATGTCATCAGTGTAAGGTATGTCTGCATGAAGTATCAATGAAGAAATATCAATAATATCAATACACATATATTAGCGTCCCATACCACTAATATTGGTGTAAGATAAGTGTAAATCCAGTCTGTATATAAACCATGTCTGTATATATGTGGAACCCGTCCACCTGTCACCCACTGACAGTAAGCATCATGTATGCAATGTGAGGATATAAATAAAATCATGGAAAACTCATCATGAAACCCGTGCCAAGCATCGACACGTAAATCCTCATCCGTATGGGGCTCCGTCTGCGGATATCGGCCCTCGACCCCGGCAGTATGAGTCAACCCATGTCCATCTCTGGGCTCCGTCTGCGGATATCGGCCCGTCGGCCCCAGCAGTATGCCCATCTCTCGGCTCCAGGCGGTACCCCCCGGATATCCGCCGAGCTCAGGTAAAATCACCGGTAGGTACTCGCCCGCCTCCAGGCTCAATCGGCATAACCCATCGATCATCTCGCCGAGGGGAACCATACCGGGCCCACCACGAACCCGCAAACGGTACATCACCTCCTCGAATCGGGTTTCAAGCACACGTCTCAGCACCGAGAAAACGCGTGGTGGACGCACCGAAATATCATATCACGAGGTACCGGGTTTTCATAAAAGTGCCTCTTTTCATAAATAACCCCACGGTCCTCAAAACCAGAAATCACATGAAAATCCAACATCAGGAAGTAAATCCAATGCGATGTGCTATACAATCAATCCATGATGTATGCGACATGTAAAGAGAGTAATCATATCGGAAATCATGCAACATGGAATAGGAATGCGCATATGTCGAAGGAAGCATCATATCACGAATGTAATAGTACTACTGTGTAGTGACATGGCAATTATCGATGATGAAGTGTGTGAGCCGGCAAATAGTGTACGTGAAACATACGCATCATCGATAATGGTGCTGGTGTCCTAACAGCATGATAATAATATGGTAATGAACATATGCCAGCAATGCGAAAGCATGAATATGCGGAAATCTAGGAATCAACAGCACAGTAAAGTATCTACTATGCAAACTACATCTAAGTATCCTGTGAATCAGGAGGGGTAGGTGTGGAAACCACCTAAAACTGAGTCTAAGTATATATGTGTATATATAGTCGGTGATCCCGCCTCAATGTCATATCGTAAGATATCCTCTAGCTGTGAGTGCGGATCTATCATCAATATCGGCTCGTACGGTAACTCATCGTACGGCATTCCTAAAAGCTGGGTACAGGTCAATATCTCACTGTCTCATCACATAACAAATATCACCATCATCAGATCATAAGGTCTGGATGTACTACTCTATCTCTAGTACAAACGGTAACATCGGTAAAGTATGCATGCGGGGGTAAACACACATCCCAAGCCCGCAAGAATCACAAGTCATATCCCACATATGAATCGTATCAAATCACCGATCCCAGGGCACCAAGCCCACAATATCGACTCATCTCCAAAGTCGTCACATATCATCAATCACAGTGTAAGTACATGTGAAAAGCAAGGGTATGTGTATAGGTGTAATTCTATCCTAGGGTTCGCGACTATGACTACACTAGTCACTGCTAACCCTAAACTATCCATAATACACCTATCATCACAATAAACTGCATAATAATCTATCTACGGACTGCGGGGGTGCTATACGCCATCCACCCGACTTTCCCCCGTAGATATAATCTACTTACCTGAATCCTGTGTTTCGGTGTCGATGCCTCCGTCATCTTCCGCATCGCCTCGGATCGTCGCGGTGTACCTATACACATCACACGTATCGCATCGCATCAAAACCAATTCAATACTTAAAACGACACACTAATTCCAATACGATACGCTAAAACCGATACGACACGCCAAAAGGCTTATAGGTTAGAACCTACGGTTAGCCTTCGCAAAACAACTCCAAATCACTCGATATAGACGTACAAACGTCACACAATCGAGATAACACAATAATACCAAAATCTGGAATTCAAAATACGAAAAACCAAATCCAAATTCAAAGCTGCAACTTGAGAAAATGATCCCAGATTTCATCTCAGGTCAAACTAGATCAAATCAACAACTCCAGGGTGCTATGCAGGGTAAATATGAGGTACTGAAGCAAAATGG
Source organism: Agapanthus africanus (assembly GCA_030015575.1). NCBI lineage: Eukaryota > Viridiplantae > Streptophyta > Magnoliopsida > Asparagales > Amaryllidaceae > Agapanthus > Agapanthus africanus. The sequence continues at coordinate 133,246,102 of JASDDO010000008.1, forward strand.
GGGAAATCCATCACAGTGGGGCCGGCCACATACCCTGTTTGGCCGGCCTGGCCGGCCCACCTGAGGAATTGGGGGGTCGTGTTCCTGGGGTGGTCTCCTGGGGTCTCACATGGGTCCCTGGTATTGCTACTTTTATCTAGAAATGTCCCGGTATACTCCAGATTTTCCTGCACACACAAACCGACATAAAGTCCTGAAATTCCGTATTCTTGGTTTCCAATGGGATTGGGCTGGGTTCCTAGCTCTAGGGTGCTCATACAATCTCCACTGAACTCAAATTAACCATCACAACTCACAAATCCTTCAAACCCTAACTAGTTTTCACCAAGTCCACAAATTCACCCGATTTCAATTCTAAACTTGCATAGGGGTATATGAAATGCTAAAACTAAGATAATGGTTCAGAAATTACCTCAATTGGCAACTCAAGAACTTTCTTGAGTTGCCCCAAGTGGTCACAATCCAAGCTTTCTAGGTCCATCTTGTAGATCTCGGGCTCGCGCATCTTTTTTGTGAAACCGACATGGGATTTTGGTGAAGTTTTTGAGATGCTTTTGGGCTTGAAGAGGGGAGGGAGATGAGGAAGAGCAGCAGCAGCAAGAGGAGTGGGAGAGGGGGAGAATGATGAAGAATGAAGGGGTATGGCCAAGGGTACAAGGTCAAAGGTCCACCTCTCTCTCTCCCTCACCTACCCTCATCATTACCTTTTTCTCTTTTCTTTTCTTTTTCCCTTTTCTATTAATCCAAACCTTCTCATAAGAATAGTAACCCCAAAAGAAATCCATGGCTAGAAAATACACAAGTGTAGGAAAAATGTGATATGTGCAAGTTTTGCACAAAATTACCGAAAAACCCGATTAGCGATTTTAATCGCGATTAGCACCAAATTAGTGTCAAAATGATCACAACAACTTAAAAATGTCATAATTCACTAATTTATCCTATTTTAGAATTTTCCATAATTTTCCGTAATTTTCCTCCATTTATTTACATTTAAAAATAGATTTAATATTAAAATAATCAATAAAATAATATTAAATTATAAAAATTCCCAAAATTAATATTTTATATTTTTGAAGATGTTATAATCTACCCCCCTTAAAGAAATTCGGTCCCCGAATTTAAATTTAAACCCCCACTACTAAAACAATCTCAGTAATAAACCAAAGTCGTCGGGGCTCCGAAATCATCAACACTAAGAACGTCACAACGCAATGCATGCGCCAGGGTACTGAGCAGATAACTCAAAAACAAAACTCCGTCAAGCATCCCGCAATCATCGGAGTCGATGTAAAAACACAATGTCAAATCCAATACAAAACCGATATGATATGGATCGAAACTACACATGTAGACATCCAATCTATACACGTAAAAAGCTGATGTAAAACATGCAAAAGTATATCCAGGTATCGTCTACTGACTAGTCCTGCTCAGCATGAAAGCAAAAACCCAACATCATAAAAGGTACTGCTCCAAAGGGAATAAATCTCAAAAATGTACATAACACAATCCTGTGCGTCTGGTGCGCACGGAAATCAAAAATCCAATACGTGCTGAACAGGTGCACAAAACAACATCTAGGTGCAACGGTGTGCACGAAACCTCTGTCATGGGCAACGTATGTGCCTGACAGCCAAGGTCCGGTGCATCTAACATGCACGAAGAAATCTCGATTTAGTGCATCGGGTGCGCACCAAAATCGTATCAAAAAGACATGCGCCCAACACGCGCGAAAATCCAAATCTGTGCATCCATCGTGCACGAATGAAAATCTATACCCTGCGCACTCAATATGCACGGAATCACGAAATCCAATAACAAACATCGAATAGGTGTAAAGCATATCACCAGCACGGAGTGCAAAACCAACCATCAAAATCCGGGTCAAAATCAACGATAAAATGCGTCTCAAACCAAAATCAGGTGTACCTCAAAGGAAAATCTCACAATCGTGTGCATCAGCGTACACGAATCAAAGCATAACACTAAAATGCATGAAAACTCTACGCGAAATATATAAATATCCAGTGGGTGCATGAAACCAATATCATGAAACTCAGTCACCAAAACTAACTCATGCAAACAGAACACCCAAAATACCGAAATCCAAAATGACGGATACATGATAATCGAATCACAAAATCACAAATCATAAATACCGTCTTCGGTAGTTCCTTCTTCAAGGTCGAGAAGGAGTCGGTGCAATCCACAGCTAGCAGCGCAGGATATCTACATGCCTCTAGCTCACGGTCTGGCGTCCTCTGTCTCTGGATTCTTATCTTCTCTGCGGATTACCTATCACGCGGTCAACCGGCTCATCGGCCCTGTCAGATGTGCTAACGGGGACGATTCCGTTCTGGCACTTCCCTGGTCATCTCTCGGTCAAACCTCACGACCACTCGTAAGGCAGCATATCACCGGCGTCGGCCTCTGGCTCTCTGAAAGTACGTCACACATCTGATCCTGGGTGCAAACATCATTGCAGCAATGTCCTGGAAGGAATCCTGCTCAAGGTCTCTTCCAATCATGCCTATGCCGATCTGTATAGAGGCTAGCTCTCCTGCATAACCTCTTCTCGCTCAAAAGACACCTGTGTCCTCAAAACGCTATTTCCTCAGAAACTGGTCACATCCCAACATCTCTGTAAGCAATTCAGGTCTCTAATCTCGACGGAAAGCAATGACAGCTCGTCAGTGTCTCACACGAACCTCTTGTTCCAACTGTCTCTATCGTCGTCCATTATGGCGTCATGCCAAGCTACCATGCACTGCACTGTTCTCGGCCACGATCAATCTGGAGTCTCTCACACGGACTCGAATCACGTATTCTGTAGCTTCATCATTCTGTAGCAAATGTCAGGCCGAACTGGTCCTCGGGAACACGTCCCAACTATCGGAGGAATACTCATCACTCGTCCATCCTTGATCAATTTGCAACGCATCTGGGTAGGTTCCTTTACCCGAACCTGGCCAACTACCTCGTCGACAATGCCGAGCTCTGGTCTGCTGGGTGTGCACAAAATGACCACTCTGGTCTAGGTCTTCTCGTATCGTACTCCAGAAAAGTCTTGTCGAGGTTCCTTCTCAAATCTCAATCCTGCCGAAATGCCCGGAAGTCATCATCCAATGCTGAAACTCAAGCTCATTCCGGAACGGCTGCATACTCATCGCGCTTCCTTCTGGAAGATATATCCATAAACCACGCCTCGGGGTGCGTACCACATCTCTAATGTCAGCGGAGTGGGACGTCATCTCGTCGAAATCTCGTACGGACTCTTTTCTTCACTCTGCTCAAATGTCGACTGATTCGGACTCGTCTCATCGTGGCTACACGAACTGCGCTCCGACGGCTATCCTCGCATCTGGAGTCTCCCAAGCAGTGTCCCATCACGATATCCGAAAGATGTCGAACCATCCGATCGACTCGTCAGATCCTCATAATCCCCCAAGAGCTCACATCTCGGGTACAGTTTAATAGTATCGAGTACATGCCACAGCGTCGGTGGTCCAGCCGTAGAAGGGCAAACCCAAGCCTCACTAATGGCGCCGCGGAACCGCCGTAAACCCTAAGGTTCAAAGGCTGTCACACGGTCATTAAGTCGAGTTAGGGTTTCATTCTTCTAGAGGGTCCATAGAATCACCTGCATGTCTTTCCGTATACTTTAAACTTGGAAAATGGCTCCTGACATTCGATCGTCTCAATCGACTCTCAACGAACCTGCGTGAAGTCGTCTCTATCTGGAATCAATCAATCTGATGTCCACGCATCGGGGTAAGCGAACTCACCACACGTCCTAGTCATTCATCCTCGGTGACTAGCGACTCGCTATCATCTCTCTAAGTACATGCTCATGCTGCAGTAGCTCCAATCATCTGGGCGATATCTCGTCATTTACAGCAGCAACTGGCTCATATGCCTGTACGCCGAACAACGCCTCAATCCTCCAGGAAAGGCAATACGTAAGCGGTCATCTCTGAGTCGGTCTGCTCTAGATCTGAGTAAGACTCTCCACACTGGAAATCTTCAACTCAACTGGGCCCGCTCTGGCGCAAAATCGGACGAATCACCTTCGTCTCTCAAGTCTGGTAGACTAGCTATCATCTGTCGCATATCTGCCTGAAAGCTCCGGCAATCTCAGCTCGTAAGCTCCGAAAGCGACATCCTGTCAATCTCAGCAACAGCTGGTCCATCTGTCTGCACGGTAGGCGACATCACAATCCCTGAAGTATACTGTACATCAACAATCCTCTCTCAACTGGAAGCTCTAACAAAGGCACGATCATCCGGTGCAAACCAAGCACTCGCCTCTACTAGAGGTCACAATCACCAACACTAACTCGAGACGTTCCCATGTCACCAGAAAGCACAAAGGTCGGCCCTCGTACCAAACGAGCTCACACCGGCCGTAACCCTAGCAGCAGCCCAAACTGCGCTCAAACACGGTGACAGGAATCTCAATCGAGTATCAAAGAGAGCACATAAAAGGCAAGAAAGGAAACAACAGATCCAAAGGGGATACATGATCATAGGAAAGAACAGCATCAATGAAGGTATGATCATGAAACTAATAAAATCGGGGATCTCAAATGGATGTATAATCCTGGATAGAAGGAGAATCACTGATCTCTAAACAAATGTCCATCCTAAGGTTCCTTAAGCGGAGTGGCGTGTCGTAAGTATGCCGCGGAACATACCAACGGTACGTCACTCTACTTTAGTCACCTAATCCATCAACCAAGGGTCATCCTAAAACGACGAAAGTTCGGGTTTACACCCCCTCAACCAAGTCTAAGTTCCGTATGTAAGCAACTCCCTAGGCTCCACATAGTCAAACTTAGACTCGAACCAAGGTCAACCTAGCGCTCTGATACCAACTTTGTCACGACCCGAAAGAGCACGTGACTGGCACTTGAACCATATGAAGCCTATAGGACTCCCTCTGATCCAAGTAAGCCTAAAGCCCAGAAATCTAAAACCATTTTGAAGAATAAGTAAAGAAAACTGGTTTAAAGAAGTGAAGAAAAACATGTTTGAAATCAAGGTTTTTAAATAACTAAGCCGAATGTGCATTTGAAAACAGTACCGTCTTTTCTAAAAATTTCGGCAGAGTTTCTGTTGTAAAACGGGCCCCGAATGGGGTACAACATGGATATAATATAAATGAAATGATAAAGACATCCCCAAGCGGAAGCTAGCTCTTCGTCAATCGACGGTCACAACCACACAAAGATATAATAATATACAACGCCAAGTGGCGAGGATCAAATCCAAAAGAAAGCTCAAAAGCAACAAGAAAACCGCAATACCACTAAGCGCGACTCTAAGGTCGAAATAATACAACACTGTTCCTGAGTCTGAAAGAATATACAAGTTTTGGTTGATGGACAATTTCTAGATACAATGAATAAATAAGTACAAAATGGGATTCTTGATGCAAAGGAATCCACATACCAATAGCAAATCACCCGCAAGAAGGTAGTGTGCCAGAAATGCCGCAATAGTACCTGTACGGCAAAACCTGCAAGAACTGTGGCACAACGGGGGTGAGTTGCCAACTCGTGAATAGAAACATCTACAGGGATAAATCGAATGCAAGACATAATCCTAAGTCAACGATCAGTAAAATATCCACAAGAGTACATCTGAGTGTAATAAGGTGGCAAGGTAACATCTAATCATGTATGTAATGCCAGGTACTCAGGTAATAACATGTCATCAGTGTAAGGTATGTCTGCATGAAGTATCAATGAAGAAATATCAATAATATCAATACACATATATTAGCGTCCCATACCACTAATATTGGTGTAAGATAAGTGTAAATCCAGTCTGTATATAAACCATGTCTGTATATATGTGGAACCCGTCCACCTGTCACCCACTGACAGTAAGCATCATGTATGCAATGTAAGGATATAAATAAAATCATGGAAAACTCATCATGAAACCCGTGCCAAGCATCGACACGTAAATCCTCATCCGTATGGGGCTCCGTCTGCGGATATCGGCCCTCGGCCCCGGCAGTATGAGTCAACCCATGTCCATCTCTGGGCTCCGTCTGTGGATATCGGCCCGTCGGCCCCAGCAGTATGCCCATCTCTCGGCTCCAGGCGGTACCCCCCGGATATCCGCCGAGCTCAGGTAAAATCACCGGTAGGTACTCGCCCGCCTCCAGGCTCAATCGGCATAACCCATCGATCATCTCGCCGAGGGGAACCATACCGGGCCCACCACGAACCCGCAAACGGTACATCACCTCCTCGAATCGGGTTTCAAGCACACGTCTCAGCACCGAGAAAACGCGTGGTGGACGCACCGAAATATCATATCACGAGGTACCGGGTTTTCATAAAAGTGCCTCTTTTCATAAATAACCCCACGGTCCTCAAAACCAGAAATCACATGAAAATCCAACATCAGGAAGTAAATCCAATGCGATGTGCTATACAATCAATCCATGATGTATGCGACATGTAAAGAGAGTAATCATATCGGAAATCATGCAACATGGAATAGGAATGCGCATATGTCGAAGGAAGCATCATATCACGAATGTAATAGTACTACTGTGTAGTGACATTGCAATTATCGATGATGAAGTGTGTGAGCCGGCAAATAGTGTACGTGAAACATACGCATCATCGATAATGGTGCTGGTGTCCTAACAGCATGATAATAATATGGTAATGAACATATGCCAGCAATGCGAAAGCATGAATATGCGGAAATCTAGGAATCAACAGCACAGTAAAGTATCTACTATGCAAACTACATCTAAGTATCCTGTGAATCAGGAGGGGTAGGTGTGGAAACCACCTAAAACTGAGTCTAAGTATATATGTATATATATAGTCGGTGATCCTGCCTCAATGTCATATCGTAAGATATCCTCTAGCTGTGAGTGCGGATCTATCATCAATATCGGCTCGTACAGTAACTCATCGTACGGCATTCCCAAAAGCTGGGTACAGGTCAATATCTCACTGTCTCATCACATAACAAATATCACCATCATCAGATCATAAGGTCTGGATGTACTACTCTATCTCTAGTACAAACGGTAACATCGGTAAAGTATGCATGCGGGGGTAAACACACATCCCAAGCCCGCAAGAATCACAAGTCATATCCCACATATGAATCGTATCAAATCACCGATCCCAGGGCACCAAGCCCACAATATCGACTCATCTCCAAAGTCGTCACATATCATCAATCACAGTGTAAGTACATGTGAAAAGCAAGGGTATGTGTATAGGTGTAATTCTATCCTAGGGTTCGCGACTATGACTACACTAGTCACTGCTAACCCTAAACTATCCATAATACACCTATCATCACAATAAACTGCATAATAATCTATCTACGGACTGCGGGGGTGCTATACGCCATCCACCCGACTTTCCCCCGTAGATATAATCTACTCACCTGAATCCTGTGTTTCGGTGTCGATGCCTCCGTCATCTTCCGCATCGCCTCGGATCGTCGCGGTGTACCTATACACATCACACGTATCGCATCGCATCAAAACCAATTCAATACTTAAAACGACACACTAATTCCAATATGATACGCTAAAACCGATACGACACGCTAAAAGGCTTATAGGTTAGAACCTACGGTTAGCCTTCGCAAAACAACTCCAAATCACTCGATATAGACGTACAAACGTCACACAATCGAGATAACACAATAATACCAAAATCTGGAATTCAAAATACGAAAAACCAAATCCAAATTCAAAGCTGCAACTTGAGAAAATGATCCCAGATTTCATCTCAGGTCAAACTAGATCAAATCAACAACTCCAGGGTGCTATGCAGGGTAAATATGAGGTATTGAAGCAAAATGGGGGAAATCCATCACAGTGGGGCCGGCCACATACCCTGTTTGGCCGGCCTGGCCGGCCCACCTGAGGAATTGGGGGGTCGTGTTCCTGGGGTGGTCTCCTGGGGTCTCACATGGGTCCCTGGTATTGCTACTTTTATCTAGAAATGTCCCGGTATACTCCAGATTTTCCTGCACACACAAACCGACATAAAGTCCCGAAATTCCGTATTCTTGGTTTCCAATGGGATTGGGCTGGGTTCCTAGCTCTAGGGTGCTCATACAATCTCCACTGAACTCAAATTAACCATCACAACTCACAAATCCTTCAAACCCTAACTAGTTTTCACCAAGTCCACAAATTCACCCGATTTCAATTCTAAACTTGCATAGGGGTATATGAAATGCTAAAACTAAGATAATGGTTCAGAAATTACCTCAATTGGCAACTCAAGAACTTTCTTGAGTTGCCCCAAGTGGTCACAATCCAAGCTTTCTAGGTCCATCTTGTAGATCTCGGGCTCGCGCATCTTTTTTGTGAAACCGACATGGGATTTTGGTGAAGTTTTTGAGATGCTTTTGGGCTTGAAGAGGGGAGGGAGATGAGGAAGAGCAGCAGCAGCAAGAGGAGTGGGAGAGGGGGAGAATGATGAAGAATGAAGGGGTATGGCCAAGGGTACAAGGTCAAAGGTCCACCTCTCTCTCTCTCTCACCTACCCTCATCATTACCTTTTTCTCTTTTCTTTTCTTTTTCCCTTTTCTATTAATCCAAACCTTCTCATAAGAATAGTAACCCCAAAAGAAATCCATGGCTAGAAAATACACAAGTGTAGGAAAAATATGATATGTGCAAGTTTTGCACAAAATTACCGAAAAACCCGATTAGCGATTTTAATCGCGATTAGCACCAAATTAGTGTCAAAATGATCACAACAACTTAAAAATTTCATAATTCACTAATTTATCCTATTTTAGAATTTTCCATAATTTTCCGTAATTTTCCTCCATTTATTTGCATTTAAAAATAGATTTAATATTAAAATAATCAATAAAATAATATTAAATTATAAAAATTCCCAAAATTAATATTTTATATTTTTGAAGATGTTACATTGGTAGTGTGGTTAGGATCATTTTTAGTGAAGGAAGCATATGGTTTTATTTGAGTTTTGGGGTTGAAATATAGTGGTAGAGGAAGTGGAGAATGGGGAGATGAAGAAGAAGAAAGAGAATGGGAGGTGAAGAATGAAGAAATGAATTTGAAAGAAAAGGAATAAGAAGTCTTGAACTCTCTCTCTCTCCTCACATTAGCTATGATACTTGCCCCATCACCCTCTCTCACCTATTTTCTTTTCTCTATTCATTTTCATTTTTTTTCAAAACAAAAACAAAAACTAAGTTAAAAAGGAAATGTAACATGGTTTTCAAAACAAAAATTAAAAAATGTAACAAGTGTTATGCAACATATCATGTTGCATGTCATGCACATATCATACTTAATGAATAATTAGTAAACACTAATCGAGTTTAGTAAATAACCCATTTACAAATAATTGTACGATAATTCATAAAATTGCCCATGTCACATAAATACCTTTAAATCAATAATTCTTATTAATTTTCCAAATATTTTCCAAATTATCGGTATATAATTATACCCATTTATTACAACTAATACTCTTACTTAATAATATTCATAAAAATTATTATTTAATTATTTAAATTCTCAAAAATAATATTTTATTTTCTGAAATGTTACAATCTTTCCCCTTAAATAAATTCAGTCCTCGAATTTAAATCTTCCCCCCTTAAATAAATTCGGTCCCCGAATTTAAATTTAATCTCCCCAAATATTTAAAATATTTCAGTTAATTACTCAAATTAACGGGGCTCCGAGTATCATGAATACATAAAACATATTCTAGCGCAATACATGCGCAATGAGATCGAGTGTAAAACTCAAAATCAAAACCGTCAAGCATCATGCAATCATTGGAGTTATGGTGAAAATACAGTATCAAAATCCAATACGAAAACCAATATGATATACTCAAACCATAACATATATATAGTACGCATCGTGGTGAAATCTTTAAGACAACTGAATTCAAGTGTATGCAAAAATCCCTTTTCAAATTGACGTGCGATGCGCATATCACGGTATAAGTAGCGGATGTTCATTTATAAGAAATAGCTACATAAATATATCCTTAGTTTAACATAAACGTCCCGCCTTTTAAAAATAATTTAGAAGGGTTTCCTTTGTAAAATATTTCGTGTCATCTCGGACACGTAGGAAAATATTGAGACTATACCTCCTTTTTGGAAATCTCTTCGGCAGTTATCGATACATGTAAAAATACTTAGGTACTGTTCTCAGAACAACCCCGCTGGTTTACTAAACCAAATAGCATATAATTCATGAGAACATGATGCTCGAAAGAAATCCAACTCAAATAGCATATACAAAAGTGTCACGTGCGTCCGGTGCGCACGGAAATCGAAACCAAATACAGGTGCCACGAATGTGCACAGAAATAAAACTGAATACAATGGGTGCACACCAAAAACATCTGTCAAGTGCAACGGGTGTGCACGACAACAATATCAGGTGTATCTGATATGCATGAAAAATCTCGATATAGTGCATCTGGTGTGCACAAAATCGCATCAAGTGCGCCATGTGTGCGCAAAAACTCCAAATCTAGTGCACAAGGTGCACGAAAATATTATCGATTATCACAATTAAAATCAACGGTATACAACATAACTCAATTCAATTCAAATATACCGCGGTGTATAAACTCATAAACATGTGCATTAGCATGCACAAAACCAAATCAAGGTTTTAAAAGTACATGAAAACTATACCGAAGGCATAAGTCAAATCATATGTATACCATACGTATGAAATCCAAATCAAATATCTCGGACAGCATAAAATCGAAATCGAGTGCAATGTATATGCACAAAACAAAAATCAGCACAACGGATACATAGAAATACGAATCATGTGCAACTGTGGTGCACATAGGAAATATCAATCATAAAATGAAATCCTCAAAATACCAGAATCCAAAACAACGGAAACGTCAAATCTGAATCACCAAATCACAAATCATAAATAACTGTCGTCGATGTGTTCTTCCTTTAAAGTCGAAAAGATGTCGATGCATTCAAAGCTAGTAGAGCAAGATATCTACTTGCTTCCTGTTCACGGTCTGGCGCCTTGTGCCCTTAGGTTCTCATCTCTCTCTGTGGATTACCAGTTGTATTTCCTCTTGGCTTAACAGCCCGATTCGGGGTACTGACTGAAACAGTCTCGTCCTGGCACTTCTCTGAAGATCTCTTGACCAATTAACATAGTCACTCGTAACGTATCTTGTCAACACCGTCGAACTCAGGCCCACTGAGTGTGTGTGATACGACCGATCCAGGGCCCAAGTCTTCTTATGTAGTATCCTAATAAGATTCTATCGGGGTCTCTCCCAAATCTCATCTCTGCTGAACTTCCCGGAAGTTATCACCCTTTACTTAATCCATTTCTTGTTCCGGAACAGCTGCAATCTTTTCATGACTTTTCTCTGGAATTATGGCTGCATTCAACGCCTCTGCATAGGCATCCAGTCTCTGATGTCAACAGAGTGGAATGTCATCTAGTCAAGATCTTGTATGAACCTCTTACTCTGCTTTTCTTCAATGTGGACCAATTCGGAATTATCTCTTCGTAGCTGTGTGAACTGCGCTCCAATCGGCTGCACTCATATATAGAGTCTCCTTTCCGAAGCTACGAACTCGGTATCCCTAATATCATATAGTAGGCATCTTGCCAATTACATTCTCGGGAACTCGTTCAAATCATCGGAGTGATGCGCTTACGCTCGTCCTTTCTCGATCGACTCATAACATGCCTGTGTGAGGTTTTCTTCTAGCTAAAGCTAGCCAATCTAGTGATCTCGCATCATGGTATCCAAATGAACCACATGTCCCAGTCATTTATCCAAGGGTGACTAGTGATCCTCTGTCATGTCTCCATGTATAAACTCCTGCTGCATTAGCTTCTGAAGTCAGGAGGTGATATCTTATCAACTCAATCAACAGCTGGCTCATCTGTCCGCACAGTGGATAACGCCTCAATCATCTAGAGTAGGCAGTACCGTAATAATCTTCGTAATCTACCTGGCTTCTAGCAGTGGCCCAATCATCTGGTGTTGACCTCAAACGCTCGCGTCAATGAGAAAGCCTAGTCAAACAATATATCAAAATTTTCGTGTCACCGGAATACATCCTTGTCAGTCCTCGTCTATGAAGAGCTCGCTCTGACCGCATCTCTAGCCGCAACTCTCTCTGCTCGTATAACCATAGTAACGGAAACCACGATTAAACATCGATGAGGATAGCTTAAAGGAACGAATAGAATACGGTGCAAAAGAAATGTACATCCTAAGGCTTCTTAAGCGGAGTAGCGTATCGTAAGTATACTGCGGAACATACACATGGTACTCACTCTACTTAAGTCACCTACTCCATCAACCAAGGTCAACCTACACGACGAAAGTTTGGGTTTAATACCCCCTCGGCCAAGTCTAAGTTCCGTAAGGTCAAGCATAAGTTCCGAATATATATACGCCTTAGAATTCGCATAGCCAAACCTAGACTCGAACCAAGGTTAAACCTAACGCCCTGATACCAACTTTGTCACGGTCCAGAAAAGACACGTGACTGGCACTTGAATCAGGTGAAGTCTGTAGGACCACACCTAATACAAGTAAGCCAAAAAGCCCAGAAATCTAAACCGTTTAGGGGAAAATAGTGGAGGTGCAGTTTTGAAATCAGGTTCCTTCTTTAAATACATAAGTAATATAATATGAAAACAATGTTTTGTAGCTAATTGAAAACATTTTTCTCCATTGAAAATTTCGGAAGCACCTCCTTTGTATATTTTAACCCGAAAAACGGTACAAGCAATGATATATATATATATATATATATATATATATATATATATATATATATATAAATCCCCAAACGGGAGCTAGATTTTCGCCAAATGGCGGAAATAACCACGCAAGATAATATATAAGTATACAACGCTGAAGGCGAGGATCAAAACTCAGAAAGAAAACAAGAAAACAGAACATCTTTGAGAAAAACCAAAAACGACAATAAATACATAAGCGCGACTCTAAGACATAAAGAATATACAACTGTGGTTATCTAAGTCTACTAAAAATACAAATCTGGTTGATGGAGCTTACTAGATACAACTGAAATAAATATACAATATATACTGGTGGTCAAGAAACAAATGTATCTCCTATATCCAGCAATCACCCGAAAGAAAGTGAAGTGCCAGCAAGCCGCTACAGAACCTGTGTTAGTTGTATGTATGCCCTAGAGTCCAGTATTGTACAGATGTTGTATATTATATTGGAAGCTTGGACATATATAGAGATGACTTTCTTGCTCGATATGATAGTATGCTATCTAGTTACTCTTTATCTTAACATGTACACTAGTCACTTTATACTGTCTTATAGTTACATGTTGGTAAAGCCCTTAGGATGTGTACTTGACTACCTGGACTATGATGCAGATCATACTAGTGGGGACATGGTAGTCCATAAGTACATCCTTCAAGGTCCCTAGTCGTGGGTGTATCGAGACGGGGCATCGATATACCAGAGTAGACTAGCGTATACGCTTCTCGACCCATGTGATGGGCGATGGATGATCCCATATCCATTGGTGTTTGACATCAGAGATGGTATACGGGTGCTCAGTGGAGACTGGGTACACTGGACGGACTCGCCGAGAACTCCCAGATGGTATTATACCTCACGTCAGATGGCAGTTCTCAGGTGACACTTGTGCAGGTTAGTCTGTAGACCCGAGATCGTCATAGAGTCTTGTGTGATTCCCACTGTGCTTTGATCTCCACCTTACCACGTCCATGAGGGCGTGCAAAACGGTGGTCTTTGGGTACAGTCCCGAGTCACATGGAGGCAATGAGCGATAGGAGGGGTTTCGTCTCTCCCGGTATTGGGGGTTGATGTTGCGCTGTGCTCGATTGGCCGTAACAGGGAAGTCCCTGGCCAGGGCTGATCAAAGATTTGCTGGTAAGTGTTACCAGTAGTTTCTCGACCCGCTATGAGCCTCGCATCGGCATGACTTATCGGTTATTGGGGTCTGACGTTTACCACCCCTAGACTTGATATGCGACGTATCAGACGAACAGACCGGACTGTACGGTAAGTGTTACTGGTTGGATTCACAGGAGTGTGAGCGGGCTAGCTCGTCGATCTTCTGATCGCTCAATACCCGGGTGGTCGTTACGTTTAGCAGACCGCTTGCGGCTTGTGGGTGCTTGATATGATCATCATCTGCTACCGGCATATTGACGAGTCTTTAGAGTCCTACACAGAGGTTTCCTAGCTCAAGCGAAACGAAATAGGAGTGCATATGAGATATGTGCGGGACCGAGAATAATGCGGGTATGTGATACCGTATTTGATTCTCGCGATTAATGTTTCGATTGGTTGTATGAGATATGACCTAGTTATCGAATCATTGATTCGATAAATCGATGCATTGAATACTAGTCGGTTATGTGCGACATGACCGGATCATTGAATCAAGTGTTGATTTAATGATTTAATGTATAATTATATATTTGATATATTACTTTGCATTAACTAGTATTGGTTCATTTTAAACGGATTTTTCTCACTTGATTTACACATTGTATATGTGATATACTTTTGTGCACATATTTGTATCATGTTTGATGATGCTTGATTATATGGTTAAGTGTATAGAATTAAACCATAGTTAACTTGAGATTAGGGTTTTGATTATGCATTTATTCATTTATTTGTTTATTCATTTATTTGGATAAACTTTAAGATGAAAATGGTGGCAATTTTTGTTTCATATTGAAGCTTCATGAAGCTTTGACTTTGCTAACCATTCTTGTCTTCATGCTTAACCCTAACCCACTCAAATGACCATGGTTTATTCTCTACACTTAACCCTAGTTAAAGTTATAATAAGTTTGTATTTTTCTTTTCATTTTATAATAGAACTTATCATAACTAGCTTCATCATCTTCTTCTTCTAAAAAGAAAAAGCTTGCTACTTTAATGGCAACTTGAGTTCTAGTGAGAGAAATCCAATTCTAAAGTGAACCCACCTCCTATTTCTTCACCCTCTACCTCTTGCCAAGTTTTTTTGGGTGTTTTCTTCACAAGTTTCACAACTTTGTGAAGTCAGAGCTTGAACTAGTGCAACCTCGACGTAGATCGTCTTTGACACGAAGCCGACGACCAATTCCGCTCGTTTCTCCGATGAAGCCGTCGCGAGAGTCCAAGATTCACGATGGACAACGAGAGGACGCCCACGTGGAGCTTAGGAAGTGGATATCCGGATCTACAAAGGTTGTAGCATCCTAACTTTTAGTTAAGTAGTTAACTAAGTTTTCATTTCGCCTAAACATCTAGTCTAAGATCCGTAGTCTAGGGTTTCTCGGCACCATTTTTTTTAAATTGGCATGTTCGATGCCTTGTGAGACCACTATAGGGTGCCTAGGAACCTTTCACTAGTATCAGAGCCTAGCTAGAGCCTTAGACGAAGTCTAGACGACGTTTGAAACCCGATCGAACCGAAACCCAAAACCCTAAAATGCTCTCTGGATTTTTTCTAAAAAATGGGATTTTTGTCAATTAAAAATATGCAGAAAATCAAGCAGGGTGTTATTTGAATTACTGTGAAATACGAGGGCCTGAATCAACTTTTCCACCGCGGAACCGCGGCACGTGCTATGCATGATGCGGCGGTTCCGCGGCCTTACTGTTCCTTTATGTGATGGTTTCTGCACAGTAACTCATATAATTCAATGCTGTGTTTTCTGGGATATTTTTGTTGTGACTATACAGAAGAGTATTCTTGGGTACTATTGGGAATCAAAGTTTCGATCAAATTATCAAATTTCGTCTTAGTGTATTTCCGGATAATCTTCAGAATATGTTAAAAAGTTCGACCGGATATAAATACCCAATTTTTCCCCTGTCGGGAAATTTCCAAGTGTTGGATTTTTCCGTAGTTTAACGACGTTCTAAGTAGTGCAAGTAACGCGATGGACCCTCTAGAAGACAACAAACCTTAACTCGATTATGTGACCGTCTTGAACTGCCCTTTGAACCTTCGGGTTTGGGGCAGTACGGCGTGCCACATGTGAGGCGTTGGCTTGACCTTTCTACGGCTGGACCGTCGGTACTGAGGCACGAACTGAATGTTGTTAGACTTATTTCATGTGTTGAGCTGTATCGGAAAAACTTGGGTATTCGACTGTTCGATCGGAAAGTTTAACATTTTCTGTTTATCTGGAATGTGATACAATAATTGGAATTCATAAACAGTTATGAGATAACTGAATGAATGTTATAAATCTGGCAGTTTAGTCCCACATGATATTGAAAAGAGTTTTCGATAATGAGACTAAAATGCGGGATTTATATCTGTTAGGCATGTGATGTCTAAGTATTTCATTTGATTAGGCATGTGATGTCTAAAGAAGTTGCGGATTCCAATTGTTGTAGTTTTACACTTTCTTTTCTGTGACCGTAAGTGTAGTATGTTCATATCGCCGGTTTCGTTGCTATACGTCAACGACAATTGGGGCACGCATACTTACTTACGTTGATGGCATGTGATGTTATGTGTTGCTGGATATGTTATATTGGATCGTCGTGTTCGAATAGTCGGGGGTTTTTATGTGAGATGAGTGTTTTTCATTTTGATTCATGTAAAAACCTGTATGTAATATTCTTTTATTTGGGGCACTTCCAGGTAGCGGAAGTTGTCACCTTTTGTATATTATTTACTTTTCCGCATTAGGATAGACCCAAGGAGGGGAGCACAAGTAACCGGGTTCTGGGGTCCAGTGGGAGACCAACTCGAGGAGTCGAGTCTGGGTCTCCTAACCCTGGAATTGGCAGGGTTGCTTGCCGCTCCCGTAGGGGTCTAGGGGTGTGGGATTGGCTATTCATCACGACCGTGGAATCCGTGTTTTATACTGGCTCGTATTGAAAACACGGACGTCCTAGTATATCCAATATTTCATATGTTTATTCTGCTGCGATATCTGTGTTGAGACTCTGTGATGGATATAGTATATAGTATATATGATATATTATATAGACGTTACTTATGTTTTACACCCGCGCTAGCCCTGCCCTGCTCTGTCGTTAGTTACCTAACCTAACGGTGCACGAGGGGACATCGAGGCGAATGCGGATGGCATAAGTGTACGTCATATCTATCTGTGATGTTTAGGTATTTAAATGATGGGACTTCATTAATGTGATTAATGAAAGATAAGAAACCTAAGATGTTGTAGAATCAAATTTTAAAATAAAACAGGTAGCTACAGTTCTTGCTTTGCACAGCGGTATATATGATATACCCTGCACCTTATTCGATGAGGAAAGGACCGAGATCCCTTCACCGGGAGTGACTCCTTTAGCAATAACTGGCAGATGCTACAGACTCGGTTTGCTTTTGACTGCTTTTGGGTTTTTTCTTTGCACAACGATATATATGATATATCCCGCAACTCATTCGACGAGGAAAGGACCGAGATCCCTTCACCGGGAGTGACTCCTTTAGCAAAACTAGAAAAGCCTCAAAATCACTCCATTTCAAAACTTCATTTGATTCTACAACGATATCAAGTTCATTACGCAATAGGTTTTCAGAAAAACCTAGCGTAGCCCTCCGTCATTTCAGATAAGTCCTGTTTAGTATTCGTGCTGCGTTTGTTGACCTTGTCAAGGCGCAGTGTGCGGTAGCTAACCAGTATTTGTCTGCTTATGCATATGATGCAGATTGGGTTAAGGTAGTCGTACGGCCTTGTTGACCTTGTCAAGGGTCGTGCGGGTGGGTTTGATTCAATCAAGAAATGACGGGTTGAACTTGACTTGCGGTCTATGGTTTGTTGACCTTGTCAAGGTCATAGATCGTTCGGGGCAAAATATTATCGGGAATTTCAAGTGTTGAAATTTGCAATGAGATTGCATACCTTCTATGAGATAGTTGGATCCCGATACCCATTGCGAGTAAGAGTTACTCCTGGGAGAGTTTTACACATTGCAATTAGCTGATCAAGTAGGTGTCTAGAAAGGTGTCAACGGGGTTACGCCTATGGGAAAACGAGGTTTACATTAATTAGGTTCGTGCGAAAGCACGGGAGACCTCCCTCAAAGTACCGACACTGGCCTGGCTGAAAGATTGGCGAACCTGTAGTGTGTAATTAATCCCGGCTAGTCTTTCCTTTTAGGGTTTGGAGGAAGATTTGATAAAAAGCAGTGGGAGCCATCCTGATTAGATAAGATAATAACCAATCTGATCTTGCACGAGCATACGCTAAAGTGTTTTCTTCTCTCTCTCTCCAGGTAGCGACCATTTCATGCCCTAATGAAGATAATAATATGGATGTATTAACCGAACCCGCATGTTATACTGTGCTGGGGAACGTTGGTTCCGTTCTTTCTTATAAGAGTTATAGGAATGAACAGGATATAGGGGAATGCCATGATTCCCATGCCACCCGAATGAAGAAAGTACATGATGATGCATTTTCTTCGGGTGTGCTCGTTACTGAGAACTGTTTCTCCATTTGCTCTACGCCCTGGGTATTAGATACCGGGTCAGGATCCCATATATGTAATCAGTTACATGGGCTTAGGAAAGGTAGAGAACTTGGAGAAGGTGATAAGGACATTAAAGTTGGAAATGGTGCAATTGTTGCAGCTAAGACTGTCGGGGAATATCACCTTGTATTACCAACTGGTAATACATTGGTTCTGAACGAATGCTATTACATGCCGAACCTGATATGCAACATTATATCGGTTTCTTTATTAAGTAAAGAGGGATATAATTTTGTATTACAGGATAATGTTATGATCATTTTCCGTAACCAAAAGTTGGTTGGATCAGGCACGTTATGCAATGGCATTTATGTTCTAAATCAATCAACAGTTCTGAGCATAACAAACACACACAAGAGGAAGAGTTCTGAACTCAATGAATCCTTCTTGTGGCATTGTAGACTGGGTCACATTAATGTGACACGACTGGCTAAGTTGCATAAGGATGGATATTTGAAACCTTTCGAATTTTCATCTTATGACACTTGCCAGTCATGTCTCAAAGGCAAGATGACCAAAACTCCGTTTACGGGACACGGAGAAAGAGTTACCGAACTCTTGGGACTTATACATAGTGATGTATGCGGTCCCATGTCTACACATGCCAGGGATGGTTCTTCATACTTCATTACATTCACTGACGATCTCTCTAGGTTCGGATATGTGTTCCTGATGAAACACAAATCAGAAGCTTTTGAGAAATTTAGGGAATATAAACAAGAAGTTGAGAACCAAACCGGAAAAAGTATTAAAATCCTTCGATCTGATCGAGGAGGGGAATACTTGAGCAACGAATTCCTGGACTTCCTAAAAGAGAATGGGATTCTCTCTCAGCTGACTCCTCCATATACACCACAGCACAACGGTGTATCAGAACGGAGGAACCGCACCCTATTAGATATGGTGCGCTCTATGATGAGCACAGCTGAGTTACCTATTTCCTTCTGGGGTTATGCGTTGGAAACAGCAACATACCTATTGAATCAAGTTCCATCTAAATCTGTACCTACCACACCATATGAGATATGGAGTGGGAAGAGACCATATTTTAAACGAGTTAAGATATGGGGTTGTCCGGCATATGTCAAAAGGCAAAATCCGGACAAGCTCGAGGCACGGTCAGTTCTCTGCAAGTTTGTGGGATATCCAAAGAATTCATATGGGTATTTTTTCTACCACAGTGAGGAACAAAAAGTGTTTGTTGCTCAGCATGCCACCTTTTTAGAAAAGGAATTCCTTGAAAAAGAAATTAGTGGCAAAGTGGTAGAGCTGGAAGAGGTTCCAGATACACAAACCGTAACTGAAGATTTAGTGGAACCAGAAGATTCAGTAGCTCCCGATGAATCTCAGCCTCTCCGCCGATCTAGTAGGGTTCCTCGCCAACCTGAGAGATACTACGGTTTTCTCATGGATGGTGGAAGCGAGGATTGCATCATGGAGGATGATGACCCAACTAGCTTCGAGCAGGCCATCACGAGTGGGGACTCAGTGAAATGGCTGGATGCTATGCGGTCCGAGATGGAATCCATGTACACCAACAAAGTATGGACTTTGGACGTTGCTCCTGAAGGGGTAAAACCCATTGGGAGCAAGTGGATCTTCAAGAAGAAACTTGGTGTAGATGGGAAAGTGGAGACTTTCAAAGCTAGACTTGTAGCAAAGGGTTTTCGTCAAAGGCCAGGTGTGGACTATGACGAGACCTTTTCTCCAGTGGCTATGCTTAAATCCATCCGGATCATGCTTGCCATCGCTGCTTATCATGATTACGAAATCTGGCAAATGGATGTTAAGACCGCCTTTCTAAATGGTGATTTAGAAGAGTGCGTGTACATGACTCAGCCAGAGGGCTTCGTAGACAGTGGGAGCAGCGAGAAGGTGTACAAGCTGCTTAAATCCATTTATGGATTGAAGCAAGCATCGCGGAGTTGGAACATCTGCTTTGACGTCGTTATCAAAGAGTTTGATTTCGTCAAAAATCCAGATGAACCTTGTATCTACAAGAAGGTGGCAGAGAGTAAGGTTGTCTTCCTCGTATTGTACGTGGACAACATACTCTTGATAGGAAATGATATTCCTATGCTGCAATCGGTCAAGCTCTTCTTATCACAAAGATTCTCAATGAAAGATCTTGGTGATGCCTCCTGCATATTGGGAATCAGGATCTATAGAGATAGATCCAAACGGATTTTGGGATTTTCCCAATCCAGGTACATTGACACCATACTAAAGAGGTTTAGTATGGAAGAGTCCAAGCGTGGGAACATGCCCACGATCTCTGGAGTCACTCTCTCCAAAGAGATGTCTCCCAAGACTGATTTGGAGAGAGCTCGCATGCAAGGGATACCCTATGCTTCGGCAGTAGGCTCTATCATGTATGCGATGCTATGTACCAGACCCGATGTAGCATACTCACTAAGTATAGTGAGCAGGTATCAAGCTGATCCTGGAGAGAGTCACTGGATAGCTGTGAAGAGCATTCTCAAGTACTTGCGAAGGACTAGAGATATGTTCTTGGTGTATGGTAACGGAGAACTCCAAGTGGAGTCCTTTACCGATTCGAGCTTCCAGAGTGATAAAGACGACTCTAAGTCGCAGTTGGGCTTTGTCTTTACCCTTTACGGAGGGGCGGTTAGCTGGAAGAGTTCCAAGCAGGAAACCGTGGCAGACTCGACGATGGAGGCTGAATACATCACTGCCAACGATGCTGCCAAAGAGGCTGTCTGGATCAAGAAGTTCATTACTGAACTTGGAGTGGTTCCATCCATTGAGCGTCCAATACCTTTGTATTGCGATAACAATGGAGCGGTGGCTTTGGCCAAGGAACCCAGGTCCCATCAGCGATCCAGGCATATTCTGAGGCGGTATCACCTGATCCGGGAGATAGTTGATCGCCGGGAGATCGAGGTCAGGAGGGTTGACACGAAGAACAACACGGCGGATCCACCCACGAAGGCCATTCCCCAGACACAGTTTGAGAGACTCTTCGGGATGCTCGGTATGCGATACTACAGCAGCTGGCCCTAGTGCAAGTGGGAGATTGTTAGTTGTATGTATGCCCTAGAGGCCGTATTGTACAGATGTTGTATATTATATTGGATGCTTGGACATATATAGAGATGACTTTCTTGCTCGATATGATAGTATGCTATCTAGTTACTCTTTATCTTAACATGTACACTAGTCTCTTTATACTGTCTTATAGTTACATGTTGGTAAAGCCCTTAGGATGTGTACTTGACTACCTGGACTATGATGCAGATCATACTAGTGGGGACATGGTAGTCCATAAGTACATCCTTCAAGGTCCCTAGTCGTAGGTGTATCGAGACGGGGCATCGATATATCAGAGTAGACTAGCGTATACGCTTCTCGACCCATGTGATGGGCGATGGATGATCCCATATCCATTGGTGTTTGACATCAGAGATGGTATACGGGTGCTCAGTGGAGACTGGGTACACTGGACGGACTCGCCGAGAACTCACAGATGGTATTATACCTCACATCAGATGGCAGTTCTCAGGTGACACTTGTGCAGGTTAGTCTGTAGACCCGAGATCGTCATAGAGTCTTGTGTGATTCCCACTGTACTTTGATCTCCACCTTACCACGTCCATGAGGGCGTGCAAAACGGTGGTCTTTGGGTACAGTCCCGAGTCACATGGAGGCAATGAGCGATAGGAGGGGTTTCGTCTCTCCCGGTATTGGGGGTTGATGTTGCGCTGTGCTCGATTGGCCGTAACAGGGAAGTCCCTGGCCAGGGCTGATCAGAGATTTACAGGTAAGTGTTACCAGTAGTTTCTCGACCCGTTATGAGCCTCGCATCGGCACGACTTATCGGTTATTGGGGTCTGACGTTTACCACCCCTAGACTTGATATGCGACGTATCAGACGAACAGACCGGACTGTACGGTAAGTGTTACTGGTTGGATTCACAGGAGTGTGAGCGGGCTAGCTCGTCGATCTTCTGATCGCTCAATACCCGGGTGGTCGTTATGTTTAGCAGACCGCTTGCGGCTTGTGGGTGCTTGATATGATCATCATCTGCTACCGGCGTATTGACGAGTCTTTAGAGTCCTACACAGAGGTTTCCTAGCTCAAGCGAAACGAAATAGGAGTGCATATAAGATATGTGCGGGACCGAGAATAATGTGGGTATGTGATACCGTATTTGATTCTCGCGATTAATGTTTCGATTGGTTGTATGAGATATGACCTAGTTATCGAATCATTAATTCGATAAATCGATGCATTGAATACTAGTCGGTTATGTGCGACATGACCGGATCATTGAATCAAGTGTTGATTTAATGATTTAATGTATAATTATATATTTAATATATTACTTTGCATTAACTAGTATTGGTTCATTTTAAACGGATTTTTCTCACTTGATTTACACATTGTATATGTGATATACTTTTGTGCACATATTTGTATCATGTTTGATGATGCTTGATTATATGGTTAAGTGTATAGAATTAAACCATAGTTAACTTGAGATTAGGGTTTTGATTATGCATTTATTCATTTATTTTTTTATTCATTTATTTGGATAAACTTTAAGATGAAAATGGTGGCAATTTTTGTTTCATATTGAAGCTTCATGAAGCTTTGACTTTGCTAACCATTCTTGTCTTCATGCTTAACCCTAACCCACTCAAATGACCATGGTTTATTCTCTACACTTAACCCTAGTTAATGTTATGATAAGTTTGTATTTTTCTTTTCATTTTATAATAGAACTTATCATAACTAGCTTCATCATCTTCTTCTTCTAAAAAGAAAAAGCTTGCTACTTTAATGGCAACTTGAGTTCTAGTGAGAGAAATCCAATTCTAAAGTGAACCCACCTCCTATTTCTTCACCCTCTACCTCTTGCCAAGTTGTTTTCGGTGTTTTCTTCACAAGTTTCACAACTTTGTGAAGTCGGAGCTTGAACTAGTGCAACCTCGACGTAGATCGTCTTTGACACGAAGCCGACGACCAATTCCGCTCGTTTCTCCGATGAAGCCGTCGCGAGAGTCCAAGATTCACGATGGACAGCGAGAGGACGCCCACGTGGAGCTTAGGAAGTGGATATCCGGATCTACAAAGGTTGTAGTATCCTAACTTTTAGTTAAGTAGTTAACTAAGTTTTCATTTCGCCTAAACATCTAGTCTAAGATCCGTAGTCTAGGGTTTCTCGGCACCATTTTTTTAAATTGGCATGTTCGATACCTTGTGAGACCACTATAGGGTGCCTAGGAACCTTTCAACCTGTACGGCTAAACCTGCAAGGAACTATGGCACAATGGGGGTGAGTTGACAACTTATGAGTAGAAGACATCACCGGGTAGAAACCGAATGTATGACGATCTCCTAGGTCATACAGTAACATACTCAAATATAAGACTGAAACTTCTAGTAGTGGAAAGGGTAATAATTTAAGCATAAGTGTAATACCAAGTACTCGTGTCAGTGTCTCAAGTAGTAACATGTCATATATATGATGTACGAATGCATCAAGAATGAAATCAGAATATATATGTATGAGAAAGCCGTGTTCTTATCTCAGTAAGATTTTAGTGTAAAATCTGGAGTATCATCAATGAAATCAACAGAAATCCGTGCCAAACATCGACACAAAATCCTCAATATCCCGGGCTCTGTCAGTCCGGATCGGCCATATCATCAAATCTCACGACTACGGTCGGTATCCTCCGGATATCCGCCGTGCCAAATATCACCGGTAGCTAGTCTGCCTCTGCCAGGCTCATCGTCTACAATTCGAGCTTCTTACCCCAGGGTACATTACCGGGTCCACCATATACCCGAAATGGTTCATCCTACTTCTCGAATCGGGTCTCGAAAACTAACTCAATCAGGAAAACTCATGGTGGACGCCATATACATCATATCACGAGAAAACCGCAACTTGCATTTTTAAAATGATAATAAGTTTATAAAATCCTTGTGGTTTCCCTCCAAATCCAGAAATCTTATGGAAAATCCAAAATCTCAAAAATCATGAGTCAATAAGCATTGAATATCGGCATAAAGCCCTACAATATTGCATAACAGAATGAATATATAAATGCTTGGGGTATCTAAGTAAGGAATGCAATATCTAAACTAGCATATGAGAGCAAGTATACTAATAATATGTTGAAACTACCAGTTAGCAGGATATACCAATGAAGTAACGTTTTCTAAAGTGTAAGTGACATGGAAATTATTGATGATGTGTGTGTGAGCCGGCAAGCAAGTGTATGTGAAATATACGTATCATCGGTAATGGTGCTGGTGTCCTAACAGATGGGATTCATAATAGCTAAAGAAATACATGTAATAAATATGCAATGCGACGAGAACAAAAAATAACAAAAAAGCGAATAGTAAACGTAACATTATAAAATAGACATATCAGTGTACGCGTCATACGGTTTTAGTGTTTTAAAATAGCACGAATCGAGGTTTTTAGAAAAGTAGGGGCTACGGTGTTTTTGATAAAAGATATGTTTTTTTGAAAAATCCGCAACAACCCTTGGGTTGTGTTTGAATAAACTCATGATTCGTTAGTTTTGAAAATAGGTATGACTCAAGCTTGGTCTAGCATCTACCTAAACTACTAAGAGACTAACTAAGAAACTAGTCGGAAGGATAAGAAAATCTAAATATATATTCCGAGTCGATATACCTAGTAGTCGGCGATCCAGCCTCATAGCGTCACGTACTGTATAATACATAGTACGACATGCTCGAGTCAAGAGTGTGGATCAATCATCATATGAACCTCGTACGGTAATATCCATCGTACGACATCCTCAAAATCGAGGGTACGGCTCAAATATCATATGAATAATCAATCGTACAGTATCAATCGTCGTACCATATCAATATCATAATCAGTGGTACGGATCTAAGGTCTCGTACAATCTATTATTTTATCAAATCACATGTTACATGTTTGAATACATACCTCCTGACGATCCATTATAATATCATACCATAACTCAATCGCATATCAAATCTCACGGCATCATGCCTGATCATATCGACTCATCTCCACATATCATATGCTATCCTCATCACCCGTGTATATGTATACACACACACATACTCACATACATACATACACACACACACACACACACACACACATATACACACAAAATCAAGTGTGTGCGCGTGTGTGTGAGACTACATATAATCTGCGATTCACCACCAAGATTATCATCATATGGATAGGTCTCTCTAGATCAACCTAATCTAATCTAAGGTTTTCTAAATACCATCTTTACTAAGTATCCAAATATCGTATCCAAATTTACAAATATAGTAATACCCTATTCTACGGTTGCGGTGGTGCTATACGCTATCCACTTGAATTTCCCCATAGATATACATCTACTCACCTTGATCCTCGTTTGCCGAAGTCGATGACGCCACGCTCTCCTTTGTCATTCCGAAGTCTACATGAGGTACTTACAATTCAAACATGTTGTATCGTAAACACGAACCGAATGTGAAAACATAAACAGCACACAAAGCACACATAGGTTAGAACCTATGGTCTACGTGTGCAAGAATAGCCAAACCACTTTCGATGTTGACGTACAAATATCAATCGACCGAGATAAAACACAATATCAAAACTTAAGTTATTAAAAACCATAAAACCCAAAACAACAACTTAGGAAAATAGCACCAAATTTTGCCTCAGGTAAATTAGGACCAAACAAACAATACAAAGGATAGATTATTAAGTAAGTGAGCTACTGCCAAAACCCCTACACCAATGGCCACAACTGGCCCGGCGAGACTCTCAAGATACCCGATGTCACCGGCCCCTTTGAGGAATTTTGGGTTTGTCTTCTCGTAGTGGTCTCCTATTGGTCTAACTAGGTTAATGTACTTGTTTGATTTTTCTACAAACACCTCAGGTTTCTCCAGATTCCCTGTAGTCCCCAAAATATCCACAAAACTGACATTTGAAATATTTCTTACTCAAGTCTTGGGTTTTACTCTCTGTTTTGGTCCATGAAACTAACACTACAAAGGTTTATGGTCACTAATTACTCTAAAAAACACCATCAGAATATCAAAATCACTTAACCCTTAACTTGGAAATTTCTAACATCGCTAAACCATATTTAATCCACTCTAAACTACAAAAAGATATGATGAATACAAGATTCTAAACTAAAAGTGTATGTTTTTATCTCATTTAGCATCTCAAGAATTTTCTTGAGTTGCTCAAAATCTTCAAAGTCTAACCTTGATGCCTCCATAGGGTTGGTAGTGGGGTTATGATCATTTTTAGTGAAGGAAGCATAAGGTTTTATTTGAGTTTTGGGGTTGAATAGGATGGTGGAGAATGTGGAGAATGAGAAGATGATGAAGAAGAAAGAGAATGAGAGGTGAAGAATGAGGAAATGAATTTGAAAGAAAAGGCATGCGAAGTCTAGAACTCTTTCTCCCCTCACATTAGCCATGATACTTGTGTTGGCTATAGTGCCCTCAAGGCAATTATCATAGACGCAGGTATGTGATCATGATGATTGAGCGAGGACCTATACCGATAAAACAGTTTTACTCGAGATGATAGTATGCTATCTGGTTTGTCTTTATCATCATATGTTGATAAAGCGCATAGCATTCTTGCTTGACTACCAGCATTGTGATGGCGATCACATACGTGGGAGCTGGGGTCTATAAGCACATCCTTAAATGTCCCTAGTCGTAGGAGTATCGAGACTGGGCATCGATACTCCAGTATAGACTGGTGTATACTTATCTAGACCCTGACGAGGGGCGGTGGCCGTTCTCACAAGCCATTGGTGTCAGTTGTTCACCTAAGATAGTATACAGGTGCTCATTAGGTTATGAGTACACTGGACGGACTCGCCGGGAACCTGCAAGTTGGTATTATACCTATAGTCAGATAGCAGTTCCCCGGTGACATGTGTACAGGTTAGTCTGTCGACCTGAGATCGTCATTTGTCTCGTGTGAGTTCCCACTGTGCTTTGATTACTACCTTACCACGGCTCAAAGGAGTCGTGCAAACAGGTTTTAGTTGGGTACAGTCCAGAGCCACATGGAGGCAGTGAGCGGATCGTCGGGGATTCGTCTCTCCCGGTATTGGGGGTTGATGTCGCGCAGTGCACGGGTGGCCATCACTAGAAATCCTCGGCCGGGGTATGTGAGAATTACCGATCCAGGATCGATAGTTTCTCAGGTAGTGATGGGTTTCATACCGACACGAATTATCACGTTATTAGGGGTCTGACTTTAACCACCCCCTTAGACTCGATATGCGATACTCTTAGACGAACAGACCGGACTATATGGATATTGTCACTGACAGGCTCAGTAGGGTTTCGGATGAGTTTGCTCGTTGGCCTTCCTTTCGCTCAATACCTGGGTAGCCGTTACGTACAGCTAGTGCTGCTGACGTGCTTGTGGTTAAACCCACTGCCAGCGTATTGACGAGTCTTTAGAGTCCCACACAGAGGGTTTCCCTGGTTCTGGCGAAATGGTGTAGTAGCCGTATTTGATACGTGCAAGGTTCCGATCGATGGATGTACATAGTACTCGGACTTTCGATCGGACAACTGGTAATACTAGCCGGCTCGGGTTTAAGCCGGATTATTAAATCAGGTATTGATTTAATAATTTACATATATGTATTTCGATATGTATGTTCTAGTATTATATTCTTTGTGTTATTCTATCTCTTTGATATTCGTATTTCGGTACGGATACATGTATGTATATACAGTAGAATGTAATCCGTATTTTTTGCCGGATAACATTCTAGAAGGTGCCACCTCATTTTGGATTTGACCATTTTTATTAAAAATTGGATAATGAGGTGGAAAATGGCATGAAGAGGAATGGTGAGAACCATGCTTGGAATAGTGCTCACAAATGAATTGTTAATTCATTTGGGTGCACTATTCAAGCATGGTAGGATTTTTAAAATGGAAAATTGGTTTTTACAAAACCTAGGATACTTCATTTTCTCTCTCCTTGGTCTTCATTTTTTTGAAGCATGCTAGGTTTTCTTCTCTTGAGCTTGAGCTCCACCCTCACCATTTTTGTTCTTCACCTCTTCTAGCTATCATGCTTGCTTCCACCTTCTTCATGATATGAGATAGCAAACACTAAGAATACATACACACTACATCCTAGGATCTCTAGGGTAGCATCCTAGAGACCCTAGTTGCTCCACTAGCATCTTGGCATTGAACTAGAGCCGGAATTACATCCCTCGGGTGGATCATCGGAGATGGAGGAAGACCGGCGACCAAAGTCGATCCGCAACATCACTAGGGGCTTGGAGATGGTTGTAGACCCGAAGGACTTGGTTCATTAGGTATAACCATTCCCATCTCTTTTCTTAGATTGCTAGTTTTAGGGTTAATGGTTTCGATCTTGGAAATCGGGTAATGGTAGCGCCGGATTTTAGAAAATTTTTGTTCCACATTTGGCCACGGTTTGATGGCCGGGGCGCTCCCACTACCCAACAATGGTATCAGAGACATCCGTTAACCCCTATTAGATAGTTTGCACAAGCTTAAAATCTCGATCGATCAAAATTTCGAAAACAATTTTCCGTATCGTCAAGTTTCTGTCGATTTCTGAAAGTGCTCCAAAATTATTTTCCAGAGGCCTAAAAATCCGTGCAGGCGATTTTATGAATGCAGAAAAATTTTGGGCTCCTAAAGCCTCTAAAGCGCTGCGGAACCGCCGCACTAACCCCATATTGGCGGCGGTTCCGCGGCCGTTTAGCAGCGACGGGCCATGAAATTTTTACTGTAGCTCAGAACTTAAAAAAGATGATTTTTGTGATGATTTGTTTTGGCCCAGAATCTTTTGAGTACTGGATTTGCTTTTGGGGTCCTTGCGGATAAATTTAGTCGATCGAAATTTTAACTGTGTAATTTTTCAGTACTTTACATTTCTATCTGTGACCGTGAATGTCATTTGATCGGTAAAGCTTGTCTAATCGCTATAGACCTTTTAGACGGGTTTGCGAACGTGACATTCACGTTGATGTTCTATGTTGTGCTGTGATGTTGCGGATTGTCATGGTGGATAGCTTATGTGCAATGGTAGTGCAGTTCGGATTTATTTGTACATTTGATATTGCGGGGCGAGCTTCCGACATGTGGACTGCCGTTACTACCTGTTTGTATATTATTCTTTTGGGGCACGACCGGGCTGAGGTCGATGTCATCCTTGTATATTATTTTCTTTTTTGTATTAGGATTACCCCAAGGTGGGGTGCATGGATAGCCGGGTTCTAGAGGGCAACGGGCCCCCATCTCATAGCGTTGAGACGGAGGGGGCTTCACTCTAGAATTGGCGGGCTATTCGCCGCACTTGTAGGGGGTACAGGTTGACCCAAGGAGGGGTGCTCAAGTTACCGGATTCCGTGAAGTGCTGGGTGGTCCATTCACTTTGCTGAAGGGGGCTGCCTCACTTCAGGTTTTGATGGGTAACTTGCTGCGCTCGTAGGGGTCTAGGAGTTCATTGCACAGGCTATCCACACGACCAGGGGAACGTCGGGTTTCAGTTGTGGCTCTATGAAACCCGGGCTCCCAGATTATCTGTATTGTTCTGTGATGTTTATTACTTTTCTGTGATGTTGCATTTATCATGCCTGGGACGATTGTTATATATATTTATATAAACTAGTAGATGTTGTATATGTTTTGCACCCGCGTTAGCCCAGTCCCCGCTCTGTCGTTAGTTAAGTAACCTAACGGGTGATGACGGGACCCAGTAGCGAATGCGGGTGGCATATATATACATTTTATTTTCGTTCTTTTCTGGTGTGATTAATTGATGGGACTGTGTTGATTCTTATCAATGCAAGGAAAACAAACCAATATAAAAATGATGTTGTTGGAACCAAGTTTTTTAAAAACTGACATTACAGACGTACTCTTTTGCTTTGCACAGTGGTATTCAGTTTGGAATATCCTGCACCTCATTAGACGAGGCAAGGGCCGAGATCCCTTCATCGGGAGTGACCCCTTGGGCAGAAGTTTGCGTCAACGTAATATCTTTACTATAGTCGATTACTTTTTGTTTTGCATCGTGGTATTCAGTTTGGAATATCCTGCACCTCATTCGACGGGGAAAGAGCCGAGACCCCTTCACTGGGAGTGACCTCTTTAGCAAAAGTTTTCGCTACTATACTTTTATAAAAACCACTTGGATTCCTTCAACGATATCAAGTTCATTACATTAAAGGTTTTTCGCCAAAAACCAGCCGTAGTCCTCCGTCATTTCAGAAAAGCAGCGCCTAGTATTCATGCTATGTTTGTTGGCTTCCGTCAAGGCACAGTGTGCGGTAGCTATGTGTTACTTTTCTGTAGCATGGATATGCATTAATCTAAGACAGTCGTGCAACCTTGTTGGCATCCGTCAAGGGCGAGTACGGGTGGGTCTAGATTAATCAGGACAATGACGGGTAGAAATTGACTTGCAACTTATGATTTGTTGGCATCCGTCAAGGTCATAAGCAGCTTGGGGTAAAAATAATATTGGGAGTTTCAAACATACAGGAAACTTGCCAGGCATGCGCATACCTTCTGGAGTGTGGTGACTTGAGTGGCTTCCATCAAGTTATCATGCGATGATAGTTGGGTCCCGATTCCCACTGATGAATAGGGTTACTCCTCGGGTGATTCCGACTAATTCTCCTTTTAGGTTTGGAGGAGAATTTGAGAAAATAGTGGGAGCCATCCAGATTAGATAAAATGATTATCCATTCTGATCTAGGTTAGAGTGCACGCCGAGTGTTTCTTTTCTCTCTCTCTTTGGCATCGACCATGTCCCGACCTTAAACATTGACTCAGTAACCAAGTTAACCGAACTTTCTTAAAAACACTGGCTTTTGGATTGTCCAGTTGCGAACATCATTGCCACTCTTTCTTTTACCCTTTGCTTTTCTCCAGAACACCCCGTATCACTACGAATATCCACTTCCATTGGATTAAACCATCGTATGGTTATATACGAACTCGAAGGAACTTTTTCGAGGATGGTTTCTGGTTCTGGAGAAAAAGAATAGGATTATTCAGTTTTCTTTTCCCTTTACCTTCTCTCAGGTTGTGAGGGCTCCTAGGATTAGGAGACTGTACACCTATTACGCTTATTGGATAGTCTTCTTCCAAACCATAGACAGGTGCCGAAAGGTAGGGAATGAAGAAAACCAATTAGCCTAAGTATGGTGTGCAGAAGGTAATAAGTAAAGACAAATAAAGGAATTAGAAAGAGGGCAAAGTAAAATGTGACTGCTATGATTCACGACCAAACCACGTATTTCATCGCCACTCCTACTTCACCTTTGTATTTCTCCAGAACACCCCGTATCACTACGAACATCCAATTCCATTGGATAAATCCATCGATTGGTTATATACGAACTCGAAGGAACTTTTCGAGGATGGATTCTGGTTCAGGAGAAATAGGAATAAGGATTATTCAGTTGTCTTTTATCATCACCTTCTCTCAGGTTGTGAGTACTCCTAGGATTAGGAGAGTACACCTATTATGCTTATTGGATAGTCTTCTTCCAAACCATAGGCTGGTGCCGAACGGTAGGGAAGGAAGAAAACCACTTAGCTTAACGATGGTGTGCAGAAGGTAATGACTAAAGAAAAATAATGGGGTTTGGAGAGATGGCAAGGAAATATATGGTTTCAGTCATGAATCTGGATAATGGAAGAGGAATTGCTAGGAATACCCGGATACCCCTTCGAAACATTTTTATGTTTCAGTTTCACTGTGCATTGTTAATTGAAAGTTGATTTCCCAATTAGACACTTGCTCCAGGGTATGTATTTACCAGGTTTGATTCTCACATCTGTATGGTTTTACAGATGATGAGTGGGAGTAAGTTATTGGGAATTAGGTGATCATCCTCATTATATCGGAATTCGTTGTAATTGGTGATATTTGAGGAAATCGTCTGGGTACAGTTTTCAACCTACGATGCACAGGGTTTGAGTTATTCAACTCACGGGACTTATAAAAAGTATTGTATATTGTCTAGTGTCCATTAGGACAGAGGGGTTGGTACTCGAACTATATTCTGTTTACTTGTGACTTCTCCATTTTTAGACACATGTTTCGTAGAAATACAAAGTCTAAGTTTTGAGAAGTTATAGGTAAAAGAATAAAGTAGAGAACCAGGTGTTGCAAGTATCGGGATTCTTCAAGGTGATCGAAGATGTAGATACTTGTGTATGATATTCAGTTAATAGTAATGGTTTTGAGAAACTTGTTTCTTTTTCAGGTTACTCATAATTGGATGCACTCCTAAGTTGAGTAATGCTGATCGTCCTCTATCCATTTAGTTGACATGCACTGGAGACAGCTGCTTGATTTGAATCTGGTTCCAATTAAATTAGCGCCTTTGTTTCTATATTAGATATATATAGAATCAATTTATATCTTAACGATGTTAAGGTATAGGGAGTCGTCCGGCTGATGCTTAAAACCAGAATCCGGATAAACTCAGGGCACGTTTCAGTAATGGCTGTTGTGGGTTGTCCCGGGCTTTGACGAGGGTTAACTTTCTACCATCTGGAAGATCAATAGTGATATTGTTCTTGGCTCGCCACAGTTTTAGTATAATGGAATTTTTTCAGAAAACAATTGTGGGAGTATGGTAGAACTGGAAGTGATTCCAGAACCACAAACGATTACGGAAAATTTAATAAGACCTAAAGATTCAATCAGGATTGAGATTCAATTAGCCACTTCGCAGATATGGAGGGTAACCTCAGCCACCCGAGAGGTACTCAGGTAGCCTCAAGGACGGTGACAGGGAGGTTCTTGTTTACCTGGACTTGACACTATTGTTGTTCCAGACTATGAGACCCGGCAGAAGGATGAGTATAGCGTCATTCTAAACTAGTTTTGGAAGTGCACGTGTATATGACTCTGCCAGAGGGTTGTCGCAGTCAGTGGGAGCAGCGGAAGCGTAGTGGACAAGTAGCATGTCTATTTATAGACTAAAGCGGATATGGCGGAGATAGATCATCTATTTTGATGTGACAGTCATAGGTTTTTTACTTCATCAGAATAGGAGATGGATCTGTTAAGAAAGTAGTAGGGTGTGTGTCCTGGTATTGAGGATGACATACACAGAGTAGGAAGTGAAATTCCAATACTACGATCGGTTATACTTTGGTTGTCACATAGTAGTTTCTCCACATAGGTAATGGACATTATATCAGACATTCTGGTTACTAGTGTAGGGTTGCTAGGCACGCGCATAAGGGTCTACGAGGCATCAACCATGCCCGATTAAAAATTTAGCCGTGCCGAACAACCCGAATACGGATCTTTAAACTAGAGATTAGGCGAAAACTAGCATGCTAAACACTTTAACACTAAGTGAGAGGGATTACAACCTTTGTAGATCTGGTCCTTCACTTCATATGCTCCGTGTTGTGGTCCCTTCGCTGCGATCATCGGGTTCCGGACTCTCGAGGGGTTCCACGAAGAGAAAGATGCAACCTTTGCTTCCGATCTTCGATACTAAGATGATCTACCTTGAAGTTCCGTTAACACAAGCTAACACTCATGAAATGATGTAAACACCCTCATCTAAATGGCAAGGGAAGATGAGGATGATGAAGTAGGATTTTTGCTCTCTTTATTTATCTTTTTCTCACATATTTTCATCACAAATCAAAATCAAGAAAGCTTTTCCATGAAAAGAGAATGAAGAAGAAGGTGAACAATAATAGAATTGTGATGAATAATAAAAGTTATCATAATCATTTATGCAACCATGGTTGTAGTAACCATTGTAGAGAGTTTACTAGGGTTAGGGTTTGGGTTAGGTCAAAGGGTGAGTCACTTACAAATATCTATCATAATATCTTAACAAAGACAAAGTAAAGCTTCTTGAATCA
This sequence comes from Agapanthus africanus, assembly GCA_030015575.1. Lineage (NCBI taxonomy): Eukaryota > Viridiplantae > Streptophyta > Magnoliopsida > Asparagales > Amaryllidaceae > Agapanthus > Agapanthus africanus. The sequence continues at coordinate 133,280,569 of JASDDO010000008.1, forward strand.
ACTAGAAGGTTTAACCCTAATCCAAACCCTAATCATGTTTAAACTCCTCTAAACATGTTGCATTAATAATTATAATATGTTACAATATTATATATCACATATACAATATTTATTGTAACAAAATAAAATAATACATTTAACATATATCGCATATATATCAATGTATTACCCGAGTGAGAAAAAGAATCTTTTAGTGAGCAAATATTAGTTAATGCAATTTAATATATCAAATATATTATTATACATTAAATTATCGAATCAACACTTGATCCGACAATCCGGCTATATCGCATATAACCGACTAATATTTATCCGTACCGATTCATCGAATCAACACTTGATCCGATGACCCGGCTGATATCAAATATCGCGAGAATATAATACGGTATCACATATCGCATTATCCTCGGTCCCGCACATATCACATATGTGCTCCTACTCTGTTTTGCCTGAGCCAAGAAACCTCTGTGTAGGACTCTAAAGAATCGTCAATACGCCGACAGTAGGTGATGATCATATTAAACACCCACAAGCTGCAAGCGGTCAGCTAAACGTAACAGCTACCCAGGTATTGAGCGCTCAGAAGATCAACAAGCAAGCCTGTACACTCTCCTGTGAATCCAAACAGTAACACTCCCATACAGTCCGGTCTCGTCGTCTGATATGTTGCATATCTCGCCTAGGGGTGGTAAACGTCAGACCCCAGTAGCTTGATAAGTCGTGTCGATATGAGGTCTATAACAGTTTGAGAAACTACTGATAACACTTACCAGTAAATCTCAGCAACCCTTCCCAATTAGACTCTATACCAGTGTCACCGGAGAACTGCCATCTGACGTATGGTATAATACCATCTGGGAGTTCTCGGCGAGTCCGTCCAGTGTACCCAGTCTCCACTGAGCACCCGTACACCATCCTTGATGTCAAACACCGATGTATATGGGATCATCCATCGCCCATCATATGGGTCAAGATGCGTATACGCTAGTCTACTCTGGTGCATCGATGCCCTGTCTCGATACACCCTCGACTAGGAACAGTTATAGGATGTACTCGTTGACTACCATGGCCCCACTAGTATGATCTCATCATAGTCCCAGTAGTCGAGTACATATCCTAAGGGCTTTATCAACATGTAATATAGAGACAATCAGAGTACATGTTAAGATAAAGTACAACCAGATAGCATACTATCATGTCGAGCAAGAAAGTCCTCCCTATATATGTCCTAGCATCCACTGCAATATACATCATATGTACAGTAATGGCCTCTAGGGCATACATATAACTAACAATCTCCCACTTGCACTAGGGCCATCTGTTATGGTATCGCATACCCAACAATTAGCTGCGGTTGAAGTATCTCATACTCAACCATCCCATAAAAGTCTCTACTGGGAAAAAGGCCTTTGTGAGTGGATCCACGCTGTTGTCCTCTGTATCTACTCTCCTAACCTCGATCTCCCTGGAGATCAACCATCTCCATGATCAGGTGACACTGCCTAAGAATTATATCTGGATTTCTGATGGGACGGTAGTTCCTTGGCTAAAGCCATAACTCCATTGTCACACAATGGTAGGAACGAAGTTCATCTTATGAACTTATATATATCCAGACTGCCTCTTTGGTAGCATCCTTGGTAACGATGTATCTTGCCTTTAATCGTCTAGTATGTCACGGTATCTAGCTTGGAACTCTTCCAACATACCGTCCCTCCACTGAGGGTGTAGACAATGCCTGTGACTGACATTCAGTCGTCCTTATCAGCCTGAAACCTTTCCAGTGATTCTCCCCAGGATCGATTGATACCATCTCACTACAACTAGTAAGAATCCTAATATCCAATTAGATCTATCTCATAGATCCAAAAACCCAGGATTTAGGAGGTATCACCTTGATCCTATATGGAGAATCCTTGTGATAAGCGGAGATTAACCGAGCGTAGCATAGGAAAACCCTTCCCTATCAAGAGTATGTCATCCACGTACTCTGCGAGGATCACCATCATACTCTCTACTACCTTTTCGTATATACAAGGTTCATCTACCATTTTGATGAAGTCAAACTCTTTGACTACCACATCAAAACAGATGTTCCAACTCCGTGATGCCTGTTTTATCATATAAAACATCTTGCACACGTTTCCGCTGCTCCCACTGTCTACGAAGCCCTCTGGCTGTGTACTTATAGACGCTCTTTTCTAAAACATCATTTAGAAAAGTAGTCATGACACCCAACCACCAGATATCGTAGTCATGAAATGTAGCCATGGCAAGTAGGATCTGGATGGACTTAAGCATAGATCCTTGGAAAATGTTTCAACATAATCCATACCTGGTCTATGATGCAAACCTTTAACAAGTCTAGCTTTGAAAGTCTCAACTTTTCCATGTACACCAAGTAATCTTCTCAAGATATACTTGCTCCTGATGGGGATTTAACCCTTCAGATAAAGCAACCAAAGTCCATACTTTGTTGGTGTATAAGGATTCCATCTCAGATCGATAAGCATCCAGCCATTCTTACAGAGTCCCACTCCTGATGGCCAGCTCGAAACTAGTTGGGTCATCATCTCATGATGCAATCCTCGCTCCCACTGTCATAGAGAAACCGAAGTATCTCTCAGGTGGGTGAGGAACCCTACTAGATCGGCGGAGAGGCTGAGGTTCGTTGGAAACTATTGAATCCTTTGGTTCTACCAAATCATCAGCTGTAGTTTGTATAGCTGGAACATTTCCAGTTCTACATAACAGACCTTGCCTCGAGCTTGTCCGGATTTTGCTTTTAGACATAGGCCGGACAACCCCAAATCTTAACAAACTTAAGATATGGGCTCTTCCCTTTCCATATCACATATGAAGTGGTAGGCAACTGATTTGATTTGAACCCTATTCAATAGGTATGCAACTTCACAAGTGCATAACTCCCAAAAAGAAATAGGAAACTCAGCAGTACTCATCATAGAGCACACCATATCATATAGGGTGTGATTGCTCCGCCCCGATACACGGACGTGCTATGGTGTATACAGAGGAGTAATACCGAGAGAGAATCTCATTCTCCTTTAGAATAGTCCAGGAATTCCGTGCTCAAGTAGTCTCCTCCTTGATCTCATCAAAGGACATAATACTTATACCCGTATTTTGGTTCTCTACTTCTAATTTATATTCTGTGAATATCTCAAAAGGTTCGGACCTGTGTTTCAACAGAAACATATGTCTGAATCTTGAGAGATTATCAGAGAATGTAATGAAGTACAAAGAACCGGTCTTGGCATGTGTAGACAGGAGACTTTCATACATCAGCATGTATCAATCCCAAGAGTTCACTAACTCTTTCTTTGTTTCCAATAAACAGAGCTGTGGTCATTTTATCTTTGTGACATGACTGACAAGTTTCACAAGATGTAAATTCAAACTAATTTAAATATGCATCTATATGTAACTTTGCTAGTCGGGTCGCATTGATATGACCTAGTCTACAATGCCTCAAGAAGGATTCGTTCATTTCTGAACTCTTCCTCTTATGTGTGTTCCGTATACTAAGAACTGTAGTTTGATTTAGAACGACAATGCTTTTAGATAACGTGCCTGAACCGATCAACTCTTGATATAGGAAATGTTCAAAACATTATCCAACAATACAAAATTATATCCTTTCTTTACTAATAAAGAGACTGATATGATTTTGTATATCAGGTTCGGTATCTAATAACATTTGTTCAGAATCAATGTATTCTGGTAATACAGGGTGATAGTGACCAACAGACTTGGCTGCAACACTTGCACCGTTTTCTGTCTCATGAAACTTATCACCCGTTCTCAGTTCTCTACCTATCTGTAGCCCATGTAACAGATTACATATACGGGATCCTGATCCGGTATCACATACCCAGGATGTAAAGGATACTGAGAAACAGTTCTGTGTAATGAACACACCCGAAGATGATGCATCAACATGCACTTTCTTCGTTTGGGCGGCACGGGAAATCCGGTATTCCCCAATTTCCTGCTCTGTCCTATAACAATTATAAGTTGGAGCGGGACCAACGTTCCCCAGCTCAGTATAACAAGCGGGTTCGGTCAATATATCCATATTATTATCTTGATTAAGGCGTGATATGGTCGCTACCTGGAGAGAGAGAGAAGAAAACACTCCGCGTATGCTCTTGCAAGATTAGATTGGTTATCTAATATATCTAATCAGGATGTCTCCCACTGTTTTAATCAAATCTTCCTTCAAACCCTAAAAGGAAAGACTAGCCGGGATTAATCACACGCTACAAGTTCGCCAATCTTTCAGCCAGGCCAGTGTCGGTACTTTGAGGGAGGTCCCCCGTGCTTTCGTACGAACCTAATTAAAGTAAACCTCATTTTCCCAGGGGAGTAACCCCGTTAACACCTTTCTAGACACCTACTTGATCGGCTAATTGTAATGTGTAAAACTCTCCCATGAGTAACTCTTACTCGCAGCGGGTATCGGGATCCAACTATCTCATAGAAGATATGCAATCTCATTGCAAATTTCAACACTTGAAATTCCCAATAATATTTTGCCCCAAGCGTCCTATGACCTTGACAGAGGTCAACAAACCATAGGCTGCTAGTCAAGTTCAACCCGTCATTTCCTGATTGAAGTAAACCCACCCGCACGACCCTTGACAGAGGTCAACAAGGTCGCACGACTACCCTAAATCAATCACATCATATGCTTATACAGATAAGCACTAATCAGCTACCGCACACTACGCCTTGACAGAGGTCAACAAACGCAGCACGAATACTAACTATTACTTATCTGAAATGACGGAGGGCTACGACAGGTTTTTAAGAAAACCCTTTGCGTAATGAACTTGATATCGTTGTAGAATCGAGTGATTTTAAATGGAGTGTTTTTGAGGCTTTTCTAGTTTTGCTAAAGGGGTCACTTCCGGTGAAGGGATCGTCGGCCCTTTCCTCATCGAATAAGGTGCAGGATATTTCACAAATACCACTATGCAAAGTAAGAACTATAGAAGCAATCAAAAGACAAACCGAGTTTGTAGCATCTGCCAGTTATTGCTAAAGGAGTCACTCCCGGTGAAGGGATCTCGGTCCTTTCCTTATTGAATAAGGTGCTGGATGTTCTACAAGGAACACCGCTATGCAAAGCAAGAACTAGAGCTACCAGTTTTTAAACAAGTTTCTACAACATCTTAGGTTTCTTTTATTTCATTAATCTCATTAATGAAGTCCCATTTTATTATGCTTCACAAGCATCTCTTTTGAAACGAAATCTGCAATATAACATATATCTCATATATATAATATAAACATTCGTCTCAGGCAGTAATATGATCTCATCACAGAACATTGCGGCAGAAGAACATATATGAAATATTGGATATACTAGGACGTCCGTGTTTTCAATACGAGCCTGTATAAAACACGGATTCCACGGTCGCGATGAATAGCCAAACCCATATCCCTAGACCCCTACGAGAGCGGCAAGTAACACTGCCAATTCTAGGGTTAGGAGACCCGATCTCGACTCCTCGAGATGGTCTCACACTGGACCCTAGAACCCGGTTACTTGTGCTCCCCTCCTTGGGTCTACCTAATGCGGAAAAGTAAATAATATACAACGGTGACATCTTCCGCTACCTGGAAGTGCCCCAATAAAAGAATATTACATACATATGAATTTTACATGAATGAAAAAGAAAAAACTCTCATCTCACATAAAACCCCCGGCTATTCAAACGCGACGATCCAATACAACATATCACAGCAACACATAATATCTCATATCATCAACGTAAGCAAGTATGCGTATCCCGATTGTCGTTGATGTATAGCAACGAAGCCGGCGATACACCACATACTACGCTTACGGTCACAGAAAAGAAAGTGTAAAACTACAACAGTTGGAATCCGCAACTTCCTTAGACATCGTATGCCTAACCAAATGAATTCCTTAGACATCACATGCCTAACAATTATAAACCCCGCATTTTAGTCTCATTATCAAAAACTCTTTTCAATATCAAGTCGGGCAATTCAACAAGATTCCCGACGTCCTGATCGAATGCTCGTCGCAAACTTTAGTAGACGGCCGAACCCTTGGATGCCGTCGACGAAGTGCACTAAGGCGGAACACCGCTGCCGCGAGCACCCGAACGGATGCTTTCGGCGACGGGGTTCTCCTACAGTCACTTGGTCGGGGCTGAGAGGTGTAGCTGTCTATTAAGTTTACCCGGCGAGTATCCGCGTACTCTACGTGATTGCGACGGACTTTTGATCACATCAAAATTCCGTGGCAACCGATCATCTGAGACTAAACTGCTATGTCTATAATATTCAAATCAGTTATCTCATAACTACCTGTGGATTCCAAATATTGTATCATATTCCAGATAAATAGACAAAGTTAAACTTTCCGATCGAATGATCAAACACCCATGATTTCCCCAATATATCTCAACACTTGAAATCAGTTTAAAAACATCCATCACATGCCACAGTACCAATGGTCCAGCCGTAGAAGGGTCAAGCCAACGCCTCACATATGGCACGCCGTACTGCCCCAAACCCTAAGGTTCAAAAGGCAGTTCAAGACGGTCACATAATCGAGTTAAGGTTTGTTGTCTTCTAGAGGGTCCACCGAGTTACTTGCATGACTTAGAACATTCTTAAACACGAGAAAAAAAATCCAACTTTTGAAAAATTTTCCGACAGGGGAAAAAGTGAGTTATTGATATCCATTCGAACTTTTTAACAGTTTCTAAAAATTACCCGGAAAACACATAGACAAAATCTGATAATCCGATCGAATCATCGAATCCCTAAACAACCCCAGAATACTCAACTGTAGAATCAGAATAAAAATACCCAGAAAACATAGCATTAAATTATATGAATTACTGTGCAGTAATAATTGGACAAGGAGACAGTACGGCCGCGGAACCGCCGCATGTGCAGGCTTATAACGCGGTTCCGCGGTGGAAAATTCGAATTAGACCCTCGTCTTTCACAGTAATTCAAATAAGACCCTGCTTATTATTCTGCATATTTTTAATATTAAAAAATCCAGTTTTTTAAAAAATGGACAGAGAGCATTTTGGAAATGGGTTTCGAGTTCGTTCGGATTTCAAACGTCGTCTAGACTTCGCCTAAGGCTCTAGCTAGGCTCTGATACCACTGTAGGGTTGCTAGGCACGCGCACAAGGGTCTACGAGGCATCAACCATGCCCGATTAAAAATTTAGCCGTGCCGAATAACCCGAATACGGATCTTTAAACTAGAGATTAGGCGAAAACCAGCATGCTAAACACTTTAACACTAAGTGAGAGGGATTACAACCTTTGTAGATCCGGTCCTTCACTTCATATGCTCCGTGTTGTGGTCCCTTCGCTGCGATCATCGGGTTCCGGACTCTTGAGAGGTTCCACGAAGAGAAAGATGCAACCTTTGCTTCCGATCTTCGATACTAAGATGATCTACCTTGAAGTTCCGTTAACACAAGCTAACACTCATGAAATGATGTGAACACCCTCATCTAAATGGCAAGGGAAGATGAGGATGATGAAGTAGGATTTTTGCTCTCTTTATTTATCTTTTTCTCACATATTTTCATCACAAATCAAAATCAAGAAAGCTTTTCCATGAAAAGAGAATGAAGAAGAAGATGAACAATAATAGAATTGTGATGAATAATAAAAGTTATCATAATCATTTATGCAACCATGGTTGTAGTAACCATTGTAGAGAGTTTACTAGGGTTAGGGTTTGGGTTAGGTCAAAGGGTGAGTCACTTACAAATATCTATCATAATATCTTAACAAAGACAAACTAAAGCTTCTAGAATCAACTAGAAGGTTTAACCCTAATCCAAACCCTAATCATATTTAAACTCCTCTAAACATATTGCATTAATAATTATAATATGTTACAATATTATATATCACATATACAATATTTATTGTAACAAAATAAAATAATACATTTAACATATATCGCATATATATCAATGTATTACTCGAGTGAGAAAAAGAAAATTTTAGTGAGCAAATATTAGTTAATGCAATTTAATATATCAAATATATTATTATACATTAAATTATCGAATCAACACTTGATCCGACAATCCGGCTATATTGCATATAACCGACTAATATTTATCCGTACCGATTCATCGAATCAACACTTGATCCGATGACCCGGCTGATCAAATATCGCGAGAATATAATACGGTATCACATATCGCATTATCCTCGGTCCCGCACATATCACATATGTGCTCCTACTCCGTTTTGCCTGAGCCAAGAAATCTCTGTGTAGGACTCTAAAGAATCGTCAATAGGCCGGCAGTAGGTGATGATCATATCAAACACCCACAAGCTGCAAGCGGTCAGCTAAACGTAACAGCTACCCAGGTATTGAGCGCTCAGAAGACAAGCAAGCCTGTACATTCTCCTGTGAATCCAAACAGTAACACTCCCATACAGTCCGGTCTCGTCGTCTGATATGTTGCATATCTCGCCTAGGGGTGGTAAACGTCAGACCCCAGTAGCTTGATAAGTCGTGTCGATATGAGGTCTATAACAGTTTGAGAAACTACTGATAACACTTACCAGTAAATCTCAGCAACCCTGGCCAGGGATTTCCAGTTATAGCCAATCGAACACAGCACAACATCAACTCCCTATACCGGGAGAGACGAATCCCCTCCTATCGCTCATTGCCTCCATGTGATTCGGGATTGTACCCAAAAGCCACCTTTTTGCACGCCCTCTTGGACGTGGTATGATGGAAATCAAAGCACAGTGGGAACCACACAAGACTCTATGACGATCTCGGGTCAACAGACTACTCTATACCAGTGTCACCGGAGAACTGCCATCTGACGTATGGTATAATACCATCTGGGAGTTCTCGGCGAGTCCGTCCAGTGTACCCAGTCTCCACTGAGCACCCGTACACCATCCTTGATGTCAAACACCGATGGATATGGGATCATCCATCGCCCATCATATGGGTCAAGATGCGTATACGCTAGTCTACTCTGGTGCATCGATGCCCTGTCTCGATACACCCTCGACTAGGAACAGTTATAGGATGTACTCGTCGACTATCGTGGCCCCACTAGTATGATCTCATCATAGTCCCAGTAGTCGAGTACATATCCTAAGGGCTTTATCAACATGTAATATAGAGACAATCAGAGTACATGTTAAGATAAAGTACAACCAGATAGCATACTATCATGTCGAGCAAGAAAGTCCTCCCTATATATGTCCTAGCATCCACTGCAATATACATCGTATGTACAGTAATGGCCTCTAGGGCATACATATAACTAACAACTAGATCTATGGTTTTAGATCTAGATTTGGGAAGTGTCCCAATCCGGGTACTTAGACAGTATTCTAAAGGCATTTTAGAATGGACGACTCCTGGTATGGTGGTGAACCTGCAGGTGATGGAGTCACCCTCTCTAAAGGTGTCTTACAGACTAAAGGGGAGAGGGATGTGCATGATTGACATATCACTTGTTTAGGCAATTGAGTCAATCATGACATATCAAGTACCACACTAGATATTGTTTTTGCACTAAATGCAAAAGGTTGATATATTAATCCAATCCTGGAGAAAAACGATTGGAAGCAGTTTATGAACATAAGTGGTTGTTCTAGGGATTTGATAACGGCAGCCTCCTTTGGGAGACGGTTATCATTCCAAGCTTCCAAGGTGACCTGGATGACAGAGTGACTGTCAGAGTTATAGTTTTTCCCTCTGACGAGGGGCAGTAGTTTGGACAGGTGGTCCAAGCGGATACTGAGCAAGGCATGGTACAGCATACTGATTAAGTTCAGTAGACAATACAGTCTAATATGTTTGTTGGATTTGGAGTTCATTAGTGAACTGGGTCCCATCAGATATCCAGAAATATTCTACGATAGGTATTGCTCATTTCGGGAGATAGTTTTCTCCGCGAAGTAAAGATAAAGAGAGACATAGAAAGAAACACTGGAGCCGATCCACTCACTGAGGCTATTTCTCGAACGCAATAATTTTACGAACGAGGTTTGTGAAACTGATTAGTGGAGGAGTTGGGTGTTCGGTATCACACGGGCTGTGAGTATGCGACATCGCAATAATTAGCCTTAAGTGCAAGTGGGAGATTGTTGTCTACAGTGCCCTAGGGCAATTATCATAGTCGCAGGTATGTGATCATGATGATTGAGCGAGGACCTATACCGATAAAACAGTCTTACTCGAGATGATAGTATGCTATCTGGTTTGTCTTTATCATCATATGTTGATAAAGCCCATAGGATTCTTGCTTGACTGCCAGCATTGTGATGGAGATTACATACGTGGGAGCTGGGGTCTATAAGCACATCCTTAAATGTCCCTAGTCGTGGGAGTATCGAGACTGGGCATCGATACTCCAGTGTAGACTGGTGTATACTTATCTAGACCCTGACGAGGGGCGGTGGCCGGTCTCACAAGCCATTGGTGTCAGTTGTTCACCTAAGATAGTATACAGGTGCTCATTGGGTTATGAGTACACTGGACGGACTCGCCGGGAACCTGCTAGTTGGTATTATACCTATAGTCAGAAACCAGTTCCCTGGTGACATGTGTACAGGTTAGTCTGTCGACCTGAGATCGTCATTTGTCTCGTGTGAGTTCCCACTGTGCTTTGATTACTACCTTACCACGGCTCAAAGGAGTCATGCAAACAGGTTTTAGTTGGGTACAGTCCAGAGCCACATGGAGGCAGTGAGCGGATCGTCGGGGATTCGTCTCTCCCGGTATTGGGGGTTGATATCGCGCAGTGCACGGGTGGCCATCACTAGAAATCCTCGGCCGGGGTATGTGAGAATTACCGATCCAGGATCGATAGTTTCTCGGGTAGTGATGGGTTTCATACCGACACGAATTATCGCGTTGTTAGGGGTCTGACTTTAACCGCCCCCTAAACTCGATATGCGATACTCTTAGACGAACAGATCGGACTGTACGGATATTGTCACTGACAGGCTCAGTAGGGGTTCGGATGAGTTTGCTCGTCGGCCTTCCTTTCGCTCAATACCTGGGTAGCCGTTACGTACAGCTAGTGCCGCTGACGTGCTTGTGGTTAAACCCACTACCAGCATATTGACGAGTCTTTAGAGTCCCACACAGAGGGTTTCCCTGGTTCTGGCGAAATGGTGTAGTAGCCGTATTTGATACGTGCAGGGTTCCGATCGATTGATGAACATAGTACTCGGACTTTCGATCGGACAGCTGGTAATACTAGCCGGCTCGGGTTTGAGCCGGATTATTAAATCAGGTATTGATTTAATAATTTACATATATGTATTTCGATACGTATATTCTAGTATTATATTCTTTGTGTTATTCTATCTCTTTGATATTCGTATTTCGGTACGGATACAGGTATGTATATACAGTAGAATGTAATCCGTATTTTTTTCCGGATAACATTCTAGAAGATGCCACCTCATTTTGGATTTGACCATTTTTATTAAAAATTGGACAATGAGGTGGAAAATGGCATGAAGAGGAATGGTGAGAACCATGCTTGGAATAGTGCTCACAAATGAATTGTTAATTCATTTGGGTGCACTATTCAAGCATGGTAGGATTATTAAAATGGAAAATTGGTTTTTACAAAACCTAGGATGCTTCATTTTCTCTCTCCTTGGTCTTCATTTTTTTGAAGCATGCTAGGTTTTCTTCTCTTGAGCTTGAGCTCCACCCTCACCATTTTTGTTCTTCACCTCTTCTAGCTATCATGCTTGTTTCCACCTTCTTCATGATATGAGACAGCAAACACTAAGAATACATACACACTACATCCTAGGCTCTCTAGGGTAGCATCCTAGAGACCCTAGTTGCTCCACTAGTATCTTGGCGTGGAACTAGAGCCGGAATTACAACCTTCGGATGGATCATCGGAGATGGAGGAAGACCGGCGACCAAAGTCGATCCGCAACATCACTAGGAGCTTGGAGATGGTTGAAGACCCGAAGGACTTGGTTCATTAGGTATAACCATTCCTATCTCTTTTCTTAGATTGCTAGTTTTAGGGTTAATGGTTTCGATCTTGAAAATCGGGTAATGGTAGCGCCGGGTTTTAGACAAATTTTGTTCCGCATTTGGCCACGGTTCGATGGCCGGGGCTCTCCCACTACCCAACAACTTGTCCCATCACCCTCTCCCACCTATTTTCTTTTCTCTCTTCATTTTCATTTTTTTTTCAAAACAAAAAAAAAACCAAGTTCAAAAGGAAATGAAACATGGTTTTCAAAACAAAAATTAAAAAATGTAACAAGTGTTATGCAATATATCATATTGCATGTTATGCACATATCATACTTAATGAATAATTAGTAAACACTAATCGAGTTTAGTAAATAACTCATTTACAAATAATTGTACAATAATTCATAAAATTGCCCAAGTCACATAAATACTTTTAAATCAATAATTCTTATTAATTTTCCAAATATTTTCCAAATTATCGGTATATAATTATACCCTTTCATTACAACTAATTCTCATACTTAATAATATTTGTAGAAATTATTATTTAATTATTTTAATTTCCAAAAATAATATTTTATTTTCTGAAATGTTACAATCGTCGAGTGCACCCAAAGAGATGAGAACTTTCTTCAAGTCAGGTACGTGCCTGACTTCCACCAATGTCTTTACAACACCGTCAAATATCTTGACTTGGATTTTCCCTTTGCTAATAGATCGACACGAACTATATTGCACATCATAACCACTCCACCATCAACGAAATCATATGTGGTAAACAAATCCTTATTGGGCCATATGTGGTAGGTATTAGGGCTCCCCGGCGCTCGTGGCTAATGCGCAACGGAAGCGAAAATCGCGAATAAAATTTCATGCAAGTGTAAGGAAACGCAACCTAGAATCCGTTCCAAACACTAAACTAGTAAACTAAGAAAGCAAGTTTTAGAGATTACAATCTTTGATGCATGTCCACCCAATCGTGGAAGACCCTTCAAGCTCTTCGTAGATTGTCGGGAACAAGTTTGAGAGGCGACCGCCCTTCCAGAAAATGATCCACCCGAGAGTTGTAGTTCAAGCTCCAACTTCAACAAATGAAGTAACTAAAGACCTAAGCTTGCTAGACAAAGGTACTTAGAGATGTAGAAAGTTTTTGTTGATTTTATCTATCTCCTAAACCACTTGATTCTCAACACATGAGAGGATAGAGGATGAAGATGAACTCAAGAGGAGAGAGAAGCCTAAGGATAGAATGAATGAAACTTGAGAGGAAAATGTGCTATGTATTTTTCAATTTCATAATGCATTTACTATAAAATATTGCAACCATACTTGTATAGTAAATACAAATAAAATAAAAAAATTACCTAGGCATTCCTCTCTACATTCTTTTGCCACCTTACCTTTTCTACCTCGTTTTTAATTTCCAATAATTAGAAAATCCATTATGAGGCGATCTCTTTCTAGAAGTATTTTGTATGGCTACAAAAATACATCTCCGCATATACATACCCGTATTCGTACCAACATACGAATACATAAGAGATGGAAAAATACAACAAACATAATACTGGAATTAAATCAATACTTGATATAATAATCCGGTTTAATCCTAAACCTACTAGTATTAACTGTCTGATTTAAAGCTGTGTAAATAGTATATATATTAATCAGGACTCTACACATATAAATATACGATCTCTACATCGTTTTGCCTGAACCAGGAAAACACTCTATGTGGAACTTTAAAGATTCGACAATACGCCGGCAGTGAGTTACTGGATAAATCCATAACCATAAGCACATCAGCAGCACTAGCTGTACGTAATGGCTACCTAGGTATATACCAAAAGGGAGGTCGACAATCAAGTCCGTCCGTCCCCTACTGAGACTGAATGTGACAATATCCGTACAGTCTGGTCTCTTCGTCTAAGAGTATCGCATACCAGGTCTATGGGTGGATAACGTCAGACCCTTGATAACCCGATGAGTCATGCCGGTGTTAAGCTCATCACCAACCGAGAAACTACTGATCTCCAATCCTTAAATCTCATTTGCCCTGGCCAGGAACTTATGGTGATGGCTAATCGAACACAATGCGATATCAACTCTCTATACCAGAAGAGACGAATCCCTGACAATCGCTCACTGCTTCCATATGGCTCGGGACTGTACCCAACTAAAACCTGTTTGCATGACTTCTTTGAGCCATAGTAGGGTAGTAATCAAAGTACAGTGGGAACTCACACAATACAAATGACAATCTCAGGTCTAAGAACTATCCTATACTCATGTCACTAAAGAACTGCTATCTGACGATAGGTATAATACCATTTAGAAGTTCTCGGCGAGTCTGTCTAGTATACTCACCTCCAGTTAGCACCTATATACTATCTTAGGTGACAAAACATCAATGGCTTGTGAGACTGATCATCACCCCTCGTCGGGGTCTAGAAACATATACACCAGTCTACTCCGGAATATCAATGCCCAATCTCGATACTCTCTAGACTAGGGACATTTAAGGATGTGTTTATGTACTACCCAGCTCTTACATATATGATCGCCATCATAATGCTGGTGGTCAAGCAACAATCCTATATGCTTTATCATTATGTATTAGCGACACGTAATAACGAGTAAAACTTATACACATCAATGATAAAGACAAACTAGATAGCATACTATCATCTCGAGTAAGACTATTCTATCAATATGGGTCCTCCTTCAATTATCATAATCTCTTACTTGCAACAAAAATAATTGCCTTGAGGGCATCATTGCCAACAATCTTCCACTTGCACTTAAAGCTAATTATTGCGGTATCGTATATCCACAGCTTGTGTGCTACCGAATCCAACTTCTCTACTAATCAGTTTTGCAAACCATGTTTTAAAAATATCCGTTTTTTGAGAAATAGCCTCAGTGAGTAGATCCGTTCTAATGTTTCTAATCGTATCTCTTTATATCTCAACTTTGCGGAGATGAATTATCTCCCGAAATGAATGATACATGACTTAGAATTTTTTTGGACACCTGATGGGACCAAGTTCATAAATGAACAACTTTATCCAATAAACTTTGTGGGCTGTATCCTCTGTTGATTATAATCAGCATCCTGAGCCATACCCACAACCTTTCAACTTACTGCCCCTCAAAAAAGGGTAAACTAATAATTCTGACAGCCACTTTGTCATCAAGGTCACCTTGAAAGCCATAACCAATAACCGCCTCCTTCAGGAGGCTGCCATTATCATATTTTAAGAACATCCTCACATGTTCTTCACTGCTTCCCTTTGTTTCTCCACGATTGGATTAATATCCGCTTACTACAGCATGTGCAAAGGCAATATCTGATCTGATACTTGACATCGCATGATTGACCTAATTGCCAAGGCAATTGAAATGTTATACACACGAGTCCCTCTCCCCTTCAGTTTAGAAGACATCTCTTTAGAGAGGGTGACTCCATCACATGCGGGTACACCTCCTAATAAGAGTCATCCATTCTAAAACCCTTTTATAATGGCACCCTAATTGGGACGCTTCCCAAATCTAGATAAATCTAGTTACCATAATTTTGATGCATTATCCAAATCCTATGTGGAGAAACATCTGTAGCAACCATAGTTTGACCGATTGCAGTATAGGAACTTCACACCTTAGCAGGAGTGTGTATCCAAATACCAGGACAGTACTTCTTACATCCTTCTTATTAGGTTCATCTGTTGTTTTGATGAGTCAAATACCTTGACTGTCATATCAAAACAGATGACCCATTTCCTCTATACATGTTTTAGTCCATAAATAGACACAACCAACTTGCACACCTTCCGCTTCTCCTACTGACTATTATAACCCTCTGGCAGAGTCATATACACGTGCACTTCTAAATTTTAATTTAGGAAAATGCTATAGTCATCCACCTGTCAGATATCGTAGTTATAAATAGCAGCATTGGCAAGTCATATCCTACATCTGGTCACATGGAAGTTACCACTTCCTATGATCTACTGATAACTAGTAGGGCATCATTACCATGATGCTGACCTCCCTTCGAGGAAACCGAAATATCTCTCAGATGGTTGAGGTCACCTATTAATACCCACGGAGTGGTTAAGGTTTGTTGAGTCCAATTGAATTCTTAGGTTCTACTAGATTTTCAGTAACCATTTGTGGTTATGAAATCACTTACATATCTACCATACTCCTACTAATATCTTTTATAAAGAAATCTTTTTTATAAAAAAAATGTGGCGAGTCAAGAACAATGCAACTATTGATCTTACAAATGGTAGAAGTTAAACCCTTGCAAAAGCTTGGAATAACCCACAAACTGCCATTACCAAAATGTGCCTCGAGTATGTTTAGATTATGCTTTTACAAAAACCCGGATAACTTCATACTTTGATATCCTCAAGATATGCTACCATTATATGTCCATATAGATTCTAAGGCACTAATTTAGATGGAACCATATTCAATTAGCATGCAGCTATTTTCAGTGCATATCATCTAAATGGAAAAAGGCCATACAACATTACTCATCAAGGAATGCACCCACAGATGAATAATTTAAAAGAGAAGTAAATTCTCAATATTACTACAACGGAATACCTAACATAAGTATCGACATCTTCGATCACTTTGAAGAATCTTGATACTTCTGATATTTGGTGCTCTGCTTTATTCTAATACCCTATGAACTTCTCAAAATCTTTGGACCTTGTGTTTCAACGAATATATGTCTAAAAACCAGAAAACTCATGGGTAGAATAGAATGAAGTAAGAGCACCAACCCCTTTTTCCTAAAGGACACCGGACAACATACATTCTCATGAATAAATCCTATGAGTACACTAACTCATATTCCGTATTTTTAGGTTGAAAACTGTATTTTAGTTAAGAACATCTATATCATTGTAACGACTCTGAAATCTCTGTACAAAATTATTTGTTTAATGTATAGAAAAGGGTATTTCAGCCTGTGTAGGAGTTATAAGTTATTTTTGTTCAATAAAATCAGGAAACAACTTGTAGCTCACTGGTAAAACCTCTATACTGCTCTGACATAGCCCGTGTGTTCGATTTCCATCAGTCCCATTTATTTTTAATATATTTCTTTTTTGACTTTTCGGAAGCCCAAGAGTTGCACGTGCAATACACGAAGAATCGAAAAGTTTCAAAAAAATCAAACGATTTAAATGAGGAGTAAACACAGAGTTAAACACGTGGCATAAATCTCGAGGAAATCCATTAAAATCCGACCGCCCATTTTTGCCATTCGACCGCTACCGACGGTTGATGTAGCTCCGTTTGCCTCCGTGCTTTGTACACACGTCTCTTTAGCTCCCTTCTACTCCCCTGCACTGTTTGATTTCCCTGCAATTAAACAGAGACTATTCAATTCATCATTTAACATCAATTTAATTCTTTTAATTCAATTTTTAATTCTCATACCTTAAATTTTTCACTATAAATACCACCCCATCTTTTAGCTCTCTCCTATTTTGAAATTTCTATCAAAATTCTCTCAAAATCTTTAAGTACCAAGTGGAGTTAAGCACCCAAGCAGAGTAGCAAGCCAAGCTCGACAACCGAAGCCTTTTCGAGGAAACCACGATCCCCGAAGGCTTCCCTTCTCTCTTGTTAACAATCTAAATATGTATGTGCCTTCTCTCTATATTTCATTTTATAACACCCTGGCACTGTTATACTATTTATTTGGGGTATTTCTAATCTTGCGGTAAATTTCTTCCTATTGTTTCTTTTGGGTTGTTGATAGTACAATTAGTAGTTGTGGTTATTATCTGACCCGACCCGCATATTTGAAACCCATCATAATTCAAGATTACATCAAATATTTGCTATTACAGAGGATCCATGCAAATCTAAATTTTATAAACATATATAATATATTTTAGTATCCGCATATCTTTTAAAACACAATATAAAAATCAAATAATATATTTTCTTATCTAGCTTTGCATGTCATAGTACCCCATATCATGTGGTTGCATCCATATATCATGATTCATGTCCTAATTGTTAAACTGACGGATTATTGATCGCTACGTATATTTACGCAGATCCGTATTTGGGGGTATACGTTTTTTATTTACTGAATATCACATTATGGTTTAAATTTTTACGTATATTCTCTATATTGAAAAACTAGTTTTTTTGAAGGGACACGGGTAATATTCGGAGTAATCTGGTATTAGCTATAAAATCCCATACTTATATACATAAAATATTCCATATAACTAAAATATATATAAGTGTTATATATATAATATATAATATATTATATTAAATTAACTAATATAATCTTTTTCTCTGTCTCTCTCTAATATATATATAAAATATATAATAAAATTATAACACTCACTTCTCCCTCCTCTGCTCTTCTCTCGGTCACCTTTCACCCCTTATAGCCACGACGACTTCGCCGCCGACGAATTTGCCTCGCCTCCGACTACTTCACCGCCGACGACCTTGTCGCCACCATCTCTCCTCTGTCCCCGTCGCCACCATCTCTCCTATGTCCTTGCTAACCCAGTAACCCCAATAACCACTCTTTTTCTTCTTCTTCTTCTTTCTTTTCCTTTTCTTTCTTGTCTTTTTCTCTTTTTTCAGCTGCCTCTCCGGAGTTGCACGCGTCGCCGACGATCCAAACTACTCAGCCACCGTCGTCATCTAGCCCTTTCACCACGTCACTGCTCAGTCAGGTCCAGTCCTGCGTGCGTAAGTTTTGCGTCGTGACTTTATTTCGACGTCAGAACGTGACATCCGTATCTCGATGTGAGATTCAATTAGGCAAGTTCTAAACTTGCAACATGCTATTTTACTATATCAATGTTTATTTAATAAATGATAGTGCATGTATTTTACTATTCAACAGAAAGTTCCAAGTTACAGTTTTATAGCATCCGTCTATATCCGTACCGATAATAGTTTATCTAGTTACATGCCGGAACATCACGATGTTATTATAATACTATATTAGTTCAATATGATTATCTAGATTGCATTATACATACTAATAGACATATAACGGTTATTACAGATAGATACATATTCATCCTGGCATTAGTTGTGTTTACCGTGTTTCGATATTGATTACAGTTTTACATTGGTATTTATTTTGGTTAATATATAGTACATGGCATGTTCACGACACATTACCAGACTTGTTACTTGGATCTTATTGCTAATGCCAACAATTCTGATTGTTATCCTGAAGGACATGACTTGTTGTCTTCATTGATAAGACTGGTACTTGCTTGATTCTGTGTTGGCATTAGATTATATTAGCAATACTTGACTTGAACACAGAACCTTGGAGGAAAGGGGGAAATCAATAATGTAATTGAAACGTAACTCAAGAGAATATTATTATTGTTTGCCGTGATTCTGGGCGTTATGGAATAAATCATTGTTTGCCGTGATTCCGGGCGTTACGGAATAAATTATTTTTTGCTGTGATTTCGGATGTTACAGAATAAATCATTGTTTACTGTACCGTGGTCCCGTGGGGGAATGAACGAGATATATTGTATCGTGGTCCCATGGGGCATGAATGAGATATATACTGTTGAATTACGATGAGGAGTACATTAATTGATTTCAAAGACTTGTAGAATAGATAACCTAGAAGCACGGACTTTAGGATACACATCATATACATATAGCTCACTATTTATATCTGGGTTATTTATTTATATTCTGCTTTAATTATATCATTATATTCTGGTCATTACTATTATTTTGATATTATGACACACCGACGTTTGGGTTTTGCATCACCCAGTTCTTCTACCTTTATCGTAGGCAGATCATAAGTGCTTTAGCAATCAAGACGAGCAATGGGGAGCTAGCTATTTAATTTAGAGACTCTTAGTTTATTTATTCAGCAGTTTTATTTCATTGATGTGAGCCCATATTAGGACATGATTCAGATACTATTGTTTATTGGATCTTGACTCATTTCCGCTATATGCATTTCTCGATTTTATTTACTGTGGTAGATAGACATGTGTTAGTTAGATTATATTTTACTGTTCTTGATATCCGATTGAAAGCCGTAATGTGACTGTGGAGGGATAATTCCTACCCACAGGTAGCATGGTTGGCTCTGTCACGTGCCGTATTTACGTATTTTGGGAAGCGGGGCATCACACATTTCATCTCAAATTGCTTTCTAAAAGCAAATCGACAAAGTGGAGTTAGCTCCGATATAATTTACTTTTTAATATTTATAATACACTTGATAAGAAAATTAGGTCAAACTAACATCCTAACATTATTCTTGACCTTATTTATATCATTTATCTTTTAGTTTAATAAAGTTTTCCATATAAAATAAAGTTTTCAGAAAAATACCATGAGCATTAGTATAACCATTATTTCGATAATTATTATATACACCTTTAGGAAAATTTCACGGCGTAACGACCTATCCTACACGCACACTATGGTTTAATAGCACGATGTCTAAATATATGGTTAATTCAAAGAATAGGTTTTACATTAAAATACCACATTTTTTTTTTCAAAAAAGGGTTTCTTTTAAACGATATTTTGATTTCTTGGCAATTGCGCCTCTACAACCCTCGTTAGGGGGCCCGTAATGGATGGTGCGGATTATCGCACATTCTTAGAATAGTAGAGCGAGATGCAGAACTCCTCATAGAGCATTCGATCTCGAAAGGAAATAAAAAATACGTTTTTTTTAGAAATACGAATTGTTTAAACAAAACTAAATTTTGGAAAATTATATAAAACTATGAATCCATATTTTCAATAAAAATAAATTATGAACCCATATTTTTAAAATGAAAGATTAGAATTTTATTAAAATACCAACAAGTTTCTAAATGTAGTAGTTTTCATAAAAGCACCTAAAATTTTAAAAGCTAGGTTTTATCGCTAAAATACCACAACAATTAAAATACATGTTCCTGAAAACTCTAAATATTATAAATCACCCTCGATATTTATTTTTAAACAATATTAAAGTATTTTTTATAAAAACCCCTCGAGAAATGCAAATAACAATAATAAATATTTAAGAACTCTAGATTTATATAGGTTTAAGCGATATCATTTCTCTTGAGCCCTAGGGAGCCGGAGAAAGTGAGTGCTTGCCTATTCAGATTAGACAACTTAACAAAGTTATTAATGGCAATTGTCTTGGAAAAAAGACACAAATCCTGCCGTCCATGTGCAGCAATTGCCTATTTCTCCCGAACATAAGATCTTTAACAGTTAAATGAATTCATATGAAAAAGACTATAACCCGAATCTAAACTTGAACATGAACTCGAACCCAGTCTACTGGAACTAACTTGACTCGAACCAAGATTTCAATTGACATGACTCGCATTTTACTCGACTCACTCGATTTCATTCTACACCTTTTGCAATTTATAGTTTCGATCAAGACATGTTATAATCAATCAATAAAATTAATTAAGTATACAGTTATAGACTATTTATACTCAGGGTGTTTGATATAGTTTCTTGTGTGAATCCAATAGAGATTCAGGAGTCCCGTATTAACCTTTTTCATTTTACTTGAATATCAGTCGGGTCGACTCTTCCACAGCCTAGAGTCCCGATACTAACACATGAAATCGGCCCATATTTCCTTCCTCATGGGGCCCTACTCTTGAGCTCGTGAATAATTCCATGGTTGCTTTGATATTCACACTTGGAACTTAACATTAACATAGTGAACAGTTAGAGACCTATAATATATATATACCCATGAATCATATACTTTTACTCATCATATATATTCTACCCTTGTCATTTTTACTCTTGCTACATCCTTGGGACTTACCGAGCGCTAGTTCGCTGATGGGTATTCCACCCACTTTTGTTTTCTTGGAATATTCGCCAGATATGGTCGAGACAGAGGAAGTGGAGGCCACAGAGGAAGACTACAACCAGATTGCTACTCGGGATTAGCTTAGCTTCATTTTTTCCAGCTTATGCATGCCACATGTTTAGGCATTTTCTTTTGTTGTATTTACTTTCCAGTTGAAACTCATGTACTTGTAAATATTTGAAGTTGAATATATATAAAGATATTTGTTGAAAATTTTACAGTATCCATTTATTATTGTATTATGTATTATTGTTTCAATACGCTTAGTATATTTATTTAGAGAATGACCTTCTCCAGATAAATATACCGCGGGCTTGCTATGTCATAGTTTCCGTCTACTAAGAAGCGGGGCGTGACAGGTTTTATTGGTGGCCCATGCAGATCCGTTCTGCATGAAGTCGTAAACAATATGCCACAATAATTAATGAATTCAAAAAATATTTACATTTCTTGTATTTCAAATTCCTTGAATCTATCATGACCTGTCTTTTATATCAAAGTGATGGACCCTCCGAACAATACCAGCACAAACGTCAACGGCAATACTCCACCGCCTACACCACCACAACCTCCTACCGTTGCAGCTCCTATTAATGAGCAAACGGTACTTCTTGAGGCTATTAAGAGCCTATTGGAGGATCAGCAGTAGCAAACTGCTATACTTGTGAATCGCCCTGAGGCCGAGGCACCTGGAGTAAAGCAGTTCCGGGCCTTACACCCAAAGAACTTCTCGGGTAAGAAGAGCCAGCATGAAGTAAAAAAATGGGCTCAGGCGATGGAGGATGATCTGGCAGCGGCTCAAGTACCAGATATAGTTTGGGTAAGAGTTGCTAAGTTGCAACTGACCGATAATGCCAGAGTTTGGTGGAAGGCAGAGGGGAGCTATCTCGCACAACCAATAGAGTGGAAGACTTTCCGAGACCTCTACGATAGCAAGTACTTTCCGGAGACTGTCCGCTTTGACATGGAGCAGCAATTCATCCATCTACAGTAAGGCTCGATATGGGTCAAGTCTGTGGATGAATATGATGCTGAGTTTACCATGCTCGGAATGTAAGTTATAGTCTCAAGTTGAATTTTCCTACCTCACTTACTGCACTGCTAACACAAGATCATAATAGGTTCGCTGCACACCTTATTCCCATGGCGGAGATCTGGTCATGACGATTCTAGCAGGGGTTGGACCCTGAAATCCAAGTTGCGCTCGCTACAGGGGATTTCCAAACCCATGAGCTTGCTTTGAATGTTGCTCGACGCTATGAAGCAGTTTTGAAGAAGAAGGGCAAGCCGCAGACTGCCGGTGTGAAACGCTCTGTGCACCAGATCACAGGAGCGGCCTCTTACATGCCAGCCATCAATGGACCATCTCAGAGGCCAGGAGGTTCGTTCTCCAACAACAGGCCAGACTTTTGCATCTACTGCAAAAGAACATGACATCTTATAAAGAACTGTCGTAGGGCGAACAATTTGTGCCTGATCTGTGGGTGTTTGTTCAGTCGAAAATATTGCACATTTGATGGAACATTTTCCTTACTTTTGTTAAGTACTTAAAGGTGTTTATCGTAAATATGGAACATATGTATCTGTAAAATATTCTTTATCATATATTTCTACATTATAATTAACATTATGAAGGAAAATATATGTATAAAATATTAATAATTAAAATATGCATATCATATCAAATATTCCTAATCAATATTCTTAAAATATTGTATCATATAAAATGGTTAGGATAATATCTCAAAATAATAACAAATGCTACTAACAATTTGAATGAGATATTGTGCAGATATGAGCTCAGATGTGGAGGTCAGGAGATCCGAGACGTCAGGAATAAAATCTACAGATAAAGTTGAACTAAATCGTAAAATCATGAATGACAGAGACTCAGAAGAAAATTTGAAGAACCTAGATATTGAAACAATCTCCACATGTCAACACCTAGAAGCAGAAGAATTTTCAAAACAAGATCCCACCATACCGCCGCCCAACCGCGGCCAAATCCATGTATATGTGGTGGATCCGCGGTAATATCATGGCCGTAGGATTCTGGATTTTGTGGGTGTGATCGTATCAACAAATACTAATACATGGGATCTAGGGTTTTCTGCTTGTATGACTATTTAAAGGACCAAGAGCTTCATACAAAAAATTATCAAAACCGAAGAGATCAAGATGTCCAAGACAATCCACATATCCAGGTAGATCATCAGCTGTTCATCTACTTCCAACAAGAACAGAGATCGGGAGCATAAACTAGGGTTCTTGTACTCTAAATTCGATGGATTTCTAAATGATAGTTGATTAATAAAAAGGTAGATGTTTAGTTTAGTTCTTTGCATTTTACTTTCAGCATTTAAATTCTGCATTACTTTCTGCATTTCTATTATGATCTCTATCCTTTCTTCTTCTTCTCCAACCATGCGTGAGTAATTCCTCGCTTGATAGGGTTCGTAGATTTAAGGTAGATCAATGGATGATAAAATCTCTTATCATCGGGCGCACCACCAATTTATTGATAGTCTTGACCGTAATTCGAGATTAGATTAACACTTGTTTTGATAAAGTCTAGACATGAATAGAGGTCAATGAAAAGATAAGAGTTAAGAGTGGGAACCTTATTCCCTCCAAAAACCCTAATCTTCATTCATCCCTATCGATCTAGTTTTAAATCTATTAAAAGATAAAATGAGTCATCTTTAATTAATCACCATTACTACTAAATTCTATGAACCCTACAAGTATATTCTTCATAAAATCTACATCCGTATATCGTAGATCTAGAACAAACCATCCATATTTCAATCAACTCTTCTAAAGCAAGTAAAATGTTCAACGTTTCCCTGAGGACGACCCATACTCATCTCAGCTAGCTACTAGCGACACCATTATTGATTGTGGTTACTACTTACACAACATCTTTTCCAAATCTAGAATCAATCAAATAGCGCCTTTGCCCGGGATACGTGCGTAATTTTTTTCTTGCTATTCATGTTGAATTCTTATATAATCTTGTAAACATATTATAAAGAGAACCAAAACCGCATCTTGTGTATTTAACGATTACTGTGCGACTTTTGCGAGTGTATCTGGAGTCACTGGAACGAGAAATTAGAGATTTAGAAATTTTCATCAAAGCCCAGAGGAGAAAAAGGGTGCACTGATGAAAAATTGACAAAAGATCACGTTAAAGCGCGGCGGAACCGCGCCATTTGTCAGCAATTGGCCGCGGTTAGGCCGCGGCTCTGTGGATTAGTGCCCCTAAAATCTTCAGGTATCTTTCTCTGATCTTTATCTCTCCTCTCAAATCCAAATCTGATTTTTCTGCAGGATTCTTTGCAAAATATCACCGCTTAAAAGTCTTTTTGCGTGTTTTGATATTGGTTTGTTTGTGCATATTTCTTAAAAGGACTTTAAGGGGAAATAACCCAAATTCATATTAGGTGGGGATTTCATCACCCTTCCTAGGCTCCACAAATCACAAAATGAGCATATTTTCACCCTATATTAATTAAAAAACATCTAGACCAAACCTCTGAGGACTGTCGCGCTCAATTAGGACAGAGGAGGGTTGTGGGTAATCTATAGCTTATCCGCATTTCTCTTGTGGTGTCTAGGCAAGTGTCACTAAGGAAAGTGGTTGCTTAATTAGGCTTGCTATTTTCGGTGATTCGTATAGCGGATAGCTCCCACTTACCTGGCACTTACCTGGCCACAAGAGCGATAAAGAGGTGGTAGAGGATTGATCCTGCGCTTGTCCTTTGGAAGTCTAGGAGCGGTTTAGTGCTTGACCTAGGTGACCTTAGTTCTAGGGTTGTTTATGCATTTTTGCGATTTATTGAGTCAAGCCTCACGTCCGACACTTTTTCAAAACAAACCATTTAAAAATCGTTCTTACACATGCTACCACGTGTGCTAAACCCGCTTAGTTTATGATCGGCTGGACACGGCATTCTAGTGCCCGTCTTGTTCGTGTTTCTGCTATCGACTTTGAAGTCAGTACTTCTTCATCTTCTATTTCCCCTCCACCCACCAGATCGAACGAGATTGACGGTTCTCCATCAGATTTTACCAACACACCCCTGCCACCACCCATATGTGCGCAGAATCTACCGTGCATCTCTCTTCAAGAAAGATGCTACCTGATACACGGCCCCCTTCCTACTTATCTATCTATTTCACCAGCCATTGGGGAAAATTTCAAATTTTAACCCCACTTCATCAACTTGTTGCCTAAATTTCACGTGCTTGATTCCGAAGATGCATACGTTTTTATAACCAAATTCGAAAACGTATGTGCAATGATGGGCACTACACAACTTTCTGTGGATGCTATGAGATTACGTCTTCTCCCTTTTACCTTGTGCCATCTAGCAAAAAATGGATTTATAACACTGCCGCACACTCTATTGCTAAATGGGATGAATTCGTTATAGCATTCCTTAAGAAATTTTATCCAAATCATAAGACCGCCCGTGTTCGAAGCGAGACTAACCAGTTTACCCAACTTCCCAACGAACCATTTTGGAAATGCTTTGAACGGTTTAAAGATATTCTTGTCCATGACCCTCATCACGGAATCAATAGATGGGGTCTTTGCCGAATTTTATATGAGGGTATTAATCCTACGACAAAACAGATACTTGAAACTATTTGTTAATGCCATTTTATAGTGGGAAAGCATTAGACCAACTTCATCTAGGGGATGTATCCATCAGCTTGTCGTTTCCATCGTAGTGTAAGCCGAAATGGCCGCGATGCAAAAGAAACTTGAAGTTATAGAAAACAAATTTTCTTCAGCCTCCCTAAACTAAGTTACTCTCCCCAAAACCTTGTGTGGTTGCTGTTCTAACCCATAACATTTAACGGAAGATTGTCTTTTGAATCCTCCGTTTCAAGGTCAAGAACAAACTAATGCTGCATTTCAGCAACGACCTAGAAACGATCCTTATTCTTCCACATACAATCAGGGATGGAGGAATCATCCTAATTTTTCTTGGAACCAAAACCAAAACCAAACTCAAAATACGTTCCCAAGCCAAAATAACTATCAAAGATCTCCTCCATAGCAACAGCAACTACAATAATAGAGTCAGCACCCCTTTCAACCTCAAACTTTTCAAAACCTGGCCAACAACTTTGATCCTTATAATAATATTTCAACGGCTGGTACCGATAAAACCTCTGCGCTCGAACGTAACTTAGAAACATTCATTAACAGTCCACGCAAATGACGGCTAATTTAACGTCTTCTATCAAACATTAGTGCAACAGACTGCTTCTCACAGTGAAAGCATAAAATCGATAGAAGCACAACTTGCACAGTTAAATGCCGCGATGAGCGAGAGAGAGAGAGAGAAAGGGAAACTTCCATCTCAACTTCTACTTAATCCTGGCCACTCAAAAAATCATAATGTCAGTGTCGTAACCACGTTGAGATCGGGAAGAGTGCTGAATAACCAAGTGGGTGAACAGGTTGATAATGTTGAATCAAATGAAACCCCGGCTACTTCTTCGTCTAACCCTAATTCGTCTAGCCCACCATCTTCTTTTGAGCCTATTCTCCTTTTTCCACTAGGACCAAACCCTTAGCCCACTTCCTTAAGTCAACCTCAAACGATCCCAACTTCAATTCTGGGATCCATTCCATCCCCACAAACTTCTCCAATGTTGGACGCAACCGTTATTGCTAAAGCTCCTTATCCACATAGGTTAAGGGGTCACAAACCAAGTCCCCATATAGAGAAGATTGTGGACATTTTAAAGCAAGTTAACATAAATATCTCTCTCCTAGATGCTATTAAACAAGTTCCGTCCTATGCGAATATATTAAAGGACTTGTGCACTAGGAAGAGAAAAACTCAAGTACCTAAAAAAGTTTTCTTAGCAAGTAATATGAGCAATTCTCTTACCCAATTGGTGCCCACGAAACGTAAGGACCCCGGTTGTCCTACAATATCTATAACCATTGGGGGTGAAAATATCAATCATGCTCTACTCGATTTAGGTGCTAGTGTTAACTTGCTTCCATATTCTGTTTATGAGCAATTAGGGATAGGAGAGTTGAAACCTATGGATTGCATTCTCCAGATGGCCGATCGATCTATTACCCAACCACGGGATGAGCTAGAGGACGTGTTAATCAAAATCGGGGAATTTATATTCCATGTGTACTTTATAATTATAGATACACAGCCTGTAGCGAACCCACGGAACCAAATTTCGGTGATCCTTGGTCGACCTTTTCTAGCAACGTCAAACGCGACAATCAATTGTCATAACGGTTCTATGAACCTATCTTTCGGGAAGATGACAATTGAGCTTAACATCTACAAGCCAGGAAGTCAACCATCAGAACCCTATGCTCATGTGTGCTCCGTCGAAAAGATAGCTTCCGACAGTTGCGATTTCGAGGACCTTCACGATGCCGATCCTACTATTTATTATACACGTGAAGACCCTTCTGTCGACAAGTCCACACCTAAGTCCGAACACTTTGACTTGTCGAATGATTTAGTCAAGCTATCCAATTATCATGACTTCCTTTCCGATGAGACTATCATTCGGAATATCGATGGAAGTTTTGAAGACATTTTTGCTGATGAACTCGTATTCCTAGAAGAATTTGGAGTTATGATGAATCAACCCCCATCTAAAAAAGTTGAGCCACTATCCCTTTTTCTTATCAAGAACAAGAATGCGAGTAGTGCACCATCACCATTTCGTCTCTACCATCCGAGATATAAACCCGATCGATTCCGCGTCATATCTCTCCACTTCTTCAAATCTCTGATCTTCCACCAACCATATTGTTACATCGATAAAATATTCGAATGGTTGGTGTTGAATTTTGGTCTTTGTAAAGTTTTGCATAGACCAATAACCTTAACCCCCTTTATGATTTTAAATGCTTAATACTATTTTACTCAAGTTTGGGGGGGGGGGAGGAAATATTTTGGCTCTTGAAAGAAAATAAATTTTTACAAAATTGTGAGCCAAAAATAAGTTTGGGGGAGGATTTCACTGTCATTAATTCTTGTCCCTGTTACTAACTTTTCCTCCCAAGTCTACAGGTTTTAAGGCTAACAGATGACATCAGTGAGGACACTGCTGCAAATAGATTTGGGTGAGGTTTGTTCTTATTCACGCATCATTTTTTTGCATTGTACGAAATAAAAGCACAAATTTTTTTTGATAATAAAATATTAGAAAGTGAAAAATTATATATGAAAGATAGGAAAAGTTTAAGAAACACAAGAAAACTAAATGTTTTATAACGAAGCTAGTAATAGGTAGTCATGAGCTGTTGTCCCAAGGGTTAGTAAGATGAAGGAAATTACTAATCTGAGAATAGAATTAAGTTTGAAAAATAGTCCCTATTCTTGAGTCCAAACTTTTTGAACGTTGATACCCTACTATATGCACTTGCATAAAACTTGAAATTTGGGATAGTAAAGGATACCTTGAAATGCTCTTGTCTAAAAGGCTTAATATGAAGATCAATGAAAAAAAAGTGATACATAAAAAAATAAAACGGTGAAGAAAAATGAACACTGGTTTTGTAATTGCTTAAGACAGCATAAAAAAAATATAGCGAGGGTGCTTTATCACCTAGTGCCTTAGACCAACTAGTTTAGGAGCCACTGCTAAGCCTTAGGTGTTGCAAGACGAGAAAATTGCTAATTACACCTAAATGAGTGAGCACATTTGGTAATCGGTCGGTTAGTACCTCAAAAATATTAACGGTCGCATGAAGAATGTGTGAGCAATTTCATCTAAAATATTTACCGACTAAAAAGTACTAAGAAAGATGGACAATAGTATGATAGCTAGAATTGAATTCTCTAAGTGTAGGGATGTCGTTTACACACACGTAGGGGTATATGATCGCTGTTTGGAAGAAAGGTAGGGAAGAAGAATAAAGGCGATGTTTTATTAAGGGATGATGTGATTGCTGACAACTTTTCACGATCATTAAAATAGGGCTCATGGCAACTGAAAAGCTAGTATAGTTTGGGACGCTTCTTTTCAAGTTCTTTCTTTTATATATTCTTTACCTTTGTATGTAACTTTCATCGTCTTTCTTTTATTATGGGATTTTGTAGGTACAATCCGCAGAAAACCCTCAGGAGACAACACTCCACATACTAGGGACATCTAGAGGTTTAACGGCTTGTTGTACGTGCTAAGTGCAATCGTGTTTCCTACGAAAGTGTGCTAGCTTTTTCTTTTCCTTTTTCTCCCTCTCTTGAATAACTAGTTTGCTCGGGACGATCAAAGTTAAGTTTGGGGGTATTTGTTCAGTCGAAAATATTGCACATTTGATGGAATATTTTCCTTACTTTTGTTAAGTACTTAAAAGCATTTATTATAAATATGGAACATATGTGGTTTTATCTGTAAAACATTCTTTATCATATGTTTCTACATTATAATTAATATTATGAAGGAAAATATATGCATAAAATATTTATATAAAATTTTAATAATTAAAATATGCATATCATATCAAATATCCCTAATCAATATTCTTAAAATATTGTATCATATAAAATGGTTAGGATAATATCTCAAAATAATAAAAAATGCTACTAACAATATGAATTGAGATATTGTGCAGATATGAGCTCAGATGTGGTGATCAGGAGATCCGAGATGTCGGGAATAAAATCTGCCGATAAAGTTGAACCAAATCGTAAAATCATGAAGGCAGATACTCAGAAGAAGATTTGAAGAATCCAGACATTGAAACAATCTCCACGTGTCAACACCCAGAAACAGAAGAAATTTAAAAACGAGATCCCACCATACCGCCACCCAATCGCGTCCAAATCCATGTATATGTGGTGGATGCGCGGCAATATCATGGCCGTAGGGTTCTGGATTTTGTGGGTGTGATCGTATCAACAAATCTTAATACATGTGATCTAGGGTTTTCTTCTTGTATGACTATTTAAAGGACCGGGAGCTTCATACGAAAAATTATCAAAACCGAAGAGATCAAGAGGTCCAAGGCGATCCACACATCCGGGTTGATTATCAGCTGTTCATCTACTTCCAACGAGAACAGAGATCGGGAGCATAAACTAGGGTTCTTGTACTCTAAATTCGACGGATTTGTAAATGATAGTTGATTAATAAAAAGGTAGATGTTTAGTTTAGTTCTTTGCATTTTACTTTCTGCATTTAATTTCTGTATTACTTTATGCATTTACATTATGATCTCTATCCTTTCTTCTTCTTCTCTAACCATGCGTGAGTAATTCCTCGCTTGATAGGGTTCGTAGAATTAGGGTAGATCAATGGATGATAAAATTTCTTAACTTTTTTTACATCTTTTAATGTTTATAAATTTTAGCAAAACAATTGTTAACATCCTCATCGGGCGCGCTACCAATTTATTGATAGTCTCGACCGTAATTCGAGATTAGATTAACACTTGTTTTGGTAAAAGCTAGACATGAATAGTGGGCAATGAAAAGATAAGGGTTAAGAGTGGGAACCCTATTCCCTCCAAAAACTCAGATTTTCATTCATCACTATCGATCTAGTTTTAAATCTATTAAAAGATAAAAGGAGCCATCTTTAATTAATCATCCATTACTACTAAATTCTATGAACCCTACAAGCCTCTTCTTCATAAAATTTACATTCGTATATCGTAGATCTAGAAGAAACCATCCATATTTCAATCAACTCGTCTAAAGCAAGTAAAAGGTTCGACGTTTCCCTGAGGACGATCCATACTCATCTCGGCTAGCTATTAGCGATACCGTTATTGATTGCGGCTACTACTTACACAACATCTTTTCCAAATCTAGAATCAATCAGTCTTCTACTCATGACATCGGAGCATGCCCCCAGAACCGAGGACCTAACACCCCTCCAGCTAGACTGGCTATCCAAGTTCCTCCTACTCGGTTAGCTCTACCAGCTCCAGCTCCTCACACCCAGACCTCTCAACTTCAACGTCGAATGTTTAACCTGACACAGAGGAAAGTGCCGCGACGCTAAGCATTCATTATGTCGGTCAAAAAGGCCGAAACTACGGGTCAGATTATCACTGGTAAATGCTTGCCCTATTCCCTTTCAAGTCCTTTCAATTCCTAAGCATTTAATATTTGTTATACCTAAACATATCCCACGCGAGTTAGGTAAAATCTTAGTAGCCACCCTACCTATACTCTCTCTTCGACACTGGGGCATCACATTACTTTATGTTGCAACAGTTCGTATGAACTCATGCGATCCCACTTATATTGCTCGTATCCAGCTGGAACGTTAGTTCGGGGAACGACGTTCTAAAAGCAACCTTAGGATATGATTTGTGTCCAGCGGTCGTCTGCATTCGAGAATTCTATGCGGACTTCAAGGTGTTGGACATACCGAACTTCGACGTAGTCTTGGGTATGGAATGGCTGGGACTTTCTTCACTACCATCGGCTGTTGCCAAAGGAGGGTAGTATTTGAAATACCAGATCACTCAATGTTCTAGTTCAAAAGCGGAGACAGGATCTTGGAGCTTGGCATCTATAGAGCAAAACCAAAGAAGACAAAGATTGCAGTATTGCAAGCAAAAAGATCGAAGCCAGAGGTAGTTCGAGAGTTCGAGGATGTATTCCCGGAAGATATATTAGGTTTGCCTCCCGATCGAGCTCTTAAATTCAGTATTGATTTACATCCTAGCGCACAACCAGTAATAAAAGCTCCATACCGACTAAGTCCGAAGGGATTGAAGGAGATCCGTATTCAGTTGGACAAACTCCTGAAGAAAGGTTGGATTTGACCCAGTACTTCAAGTTGGGGATCCCAGTGCTACTGGTGAACAAGAAGGAAGGTACCTATAGGATGTTCGTAGATTATCGAGATCTGAATGAGGTGACAATTAAAAACAAGTATATGCTACCTTGCATTGATGAAATTTTCGATCAGTTAAGTGGATCTTGTGTCTTTTCAAAGTTAGATCTTCGTTCAGGATATCATCAGGTGAAGGTCAAGGAGTCCGACATTCTGAAGATGGAATTTAGGACTCGTTATGGTCATTATGAATATCTCGTAATACCATTTGGAGTAACCAATGCACGTGCCATCTTTATGAACTTGATGAACCAAGTTTTCCGAGAGTACTTAGATAGATTTGTTTTTATCTTCATCGATGATATCCTGGTGTATTCAAAGAATCAGAAAGAGCACACCGAGTACTTACGGATTGTCCTAGAGACATCACGACAACACCAGCTCTACGCCAAGTAAATCAAGTGTGAATTTTGGCTAGATCAAGTTGGATTTCTTGGACATATCATTTTAGGCAAAGGAATCTCTGTAGATCCAGCTAAGGTGTCAGCTATCAGCGAGTGGCCGACACCAAAGATAGTGAAAAATATAAGAAGTTTCTTGGGCTTAACAGGATACTACAGATGCTTCATCGATGGATTCTCAAAGATCGCAGCACCTCTGAGCAAGCTCACACGTAAAGACAAAGTATTCGTGTGGTCAGGAGCTTGTGAGAAGGCTTCTGTAGAACTCGTGTTAAGGTTAACGTATGATCTTATCCTCATAATACCTGATCAATCTGGCGGATTCAATGTGCATTGTGATGCATCCGGTAAAGGATTAGGATGTGTTCTACACCAGCATGGAAATGTTATGGCTTTTGTATCAAAATAGTTAAAGGTCCATGAGCTCAACTATTCAACACATGATCTGGAACTGGCAGCAGTGGTCTTCGCACTCAAGATTTAGCGCCACTATCTTTTGGGAGAACGAGTGTATATATACACTGACCATAAGAGTCTGGAGTATGTATTTACCCAGAAGGAACTCAACATGCGGCAGAGAAGATGGCTAGAACTCATGGTGGACTTCGACATCAACCTACAATATCATCCTGAGAAGGTGAACATAGTTCATGATGCACTCAGTCGCCAGCCATTAGCAATGAACCTCACCGCTCAATAGAAGGTACAGTAAGAATTGCACGGATTGGTGATCGAAATAGTTATGCCAGGTAATGCTTCATATGTGATGAACTTACACGTTCAGTTCACTGTTGTAAATCAGATCAAGGCAGCTCAAACAAATAATTTAAAGCTATAAAAGATTCGAGAACAAGTAGAAAGTGGACTTCGAACTAATTTCATCATCCACGAAGATGGATCCTTGCATATGGAAGCCGTTTATATATGCCAATGGCCCTGTTCGAGAAGAGTTGATGAAAGAAACTCACAGCTCTCCGTATTCGGTACACCCCGGCAGTACAAAGATGTACAAGGATCTACGACAACACTACCGGTAGCATGGAATGAAGTGCAAAGTAGTAAGGAGTGTAGCAAAGTGTTTGGTGTGTCAGCAAGTGAAGGCCGAACATCATAGAACTGCTATTCTACTTCAGCTGTTACCAATCTCAGAACGGAAATGGCAGCACATTACCATGGACTTCATGACTGCTCTCTCTCGCAGCACGAAGGGTAACGATGTAATTTGGGTTATTGTAGATCGACTCACTAAGTCGACCCACTTTATTCCATTCCTAATTGTCCAGTCAACTGAGACGTTGGCAAGGAAGTACATGGAGGAGATCGTGAGATTACATAGAGTACATGTTTGCATCTTCTCCGATCATAATACGAGATTCCGATCACAGTTCTGGAAGAGTCTGCAAGCTAGCCTGGAAACGAGTCTGAATTTCAGCACGGCGTATCATCCACAAATGGAAGGACAGTCCAAGCGAACAATTCAGATATTAGAAGATATTCTTAGAGCCTGTATGTTAGATTTCAAAGGTTTGTAGGAATATCACCTACACCTTATGGAGTTCTCATATAACAACAGCTACCAGGCAAGCATTGGGATGGCAGCTACCAGGCAAGCATTGGGATGGCACCATTCACAGTACTCTATGGACGGAAGTGTCTTTCCTCCCTGAGTTAGGATGACGTTGGAGATCGTGAACTCCTTGGACCAGAGATGATTGTGGCAACTG
Organism: Agapanthus africanus; assembly: GCA_030015575.1. Lineage (NCBI taxonomy): Eukaryota > Viridiplantae > Streptophyta > Magnoliopsida > Asparagales > Amaryllidaceae > Agapanthus > Agapanthus africanus. Next base: position 133,315,482 of record JASDDO010000008.1, read on the forward strand.
TAATGTGCTTCGCACGATCAGGGAAAACATGTACATAGTCCAGGACCGACAGAAGTATTGGGCAGATGCAAAGCGTCGACATTTGGAGTTTCAACCCGGAGGGCATGTATTCTTGAAGATCTCTTCAAACAGAGGAGTGATACATTCTGGAAAGAGGGGTAAACTAAGTCCAAGGTACATAGGACCATTCGACATACTCGAACGAGTTGGAGAAGTGGCATACCATTTAGCACTACCACCCTCATTGGATGGAAGAGTGCACAACGTGTTCCACATATCCCAGCAACGACGATATGTGAGCGACCTTAGCCATATACTTGATCACTCAGGGCTCATGGTACAAACTGATCTAACTTGCGAGCAGTAACCAGTTTTGATCTTGGACCGAAAAGTGAAGATATTGCGGAACAAGGAGGTAAACTTAGTCCGAGTGATGTGGAGAAAGGATTCGCCGAGAAAATCAACTTAGGAAAGAGAAGAAGATATGCGTGCACGATACCCTTACCTTTTTGAAAATTAATCTCTATGTAAATTTCGAGGACGAAATTTTTATAAGGAGGGTAGAATATAACGACTCTGAAATTCCTGTACAAAATTATTTGTTTAATATATAGAAAAGGGTATTTCAGCCTGTGTAGGAGTTATAAGTTATTTTTGTTCAGTAAAAGTAAGAAACAACTTGTAACTCACTGGTAAAGCCTCTACACTGCTGTGAAATAGCCTGTGTGTTCGATTCCTATCAGTCTCATTTATTTTTAATATTTTTCTTTTTTAACTTTTCGGAAGCCCAAGAGTTGTACGTCCAATACATGGAGAATCGAAAAGTTTCAGAAAAATCAAACGGGATAAATGAGGAGTAAACACAGAGTTAAACACGTAGCACAAATCTCGAAGCAACCCATCAAAATCCGACCACCCATTTTGCGATTCGACCGCTACCGACGGTTGATGTAGCTCCGTTTGCCTCCGTTCTTTGCACGCACGTCTCTTCAGCTCCCCTCTACTATCGTGCACATCGACAAAGTGGAGTTAGCTCCGATATAATTTTCTTTTTAACATTTGTAATACGCTTGATAAGTCAAACTAACATCCTAACACCACTCTTAACCTTATTTACATCATTTATCTTTTTGTTTAATAAAGTTTTCCATGTGAAATAATCATAAAACGAAGTATTCATAAAAATACTATGAACTTTAGTATAACCATTATTTCGATAATTATTATATATACCTTTAGAAAAATTTCACGGGGTAACGACCTACCTTACACGTATACTTTGGTTTCATAGCATGATGTCTAAATATATGGTTAATTCAAAGAATATGTTTTACATTAAATTACCACATTTTTTCAAAAAAGGGTTTCTTTTAAACGATATTTTGATTTCTTGGAAATTGCGCCTCTACAACTCTCCTTAGGGGACCCGTTAATGGATAGTGCGGATTATCGCATATCCTGGGAATAGTAGAGCGAGATGTAGAACTCCACACGGAGTATTCGGTCTCAAAAGGAAATAAAAATACGGTTTTTTAGAAATACAACTTTTTCTAAACAAAACTAAACTTTGGAAAATTATATAAAACCATGAATTTGTATTTTCAATAAAAACAAATTATGAACCCATATTTTTAAAATGAAAGATTAGAATTTTAATAAAATACCAACAAGTTTCCAAAAGTAGTAGTTTTTATAAAAGTACCATAAAGTTTTAAAAGCTAGGTTTTATCGCTAAAATACCACAAGAATTAAAATACGTGTTCATGAAAACTCTAAATATTATAAATCACCCCCGTGATTTTTTTTAAACAATATTAAAGTATTTTTCACAAAACCCCTTCGAGAAATGCAAATAACAATAATAAATATTTAAGCATTCTAGATTAATAAAGATTTAAGCGGTATCATTTCTCTTGAGCCCCAGCGAGCCAGAGAAAGTGAGTGCTTCCTTATTCAGGTTAGAAAACTTAATGGAGTTATCAATGGCAGTTGTCTTTAAAAAAGATACAAATCCTGCTATCCATGTGCAGCAGTTCCGATTTCTCCCGAACATAAGATCGTTAACAGTTAAATCAATTCATATGAAAAGAATATAACCCGAATCTAAACTTGAATATGAACTCGAACCCAGTCTACTCGAACTAACTTGACTCGAACTAAGATTTCAATTGACATGACTCGCATTTTATTCGACTCACTCGACTTTATTTTACACCTTTTGCAATCTATGGTTTCGATCAAAACATGCTATAATAAATCAATCAAATTAATTAAGTATACAGTTATGGACTATTTATACTCGGGGTGTTTGGGATAGTTTGTGTGAATCCAATGGAGTTTCAGGAGTCTCGTATTAACATTTTTTTTTCCATTTTACTTGAATATCAGTCGGGTCGACTTCTCCATAGTCTAGAGTCCCGATGCTAACACATGTAATGGGCCCGTGTTTCCTTGCTCTTGGAGCCCCATTCTTGAGCTCGTGAATATTTCTACGGTTACATTGACATTCACACTTGGAATTTAACGTTAACATAGTGACCATTTAGAGACCTATAGTATATATTTACCCATGAATCATATACTTTTACTCATCATATATATTCCACCCTTGTCATTTTTACTCTTGCTACATCCTTGGGACTAACCGAGCGCTAGTTCTTTGTCGGGCATTCCATCTACCTTTGTTTTCTTGGAATGTTCGTCAGATACGGTCGAGACGGAGGAAGTGGAGGCCACAGAGGAGGACAACAACCAGATTGCTACTCAGGATTAGCTTTGCTTCATTTTTTTCCAGCTTATGTATGCTTCATGTTTAGGCATTTTCTTTTATTGTATTTGCTTTCCAGTTGAAACTCATGTACTTGTAAATATTTGAAGTTGAATGTAAATAAAGATTTTTGTTGAAAATTTTATAGTCTCCATTTATTCTTTCATTGTGTATTATTGTTTCAATACACTTAGTATATTTATTTAGGGAATGACCTTCTCTTGATAAATATGCCGCGGGCTTGCAACGTCATCGTTTCCGTCTACTGGGAAGCGGGGCATGATAATCGTTATTTTAAGTATCTAGTGCCCTTGCGACATATAAAATTTTGATTTTTAACACGGCACTAGAAACTAAACCCTAGGATTTTAACCAAGCACTAAACTAGTAAACTAAAAGAGGCTTTTAACTACTCGGTTTAGCACACAAGCTTCATAGTCATGTCCTTCAAGTCTTTATATCCCCTTCTTAAGCTCCTCGGTGTCCTTGATCGAGCTTGAGGTTGGTCTTCTTTGGTCCTAGATGATCCACACGAGAGATATGTTTCAAGCTTCAACTTCAAGAAATGTAGTAACTAAAGACCCTAGCTTGCTAAATTAGAGTGCTTAGTGATGTAATAAGTGTTTGTAGTTTTGATCTATGTCTTAATCTCTAGTATTCTCAACTCATGAGAGGGTTAGAGATCAAGAAGAAGAGGGAGCTCAAGAAGAGGAGAAAGAGAGTGATGAAATAAGAATGAGAATGAAAATGAGAGATGTCTATATCTTTTCTTTTTCAAAAATCATTTACGATAAAATATGTTAGCCATAATTCTATACTAAAGATAAATGAAAAAAGAAATTATATGGCCATGCCTTTCACCATTCTCAAAGTCACCTCACCCATCCATCTCATTTCCATTTTCTAATAAATAGAAAATGCTATAATGAGGTGTCTTTTTCTAGAAGTATTCTTGTACAAATACAAGAATACAAAAACTGTATATAAATACCCATATTCGTATCAAAATACAAACACCAAAAGATAGATAATACAACAAACATAATACTAGAATATATATATATATATATAAATTATTAAATCATTAAATGATTTAATAATCTGGCCTAATTCTAAGCTAGCCAGTATTATCAAACCGTTCGATTAAAGTCCGTGTATGTAGTACACATATTTAATTGGCACCCTGCACATATCAATATACGGCATCAACATCGTTTTTCCTGAACCAGGGAAACCCTCTATGTGGGACTTTAAAAACTCGACAGTACGCTGAAAGTGAGTTACTGGATAAATCCATAACCAAAGCACATCAGTGTCACTAACTGTACGTAACGACTTTCTAGATACCTGTCGAAAAGAAGGCCGATGGGCAAACTCATCCGAACCTCTACTGAGCATGTCCATGACAATCTCCGTACAGTTTGGTCTGTTCGTATGAGAGTATCGCATACCAGGTCTAGGGGTGGTCAACATCATTCCACTAATAACCTGATAAGTCATGCTGGTGTGATTCAAGACCATCCACAAAACTACTAATCTAACTATCAGTAATTCTTAACTGCTCTGGCCAAGGACTTATGGTGTTGGCTAACTGAATACAGCGCGACATCGACTCTCTATACCGGGAGAGACGAATCCCCAACAATCACTCACTGCCTCCATATGACTCGAGGTTGTACCCAACTAAAACCTGTTTGCACGACTCAATAAAGCCGTTGTAGGGTAGTAATCAAAGAACAGTAGGAACTCACACGAGACAAATGACGATCTCAGGTCGACAGACTATTTGTATTCATGTCACCGGAGAACTTCTATCCGACGATAGGTATAATAGCAGCTAGCCAGTTCTCGGCGAGTCAGTCTAATGTACTTACCCCTAGTGAGCATATGCATACAAGCTTAGGTGAAACACACCAATGGTTGTGGCACCAATCACCGCCCCTCGCAAGGGTCTAAAAATGTGTACACCAGTCTACTCTGGAATATCGATACCCAGTCTCGATACTCCTATGACTAGGGACATTTAAGGATGTGCTTATAGACTACCCATCCCCCATAAGTATGATTGCCATCACAATGCTACTAGTCAAGCAAGAATCCTACGGGCTTTATCAACATGTATTTAACATAAAGTCAAACTAAATAGTATACTATCATATCGAGCAAGATTGCCCTGTACATACATAACCCTAGCATCTTATACAATAAAGGATTCTAGGGCATACATATCCAACAATTTTCCACTTGCACTAAGATCTGTTATTGGCATATCGAGTACCCAACATTTGCACTATGGCCAGTTGTTGGCGTATCGCATACTAAACATCTTGAATAGTCTTTCGAACTGTACTTGAAGGATGTCCTTGGTGAATGGATCTGCCGTGTTGTCTTTTATATCTACTCTCCATGCGTCGATCTCCCAGCGATTTACGATCTTCCTGATCAGGTGATATCGCTTAAAGATATGTATGGATTTTTTATGGGACCGTGGTTTCTTTTCCAAAGCCATGGCTCTATTGTTATCGCAATACAAAGGTATTGGATTAGCAATGGATGGAACCACCTCAAGTTCAGAAATGAACTTTCTCATCCAGACTACCTCTGTTGCGGTATCGTTAGCAGCAATGTACTAAGACTCCATTGTAGAGTCTGCTACGGTGTCCTATTTAAAACTCTTCCAACAAATCGCCCCTCCGTTAGGGTAAACACATAACCCGAGATGATTTGGAGTCATCCTTGTCACTTTGGAAGCGAGAGTCGGTAAAAGCCTCGATCTGGAGGTGATGATACTCATAAGTGGTGATTCTCCAGATCACGAAACGTAGCAGATGACGTGTCATCCACGTAAGCCCACTAGATTCCTGAGAGCTATGGAGCTGGAATAGGTATGATGCAGTGGAGACATTCCTCGATGCCTCGCCTTGGAGGTAGCACTCGACCTTTTTGAGGCCTTGATTGCACGCTTTTGGCGTGTCGGATGTTCAAAGTTCTAAAGTATAACCGCGATCAGGACGGTGTCGCTATGCAGCTAGCCGGTTGAGCACCGGTCGATCCACAAGGAGATGGTTGTATTTCCATTCTTGTCTTAGACGAGTCAATAAAGAATGAGTATATGTTTGTTCAGTCTAACCTATGTGTTTTATTTGCAAGTATAAAGTTGTTAAGAAAAAGATACGAGATTGTAAGCTAAAGAAATCCGTACTCAAAACCTTTGAGCCGAGTCTTGACCAATTGAAGCTAGAGCAATCGGCAACAACGTGGATTAGGGGATTTAAGCACGGTATTCATGGAATCCGGCTTATTTACCCTTGTCCTTCTGTTCTTGTCTCTTGCTTTCGCCTCCGGCCAAACCGAACGCAACCGGTCGCGGTTAGGAGTCACCGTTACCTTGTTAGGGTAGGGTGCCTAACGGAGCGCTTGCGTATCGTTTGGGCGGAGTTCAATGGAAAATACGGAAAAAGGAAATTAGCAAAGAAACGTTAACTTGTAATATCGTATTTCTTCTTAACAATAATAATTACATTCATTCACAAAAAGAACCAAAAAGAGAGAACAAAAAGAACAAAGAAAAGAAAAGATTACAAGCAAGTAATTAAAGTGCATGGTAATAAATTGCAAGTAATTAAAGACAAGAATGAAAAATGCAAGAAAGTAATTACAAGAACCATAGAACTCAAAACAAGCATGGGATCAATAGCCAACCCTTAAACTTGCAAGCTCAATCAAGAGGTTGCAAGATCAAGAGAAGGGTAAAGAACGCATGTGAAATGAAGCACTAAGGAGAGAATGAAATGATACAACCCCTTGAGACCAATGACCAAAGCTTAAATTTGCAAGCTCACTTAAGAGGTTGCAAGATCAAGTTAAGGTAGAGAGCTCAAGGGGGAAGCTAAGAAAAAAGAATGATACAAAAACCTTTATCTTTATTCACATCCACTCAATGCTCTCACTACATTTCCATGGAGGAAGAATGAAGAAGAAGAAGAAGAAGAAGAAGAACTAAAACTACACTAAAGTGGCTAAAAGAATGGACTAAGAATTGGACTCTTGGTTGGGCTCAGTTCTGGGGTATTTATAGGCTGTGTTCTGAAACCCTAGGGCCAAATTCTGACCCCATATGAAATCCCAAAAATACCCCCAAAAGATGACAGAATGAGGAGCCTATATGGCCGCGGAACCGCGGCCTAGACCCCCCATTGGCCGCGGTTCCGCGGCCATATAGTGGAGTTGGGTTGTGGGATTTTGTCGTTTTCCTTGGTTTCATTTGTCCTTGTGTTTGAAATCTTAAAACTGCACAAAAGTCTTCCAGAATATCTTCAGAATTCTTAGTCCAAGATTGCACTCTTTTCTTTACTTTTGACTTTATCTCCCTCGAGCTCCGCGCACCTATTGATTCTTGTGCAGCCCCCCTCGTGCTCTGTGCTTGTCCCAGACACGAATGACCACTGTCATATGTCTTGTCTATGGAACTGGTACTCGTCACTGGACGGATATGGATGACCGGAACCCGGCTTTTATCTGCTGTGACAGATGTTCTGTATTTTGACGTAACTGTGGAGATTTTGTCTTGAATTGCAATATTTGTACTGGAAACCTGTACTCTGTAAATATGTAACAAACACGGATTAAAAACACCTACCTATAAACACACGAGCATAAGAATGAGCGGTATAAAATGCAGTATTCTGTTATGAACAGGCTTCCCCTGAGTACATTCTCTCTTTGCCTAACCACCAGCTAATAGCTCGTCTCCGAGCAATCATAGGGTTGAGCTTCCTCAACATCCTCGCTTGTCTCCGAGCTATCCTATAACTGAGATTTCCCAGCATCCCTGTTTGGTCGGGAGTATGGAACATGAGCTAGCTCGTAATGGCTTAGTGTATCTCACCACGGCGAGATCTCCTCCGCAACTCGTCCCGCGTCCTACGCCAGCGTATCTCACTATTAATGATCTTATCTCGTCATTAATGCGGATGTTATGCTTGGGCGGAACTGCTGGCGAAGATCTCGCAACGGCTCGCTCTTATGCGACCCCTATATAAACCCTTCCTCCAAACGATTCAGGTAACTTGAATTAATTCCAATACGTCGCTACTCTGCCTAACTATTCCATGGTACTTACTTGATCATCGGAGGGTCCTACGGTGGTTTTACACCCCAAGACTTCCTTTGCAGGTAGCTCGGCATCAACAACAATCAACAACCCATTGAGATTCACACCCAACCTCTACTACAAATCTCAAGCATTCAGCCATGCTGTCTATAAGGTCGATAGAGGACAACTTCTGTAAGAGATTCCGACCTCCATCAGTTAGCGCCGTTTGTGGGAACACCGTTTTCTACCCAAAAAATTTGATCTTCTTCCTTTGATTCGATGGCCAGTGATCATTGCAACGAAGACCCTAGCACAAGCCATCTTGTCCTGCGCAACGAAGGTGGGACGGTTCCACTCCTCCCCCCAACATCGTCGAAGCCTTAATTGCATGAATTGACCGAATGCCAGTGACGGTGGACGTACTCACTCGTGTTCAAACTGCCAGCCACACCCGGCAAACCGCTACCCCGGCTCCCCAGAACGACGACGTGCATGAGGCGGACGCGTTGAAGTCTTTGGCCTTGTTCGTGCCAATTTCGACACCACAGAACATCGTCGTGCCGATTCCGGCAATCGAGACCCTCGTACAAGGAATGATTCCATCACTCGTTGGGTGTCGGACAGTCTAACGCCGAAGTCTCAGGACTAACCAAATTATCACATCAACACCCGCCGCACTCCCTCGCCCTCCGAGGCGACGTCAGTCAGGTCGCCTAATTCAAATGAAGACCGACATCATCATACTCATCGAGGCCGTGCGTATGGCGCACGTTTGGGGGAGCCAGAAAGGGTTCACCTTGAGGATTTGAGGAATGTCATAGAGCAAAGCTGAAGCCGCTCCATCGCCCAAGCCCGAAGAAGAGACAACAGGCACTCCGATTACAGAGAATCCTCGGGGTACTGAAAGTCTACCCTAGTACCACAACTGGGTTTTCATAAGCATCTAGCATGCTATTTTTAGAAAATCTTGGTGCTAAGCTAGACTAACCAAAGATCTTAACCGGATGATTAGGGTTTTAGCATGATATATAAAAACTATAACACTAAGTGAAGGAGGCAACAACCTTTGTAGACTGTGTCCTTCTCTTCTCAAGCTCCAGATTGTAGTCCCTATGACTCCTTGTAGCTCCACTTGAAGATGGTACAAGCTTCCTACGCAATCTTTGTGTCGAAGATGATCCACCCGAAACTTCTCTAATCCAAGCTACCTCTTCACTAAAATCTCATTAGTGAAGGAAATACACTAGTTTAAAGTGCTAATCTAAACTAGGATGATGAAGTAGGGGTTTAAAGCTCACTAGGTTTCTCTAAAGCCCTATAATTCACATCACATGTGAGGGTTAGGGCATGGAGAGTGAGGAAGAAGAAGATGGAGAGAGCTAGAGAGATGAGCTCAAGAAAAATGGCTAAGGCAAAAATGAACCAAGTGAAGAATGGCTTCTATGTGTTTGCTCACTTATTGAAGCATGGAATAAAAATCAATACAAATATTGAACCATGCTTCAATAATGCAAGCAAACAAATAAATAAATGATAAAAGCCATGCTTTGCACCATACCACAAATATCTCCCCATTTTCAACCTCATTTTCTATTTTCAGAAAATCAAACCATGCTTCATTATATATATATATATATATATATGTATATGTATATGTATATGTATATACGTATATGTATATGTTTATGTATATATATGTATATACATATACATGTATATATATGGATATACATATACATATACGTATATACATATACATATACATGTATGGATATACATATACATATATGTATACACATATACATATACATATATGTATACACATATACATATACATATATGTATACACATATACATATACATATATATATATATATATATATGTATATGATATATGTATACATATACATATATACATATACATATATATATATATATATATATATATATATATATATATATATATATGAAGAAAAGAAAATAATTAGTGAGCTTAATATTAGTTAATTTATAATTATATCAAATACAAATATATATCAAATTATTAAATCAACAATTGATTTAATAATATGGTTATATCACATATAACCGACTAATATCATTTATCTGTATATCACATTATCAAATTAACACTTGATTCAATAATCTAGTTATATCACATATAACCTAACTGATATCAAATAACCGCCAGATTAGAATATGGTATCACATACTCGTATTTAATCAGGCCCCTGCACATATCAGCATATGTGCCCTACATCGTTTCTCTTGAATTAGGAAACCTCTGTGTGGGACTCTAAAGACTCGTCAATATGCCAGCAGTAGGTAATGATCACATCAGTTACCCACAAACCGTTAGCGGTACTAGCTGGACATAACGGCTACCCAGGTATTGAGCGAATAGAAGATCAACAAGAAAGCTTGTCCAAACTCCCATGAAGCCTATAAGTAACACTTACCGTACTATCCGGTCTCTTCGTCTGATATATTGCATATCGAGTCTAGGGGTGGAATCGTCAGACCCCAGTAACTTGATAAGTCATGCCGATGTATGACTCATAACGGTTCGAGAAACTATTGATAACTCTTACCAGTAAATCTCATCATCCCTGGCTAGGGACTTACTGTTATAGCCAATTGAGCATAGCGCAACATCAACTCCCAATACCGAAAGAGACGAAACCCCTTCTATCGCTCACTGCCTCAATGTGACTTGGGACTGTACCTAAAATCCACCTGTTTGCACAACTCCTTTGAGCCATGCTAGAGAGGAAATCAACGCACAGTGGGAACCACACAAGACTCTATGACGATCTCGGGTCTACAGAGTAACCTGTACCAGTATCACCAGAGAACTGCTATCTGACGATAGGTATAATACCATTTAGGGTACCCATTACTAATGAGCACTTGTGTACAATCTTTGATGTCAAAAACCAACGGTTATGGGATTAACCATCGCCCCCTACAGGGTCAAGAAACGTATACACTAGTCTACTGTGGAATATCGATGCCCTGTCTCGATACTCCCTCGACTAGGAACAGTTAAAAGATGTGCTTTTAGACTACACAAGTCCTAGTTGTATGATCCGCATCATAGTACTGGTAGTCAAGCTAACATCCTAAGGGCTTTATCAACATGTATCGGAGATAGTATAATAATACAAGTGTATATGTTAAGATAAAGAGAAACTAGATAGCATACTAATCTCATATGGAGTGGTAGGTATGGATTTGGTTGGAACCCTATTCAATAGGTATGCAGTTGTCTCAAGTGCATAACCCCAAAAGGAAATAGGCAACTCAGCAATACTCATAATAGAGAGCATCATATCTAATAGAGTGCGATTTCTCCGCTCCGAAACTCCATTGTGTTGTGGTGTATATGGAGGAGTAAGCTGAGAGAATCCCATTTTCTTCTAAGTAGTCTCTGAATTTCGTGCTCAAGTATTCTCCTCCCCGATCAGATCGTAGGATTTTAATACCTTTACCCATCTGGTTTTCTACTTCGTACTTATATTCCTTGAATTTCTCAAAAACTTCAGATTTGTATTTCAACAAGAATACATGTCCGAATCTTGAGAGATCATCGGTGAATGTAATAAAGTATGAGAAACCATTCCTGGCTTGTGCAGGCATAGGACCGCATACATCATTATGTATTAGTCCCTAGAGTTCAGTAGCTCTTTCTTCATGTCCAGTAAACGGAGTTTTGATCATTTTACCTTTGAGACATGACTGGTAAGTTTCATAAGATGTAAATTCAAACGGATTTAAATATCCATCTTTATGCAACTTAGCTAGTCTTGTCACATTGATATGACATAGTCTACAATTCTACAAGAAGGTTTCGTTCATTTCTGAACTTTTCCTCTTGTGTGTGTTCTGTATGCTTAGAATCATCGTTTGATTTAGAACATATATACCATTACATAACGTACCAAACCCAATCAACAGTTGATTTAGGAAAATGTTCATAACATTATCCTCCAATACAAAATTATATCCTTCTTTATGCAATAAAGAAACTGATATAATATTGTACGTCATATTTGGTACGTAATAACAGTTGTTCAGAATCAACGTATTACCATTTAGTAATACCAGGTGATATTCGCTAACTGCTTTGGCTGCAACAATTGCTCCATTCCCTACTTTTAGAGACATATCACCATTTTCCAGTTCTCTACCTCTCCTTAGCCCATGTAATAAATTACATACGTGGGATCCTGATTCGGTATCCAATACCCAAGACGTAGAGAAAACTGAGAAACAGTTCTCGGTTACGAACACACCCGAAGAAGATGCATCAGCATGCTCTATCTTCGTTCAGGTTGTGTGGGAATCCTGATATTCCCCTATTCTTTTCTAAGACTTATGACAATCATAAGAAAAAGCAAAACTAACGTTCCCCAACTTAGTATAATAAGCATGTTCAGCTAACACATCCATATTATTATCTTGATTAAGGCGTGTCATTGGTCGCTACCTGGAGAGAGAGAGAAGGAAACACATTAGCGTGCGCTCTTTACAAGATTAGATTGGTTATTATCTTATCTAATCAGGATGGCTCCCACTGTTTTTATCAAATCTTCCTTCAAACCATAAAATGTAAGATTAGCTGGGATGAATTACACCCTACAAGTTCGCCAATCGGTCATCTAGATAGGTATTGGTACTCCGAGGGAGTCTCCCCATGCTCTCGCATGGAACTAATTAAATAACCTCGTTTCCGCAGGGGCATAACCCCGTTAACACCTTTCTTAGACAACTTCTGGATCGACTAATTGTAAAGTGAAAAACTCTCCCAAGAGTAACTCTTATTCGCAGTGGGTATCGGTATCCAACTATCTCATAGAAGGTATGCAATCTCATTGCAAATTTCAACACTTGAAATACCTATTATCTTTTTTTACCCCTAGCAACTTATGACCTTGGTTATGGTCAACAAATCATAAGCGCTAGCCAAGTTCGACCCGTCATTTCGTGATTGAATTAAACTCACCCGTACGACCCTTGGCTAATGTCAACAAAGCCGTATGACTACCCTAATCCAATCGCATCACATACGGTAGATAAGCACTAATCAGCTACTGTACACTGCGCCTTGGCTATGGTCAACAAACGCAACACGAATACTAAATAGCACTTATCTGAAATGACGGAGGGCTACGACCGGTTTTGTAGAAAACCTTTAACGTAATGAACTTGATATCGTTGCAGAATCTAGTGATTTAAAAAGGAGTGTTTTTTGTAGCTTTTGCTAGTTTCGCTAAAGAGGTCACTCCTGGTGAAGGGATCTCGGCTCTTTCCTTATTGAATGGGGTGCTGGATATTCATCAAGGAATACCACTATGCAAAGCAATAACTAGAGAAGCTATAAAAACAAAACCGAATAGGTTGTAGCATTTGCTAGTTTTGCTAAAGAGGTCACTCCCGGTGAAGGGATCTCGGCTCTTTCCTCATCGAATGAGGTGCTGGATATTCATCAAGGAATAACACTATGCAAAGAAAGAACTAGAGCTATATTTTTTAAAATCTTGATTCTACCACATCTTTAGGTTTTTTTTCTTTCCATTAATCTCATTAATGAAGTCCCATCATTTATGTTTCCCTAAACATCACAGAAAAGGAACGAAAATAGAACGTACGCTTATACCATCCGCATTCGCCACGGGGCTCCGTCATGCACTGTTAGGTTACTTAACTAACGGCAGAGCGGGGGCTGGACTAGCGTGGGTGCAAAACATAAGCAATGTTTATTATATATCATATATATAATATAGTATTCGTCTCACGTAGTTATATGATCACATCACAGAACATAAGTAGCAGAAGTCAACATATGAAATATTGGATATACTAGGAGGTCCGTGTTTTAAATTAAGACAGTAATGAAAAACACGGATTCCACGGTCGTGATGAATATCCAAACCCACATCCCTACACCCCTAAGAGAGCTGCAAGCAACCGTACCAATTCTAGAGTTAGGAGACCCGGTCTCGACTCCTCGAGATGGTCTCCCACTGGACTCCAGAACCCAGTTACTTGTGCTCCCCGCCTTGGGTCTTTTCTAATGCGGAAAAGTAAATAATATATATCAATGGTGACAACATCCTTAACCCGGAAGTGTCCCAATAAAAGAATATTACAAACAATTGATTACATGAATGAAAATTAAAAAACTCTCATCTCGCACAAAACCCCCGGCTATTCAATCACGACGATCCAATATAATATATCACAGCAACACATAATATCACATGGCATCAACGTAGGTAAATACACGTATCCCAAATTCCGTTGATATATAGCAACGAGATCGGGGATACCCCACATATTACACTTACGGTCGCAGAAAATAAATGAAAAACTACAATATTTAGAATCCGCATTTTCCTTAGACATCATAAACCCGGAATATCTCATATGCCGAATTTCATACCTAACCTATAAACCTTGCATTTTAGTCTCAAATCGAAAACACTTTTCAATAACTTAGTCGGGTAATTCAACAAGAGTCCCGACTAAAACAATCGAATACTCGTTGGGAACTTTAGCAGATGGCCGTACCCGCGATGTCGACGACGAAGTGCACTTAGGCAGAACACCATAGCCGCAAGCACCCTAGTGGATGCTATTAGCAATGGGGTTCTCCTACAGTCACTTGGTCGGGGCAATGGGGCATGGCTATCTAATAGAGTTATTCAGTGAGTATTTGGATACTATACGCGATTGCGACAGATTTTTGATCCGAATCAAAACTCCATGGCAATCGATCTATAGAGACTAAATTGCTAGATTTACAATAAGCAAACTAGTTTTCACAAAACTAATTTAACATGGATTCTAAATATTGTATCATATATCAATACTTAAACCCGAAACGATGTTAAAGCACGACTACGAAACACTTCGAATATCCCTAATAGAAAAGTTAACATCACATGCAAACTGGGCTAAACAAACACGACCAGAAACCCTAAAACCATCACATCAGAACACCAAAACAAACTCGAGGCCAAACAAAAGAAGTGGGACTGGACAGGCCGGCCAAAATGCTATTCTCACAGGGTTGTTTTTGGATTTTTAGCCTCAAATTTCTCTGGTGTTCTAGTTACATCACATGTAACATTCTGTACTTGTTTAAAAAAATTTCAGAGAACTTTAAAAATTCGACAGAAACTATGGTTTTCGGGTTACAGTTTTGGAGTTGTTTCGGTTTCGTGATTCTAATAAGATCGTCTAATCTTCTACCTTGGCTCTGATACCATGAAAGTCTACCCTGGCACCACCACTGGGTTTTCACTAGCATCTAGCATGCTATTTTAAAAAAATCTTGGTGCTAAGCTAGACTACCCAAAGATCTTAACTAAATGATTAGGGTTTTAGCATGATATATAAAAACTATAACACTAAGTGAAGGAGGCAACAATCTTTATAGATCGTGTCCTTCTCTTCTTAATCTCCGGGTTGTAGTCCCTACAACTCCTCGTAGCTCCATTTGAAGATGGTACGAGCTTCTTAGGCGATCTTCGTATCGAAAATGATCCACCCGAAACTTCTCTAATCCAAGCTATCTCTTCACTAAAATCTCATTAGTGAAGGAAACACACTAGTTTAAAGTGCTAATCTAAACTAGGATGATGAAGTAGGGATTTAAAGCTCACTAGGTTTGTCCAAAGCCTTATGATTTACATCACATGTGAGGGTTATGGCTTAGAGAGTGAGGAAGAAGAAGATGGAGAGAGCTAGAGAGATCAGCTCAAGAAAAAGAAAAAATGAACCAAGTGAAGAATGGCTTCTATGTGTTTGCTCACTTATTGAAGCATGGAATAAAAATCAATACAAATATTGAACCATACTTTAATAGTGTAAGGAAACAAATAAATAAATGATAAAAGCCATGCTTTGCACCATACCACAAATATCCCCATTTTTCCACCTCATTTTCTATTTTCAAAAAATAGAAAATCAAACCATGCTTCATTATATATGTATGTATGTATGTATGTATGTATGTATGTAAATATGTATATAAAGAAAAGAAAATAATTAGTGAGCTTAATATTAGTTAATATATAATTATATCAAATACAAATATATATCAAATTATTAAATCAACACTTGATTTAATAATCCGGTTATATCACATATAACCGACTAATATCATTTATCTGTATATCACATTATCAGATCAACACTTGATTCAATAATCCAGTTATATCACATATGACCTAACTGATATCAAATAACCGCCAGATTAGAATACGGTAACACATACTCGTATTTAATCAGGCCTCCGCACATATCAGCATATGTGCCCTACTTCGTTTCGCTTGAACTAGAAAACCTCTATGTTGGACTTTAAATACTCGTCAATACGCCGACAGTAGGTAATGATCACACCAGTTACCCACAAGCCGTCAGCGGTATTAGCTGGACGTAACGACTACCCAGGTATTGACCGAATAGAAGATCAACAAGCAAGCTTGTCCAAACTCCCATGAAGCCTATAAGTATCACTTACCATACATTCTGGTCTCTTCGTCTGATATGTAGCATATCGAATCTAGGTGTAAAATCGTCAGACCCCAGTAACTTGATAAGTCATGCCGATGTATGGCTCATAACGGTTCGAGAAACTACTGATAACTCTTACAAGTAAATCTCATCATCCCTGGCCAGGGACTTACTGTTATAGTCAATCGAGAATAGTGCAACATCAACTCCCAATACCAGGAGAGACGAAAACCCTTCTATCGCTCACTGCCTCCATGTGACTCGGGACTATACCCAAAATCCACCTGTTTGCACGAATCTTTTGAGCTGTGGTAGGGAGGAAATAAAAGCACAGTGGGAACCACACAGGACTCTATGAAGATCTGGGGTCTACAGACTAACCTGTACCAGTCTTACCAGAGAACTTCTATCTAACGATAGGTATAGTACCATTTCGGAGTTCTCGGCGAGTTCTGTTCGGTATACCCATTCTCTAATGAGCACCTATGTACAATCTTTGATGTCAAACACCAATGGTTATGGGATCAACCATCGCCCCCTATAGGATCAAGAAATGTACACACTAGTCTACTTTGGAATTTCGATGCCCCGTCTCAATACTCCCTCGACTAGGAACAATTAAAGGATGTGCTTGTGGACTACACAAGTCCCAGTAGTAGGATCTGCATCACAGTCCTGGTAGTCAAGCTAACATCCTAAGGGCTTTATCAACATGTATCAGAGAGATAGTATAATAATACAAGTGTACATGTTAAGATAAAGAGCAACCAGATAGCATACTATCATGTCGAGCAAGAAAGTCCTCTATATATATGTCCAAGTCCACTATATCATACAATAATGACTTCTAGGGCATACATATTCCTAACAGGTACCAGCAGTGAATCGAAGTCCTCAAGAAGAACATCGAGGACATGTGGCTCACCACCTGTTTGCCTGGCAGATCGGAAGAATACTCCACGGATTCTCTCACGAAGCTCTTCATGGAGCAATTATTGAGGGAGCGTGCCTTATCTCGGAACAAACCGCCCAAAGTGGCTCGCTTCAATGGGAAGTCTGACCCAAAAGACCACTTGGACGCGTTCACGACGGGAATGAGCTTCCAAGATAACTCAGTCATGGCTCAGTGCCGAGCCTTCTCCACCATTCTCATTCGGGCCGGGCGAGACCAGTTCTGTGACCTGACTCCATGCTCAATCTCAACATTTGATGAGCTAGCTACTCAGTTCCTTAGCAACTTTGTCGGCAACCGATGACAAAAGAGGTCGGTTGACTATCTATTCATCGTCAAGAGTGAGGACAAAGAATCTTTCAAGGTCTATATCACCCGGTTCTACAATGTTCTCCTAAAAGTACCCGAGCACCGGAACGAGACGGTCATCAACGCCCTGAGATCCGGTCTTAGGTACAAAGTGTGGCTCCGCTCTTTTGCGTTGGCGCAACCTAAGACTACGGTTGAAGTAAAAGTTTAGACCAAACGGGAAATCCATCTTGAGTCTGAGGTGAATGCTAACCTTCCCCGTAGAGACCGGATCGACCAAAAGAAATAGGACCGAGAAGAAAAGAAGAAGTAAGATCGTTCGAAACCTTATTCTCCAAAGTTTCACGGGTACGCTCCCCTGAACGTCTCTCAAGCTGAGATGCTAGAGGAGACAAAGTGCGAGAGATTCTTCAAGCTCCCACCGATGATACAAAGGCCGTCCAAGTGACTTTGAGGCCCATATTGTGCCTTTCATCGGTTGAAGGGACACCCGACTGAGAACTGCAAGCAGCTGCACGATTACATCGAGGAGCTGATCTGCTCTGGTCACTTCGCAAAATACCTCCATGTAAAACGTCAAGCAGATATGGAGCAGGCGGACCAACCTCCCACCGGAGAGTTGACAGTCGAAGATCATGGTCGTCTCCGTTGGCTCGACTCCGAGCAACGAAGATCCCCACCGTATCCGGCCGGTCATGACCTTGGATAGTCCCCCCAAGAAGCACAAAAAGGTTACTCCCATCACCTTCACCGATGAGTACCTTCTGGCATATCCATCCCACACAACGATCCTCTAGTGATCTCGGCCCGGGTAAATCGGTACGAAGTGAGGAGAATCCTTGTTGACTCAGGAAGCTCGACAAACATCCTATTCTACGACTGCTTCTAGTGTATGGGATTAAACCCGTCCGATCTCCAACCCACCTTGCACGTTCTATCCGGGTTTACTAACTACTCCTTCTAAGCTGAGGGAACAATCACTCTCCCTTTCAACATTGGGGAGGTCGGAAGAACCCGAACAATGTCGGTGAGTTTTCTTGTCACTCGGGTTCCTTCGTCTTATAACACCCTCTTAGGTTGCCCTACCTTAAACGCCCTTCAAGCTCAGATCTCGACCTACTACCTCATGCTCAAGTTTCCTTTGGAGGATAAGGGATAGGTCGAGTCTATGGAGATCTGCAAATCGCTAGGGTGTGTCTTTCTATGACAGTGCCCGAGGGCAAAGAAGTTGATCTGACCGACGGACTATATGACTCTCGGGAATCGCTGGATATACGTAATGACAAGAAGGAGATCCAGGGTTCCCCAGTAGAAGCCTTGTCCGAAGTCCCCATCAAAGAGAGAGACAGCAGCCGAACTATCCAAATCGGCTCCCTCTTGTCCGGGGAAAATCGGGACAGTCTTATCCAGTTCCTCCGAAACAACCCCGACGTGTTTTCTTGGATTCCCACGGACATGCCGAGGATTGACCCCAAGGTGATCTCCCAAAAACTTAGGGTTGACTCAAAAGCCCAGCCGGTCTGACGAAAGAAAAGAGGCTTTGTTCCTGTCATACAGAAAGCGATTGAGGAGGAGGTGGACTGACTACTAGCGGCAGACTTCATCAGAAAGCTGAACTACTCAGCTTAGCTAGACAACATGGTCATAGTTAAGAAAGCGAATGGGAAGTGGCGCATGTGCGTCGACTTTACTGATCTGAACAAGACCTGCCCGAAAGACAATTATCCGCTCCCTCGGATAGATCAGCTGGTGGATAGATCAGCCGGTCATGAGCTGCTGAGCTTCATGGATGCCTTCTCCGATTATAATCAAATATGGATGGACCCGGCCGACGAAGAGCTCACCTTTTTCACCACTGATCGAAGGGTCTACTGCTATAAGGTAATACCCTTTGGCTTCAAAAATGCTGGGGTAACTTACCAACGGCTGGTCAACAAGCTGTTTAAGTCACAGATCGGGCGGAATATGGAAGTCTATGTCAATGATATGCTTGTGAAGTCTACCCAATCATCCGGGCATACCACGGACCTTGGTGAGACCTTTGAGGTCCTGCGAAAGTATAAATTGAAGCTGAATCCAGCCAATTGTGCCTTCGGCATCACAGGAGGAAAGTTCCTCAGGTTCATGGTTACCCACCGTGGAATTGAGGAAAACCCGAAGAAAATCAAAGCCATCATTGACATGACGACACCCAAGAGCAACGTAGAGATTATGCGGGTGGTCGCTCTAAGTCGGTTCATGTCTAGATCCGGGGGAAAGTGCCTATGTTTCTTCAGAGCCTTAAAGAAGATCCCAGGGTTCGAGTGGTCCGAGAAGTGTCAAGTCTCCTTCGAGCAGCTCAAGGCACATATTTCAACGCCACCACTTCTCACCCGACCAACCGAAAAAGACGAGCTGCTGCTGTACCTGGCCGTCTCAGGCCAAGCAGCTAGCTCCGTACTCATCAAAGAATCCGAGGGGATATAGAGACCGGTTTACTACATTAGCCATGTTTTCAAAGACGCGAAGACAAGGTACCCGGCCATCAAAAAGATATTCTTGGCCCTCGTCGTCGCCTCCAGGAATCTTCGACACTATTTCTAAGCTCATACAATCATCGTTCTCACCGACCGACCTATGGGGAACATTCTCGGTTCTCTTGAGTCGTCAGGCCTCTTGGAGAAGTTGAGATGGGAGTTGTCGCAATCTGAAATCCGGTACTGACCAAAGCAAGCTATTAAAGCCTAAGCCCTAGCCGATTTCGTGGTCGAATGCACCATTCACAACGGAGAAGAAGCGCCGACACGAGACCTAAGCCCATGACACTCGGTCGAAGAAAAGCTCGGTCCGATTCTGGACTGGGTACTCTATATGGATGGTTCCTCCACAGAGGAAGAAAGTGGGGATGTGCTAGTTATTCATAGCCCCAATGAAGCTGAGATGGAATATTCTCTGTGGTTCGACTTCAAGGCCTCAAACAACGCCGCGGACTATGAAGTCTTATTGGCCATCCTATGAATCGCCTCGGGGTGGGGCTAAAGAAAATCATAATCCACAGTAATTCAGCATTGGTCGTCGGCCAAGTGACCGGATGATTCGAAGCCTGAGAAACCCACATGATGAAATACCTCACTGAGGTGAAAAGGCTACGAAAAAATTTCGACGAAGTTCAAGTGGAGCAGGTTCCCTGGAGTATGAACCTTAAAGCCGACGCCTTGAACAAGATCGCCTTCTCCTATTCGACCAACCATAAGAAGAACATCCTCTTCGAGGTCCTGCCGTGACCCAGCATAAAAGATACAGAAGTGATACAAAGGATCTACACCACTCAAAAAAGTATCCCAGATTGGAGAAAGCCCATAGTTGTGTTAGTGTTATATGTCCTAGAGACCATTATTGTATCATACTGGTTTGTATATTACATTTTGGAAGCTTATGATATACACAGAGATATATTAACAGTCTTGCTCGATATGGTAGTATGCTACTTGATTTGATTCTATCTCAATATGTGCATGTGTTTTTTTAGCATATCGCTTATATATACTTGTAGAGCCCTTAGGATCTTTGCTTGACTACCGGCATTATGATGGAAGTCACACTAGTGGGAGCTGGGTAGTCTATAAGCACATCCTTATACATGTCTCTAGTCGTAGGATTATCGAGACGGAGCATCGATATTCCAGAGTAGACTAGTGTATACGCTTCTCATCCCAGCAGGGGAGATGGTATGTCCCACAGCTATTAATACGTCATACTGGAGATAGTATGCAGGTGCTCATTAGGTTAAGAGTACAATGTACAGGACTTGTGGGGAACTGCTAGTTGGTACTATACCCATCGTCAAGTAGCAGTTCCCAGGTGACATGAGTATAGCATAGTCCATTGACATGACATCGCTACTTTGCCTCGAGTGTGTTCCCATTGTTCTTAGATTACTACCCTACCACGATCAAAGGAGTTGTGCAAACAAGTAGTAGTTGGGTGCATTCTGAAGCACTTGGAGGCAGTAGTGGTTAGATATGATTCGTCTCTCCCGGTACTGGGGGTTGATATCGCGCTGTGTTCGGAAAGCCATTACACAAAGTCCCTGGTCAGGGCAAGCGAGATTTACTGGTAGGTAGTCCTGTAGTTTCTCAGAGTGTTTTGTGCTCTACCCCGGCATGACTTATTGCGCTATTAGGGGTCTGACGGTTACTTCCCCGTAGGCCCGATATGCGATACTCTTAGTCGAACAGATCGGGTTGTACGGAGATTATCACAGATTGGCTCAGTAGGAGTTCGGATGAGTTTGCTCATTGGTCTTCTTATCGACAAATACCTGGGTAACCGCTATGTGCAGCTAGTACCATTGACGTGCTTATGGTTAAACCCACTAACAACATACTATCGAGTCTTTAGAGTCCCATACAGAGGGTTTCCCTGCTTCGGACGAAACGTTGTAGAGGTCGTATGGTTTTACGACAGGGTTCGATCATATACATGTACTTGTGCAAGGATCATGATTTGGACGGATAATACTAGTGGGCTTTGGTTTAAGCCGGACCTAATATTAGATTATTGGATTAGTTTCCTTTTTTTGTATTCGTATTTTTCGGAATACGGATACGGGTATGTATATACGGTGAGGGGTATTCCTATAATTTACTCAAGAGTGCTTTTAGAAGAAGACACCTCATTTCTTGTATAACCATTTAGATTAAATGGTTAATTAGGTGGAGGTATGGGGTGTGGTTTTTCATTAAATGAAGCATGGCTACTTGGGGTGACTCATGGGGTGACTCTTCTAGTGACTATTGAAGCATGCTTGATATTTCCATTTGTGAATTATTGTATGCTTCATTCATCACAAGACTTAGCCATATTCATTTTCATAATGATCTTGGACTCTCTCTCTCCTCCAAGCTCTCTTCTTCTTCCTCAAACCCTAAAAGTCTCATGTGTTGAGAAACCTAGGGTATTTTGAGACAAATCAATCCATCATCACTCTCTACATTCTCTAAGCTATCTAGTTTAGCGAACTAGGTACCCTAGTTACCTCGGTTTGAGGTTGGAGCTCGAACTATATAATCTCAGGTAGATCGTCTTTGACTTGAGGAGACCGACCTAGCAAGTGCGATCCGTACACTTTGAGGAGCTTAACACGAGAAGGAGGAGAACAAGAAGACCCGAAGGACTTGATACTAGGAGGTATAACTTTCTTCATAGTAGTTAAACCTCATGGTAGTTTAGCTAGTTAGGTTTTAGTATCGATCCTGGAGTTCAAGTCGGTGTTACGAAGCCCGCAAAAATCGTTTTTTTGAGTATTACGCCTCCCCGCGAACCCGCGGGGTGCGCGACATCGAATTACAAATTGAATTTCTCAAGGACAGAACGCTTCCCGAGGACCGAACGGAAGCACGCAGGCTCCGCATGAAATCTCATCACTTCGTATGGAGCAAAGGTAACTTGTATAAAATATTGTACACCTAACCTCTTCTCAGATGCGTCAATTATGACAAAGCTGAGTACGTTCTCAAAGAGATACACGAAGGAGTCGGAGGCGCACATCAGGGGGCTCACAATCTGATTCAAAAGACGCTACTACAGGGGTATTATTGGCCGACTATCCATAATGATGCAGAAAAGCTTGTACGAAGGTGCAAGGCGTGTCAACTCTTCGGCAACATTCCTTGGTTACCAGCCACAGAGCTAACTCCGCTGACCTCCCCTTGGCCATTTGCTTATTGGGGAATGGACATGGTTGGCCCGCTCCCTACAGGCATAGGGGGCACAAATATATTCTCGTCGCCATGGACTACTTTACAAAATGGGTCGAACCCACGCCGATTAGAAAACCGGATACCGCCTCCACAGTGAATTTCCTGCAGAAAAACATAATTGCGCGATTTGGAATTCCAAGGTGCATCATCACCGGCCATGGAACCGACTTCGGAAACGACAAAGTCAGATAATTCTACAGCAACTACCATATACTGATGAAGTTCTCCACGGTCACTCATCCCCAGTGCAACGGGCAAGAGGAGGTAAAAAACCAAGGCGGAATCCAGGGGCTCAATGACTGCCTGGAAGGAAGACAGGGCGAATGGGTCGAAGAACTGCAACGGGTACTATGGGCATTGCATACATCGAAGAAGACACCCATGGGGAAACCTCGTTCAGTCTCTATTATAGCACCGAGGTAATGGTCCCCACAGAAATTGGTGTACCTAGTTATCGAGTCGAACACTTTGATGAAGAAGCCAATGTCTTAGCCCTTTGAAGCAACTTGGACATCCTGCTGGAGAAGAGAGACCGGGCACAAATAAGGATGGTTGCATATCAGCAGCAAGCCGCCTGGTACTACAATGCTCGGGTCAAACACCGAGTGTTCAAATCAGGAGACTTAGTCCTCCGATGCAACAAATTCAAAGACCAAACGAAGCTGCAAAAGTTCTCTCCTACGTGGGACGGCCCCTTCCTTATGACCGAGGTATTTCCCGGAGGAGCATACCGCCTCCAAGTTTCCTTGAGACGTCACCTTCCATGGCCGTATAATGCCGAAAAGATTAAATTGTATTGTTAAAACTTGTACTCCCTTTAATAATAATTCTTGCTTCTCTGCAATCCGGACTGTTTCTCTCGATTCTAAACATAGATGCCGCGCAAGGCCGGTGGGAAGCTTCCTGCACATTGCGCCCATTCAAAACGGGTAGTTTCTTTCCTGACCAAACAGAGAGTCTAAATCCTTCTCTTGATCCTACAGGCTGTCTCCATCCTGGCTCGGAGGACAGGGAAGTATCCCAGACCAGTACTTTACTCAGGTGAATAAAACGCGAGTGTTCCTATAGGTAGCCGACCTAAGTCTCACTCTACCCATCTTACCTTGACTCCGGGGTGAAGGATTGGAGGAGGGGCACCGATTTACCTACACCTACACTTGGAAAAATATAAACGGAAAAGTTTGATGTTCTAATATTCTGAGCAAAGAAAAATTCACAAGATAAATAAAAAATTATTAATAAGAGATATTCTCGGCTTCTCAGCCTTACAAAAGTGCCCGTGGGCTCGGAAAAGAAAAAAACACTTCTTAACAATTACAGCAAAAAACGAAGAAGGTCTTGAAAGCATTGATTGTGGTACTCAAAGCAGAGATCCGACAGCCGAGCCTAAGCAACGTCCCATCGCTCCCTCTGCCTATGTCCGTCGACCTAAGTAGCTACGGTTCCGTCATGGACTCCCACCGTCACGCATTAAGCTATGATCAATCTTTGTTGGAAAGGTCGGCATAGGATATCTATCGAGCGATCTCATTTGCTCTTCGAGATCAGGCCCAACTCATGAGCCGTGCACATCTTGTCGACAACCTCCTTTAGTGCTTGTTGGGATAACGCCCTGAAAAGGCCAGGGAAGACCTGCAGATCGTGTGGACGAGCACCTACAGGAGATACGATCGGCGTGGGAATAACCGCCCATAATGACGTTCCGGCCGACCTATCACAGCCTCATTGGTCGTCTTAGAACTGTCATAGTCGTAGTAGTAGACGTCGTCGCGAGATACGATATCTCGGATGTTGTAAGTATTGCCGGCCATCGGAAAACGATTGACTATGAAGGTCGGAAAAAGAAAAAGGCAGGAGATGGAGATAACTAAAAGAAAATCGACAGAAGTGCCTAAGAGGAGGCCAAGGCTTCTCTATTTATAGCCTCAACAAATATTCCCCTACAGTCGAGATTCTCTCCCGCCAAGGTGTGAATCACGAAGTATCTCTTCCATCAAATGAGACGCCGCCATATAGCTTCTGGCTATTGGCTGCCTCCTTTTCACGCAGATCCAGGAATATTGAACGACGCCGTCAGGAGATATTCATGGATCTTAAGATACCTACCATGCGCCACGTAGCTGTAGGGTTGCTAAGCACACTCAAGAGGTCTCAGAAGGCATCAACCATGCCAAATTCTAATTTTTCATGTGCCAAAGAAATCCTAATAGGGATCGTTAACTAGTGAAAAGGCGAAACTAAATGAATGTAAATGACATTTACACTAAGTGTACGGAAATACAACCTTTGTAGATCCGGTCCTCCACTTCCTTGGCTCCGTGATGATGTCCCTCCGCTGTACCCATCGAAATCCTAGACTCTCGCGGTGGTTTCATCGGAGAAAAGATCGGGCTAGGTCGTCGACTTCGATGCCGAAGATGATCTACGTCGAGGCAACTCAAGATCAAGCTCCAACTTCACCAAGTCATGAAACTTATGAAGAAAACACCCTATACTACTTGGCAAGTGGTAGAGGATGAAGAAATAGGAAGTGGGTTCACTTTGGATTTGGATTTCTCACTCTTTTAGTCATGACACCATTGAAGGTAGTATAGTTTTCTTCTTCTTGAAGAAGAAGAAGAAGAATATGATATGTATATTAAAATCAATTGATTAATTATATTAAATCAAGTGATCTTATCATATAGCAACCATGGTTAAGTGTAGAGAATAAACTAGGGTTAGGTGAATGGTTAGGTTAAGGAAAAAACAAAATGGTAGATAAAGCTAAGAAGCTTCATGAAGCTTAAGTAAAGAACAAATTTTGCCACCATTTTATTTTTTCCAAAAGATAACTAAAATGAATAAGTAGTTAAGAAAAGATTACTAAACCTTAAGCATTAACCTAAACAAGTTTTAAAGCATACACATACCCAAGTTTGCATGTATCATCAAACATGATACAAACTAGTCCATAAAACTATATCATATATACAATGTGCACTTCAAGTGAGAAAATCCATATTAAGTGAACCAATACTAGTTAAGGCAAAGTACTATATCAAATATATAATTATGCATTAAATCATTAAATCAACACTTGATTTAATGATCCGGTCATACTGCATATAACCGACTAATATCAAGTGTATCAATGTATCGAATCAACGTTTGATTCGGTAACGCGGATATATCACATATAACCGTCCCATGATACATATCGCTAGAATAGAATACAGTATCACATACTGGTATTATTCTCGGTCCCGCACATATCTCATATGCTCTCCTATTTCGTTTCGCTTGAGCCAGGAAACCTCTGTATAGGACTCTAAAGACTCGTCAATACGCCGGCAGCAGGTGATGATCATATCAAACACCCACAATCCGCAAGCGGTCTGCTAAACGTAACGGCCACCCGGGTATTGAGCGATCAGAAGATCGACGAGCAAGCCCGCTCACACTCCTGTGAATCCAACCAGTAACACTTACCGTACAGTCCGGTCTGATCGTCTGATATGTCGCATATCTTGCCTAGGGGTGGTAAACGTCAGACCCTAATAGATCGATAAGTCGTGTCAATATGAGGTCTATAACAGTTCGAGAAACTACTGGTAACACTTACCAGTAAATCTCAGCAACCCTGGCCAGAGATTTCCGGTTATAGCCAATCGAACACAGCGCAACATCAACCCCCTATACCAGGAGAGACGAATCCCCTCCTATCGCTCATTGCCTCCATGTGATTCGGGACTGTACCCAAAATCCACCGTTTTACACGCCCTCTTGGACGTGGTAAGGTGGAAATCAAATCACAGTGGGAATCACACAAGACTCTATGACGATCTCGGGTCTACAGACTAACCTGTACCAGTGTCACTAGAGAACTGCCATCTGACGTAAGGTATAATACCATCTGGGAGTTCTCGGCGAGTCCGTCCAGTATACCCAGTCTCCACTGAGCACCCGTATATCATCTCTGATATCAAACACCAATGGATATGGGATCATCCATCGCCCATCTGTATGGGTCGAGAAGCTATACGCTAGTCTACTCTGGTATATCGATGCCCTGTCTCGATACACCCACGACTAAGGACCTTCAAGGATGTACTTATGGACTACCATGTCCCCACTAGTATGATCCACATCATAGTCCAGGTAGTCAAGTACACATCCTAAGGGCTTTACCAACATGTAACAGAGAGACAATCAGTGTACACATTAAGGTAAAGAGCAACCAGATAGCATACTATCATGTCGAGCAAGAAAGTCCTCCCTATATATGTCCAAGCATCCACTACAATATACATCCTATGTATAGTAATGGCCTCTAGGGCATACATATAACTAACAATCTCCCACTTGCACTAGGGCCATCTGATAGCAGTGGTTGTAGTATCTCATACTCAACCATCCCATAAAAGTCTCTCTCTGGGAAAAGGCCTTTGTGAGTGGATCCGCCGTGTTGTCCTCTGAGTCTGTTCTCCTAACCTCGATCACCATGGAGATCAACCATCTCCATGATCAGGTGATACTGCCTTAGAATATGTCTGGATCACTGATGGGACAAGCGTTCCTAGGCATAAGCCACAACTCCATTGTCTCACAATGGGAGGAACGAAGTTCATCTCATGAACTAATATACATCCAGATTGCCTCTTTGGTAGCATCTTAAGTAGCGATGTATCCAGCCTTTATCGTCTAGTATGCCACGGTATCTAGCTTGGAACTCTTCCAACATACCGTCCCTTTACTGAGGGTAAAGACAATGCCTGTGACTGACATTCAGTCGTCCTTATCACCCTGGAACCTTTCCAGTGATTCTCCCCAGGATCCATTGATACCATCTCACTGCAACTAGTGAGAATCCTAATATCCATTTAGATCTATCTCATAGATCCAAAATCCAGGATTTAGTAGGTATCATTTTGATCCTATATGGAGAATCATTGTGATAAGCGGAGATTGATCGAGCGTAGCATAGGAAACTCCTTCCCTATCAAGAGTATGTCATCCACGTACTCTACGAGGATCGCCGCCATACTCCTTACTACCTTTTTGTATATACAAGGTTCATCTACCATTTTGATGAAGTCAAACTATTTGACTACTGCATCAAAACAGATGTTCCAACTCCGCGATGCCTGCTTTATCACATAAAACATCTTGTTCACGTTTCCGCTGCTCCCACTGTCTACGAAGCCCTCTGGCTGTGTACTTACAGACGCTATCTTCTAAAACATCATTTTAGAAAAGCAGTCATGACACCCAACCGCCAGATATCGTAGTCATGGTATGTAGCCGTGGCAAGTAGGATCTGGATGGACTTAAGCATAGCTCTTTAGAAAAAGTTTCATCATGATCCATACCTGGTCAATGATGCAAACCTTTAACAAGTCTAGCTTTGAAAGTCTCAACTTTTCCATGTACACCAAGTAATCTTCTCAAGATATACTTGCTCCTGATGGGGATTTAACCCTTCAGATAAAGCAACCAAAGTCCATACTTTGTTGGTGTATAAGGATTCCATCTCAGATCGCTAAGCATCCAGCCATTCTTACAGTCCACTCCTGATGGCCAGCTCGAAACTAGTTGGGTCATCATCTCATGATGCATTCCTCGCTCTCACTGTCATAGAGAAACCGAAGTATCTCTTAAGTAGGTGAGGAACCCTACTAGATCGGCGGAGAGGCTGAGGTTCGTTGGAATCTACTGAATCCTTTGGTTCTACCAAATCATCTGCTGTAGTTTGTATAGCTGGAACCTTTCCAGTTCTACATAACAGACCTGGCCTCGAGCTTGTCCGGATTTTGCTTTTAGACTTAGGCCGGTCAACCCAAATCTTAACTAGCTTAAAACATGGGCTCTTCCCATACCATATCTCAAATGGAGTGGTAGGCTGTGATCTGATTCGAACCTAATTCAATAGGTATGCAGCTTCTCAAGTGCATAACCCCAAAAGGAAATTGGAAACTCAGTAGTATTCATCATAGAGCACACCATATCACATAGGGTGTTATTGCTCCGCCCCGATATACCATCGTGCTATGGTGTATACGGAGGAGTAATGCTGAGAGAGAATCTCATTCTCCTTTAGAATAGTCCAGGAATTCTATGCATAAGTATTCTCCTCCTTGATCTCATCAAAGGACATAATACTTATACCCGTATTGGTTCTCTACTTCTAACTTATATTCTGTGAATATCTCAAAAGGTTCGGACTTGTGTTTCAACAGACACATATGACTGAATCTTGAGAGATCATCAGAGAATGTAATGAAGTACAAAGAACAGGTCCTGGCATGTGTAGACGGGGGACCTTACATACATCAACATGTATCAATCCCAAGAGTTTACTAACTCTTTCTCTGTTTCCAATAAACAGAGCTTTGGTCATCTTATCTTTATGACATGACTGGCAAGTTTCATAAGATGTGAATTCAAACTAATTTAAATATGCATCTAAATGTAACTTCAGCTAGCCGGGTCGCATTGATATGACCTAGTCTACAATGCCTCAAGAAGAAGTCGTTCATTTCTGAACTCTTCCTCTTGTGTGTGTTCTGTATACTAAGAACTGTAGTTTGATTTAGAACGTCAATGCTTTTAGATAACATGCCTGAACCGATCAACTTTTGATATAAGAAATGTTCAGAACATTATCCAATAATACAAAATTATATCCTTTCTTTACTAATAAAGAGACTGATATAATTTTGTATATCAGGTTCGGTATCTAATAACATTCGTTCAGAATCAATGTATTTGGAATACAGGGTGACAGTGACCAACAGACTTGGCTGCAACACTTGCACCGTTTTCTGTCTCATGAAACTTATCACCCGTTCTCAGTTCTCTACCTTTCTGTAGCCCTATGTAACAGATTACATATCTGGGATCCTGATCCGGTATCATATACCGAGAACGTAGAGGATAAAGAGAAACAGTTCTTTGTAACTAACACACTCGAAGGAGATGCATCATATGCACTTTCTTCGTTAGGGCGGCACGGGAAATCTGGTATCCCCAATTTCCTGCTTGGTCTTATAACAATTATAAGTTGGAGCGGGACCAACGTTCCCCAGCTCAGTATAACAAGCGGGTTCGGTCAAATATCCGTATTATTATCTTGATTAAGGCGTGATATGGTCGCTACCTGGAGAGAGAGAAGAAAACACTCAGCGTGCGCTCTTGCAAGATCAGATTTTTTATTATTTTATCTAATCAGGATGGCTCCCACTGTTTTTATCAAATCTTCCTTCAAACCCTAAAAGGAAAGACTAGCCAGGATTAATTACACACTACAAGTTCACCAATCTTTCAGCCAGGCCAGTGTCGGTACTTTGAGGGAGGTCCCCCGTGCTTTCGCACGAACCTAATTAATGTAAACCTCGTTTTCCCAGAGGTATAATCTCGTTAACACCTTTCTAGACACCTACTTGATCGGCTAATTGTAATGTGTAAAACTCTCCCAGGAGTAACTCTTACTCGCAGCGGGTATCGGGATCCAACTATCTCATAGAAGTTATGCAATCTCATTGCAAATTTCAACACTTGAAATTCCCGATAATTTTGCCCCTAGCACCCTGTGACCTTGACAGAGGTCAACAAACCATAGGCTACTAGTCAAGTTCAACCCGTCATTTCTTGATTGAATTAAACCCACCCGCACGATCCTTGACGGAGGTCAACAAGGCCGTACGACTACCCTAACCCAATCTGCATCATATGCATAAGCAGATAAATACTAGTTAGCTACCGCACACTACGCCTTGACGGAGGTCAACAAACGTAGCACGAATACTAAGTAGGACTTATCTGAAATGACGGAGGGCTACGACAGGTTTTTCTAAAAACCTATTGCGTAATGAACTTGATATCGTTGTAGGATCGAATGAATTTTGAAATGGAGTGTTTTTTAGGCTTTTCTAGTTTTGCTAAAGGGGTCACTCCCGATGAAGGGATCGTCGGCCCTTTCCTCGTCGAATGAGGTGCGGGATATATCATATATATCACTGTGCAAAGCAGAAACTATAGAAGCAATCAAAAGACAAACCGAGTGTGTAGCATCTGCCAGTTATTGCTAAAGGGGTCACTCCCGGTGAAGGGATCGTCGGCCCTTTCCTCATCGAATAAGGTGCAGGATATATCATATATACCGCTGTGCAAAGCAAGAACTGTAGCTACCTGTTTTATTTTTGAAATTCGATTCTACAACATCTTTAGGTTTCTTTTACTTTCATTAATCATATTAATGAAGTCCCATCAGTAAAGTACCTAAACATCACAGATAAATACGACGTACACTTATGCCATCCGCATTCGCCTCGATGTCCCCTCATGTACGGTTATGTTAGGTAACTAACGGCAGAGCGGGGCAGGGCTAGCGCGGGTGTAAAACATAAGTAACGTCTATATAATATATCGTATATACTATTTACAGTATTTATCACAGAACATATCACATGATCACATCATATATATCGCAGCAGAAGAAACATATGAAATATTGGATATACTACGACGTCCGTGTTTTCAATACGAGCCAGTATAAAACACGGATTCCACGGTCGCGATGAATAGCCAAACCCACACCCCTAGACCCCTACGAGAGCGGCAAGCAACCCTACCAATTCTAGGGTTAGGAGACCCGGACTCGACTCCTCGAGTTGGTCTTCCACTGGACCCTAGAACCCGGTTACTTGTGCCCTCCTCCTTGGGTCTATCCTAGTGTGGAAAAGTAAATAATATACAAAAGGTGACATCTTCCGCAACCTGGAAGTGCCCAAATAAAAGAATATTAAATACAAGTTTTTACATGAATGAAAAATGAAAAACACTCATCTCACATAAAAAACCCCCGGCTATTCAAACACGACGATCCAATATAACATATCCAGCAACACATAACATCACATGTCATCAACGTAAGTAAATATGCCCATCACAATTGTCGTTGACATATAGAAACGAAACCGGCGATATCACATATTACACTTACGGTCGCAGAAAAGAACGTGTAAAAATACAACAGTTGGAATCCGCAACCTGCTTAGACATCGCATGCCTAATCAAATGAATTTCTTAGACATCGTATGCCTAACAATTATAAACCCCGCATTTTAGTCTCATTATCGAAAACTCTTTTCAATATCTAGTCGGGCAATTCAACAAGATTCCCGGCATTTTGATCGAATGCTCGTCGCAAACTTTAGTAGACGGCCGCACCCCCGATACCGTCGACGAAGTGCACCAAGGCGGAACACCGCTGGCGCGAGCACCCGGACGGATGCTTTCGGCGACGGGGTTCTCCTACAGTCACTTGGTCGGGGCTAAGGGGTGTAGCTGTTTATTAAGTTTACCCGGCGAGTATCCGCGTACGCTACGCGATTGCGACGGACTTTTGATCGCATTAAAATTCCGTGGCTACCGATCAAGTGAGACTAAACTGCTATGTTTATAACATTCATTCAGTTATCTCATAACTTTTTGTGGATTCCAAATATTGTATCACATTCCAGATAAATAGAAAATGTTAAACTTTTCGATCGAACAATCAAACACCCAAGTTTTCCCGAAACAACTCAACAC
Organism: Agapanthus africanus; assembly: GCA_030015575.1. Lineage (NCBI taxonomy): Eukaryota > Viridiplantae > Streptophyta > Magnoliopsida > Asparagales > Amaryllidaceae > Agapanthus > Agapanthus africanus. Next base: position 133,348,442 of record JASDDO010000008.1, read on the forward strand.
ATGAAATAAGTTTTAAAACATTCAGTTCATGCCTCAGTACCAACGGTCCAGCAGTAGAAGGGTCAAGCCAACGCCTCACATGTGGCACGCCGAACTGCTCCAAACCCTAAGGTTCAAAGGGCAGTTCAAGACGGTCACATAATCGAGTTAAGGTTTGTTGTCTTCTAGAGGGACCATCGCGTTACTTGCACTACTTAGAACGTCATTAAACTACGGAAAAATCCAACAATTGGAAATTTCCCGGCAGGGGAAATATCGGGTATTTATATCCGGTCGAACTTTTTAACATATTCGAAAATTACCCGGAAAAATACATAGACAAAATTAGACAATCCGATCGAATCTGCGAACACCCAATACAACCCAGAAAACTTAACTCTTGAGTAGAAGTTAAAAATTCCCAGAAAATACAGCACTAAAATATAGGAATTACTGTACAATTTTCAAGAGGTAATATGACTAGATGGCCGCGGAACCGCCGCACGAGCCATGCTCGTGCCGCGGTTCCGCCGCGCTTTCGTCGAATCATGAGCACGTGCTGCACTGTAATCCCTAAAAATCCCTGCTTATTGTTCTGCATATTTTTAATTCACAAAAATCCCAGTTTTTAAAAAATGTACAGAGAAGGGTTTCGGATTAGGGTTTCGGGTTCGATCGGACTTCTAACATCGTCTACACATCGCCTAAGGCTCTAGCTAGGCTCTGATACCACTGTAGGGTTGCTAGGCACACTCAAGAGGTCTCAGAAGGTATCAACCATGCCAAATTCTAATTTTTCATGTGCCAAAGAAACCCTAATACGGATCGTTAACTAGTGAAAAGGCGAAACTAAATGAATGTAAATCACATTTACACTAAGCGTACGGAAATACAACCTTTGTAGATCTGGTCCTCCACTTCCTTGGCTCCGTGATGACGCCCCTCTGCTGTACCCATCGGAATCCTAGACTCTTGCGGTGGTTTCATCGGAGAAAAGATCGGGCTAGGTCGTCGACTTCGATGCCGAAGATGATCTACGTCGAGGTAACTCAAGATCAAGCTCCAACTTCATCAAGTCATGAAACTTATGAAGAAAACACCCTATACTACTTGGCAAGTGGTAGAGGATGAAGAAATAGGAAGTGGGTTCACTTTGGATTTGGATTTCTCACTCTTTTAGTCATGACACCATTGAAGGTAGCATAGTTTTCTTCTTCTTGAAGAAGAAGAAGAAGAAGAATATGATATGTATATTAAAATCAATTGATTAATTATATTAAATCAAGTGATCTTATCATATAGCAACCATGGTTAAGTGTAGAGAATAAACTAGGGTTAGGTGAATCGTTAGGTTAAGGAAAGAACAAAATGGTAGATAAAGCTAAGAAGCTTCATAAAGCTTAAGTAAAGAACAAATTATGCCACCATTTCATTTTTGCTAAAAGATACCTAAAATGAATAAGTAATTAAGAAAAGATTACTAAACCCTAACCATTAACCTAAACAAGGTTTAAAGCATACACATACCTAAGTTTGCATGTATCATCAAACATGATACAAACTAGTCCACAAAACTATATCATATATACAATGTGCACTTCAAGTGAGAAAATCCATCTTAAGTGAACCAATACTAGTTAAGGCAAAGTAATATATCAAATATATAATTATGCATTAAATCATTAAATCAACACTTGATTTAATGATCCGGTCATACTGCATATAACCGACTAATATCAAGTGTATCAATGTATCGAATCAACGTTTGATTCGGTAACGCGGCTATATCACATATAACCGTCCCATGATACATATCGCGAGAATAGAATACAGTATCATATACTGGTATTATTCTCGGTCCCGCACATATCTCATATGCGCTCCTATTTCGTTTCGCTTGATCCAGGAAACCTCTGTGTAGGACTCTAAAGACTCGTCAATACGCCGGCAGCAGGTGATGATCATATCAAACACCCACAAGCCGCAAGCGGTCTGCTAAACGTAACGGCCACCCGGGTATTGAGCGATCAGAAGATCGACGAGCAAGCCCGCTCACACTCCTGTGAATCCAACCAATAACACTTACTGTACAGTCCGGTCTGATTGTCTGATATGTCGCATATCTTGCCTAGGGGTGGTAAACGTCAGACCCTAATAGCTCGATAAGTCGTGTCGATATGAGGTCTATAACAGTTCGAGAAACTACTGGTAACACTTATCAGTAAATCTCAGCAACCCTGGCCAGGGATTTCCGGTTATAGCCAATCGAACACAGTGCAACATCAACCCCCTATACCGGGAGAGACGAATCCCCTCCTATCGCTCATTGCCTCCATGTGATTCGGGACTGTACCCAAAAGCCACCGTTTTGCACGCCCTCTTGGACGTGGTAAGGTGGAAATCAAAGCACAGTGGGAATCACACAAGTCTCTATGACGATCTCGGGTCTACAGACTAACTTGTACCAGTGTCACCAGAGAACTGCCATCTGACGTAAGGTATAATACCATCTGGGAGTTCTCGGCGAGTCCGTCCAGTGTACCCAGTCTCTACTGAGCACCCGTATATCATCTCTGATGTCAAACACCAATGGATATGGGATCCATCACCCTTCTGTATGGGTCGAGAAGCTATACGCTAGTCTACTCTGGTATATCGATGCCCTGTCTCGATACACCCACGACTAGGGACCTTCAAGGATGTACTTATGGACTACCATGTCCCCACTAGTATGATCCGCATCATAGTCCATGTAGTCAAGTACACATCCTAAGGGCTTTACCAACATGTAACAGTGAGACAATCAGTGTACACGTTAAGGTAAAGAGCAACCAGTTAGCATACTATCATGTCAAGCAAGAAAGTCCTCCCTATATATGTCCAAGCATCCACTACAATATACATCCAATGTATAGTAATGACCTCTAGGGCATACATATAACTAACAGTAGCACCAGGAATCAGGAAAGCGCAATTGTCAATGTCATGGCGATCGAACCTTCCATTGAGCCACCGGGTAGTTTCCTACCCGACCAATTCGCAGCGAGCAGATTCCTGCTAGGCCCAAACTGTGGAGCAGAAGCTTTCTCATGAGTCCGCTGGGTAGCTTCCTATCCGACCAATTCGCAGCGAGCAGATTCCTGCTCGGCCTAAACTATGGATTAGAAGCCCTTTCACGTGGCCGCCGGGTAGCTTCCTGTCCGACCAATTCACAGGGAGAAGATTTCTGATCGGCCCAAACTGTGGATCATAAGCCCTCTCACGAGGCCGCCGGGTAGCTTCCTGCCTTACCAATTCGCAGCGAGCAGATTTTTGCTCGGTCCAAACCGTAGATCAGAAGCGCTCTCATAAGGCCACCGGGTTCCTGCTCGACAAATTCGCAACGAGAAGATTCCCGGTCGTCCCAAACTGTGGATCAGAAGCCCTTTCAAAAGGCCTCCAAGTAACTTCCTATCCGACCAATTGGCAGCGAGCAAATTCTTGCTCTGCCCAAACTGTGGATCAGAAGCCCTCTCATAAGGCCGCCGGGTAGCTTCCTGCCCAACAAATTCATGACGAACAGATTCCTGTCCGGCCTAAACGGTGGATCTTAAGAGCTCACATTAAACCAGCAGGTAGACCCCTACCCGGCACATATACTTGAATTAGGCATACTCATGTGTAGCCCAAGTAAAGAAAGCTCGCCCACGGTCGATAGCCGGCCCAACTCTAATTCCACTCAAAACTAAAGAGAGGATATCATCGAGCTTTGCTAAGCTCAATCCGAGTTCTTAAGAGTTTCCAAGAGGACACCGGTCTATTTACACTTTGAAGAATAAACCTAATATTCGCTCAACTTACGTTACCTCTTCTCGGGGTGAGAGGGGATACCAGTCTATCCACACTTGGAAAAATAAACCTAGTGTTCACTCGATCACGTTACCTCATCTCCGGGGTGAGGAGGGACACCGGTCTATCTACACTTGGAAGAATAAACCTAGTGTTTGCTCGAGCCACGTTACTTCGTCTCCGGGATAAAGGGGCACCGGTCTATCCACACTTGGAAAAATAAAAATAAAAATGAAAACTTTCCGATTAGACTATCACAGATGAGAAAAAATACTTCATTAATTTCAAAATTATATACAAGATATTATGAGCTCCTCATCTTTACAAAATCGCTACAAAATTGCTCTAAGGATTACAAAGGAAAAGAAAGGGAGCAGGGAGAGCGGCGACTTCAAGTCGTCTTCTCGACTAAGGTCTCCTCGATGCCCGCCTGCTCGGCGCCTCCACCCGCCTGCTCGGCGCCTCCACCCGCCTGCTCGGCGCCTCCGCCATTTGGCTCTTCAACCTGGAGGGGGCACCTCATGCGGAGCTCCTGGTCATCGAGCCCAGTCACTATCTCCTTAACGGCGTCGAGGGTATTATGCCACCCAACGGCCGTAGAGTCAGCGAGGTAGACGTAGAACTGGTCAGACATCTTGTAGTCTTCCATAGCCTTCTCCACCTTCTCCTCCGCCCTTTTCGCCGCCTCATTAGTTGTGCGGGCATCCCTCTTGAAAGAGTCCCTTTGTTTCCTCATGGCATCAAAGAGCTTGTTGACTTCTCCGACCTGGGCCTGGAGGGCCCGGTTGGACTCAGTCAAAGCCCGGTGGGACTCCTTCAGCCTCGTGGCATTCACCCCCTTCGAGACCAGCCGTGACTCTTGGGAAGCGGAATTATCCTCGGCCTTCTTTAGCCCAGCGATGAGTTCTTCCTCACACGTAGATGTCTCCCCGGCCTTTTTTATCGCTGGGGAAACCACTTCGACCTCCATGGCGTCCAAGAAGGCATAGTGTTGAAGAACCTGCAGAATAAAGGGAGACATCATTCGTCAGGGACTAAATAGAGTAAAAATTACTTGAAAAATCTACGAAGAAATCACCAACTTGGAAAGCCTTCTGAGCTATCGCTGGGACCTGGGCGTTCATGGTGTCCCGAGGTATCTTGGCCCCCGCCGCATTCTCTATATTCGACTAGGCTATTGGCCACGAATAACCCCGATGGAACCTCGAGGCAGAAGTCGCCCTTCTGTATGTGTATTCAGCCCGGAGGCGGATGGGAAACCACCTTCATGATCCTCTTAGCTGGAGACTCTGTGGAAGAAGGTGCCTCTGACCTCACTCGGGGAACTAGTTCCCAAGATTGCATCTGCTCGCCACTCCTGCGCTCCTCGGGAACAGGCGAAGCGGAGGTGATCAGTCGAAAATATTGCATTTTTAACACATCAATTTCCCTACTATTTGCAATCATCTAAAGATGTTCGGTATGAATATAGCACATATTAGCAAAACATCGGTAAAATACCAAATAACTTGTGTTATACATTATAACCGATATTTTGAGGGAAATTGAGTGGTTATCATTGCATGCATCATCTTTGTATAGCGCAACACTTGTCTCGAGAATCTGTGCAGGAAATTCTAGGAAAAGAGCCGAAACTGTTAAAAGTGCTGATAAAAATACACCAAGTCCAAGACTTGTAATCTGGCAGTGAACAAGAAATATTTAGAAGATTCCAGACATCAGGAAACAGCACTTAAGACACAACAAGAGTTACTTGGAAGTTTCATGCTCCAAAACCTTCAAAGGGTCGCGGATCCGCGGCAGCGTCATCATGACGTCAGCAGTTCGTTGCTTCAGAATTCTCCTTTCACTTAGCAGACTTCTTCAAGCCACTTCAAATTCCAGAGATCTCCGAAAACTTTTGTCCGAACAGCAAAGCTCTTTGTTCAAGCTAAACACTTTCAAGCTTCTCAAGCAAGCCACAACCTAGAAGCTTCTTCCTAACCTCCAAGCTTCTAAAGGAAGCTAGCTAATTAACTAACTCTAGAAGCTACCTAACTACCAATCTTGCAAGTGAAGCTAACCCTAACCTAGCTTCTAAAAGAAGCTAATCCTAATGAAGGCTATAAAAAGGACCCAAGGGCTTCTTCTCATAGGTTGTTGATCATTCCACAACAATTTTCAACACAAGTTGAGTGACACAACCTGTAACCCTAATCCAAATACAAAGCCAAATTCAAGATCTCTGAGTACAAATCAAGCAAGAAACCTTCAACCTTTTAGAAGCGACGCCGATCTTCAACCAAGCAAGTGATCCTCAAGACGATCCGCGACTCACGGAGACGGTGCGGAGCTAAATCGACGATCAAGTTCTTTCCTCGAATCTTGTAGATCTTGAGCGAATTGTAACAAAATTGTTGATTAATAAAAGGTGAAATTTCTTTATCTTGCTTATCTTCATATTTGAGCATTATGATTAGATCTCAATTCTTGATTGTGTTCTTTGAAATGATGCTTGAGTAAAAACTCCGCTCGTGGAGGAATCGAGAAAATTGATAGTTGATGATGATTAGATTCTTGTACGATTCTTAAGTTCTATGAGTTTTGTAAACTCTAGTAAATTGAAGTATCAACAACCTAGTTTCGAGCGATGCTTTCTTGAATGTTTTCGCTCTTAATTAGTGATCCACGATCGATGCTTGAATTTCCTAGAGGCTAGAATGGGAATGAAATCAACGAAAGGACAAAGGATAGATGATGAAACCCTAGTTTCCGCAAGAAATCCCTAATTCTCGTTGATCATCATCGATCTAGCATCAAATCATCAATGGATAAGAAAACGTAATCACAAGTCTTCATCCTCACTATCGATTCGATCGATTCCTACGAGCCTCATTACAAATCTTGATTACTAATTCGATTTGGATATCATCAATTCTTGATTCTTGATTTTTAAGTGTTCTTGATGTTAGATCTAGATTTTAATAATTCTTGAAATTCACTTTTAAATCTTGAATCAATCTCTCTTTTCTTTTCTCTTTAATTTTCAATTCATCTAAATCAAATACGATCAAATCACACTTTCCCTATGGACGATCCGCATTCGCTAACGAACTTATATCGACACCGTTATTGATTGCGGTTTAAAAATTTCTTTGGTTGTGATTTCTTTACACTTTTCTTATATACACACCGAGATTTCGTATGAATCAAATGGCGCCGTTGCCGGGGATATTGTGCTAATTTGTTCGTTTTTGAAATTTGAGTTGAAAAATATTTATTCCATCAGAATTTTTAGATCAAAATTCGTGCAAACACTAAACGATTCGTTGTGATTTGTTGCAAGGAAATCTGGAATCTGTGGAGCTTGAGGAAAAAATTTCTGAACATTCTAGAGAGCTCAGTGAGGCAACAAAACCATTCTCTGAAAATTTTGTGCAGGGTTCTTGACATCACGTGGTGGAACCGCGGCAATAGAGGCTTATCACGGTGGATCCGCGGTCGCCTTAGGGCTTCAGTGCACAAAATTTTCTCAGGTCCTTTCTGACTTTCTTATCTCCTCCTTGACCTGCTCCATTAACCAATTTCTGCAGATTTCTTTGCAAAAATTCACAGCGCTGCAAAATAAAAAAAAATTTGTGCGTGTTTGATCTTGGTTGTTTGTATTTTTAATACGGAAATTAAGGGGTAAAGACCAAATTCAGATTAAGTGGGGAGTTCATTACCCTTCCTAAGCCCCGAAAATCACAAAACTGCATCCGCATTACCCTCATTAACTAAAAAAAAAAATCTATACATGACTCTAAGGACCGTCGCGCTCACTTAGGACAGGAGAAGGTCATGGGTAATCTATTGCTTATCCGCATTTCTTTTGTGATGTCTAAGGCAAGTGTGTCTAAGGCAAGCGGTTACTTAATTAGGCCCACTACTTACGTAGTGGAGAACCTCCCACTTACTTGGCACTTACCTGGCCGCAGGAGAGACAAACAGGCAGTAGAGGATTGATCCTGCGATTTGTCTTCTGGCAGTTAGGAGCAGTCTAGAGACTTGACCTAGGTGACCATTAGATTTTAGGGTTGCTTGTGCATTTGTTGTGATTTGCATCATTTTTTTTCAAAAATCCGTATTCTTTTTCAAAACAAACACCAACTTATCATTTTCCTTAATTATCTTAATGCTGCCACTTGTACTAAACCCTTTAGTGCAAGCTCGGCTGGACACGGGATTCTAGTGCCCGTCTTGTCCGCGTTCCCCCGATCGACTCCGAAGTCGGTATTTCTACGTATACTTCTTGTTTACCCACCACCACACCCAATTCGATGGATGGTTCTCCATCGAATTTCTTTACCACTACTCTGCCGCCGTCCGCAGGTGCGCAGAATCCACCCCGCATCTCTCTCCAAGAGAGATGCTATCCTATGCGATGTCCTCTTTCGACCTGTCTCACCATTCCACCAGCCAACGGGGACAATTTTGAAATAAAACCCCGATACATCAACCTTCTACCCAAATATCACGGTCTCGGGTCTGAAGAAGCATATGTTTTTATTACCAAATTTGAAAATGTATGCGCAAGATGGGTACTTCACAGCTTTCTGTGGATGCTATGCGTCTCCGTCTTCATCCATTTACTTTGTGTGATATAGCCGAGAAGTGGCTTTATAACACAACCACACACTCCATTTCAAACTGGGAAGAATTCGTCGCAGCATTCCTAAAGAAATTTTACCCGAATCATAAAACAGCTCGAGTCCGTAGTGAAATAAATCAATTCACCCAGCTTCCGAATGAACCATTCTCGAAGTGTTTTGAACGCTTCAAGGATCTGTTAGTTCAATGTCCACATCACGGAATCCCTAGATGGGATCTGTGCCGAATCATATATGAGGGCATTAATCCTACCACTAAACAGAACCTTGAATCCATGTGTCAAGGCACTTTCATGACCAAAGATGATGGCGAATCTTGGAAATTCTTAGAAGATTTCGCCGAAAGATCCTTACAGTGGGAGAGTGTAAACCAGTCATCGTCTAGGGGTGGCATTCACCAAATTGATGTTTCCATAGGTGTTAGAGCTGAAATGGCAGCAAGGCAAAAGAAGCTTGAAGCTATGGAACATAAATTTTTAGCAGCCTCCCTAAATCCGATGTCGCTCCCCAAAACTGTATGTGGATGATGTTCTGATTCTTCTCACCTCACGGAAGAATGTCCATTGAATTCTCTGTTTCAAGGTCAAGAGCATACCAATGCTGCTTTTCAACTAAGACCTCGGAATGATCCATATTCTTCCACATATAATCAGGGTTGGAGGAACCACCCTAACTTTGCTTGGAACCAACAATAAAATCAAAACACGGTTCCAAATCAAAATAATTTCCAAAGTGCTCCTTCACCACAACAGCAACCACTTCAACTAACTCAGCACCCCTACCAGTCACAAAATTTTCAAAACCAGGCCAACACACCTGCACTGTCTAAACCTTTGCAGTTGACCGGTTCTAATAAATTCTCTTCATTCGCATAGGCTATGAATTTGCTCTTGTCAAATTTCATGCAAGTTTCGGCTGAAATAAAAACTTCCGTCAATGATATAAAGAAAAGCTCCACTTCCCAAGCGGAGAGTATAAAATCGATGGAAGCTGAAATTGCACGATTAAAAGCCGAAATGAGTGCGAGAGAGAAAGGGAAACTTCCGTCTCAACCCTTACCAAATCCTGGGCATTACAATGTAAATGCCATCACCACGTTGAGACCAGGAAGAGTGCTGAATAATCATGTTGGGGAAGAGATTGATGATACTGAAAAATCTATCAATAATACCTCGGCTGAGACCTTTCCTCACACACACACTTCTAGTTCTGATCCTTGTTCTTCTACCCCACCGCCTTCTTGCGAGCCTATTCTACATTTCCCTCTAGGCTCGACACCTCAGCAACCCTTTTCTAGTCCACCAAAGACGATCCTCACTCCTATTCTGGGATCACGTCCACACACACCACCTTCTCCTATGATGGACCCAGCTCTTATTGCTAAAGCACCTTATCCTAATCGGTTAAGGAGTAACAAATCGAGTCCACATATGGAGAAGATTATAGAAATGTTCAAACAGGTTAACATCAACATCCCTCTCATAGATGCTATTCAAAAAGTCCCCGCTTATGCGAAAATTCTTAAAGACTTGTGCACTAGGAAGAGGAAGACTCAAGTGCCAAAGAAGGTCTTCATGACTAATAATGTTAGCACTGCTTTTACCCCACAGCTACCAAAGAAACGTGAGGACCAGGATGTCCTACAATATCGATTTCTATTGGGGGTAAAAACATCAACCGTGCTCTTCTTGACCTTGGCACAAGTGTTAACCTGCTTCCATACTCTGTTTATGAGCAGTTAGGGATTGGAGAGTTAAAACCAGCTCATTGCACTCTCCAAATGGCAGACCGTTCAATCACCAAAGCTAGGGGTGAACTGGAGGATGTGTTGATAAAAGTCAGGGAATTTGTATTCCCTGTGGACTTCATTGTTCTCGATACACAACCTGTAGCAAACCCACGGAACCAAATTCCGGTGATTTTGGGTCGACCATTCCTTGCCACTTCCAATGCTGTAATTAACTGTCGAAACGGTTCAATGAACCTATCTTTTGGCAAAATGACAATTGAACTGAACATCTACAAAATTGGAAGTCATCCATCTGAACCCTCTGCTCATATACTTGATATGTATTCTGTCCATGAGATTGCTCCCAAAAGTTGCGGAGTTGATGAACTTTGCTTTGAAGAACTCAACGACTCTAGCACATCAATGTTTGATCTTGCACATCCTAGTGAGGACACATTTTCCACGCTTGAGTCCGACACTCTTGACTCATCACCATCCGAGTCTGTATCCTATGCAGGCTATGAGCTTCTCCTTGACTCCGAGTATCATTCGATGATGCCACCTTCTATTATTTCTCCGCCAGCATTAGATCTCAAACTTTTACCTTCTCATCTTAAATATGCATATTTAGGTGAGAATGAGTCTTTACCGGTTATCATATCCGCTTCTCTAGCATCAGAGCAAGAGAATGCACTTTTAACGGTATTAAGATCTAACAGGCAGGCGTTTGGTTGGACTATGGTGGACATTAAAGGGATTAGTCCCTTGATTGTTGAACATTATATACATCTGATGGAGGATGCCAAACCACCCCGAGAACCACATAGACGGTTGAACCCCGTCATGAAGGATGCGGTGAAGAAAGAAATCGTCAAATGCCTTGACAATGGTATCATTTACCCAATCTCCAATAGCTAATGGGTGAGTCCAATTCATGTCATCCCTAAGAAATCTGGCATCACAATCATTACCAATGAGGCAAATGAGTTAATACAGACACGCGCTCAAACTAGGTGGCGTGTATGTATTGATTATAGAAAACTCAATGCCGCAATGAGGAAAGACAACTTTCCTCTTCCTTTCATTGACCAGATGCTGGAACGCTTAGCTGGACGAGAGTATTATTGCATTATGAACGGATACTCTGGCTATAATCAGTTCCCCATTACCAAAAAGGATCAAGATAAAACCACATTTACTTGTCCTTTTGGTACCTTTGCTTATAGATTCATGCCCTTTGGGTTATGCAATGCTCCCGCTACATTTCAGCGGTGTATGATAGGGATATTCTCGGACATGGTCGAGAATTTTTTGGAGATTTTCATGGACGATTTCTTGATATTCGGAGACTTTTTTTTCTAACTGCCTATCTCATCTTGACGCAGTTCTTACTCATTGTAAAGAGAAGAAATTAACCTTGAATTGGGAAAAATTCCATTTCATGGTCCAAGAGGGAATTGTGCTTGGACATGTTATTTCACGAAAAGGTATTGAGGTTGACAAAGCTAAAATTGATGTCATTCAAAACCTTCATCATCCTAAATGCGTCAAAAATATCCGATCTTTTCTTGGCCATGCAGGCTTTTACAGGAGATTCATTAAGGATTTTAGCAAAATTGCTAGACCCTTAACTCTTCTCTTGGCCAAGGACACGACCATTCACTTTGACTTGGATTGTGAGGCAGCATTCGACTCACTCAAACACTCTCTCACTACAGCCCCCGTTCTATCTTCTCCAGATTGGAACCACCCTTTTGAGCTTATGTGTGATACCTCAGATTTTGCAGTTGGTGCAGTCTTAGGACAGCACATAGAAAAGATGCCACACGTGATCTATTATTCAAGTAAGACCCTGAACGATGCTCAAATTAACTATACAACTACCGAAAAAGAACTTTTGGCAGTTGTATTTGCATTAGAAAAATTCAGGCCTTACTTGATTTGCTCACCTATTGTTGTGTACGCTGACCACTCCACCTTGAAACATCTTTTGGCGAAGAAGGATGCTAAAGGTAGGCTAATACGTTGGATCTTTCTATTACAAGAATTTGATCTTGTTATTAAAAATAAAAAAGGATGTGAAAAGGTTGTAGCCGACCATCTTTTGTGCATCTCTTCTTCACCTATGTCCCTGCCGATCAATGATTCTTTTCCGGACGAACAACTCTTGAATGTATCCGATGAACCTTGGTTCAGGGATATTGTGAATTATCTTGCCACAGGACTTATTCCCCGTGAATGGTCAAAACAGGACAAACATCGATTTCTATCCTAAGTAAAACACTTTTACTGGGACGAACCCTATCTGTTTAAGTATTCTCCTGACCAGATCATTCGTCGGTGTGTCCCGAACGAAGAATTCAAGAGTGTTCTATATTTTTGTCATGATCAGGCATGTGGGGGTCAGTTTGGTCCTCGAAAGACAGTGGAGAAGGTGTTGCAATGCGGTTTTTATTGGCCGACTTTGTTCAAAGATGCATTTGATCATTGCAAAACCTGTGCACAGTGTCAACACACGGGTAGGATTTCCCGGAGAAATGAGATACCACAGCAACCAATTTTAGTGGTTGAAATTTTCGACGTTTGGGGCATTGACTTTATGGGTCCTTTTCCCAACTCGTTTGGGAATCTGTACATACTGCTTGCGGTTGATTACGTCTCAAAGTGGGTTGAAGCTATTCCTTGTCGCACTAATGACAAGAAGGTTGTCATTAAGTTCTTAAAAGAAAATATCTTTTCATGATTTGGACACCCACGCGCTATCATTAGCGATAAGGGGACACATTTCTGCAACAAGTCTTTCGAGACTTTGATGCGGAAATATGCAATCAACCACAAACTTTCCACACCCTATCATCTCCCAACGAGCGGGCAGGCTGAGATTTCAAACAGACAGATCAAACAAATTTTGGAGAAGACTATTTCTAAGAATAGAAAAGATTGGTCGACCAAATTAACAGATGCTCTTTGGGCATTCTGAACTGCATATAAAACCGATCTAGAGATGTCTCCATACAGACTAGTGTTTGGTAAGACTTGTCACCTTCCGGTCGAGATTGAGTATAAAGCAATGTGGGCCATTAGAGAAATCAACTTTGACTTAAATCAAGCCTGCAACTTTCGGAAGCTGCAATTAAACGAGCTAAGCGAACTTCGCGATGAAGCTTATGATAATGCTGTAATTGTAAAGATTCGGACTAAGGTATTTCATGATAAAAACATTTTGAGAAAAACTTTTACACCTAGTCAACAAGTCCTTCTTTATGATTCACGACTCCATCTTCACGCGGGTAAGCTACGATCTCGGTGGAAAGGACCTTTTATTGTGTGGTCTGTATACCCGCACGGGGCAGTTGAGATAGAAAATGCTAAAAATGGTACATTTTTCAAAGTGAATGGACATCGATTAAAGCCGTATTTTTCCACTGACCCCACGGAGGAGCTCCTGTTTTTACAGGAGCCATTTTATCATGATTAAAATTCCTCCGTCTCACCACCATGTCCTGTAAATTACTGTATCATCTTTTAGAATGGAGGTGTGTGAAAAGAATAAAATTGGGTGAGGATTTTCACGATCATATTTATTGCCCCCATTAATAAATTTCCTCCCAAGTTTACAGGTTTTTTGAGATTTAGCGGATGACAACAGTGAGGACACTGTTGAAAACAAGTTTGGGAGAGGTTTGTGCTTATTTACGCATCATTTGCATCATACTTTGCATAAGCACAAAACATTTTGAAAAATCTATAAAAATCTTTAAAAAATTCAAAAGATAAAAATATTTAATATTTAATTTTGTACATAAATAAGATAATAAATGATTAGATAGTGAAAAATTACATCCAAAAGATTGGAAAAATTTAAAAAAACCAAGAAAATTAAAAGTTTTCTTAAACGAACTAGTAATAAGTAGTTATGAGCCGTTGTCCCAAGGGTTAGTAAGATGAAGTAAGTCACTAATCTGAGGATAAAAATAAGTTTGAAAAATAGTTCCTATTCTGGAAGCCAAACATTTGAACGTTGATACCTTACTATACGCACTTACACACGTCTTGAAACTCAGGATAGTAGAGGATACCTTGAAATGATCTTGTCTAAAAGCCAAAGTATGAAGGAAATAAAAAAATGAAGAAAATATAAAATGGTGCAGAAAAATGGACACTGGTTTTGTTATCGCCAAGGCAGCAATAAAAAAATATAACGAGGGTGCTTCTTCACCTAGTGCCTTAGACCAACTGGTCTGGGAGTTACTGCTAAGCCTTAGGTGGTGCAAGACGAGGAAAATACACCTAATAAGCAAGCACATGAGTAATCGGTCGGTTAGTACCATAAGAAGTATTAACGGTCGCATGAAAAATGTGTGAGAAAATCCATCTAAATATTCATCAAATTAAAAAGTACTGAGGCAGATGGACAAGAGTATGATAGCTTGAATTGAATTCTCCGGGTGTAGGGATGTCTTTTACACACACGTAGGGTTATATGATCGATGTTTGGAAGAAAGATAGGAATGAAGAATAAAGATGATGTTTTATTGAGGGATGATGTGATTTCTAACATCTTTTCATGACTATTAAGATAGGGCTCATGAAAACCGAAAAGCTAGTATAGTTGGAAACTCTAATTTTCAAAGCTTTTCTTTTACAATTCTTATCTTTACATGTAATATTCACGGTCTTCCTTTTATTATTGGATTTTGTGGGTGCAATCCGCTGAAAACCCTCAGGAGACAACACTCCTCCGACACCTTGAGCTTTGAAGGCTTGTTGCACGTGCTCAGTGCAATCGTATTGCTTATGAAAGTGTGCTAGTTAGTTTTTCTCTTTCTTTATTTTTTCCCTCTTTTTAATAAAACAGTTTGCACGAGGCGACCAAAAAATAAGTTTGGGGGAATTTGATCAGTCGAAAATATTGCATTTTTAACACATCAATTTCCCTACTATTTGCAATCATCTAAAAGTGTTCGATATGAATATAGCACATATTAGCAAAACATCGGTAAAATACCAAATAACTTGTGTCATACATTATAACCGGCATTTTGAGGGAAATTGAGTGTTTATCATTGCATGCATCATCTTTGTATAGCGCAACACTTGTTTTGAGAATCTGGCAGGAAATTCCAAGAAAAGAGCCGAAACTGTTAAAAGTGCTGATAAAAATACACCAAGTCTAAGACTTGTAATCTGGCAGTGAACAAGAAATATTTAGAAGATTCCAGACATCAGAAAATAGCACTTAAGCCACCACCAGAGTTACCTGGAAGTTTCATGCTCCAAAACATTCAAAGGGCCGCGGATCCGCGGCCAGAAGGGCCTTCCCGCGGCGGATCCGCGGCAGCGTCATCATGACATCAGCAGTTCGTTGCTTCAGAATTCTCCTTTCACTTAGAAGACTTCTTCAAGCCACTTCAAATTCCAGAGATCCCCAGAAGCTTCTGTCTGAACAGCAAAGCTCTTTGTCCAAGCTAAACACTTCCAATCTTCTCAAGCAAGCCACGGCCTAGAAGCTTCTTCCTAACCTCCAAGCTTCTAAAGGAAGCTAGCTAACTAACTAACTCTAGAAGCTTCTACCTAACTACCAAGCTTGTAAGTGAAGCTAACCCTAACCTAGCTTCTAAAAGAAGCTAATCCTAATGAAGGCTATAAAAAGGACCCAAGGGCTTCTTCTCAAAGGTTGTTGATCATTCCACAACAATTTCCAACACAAGTTGAGTGACACAACTTGTAACCCTAATCCAAATACAAAGCCAAATTCAAGATCTCCGAGTACAAATCAAGCAAGAAGCCTTCAACCTTTTAGAAGCGACGCCGATCTTCAACCGAGAAAGTGATCCTCAAGACGATCCGCGACTCACGGAGACGGTGCGGAGCTAAATCGACGATCAAGTTCTTTCCTCGAATCTTATAGATCTTGAGTAAATTGTAACAAAATAGTTGATTAATAAAAGGTGAAATTTCTTTATCTTGCTTATCTTCATATTTGGGCATTATGATTAGATCTCAATTCTTGATTGTGTTCTTTGATATGATGCTTGAGTACAAACTCCGCTCGTGGAGGTCGAGAAAATTGATAGTTGATGATGATTAGATTCTTGTACGATTCTTAAGTCCTATGCGTTTTGTAAACTCTAGTAAATTGAAGCTTCGACAACCTAGTTTCGAGCGATACTTTCTTGAATGTTTTCACTGCAGGGTTCCTAGGCACTCTTGTGAAGGTTCATAAGGCATCAAACATGCCCGGATAAAATTTTAGACGTGCCGAACAACCCAAAGCCGGGATCTTTGCTAGATTATTAGGGTTTAACATGCAAGAAGATAACTTTTATCTAAGTGTGAGGGATTACAACCTTTGTAGTCCGCTCCTTCACTTCACAAGCTCCGAGTAGAAGTCCCTTTGCCGCGATCCACGATCTCCCGGACTCATGAGAGGCTCCACGACTCGAACGATCCATGCTAGCTCGAAGTATTCCAAATCTCCGATGATCTACCTTGAAGTTGCAAAGACTCAAGCTTTCTCACTAAAAAGAGATGAACACACTAATCCCATGGGCTAGATGAGATGAGGATGAGAGAGTAGTAATTTTGCTTTCTTTTTATATCATTTTCTCATATTTATTCATCACTTAAGGATTTTCTAGCAAGCTTTTCAAGAGAGAAGAAGATGATAATGGAAAATCAATAATCATGTTAATCCTTTTGTGATGAATAGAATATAAACCATATGATTGAATTGTAAACCATGGTCAAGGATGAGTGGTCAAGATTTAGTAGAGAAATAACTAGAGTTAGGGTTTGGTTGAGTTAAGGAATGTGTCATCCATAATATCTTAAAAATGACAAAAGAAAAAGTTTCTAGAAGATGCATGAAGCATCCAACCCTAATCAAACCCTAACCTCAATTAATCATCCTTAAACATGTTTAACAATTAATCATATCATGTCACAATAATATATATCACATATATATTATATATTTGCAACAAAAGAAAATAATACAATTAACATATATCGCATATATATCAATGTATCATCCACTGAGAAAATGAAATAATAAAGCGAGCCAATATTAGATAATGTAATACAATATATCATATATATTATTATACATTAAATCATCGAATCAACACTTGAATCGATGATCCGGCTATATCGAATATTACCGACTAATATATCATGTACCGATTCATCGAATCAACACTTGATCCGATGACCCGGTTCATATCTAAATATCCTGATAATATAATACGGTATCCCATATCGCATTATTCTCGTTCCTGCGCATATCACATATGTGCCACTACTCCGTTTCGCCTGAGCCAAGAAACCTCTGTGTAGGACTCTAAAGAATCGTCAATACGCCGGTAGCAGGTGATGATCATATCAAACACCCACAAGCTGCAAGCGGTCAGCTAAACGTAACAGCCACCCAGGTATTGAGCGATTAGAAGATCAACAAGCTAGCCTGTGCGTTCTCCTGTGAATCCAACCAGTAACACTCCCGTACAGTCCGGTCTGTTCGTCTGATATGTCGCATATCAAGTCTAGGGGTGGTATACGTCAGACCCCAGTAACCGATAAGTCGTGTCGATGTGTGGCTCATAACGGGTCGAGAAACTACTAGTAACACTTAACAGTAAATCTCCATATCAGCCCTGGCCAGGGACTTCCAGTTATAGCCAATCGAACACAGCACAACATCAACTCCCTATACCGGGAGAGACGAATCCCCTCCTATCGCTCATTGCCTCCATGTGATTCGGGACTGTACCCAAAAGCCACCGTTTTGCACGCCCTCTTGGACGTGTTAAGGTGGAAATCAAAGCACAGTTGGAATCACACAAGACTCTATGACGATCTCGGGTCTTCAGACTACCCTGTACCTGTGTCACCGGAGAACTGCCATCTGACGTGTGGTATATCACCATCTGGGAGTTCTCGGCGAGTCCGTCCAGTGTACCCAGTCTCCACTGAGCACCCGTACACCATCTCTGATGTCTAACACCGATGGATATGGGATCATCCATCGCCCATCATATGGGTCAAGATGCGTATACGCTAGTCTACTCTGGCGTATCGATGCCCTGTCTCGATATACCCTCGACTAGGAACAGTTATAGGATGTACTCATCGACTACCGCGGCCCCACTAGTATGATCTCATCATAGTCCCAGTAGTCGAGTACAGATCCTAAGGGCTTTATCAACATGTGAGAGTGAAACAGTAAACCAATACAAGTCAACATGTTAAGATAAAGTGAAACCAAATAGCATACTATCATGACGAGCAAGAAAGTCTTCTCTATATATAACCAAGCATCCATTATAATATACATCATATGTACAACAATGGCCTCTAGGGCATATACATAACTAACAATCTCCCACTTGCACTAAGGCCAGCTGCTGTAGTATCGCATACCTAGCATCCCGAATAATCTCTCAAACTGTATCTGGGGAATAGCCTTCGTGAATGGATCCGCAGTGTTGTCCTTCGTATCTACTCTCCTGACCTCGATCTCCCGGCGATCAACTATCTCCCTGATCAGGTGATACCGCCTCAGAATATGTCTGGACTTTTGATGGGACCTGGGTTCCTTGGCTAAAGCCACAGCTCCATTGTTATCACAATACAGAGGTATTGGATGCTCAATGGATGGAATCACACCAAGTTCACTAATGAACTTCTTAATCCAGACAGCCTCTTTGGCAGCATCGTTGGCAGCGATGTATTCAGCCCCCATCGTTGAGTCTGCAACGGTATCCTGTTTGGAACTCTTCCAACATACCGCCCCTCCATTGAGGGTAAAGACAAAACCCGAATGCCACTTAGAGTCGTCCTTATCACTTTGGAAGCTGGAATCGGTAAAGGACTCCACCTGGAGTTCACCGTTACCATACACCAAGAACATCTCCTTAGTCCTTCGCAAGTACTTGAGAATGTTCTTCACTGCTGTCCAATGACTCTCTCCTGGATCTGCTTGATACCGACTCACTACACTTAGTGAGTATGCTACATCGGGTCTGGTACATAACATCACATACATGATAGAGCCTACTGCCGAAGAATAGGGTATCCCTTGCATGCGAGCTCTCTCCAAATCAGTCTTGGGAGACATCTCTTTGGAGAGAGTGAGTCCAGAGATCGTGGGTTGGTTCCCACGCTTGGATTCATCCATACTAAACCTCTTTAGTATGGCGTCAATGTATCTGGATTGGGACAATCCCAGTATCCGTTTAGATCTATCTCTATAGATCATGATTCCCAATATGCAGGAGGCATCACCCAGATCTTTCATTGAAAATCTCTGTGATAAGAAGAGCTTGACTGATTGCAGCATAGGAATATCATTTCCTATCAAGAGTATGTCATCCACGTACAATACGAGGAAGATAACCTTACCCTCTGCTATCTTCTTATAGATACAAGGTTCATCTATATTTTTGATGAAGTCAAACTCTTTGACTACAACATCAAAATAGATGTTCCAACTCCGCGATGCTTGCTTTAACCCATAAATGGATTTAAGAAGCTTGCACACCTTTCCGCTGCTCCTACTATCTACGAAGCCCTCAGGCTGAGTCATGTACACGCACTCTTCTAAATCACCGTTTAGAAAGGCGGTCTTAACATCCATTTGCCAGATTTCGCAGTCATGGTATGCAGCAATGGCAAGTAAGATCCGGATGGACTTAAGCATAGCCACTGGAGAAAAGATTTCGTCATAATCCACACCTGGTCGTTGACGAAATCCCTTTGCTACCAGTCTAGCTTTGAAAGTCTCAACTTTTCCATCTACACCAAATTTCCTTTTAAAAATCCACTTGCTCCCAATGGGTTTTACCCCTTCAGGAGCATTTTCCAAAATCCATACTTTATTGGTGTACATGGATTCCATCTCAGATCGCATTGCATCCAGCCATTTCACAGAGTCACCACTTGCGATGGCCTACTCGAAACTAGTCGGGTCATCATCATCTATGATGCAATCCTCGCTTCCACCATCAATGAGAAAACCGTAGTATCTCTCAGGTGGACGAGAAACCCTACTAGATCGGCGGAGAGGCTGGGGTTCGTCGGGTACTACTGAATCCTCTGGTTCAACCAAGTCTTCTGTTATAGTTTGTGTTGCTGGAACCTCTTCCAGTTCTACCTCAATGCTGCTATTTTGTTTCATAAGAAAACCTTTTTCTAAGAAAGTAGCATGTCGTGAAACAAACACCTTTTGTTCCTCGGGGTGGTAGAAGATATACCCTTGTGAGTTTTTTGGATATCCTACAAACTTACATAAGACTGATCTTGCCTCGAGTTTGTCCGGATTTTGTCTTTTGACATAGGCCGGACAACCCCATATCTTAATGTAATTAAGATGTGGTCTCTTCCCTTTCCATATCTTATATGGAGTGGTAGGCATAGATTTGGTAGGAACTCTATTCAATAGGTCTATGGCTGTCTCAAGCGCATATCCCCAAAAGGAAATAGGTAACTCAGCTGTACTCATCATCGAGCGAACCATATCTAATAGGGTGCGATTCCTCCGCTCAGATACACCGTTGTGCTGTGGTGTATAAGAAGGAGTAAGTTGAGAGAGAATCCCATTCTCTTTTAGATAATCTAGGAACTCATTGCTTAAGTATTCACCTCCTCGATCAGATCGAAGAATCTTAATACTTTTGCCCGTTTGATTCTCTACTTCGTGCTTATATTCTCTAAATTTCTCAAAAGCTTCAGACTTGTGTTTCATCAGGAACACATATCCGAATCTTGAGAGATCGTCAGTGAATGTAATGAAGTAGGAAGAACCGTTCCTGGCATGCGTAGACATGGGACCGCATACATCACTATGTACCAGTCCTAAGAGTTCGGTAACTCTTTCTCCGTGTCCACTAAACGGAGCTTTGGTCATTTTTCCTTTGAGACATGAATGGCAAGTATCATAAGATGATAATTCGAACGAATTTAAATAACCATCTCTATTTAACTTAGCCAGTCGTGTCGCATTGATATGACCAAGTCTACAATGCCACAAGTAGGATTTGTTCACATCTGAACTTTTCCTCTTGTGTGTGTTTTGTATATTCAGGACTGTATTCTGATTTAGAATGAATATGCCATTATGTAACGAGCCTGATGCAATCAACTTTTGATCTAGGAATATGTGCATAACATTATCCTGTACTACAAAATTATATCCCTCTTTACTCAATAAAGAAACTGATATAATGTTGCACATCATGTTCGGTATATAATAGCACTCATTTAGAATCAGTGTATTACGACTTGGTAATACTAGGTGATATTCACCAACTGCTTTGGCTGCAACATTTGCACCGTTCCCTACTAGAACGGAATGATCATCCTTTCCCAGTTCTCTACCTTTACGTAGCCCATGTAACTGTTTACATATGTGGGATCCTGATCTGGTATCTAATACCCAGGACGTAGGGTGAACTGAGAAACAGTTCTCAATAACTAACACACCCGAAGAAGATGCATCAACATGCATGTTCTTTTGGACGGCTGGAGAATCTAGATATTCTGCTGTTTCCTGTTCAGTCTTATAACTCTTATAAGAAAGAATAGGTCTAACGTTCCCTTACACGGTACAATAATCAGGTTTAGTCAATACATCCATATTATTATCTTGATTATGGCATGACATGGTCGCTACCTGGAGAGAGAGAGAAGAAAACACTTTAGCGTATGCTCTTGCAAGATTAGATTGGTTATTATCTTATCTAATCAGGATGTCTCCCACTGTTTTTATCAAATCTACCTTAAAACCCTAAAAGGTAAGATTAGCCGGGATTAATTACACCTTACAACTTCGTCAATCTTTCAGCCAGATCAGTGTCGGTACTTTGAGGGAGGTTCCCCGTGCTTTCGCACGGACCTAATTAAAGTAAACCTCGTTTTCCCAGAGGCGTAACCCCGTTAACACTTTTCTAGACACCTACTTGATCGGCTAATTGTCTTGTGTAAAACTCTCCCAGGAGTAACTCTTACTCGCAGTGGGTATCAGGATCCAACTATCTCATAGGAGGTATGCAATCTCATTGCAAATTTCAACGCTTGAAATTCCCGATAAAGTTTTTACCCCTAGTGTGCTGTGACCTTGACGCATGCCAAACAACCCATAGTCCACTAGTCAAGTTCAACCCGTACATTTCGTGATTGAATTAAACCCACCCGTACGACCCTTGACGCATGCCAAACAACGCCGCACGAATACCCTAATCCAATCGCATCTCATGCTACAGATAAGTAATAATCAGCTACCGTACACTACGCCTTGACGCATGCCAAACTACCGCAGCACGAATACTAAATATTACTTATCTGAAATGACGGAGGGCTACGCAGGTTTTTCTGAAAACCTTGAGCGTATTGAACTTGATATCTTCGTAGAATCATGTATTTTTGAAAAGGAGTGTTTTTGAGGCTTTACTTAATTTCGCTAAAGGGGTCACTCCCGGTGAAGGGATCGTCGGCCCTTTTCTCATCGAATAAGGTGCAGGATATATCACATATACCGCTGTGCAAAGCAAAACACTAAAAGCAATCAAAAGACAAAGCGAGTTATGTAGCATCTGCCAGTTTTGCTAAAGGATTCACTCCCGGTGAAGGGATCTCGGTCCTTTCCTCATCGAATAAGGTGCAGGATATATCGTATATATCATTGTGCAAAGCAAAACTGTAGCTACCCTTTTTATAAAGTTTTTGATTCTACAACATCTTTAGGTTTCTTTTCTTTTATTAATCTCATTAATAAAAATCCCATCAGCTTATGCTTCCTAAGCATCACAGAAGAAACGAAAGCAGTAATATTTATATATCAGCATATATATATAGTATAAGCATTCGTCTCAAGCAGTAATATGATCTCATCACAGAACATTGCAGCAGAAGAACATATATGAAATATTGGATATACTAGGACGTCCGTGTTTTCAATACGAGCCTGTATAAAACACGGATTCCACGGTCGCGACGAATAGCCAAACCCACATCCCAAGACCCCTACGAGAGCGGCAAGTAACACTGCCAATTCTAGGGTTAGGAGACCCGGTCTCGACTCCTCGAGATGGCCTCCCACTGGACCCTAGAACCCGGTTACTTGTGCTCCCCACCTTGGGTCTACCTAATGCGGAAAAGTAAATAATATACACTGGTGACAGCAACCGCAACCAGGAAGTGCCCCAAATAAAAAGAATATTACATTACAAATGAATTTTACATGAATGAAAATAAAAAAAACCTCATCTCACATAAAACCCCCGGCTATTCAGAACGCGACGATCCAATATAACATATCACAGCAACACATAATATCTCATATCATCAACGTAAGTAAATATGCGCATCCCAATTGTCGTTGACATATAGCAACGAAACCGGAGATATCACATATTACACTTACGGTCACAGAAAAGAAAGTGTAAAACTACAACATTTGGAATCCACAATCACTTTAGACATCGTAAATCCGAAATATCACATACTTCGCATTTCATGCCTAACTCTATGAATTCCACATATTGTATCACATTCCAGATAAATAGACAGTATTAAACTTTCTGAACAGATAATCAAACACCCAAAATTTCCTAAACTGCTCAACACTTGAGCGGAGTTCAAATAATCCCAGAAATATGTCACAGTACCGGTGATCCAGCCGTAGAAGGGTCAAGCCAACGCCTCACATGTGGCACGCCGTACTGCCCCAAACCCGAAGGTTCAAAAGGCAGTTCAAGACGGTCACATAATCGAGTTAAGGTTTGTTGTCTTCTAGAGGGTCCACCGCTTAACTTGTACAATTTTTCCGAAAGATTTAAACCCGAATAAATTTCAACACTTGAAAGTTTGCCGTACCGGGAAACAGTGAGTTAATGATATCCGTTCAAATAGTTTAACAATTTCTAAATATCCGGAAAGAAATACGAATTTAAAATTTCCGATCGAGTCTACTATTACAAAACAAACCCCAGAATTTTCAACACCTGAAACAGATTAAAAATACCCAGAAAACTCAACAAGTACCTACAGTTATTACCAGGAAACCACGTGTCGCCAATCGATCAATCCGCCGCGGAACCGCCGCGCAAGCAAGCTTGCGCTGCGGTTCCGCCGCCGTTTGATCAAATTGGGGGCTCGGGCTTCTTGGTAATTCTTAGAATTCCCTGCTGATTTTTTTACATATTTTTAATTCAGAAAAATCCCAAAATTTAAAAAATTTCCAGAGAGGGGTCAAGTTTCGTCGTTTCGGGTTCGATCGGAGTTTTAACTTTGTAAACACATCGCCTAATGCTCTAGCTAGGCTCTGATACCACTGCAGGGTTCCTAGGCACTCTTGTGAAGGTTCATAAAGCATCAAACATGCCCGGATAAAATTTTAGACGTGCCGAACAACCTAAAGCCGGGATCTTTGCTAGATTATTAGGGTTTAACATGCAAAAAGATAACTTTTATCTAAGTGTGAGGGATTACAACCTTTGTAGTCCGCTCCTTCACTTCACAAGCTCCGAGTAGAAGTCCCTTTGCCGCGATCCATGATCTCCCGGACTCATGAGAGGCTCCACGACTCGAACGATCCATGCTAGCTCGAAGTATTCCAAATCTCCGATGATCTACCTTGAAGTTGCAAAGACTCAAGCTTTCTCACTAAAAAGAGATGAACACACTAATCCCATGGGCTAGATGAGATGAGGATGAGAGAGTAGTAATTTTGCTTTCTTTTTATATCATTTTCTCATATTTATTCATCACTTAAGGATTTTCTAGCAAGCTTTTCAAGAGAGAAGAAGATGATAATGGAAAATCAATAATCATGTTAATCCTTTTGTGATGAATAGAATATAAACCATATGATTGAATTGTAAACCATGGTCAAGGATGAGTGGTCAAGATTTAGTAGAGAAATAACTAGAGTTAGGGTTTGGTTGAGTTAAGGAATGTGTCATCCATAATATCTTAAGAATGACAAAAGAAAAAGTTTCTAGAAGATGCATGAAGCATCCAACCCTAATCAAACCCTAACCTCAATTAATCATCCTTAAACATGTTTAACAATTAATCATATCATGTCACAATAATATATATCACATATATATTATATATTTGCAACAAAAGAAAATAATACAATTAACATATATCGCATATATATCAATGTATCATCCACTGAGAAAATGAAATAATAAAGCGAGCCAATATTAGATAATGTAATACAATATATCATATATATTATTATACATTAAATCATCGAATCAACACTTGAATCGATGATCCGGCTATATCGAATATTACCGACTAATATATCATGTACCGATTCATCGAATCAACACTTGATCCGATGACACGGTTCATATCTAAATATCCTGAGAATATAATATGGTATCCCATATCGTATTATTCTCGTTCCTGCGCATATCACATATGTGCCACTACTCCGTTTCGCCTGATCCAAGAAACCTATGTGTAGGACTCTAAAGAATCGTCAATACGCCGGTAGCAGGTGATGATCATATCAAACACCCACAAGCTGCAAGCGGTCAGCTAAACGTAACAGCCACCCAGGTATTGAGCGATCAGAAGATCAACAAGCTAGCCTGTGCGTTCTCCTGTGAATCCAACCAGTAACACTCCCGTACAGTCCGGTCTGTTCGTCTGATATGTCGCATATCAAGTCTAGGGGTGGTATACGTCAGACCCTAGTAACCGATAATTCGTGTCGATGTGTGGCTCATAACGGGTCGAGAAACTACTAGTAACACTTACCAGTAAATCTCCATATCAGCCCTGGCCAGGGACTTCCAGTTATAGCCAATCGAACACAGCACAACATCAACTCCCTATACCGGGAGAGACGAATCCCCTCCTATCGCTCATTGCCTCCATGTGATTCGGGACTGTACCCAAAAGCCACCGTTTTGCACGCCCTCTTGGATGTGGTAAGGTGGAAATCAAAGCACAGTGGGAATCACACAAGACTCTATGACGATCTTGGGTCTTCAGACTACCCGTACCTGTGTCACCGGAGAACTGCCATCTGACGTGTGGTATATCACCATCTGGGAGTTCTCGGCGAGTCCGTTCAGTGTACCCAGTCTCCAGTGAGCACCCGTACACCATCTCTGATGTCTAACACCGATGGATATGGGATCATCCATCGCCCATCATATGGGTCAAGATGCGTATACGCTAGTCTACTCTGGCGTATCGATGCCCTGTCTCGATATACCCTCGACTAGGAACAGTTATAGGATGTACTCATCGACTACCGCGGCCCCACTAGTATGATCTCATCATAGTCCCAGTAGTCGAGTACAGATCCTAAGGGCTTTATCAACATGTGAGAGTGAAACAGTAAACCAATACAAGTCAACATGTTAAGATAAAGTGAAACCAAATAGCATACTATCATGACGAGCAAGAAAGTCTTCTCTATATAGAACCAAGCATCCATTATAATATACATCATATGTACAACAATGGCCTCTAGGGCATATACATAACTAACATTCACTCTTAATTAGTGATCCACGATCGATGCTTGAATTTCCTAGAGGCTAGAATATGAATGAAATCAACGAAAGGACAAAGGATAGATGATGAAACCCTAGTTTCCGCAAGAAATCCCTAATTCTCGTTGACCATCATCGATCTAGTATCATATCATCAATGGATAAGAAAATATAATCACAAGTCTTCATCCTCACTATCGATTCGATCGATTCCTACGAGCCTCATTACAAATCTTGATTACTAATTCGATTTGGATATCATCAATTCTTGATTCTTGATTTTTAAGTGTTCTTGATGTTAGATCTAGATTTTAATAATTCTTGAAATTCACTTTTAAATCTTGAATCAATCTCTCTTTTCTTTTCTCTTTAATTTTCAATTCATCTAAATCAAATACGATCAAATCACATTTTCCTTGTGGACGATCCGCACTCGCTAACGAACCTATATCGACGATGTTATTGATTGCGGTTTAAAAATTTCTTTGGTTGTGATTTCTTTACACTTTTCTTATATACACACCGAGATTTCCTATCAATCAAGCGGCGGTCTTTACTTTGGGCTCATAGCGGGCACCACACTTGACGTAGGCTTAGATGAGCTGGCGCCGCCCTTCCGACCCTATGCCTTGGCGGCCATAATTTTCGACTTTTCCATGGGCACTGCGAGGAGAAAAAAAGGATTAGCAACAGAAGCAACAAAATATACCAAGTCTAAATTGATCGGCTAAGACCTAACTTACCTATAAGGTGTGCGGGACCGAGTCACGTCCAGCTCAGGGCCTAGTCGAAAAGCAAGGCATAGGTGTGCTGGATTGGCTCCTACCGGGACACTATCCCTACCTCCGAGGCTTTCAACTGCTTGGCCTTCGGGCAATCTGCCCTATGCCACTCGGTGAGCACTGACCACTCTTCTCCCTTCGAAGGACCTATGAAGATGAACTTCTCCTTCTACTCATGAATGGAAGAAGGGACGACCACTACCCCCGACCCGGCTGTCCTATCCTTATGCTTCTTAAAAGAAAAATAAACCCAACTCGGCTCTTCCTTACGGGTATCCAGATGGTTCTTATAGTAGTGAAAGGATAAGAGTAGCCCTCGATTGAAGGGGATCTGATCAATTTTAAGCCGGACCAGGAATCTGAGGAGAATCCTCTACGAATTCGATGCTAGCTGGCCTGGGGCGAGTTGAAAACAATAAAGGACTGCACAAATTTCGGGCGAAAAGGGCAGACGTGTCCCTGCTCAGAACACTTCTAAGTACAGGGCAATCTCATTACTCTGTACTTGGTCTTCCCATTCACCCTCCCTGGACAAACAAAGTGTGTAGCCAGAGGGAATATGGAAATGGGCCCGTATGTCGGAAAGCTTGTCTGACTTGTTCAACATCGAGGCAGCATCATGAGTATTCTCGATGCGCACCTTTTAGGCCATCTTGGTCCCTCGACGATGGGGAACAAGTGAATCACCAACCCTTGTGGGTGAACCTGACATAGAGGAAGACGAGGAAGACCCACTAGATTCGGTTTTAGAGGTCGAAGCCTCATCACCTGACTCTATCCTAACTACATTTACTAGAGGATCAGAGAAAAACATGTGACCTGATTTGAAGGAAGGGAAGCTGAAGAAGGGTTTGAACTGTAGATCCGACCTAAGAGTGGGAGCACCAAGCAATCCACAGAAAAAGAAGGTATGTGAAGAAAAGGTGTTTCTTAGGGACATGCCTCCCCTATTTATACACTCAGCAAAGGCTATCTAGCGGCCCAGATCTGCTCCCTCCAAAATAAAGCGTCGTGCCCAATGATCTAGATGGCACCACGCGGTACCTAACCATTGGATGCTTCTACTTCACGCGGATCCAATCGGCTGAAGCAACATCTTACAGTCTGCCATCCGGTTGTGGCCATATAGCACAAAATCGACGGTCAACTTGTCGCCACGATGGCCCAAGAAACCGAAGTGATGTCTCTATGATGGATCCATCCTCTCAGTGATCCGCTGACGTCATCGAGGATACACGCAAAAATTAAGGCGCACGGTGAATGCCAAGTGGACCTGGAAGTCAGGGATGCGTAAACCCTGAACACCGTGCCATTCCTGAACGTTCCATTGCGGAGATTCCTCAGCAAAAAGCTGGAGGGAGAAGACCAAGCGATCCACCCACCACGTGACCTATAAAATAGGCTTGGATGAGTCTGGAGGGCTAATGATGATACTCATAAGTGGGGATTCCCCAAATCACGACACATAATAGATGACGTGTTGTCTACGTAAGCCCACTTGATTCCTAGGGGCTATGGAGCTGGAATAGGTATGATCAGTGGGGACATTCCTCGGCGCCTCGCCTCAGAAGTAGAACCCGACATTTTTGAGGCCTCCCCTGAGTACGTTCCCTCTTCGCCTAACCACCGGCCAATAGCTCGTCTCCGAGCAATCATAAAGTAGAGCTTCCTCAGCGTCCTTGCTCATCTCTAAGCTATCCTATAACCGAGATTCCTCAGCATCCCTGTTAGGCAGGGAGTATGGAACACGAGTGACCTCATAATGGCTCCGTGTATCTCGCCACGGTAAGATATCCGCCGCTCCATGTCCCGCATCCCACTTCAGCGTATCTCGCCATTAATGAGCACATCTCGTCATTAATGTGGACGTTATGCCAGTGCGTAACTGACAGAAAGATCTCACAATGGCTCGCTTCGATGCGACCCCTATATAAATCCCTCCTCCAGACGATTCAGGTAACTCAAATTGATTCCAATACGCCACTACTCTGCCCAACTATTCCATGATACTTACTTGATCGTTGGAGGGTCCTACGGTGATTTCTCACCCCGGGACTTTCTTTGCAGGTAGCTCGGCGTCAACAACAATCAACAACCTATTAAGATCCACACCCAACCTCCACTACAAATCTCAATCGTTCAGGCCCGCTAGCCATAAGATCGACAGAGGACAACATTTGAGGGAGATTCCAACCTCCATCAGGAGGTCTTCATTACCGTACACTAATAACATCTCCTTAGTCCATCTCAGATACTTAAGAATGTTCTTCACTATTATCCAACGTTTCTTCCCTGAGTTGGACTGATACCTACTTACGACGCTAAATGCGTAAGCTACATCTGGTCTGATACATAATATCGCATACATTATAGACCCTACCGCCGAAGTATAGGGTACAATACTCATGCGAGCTCTCTCCTCATCAGTCTTGGGAGGCATCTCTTTGGAGAGAATGATTCCGTGACAAGCGGGTAAATTACCTTACTTGGAATCTTCCATACTAAACCTCTTCAGTATGGTGTCTATGTACCTAGACACTGAAAGTCCCAATATTCTTTTAGATCTATCATGATAAATCTTAATCTCCAGAATGTAAGAGGCATCACCCATGTCTTTCATGGAGAACTTTTGTGACAAGAAGAGCTTGGACGATTGTAGCATAGGAATATCATTTCCTATCAGGAGAATATCATTTACTTATAAAACAAAGAATACCACAGTTCTCTCTGCAATCTTCTTATAAATACAAGGTTCATCTACATTTTTGATAAAGTAAAATTCCTTGACCGTGTCATCAAAGCAAATGTTCCAACTTCGTGAAGCCTGCTTTAATTCATAAATGGATTTAAGCAACTTGCACACCTTCCCGCTACTCGCACTGTCTATGAAACCCTCTGGCTGATCCATATACACACTCTTCTAAACTTCCATTTAGAAAAGCGGTTTTAACATCCATCTGCCAGATGCCATAGTCATGGAAGGTAGCAATGACAAGTAGGATCCGAATGGGTTTAAGCATAACCACTGGTGAAAAAGTTTCGTCATGGTCCAATCCTGGTTTTTGATGAAAACATTTTGCAACAAGTCTACCTTTATAAGTTTCTACCTATCCATCTACACCAATCTTCTTTTTGAAGATCTATTTGCATCCAACGGGTATTACCCCAGGAAGAGAAACATCTAAAGTCCATACTTTGTTGGTGTACATAGATTCCATCTCGGACCGCATAGCATCCAGCCACTTCACCGAGTCTCTACTCGTGATGGCTTGTAGATGATTCAATCCTCTCGATCCTCGTCTATGAGAAAACCGTAGTATCTCTTGGGCAGATGATACTGCCTACTAGATATAGGAGTGGCGTAGGTACTCCGGTTTTATTGAAACTTTATGTTCTGCTAAGTCTTCAGTAATAGTTTGTGGTTCTGGAATTTCTTCCAGTTCTATCGCACTCCCACTAATTTCTATTTCAAGAAATTGAGTTTCCATAAAGCGGGCATTTAGACAAACAAAAACCTTTTGTTTCTCAGCGTAATAGAAAAATACCCCGATGAATTCTTTGGGTATCCCACAAACTTACACAATACTGAGTGTGCCTCGAGCTTTTCCGAATGATACTTTTTGACGAAAGCTGGACACCACCATATCTTAAGATGCTTAAGACATGGTTTCTTCCCACTTCACATTTCATATGGAGTGGTAGGCACTAACTTAGTTGGAACTTTATTTAATAGGCATGCAGCTGATTCAAGTGCAAACCCCCAAAAGGACAGCGGCAACTCAGCACTACTCATCATGGAATGCACCATATCTAATAGAAAGAGATTCCGTCTTTCTGATACACCATTGTGTTGTGGTGTGTATGGAGGAGTAAGATGAGAGATAATTCCATTCTCTTTTAAACATTCAAGGAACTCGGCACTTAAGTATTCTCCACTCCGATCAGATTGAAGTGTCTTGATACTTTTGCCTGTTTGTTTTTCCACTTCATTCTTATTCTCCTTGAATTTCTCAAAGGCATCAGATTTATGTTTCATCAAAAATATATATCCATATCTTGAGAAACCATCAGTAAAAATAATGAAGTAGGAATAACCACTTCTTCCATGTATAGACATCAAACTACACATGTCGCCGTGTATAAGTCTCAGGAGCTCGGTGGCTCTTTCTTCGTGTCCAGTGAACGAAGTTTTGGTTATCTTTCCTTTGATACATGATTGGCATGTTACATAAGATAGATATTCAAACAGGTCTAAATATCCATCTTTATGTAACTTAGTTAATTGTGTTTCAGTGATATGACCAAGTATACAATACTATAAGAAACCTTGTTAATTCTGGAGTCTTTCTTTTTAGTATATTTTGAAGGTTGAAAATATGATGTTGATTGAGTACGTATATTCCATTATTTAGTGTACCCGACCCAATCATTTCATGATTCAAGTGAATGTTTATGACATTGCTTTCAAGTAAAAAATTATATCCTTTATTAGATAACAAAGATACAGATATAATATTACACATCATAATAGGTACACAAAAGAAGTTATGCAAAACCAAAATATATCCACTCAACAACCCGAGATGATAATCTCCCACTGCAACAATATCTACTCTTACTCCGTTGCCAACCTTGAGGGTCTTATCACCTTTCCTCAAAACTCTACGGTTTCTCAGCGTCTACAAAGAATTACAGATGTGAGATCCTGATCTGATATCTAATATCAAGGAAGTAGAGTTAATAGAGAAACGATTTTCAATCACGAACACACCTGAAGCCGAAACCATAACTTGCTTCGTGTCCTAATTCTTGGCTTTCAAAGCCCGGCAATTTTTCTTCCAATATCCCTTCTTATGATAATAGAAACATTCCTCCTTTGTTGCTGCTGATCCCCCAATCTTTTCCTTACCCTTTCCCTGCATTTTCTGCATATCTCCTTTTGGTTTGGTGGGGGCCTTCTTCTTCTTTCCCTTAGCCTTGGCCTTGGATTTAGAGAAAGAAGGTTTTCTACCAACTAAAATGGGTGTTTCCTTGGATTTTTTCAAGGTGCCTTCAACAATTGTCAACATGTTGAAGAGCTTAGGAAGTGTATTTGCATATTGAAGTTCAATATAAATTGGGCATAGGTGGAGGGAAGGGACTGCAGAATCAAATCGGTATACAACTCATTTTCAAACTTAGTTCCAAGGTCCGTGAGCTCTTCAATGAGAGTAATCCTCTTCAGGACGTGGTCCCCTACAGATGATCCGATAGCCAATCTCGCCTGAAATAACTTCTTCGAGGTTTCATATCTTGCAATACGAGATTGCTCTCCATATAAATCTTTGGTATGGAGGAAGACAAGGTCCATCTTCTCGTGCCGCCTCTGATGTTCATTATCCATGGAGGCCAGCATGAGGCACTTGGTTTTCACGCAATCAAGATCCCAAGTCTTACGGATCCCAATGTCAACGACTGAGGAATCTGGACCTGGGATAGGGGGCTTTAGCTGTGAGGACATATGAAACCTTATCATAAGTAAGGTCTATGTGGACGTTCCTCAGCCAGTCTTTAAAATTTGGCCCATTCAGTTTGTTTTTATCTAGTATAAGCTTAAGTCCGATCAGCATATGCTCTTGCAAGTTTAGATTGGTTATTATTTTATCTAAACAGGATGGATCCCACCGTTTCCTCAAATTCTCCTTCAAACCTTAAAAGAAGAATTAGTCGGGATTAACCGCACCCGACAAGTTCTCTTATCTTTCAGCCAGGCCGGTTTTTGTACTTCGAAGGGAGGTACCCCGTTCTTTCGCATGAACCCAATTAAATAACCCCGTTTTCCCAGAGGCATAACCCCGTTAACTCCTTTCTAGACACTTGGTTAGTTAAATGTAAAGTGAAAAACTCTTCCGAAGAGTAGCAGATACTCATAGTAGGATCGGGACCAACTATCATCGTATAATAATTTTGAAGGAATCCAACCAAAACTACCACACTCCAGAATGTATACAACACTAGCAAGTTTTCTTTATGTTTGAAATTCCCGATGTGGTTTTTTCCCTAAGCTCTTATGATCTTGACGAAGATCAAAACATCATAAGTTGTAAGTCAAGTTCAACCCGTTGTTTATCGCCGAAAACTAGACTGAGACGTTGAGAAGTCTAGCCTGAATTTGGGGGCAGATACTATTTGGACATATCCACCCACCTCTCTGAAGATACCAAGTTAATTTATGGCACCATATATCGGATGTTTGAATGGATGCGATCGATGTAGCAGACATCATCAGATTCCCCCTCATTTGTGAGGAGTTTTTTTTTATTGTGGGGACGCTCTTCCCTGCAGGCGCAAGCCCCTGTAGTTAATTACGTTATCAAGTTGCGATTATCACTTTCTCTTGCTCCAGTAGGTTACTTCGTGTCATATTGTATTTTTGTTTATTTTGGTTACCTGTGGATTGTATACAGAGACTATTTTATGTCGTTGCCCATAGGGCATGGATCAGTCCAAATCTGTATATTTTAGATTTGGGGTTTGAACTTAGGTTGTATGTATTCTCTTAGTTCAAGGATGTTTGGTTTCATTTAAAGAGCGTTAATTTGGTTTGAGATTAAGATCAATTTAAATATATATGTGAGCGTTTGGGCTCAATTTATTTTAATTAAGAATATGTTAGTATTATTTGAGACTAAGGTAATATTTTCAGGATCATTAAATTTTATTAAGATCTAACAACAGAGCATTTGGGCTTAGTTCCAAGCAAACTTCAGAGAGACATAACCAATTTGGGCTTGGTCTGCTCAGTCTTTTTCCTTTTATTCAGAAATGCTAAGCACTTATTTGTGGCTCTATTTGCTCAGCTTTTTTTTCTTTCATCCAGAAGTGCTAAGCACTTATTTGTGGCTTTGGAGCTCACGTGTGTATCATGTGAGGCGCTCAGACATGGGTGCTGCCCAATCAGTGTTAGGCACTTTAGTCAATTTGACTAAATTTATAGTGCTCAACACTTTTATACAATGCTCACGTGGGAAGTACATAAGGCACTGAGTTTTCTATTTTGTTAGGCGCTCATGTGGGAAGCGCCTGGGACGCCGAGTCCTTTGTTTTGGGCGCTCACGTGGGAAACACGTGAGGCACTATACTAGTGCTAAGCACTAATTTTTCTCTGGCACTCATGTGTGTTTCACGTGAGGCATAAGTTCTTTTCTTTTAAGAGATTTAATCTCTGTTGATGTTTTCTGAAGAAGTTTTAACTTTTGTTAATGGTATTTTGACCATTAATGATCACCAAGATCTCTGTTTGAAGATCTGGGATCAGTTTTTATTGGAGAACTAAGTTCTTATGTTCTTCTTGTAAGAACTAAGTTCTTTATATAGGGTTAAATCTTGTTTTCGGAGGAATTAGATTCCTAGACAACGTGTCTTTTCCTTTGATGTAGTTCTTTTCCCTAAATTTTGAGTCTGAAGAACAGAACCTCCCCGATGAGAATTAAATTCTCAACTTGTTGGGAGATTTGCTTTTCAGATCTTAGATCAGAGAAAGAACTAAATTCTTTTTATGAAGGGTTGAACCCTTGTTTTTTCTTTTTACTTATTCTAGGCAAAGAAGATATATTTTTATCTCTGCTTTTGTTTACCTAGGGTTTGGAAGGAGGAAGATCTGCTTCTTTGAAAGGAGAATTAAATTCTCGATTTTGTGGCTTCAGTCTTTTTTTGTGAAGAAGCATATGGGGGGGGAGGTTTCGGATCCTTTATATAGGAGAGCTAAATTGTTAATTATTTTGAGAAAATCTCTCATTTGAGAGATACCGATAGATTTAATCAGCCTCAAAAATTGTTCGGGGGATTTTATCCACCGTTAGATCTTTGATCCAGAGAATTTCTATTTTACAGAATATATATTCTTGTTTTTAACATGATTAGGAATTATTTTCCTATATACAGAATTTAATTCTTTCATATGGTGATTTTTTAATCACCATTAGATTTTTAATTCAAGGATTCTCTGTTTAATAGAGCATAATTTTTCTTTGTTTAGAAAGATATAGGGAAATATTTTCCCATCTCATTGGATTTTTGATCCAACCGGGAATATCTTTCTCATTTAGAAAGATTAAGGAGATATTTTCCCCTAATTGAATTTAATTCTATCATTCGATGAATTTTAATCACCATTGGATATTTGATCCAATGGCTCTCTGTTTAACAGAGAATCTTTCACTTTTTAGAAAGATCAGGGGAGGTACCTTCCCAAAATAGAATTTAGTTCTATATAGAATTTAATTTTATCTGAAGCTAGTGCTTCTAAAGGTGTATTCTCACGTGTTTAACACGTGATCCCAGTGTGGCTTTAATTTGCTTAAATTTAGCGCACATATGCTTTGTATAAGAGCGCTTATGTGTTTAACACGTGAGGCTGGTTTTCCCTTTTTTGGTTGTTTATTCTCGGCGCTTATATGCTTTGTATATAAGCATTCACGTGTTTAACACGTGAGGCCAGTTTAGCCCTTTTACTTATTTGTTTTCAGCGCTTATATGTTGTGCATATAAGCGCTCACATGTTTAACATATGAGGCCAGTTTGGCCTTTAGTTATTTATTTCCGGCGCTTATATGATCTGCATATAATCGCGTACGTGTTTAACAAGTGAAGCCTAAATTGTGGGAATCATTTTCTTCTTTCTTTTCTCCCCCTTTTTTAGGAGGGAACAAATGCTCCCCAGCATTGCTCTCACATGGCTCACACGTGAGTGCAACGATGTCAATCTTTACCACCATTGGATCACCTAAGTGAGTGGGGAGTCGTACCGATTCCATCATGTCCTATAAATGGGGCCTTTGGCCCTTGACATGACTGGTGTTTCTTCATCTTCTTCCCTGAGTTTTTCTTTCTCTGAGAATTTAATTATCGTTTCAGAGCTTAGATCTCTTCCTTCAAAATTCCTTTGAACAGAGTTAAACTCTGCCAAATTTTTTTGGTAAGGACTACGAATAGAGCTCAACTCTTAACATCTTTTGGATGTTTTTTTATTTTGTATTTTAAATCCACTAACATATTTGATAGAGCTTGGTTCTTTTCTTGAACCGATCTCTTGGAGATCTTTAAAAAAAACTCTTTTAATGTAGATCGTGGATCTTGATGTCCATATGAGGGGTTTAAGTCAATGGGCATTCTTGAGAATCGTTGATTCTCTTCTTAGGGTTTTACCTTATCATTAATCCTAACGTTTGAGAATTTCTGGAATTTAATTCCATTATTTAAACCCTTATGTTCCCCAACATGGGGGAATTTAATTTCATCTGTTTTTGCAGAGCTTAGCTCTGGTTTGATTTCTTAAGAACTTTGGGAATTTTATTCCCTTTACTGTTCTTGGATATTTTCCATTTTAGGATTTTAGTATTCTTTCCACAGATTCGAATCTGTTTTTTAAAAGAACCCGCTTTTCGGAGATATTGGAAGTTTTAACTCCACCGTTCATTTAATGAGAACTATTCATTTAATGAGAATCTTTTTTGATTCTTACAATGGGCCCATGTCTCATCATTGATGAGCCACCACTTTAATTTTGTGGGGTCCACTAGCTTTTTAGGCTTAGTGATTCCACCAAATGAACTCACTTCCTTTTGCTGATGACTCTTTTGTCCTTTTTCGTCCTTTTTCAGGTACAATGGCTACATTTCCTTACTTCCTCTATACTCATTCAGAAATCGCTTTCCCACAGTCATCATCAGATGAGGAAGCAATGGCTTTGATTAGGAGGCATGATAAGGACTAAAAGAGCCTTCTCCTATAGGGAATCTGGTACGGTCATATTATAAGGGGTCATCGTAGCTTTACTTGTAGAGTACCAAAAAAACTCATCCGCTCAATTCAGTTCACAGTGCGTCCGTGTATTGCTTACGCAGTGGAGGCGGCTAACTGTACTCCTGAGGGGCGCCTTGAACCATCGACGACGAGGATACCCGATCAACCCTTAGTGGCTATCGACATTTTAGGACGCCGGATATGCTAAGGCGAAGCTTGACTCTGGGGGAAATTCTATAAGATAGGCATCACCATGTGGCATCCAGTGGGCTACCTTCTTTGGACTCAGTATATTCTCTCCTCCCAACACTCACGGTTGCAGAAAGTTAGACTGCACCAAGCGGTGTTTGCGTCGTTGTTCTATTATCATGCTCCCCACGTCTGGTGGGTTAAGACTTTTATAAACCAATGGAATCTTCCCACACATACGTTTCTATTAGGGGATCGAGAAGTTTCTAGTTCGCTGGAGGAGTATCGAGAAATTTCTGGACTGCCAATCAGAGGAGAACATTACGAGGAGTTGCTATCCCCGGATGTGTATGTTTCCTCTATAGTGCCAGCTATGTGGGAAGGCTTAACAACTGGTGCCGTTCAGCACAAGTATCCAAGTCTGATCAAAGCACTGAGCATTTATGAGATCCTGTTTGTGGCATCGGAAGGGCAAGGGGTCATTTTTGAAGATTTCATCACCCGCTTTCTTCATGGTGATGTTCTATCCAAGAAGGCTCCGAAATTTGCAAAGGTCCAAGATCCTTTTGGATTTAGCTTAAGTAAACTTCCGACCAATGCAGAAGATTTGCCGCTATTTTATATTCCAAGTACACCGACCGTGGCTTTTGACGAGATCACCGCTCCTGGCATAGACGAGGAAACATTTTTTTGTAGGTTTCATCAGTCTTTGGCTTAGCTGGTTCGCGATACTTATGCATCGATGTTTTATGAGAGCCTCCGTCTTCTACCCTGCACACCGCAAAGCCAAGAGAGCACAAATAGCTGTTGGCGTTGCAGGGTTATTATACTTGTATCATGGCTTGAGTACTGCGGCCAACACTTCGAATCCTGGTGTGGACATCATGAACTTCTTTCTCCATTACTTCACGTCTTAGATTGAGATGCACGTGTTAGGTGCGTTCGCTGTGCACCGGCAGCCTGATTTCTATGAGTTCTATACTGTCCCATGAATCATGAGACTGGTTAGTACTTCCACTCCTGACCCAACCCAGTTGGGGGCTTTGCGTGTGCTGCTCAACCCGTATTCAAATGAGGGTGGCATGGTTTTCGACTATCGGGTTCTTTCTGTGTTGACGGAAGCCACCTAGCAGTTATTTGACTTGTTAAAGAATGAAGCGCCGGCTCTAAAACACAAGGAGATTATGCACCTGTACTCAATCAGGCCAGGGTACTTGGTGTTTCGACTGAACGATGTCGCTCTCTTCATGCGAAACAATCCGCACCATTTTGATCAACAATTAGGTTATAACCCTGTGCCCCTTGAGGCGTTTTTGGTTGAGCCTGCTCCTTTGCTGGAGACTGCTCGTAATGCTATTCATCATTTTATGCGTCTGAACACCGGTTCTCTTTTCATGATCCTCGATTCTAGTTACATTCCGAGGCCTGTGGAACCTTTCAAGGGTTGGTATCGTCACAGGGTAAGTCTGATCATTATGGAGGAAAGACATGTGCTTTTCGAACATAAGGCCTCGGTGCTTGCCCCAGCCGTCAATGTTCCACTGCGGCCACGATCAGTCGTTCGTCCCCCTCTGAGAGACAGCGACACAGTAGTTATCCCGAAGGCTTCTCGAACGATATCGAATTTGTGTACTGCCAGTATATCCATTCACACTGAACCTGGCGCAGGGATTCCAAATACTACACAATCTGCGGCATTAGCAGAGTCGGATCCCGAAAGTAAAATTGGGCAACATCGTCCAAAGATGCTTAGGAGGAGGAAACGTTCTTCTGTGAGTGGTAGCTCATGCCCTAAAAAGAAGAAGAAGTCTGCTGTACGGTTAATCGACGCTTTTCTCGAGCCCGAGCCTCTTATTTATGATGAGTCTATGCCTACGCATGAACCAGGTGATGACCTCTTTTTTCCGGATACGTCTGCCAAGGAGGCTGCTCAGTTGGCCGAGGCTCTCAAGCGGTCACAGGATGAGACCGAGAATGTGCACCCTAAGAAGAGAGGCTTTCCCCCCATCAAGTTCCGTGATGTTGATTCGGCTCCTGCTGTGTCACCGTCAATCCTTTTAACGATGGTAGAAGAAAGGGCTCTTAAACAACCGATATCAGCCGCTTCTGAAGATGGAGCTGCTCTGAAAGAGGGTAAAGCTCTATTTTCAATCAAAGCCCGGCGAGCGTGGTTAACAAGAAAAGAACAACGGCTCGAAAAAGCTATACTCCATACTCCTTGGCTTATTGTTATGTTCTTTTTCAAATCCTTTTCAGTAAATGGTTTATATTGCTCTCATATTGCATTCGAATTTAAATATTTTCCTTCTGCAGGGCCTACCGTGGCGGGCGCGATTTCGAGCCCAAAGCGTGTTTTAGAGACCCCGGTGATGGCTCTTATTCCTTCGATGGAGATTCATAAATCAACTATAAACTCTGTAAATGTCGCTAGTGGTGCACCAGAGGATGTAGAAAATATTCTCGATGCTGCCACCCCTTCGGTCCAGGATGGACGAAATATTGAAAGTAATCTTACTCTTTTTTTACTTAACGATCTTTCAATATGTCTAACCCCCCTTTTTTGACTTTCCAAAGTTGCGGTAGTCGGCATCCTCCATTGTGGATCGTTCGCCGGAAGAAACCTTCTTGCGCCTACTTAATATAGTGGCCCCGCACACGATACCCCCCAGCGTGCCATCCTCTCTTATGGACATGGTTCGTATTCTTTTGCTTTATGAATTATATTTTCTAGAGCGATACTGACGTGCCCCTTTTTAAACTATAGTCTTGCAGGCTGACAAAGAAGTCGAGGTTCTAGACGGAACCGGGGATCTCTCAGATTCACCTTCTGTGGCTATGGGTGAGTAATACCTTAGTCTTGGTATTTTTTTGCTTATATCCCCTTTGGAAACGCGACTAACTTTTTTTGTATACTCACAGTTCTTCCAACCCTGACTCCGTTTGAGTTCCATATCTGCATGCCCACGGGTCCTTACGCTAGACGTATGTCTGAAAAGATGGTGAAGCAAAGTCTACATTCACTAGCCGCTCTTATCGAAGATCTCCGCACCGGCACTTTAGTCATTGCGGAGGAATTTGCTGTCGAAACTAATGCTTCCTTGCCCATACTTTCTACTTATCATGATGAGGCGCTGATTCATACTTAGGTTAAGTACCATCGGCTAGTAGAGACTTCTCTTCATTAACTTGAATGTAGACGCCTTCCTTCGGACAGTTCATCTGTGAAGGATAGATTGAATGAACGGGCAGAAAGGTGTGCTGCCAACCTCCGATCCTGTAAGAAAAGGCTCAATCAAAAAATTTCGGAGAGAGAGCTAGCCTCGAAAGCTTTGGAGGATCTTCAAGCCCAGTTTGTAGAAAAAGCCATTCGGGCCTATGAGATTTGACGATTTCTGCAAGAAATTATCACGGATGTGGTGGTTTTGGATAGAGTCGTCACCTTTACAAAAGAAATGGTGGAGATTTACAAAACTACTGAGAAGGAGCTTGAACACCGATTCTCTTTGTATTAATAACAGCAAGAAGAGGCAGGAGCTCAACTGGCGGCGCTGATGGAATTTGAGGTAGAAGTCCGTCGGAAAAGCAAGGATCTGGCTAGCTTGTTGAACCAGCCCCGTCTTAGGCTTTCCCTTTTGTTGTATGTTGGCAATAGTGCCCTCAAGTCAATTATTGGATCGCAGGCACATGCTTAGAATGATTGAGGGAGGACCTATACCGGTAGAACCGTCTTACTCGAGATGATAGTATGCTATCTGGTTTGTCTTTATCATCGTGTACATGCTTCAGATGACATTACAGATCACTATTTTATATTGATAGAGCCCATAGGAATCTTGCTTGACTACCAGCAGTATGATGGCGATCATATACGTGAGAGTTGGGTGGTCTATAAGCACATCCTTAAAGTGTCCCTAGTCGTGGGAGTTTCAAGACTGGGCATCGATACTCCAAGAGTAGACTAGTGTATATGGATCGAGACCCCGTCGAGGAGCGGTGGCCGGTCTCACAAGCCATTGGTGTTAGTTGGTTCACCTAAGATGTATACAGGTGCTCATTGGGTTATAAGTACACCGGACGGACTTTCCGGGAACATGCTAGTTGGTATTATACCTATTGTCAGATAGCAGTTCCCTGATGACATGTGTACAGGTTAGTCTATCGACCTGAGATCGTCATTTATCTCGTGTGAGTTCCCACTGTGCTTTGATTACTACCCTACCACGGCTCAAAAGAGTCGTGCAAACAGGTTTTAGTTGGGTACAGTCCCGAGCCACATGAAGGTAGTGGGCGGATCGCCAGGTGATTCGTCTCTCCCGGTATTGAGGGTTGATGTCGCGGTGTGCACGGGTAGCCATCACCAGAAATCCACGGCCTGGGTAGACGAGAATTACCGATCTAGGATCGGTAGTTTCTCAGGTAGTGATAGGTTTCATGCTGACACT
Organism: Agapanthus africanus; assembly: GCA_030015575.1. Taxonomy (NCBI): domain Eukaryota; kingdom Viridiplantae; phylum Streptophyta; class Magnoliopsida; order Asparagales; family Amaryllidaceae; genus Agapanthus; species Agapanthus africanus. The sequence continues at coordinate 133,390,322 of JASDDO010000008.1, forward strand.
AAATATCAAGTTATTAGGGGTCTGACTTTATCCACCCCCTAGACTTGATATGCGATACTCAAAGACGAACGGACCGGACTGTACGGATATTGTCACTGTCAGGCTGAGTAGGGGTTTCAGGATGAGTTTTCCAGTCGGCCTCCCTTTCGCTCAATACCTGGGTAGCCGTTATGTACAGCTAGTGCTATTGACATGCTTGTGGTTAAACCCACTGCCAGCGTTTTGATGATTCTTTAGAGTCCCATACAGAGGGTTCCCCTGGTTTGGGCGAAACATTGTAGAGGCCGTATGGTTTTATGGCAGGGTTCGATCATATTCATGCACTTGTGCACGGATCATGATCGGACGGATAATACTAGTGGGATTTGGTTTAAACCGGATCCTAGTATTAAATTGTTGGATTATTTTCGTCTCGTAGTATTCGTATTTAGTCGGAATACGGATGTGGGTATGTATATACGGATGAGGGGTATTCTTGTAATTCGTTATAAGATAACTTTAAAGTTGCCATTTCATTTCTTGATTTAAGCATTTAGATTAAATGTTTAATTGTGTAAAAAGTGTGAGTGCAAGTCTTGGCATTGAGCATTGAATGTGGCATGTGCACTTGGTTTTGTTTTGGTGAGGATATTTGTGAGATATTTGTGGTGAGCATGAGAGATGGCTGATCTTTGTATGTATGTATGTGGTTTTTCTTGAGTTGGTTTTAAAATTGCTCATAACAAATACACACAAAACATTCAAGCAAAAACAACCAAAGAAAAAGGCAAACATATTTTTCTTCACCACTTTTTTATTTTGCTTCACACTTTCTCACCTATGGCTTCTTCTTCAACCTCCACCCATACCCTCTCATGAGTTGTGAATCCTTGGGTGTTTTGAGACAAAGTATTCACACACTCTCTCTACTTCATCTTGGCTATCTAAGTTAGCAAACTAGATACCCGAGTTGCTTCGGTTTTGAGGCGGGAGCCCGTATTACTAACCCTCGACATGGATCTTCTTCGATGTAGGGAGACCGGAGATCGAACTTGATCGAGGATGCCACGGGGAGCTTAGGATAGAGGTTGAAGATCGAAGGACACGGATCGATTGTTATAACCTCTCCAAACTCTTTTATAGAACCAGTATAGGGTTAATGGTATGATCCGTCGATTAATGTTTCGTTAGCGCCGGGTTTTAAAAATTTTTGTTCCGCGTTTGGCCACGGATTGATGTCCGGGGCGCTGCCGTAACCTTACATGGTATCAGAGCCATCCTATTAACCGCATACTAGTTGGTTTAGACGATATTAAAGTATCGAAACCGAAACAATACCCGATATATTCTAGTTTCTGATTTTTTTTCTGTGTCTTCTAAAATTATTTTAGTAACTGCAGAAGACTACTCTGTTAGTGTATATGCCCTAGAGGCCATTACTGTATCATACTAGTATGTATATTACTTGATGGAAGCTTGGGATATTCACAGTTGTATAGACAATCTTGCTCGAAATGGTAGTATGCTACTTGGTTTGTCTCTGCTTTAATGTGTACATGTGTTTCTTTATTGTATCACCTATACGCATTAGTGGAGCCCTTAGGATCTTTGCTTGATTACCAGCATTGTGATGGCAGTCACACTCGTGGGGGCTGGGTAATCTACAAGCACATCCTTATTTACACGTCCCTGGTCGTGGGATTATCGAGACAGGGCATCGATACTCCAGAATAGACTAGCGTATTCGCTTCTCATCCCAGCTCGGGAGACGGCCTGTCCCACAGCCGTCAGTACGTAGTACTTGAGATAGTATGCGGGTGCTCGTTAGGTTACGAGTACACTGGACATGACTCATCGGGAACTGTTGGTTGGTATTATACCTATCGTCGGTTATCAGTTCCTAGGTGACATGAGTACAGCTTAGTCCGCTGACTTGACACTGTCACTTCGCCTCGAGTGTGTTCATACTGCACTTTGATTACTACCCTACCACGGCTCAAAGGAGTCATGCAAACAGGTAGTTTTTGGTTGCAGTCCCGAAGCACTTGGAGGCAGTGACGGTTAGACAGGATTCGTCTCTCCCAGTATTGGGGGTTGACATTGCGCTGTGTCCAGGAGAGCCATTACACAAGTAGTCCCTGGCCAGGGCAAGCGAGATATGATGGTAGGTTTTCAGTGTTATCTCAGGGTGTTCTGGGCTACACTCCGACACGACTTATACCGCTATTAGGGGACTGACATTTACCGCCCCCTAGGCCCGCCATGCGATGTATCAGACGAACAGACCGGACTGTACGGAGACTGTCACATTCAGGCTCAGTAGGAGTTCAGATGGGTTCACCTCATCAGTCTTCTTATCGGCATCTACCTGGGGACCGTTACGTACAGCTAGTGCCGCTTGCGGTCTGTGGTTAAACCCACTGCCAGCGTAGTTTCGAGTCTTTAGAGTCCCACACAGAGGGTTATTCACCTTTAGCCAAAATGAGTAGAGGTCGCATGGTTTTGCGACAGGGTTCTTTCACATTCGCGTACTTGTGCACGTTTGCTGTCCAGACAGCTTATACTAGCGGGCTTTGGTTTAAACCAGATCCTAGTATATGATTTGGGATTGGTTTTATCTCATTGTATTCGTGTTCCTCAGATCACGGATACGGGTGCGTATGCACAGTTGACTGAGACAGAGGGAGAGGACTTTGATTAGGGTTAATGACCATTGTCATTTTCTTAACCCTAATGCTTACGTGAGAATTATGATTAATTGATATTAGTTAAATATAATTGTGCATAGTTAGGGTTGTTGACCATTTGACCATACTTGACTTGTTGACCTAGGTTGACATGTTGACCATCATCATTCCATATGAAAGATGCTCTTTGATCCTTGCAATTTGCATTTAATGTGAAATGATAATGGTCAAGTCTTGATTAACCATGACAATTATCTTGGCTAATTATCTAATTTCATAATTCACACATATATGTGAGAATGGTTCATTTTTCATTTCATTCTATGATATTAGTTCTCTCTCCTCCTCTTCCTCTCTCTCTAGCTCTCCCCTCTCATGAGTTGAGAAACACTTGAGCTTGAGATAAATCACTCTAAAATACTCTCTACTCTTTTCTAAGGTTCTAGGATTAGCACTCCAAGCATCTTAGTTACTTCTACCTTGAAGTTGAAGCCAAAGGTTGAGGCTCTCGGGTGGATCCTTCTTCGACAAGAGAAGGCGACGAGGAGATCATCTTCTTTCACTCCAAGGAGCAAGGAGAGAAGGACATAAAGCCTTAGGTATAACCTCTTTTCAAAGTAGCTAAACTTTTTAGCTTTGTAGTTAGTTTTTGTTTAGCAAAGATCCTCCTTTTGATAGTCCATGTTGCCTAGTTCGATAAAAATCCGATTTTTATACCGTTTCCGCCTCCCCGCAAGCACCGGGATGGGCAACGTGGACTTACAGTGGTATCAGAGCCTAACTAAACATAAACTAGCTAGTTAGTAAAGTGTATAGAAGTTCGATCGGTAAAAATCGCAAAACTAAAATTTCAAAACCCTAAGTTTCTGTTGTTTTTTTTTCCTGCTCTAAAAATAATAAATCATACTTCAAAAATCGGCTCAGGGTTTTGTTAAGAAACTCACCAAAGACGATCCAGTGAACCGTTCAAAGCGCCGCGTTTCCGCTGCAAGAATATGCTTATTGCCGCGGAACCGCAGCCGAGTTGACTCGGTTCTGGACCGAGTTTGGTGCAGTGTTCTTCTGTTAAGGTTTTAGGATTTTTAAGACATTTTATTTCTGCCCAGATTTTCCAGAAAAGAAATTTGTATTTGGGGTGGTTATAAATCCGTATTTTTGATCGAACTTCTCTATACTTTGACTAAAGGGTTATATCTGTGATGTTTATATGTTTGAACGTCTGCTAATCGCTATACGTCGATTAGTGGGGGTTATACATATCTGTGATCTGTAATGCTTGTTGGTTTGTGTATATGAACTCGGTGGATTGTCGCGGATGAATAGCCGGGGTGGATATGAGATGAGAGTTTCTTTTTTCTTTCATTCATGTAATATGTAAATTGATGTAATATTATTTGTTTGGCCGCACAACCGAGTCGGGGTTGTAGCCGTCATTGTATAATTTCTTTTTACTGTTTTTGCTCCTAGGATAGACCCATGGTGGGGTGCACAAACTACCGGGTATCTCGAAGTGCCGAGTGGCCTACTCACGTCGTTGAGGGAGGTTGCTTCGCTTCGGGTACTTGGCAGGTAGTTTGCCGCACTCGTAGGGGTCTTGGGTGGGGTATTGGCTATTCATCGCGACCGTGTAATCCGCTTTTCGTTGCAGGCTCGAACGAATCGCGGATTCCTAGTATATCCAAAGTGTTCATCTGTGATCTGGATTGACTATCATTGCTATATATCTATATATGATATCTATTTAGGTGTTGCTTATGTTTTGCATCCGTGCTAGTCCAGCCCCCGCTCTGTCGTTAGTTAAGTAACCTAACGGGTGATGATGGGGCCCTGTGGCGAATGCAGATGGCATAAGCGTACACCATATTTTGGTTGTTTTCTGCAATGGTAGGATTAATTGATGGGACGCATTGGAATTAATGCAAGAAAATAAACCAAGTAAAAGTCGTTGGAACACTTTCAAAACCACTCGGTTCTTTTCAAAAACCAATTTTTAAATGCGGAGCTTGAACCACTCCTTTTAAAAGCTATCTCGTTCCATCGATTATATCAAGTTCACTACGTTCACGGTTTCGCCAAAACCATTCGTAGCCCTCCATCATTTCAGTTAAATATTCGGTAGTATTCAAGCTATGTATTTTGACCTCATGCCAAGGCATAGTGATTGGTAGCTGCCAGATATTTATCTGTTGCATAGATAGAATGCGTTGATTTGAGACAGTCGTACTGCCATTTTGGCCTACGTCAAGGGTAGGTACGGGTGGGTTCAAATTAACCTGGATAATGATGGGTAGAACTTGACATGTGACTTATAACATTTTGACCTCACGCCAAGGTCATAAGAGCATGGGGAAAAAATCCACATCGGGAGTTTCATAAGTACTGAAACTTGCTAGCGCTGCATACCATTTGAAGTGTGATGATTCTGGTAGGATTCCTTCAGTTTTATCACGCGATGATATTTGGATCCCGATCCTACTGTGAGTATATGCTACTCCTCGGGAAATTTCTCACTTAACGATCAATGCTATAAACCTAGTAGGTGTCTAGAAAGGTGTTAGCGGGGCTACGCCCACAGGGAAAAGAGGTTACTTAATTAAGGAACTTCGCGAAAGCATTGGAAAACCTCCCTCGAAGTACCGACACTGGCCTAGCTGAACGGTTAAGCAAGTATTGTACGGTGAGATTGATCCCGACTAATTCTTCCTTTATGGTTTGAGGAGGGATTCGAGAGACAGTAGGAGCCATCATGTTTAGACAAACTAAAAACCACTCTAAACTTGCAAGAGCATCATGCTAAAGTGTTTCTTTTCTCTCTCCTAATTGCAGCGACCAATCAAGCCGGACTTAAGTTATTACTAGATAAAAACATACTGACAGGGCCAAACTACAAAGATTGGCTCAGGAATGTCAAAATGGCAATCACTTATGACAAGTTGGGGTATCTTCTTACCACCAAAGCTCCCCCTATCCCAGGTCCCAAAACCAGTGTCGTAGATAGGAAAATCTATAAGACCTGGGAAATCGACTGCGCGAAGGCCAAGTGCCTCGTGCTTGCCTCTATGGACAATGAACATCAGAGGAGGCACGAGAATATGGACCTCGAATCCATATTTCTCCATACAAAAGAACTGTATGGAGAGCAATCTCGTATCACCAGATACGAAGTGTCGAAGAAGTTGTTTTCGGCAAGATTGGCCGTCGGATCACCAGTAGTGGAACACGTGCTTAAGATGATTGGCTACATAGAGTAGCTCGCGGAACTTGGGACCACGTTGGAGAATGAGTTCTATACGGACTTGATTCTCCAGTCCCTTCCTTCCACTTACGCCCAGTTCATCCTGAACTTCAACTTATAGGAAAAGGAAGTTGAACTTTCAGAGCTCCTCAACATGCTGAGGAGTGCAGAGGGCACCCTACAGAAAGGTAGGGAAACATCCACTTTGTTTGTAGGAGGATCTTCCTCTTCTAAGTCCAGGGCGAAAGCCAAGGGAAAGAAGAAGAAAGCCCACGCCAAACCAAGGGGCGGTGTTAGTAAAGTGGATACGAAGGGAATGGCAAAAGCAACAAAGGTAGCGGGGAAGCTTGTGGGGAACGAAGAGTGCTTTTACTGTCACAAGAGTGGACACTGGATGAAAGATTACAGGCCTTGGAAGGCCAGAACACAGGATCTGAAGCAGGTTGCGGCTTCAGCTTCAGGTGTGTATGTTATTGAAAACTGTCTATCAATAAACTCTACTTCCTGGGTATTGGATACCGGATCAGGATCTCATATCTGCAATTCTTTGCAGGGGTTGAGAAAGCGTAGGTTTTTGAAGGCAGGTGACATGACCCTCAAAGTTGCAAACGGAGCTAGCATGGATGCTGAGGCCGTGGGGGACTATCACCTGGGAATGTCAAATGGACATGTTTTGGTTTTATGTAATTGCTTTTTTGTACCCAATGCAACTTGTAATATCATTTCTGTATCTTTAATATCTAAAGAAGGTTATGAATTTGCGTTTGTAAGTAATGTTGTGAACATTCACCTTAATCAAGTTCTGATTGGGTCAGATACATTAAGCAATGGTATATACGTATTGAACCAACCACAGATTTTCAATGTCCAGAATACACACAAAAGAAAGTCTCCAGATATCAATCAGGCTTTCTTATGGCATTGTAGACTAGGTCACATCAATGAGAGAAGATTGACGAAGTTACATACTGAAGGATATTTGGATCCGTTCGAATATCAATCATATGCAACTTGTCAATCCTGTCTTAAAGGAAAGATAACAAAAACTCCGTTCATTGGACATAGAGTAAGAGCGAGCGAGCTCTTGGGACTCGTACACAGCGACGTGTGCGGTCCAATGTCTACACATGCGCGAAGCGGTTATTCTTACTTCATTACTTTTACGGATGATTTTTCAAGGTTCGGACATGTCTTCTTAATGAAGCATAAATCTGAAGCCTTTGAAATGTTCCAGGAATACAAGAATGAAGTAGAAAAACAAACAGGCAAAAGTATCAAGACACTGAGATCTGATCGAGGTGGAGAATACTTAAGTGCCGAGTTCCTAGATTTCTTAAAAGAGAATGGAATTCTCTCTCAGCTTACTCCTCCATACACTCCGCAACATAACGGTGTATCGGAGAGACGGAACCGAACCCTATTGGATATGGTACGGTCCATGATGAGTAACGCCGAGTTACCGCGATTATTCTGGGGATATGCGCTAGAATCAGCCGCATACCTTTTGAACCGAGTTCCAACTAAGACTGTGCCTACCACACCATATGAGTTATGGAGTGGGAAGAAACCCTATCTTCAATATCTGAAGATCGGGGGATGTCCAGCTTTTGTCAAAAAGCAGCATGCGGACAAACTCGAGGCACGCTCAGTACTGTGCAAGTTTGTGGGATACCCAAAGAACACCAGGGGGTATCTTTTCTACCACGCAGAGGAACAAAAGGTCTTTGTTTCTCATACTGCCCACTTTCTAGAACACCAGTTCTTGGAAAAGGAAATTAGTGGGAGCGCAGTAGAACTGAAAGAAATTCCAGAACCACGAGCTATTACTGAAAGCTTAGTAGAACCAGAGGGTTCGAAAGATCAGGACATTCCTACGTCGCTCCGCAGAAGTAGTAGGCAGTCTCATCCGCCCGAAAGATACTACGGTTTTCTCATTGACGGGATAGAGAAGATTGCATCATTGATAGTGATGAGCCTACTAGCTTCCAGCAAGCCATTCAGAGCGTTGACTCGGTAAAATGGCTGGATGCAATGCGGACCGAAATGGAGTCCATGTACACCAACAAAGTATGGACGTTGGACATTGCTCCAAATGGGGTAAAACCCGTAGGATGCAAGTGGATCTTCAAAAGGAAGATTGGTGTAGATGGACAGGTTAAGACCTATAAGGCTAGACTTGTTGCAAAGGGTTTTCATCAAAGACCTGGTTTGGACTATGACGAAACCTTTTCTCCAGTGGCTATGCCGAAATCCATTCGGATCCTTCTTGCCATTGCTGCCTTCCACGATTATGAGATTTGGCAGATGGATGTAAAGACCGCTTTTCTAAATGGAAATTTAGAGTAGTGTGTCTATATGGACCACCCAGAGGGTTTCATTCAGAGTGGGAGCAGCGGAAAGGTGTGCAAGTTGCTTAAGTCCATCTATGGACTAAAGCAGGCATCGCGGAGTTGGAACATCTGTTTTGATGAGACGGTCAAAGAATTTGGCTTTATCAAAAATCCAGATGAACCATGCATCTATAGTAGATTTGTAGCAAGAACTGTCGTATTCCTCGTTTTGTACGTGGATGACATTCTCTTAATAGGAAATGACATTCCTATGCTGCAATCTGTCAAAGGATTCTTGTCACACAGGTTCTCCATGAAAGACCTGGGTGATGCCTCATACATTCTGGGGATCCGGATCTACCGTGACAGATCCAAGAGGATATTAGGACTCTCACAGTCCAGGTACATCGACACCATACTGAAATGATTCAGTATGGAAGATTCCAAGCATGGTAATCTACCGGCTTGTCACGGGATCACCCTTTCCAAAGAGATGTCTCCCAAGACTGATTTGGAGAGGGATCGCATGTCTATTATACCCTACGCTTCTGCGGTAGGCTCTATAATGTATGCGATGTTGTGTACCAGACCAGATGTGGCTTATGCACTGAGTGTGGTAAGCAGGTATCAGTCAAACCCTGGGGAGAAACACTGGATAGCAGTAAAGAACATTCTCAAGTACCTGAGAAGGACAAAGGAGATGTTCTTGGTGTATGGCGGAAAAGACCTCCAGATTGAGGCCTTTGCTGACTCCAGCTTCCAGAGTGATAAGGACGATTCTAAGTCCATGTCGGGTTTTGTCTTCACCCTCAATGGAGGGGCGTTGTGTTGGAAGAGTTCCAAACAGGAAACCGTTGCTCACTCGACTATGGAAGCGGAATATATCGCTGCATCTGATGCCGTAAAAGAAGCTGTCTGGATGAGGAAGTTCTTGAAAGAACTTCAGGTGGTTCCATCTATTGTTGATCCAATACCTCTGTATTGCGACAACAACGGGGCTATAGCTTTAGCGAAGGAACCCAGGTCCCATCAAAAATCCAGACACATCTTGAGGCGGTATCACCTGATCAGGGAGATCGTGGATCGCCAGGAGATCGAGGTTCAGAGGGTTGCTTCAGAAGATAACACTGCAGATCCATTCACGAAGACCTTACCCCAGAATCAATTCGAGCGGCTGATCGAGATGATAGGTCTTCGATACGCCAGTACATGGCCTTAGTGCAAGTGGGAGATTGTTAGTGTATATGCCCTAGAGGCCATTACTGTATCATACTAGTATGTATATTACATGATGGAAGTTTGGGATATTCACAGTTGTATAGACAATCTTGCTCGAAATGGTAGTATGCTACTTGGTTTGTCTCTGCTTTAATGTGTACATGTGTTTCTTTATTGTATCACCTATACGCATTAGTGGAGCCCTTAGGATCTTTGCTTGATTACCAGCGTTGTGATGGCAGTCACACTCGTGGGGGCTGGGTAATCTATAAGCACATCCTTATTTACACGTCCCTAGTCATGGGATTATCGAGACATGGCATCGATACTCCAGAGTAGACTAGCGTATGCGCTTCTCATCCCAGCTCAGGAGACGGCCTGTCCCACAGCCGTCAGTACGTAGTACTTGAGATAGTATGCGGGTGCTCGTTAGGTTACGAGTACACTGGACAGGACTCGTCGGGAACTATTGGTTGGTATTATACCTATCGTCAGTTATCAGTTCCCAGGTGACATGAGTACAGCTTAGTCCGCTGACTTGACACTGTCACTTTGCCTCGAGTGTGTTCCCACTGCACTTTGATTACTACCCTACCACGGCTCAAAGGAGTCATGCAAACAGGTAGTTTTTGGGTGCAGTCCCGAAGCACTTGGAGGCAGTGACGGTTAGACAGGATTCGTCTCTCCCGGTATTGGGGGTTGACATCACGCTGTGTCCAGGAGAGCCATTACACAAGTAGTCCCTGGCCAGGGCAAGCGAGATATGCTAGTAGGTTTCCAGTGTTATCTCAGGGTGTTCTGGGCTACACTCCGACACGACTTGTACCGCTATTAGGGGACTGACGTTTACCGCCCCCTAGGCCCACCATGTAATGTATCAGACGAACAGACTGGACTGTACGGAGACTGTCATATTCAGGCTCAGTAGAAGTTCAGATGGGTTCACCTCGTCAGTCTTCTTATCGGCATCTACCTGGGGACCGTTACGTACAGCTAGTGCCGCTTGCGGTCTGTGGTTAAACCCACTGCCAGCGTAGTGTCGAGTCTTTAGAGTCCCACACAGAGAGCTATTCGCCTTTAGGCAAAATGAGTAGAGGTCGCATGGTTTTGCGACAGGGTTCGTTCACATCCGCGCACTTGTACACGTTTGCTGTCCGGACAGCTTATACTAGCGGGCTTTGGTTTAAGCCGGATCCTAGTATATGATTTGGGATTGGTTTTTCTCATTGTATTCGTGTTCCTCGGATCACGAATACGGGTGCGTATGCACAGTTGCTTGAGACAGAGGGAGAGGACTTTGATTAGGATTAATGACCATTGTCATTTTCTTAACCCTAATGCTTATGTGAGAATTATGATTAATTGATATTAGTTAAATATAATTGTGCATGGTTAGGGTTGTTGACCATTTGACCATACTTGACTTGTTGACCTAGATTGACATGTTGACCATCATCATTCCGTATGAAAGATGCTCTTTGATCCTTGCAATTTGCATTTAATGTGAAATGATAATGGTCAAGTCTTGATTAACCATGACAATTATCTTAGCTAATTATCTAATTTCATAATTCACACATATATGTGAGAATGGTTCATTTTTCATTTCATTCTATGATATTATTTCTCTCTCCTCCTCTTCCTCTCTCTTTAGCTCTCCCCTCTCGTGAGTTGAGAAACACTTGAGCTTGAGATAAATCACTCTAAAATACTCTCTACTCTTTTCTAAGGTTCTAGGATTAGCACTCCAAGTATCTTAGTTACTTCTAGCTTGAAGTTGAAGCCAAAGGTTGAGGCTCTCGGGTGGATCCTTCTTCGACAAGAGAAGGCGACGAGGAGATCATCTTCTTTCACTCCAAGGAGCAAGGAGAGAAGGACATAAAGCCCTAGGTATAATCTCTTTTCAAAGTAGCTAAACTTTTTAGCTTTGTAGTTAGTTTTTGTTTAGCAAAGATCCTCCTTTTGATAGTCCATGTTGCCTAGTTCGATAAAAATCCGATTTTTATACCGTTTCCGCCTCCCTACAAGCACCGGGGTGGGCAACGTGGACTTACATACTCTGATGACCACTAGACTGCACCCCAAATACGAACTAATTTGACCTGTTTTCACTCGGCCACACTTGCAAAATTTCCGGCCTGGCCGGTCCAGGATTTGAGTTTGGGTTTCGTATTTTGGGTGTGTGCTAGTCTCTGGAATATTGGTTCAGTGGTATTGCTAGTTTAGTCCAGTTTGGATATGGTTTTATCTAGTTGTTTGGGGCTATTCGGGGTTATTTTGAAGTCGATATTTCTAACACTATTTAAAGTTACAGTACTTACATTACTATCTGCGACCGTGAATGTCATTAGAGCGGTACAACTTGTCTAATTGCTATAGTTCTTTTAGACGGGTTTGCGAACGTGACATTCACGTTGATGTTCTGTGTTGTGATGTATTTGTTGGCTGGACCATCGTGGTGGATAGCTCGGGTTAAATGTTAGTACAGTTTAGTTTCATTTGTACATTTGATATCGTGGGGCGAGCGTCCGATATGTGGACTGCCGTCACTGCCTGTTTGTATATTATTTGTTTGGGGCACGACCGGGTTGAGGTCAATGTCACCATTGTACATATTTTCTTTTCTGTACTAGGATTACCCCGCGATGGAGTGCACGGATAGCCGGGTTCTGGAGGGCAACGGGTCCACATCTCATAGCATTGAGAAAGAGGGGGCCTCACTCTAGAATTGGCGGGCTATTCACCGCACTCGTAAGGGGTACTGTAACACCTTAGGATGTGTTTAGTGACTATTTATATTTAAGTAATGGGTTTTTAACAAAAAGTTTACCAAATTGTGTTTCAAATATTTTTCCTAATTTAATAAATATTTTTCTAAAATTTTCCTAGGCTTGCACACACATGTGCATGTAAACTAGGGTTTTTAAATGAGTTATTACCATGATTAGTAACCATGGTGGGTTAATCATGGGGATTAAGCCTTTTGGGTTTAATTAAGTTTAATTAGTTTTTTTGTATGGTTGCTTCAATTTGAATTTTTTTCTTTGGGTGTTGACTTGGTGAGAGAGAGAGAGAGTGCATCATGGCTTAAGCCATGCTTGCAATTAACGAGGAGAGAGAGAGGAGGGGTTGACATTGGGGTGATGATTTTTCCTCTCATTTCTTTTTTTTGTTCTTCTCTCAAACCTCACTCTCTCTCACACACACACACTTACCTCTTCAGCCCCAGCAGCAGCAAGCATCCACAGCAGCAGCAAGCATCCACAGCAGTAGCAGCAGGCTTCACAGCAGCAAAAACAGCACCAATAGCAGCAGCTAGCAGCAGCAACAGCAGCAGCTAGCAGCAGCAACAGCAGCAACTTCGACTGCAGCTCCTTCCCTTCACTTCTTCTTCTTCCTCCAGCTCCCTAGGGTCGAGTGTGGGGTATATTTCCTAAACTTACTCCCTAATTTTCTTGTTTAGTACAGTTTTTCTTCGGTTAGTGGTTTTTGGTGCGATTTAGTGCGATATGAGGTGATTAGTGAGAGCCTTGGCCAAGTGATGTGTGTTGTGGTGTTAGTAAGTTGATAGAGTGTTGTTAAGGCCATTTTAACCCAGCTTAAACCCCAATTGCACTAAAATACCACCAGATCCCTATTTGATGCAAATTCATCGTTTTTAAGCAAAATTTGAGTTTCTGAAAACTGCTATCGACCCGGTGAGTTCAGAATAATTTTGAGAAGACTGCAGTATAGTGGTTAGGTACTGATACCCCAGGTAGAACCCGACCCCCTTTCTTCACGTTTAGGCCGCCGGAATATTCGATCTGGCCGCAATTTGCGGCTAGATGGGGAGGGTTTGGGTTGGGGTTTGGTCCTATGGGTGTCTGCTGCTATGTATAGTTTTGTGATATACATATTTTTGTAATTTAAGTTCTGTATAAAAATCTGGGACTAAATACCTATTTCTCGTATTTTAAACCTTCGCGACATGCGTGATACGTGTGTGGGTTTGGGGTTTCTGTGTATCGCGACGCGTCAGGATAGTTTCAGGCGCGTGATCATACGTTTTAGCGTATCGCGCACACGCGCGATTGGTTTATGACACGGGTGTCTAGTTGGACCGTAATATCACGTTTTTGTGAAATTGAGCTTATGTGTGATATATGTTATGTGATTCTAGGTTCGCAGGCGAGTGAGACGGACGCTGCGAAGAAGGGCAAGCAAGTCGTCGGCTACACTTAGCGCGAGACTTCGGTGAGTAGATTTCACATCTACGGGGATATCGCCCGCATGGCGTTATGCGTCAGGGCTGATAGGACCTTATTATTATATGTTGCATTTACCTCATGGACTGTCATTTCATATTGCATTCCCTGCTATATGTATGCTTAGAATTGATAGAACACCGCACTATTACTAACGGTATATGTTGCACGAGCACTAATCTGCATGCTACACACACACCGTTAGTAATTGCCATGACACACTCACTGTAGAACTGCCTTGATTATATTGCTGTAGTTCATTTCATATATGATTCGATATGACTTTCATGGAAATTGGGAGCCGTATGATATCTTTAAAAACGGAAGCTAATTTTAAAAGCGGTTTTCCCTTATACCTATATCATGGATTGACGTACATAGCACATCGCATTAGATTTACTTCTTGGTGTTGGATTTTCATGTTATTTCTGGTTTTTGAGGACCGTGGGATTTTTTAAAGAAAAGTGCACTATTTGAAAACCCAGTTTCTCGTGATATGATATTTTGGTGCGTCCACCACGCGTTTTCTCGGTGCTGAGACGTGTGCTTGAAACTCGATTCGAGGAGATAGATGATCCGTTTGCGGGTTCATGGTGGACCCGGTATGGTTCCCCGGGGCGAGAAATGTTTTTCGTTGAGTAGACGATGAGCCTGGCAGGGTGGCGAGTACCTACCGGTGATTGGTTGGACCTGACGGTTATCCGGAGGATACTGACCAGAGTCGAGAGATGGATGCGGGATGATCCGTACAGCCGGGGCCAAGGGCCGATACCGCAGACGGAGCCCGTGGACTGATCCGGACTGACGGAGCCCGATATATGAGGATTTGCGTGTCGATGCTGGACATGAGTATTTTATGATATTTTGGATGCCGATGTTGGGCACTCGTGATTTCTCAGAGATTTACAGGGGTTGAGGGCCGATGGGTGTGCCGGCGCCTGAGTTATTTAGGATTTGGGTGCAGTTGTGGGCACCGATTGTTTTCCACATTGATATTCCGTGTAGATGTTTATCCCATGCTCGGCATTGATTACCATATATCTCATCCTGTAGTTATTTTACCTGACAGAGCATCTGCATGATTATTGCACATACTGCTTATCACGCCTTGATATCATCTGCTGGCATTTGTTAGAGTAGCGCAATACGTGCATGCTCGCGATTACCTTTATATGTTATCTCTATTCACGAGTTGGCAACTCACCCCCGTTGTGCCACAGTATTTGCAGGTTGCCCTCAGCATAGTCGCGGCAGGCTGTCTTGTGCATCTTTTGGCTACAGATACCACTACAGTTGCGGCGAGAGCTGTTTTGCATTTAGGTGGGTTGTGGTATCTGATTACATTTATTGTATCCCTTTTTGTATCTAGTACTCTCCATCTACCATTTATGTACTGGACTTAGATACTGTGTGAGGACGATGATGTATATTTTGTATTCTGGTGTCGAGCTCGTAGGAGCCGACTGTTTTTAATGCAGTTATATTCTGTGATGTTTACTTATTGCTCATTCTTCGCTACGGCGTCGTATATTACTCTTGTGATGATGGTTTCTGCCGTTGGGCGTGATTGCTCCCGTTTGGGAATGTTTTGTTTCATTATACTTCATTTTTACTCATATCCTCTTTTATACCCGGTCTCGGGGCTACTTTTACAAAGGAAATGCTGCCAAAATTATTTAAATGATTAAGTAACTTTAAAAGAACTTATTGAATTATTTAAGGTTTTCTAAATGTTTTAACTAAATGTTTTCAACACCCACTATTTTTAAATGGTTTTGATTTATGGGTTTCGGCTTACTTAGTCGCGTTACGCCTGTAGACGTAGCGTGGTTAAGTGCCGGTCACGAGTCGAAAGATTCGGGTCGTGACAAAGTTGGTATCAGAGCGTAGGTTTTACCTTTCGGAGTGTAGGATGACCTTGGTATGATGGAGTAGGTAGCTGAAGCAGAGTGGCGTAGCGTGTGTATGTTCCGCGGCATACTCACGACACGGTACTCCGCCAAGGCGACCTTAGGACTTATTGATTTAAATTCCTTCTTGAGCATATATATATTCTTGTGATTCGATTTCCGTATTCTTATCGAATCCTAATTTCCTTTCAGCCATTATGCTACCAAAGACTACGAGGGCGCAGAGAGCGGCCGCGAGGGCCGAGATTCGAGTTAACTCGTCCGAGACGAGGACTGATCCGGGCAGTGCACCCGTTGTACCCGAGCAAGCTGTTCCTCCTGTGACAGATCAGATTGCCACACTAGGGGCTGGTGTGCAGGAGATACGCCAGACGGTGGGATCCAGCATGCAGGAGATGCGCCAGATGATAGGATCACTAGTCGAGATGCTTCGAGCACAGCGACCAGAGGTAGCTCCACCGGTTCCAGAGACCGCGATGGTACCTACTGCACAGCCAGTTGCCCCTGCAGCCACGGAGGTGATTACAGTATCGCTGTCAGAGTTCATGAGGCTGAAGCCTCCGGTCTTCACAGGCACCGATACAGCCGAGGACCCATAGTCTTTTATCGACAGGATGGCCCGGATATGCCATTCCCTCAGATGTGCAGATGCGAGATGGGTTGAGTTCGCGAGCTTTCGCCTGGAAGGTCTTGCGCAGAAGTGGTGTGATTCAGTTGAGAAGGGCAGAGCAGCAGGTCTTCCTCCTATGACCTGGACGGAGTTCGTGACAGTATTTCTAGCCCGTTTCCTTCCCCAGAGTGTTAGGGATGCCCGAGCATGCAGATTTGAGTCCTTGCGCCAGACGCCAGGGATGACGGTGGCAGAGTATGACGTGCTGTTTACAGAGCTAGCAGTCTATGCCCCGTATTTAGTGGCTACCAAGGAGTTGCGAGTCAAGAGATTTGTTCGAGGATTGCTTACACCACTGTTCCTTGCGATCAGCGCGCAGCACTACGAGACCTATGCAGCAGCTGTAGACGCAGCTCTATTAGTCGAGGAGCGCCTTGCTGAGACTTCGGTAGTTCCAGAGCCGAAGAGAGTTCGTACTAGTATATCCGCACGGAGGCAGTCATTCAGACGCCGCGACAAGTATCGTTCTGGTACGAGGTGTAGCAGAGATTCGGGACGAGGTCAGATGTTTAGTTCGTATCCCCAGGAGAGTCAGCAGTCGCCGCGGGGTTGCTTTAGATGCGGCAGTCTACTTCACCTCGTTAGAGATTGTCCTGAGATACATCGGAGGGAGGCGGCAGCACCGCATGTTACCTTACCACCTTCACCACCCCAGAGGGCGTTGCCTGTTGTACCTACCGTTGCTCCGCGCCAGACTCATACACAGAGAGGTCATGGGCGTGGAGGAGTTGCTCAGAGAGGACGGGATGACCGAGGCAGAGGGCAGTCAGTCGCAGGTGGTAGACAGGCGTGGGTTTTTGCTTTGACGCATCAGGACGCGCAGGCGTCTAATGCGGTGGTTTCAGGTATCCTTCCAGTATGTTCAGTTGATGCATACGTTTTGTTCGATCCCGGATCCACGCACTCGTACGTATCCACACACACTTCGTGCCGAGTTTGGGTAGAGAGTCCAGTTTGCTTGATCAGCCGCTCGTTGTGAC
This sequence comes from Agapanthus africanus, assembly GCA_030015575.1. NCBI lineage: Eukaryota > Viridiplantae > Streptophyta > Magnoliopsida > Asparagales > Amaryllidaceae > Agapanthus > Agapanthus africanus. The sequence continues at coordinate 133,407,578 of JASDDO010000008.1, forward strand.
CACTCCTGTGGGAGAGTCATTTGTTGCTAGGCACGTGTTCCGGTCCTGCACCGTCTGTATTGGAGAGAGAGAGTTGCCTGTCGATTTGATCCTTCTCGAGATGTTGGACTTCGACGTTCTTTTGGGCATGGATTGGTTAGCCACGTGCTATGCTTCTGTGGACTGCCGTGAGAAGATAGTTAGATTTTGCTTTCCCGGCGAGTCGGTTTTTGTTGTGTTGGGGGACCGTGGTGCCGCCCCTCACAGTGTGATTTCTTCTTTTCGCGCTGGATAGCTTTTGAGGAAGGGATGTCAGGGATTTCTCGCCTATGTTTGCGATGCTAGTGCTACACAGGTTCCATTGGATCCGGTTCCGGTTGTTAGCGAGTTCCCTGATGTGTTCCCTGACGAGCTTCCTGGGCTACCGCCCGAGCGCGACATTTCTTTCTGTATTGATTTGGTTCCTGGCACGGGTCCTATTTCCATACCGCCTTATCGGATGGCCCCGGCGGAACTTAGAGAATTGAAGGGTCAGTTGCAAGATTTGCTGGACAAGGGACTTATTCGACCCAGTATTTCTCCTTGGGGTGCTCCAGTCCTGTTCGTCAAGAAGAAGGACGGCAGTTTGCGTCTGTGTATCGACTACCGCCAGCTGAACAGGGTGACAGTGCGGAACAGGTATCCTTTGCCGCGCATCGACGATTTGTTCGACCAGCTTCAGGGGGCAGGGTACTTTTCGATGATCGATTTACGATCGGGCTATCATCAGCTGCGGGTTAGACAGGAGGACATTCCCAGGACAGCTTTCCGTACGCGCTACGGCCATTATGAGTTTTTGGTGATGTCGTTCGGACTCACCAATGCGCTAGCAGCATTCATGGACTTGATGAACCGTATTTTCTGGCCATATTTGGATCTGTTCATTATAGTGTTCATTGACGATATCTTGGTGTATTCCCGGAGTAGTGAGGAGCACGAGCAGCACCTGCGGATTACACTGCAGACTTTGAGGGAGCACCAGCTTTATGCGAAATTCTCCAAGTGTGCTTTCTGGCTGGACAGCGTAGACTTCTTGGGGCATGTGATTTCACGAGACGGTATATGTGTGGACCCGAGGAAGATCGAGGCCGTGCAGCGTTGGCCCAGACCCACATCGGTTACGGAGATTCGCAACTTTTTGGGGTTGGCCGGTTACTACAGGCGATTTGTGCAGGACTTCTCCAGTATTGCTACACCTTTTACCGGGTTGACCCGGAAGGGAGTCCCTTTCGATTGGACGGAGGAGTGCGAGCACAGTTTTCAGCAGCTACGGACTCAGCTGACGACGGCACCGGTATTATCATTACCTTCAGGCTCAGGCGGGTTTATGGTCTATTGTGATGCCTCTCGAGTGGGTCTAGGGTGCGTGTTGATGCAGCATGACAGGGTGATCGCGTATGCTTCGCGACAATTGAAGAAACATGAACAGAACTACCCCACTCATGACTTGGAGATGGCTGCAGTGGTCTTTGCACTTAAGATCTGGCGACATTACCTTTACGGCGAGTCGTGCCAGATATTCACGGATCACAAGAGTCTAAAATATATATTTCAGCAGCGGGACCTGAACCTTAGACAGCGCCGATGGATGGAGTTAGTAAAGGATTACGACTGCGAGATCTTATATAACCCGGGCAAGGCAAATGTGGTGGCGGATGCTTTGAGCAGGAGGCCCGGGGGTAGTCTATCTTGTTTGAGCGCAGTACAGGGGCAGTCGTCGGCAGATTGGAAGATATTATGCGACAACCGGGTATAGTTCAAGTTCACGCCGATTGGAGGACAGATCGCGCAAGTTCGTGCACGCCCACAGTTGATCGACCGTATACATGAGGCACAGCGCAGTGATGACAGATGTTCAGAGATCATGGCACAAATTGGACAGGGCAGATTTTCCGAGTTCATGATCGATGATCAGGGGATACTACGATTTGGGACTAGACTGTGCGTACCAGATGCTGACGAACTGCGGCGTGAGATTATCGAGGAGGCACATCGATCGGTATACAGTGTTCATCCCGGTTCCACCAAGATGTACCTGTTAGTGTATATGCCCTAGAGGCCATTACTGTATCATACTAGTTTGTATATTACTTAATGGAAGCTTGGGATATTCACCTTGTATAAACAATCTTGCTCAATATAGTAGTATGCTACTTGGTTTGTTTCTACTTCAATGTGTACTTGTGTTTATTTTACTATATCACTTATACGCATCAGTGGAGCCCTTAGGATCTTTGCTTGATTACCAGCGTTGTGATGGCAGTCACATTAGTGGGGGCTGGGTAATCTATAAGCACATCCTTATACAGGTCCCTAGTCGCAGGACTATCGAGACAGGGCATCGATACTCCGGAGTAGACTAGCGTATGCGCTTCTCATCCCAGTTTGGGAGATGGTCTGTCCCACAGCCATCAGTACGTCGTACTAAAGATAGTATACGGGTGCTCGTTAGGTTGCGAGTACACTGGACAGGACTCGTCGTGAACTGACAGGTTGGTATTATACCTATCGTCAGTCATCAGTTCCCAGGTGACATGAGTACAGCTTAGTCCGCTGACTTGACACTAGCACTTCGCCTCGAGTGTGTTCCCACTGCACTTTGATCACTACCCTACCACGGCTCAAAGGAGTCGTGCAATCAGGTGGTGGTTGGGTGCAGTTCCGAAGCACTTGGAGGCAGTGCCGGTTAGACAGGATTCGTCTCTCCCGGTATTGGGGGTTGACATCGCGCTGTGTCTAGGAGAGCCATTACACGAGTAGTCCCTGGCCAGGGCAAGCGAGATATACTGGTAGGTTCCAGTGTTATCTCAGGGTGTTTTGGGCTTCACTCCGACACGACTTGTACCGCTATTGGGGGACTGACGTTTTACCGCCCCCTAGGCCCGACATGCGATGTATCAGACGAACAGACCGGACTGTACGGAGACTGTCACATTCAGACTCAGTAGGAGTACAGATGGGGTTTCACCTCGTCAGCCTTCTTGTCGGCATCTACCTGGGGACCGTTACGCACAGCTAGTGCCGCTTGCAGTCTGTGGTTAAACCCACTGTCAGCGTAGTGTCGAGTCTTTAGAGTCCCACACAGAGGGTATTCGCCTCTGGGCAAAACAGAGTAGAGGTCGCATGGTTTTGCGACAGGGTTCGTTCTCCTCCGCGCACTTGTGCACTTTTGGAGTCCGGACGGATATTGCCAGCAGGCTCTGGTTTGAGCCGGATACTGGTATATGTTTTGGGGTTGCTTTTATCTCTCAGTATTCATGTTCCTCGGAACAAGAATGCAGGTGTGTATGCACAGTTATTTGAGGAGGAGGAAGATGACTTTCATTAGGGTTTTGGAACGGGTGCGTATGCACAATTGACAGTTATCATTTTCCAAACCCTAATGGATTTATGGATTATCTATTAATAATAGTAATTAAATGAGAATTATGTTATGGTTGATTTTGTATGACTTGTTGACCATGGTTGACTTGTTGACCATGGTTGAATGTTGACCACCATCATGCTTTGAAAAGATCCTCCTTGATTCATGCTTACATTTCATTTAATGAAGCATGATAGTGGTCATTCCAAATTACCATCAACTATTCTTATTTTGAATTATTATTATTTAGATAAATCTTTTTCTTTTGGCATTATGGTTGCAAGAAAGAAAAAGATAGCTCATTATCTCATTTGGCTTCTCTCTCCTCACTTCATCTTCTTCTTCCTCAAGCTCAAGGTGATTCCTTCTCATGTGTTAAGAATCCTTCACCTTGAAAAGAAAAAAACCCCTAGACACTCTCTACTCTCTCTAGGGTTCAAGGTTTAGCAAGCCGGAAACCCTAGTTCACTCAAAGATCGAGGAAGAGCCCAAAAGTTGAACCTTCGAGGTGGATCCATCTTCGACGGAAGAAGGCTACAAGGCAAGAACCATCAACCTCTACAAGGTTTGAAGAAGAAGGAGTTCAAGTTTAGGTATAACCTTCATCCGAGTAGCTAAGACTCTTTAGCTTGTATGCTAGTTTAGTTTAGACACGATCCCGACCTTGTTTAGTCCATGTTGCCTCTTGCGATAAAAATTTGTTTTTTATACCGTTTCCGCCTCCCCGTAAGAACCGGGGGTCACAATATGGACTTACAGTACCATGATATGAGAGAGGTTTACTGGTGGGACGGAATGAAGAGAGACATCGCAGATTTTGTGTCGAGATGCCTGACTTGTCAGTAAGTCAAGGCTGAGCACCAGAGGCCCGCAGGAGAGCTACAGCCGTTACCCATTCCAAAGTGGAAATGGGAGTAGATTTCGATGGATTTCGTTGTGGGTCTACCCAGGACTAGGCGAGGGTACGACTCCATTTGGGTGATCGTAGATCGTTTGACGAAAGCGGCTCACTTCCTGCCAGTGAAGACGACTTTCGGATTTGCTCAGTATACCCAGATCTACGTCGACGAGATTGTACGACTGAACGGAGTCCCGACATGTATCGTGTCCGACAGAGGCACCCAGTTTACCAGTCGACTATGGCAGAGGCTTCAGGAGGCTTTGGGCACTCGCTTGAGTTTCAGCGCAGCATTTCATCCGCAGACCGACGGACAGTCAAAGCGGACTATTCAGACTCTCGAGGACATGCTCAGAGCTTGTGTATTAGATTTCGGAGGTAGCTGGGATCATCACTTACCCTTAGTAGAGTTCTCCTACAATAACAGCTACCAGGAGACCATTCAGATGGCACCATTTGAGGCTCTTTATGGGAGGAGATGCAGATCGCCCGCCTATTGGACAGAGCTCAGTGAGAGCAGTATCTTAGGGCCACAGATTGTTGAGGAGACGACCGTGAAGATCCAGTTGATTCGCGATAGGATGAGAGCAGCCCAGAGTAGGCAGAGATCTTATGCGGACCGTCGGCGATGTAGGCTTGAGTTTTCTGTTGGTGATCATTTTTTCTTGAGGGTCTCCCCAATGAAAGGTGTGATGAGGTTTGGGAAGAAGGGGAAGCTCAGTCCCAGATATGTGGGCCCCTTCGAGATCCTCGAGCGTGTTGGTGCAGTTGCGTACCGGTTAGCCCTTCCGTCCAGTTTTCCAGATGTGTGTAAGTCCATGCTACCTCTCCCGGTACTTTCGGGCATGCGGAATTTGGTGAAAAACAATTTTCTAGAGGTGGTAACATGGACTCAAAACTGGATCTTTGTTAAACATCTAACTAACAACCTAACTAGGAGTTGTTAACTACCCGGTTAGAGGGTTATACTTTTCTTTCTTGAACTCCTTCGTCTCCAAGCCTCGATGGTTGTCCGGATCGGCTTCACCCCGTCGTCTCCTTGCGCCGAAGATCGATCTACCTGAAAGCTTCTACCTTTGGCTTCTTCTTCGGTCTTTGAAGAAAACTAGTTCACTTGGTTTGCTAAACCTTATGAACTAGAGTGAGTAGAGAAGAGTGTGTTGGGATTTTCTCTATGGTTCTTGGTTCTCAACACATGAGACAAGTGAACCATAGACTAAGGAGAAGGAGAGCAAGAGGAAGAAGATGAGAGCTCAAGAACAAGAGAGAGAATGAAAATGATAGAATGAGAAAGACTTTTCTCACTTGGCTCTCATAATCCAAAACCATCATCACAAAAATAGTAATCAAGTATTGTGTAAAATGGTTCAAGTCAAAATGGCTAAATCATTTCATGCACTCATATTGCACAAGAGAACAAGCAAGTGAAAAGACTTTGCCATGAAATGATAGCCATTGTTATCATGATGGTCAACTAGTCCAACCTAGTCAACCGGTCAACAAAGTCAACAAATCAACAAAGTCAACCCCTCAACAACCATGTCACCACAATACTTAATTAATATTATTGTTAATCATATATCATATTCTCATTAGGGTTGAGCAAAAAGTCAATAGTCAACAGTCAACGGTCAACAACCCTAATGAGAATCCTCTGCCTCTGTTTCTCCGCCAACTGTGCATACACACCCGCATCCGCGTTCCGAGGAACACGAATACAAACTGGATAAAACCAATCCCAATACGTACACTAGGATCTGGCTTAAACCAAAGCCCGCTAGTGTAAACTGTCCGGACACTAAACGTGCACAAGTGCACGGATGTGACTGAACCCTATCGCAAAACCATGCGACCTGTCGCAAAACCATGCGACCTCAACTCTTTTGCCTAAAGGCGAATAGCTTTCTGTGTGGGACTCTAAAGACTCGACACTACGCTAGCAGTGGGTTTAACCACAGACCGCAAGCGGCACTAGCTGTGCGTAACGGTCCCCAGGTAGATGCCGACAAGAAGACTGACGAGGTGAAACCCATCTGAACTCCTACTGAGCCTGAATGTGACAATCTCCGTACAGTCCGGTCTGTTCGTCTGATACATCGCATGGCGGGCCTAGGGGGGTGGTAAAATGTCAGTCCCCTAATAGCGGTACAAGTCATGTCGGAGTGAAGCCCAATACACCCTGAGATAACACTGGAAACCTACCAGTATATCTCGCTTGCCCTGGCCAGGGACTACCCGTGTAATGGCTCTCCTAGACACAGCGCGATGTCAACCCCCAATACTGGGAGAGACGAATCCTGTCTAACCGTCACTGCCTCCAAGTGCTTCGGGACTGCACCCAACTACTACCTGTTTGCATGACTCCTTTCAGCCGTGGTAGGGTGGTAATCAAAGTACAGTGGGAACACACTTGAGGCGAAGTGATAGTGTCAAGTCAGTGGACTAAGCTGTACTTATGTCACCTGGGAACTGATAACTGACGATAGGTATAATATGAACCGGTCAGTTCCCGACGAGTCCTGTCTAGTGTACTCGTAACCTAACGAGCACCCGCATACTATCTCCAGTACGACGTACTGACGGCTGTGGGACAGACCGTCTCCCACACTGGGATGAGAAGCGCATGCGCTAGTCTACTCCGGAGTATCGATGCCCTGTCTCGATAGTCCTGCGACTAGGGACCTGCATAAGGATGTGCTTATAGATTACCCAGCCCTACTAGTGTGACTGCCATCACAACGCTGGTAATCAAGCAAAGATCCTAAGGGCTCCACTAATGTGCATAGGTGATATACTAAAATAAACACATGTACATATTGAAGTAGAAACAAACCAAGTAGCATACTACTATTTTGAGCAAGATTGTATATATAAGGTGAATATCCCAAGCTTCCATTAAGTAATATACAAACTAGTATGATACAGTAATGGTCTCTAGGGCATATACACTAACAATCTCCCACTTGCACTAAGGCCATGTACTGGCGTATCGAAGACCTACCATCTCGATCAGCCGCTCGAACTGAGTCTGGGGCAAGGCCTTGGTGAATGGATCTGCAGTGTTATCTTCTGAAGCAACCCTTCGAACCTCGATCTCCTGGCGATCCACGATCTCCCTGATCAGGTGATACCGCCTCAAGATGTGTCTGGATCTCTGATGGGACATGGGTTCCTTCGCTAAAGCTATAGCCCCGTTGTTATCGCAATACAGAGGTATTGGATCAACAATGGACGGAACCACCTGAAGTTCTTTCAAGAACTTCCTCATCCAGACAGCTTCTTTTGCGGCATCAGATGCAGCGATGTATTCCGCTTCCATCGTCGAGTCTGCAACGGTTTCCTGTTTGGAACTCTTCCAACACACTGCCCCTCCATTGAGGGTGAAGACAAAACCCGACATGGACTTGGAATCATCCTTGTCACTCTGGAAGCTGGAGTCAGCAAAGGCTTCGATCTGGAGGTCTTTTCCGCCATACACCAAAAACATCTCCTTAGCCCTTCTCAGGTACTTGAGAATGTTCTTTACCGCTATCCAGTGTTTCTCCCCAGGGTTTGACTGATACCGGCTTACCACACTCAGTGCATAAGCTACATCCGGTCTGGTACACAACATCGCATACATTATAGAGCCTACCGCAGAAGCGTAGGGTATAATAGACATGTGATCCCTCTCCAAATCAGTCTTGGGAGACATCTCTTTAGAGAGGGTGATCCCGTGACAAGCCGGTAGGTTACCGCGCTTGGAATCTTCCATACTGAATCTTTTCAGTATGGTGTCGATGTACCTGGACTGTGAAAGTCCTAATATCCTCTTGGATTTATCACGATGGATCCGGATCCCCAGGATGTATGAGGCATCACCCAGGTCTTTCATGGAGAACCTGTGTGACAAGAACCCCTTGACAGATTGTAGCATGGGAATGTCATTTCCAATTAAGAGAATGTCATCCACGTATAAAACGAGGAATACTACAGTTCTCGCTACAAATCTACTATAGATGCATGGTTCATATGGATTTTTGATAAAGCCAAATTCCTTGACCGTCTCATCAAAATAGATGTTCCAACTCCGCGATGCCTGCTTTAGTCCATAGATGGACTTAAGCAACTTGCACACCTTTCCGCTGGTCCCACTCTGAATGAAACCCTCTGGCTGGTCCATATAGACACACTCCTCTAAATTTCCATTTAGAAAAGCGGTCTTTACGTCCATCTTCCAGATCTCATATTCGTGGAAGGCAGCAATGGCAAGAAGGATCCGAATGGATTTCAGCATAGCCACTGGAGAAAAGGTTTCGTCATAGTCCAAGCCAGGTCTTTGACGGAAACCCTTTGCAACAAGTCTAGCTTTATAGGTCTCAACCTGTCCATCTACACCAATCTTCCTTTTGAAGATCCACTTGCATCCTACGGGTTTTACCCCGTCTGGAGCAATGTCCAACATCCATACTTTGTTGGTGTACATGGACTCCATTTCGGTCCGCATTGCATCCAGCCATTTTACCGAGTCAACGTTCTGAACGGCCTGCTGGAAGCTACTAGGCTCATCATAATCTATAATGCAATCCTCTCTATCCCCGTCTATGAGAAAACCGTAGTATCTCTCGGGCGGATGAGACTGCCTACTACTCCTGCGGATCGGCGTAGGAATGTCCTGTTCTTTTGAACCCTCTGGTTCCACTAAGCTTTCAGTAATAGTCTGTGGTTCTGGAATTTCTTCCAGTTCTACTGCGCTCCCACTAATTTCCTTTTCCAAGAACTGGTGTTCTAGAAAGTGGGCATTACGAGAAATAAGGACTTTTTGTTCCTCTGCGTGGTAGAAAAGATACCCCCTGGTGTTCTTTGGGTATCCCACAAACTTGCACAGTACTGAGCGTGCCTCGAGTTTGTCCGCATGCTGCTTTTTGACAAAAACTAGACATCCCCAGATCTTCAGATATTAAAGATAGGGTTTCTTCCCACTCTATAACTCATATGGTGTGGTAGGCACAGTCTTAGTGGGAACTCGGTTCAAAAGGTATGCGGCTGATTCTAGCGCATAACCCCAGAATGATCGCGGTAACTCAGCGTTACTCATCATGGACCGTACCATATCCAATAGGGTTCGGTTCCGTCTCTCCGATACACCGTTATGTTGCGGAGTGTATGGAGGAGTAAGCTGAGAGAGAATTCCGTTCTCTTTTAAATAGTCCAGGAACTCGGCACTTAAGTATTCTCCACCTTGATCCGATCTTAGAATCTTGATACTTTTGCCGGTTTGTTTTTCTACTTCATTCTTATATTCTTGGAATTTTCCAAAGATACAGAAATGATATTACAAGTTGCGTTGGGTACAAAAAAGCAATTACGCAAAACCAAAACATGTCCATCTGACATTCCCAGGTGATAGTCCCCCACGGCCTTAGCATCCATGCTAACTCCCTTTGCAACTTTGAGGGTCATGTCACCTGCCTTCAAAACCCTACGGTTTCTCAACGCCTGCAAAGAATTACAGATATGAGATCCTGATCCGGTATCCAATACCCAGGAAATAGAGTTTATTGAAAGACAGTTTTCAATAACATACACACCTGAAGCTGAAGCCGCAACCTGCTTCAGTTCCTGTGTTCTGGCCTTCCAAGCCCTGCAATCATTCTTCCAGTGTCCTTTCTTATGACAATAGAAGCATTCTTCCTTATCCACAAGCTTTCCCACTTTCTTTGTTGCTTTTGTCTTTCCCTTCGTATCCACTTTACTAACACCGCACCTTGGTTTGGCGGGGGCTTTCTTCTTCTTTCCCTTGGCTTTCGCCTTGGACCTAGAAGAGGAAGATCCTCCTACAAAGTGGATGTTTCCCTACTTTTCTGTAGGGTGCCCTCTGCGCTCCTCAGCATGTTGAGGAGTTCTGAAAGTTCAACTTCTTTTTCTTGTAAGTTGAAGTTCAGGATAAACTGGGCGTAAGTGGAAGGAAGGGACTGGAGAATCAAGTCCGTATAGGGCTCATTCTCCAATATGGTCCCAAGGTCCGCGAGCTCTTCTATTTTGCCAATCATCTTAAGCACGTGTTCCGCTACCGATGATCCGACGGCCAACCTTGCCGAAAATAACTTCTTCGACACTTCGTATCTTGCGATACGAGACTGCTCTCCATACAGTTCTTTTGTATGGAGAAATATGGATTCGAGGTCCATATTCTCGTGCCTCCTCTGATGTTCGTTGTCCATAGAGACAAGCACGAGGCACTTAGCCTTCGCGCAATCTAGTTCCCAGGTCTTATGGATTTCCTTATCCGCGACGCTGGTTTTGGGACCTGGGACAGGGAGAGCTTTGGTGGTAAGAAGATACCCCAGCTTGTCGTAAGTGATTGCCATCTTGACATTCGTGGGCCAATCTTTGTAGTTTGGCCCTGTCAGTATGTTTTTATCTAGAAGTAACTTAAGTCCAGTCATGTCGATTGGTCGCTGCAATTAGGAGAGAGAAGAAACACCCAGCATGATGCTCTTGCAAGTTTAGAATGGTTTTTATTTTGTCTAAACAGGATGGCTCCCACTGTTTCTCGAATCCCTCCTCAAACCAAAAAGGAAGAATTAGTCAGGATCAATCTCACCGTACAATACTTGCTTAACCGTTCAGCCAGGCCAGTGTCGGTACTTCGAGGGAGGTTTTCCAACGCTTTCGCGAAGTTCCTTAATTAAATAACCTCTTTTCCCTGGAGGCGTAGCCCCGCTAACACCTTTCTAGACACCTACTTGGTTTATAGCATTGATCGTTAAGTGAGTAATTTCCCGAGGAGTAGCATATACTCACAGTAGGATTGGGATCCAAATATCATCGCGTGACGAAACTGAAGGAATCCTACCATAATCATCACACTCCAAATGGTATGCAACACTAGCAAGTTTCAGTTCTTTTGAAACTCCCGATGTGGATTTTTGCCCCATGCTCTTATGACCTTGGCGTGAGGTCAAAATGTCATAAGTCACATGTCAAGTTCTTCCCATCATTATCCAGGTTAATTTGAACCCACCCGTACCTACCCTTGACGTAGGCCAAAATGGCAGTACGGCTGTCCCAAACCAACGCATTCTATCTATGCAACAGATAAATATCCGGCAGCTACCAATCACTATGCCTTGGCGTGAGGTCAAAATACATAGCTTGAATACTACCGAATATTTAACTGAAATGATGGAGGGCTACGAATGGTTTTGGCAAAACCGTGAACGTAGTGAACTTGATATAATCGATGGAACGAGATAGCTTTTAAAAGGAGTGGCTCAGGCTCCGCATTTAAAAGTTAGTTTTGAAAAGAACCGAGTGGTTTTCCGAAAGTGTTCCAACGACTTTAATCTTGGTTTATTTTCTTGCATTAGTTCTTTTAATGCGTGATATTCTTGCATTAGTTGTTTTAATGCGTCCCATCATTTAATCCTACCACTGCAGAAAACAACCAAAATATGACGTACGCTTATGCCGTTCGCATTCGCCACGGGGCCCCGTCATTACCCGTTAGGTTACTTAACTAACGACAGAGCGGGGGCTGGGCTAGCGCGGCTGTAAAACATAAGCAACGCCTAAATAATATCATATATAGATATATTGCAATGATAGCCATTTCAGATCATAGATGAACACATTGGATATACTAGGAACCCGCAATTCGTACGAGCCTGTAACGAAAAGTAGATTACACGGTCGCGGTGAATAGCCAATACCCCACCCAAAACCCCTACGGGTGCGGCAAACTACCCGCCAAGTACCCGAAGCGAAGTAACCTCCCTCAACTCCATGAGTAGGCCACTCGGCATTTCGGCATACCCGGTAGTTTGTGCACCCCCTCCATGGGTCTATCCTAGGAGCAAAAACAGTAAAAAGAAATTATACAATGACGGCTACAACCCCGACCCGGTTGTGCTGCCATACAAATAATTATTACATCAATTTACAAATTTACATGAATTGAAAGAAAAGAAAACTCTTGTCTCACAACCCCCGGCTATTCACCCGCGACAATCCAATGAATTCATATACACATTCCAATAACATTACAGATCATAGATTTGTATAACCCCCACTAATCGACATATAGCGATTAGCAGACGTTCAATACAAATATCACATCACAGAAAAACCCGTCAGCTTAAGTCTTTTAGAAGTTCGATCAAAAATACGGATTTTCAGGCCCCAAACACAAAATTTTCGTTCTGGAAAATCTGGGCAGAAAATACATATTCCAAAAATCCCAAAACACCCCTATGAACAAACTGCAAAAATAAAACCCGACGACCGAGTCAACTCGGCCGCGGTTCCGCGGCGCGTTGATCGATTCAGTGGGTCGAATTTTTGCAGTTTGTTCTAAAAACCCTGAGTCGATTTTTGGTATATCTCAAATAATTTTTGCAGCACTTTGAAAATCGACAGAAAGTTTGAAATCCGGGTGTATTTCGCGACTTTTTCTCCGATCGAATTTCTAGTTACTATGCTAACATGTTAGGTAGTGTTTAACTAGGCTCTGATACCACTGTAAGTCCATGCTACCTCTCCCGGTACTTTCGGGCATGCGGAATTCGGTGAAAAACAATTTTCTAGAGGTGGTAACATGGACTCAAAACCGAATCTTTGTTAAACATCTAACTAACAACCTAACTAGGAGTTGTTAACTACTCTGTTAGGGGGTTATACCTTTCTTTCTTGAACTCCTTCGTCTTCAAGCCTCGATGGTTGTCCGGATCGGCTTCACCCCGTCGTCTCCTTGCGCCGAAGATCGATCCACCAGGAAGCTTCTACCTTTGGCTTCTTCTTCGGTCTTTGAAGAAAACTAGTTCACTTGGTTTGCTAAACCTTATGAACTAGAGTGAGTAGAGAAGAGTGTGTTAGGATTTTCTCTATGGTTCTTGGTTCTCAACACATTGTAAGTGCACGGCGGCGCCCCGGCCTCCATCCCGAGGCCAAATGCGGAAGCGAAGGTTAACATTAATTTTCTTAAACCGGCACCACCGCGCACTAAAACCCGGATCGGGCCATTAACTAGTTCTAGCTAACTACAAGATGGGAAAGAGAGATATACCGAGTGATCCGAGTCCTCCGGTCTTCTCGTCGTCGTCCCGATCTCCCGCGGAATCTCCGGTCTCCACCTTGTCGCCGGAAGGGCACCACGTCGCCGGCTTCTTTTACGGGCTCCCACCTCTATACCGAGGCAACTCGGGCACGAAGCTGGCGAGTCGACGTGCCCAAGATTTGCTGTATAATATAGTGTAGAACCATGTCTCATTTTGGGGTTGTACGGGTTGCCATTTGGTGGAGGAATGATATAAACTTTTGGAGATGGAACTTGGAGGGAATTTGTGAAGCCAAAAGACTAAAAATCCCACACAAAAAATTGGGACAGCCCCCTCTCTCCTCTTTGGCCGGCCATGCTCATGGTGTAGGGTGAATGAAAATTCAAGAGAGAAGAACAATAATGCAAGGGAGAGTCAAATGAGATCAAGAGAAGAAATCATCACAAGGAAAGTCCAACACTCAACAACCATATCATCTCCCATCATGATGAGCCAAAAGTCAAGCCATGATCAACTAAAGAAAGTCAAGGTATGGTGCAATAATCATGATGTCACAAAGTGCAAAGACCCCCTCCACAAATGCTTATTTGCACAAATGCAAATAAGCCCTCCTCCACCAATCTTCGGCCAATGAAGGATACAAATAAATATGGCCGAAACGGAAAGCAAACTGGCAACTCCACAAAACTGGTCCCGTAATAAATTACAGGAAAACCCCGATACTGTGTATACACACCCGCATCTGTATTCCGACCGGATACAAATGCAATGAAATAAAATCTACACTGTACAATACTAGGATCCGACTTAAACCAAAGCCGGCTAGTAATATCCATTCGATCCTGATCCGTGCAATACCGCACGTATCTGATCGAACCCTGCCATATCTCCATACGGCCTCTACAGCATTTCGCCCGAAAACTTGAGCAACTGAATGTGGGGGACTCTAAAGACTCATCAACACCTTGGTTGTGGATTTAACCACAAGAACGTTTGAGGTATAAGCCAATACGTAACGGGCTACCAGGTATTGACAAAAAGGGACGTCGATGAGCGAACTCATCCTGACACCCTACTAAGCCTGTCAGTGACAATATCCATACAGTCCGGTCCGTTCGTCTATGAGCATCGCATGGCGGGCCTAGGGGGTTGGTAAAAGTCAGACCCCTAAAAGCGGTACAATTCGTGTCGGAGTGTAGCCCAGAACACCCTGAGATACTACTGGAATACCTACCAGTAAATCTCCTGCCTCGGCCGAGGGCTTTGTGTAATGGCTCTCCTAGACACAGCGCGACCTCACCCCTAATACCGGGAGAGACGAACCCCTGAAGATCCGCTCACTGCCTCCATGTGGCTCGGGATTGTACCCAACTAAAACCTGTTTGCACGTCTCCTTTGAGCGTGGTAGGGTAGTAATCAAAGTACAGTGGGAACTCACACGAGACAAATGACGATCCCCAGGTCGATGAACTAACCTGTACACATGTCACCAGGGAACTGCTATCTGACGTTAGGTATAAGACCAACTAGCATGTTCCCGGCGAGTCCTGTCCGGTGTACTCATAACCCAATGAGCACCTGTATACATCTTAGGTGAACCAACTTACACCAGTGGCTTGTGAGACCGGCCACCGCCCCTCGTTAGGGTCTCGACTGTATACACTAGTCTACTCTGGAGTATCGATGTCCTGTCTCGAAACTCCCACGACTAGGGACCTTTTAAAGATGTGCTTATAGACCCCAGCTCCCACTTATATGATCGCCCTCATACTGCTGGTGGTCAAGCAAGAGTCCTAGGTGCTCTATCAACGTGTAATAGCGACATGTCAGGTCACCTATAGTATTACACGATGATAAAGATAAACCAGATAGCATACTATCATCTCGAGTAAGACTGTCCTACTGGGACAGGTCCTCCCTCAATCATTGCAATCACGTGCATGTGATCCAAAAATTGACTCTGAGGGCACTATCTCCAACAATCTGCCACTTGCACTCAAGGCTAATTATTACGATGTCGCATACTCACAGCCCGTGTGATACCGAACACCCAACTCCTCTACTAGTCAGTCTCACAAAAACTCGTTTGCGAAACTATTGTTTCGAGGAATAGCCTCAGTGAGTGGATCCGCTTTGATGTTTCTTTCTATGTCTCTCTATATCTCAAGTTCGCGGAGAAAGCCATCTCCCAAAATGAGCAATACCTGTCTTAGAATGTGTCTGGATGTCTGATGGGACCTAGCTCATAAATGAACTCCAAATCCAAACTTCTTAGACCGTATCGTCAACTGAACTTAATTAGTATCCTGCGCCATGCCTCCCTCAGTATTTCCTTGGACCACCTGTCCAAAATACTGCCCCTCGTTAGAAGGAAAAACTATGACTCTAACAACCTCCTTGTCGTCCAGGTCACCTTGGAAGCCTGGAATGATAACTGTCTCCTGCATGAGGCTGTCGTTATCATATCCCTAGAACATTCACTTATGTTCTAAAACTGCTTCCGACTGCTTCTCCAGGATTGGATCAATATCAACTTATTGCATCTAGTGCAAGAACAATATCTGGTGTGGTACTTGACATCTCATGATTGACTCAATTGCCTGAGCAAGTGATCTGCCAATCATGCACATCCCTCTCCCCTTTAGTCTGTAAGACACCTTTAGAGAGGGTGACTCTATCACCTGCAGGTACACTACCGTGCCAGGAGTCGTCCATTCTAAATACTCTTAGAATGCTGTCTAAGTACCCTGATTGGGAAACCACCCAAATCTAGTTCTAAAACCATAGATCTAGTAACCAGTATGTCTGATATAATGTCCAAGTCTCATGTGGAGAAAACACTGTGTGACGACCAAAGTATAACCGATTGTAGTATAGGAGTATCACTTCCTACTCTGTGTATGTCATCCAAATACCAGGACATCACACCCTACTACCTTCTCAACAGATCCATCCCCTATTCTGATGAAGTCAAACCTATGACTGTCACATCAGAAATTGATGATCTATCTCCGCTATATCTGCTTTAGTCTATAAATAGACATAAGCTACCTGTCCACCAATGCTTCCGCTGCTCCCACTGACTACGACAACCCTCTGGCAGAGTCATATAGACATACACTTCTAAAGCAAGTTTAGAACGACGCTATACTCATCCTCCTGCCAGGTCTCACAGTATGGAACAACAGCAATGACAAGTGTGGGTAAACAAGAACTTCCTTGTCACCGTCCTTGAGGCTACCGGAGTACCTCTCGAGTGCCTGAAGTTACCCACCGTATCTGCGGAGTGGCCAATGGAATGTCAATCTAGATTGAATCTTTAGGTTCCTATGAAATCTTCAGTAATCGTTTGTGGTTCTGGAATCACTTCCAGTTCTACCATACTCCAACTACTATTTTCTGAAAAAAATCCATTTTTGTTAAAACTGTGGCGAGTTAAGAATAATATCACTATTGATCTTCCAGATGGTAGAAAATCAACCCTCGTCATAGCCTGGGTCAAACACAAACAGCCATTACAGAAACGTGCCTTGAGTTATCCAGAGTCTGGTTTTAAGCATAAACCGGACAACTCCCCGTACCTTAACATCGTTAAGATATGAACTGTTCTATATCCAATATAGAAACAGAGGCACTGATTTAATTGAACCAGATTCAAATCATGCAGCTGTCTCCAGTGCATGTCAACTAAATGGAAGGAGGCCGATCAGCGTTACACAACTTAGGAATGCTTCCAATTATGAGTAACCTGAAAGAGAAGCAAGTTCTCTTTATCATTACTATCAACTGAATACCATACACAAGTGTCTACATCTTCGATCACTTTGAAGAATCCCGATACTTGCTACACCTGGTTCTCTACTCTATTCAAATACCTATAACTTCTCAAAATTTGGACCCTGTGTTTCCGCGAAACACCTGTCTAAAAACTAGAGAAGTCATAAGTAAACCGAATATAGTACGAGGACCAACCCCTCTGTCCTGATGGACCCTGGACAACATACAATACTCTGTATAAGTCCCTTGAGTCTGATAACTCATTCACTGTGTGTCGTAGGTTGAAAACTGTACTTATGGTTAAGAAGAATTATACCGCTGTTTAATGCTCCTTACCTAACCATCCACTGATATAGGTAAATGTCGTAGACATAATTTCAGAAAGGTATATCTTACTCTATGAAAATAGACGTACAGATATATCAATTTAAAATTGGTGCACAACAGCGGATATTCAAAACCAAATATTTGCCGTCCGGCAACTAACCCAGGTGACTTCCTCAAATATCACCGATTACAACGAATCCTGATATAATGAGGATGATCACCCAATTCCCAATAACCTACTCTCACTCATCATCTGTAAAACCATACAGATGTGAGAATCGTACCTGGTAAATACATACCCTGGAGTAAGTATCTAATCGGGAAATCAGTTTTCCTTTAATAGTACACAGTGAAACTGAAACATTGAAATGTTTCGATGGGGTATCCCGGTATTCCTAGTAATGCCTCTTCCAGATTCACGACTGTAACCGTATAATTCTTTGCCGCCTCTCCAAATCCCTTTTTATGTCTTTAGTCATTACCTTCTGCACACCCCTTTAGGCCAAATGGTTTTCTTCCTTCCCTACCATTCGGCACCAGCCTATGGTTTGGAAGAAGACTATCTAATAAGCATAATGGGTGTACTGTCCTAATCCTAGGAGCACTCGCAATGCGAGAGAAGGTGAAGATAAAAGACACCTGAATAAATCTTATTCTTATTTCTCCTGAACCAGAATCCGTCCCCGAACTGGAACAAGTTCCTTTCGAGTTCGTATATAACCATACGATGGAGTATCCAATAAACTGTGGATCTTCGTAGTGATACGGAGTGTCCTGGAGAAATACAAAGGTGATTTTAGGATTGGCGAAGAAATACTTGGTTTGGTCATGAATATCAGTCGCAATTTACTTTGCCCTCTTACTAATCCCTTACTTTGTCTTTACATAATACCTTCTGTACACCATCGTTAGGCTAATTGGTTTTCTTCATTCCCTACCGGTCGGCACCAGCCTATGGTTTGGAAGAAGACTATCCAATTTGCGTAATAGGTGTACTATCTCCTAAACCAAGGAGTACTCGCAACCTGAGAGAAGGTAAAAGGAAAAGACAACTGAATAGTCCTATCCGTTTCCTCCAGAACCTGAAACCATCCTCGAATAAATTCTTCCGAGTTCGTATCTAACCATACGATGGTTTTGTCCAATGGAAGTGGACATTCATAGTAATACGGGGTGTCCTGGAGAAAAGGGTAAAAGTAGGAGTGGCAATGAGGTTTGCAACTCTGACAATCCAAACGCCAGTGTTTAAGAAGGCTCGGTCAACTTGGTCACTGAGTCATAGTCTTAGGGTCGGGTCAATGGTCGCTGCCGAAGAGAGAGAGAGAAAAGAAACACTCAGCGTGCACTCTAACCTAGATCAGAATGGTTACCAATTTATCTAATCTGGAAACCTCCCACTGTACCGTCAAATTCTTCTCCAAACCCGAAAGAAGAATTAGTCGGGATCACCCGAGGAGTAAATTAACTCATCAGTGGGAATCAGGATCCAACTATCATCGCATGATAACGTGACGGAATCCGCTCACGGTGTCACACTCCAGAAGGTATGCGCATATCTGGCAAGTTTCAGTTCTTTTGAAACTCCTGATGTGATTTCTGCCCCATGCTCTTATGACCTTGACGAAGGTCAACAAATCATAAGTCACATGTCAAGTTCCACCCGTCATTGTCCAGGTTAATTTGAACCCACCCGTACAAGCCCTTGACAAAGGTCAACAAGGCTATACGACTGTCCCAAACCAACGCATCTATCTATGCAACAGAAAGGCAACAAGCAGCTACCATACAATATGCCTTGACGAAGGTCAATAAATATAGCATGAATACTGCGTGCTACCCGTCTGAAACGACGGAGGGCTACGAGTGGTTTCTGGTGAAAACCTTTAACGTAATGAACTTGATATCGTTGAAGAAATGGATAACTTTTAAAATATAGTGACGAAAACCTTTGCTAAAAAGGTCAGTCCCGGTGAAGGGATCTCGGCTCTTTCCCCGTAGAATGAGGTGCAGGATATTCCAACTGAATACCACGGTGCAAAGCAAAAGTAATCGGCTATAGTGATGTTATTGCCCTGAAGCAAACTTTTTGTCCAAGGGGTCACTCCCGGTGAAGGGATCTCGGCCCTTGCCTCGTCGACTGAGGAGCAGGATATTCTAACTGAATACCACGGTGCAAAACAAAAGAGAACGTCCTTACAATAACAGCTTTTTGAAAAGTGTTCCAACAACATCAGATTAGGTTTGTTTTTAACTTGCATTGATCCGAATCAACGCAGTCCCATCAATTGATCACACCACAAAGAACGAAAATATACTGATGTACGTATATGCCATCCGCATTCGCTACTGGGTCCCGTCATTACCCGTTAGGTTAGCTAACTAACGACAGAGCGGGGACTGGACTAGCGCGGATGCAAAACATATACAACATCTATTAATATATATACCAATATATTATATTCGCTCAAGGCGTGATAAAAATGCAACATCACAGAAATGTACAGCATCACAGAACAATACAGATATCTGGGATCCCCGGGTTTCACAGAGCCACTACTGAAACCCGACGTTCCCCTGGTCATATGGATAGCCTGTGCAATGAAATCCTAGACCCCTACGGGCGCGGCAAGTTACCCGCCAAAACCTGAAGCGAGGCGGCCCCCTTCAGCAACGTGAATGGACCACCCAGCACTTCACGGAATCCGGTAACTTGGACACCCCTCCTGGGTCAACCTGTACCCCCTACGAGTGTGGCGAATAGCCGGCCAATCCTAGAGTGAATCCCCCTCCGTCTCAATGCCATGAGATGCGGGCTTGTTGCCCTCTAGAACCCAGCTATCCGTGCATCCCTCTGCGGGGCAATCCTAGTACAGAAAGTAAACTATACATACAACGGGTACATCGACCGCAACCTGGTTGTGCACCAAAATAATAATACAAACAGGCAGTGACGGCAGTCCACATGTCGGACGCTCGCCCTGCAATATCAAATGTACATAATACAACAAAACTGTACTAGCATTGCATCCAGGCTATCCCCACGACCGATCCGCAACATCACAGCGAAATCATAGAACATCAACGTGAATGTCACGTTCGCAAATCCGTCGAACCGGGCTATAGCAGTTAGACAGGATTTACTGATCAAGTGACATTCACGGTCGCAGATATAATGTAAAAACTGTGAACTAATGTGTTTAAAATATCCGATCGATCAAAATTATAACAAGTGGGCCCCAAGTACTACTGTAGCACATCAAGAAATTCTGGGCCCAAAATTAATATTCCAAAACCCATATTTTAAACCCAGAAGCTATCTGGAAAATTTTGGTACACTGATCAGTTCAAGTCGCGGCGGAACCGCGGTCCAAGCATGGGTTTGGCCGCGGTTCCGCGATCGCTTAGACTGTTCACGAGACCAAATTTTTCCAGAACTCTTAGATCGTCCTACACATCATTCTGAAACAACCTGAAAAAATTTTGGACTTAAAAAAATTTCGACAGAAACTGATGTGGTGAAAAATGCGGTTTTGGGATTTTTGTTCGATCGGAAATGTAAACACATCAAACAAAGCTAGACTAAGTTAATGGCGAGGCTCTGATATCACTGTAAGTGCACGGCGGCGTCCCGGCCTCCATCCCGAGGCCAAATGCGGAAGCGAAGGTTAACTTTAATTTTCTTGAACCGGCACCACCGCGCACTAAAACCCGGATCGGGCCATTAACTAGTTCTAGCTAACTACAAGATGGGAAAGAGAGATATACCGAGTGATCCGAGTCCTCCGGTCTTCTCATCGTCGTCCCGATCTCCCGCGGAATCTCCGGTCTCCACCTCGTCGCCGGAAGGGCACCACGTCGCCGGCTTCTTTTACGGGCTCCCACCTCTATACCGAGGCAACTCGGGCACGAAGCTGGCGAGTCGACGTGCCCAAGATTTGATGTAGAATATAGTGTAGAACCATGTCTCATTTTGGGGTTGTAGGGGTTGTCATTTGGTGGAGGAATGATATAAACTTTTGGAGATGGAACTTGTGGGGGTTTTGTGAAGCCAAAAGACTAAAAATCCCACCCAAAAAATTGGGACAGCCCCCTCTCTCCTCTTTGGCCGGCCATGCTCATGGTTTAGGGTGAATGAAAATTCAAGAGAGAAGAACAATAATGCAAGGGAGAGTCAAAGATCAAGAGAAGAAATCATCACAAGGAAAGTCCAACACTCAACAACCATATCATCTCCCATCATGATGAGACAAAAGTCAAGCCATGATCAACTAAAGAAAGCCAAGGTATGGTGCAATAATCATGATGTCACAAAGTGCAAAGACCCCCTCCACAAATGCTTATTTGCACAAATGCAAATAAGCCCTCCTCCACCAATCTTCGACCAATGAAGGATACAAAGAAATATGGCCGAAACGGAAAGCAAACTGGCAACTCCAGAAAACTGGTCCCGTAATAAATTACAGGAAAACCCCGATACTGTGTATACACACCCGCATCTGTATTCCGACCGGATACAAATGCAATGAAACAAAATCTACACTGTACAATACTAGGATCCGGCTTAAACCAAAGCCGGCTAGTAATATCCATTCGATCCTGATCCGTGCAATACCGCACGTATCTGATCGAACCCTGCCATATCTCCATACGGCCTCTACAGCGTTTCGCCCGAAAACTTGAGCAACTGAATGTGGGGGACTCTAAAGACTCGTCAACACCTTGGTTGTGGATTTAACTACTAGCACGTCAGAGGTATAAGCCAATACGTAACGGGCTACCAGGTATTGACAAAAAGGGACGTCGATGAGCGAACTCATCCTGACACCCTACTGAGCCTGTCAGTGACAATATCCGTATAGTTCGGTCAGTTCGTCTATGAGCATCGCATGGCGGGCCTAGGGGGTTGGTAAAAGTCAGACCCCCAAAAGCGGTACAAGTCGTGTCGGAGTGTAGCCCAGAACACCCTGAGATACTACTGGAATACCTACCAGTAAATCTCCTGCCTCGGCCGAAGGCTTTGTGTAATGGCTCTCCTAGACACAACGCGACCTCACCCCCAATACCGGGAGAGACGAACCCTTGATGATCCGCTCACTGCCTCCATGTGGCTCGGGACTGTACCCAACTAAAACCTGTTTGCACGTCTCCTTTGAGCGTGGTAGGGTAGTAATCAAAGTACAGTGGGAACTCACACGAGACAAATGACGATCCCCAGGTCGATGAACTAACCTGTACACATGTCACCAGGGAACTGCTATCTGACGTCAGGTATAAGACCAACTAGCATGTTCCCGGCGAGTCCTGTCCGGTGTACTCATAACCCAATGAGCACCTGTATACATCTTAGGTGAACCAACTGACACCAGTGGCTTGTGAGACCGGCCACCGCCCCTCGTCGGGGTCTCGACTGTATGCACTAGTCTACTCTGGAGTATCGATGCCCTGTCTCGAAACTCCTACGACTAAGGACCTTTTAAGGATGTTCTTATAGACCCCAGCTCCCACTTATATGATCGCCCTCATACTGCTGGTGGTCAAGCAAGAATCCTAGGGGCTCTATCAACGTGTAATAGCGACATGTCAGGTCACCTAAAGCAGTACACGATAATAAAGATAAACCAGATAGCATACTATCATCTCGAGTAAGACTGTCCTACTGGGATAGGTCCTCCCTCAATCATTGCAATCACGTGCCTGTGATCCAATAATTGACTCTGAGGGCTCTATCTCCAACACACATGAGACAAGTGAACCATAGACTAAGGAGAGGGAGAGCAAAAGGAAGAAGATGAGAGCTCAAGAATAAGAGAGAGAATGAAAATGATAGAATGAGAAAGACTTTTCTCACTTGGCTCTCATAATCCAAAACCATCATCACAAAAATAGTAATCAAGTATTGTGTAAAATGGTTCAAGTCAAAATGGCTAAATCATTTCATGCACTCATATTGCACAAGAGAACAAGCAAGTGAAAAGTCTTTGCCATGAAATGATAGCCATTGTCATCATGATGGTCAACTAGTCCAACCTAGTCAACCGGTCAACAAAGTCAACAAGTCAACAAAGTCAACCCCTCAACAACCATGTCACCACAATACTTAATTAATATTATTGTTAATCATATATCATATTCTCATTAGGGTTGAGCAAAAAGTCAATAGTCAACAGTCAACGGTCAGCAACCCTAATGAGAATCCTCTGCCTCTGTCTCTCCGCCAACTGTGCATACACACCCGCATCCGTATTCCGAGGAACACGAATACAAACTGGATAAAACCAATCCCAATACGTACACTAGGATCTGGCTTAAACTAAAGCCCGCTATTGTAAACTGTCCGGACACTAAACGTGCCCAAGTGCACGGATGTGACTGAACCCTGTCGCAAAACCATGCGACCTGTCGCAAAACCATGCGACCTCTACTCTTTTGCCTAAAGGCGAATAGCTTTCTGTGTGGGACTCTAAAGACTCGACACTACGCTGGCAGTGGGTTTAACCACAGACCGCAAGCGGCACTAGCTGTGCGTAAAGGTCCCCTGGTAGATGCCGACAAGAAGACTGACGAGGTGAAACCCATCTGAACTCCTACTGAGCCTGAATGTGACAATCTCCGTACAGTCCGGTCTGTTCTTCTGATACATCGCATGGCGGGCCTAAGGGGCGGTAAAACGTCAGTCCCCTAATAGCGGTACAAGTCATGTCGGAGTGAAGACCAATACACCCTGAGATAACACTGGAAACCTACCAGTATATCTCGCTTTCCCTGGCCAGGGACTACCCGTGTAATGGCTCTCCTAGACACAGCGCGATGTCAACCCCCAATACCGGGAGAGACGAATCCTGTCTAACCGTCACTGCCTCCAAGTGCTTCGGGACTGCACCCAACTACTACCTGTTTGCATGACTCCTTTGAGCCGTGGTAGGGTAGTAATCAAAGTACAGTGGGAACACACTCGAGGCGAAGTGATAGTGTCAAGTCAGCGGACTAAGCTGTACTCATGTCACCTGGGAACTGATAACTGACGATAGGTATAATACCAACCGGTCAGTTCCCGACGAGTCCTGTCCAGTGTACTCGAAACCCAACGAGCACCCGCAAACTATCTCCAGTACGACGTACAGACGGCTGTGGGACAGACCTGTTAGTGTATATGCCCTATAGGCCATTACTGTATCATACTAGTTTGTATATTACTTGATGGAAGCTTGGGATATTCACAGTTGTATATACAATCTTGCTCGAAATGGTAGTATGCTACTTGGTTTGTCTCTGCTTTAATATGTGCATGTGTTTCTTTTAGCATATTGCTGATAAACATATTAGTAGAGCCCTTAGGATCTTTGCTTGATTACCAGCGTTGTGATGGCGCTCACACTAGTGGGAGCTGGGTGATCTATAAGCACATCCTTATACAGGTCCCTAGTCGTTGGACTATCGAGACAGGGCATCGATACTCCGGAGTAGACTAGCGTATGTGCTTCTCATCCCAGTGTGGGAGACGGTCTGTCCCACAGCCGTCAGTACGTCGTACTTGAGATAGTATACGGGTGCTCGTTAGGTTACGAGTACACTGGACAGGACTCGTCGGGAACTGTTGATTGGTATTATACCTATCATCAGTTATCAGTTTCCAGGTGACCTGAGTACAGCTTAGTCTGCTGACTTGACACTGTCACTTCGCCTCGAGTGTGTTTCCACTGCACTTTGATTACTACCCTACCACGGCTCAAAGGAGTCGTGCAAACAGGTAGTTTTTGGGTACAGTCCCGAAGCACTTGGAGGCAGTGACGGTTAGACAGGATTCGTCTCTCCCGGTATTGGGGGTTGACATCGCGCTGTGTCCAGGAGAGCCATTACATGAGTAGTCCCTGGCCAGGGCAAGCGAGATATACTGGTAGGTTTCCGGTGTTATCTCAGGGTGTTCTGGGCTACACTCCGATACGACTTGTACTGCTATTAGGGGACTGACGTTCACCGCCCCTAGGCCTGCCATGCGATGTATCAGACGAACAGACCGGACTGTACGGAGACTGTCACATACAGGCTCAGTAGGAGTTCAGATGGGGTTCACCTCGTCAGTCTTCTTATCGACATCTACCTGGGGACCCTTACGTACCGCTAGTGCCGCTTGTGGTCTGTGGTTAAACCCACTACCAGCGTAGTGTCGAGTCTTTAGAGTCCCACATAGAGAGCTATTCGCCTTTAGGCAAAATGATTAGAGGTCGCATGGTTTTGCGACAGGGTCGTTCACATCCGCGCACTTGTGCACGTTTGCTGTCCGGACAGCTTATACTAGCGGGCTTTGGTTTAAGCCGGATCCTAGTATATGATTTGGGATTGGTTTTTCTCATTGTATTCGTGTTCCTCGGATCACGAATACGGGTGCGTATGCACAGTTGCTTGAGACAGAGGGAGAGGACTTTGATTAAGGTTAATGACTATTGTCATTTTATTAACCCTAATGCTTATGTATGTATTATAGTTAATTGATATTAGTTTAATATTTGTGCATGGTTATGGTTGTTGACCATTTGACCTTCTTGACTTGTTGACCTTGGTTGACACTTTGACCATCATCATTTCATTTGGAAGATGCTTTTTGATCCTTGCAATTTGCATTAAAAATGAAATGATAATGGTCATGTCTTGATTAAGCCATGACAATTATCTTACTAATTATTTAATTAAAATAATACACACATATATGTGAGAATGGTTTATTTTATTCTCATTCTATCATTTACTTTCTCTCTCTTGTTCTTCCTCTCCCTCAAACTCTCCCCTCTCATGTGTTGAGAAACACATGAGCTTGAGAAAAACCCTTTGCTTGATAATCTCTACTCTCATCTAGGGTTCAAGGATTAGCACTTCTTGCACCCTAGTTACTTCTAGCTTGGAGTTGAAGCCAAAGGTCGAGGCTTTCGGGTGGATCTTTCTTCGACGTGAGAAGACGACTAATGTGACCTCCTTCCACCACTCCAAGGAGCAAGGAGAGAAGGACATAAAGCCCAAGGTATAACCTTTCTAGCACTTAGCTAGTTTCTAGTTAGCTTTAGCTTGTTTTTGTTTAGCAAAGATCCTTCTTTGTCTAGTCCATGTTGCCTAAGTTGATAAAAATTTGATTTTTATTCCGTTTTCCGCCTCCCCGCAAGTACTGGGGTGGGCAACGTGGACTTACAGTGGTATCAGAGCCTAACTAAACATAAACTAGCTAGGTAGTAGAGTGTATCGAAGTTCGAATCGGAAAAATCGAAAAAACGAGTTTTCAAAACCCTAAGTTTCTGTTAAATTTTTTTTCTGTTCAAAACAAAATAAATTATACTCCAAAAATCATCTCAGGATTTTGTGAAGAAAGCTACCAAAAACGATCCAGTGATTCGACCAAAGAGCCACGGTTCTGCGGCAATAGCAAGCTATTGCCGCGCAACCGCAGCCGTCTTGGCTCTTCACTGGGTCGAGTTTGGTGCAGTGTATTTCTGGCTTGGTTTTAGGATTTTTAAGATGGTTTATATGTGCCCAGGTTTTCCAGAATAGAAATTTATTTTGGGGGGCCTATAAATCCGTATTTTTTCCGAACTTCAATACACTTTGACTAAAAGGTTATATCTGTGATGTTTATATGTATTGAACGTCGGCTAATCGCTATATGTCGATTAGTCGGGGTTATACATATCTGTGATCTGTGATTGATGATGGTATGTGTATATGAATGGGTTGGATTGTCGCGGATGAATAGCCGGGGTGGATGTGAGATGAGTGTTGCTTTTTCTTTCATTCATTGTAATATGTAAATTGATGTAATAATATTATTTGTATGGCCGCACAACCGGGTCGGGGTTGTAGCCGTCATTGTATAATTTTTTTTACTGTTTTTGCTCCTAGGATAGACCCATGGAGGGGGTGCACAAACTACCGGGTATCTCGAAGTGCCGAGTGGCCTACTCACGGTGGTGAGGGAGGTTGCTTCGCTTCGGGTACTTGGAGGGTAGTTTGCCGCACCCGTAGGGGTCTTGGGTGGGGTATTGGCTATTCACCGCGACCGTGTAATCCGCTTTTCGTTGCAGGCTCGAACGGATTGCGGATTCCTAGTATATCCAATGTATTCATCTGTGATCTGTAATGTCTATCATTGCTATATATTTATATATGATAACTATTTAGGCGTTGCTTATGTTTTACAGCCGTGCTAGCCCAGCCCCCGCTCTGTCGTTAGTTAAGTAACCTAACGGGTGATGACGGGCCCCATGGCGAATGCGAATGGCATAAGCGTACATCATATTTTGGTTGTTTTCTGCAATGGTAGGATTAAATGATGGGACGCATTAAAAGAACTAATGCAAGAAAATAAACCAAGTAAAATTCGATTGGAACACTTTGAAAACCACTCGGTTCTTTTCAAAACTAAACTTTTAAACGCGGAGCTTGAACCACTCCTTTTAAAAGCTATCTCGTTCCATCGATTATATCAAGTTCACTACGTTCACGGTTTCGCCAAAACCATTCGTAGCCCTCCGTCATTCCACATGAATGGTCAAAAAGTATTCAAGCTATGTATTTTGGCCAAAGTCAAGGCATAGTGATTGGTAGCTATTGGGTATTCATGTGCAGCATAGATAGATGCGTTGGTTTGGGACAGTCGTGCTGCCATTTTGGCCAAAGTCAAGGGTAGGTACGGGTGGGTCCAAATTAACCAGGAGAATGACGGGTAGAACTTGACATGTGACTTATGATATTTTGGCTAAAGTCAAGGTCATAAGAGCATGGGGCAGAAATCCACATCGGGAGTTTCATAAGTACTGAAACTTGCTAGCGCTGCATACCATTTGGAGTGTGATAATTCTGGTAGGATTCCTTCCGTTTTATCACGCGATGATATTTGGATCCCGATCCTACTGTGAGTATATGCTACTCCTCGGGAAAACTCTCACTTAACGATCAATGCTATAAACTTAGTAGGTGTCTAGAAAGGTGTTAGCGGGGCTACGCCCACAGGGAAAAGAGGTTACTTAATTAAGGAACTTCGCGAAAGCGTTGGAAAACCTCCCTCGAAGTATCGACACTGGCCTGGCTGAACGGTTAAGCAAGTATTGTACGGTGAGATTGATCCTGACTAATCCTTTCTTTACGGTTTGAGAAGGGATTCGAGAGACGGTGGGAGCCATCCAGTTTAGACAAACTAAAAACCACTCTAAACTTGCAAGAGCATCATGCTAAAGTGTTTCTTTTCTCTCTCCTAATTGCAGCGACCATTCAACATGACCGGACTTAAGTTATTACTAGATAAAAACATATTGACAGGGCCAAACTACAAAGATTGGCTCAGGAATGTCAAGATGGCAATCACTTACGACAAGTTGGGGTATGTCCTTACCACCAAAGCTCCCCCTGTCCCAGGTCCCGAAACCAGTGCGTAGATAGGGAAATCTACAAGACCTGGTAAATAGATTGCACGAAGGCCAGATTCCTCGTACTTGCCTCGATGGACAACGAACATCAGAGGAGGCACGAGAATATAGACCTAGAGTCCATATTTCTTCATACAAAAGAACTGTATGGAGAGCAGTCTTGTATCGCAAGATACGAAGTGTCGAAGAAGTTGTTTTCGGCAAGGTTGTCCGTCGGATCATCGGTAGCGGAACACGTGCTTAAGATGATTGGCTACACAGAGGAGCTCGCGGACCTTGGGACCACGTTGGAGAATGAACTCTATACTGATTTGATTCTCCAGTCCCTTCCTTCCACTTACGCCCAGTTTATTTTTAACTTCAACATGCAAGGAAAGGAGGTTGAACTTTCCGAACTTCTGAACATGTTGAGGAGTGCTGAGGGCACCCTATAGAAGGGTAGGGAGACATCCACTTTGTTTGTAGGAGGATCTTCCTCTTCTAGATCTAGGGCGAAAGCCAAGGGTAAGAAGAAGAAAGCCCCCGCCAAACCAAGAGGCAGCGTCGGTAAAGTGGATACGAAGGGAAAAGGAAAAGCAACAAAGATAGCGGGAAAGCTGGTGGTGAAGGAAGAATGCTTCTATTATCACAAAAGTGGTCACTGGAAACAGGATTGCAAGGCTTGGAAGGCCAGAACACAGGATTTGAAGCGAGTTGCGGCTTCAGCTTCAGGTGTGTATGTTATTGAAAACTGTCTATCAATAAACTCTACATCCTGGGTATTGGATACCGGATCAGGATCTCATATCTGTAATTCTTTGCAGGCGTTGAGAAAGCGTAGAGTTTTGAAGGCAGGTGACATGACCCTCAGAGTTGCAAACGGTGCTAGCATGGATGCTGAGGCCGTGGGGGACTATCACCTGGGATTGTCGGATGGACACTTTTTGGTTTTACGTAGTTGTTATTATGTACCAAATGCAACATGTAATATCATTTCTGTATCTTTATTATCTAAAGAAGGTTATGAATTTGCATTTGTAAGTAATGTAGTGAACATTCACCTTAATCAAGTTTTGATTGGGTCAGGTACATTGAACAACGGTATATACGTATTAAACCAGCCACAGATTTCAATGTCCAGAATACACACAAAAGAAAGTCTCCAGAAATCGATAAAACTTTCTTATGGCATTGTAGACTGGGTCACATCAATGAGAGAAGGTTGACTAAGTTACATGCAGAAGGATATTTGGATTCGTTCGAATATCAATCATATGCAACTTGTCAATCCTTTCTCAAAGGAAAGATGACAAAGACTCCGTTCACTGGACACGGAGTGAGAGCGAGCGAGCACTTGGGACTCGTACACAGCGACGTGTGAGGTCCAATGTCTACACATGCGCGAAGCGGTTATTCTTACTTCATTACTTTTACGGATGATTTCTCAAGATTCGGACATATCTTCTTGATGAAGCATAAATCCGAAGCTTTTGAAAAGTTCCAGAAATATAAGAATGAAGTAGAAAAACAAATAGGCAAAAGTATCAAGGCACTGAGATCTGATCGAGGTGGTGAATACTTGAGTGCCGAGTTCCTGGGTTACTTAAAAGAGAATGGAATTCTCTCTCAGCTTACTCCTCCATACACTCCGCAACATAACGGTGTATCGGAGAGACGGAACCGAACCCTATTGGATATGGTACGGTCCATGATGAGTAATGCTGAGTTACCGCGATCGTTCCGGGGATATGCGCTAGAATCAGCTGCATACCTTTTGAACCGAGTTCCAACTAAGACTGTGCCTACTACACCATATCAGATGTGGTGTGGGAAGAGACCCTATCTTAATCACATTAAGACATGGGGATGTCCAGCTTTTGTAAAAAAGCAGCATGCGGACAAGCTCGAGGCACGCTCAGTACAGTGCAAGTTTGTGGGATATCCAAAGAACTCCAAGGGATATTTCTTCTATTGCGACGAGGAACAAAAGGTGTTTGTTTCTCGCCATGCCCACTTTCTAGAACACCAGTTCATAGAAAAAGAATTAAGTGGGAGTGCAATAGAACTGGAAGAAATTCCAGAACCACGAGCTATTACTGAAAGCTTAGTAGAACCAGAGGGTTCGAAAGATCAGGACATTCCCACGCCACTCCGCAGGAGTAGTAGGCAGTCTCATCCGCCCGAGAGATACTACGGTTTTCTCATTGACGGGGATAGAGAGGATTGCATCATAGATTGTGATGAGCCTACTAGCTTCCAGCAAGCCATTCAGAGCGTCGACTCGGTAAAATGGCTGGATGCAATGCGGACCGAAATGGAGTCCATGTACACCAACAAAGTATGGACATTGGACATTGCTCCAGATGGGGTAAAACCCGTAGGATGCAAGTGGATCTTCAAAAGGAAGATTGGTGTAGATGGACAGGTTGAGACCTATAAAGCTAGACTGGTAGCAAAGGGTTTTCGTCAGCGACCTGGTTTGGACTATGACGAAACCTTTTCTCCAGTTTCTATGCTGAAATCTATTCGGATCCTTCTTGCCATTGCTGCCTTCCACGATTATGAGATTTGGCAGATGGACGTAAAGACAGCTTTTCTAAATGGACATTTAGAGGAGTGTGTCTATATGGAACAGCCAGAGGGTTTCATTCAGAGTGGGAGCAGCGGAAAGGTGTGCAAGTTGCTTAAGTCCATTTATGGACTAAAGCAGGCATCGCGGAGTTGGAACATCTGTTTTGATGAGACGGTCAAGGAATTTGGCTTTATCAAAAATCCAGATGAACCATGCATCTATTGTAGATTTGTAGCGAGAACTGTAGTATTCCTCGTTTTATACGTGGATGACATTCTCTTAATAAGAAATGACATTCCTATGCTACAATCTGTCAAGGGGTTCTTGTCACACAGGTTCTCCATGAAAGACCTGGATGATGCCTCATACATTCTGGGTATCCAGATCTACCGTGACAGATCCAAGAGGATATTAGGGCTTTCACAGTCCAGGTACATCGACACCATACTGAAGAGATTCAGTATGGAAGATTCCAAGCGCGGTAATCTACCGTCTTGTCACGGGATCACCCTCTCCAAAGAGATGTCTCCCAAGACTGATTTGGAGACGGATCGCATGTCTATTATACCCTACGCTTCTGCGGTAGGCTCTATAATGTATGCGATGTTGTGTACCAGACCGGATGTGGCTTATGCACTGAGTGTGGTAAGCAGGTATCAGTCAAACCCTGGGGAGAAATATTGGATAGCAGTAAAGAACATTCTCAAGTACCTGAGAAGGACTAAGGAGATGTTCTTGGTGTATGGCGGAAAAGACCTTCAGATTGAGGCCTTTGCTGACTCCAGCTTCCAGAGTGATAAGGATAATTCCAAGTCCATGTCGGGTTTTGTCTTTACCCTCAATGGAGGGGCAGTGTGTTGGAAGAGCTCCAAATAGGAAACCGTTGCTGACTCGACTATGGAAGCGGAATACATCGCTGTATCTGATGCCGCAAAAGAAGCTGTCTGGATGAGGAAGTTCTTGAGAGAACTTCAGGTGGTTCCGTCCATTGTTGACCTAATACCTCGGTATTGCGACAACAACGGGGCTATAGCTTTAGCGAAGGAACCCAGGTCCCATCAGAAATCCAGACACATCTTAAGGCGGTATCACCTGATCAGGGAGATCGTGGATCGCCAGGAGATCGAGGTTTGGAGGGTTGCTTCAGAAGATAACACAGCAGATCCATTCACCAAGGCCTTGCCCCAGACTCAGTTCGAGCGGCTGATCGAGATGATAGGTCTTCGATACGCCAGTACATGGCCTTAGTGCAAGTAGGAGATTGTTAGTGTATATGCCCTAGAGACCATTATTGTATCATACTAGTTTGTATATTACTTGATGGAAGCTTGGGATATTCACAGTTGTATATACAATCTTGCTCGAAATGGTAGTATGCTACTTGGTTTGTCTCTGCTTTAATATGTGCATGTGTTTCTTTTAGCATATCGCTGATATACATATTAGTAGAGCCCTTAGGATCTTTGCTTAATTACCAGCGTTGTGATGGCGCTCACACTCGTGGGAGCTGGGTGATCTATAAGCACATCCTTATACAGGTCCCTAGTCGTTGGACTATCGAGACAGGGCATCGATACTCCGGAGTAGACTAGCGTATGCGCTTCTCATCCCAGTGTGGGAGACGGTCTGTCCCACAGCCGTCAGTACGTCGTACTTGAGATAGTATGCGGGTGCTCGTTAGGTTACGAGTACACTGGACAGGACTCGTCGGGAACTGTCGGTTGGTATTATACCTATCGACAGTTATCAGTTCCCAGGTGACATGAGTACAGCTTAGTCCGCTGACTTGACACTGTCACTTCGCCTCGAGTGTGTTCCTACTGCACTTTGATTACTACCCTACCACGGCTCAAAGGAGTCGTGCAAACAGGTAGTTTTTGGGTGCAGTCCCGAAGCACTTGGAGGCAGTGACGGTTAGACAGGATTCGTCTCTCCCGGTATTGGGGGTTGACATCGCGCTGTGTCCAGGAGAGCCATTACACGAGTAGTCCCTGGCCAGGGCAAGCGAGATATACTGGTAGGTTTCCGGTGTTATCTCAGGGTGTTCTGGGCTACACTCCGACACGACTTGTACTGCTATTAGGGGACTGACGTTCACCGCCCCTAGGCCCGCCATGCGATGTATCAGACGAACAGACCGGACTGTACGGAGACTGTCACATACAGGCTCAGTAGGAGTTCGGATGGGGTTCACCTCGTCAGTCTTCTTATCGACATCTACCTGGGGACCGTTACGTACCGCTAGTGCCGCTTGCGGTCTGTGGTTAAACCCACTGCCAGCGTAGTGTCGAGTCTTTAGAGTCCCACACAGAGAGCTATTCGCCTTTAGGCAAAATGAGTAGAGGTCACATGGTTTTGCGACAGGGTTCGTTCACATCCGCGCACTTGTGCACGTTTGCTGTCCGGACAGCTTATACTAGCGGGCTTTGGTTTAAGCCGGATCCTAGTATATGATTTAGGATTGGTTTTTCTCATTGTATTCGTGTTCCTCGGATCACAAATACGGGTGTATATGCACAGTTGCTTGAGACAGAGGGAGAGGACTTTGATTAGGGTTAATGACTATTGTCATTTTATTAACCCTAATGTTTATGTATGTATTATGGTTAATTGATATTAGTTTAATAATTGTGCATGGTTATGGTTGTTGACCATTTGACCTTCTTGACTTGTTGACCTTGGTTGACACTTTGACCATCATCATTTCATTTGGAAGATGCTTTTTGATCCTTGCAATTTGCATTAAAAATGAAATGATAATGGTCATGTTTTGATTAAGCCATGACAATTATCTTACTAATTATCTAATTAAAATAATACACACATATATGTGAGAATGGTTTATTTTATTCTCATTCTATCATTTACTTTCTCTCTCTTGTTCTTCCTCTCCCTCAAGCTCTCCCCTCTCTTGTGTTGAGAAACACTTGAGCTTGAGAAAAACCCTTTTCTTGATAATCTCTACTCTCATCTAGGGTTCAAGGATTAGCACTTCTTACACCCTAGTTACTTCTAGCTTGGAGTTGAAGCCAAAGGTCGAGGCTTTCGGGTGGATCTTTCTTCGACGTGAGAAGATGACAAAGTCGACCTCCTTCCACCACTCCAAGGAGCAAGGAGAGAAGGACATAAAGCCCAAGGTATAACCTTTCTAGCACTTAGCTAGTTTCTAGTTAGCTTTAGCTTGTTTTTGTTTAGCAAAGATCCTTCTTTGTCTAGTCCATATTGCCTAAGTTGATAAAAATTTGATTTTTATTCCTCTTTCCGCCTCCCCGCAAGTACCGGGGTGGGCAACGTGGACTTACAAGACCGTCTCCTACACTGGGATGAGAAGCGCATGCGCTAGTCTACTCCGGAGTATCGATGCCCTGTCTCGATAGTCCTGCGACTAGGGACCTGCATAAGG
The DNA here is from genome assembly GCA_030015575.1 of Agapanthus africanus. Classification (NCBI taxonomy): domain Eukaryota; kingdom Viridiplantae; phylum Streptophyta; class Magnoliopsida; order Asparagales; family Amaryllidaceae; genus Agapanthus; species Agapanthus africanus. The sequence goes on from JASDDO010000008.1 coordinate 133,442,359, forward strand.
ATGTGCTTATAGATTACCCAGCCCCACTAGTGTGACTGCCATCACAACGCTGGTAATCAAGCAAAGATCTTAAGGGCTCCACTAATGTGCATAGGTGATATACTAAAATAAACACATGTACACATTGAAGTAGAAACAAACCAAGTAGCATACTACTATTTTGAGCAAGATTGTATATACAAGGTGAATATCCCAAGCTTCCATTAAGTAATATACAAACTAGTATGATACAGTAATGGCCTCTAGGGCATATACACTAACAATGTGCACCCCGTATTTCACATATCGATGCTCCGTAGATATCTTCATGATCCCTCGCATGCGATTCAGCATCCGACGATCCAGCTTGAGCGCGACCTTTCCTATGCAGAGCAGCCGGTGATGATCTTGGATCGACAAGTGAAGAAATTGAGATCAAAGGACATTCCATTAGTCAAGGTACTTTGGCGTGGTAAGGGCCGTGAGGAGGTCACTTGGGAGACCGAAAGCGAGATGAAGAAGAGGTATCCCCATCTTTTCGAAGGTATGTGTAGTTAGATTTTGAAATTCGGGGACGAATTTCTTTAAGGGGGAGAGATTGTAAAACCTTAGGATGTGTTTAGTGACTATTTATATTTAAGTAATGGGTTTTTAACAAAAAGTTTACCAAATTGTGTTTCAAATATTTTTCCTAATTTAATAAATATTTTTCTAAAATTTTCCTAGGCTTGCACACACATGTGCATGTAAACTAGGGTTTTTAAATGAGTTATTACCATGATTAGTAACCAGGGTGGGTTAATCATGGGGATTAAGCCTTTTGGGTTTAATTAAGTTTAATTAGTTTTTTTGTATGGTTGCTTTAATTTGAATTTTTTTCTTTGGGTGTTGACTTGGTGAGAGAGAGAGAGAGTGCATCATGGCTTAAGCCATGCTTGCAATTAATGAGGAGAGAGAGGGGAGGGGTTGATATTGGGGTGATGATTTTTCCTCTCATTTCTTTTTTTTGTTCTTCTCTCAAACCTCACTCTCACACACACACACTTACCTCTTCAGCCCCAGCAGCAGCAAGCATCCACAGCAGCAGCAAGCATCCACAGCAACAGCAGCAGGCTTCACAGCAGCAGAAATAGCACCAGTAGCAGCAGCTAGGAGCAGCAACAGCAGCAACTTCGACTACAGCTCCTTCCCTTCACTTCTTCTTCTTCCTCCAGCTCCATAGGGTCGAGTGTGGGGTATATTTCCTAAACTTACTCCCTAGTTTACTTGTTTAGTGTAGTTTTGCTTCGGTTAGTGGTTTTTGGTGCGATTTAGTGCGATATGAGGTGTTTAGTGAGAGCCTTGGCCAAGTGATGTGTGTTGTGGTGTTAGTAAGTTGATAGAGTGTTGTTAAGGCCATTTTAACCCAGCTTAAACCCTAATTGCACTAAAATACCACCAGATCCCTATTTGATGCAAATTCATCGTTTTTAAGCAAATTTGAGTTTCTGAAAACTGCTATCGACCCGGTGAGTTCAGAATAATTTTGAGAAGACTGCAGTATAGTGGTTAGGTACTGATACCCCAGGTAGAACCCGACCCTCTTTCTTCACGTTTAGGCCGCCGGAATATTCGATCTGGCCGCAATTTGCGGCCAGATGGGGAGGGTTTGGGTTGGGGTTTGGTCCTATGTGTGTCTACTGCTATGTATAGTTTTGTGATATACATATTTTTGTAATTTAAGTTCTGTATAAAAATCTGGGACTAAATACCTATTTCTCGTATTTTAAACCTTCGCGACACGCGTGATACATGTGTGGGTTTGGGGTTTCTGTGTATCGCGACGCGTCAGGATAGTTTCAGGCGCGTGATCACACGTTTTAGCGTATCGCGCACACGCGCGATTGGTTTACGACACGGGTGTCTAGTTGGACCGTAATATCACGTTTTTATGAAATTGAGCTTATGTGTGATATATGTTATGTGATTCTAGGTTCGCAGGCGAGTGAGACGGACGCTGCGAAGAAGGGTAAGCAAGTCGTCGGCTACACTTAGCGCGAGACTTCGGTGAGTAGATTTCACATCTACGGGGATATCGCCCGCATGGCGTTATGCGTCAGGGCTGATAGGACCTTATTATTATATGTTGCATTTACCTCATGGACTGTCATTTCATATTGCATTCCCTGCTATATGTATGCTTAGAATTGATAGAACACCGCACTATTATTAACGGTTTATGTTGCACGAGCACTAATCTGCATGCTACATACACACCGTTAGTAATTGCCATGACACACTCATTGTAGAACTGTCATGATTATATTGCTGTAGTTCATTTTATATTTGATTCGATATGACTGTCATGGAAATTGGGAGCCGCATGATATCTTTAAAAACGGAAGCTAATTTTAAAAGCGGTTTTCCCTTATACATATATCATGGATTGACGTACATAGCACATCGCATTGGATTTACCTCTTGGTGTTGGATTTTCATGTGATTTCTGGTTTTTGAGGACCATGGGATTTTTTTAAGAAAAGATGCACTATTTGAAAACCCGGTTTCTCGTGATATGATATTTTGGTGTTTCCACCATGCGTTTTCTCTGTGCTGAGACGTGTGCTTGAAACCCGATTCGAGGAGATGGATGATCCGTTTGCGGGTTCGTGGTGGACCCGGTATGGTTCTCCGGGGCGAGAAATATTTTTCGTGGAGTAGACGATGAGCCTGGCAGGGTGGCGAGTACCTACCGGAGATTGGTTGGACCTGGCGGTTATCCGGAGGATACTGACCAGAGTCGAGAGATGGATGCGGGATGATCCATACTGCCGGGGCCGAGGGCCGATACCGCAGACGGAGCCCGTGGGCTGATCCGGACTGACGGAGCCCGATATATGAGGATTTGCATGTCGATGCTAGACACGAGTATTTTATGATATTTTGGGTGCCGATGTTGGGCACTCGTGATTTCTCAGTGATTTACAGGGGTTAAGGGCCGATGGGTGTGCCGGTGCCTGAGTTATTTGGGATTTGGGTGCAGTTGTGGGCACCGATTGTTTTCCACGTTGATATTCCGTGTAGATGTTGTTTATCCCATGCTCAGCATTGATTACCATATATCTCATCCTGTAGTTATTTTACCTGACAGAGCATCTGCATGATTATTGAACATACTGCTTATCACGCATTGATATCATCTGCTGGCATTTGTTAGAGTAGCGCAATACGTGCATGCTCGCGATTACCTTTATATGTTATCTCTATTCACGAGTTGGCAACTCACCCCCGTTGTGCCACGGTATTTGCAGGTTGCCCTCAGCATAGTCGCGGCAGGCTGTCTTGTGCATCTTTCGGCTACAGATACCACTACAGTTACGGCGAGAGCTGTTTTGCATTTAGGTGGGTTGTGGTATCTGATTACTTTTATTGTATCCCTTTTTGTATCTAGTACTCTCCATCTACCATTTATGTACTGGACTTAGATACTGTGTGAGGACGATGATGTATATTTTGTATTCTGGTGTCGAGCTCGTGGGAGCCGACTGTTTTTATATGCAGTTATATTCTGTGATGTTTACTTATTGCTCATTCTTCGCTACGGCGTCGTATATTACTCTTGTGATGATGGTTTCCGCCGTTGGGCGTGATTGCTTCCGTTTGGGAATGTTTTGTTTCATTATACCTCATTTTTACTCATATCCTCTTTTATACCCGGTCTCGGGGCTACTTTTACAAAGGAAATGCTGCCAAAATTATTTAAATGATTAAGTAACTTTAAAAGAACTTATTGAATTATTTAAGGTTTTCTAAATGTTTTAACTAAATGTTTTCAACACTCACTATTTTTAAATGGTTTTGATTTCTAGGTTTCGGCTTACTTAGTCGCGTTACGCCTGTAGACGTAGCGTGGTTAAGTGCCGGTCACGAGTCGAAAGATTCGGGTCGTAACAGGTACAGGTTGACCCAAGGAGGGGTGCTCAAGTTACCGGATTTCGTGAAGTGCTGGGTAGCCCATTCACTTTGATAAAGCAGGCTGCCTCGCTTCTGGTTTTGGCGGCTAACTTGCCACGCTCACAGGGGTCTAGGTTTTCATTGCACAGGCTATCCACATGACCAGGGGAACGTCGGGTTTCACTTGCGGCTCAGAGGAAACCCGGGGCTCTGCTTATCTGTATTGTTCTGTGATACTTATTGCTTATCTGTGATGTTGCATTTATCATACCTGGAGCGATTATTATATATTTTTATATATATACTAGTAGATGTTGTATATGTTTTACACCCGCGCTAGTCCAGCCCCCGCTCTGTCATTAGTTAAGTAACCTAACGGGTGATGACGGGGCCCGGTGGTGAATGCGGATGGCATACGTACATTATATTTTCGTTCTTTTGTGGTGTGAATAATTGATGGGACTGCGTTCATTCAGAATAATGCAAGGAAAACAGACCTATTCGATGTTGTTAGAACAATTTTAAAAAAGCTGTTATTACAAGGACGTATCCTTTTGTTTTGCACAGCGGTATTCGGTTATGAATATCCAGCACCTCATTCGACAAGGTAAGAGCTGAGATCCCTTCACTGGGAGTGACCTCTTGGGCAGAAGTTTGCGTCGGGGTAATAACTTCACTATAGTCGATTATCTTTTGCTTTGCATTGTGGTATTCAGTGGGAATACCCTGCACCCCATTCCACGAGGAAAGAGCCGAGATCCCTTCACCGGGAATGGCCTCTTTAGCAAAAGTTTTCGCCACTATATATTTGTAAAAGCTATCCGGTTCCTTCAACGATATCAAGTTCATTACGTTAAAGGATTTTAGCCAAAAACCATTCGTAGCCCTCCATCATTTCAGACGGGTAGCACTTAGTATTTATGCTATGTTTGTAGGCCTTCGTCATGGTATAGTGTATGGTCGCTATTTGTTACTTTTCTGTTACATAAATAGATGCGTTGGTTTAGGACAGTCGTACTACTATTTTGGCCTTCGTCAAGGTATGTACGGGTGGGTTCAAATTAATCTGGACAATGACGGGTAGAACTTGACATGTGACTTATGATATGTTGGCCTTCGTCAAGGTCATAATAGCATGGGGTAAAAATCATATCGGGAGTTTCAGACATACAGAAAACTTTCCAGGCATGTGCATACCTTCTGGAGTGTGATAACTTGAGTGGACTCCATTAGATTATCATGCGATGATAGTTGGATCCCTATTCCCACTGATGAGTTGGTTTACTCCTCGGGTGATTTTAGATGATCCCGACTAATTTTTTCTTTGGGTTTGGAGGAGAATTTGAGGATACGGTGGGAGACATCCTGATTAGATAAATAGATAACCATTCTGATCTAGATTAGAGTGCACGCTGAGTATTTCTTTTCTCTCTCTCTTTGGCAGCGAGCATGGCCCGACCCTAGACTAGAACTCATAAACCAAGTTAACCGAACCTTCTTAAAACACATTGACTTTTGGATTGTCAGAGTTGCATACTTCATTGCCACTCCTACTTTTACCCTTTGCTTTTCTCCGGAACATTCCGTATCACTACGAAGATCCACATTTATAGGATATGACCATCGTATAGTTACATACGAACTCGAAGAAACTTGTTTCAGATCAAGAATGGTTTCCGGTTCTGAAGAAATTGAATAGGACTATTCAGTTGTCTTTTCCTTTTCCCTTCTTTCAAGTTGTGAGGGCTCCTAGGATTAGGAGAGGGTACACCTATTGCACTTATTGGACAGTCTTCTTCCAAACCATAGGCAGGTTCCGAAAGGTAGGGAAGGAAGAAAACCAATTAGCCTAAGTGTGGTGTAAAGAAGGTAATAAGTAAAGAAAAATAAAGGGATTAGAAAGAGGGAAAAGTAAATTGCAGCTGCTATCATTCATGACGAAACCACGTATATCATCGCCACTCCTACCTCACCATTGAATTTCTCCAGGATACCTCGTATCACTACGAAGATCTACATTTATTGGATAATCCATCGTATAGTTATATACGAACTCGAAGGAACTTGTTCCAGTTCGAGAATGGATTCTGGTTCAGGAGAAATAGAATAAAGTTTATTTAGTTGTCTTTTATCTTTACCTTCTCTCAGCTTACGAGTACTCCTAGGATTAGGAGAGTACACCTATTACTCTTATTGGATAGTCTTCTTCCAAACCATAGGCTGGTGCTGAACGGTAGGGATGGAAGAAAACCATTTAGCCTAAGGATGGTGTACATAAGGTAATGAGTAAAGACAAATAAAGGGATTTGGAGAGATGGCAAAACAAATATATGGTTACAATCAGGAATATGGATAATGGAAGAGGCATTACTAGGAATACCCGGCTTTCCCTTCGAAACATATTTATATTTCAGTTTCCCTAAGCGTTGTTAATTGAAAACTGATTTCCCAATTAGATCCTTACTCCAGGGTATGAATTTACCAGGTTTGATTCTCACATCTGTATGGTTTTACAAATGTTGAGTGGGAATGAGTTATTAGGAATTAGGTGATTATATCCTCATTATATCGGAATTCATTGTAATTGGTGATATTTGAGGAAATCACATAGGGTTTTGCCCGACGGGAAATATTTGGTTTTGAATATCCATTGTTATGCACCAATTTCAAACTGATATATCTGTACATTTATTTTATAATGTGAGATATAACCTTTTGAAATTATGTCCATGACATTTACCTATATCAGTTGATGATTGGGTAAGGAATATTAAACAGCGGTGTAATTCTTCTTAACCTTAGTACAGTTTTCAACCTACAACGCACAGGGTTTGAGTTATTCAACTCAGGGGACTTATACAAAGTATTGTATGTTGTCCAATATCCATTAGGACAGAGGGGTTGGTACTCGTACTATATTCTGTTTACTTGTAACTTCTCCAGTTTTATACAAGTATTTCGTAGAAATACAAGGTCCAAGTTTTGAGAAGTTATAGGTACAAGAATAAAGTAGAGAACCGCGTGATGCAAGTATTAGGATTCTTTAAGGTGATCGAAGATGTAGATACTTGTGTTTGGTATTCAGTTGATAGTAATGGTTATGAGAACTTGCTTCTCTTCCAGGTTACCCATATCTGGATACACTCCTAATTGAGTAATGCTGATTAGCCTCTCTCCGTGTAGTTGACATGCACTGGAGACAGCTGTATGATTTGAATCTAGTTCAAATTAAATCAGTGCCTCTGTTTCTATATTGTATATAGCGTGGTTCATATCTTAACGGTGTTAAGCTATATGGAGTTGTACGGCTTATGCTTAAACCAGACTCTGGATAACTCTAGGCACGTTTCTGTAATGGCAGTTTGTGGGTTATCCCGGGCTATGATGAGGGTTAACTTTCTACCATCTGGAAGATCAATAGTGATATTGTTCTTGACTCACCACAGTTTTAGTAAAATGGACCTTTTTAGAAAACAGTAGTGGGAGTATGGTAGAACCCGAAGAGATTCCAGAACCACAAACGATTACTGAAAATTTAATAGAACCTAAAGATTCGATCGGGTTTGACATTTTATTAGCCACTCCGCAGATATGGTGGGTAACCTCTGTTAGTTATATGTATGCCCTAGAGGCCATTACTGTACATTAGATGTATATTGTAGTGGATGCTGGGATATATATAGGGAGGACTTTCTTGCTCGACATGATAGTATGCTATATGGTTACTCTTTACCTTAACGTGTATACTGATTGTCTCTCTGTTACACGTTGGTAAAGCCCTTGGGATGTGTACTTGACTACCTGGACTATGATGCGGATCATACTAGTAGGGACATGGTAGTCCATAAGTACATCCTTCAATGTCCCTAGTCGTGGGTGTATCGAGATGGGGCATCGATATACCAGAGTAGACTAACGTGTACCTTCTCGACCCATACAGATGGGCGATGGATGATCCCATATCCATTGGTGTTTGACATCAGAGATGATATACGGGTGCTCAGTGGAGATTGGGTACACTGGACGGACTCGCCGAGAACTCCCAGATGGTATTATACCTTACGTCAGATGGCAGTTCTCTGGTGACACTGGTACAGAGTAGTCTGTTAACCCGAGATCGTCATAGAGTCTTGTGTGGTTCCCACTGTGCTTTGATTTCCACCTTACCACGTCCAAGAGGGCATGCAAAATGGTGGTTTTTGGGTATAGTCCCGAATCACATGGAGGCAATGAGCGATAGGAGGGGATTCGTCTCTCCCGGTATAGGGAGTTGATGTTGCGCTGTGTTCGATTGGCTATAACCGGAAATCCCTGGCCAGGGTTGCTGAGATTTACTTGTAAGTGTTACCAGTAGTTTCTCGAATTGTTATAGACCTCATATCGACACGACTTATCGAGCTATTGGGGTCTGACGTTTACCACCCCTAGGCAAGATATGCGACATATCAGACGACGAGACCGGACTGTACGGTAAGTGTTACTGGTTGGATTCACAGGAGTGTGAGCGGGCTTGCTCGTCGATCTTCTGATCGCTCAATACCCGGGTGGCCATTACGTTTAGCAGACCGCTTGTGGCTTGTGGGTGTTTGATATGATCATCATCTGCTGCCGGCGTATTGACGAATCTTTAGAGTCCTACACAGAGGTTTCCTGGCTCAAGCGAAATGAAATAGGAGCGCATATGAGATATGTGCGGGACCGAGAATAATACCAGTATGTGATACTGTATTTGATTCTCGCGATTTGTAACATTGATCGGTTATATGCGGTATAGCCGGGTTATCGGATCAAGTGTTGATTCGATAAGTTGTTACTATTGATATTAGTCGGTTATATGCGATATGACCGGATCGTTAAATCAAGTGTTGATTTAATGATTTAATGCATAATTATATATTTGATATATTACTTTGCATTAACTAGTATTGGTTCACTTTAAATGGTTTTTCTCACTTGTTTGTGCACATTGTATATGTGATATATTTTTGTGCACAAGTTTGTATCATGTTTGATGATGCATGCTAACTTGGGTTTGTGTAAAGATTAAACCATGGTTATATGAATGGTTAGGGTTTTGTTTTGTTATTCATTTATTTATCTATTTATTCTTTTTGGAAAATAATAAGCATAAAGTGAAAATGGTGGCTTTCTTTGTTTGTATATTGAAGCTTCATGAAGCTTTGACTAAGTGACCATTTTGTCTCATGCTTAACCCTAACCATTCCACTTAACCCTAGTTCATTCTCTACACTTGACCATGGTTGGATTATAATAAGTATTCATTTTATTTTCTTTTTGAGATATACTTATCATAATATTCATCATCTTCTTCTTCTTCTTCAAGAAGAAAAGTTTGCCACCATCAATGGCAACTTGAGAAAATGAGTGAGAAATCCAATTCTAAAGTGAACCCACCTCCTATTTCTTCATCCTCTACCTCTTGCCAAGTAGTATAGGGTGTTTTCTTCACAAGTTTCATGACTTGGTGAAGTGGGAGCTTGATCTTGTGATGCTTCGACGTAGATCATCTTTGGCATCGAAGTCGACGACCTAGCCCGCCCATTTCTCCGATGAAGCCGACGCTAGAGTCATGGATTCGATTTGGACAGCGAAGGGACTTCATCACGGAGCTATGGAGGTGGAGGACCGGATCTACAAAGGTTGTATTTCCGTTCTTTTAGTTAAGTTGTTAGCTAGTTGCATCTTTCGCCTAAAATTCTAGTTAACGATCTAGTCTAGGGTTTCTCGGCACCGTAAAATTTTAAATTGGCATGGTTGATGCCATGTGAGACCTCATTAGTGTGCCTAGGAACCCTACAACCTCAGGCGCCCAAGAGGTACTTCGGTATCCTCAAAGATGGTGACAGGGAGGTTCTTGTTTACCCAGACTTGCCATTACTGCTGTTCTAAGACTATGAGACCCGGCATGAGAATGTGTATAGCATCATTCTAAACTAGCTTTAGAAGTGCACGTGTATATGACTCTGCCAAAGGGTTGTTGTAGTCAGTGGGAGCAGCGGAAGCATAGTGGAAAAGTTGCTTATGCCTATTTATATACTAAAGCAGGTATAGCGGAGATAGATCATCTATTTTTGATGCGACAGCCATAGGCTTTGACTTCATCAGAATAAGAGATAGATCTGTTAAGAAGTTAGTAGGGTGGTATGTCATGTATTTGGATGACATAAACTTTGTAGGAAGTGAAATTCCTATACTACAATAGGTTATACTGTGGTTGTCACACAGTGGTTTCTCCACATAGGAAATGGATATTATATCAGGCATTCTGGTAACTAGATCTATGGTTTTTAGATCTAGATTTGGGTAGTTTCCCAATCTGGGTACTTAGACAGTATTCTAAAGGTGTTTTAGGATGGACGACTCCTGGCATGTTAGTGTTCCTGTGGGTGATGGAGTCACCCTCTCTAAAGGTGTCTTACAGACTAAATGGGAGAGAGATGTGCATGATTGGCATATACTTGCTTAGGAAATTGAGTCAATCATGAGATGTCAAGTACCACACCAGATGTTGTTTTTGCACTAGCTGCAATAAGTTTATATATTAATCCAATCCTGGAGAAACGTTCGGAAGCAGTTTATGAACATAAGTAAATGTTCTAGGGATTTAGTAATGACAGACTCGTTCGGGAGATGGTTATCATTCCAGGCTTCAAAGGTGACCTGGATGACAGAGTGACTATCAGAGTTATAGTTTTCCCTCTTTTGAGGGGAAGTAGTTTGGACCGGTGGTCCAAGCGGATATTGAGGGTGGCATGGCGCAGGATACTGATTAAATTCAGTTGACGATATAGTCTAAGAAGTTTACTAGATTTGGAGTTCATTTGTGAACTGGGTCCCATCAGATATCCAGGCATATTCTAAGACAGGTATTGCTCATTTCGGGAGATGGCTTTCTCCGCGAACTCGAGATAAAGAGAGACATAGAAAGAAACATTGGAGCGGATCCGCTCACTGAGGCTATTTCTCGAACGCAATAGTTTTACAAACGAGCTTTTTGAAACTGATTAGTAGAGAAGTTGGGTGTTCGGTATCACACGGGCTATGAGTATACGACACCGCAATAATTAGCCTTAAGTGCAAGTGGGAGATTGTTGGCTATAGTACCCTCAAGTCAATTATTGGATCGCAGGCACGTGATTGCAATGATTGAGGGAGGACCTATACCGGTAGAACAGTCTTACTCGAGATGATAGTATGATATCTGGTTTGTCTTTATCATCGTGTACATGCTTCAGGTGACATTACAGATCACTATTACATGTTGATAGAGCCCATAGAATTCTTGCTTGACTACCAGCAGTATGATGGCGATCATATATGTGAGAGTTGGGTGGTTTATAAGCACATCCTTAAAGTGTCTCTAGTCATGGGAGTTTCGAGATTGGGCATCAATACCCCAAGAGTAGACTAGTGTATACAGATCGAGACCCCGAGGAGGGGCAGTGGCCGGTCTCACAAGCCATTGGTGTTAGTTGGTTCACCTAAGATGTATACAGGTGCTCATTGGGTTATGAGTACACCGGACGGACTCGCCGGGAATATGCTAGTTGGTATTATACCTATTATCAGATAGCAGTTCCCTGGTGACAATGTACAGGTTAGTCTATCGACCTGAGATCATCATTTGTCTCGTGTGAGTTCCCATTGTGCTTTGATTACTACCCTACCACGACTCAAAGGAGTCGTACAAACAGATTTTAGTTGGGTACAGTCCTAAGCCATATGGAGGCAGTGAGCGGATCGTCAGGGGATTCGTCTCTCCCGGTATTGGGGGTTGATGTCGCGGTGTGCACGGGTGACCATCACCAGAAATCCTCGGCCGGGATAGACGAGAATTACCGATCTAGGATCGGTAGTTTCTCAGGTGGTGATAGGTTTCATGCCGACACTAAATGTCAAGTTATTAGGGGTCTAACTTTATCCACCCCCCTAAACTCGATATGCGATACTCACAGACGAACGAACCAAACTGTATGGATATTGTCACTGTCAGGCTCAGTAGGGGTTTCAGGATGATTTTGCTCGTTGGCCTCCCTTTCTCTCAATACCTGGGTAGCCGTTACTTACAGCTAGTGCCACTGACGTGCTTTTGGTTAAACCCACTGCCAGCGTATTGACGAGTCTTTAGAGTCCTACACAGAGGGTTTCCCTGGTTCGGGCGAAATGTTGTAGAGGCCATATGGTTTTATGGCAGGGTTCGATCATATTCGTGCACTTGTGTACGGATCATGATCGGATGGATAATACTAGTGGGCTTTGGTTTAAACCGGATCCTAGTATTATATTGTTGGATTATTTTCGTCTCGTAGTATTCATATTCAGTCAGAATACGAATGCGGGTATGTATGTACGGATGAGGGGTATTCTTGTAATTCGTTACAAGATAACTTTTGGGTTGCCATTTCTTTTCTTGATTTAAACATTTAGATTAAATGTTTAATTGTGTGAAAAGTGTAAGTGCAAGTCTTGGCATTGAGCATTGAATGTGGCATGCGCACTTGGTTTTGTTTTGGTGAGGATATTTGTGATATATTTGTGGTGAGCATGAGAGATGGCACATCTTTGTGTATGTGTGTGTGGTTTTTCTTGAGTTGGTTTTAAAAATGCTCACAACAAATACACACAAAACATTCAAGCAAAAACAACCAAATAAAAAGGAAGACATATTTTTCTTCACCTCCTTTTTCTTTTGCTTCATACTTTCTCACCTATGGCTTCTTCTTCAACATCCATCCATACCCTCTCATGAGTTGAGAATCCTTGGGTGTTTTAAGACAAAGTATTCACACACTCTCTCTACTTCATCTTGGCTATCTTAGATACCCGAGTTGCTTCGGTTTTGAGGTGGAAGCCCGTATTACTAATCCTCGACGTGGATCTTATTCGATGTGGGGAGACCGGAGATCAAACTTGATAGAGGAAGCCGCAAGGAGCTTAGGACAGAGGTTGAAGACCGAAGGACACGGATCGATCGGTATAAGCTCTCAAAACTCTTTTTATAGAACTAGTATAGGGTTAATGGTACGATCCGTCGACTAGGGTTCCGTTAGCGCCGGGTTTTAAAAGTTTTTGTTTCACGTTTGGCCACGGATTAATGGCCGGGGCGCTGCCGTAACCCCACATTGTATTCCCTCCTTTTCTTTTTTTTGATTTTAACTTTCACCCATTTTGATTTATGAATAAAAGGTACCTATTTTTTTTATGCTTGCACCTCTCTGCCTTTTATTTGTCCTGAGCTGGCGTGCACTAGTTTATTTGTTCAATTCGGAGTTTCTAGTTTATGTACTCATTTCGGAGTCTAGTTTATTCACTTATTTCGGAGTCTATAGTTTGTTCACTCATTTTGGAGTTTCTAGTTTATGTACTCATTTCGAAGTGTTTTTAGTTTAACTCCCTTAGGTTTATAGGCAAACTTGTTCTAACATTAGATGTAGATAACCCCCAATTCTTTATGATAGGGGCCTGTTAGGTTTGTGGTACTAGATTTAAGTCCATTTTGTAGGGTTAGCATAGCATTTTGTGAAGGTTTTGGCAAGTATCAATCATGCTACTTTAAAATTTTGGGGGTGCTTAACCAATCCTAACCAAGATCTTAACTAGAGAATTAGAGTTAACTTGCATGTAAACAACTTTACATCTAAGAGAGAGGGATTACAACCTTTGTAGTCCGTTCCTTCGCTTCATAAGCTCCGTGTTGAGGTCCCTTCACTGCGATCAACATGAACTCCAACTCTCGAGTGGCTCCATGAGGTAAATGAGACACCTTGCTTGTAATCTTCATGATCTAAGATGATCTACCTTGAAGAATCTCTATCCCAAGTTTACACTTCACTAATGAAGTAATTAGAGAAGTGAACACCCTAATCTAAGTGGCTAGAATAGATGAGGATGATGAAGTAGGAATTTAGCTCTCTTTTGTTTTCAATTTCTCACACTAATTCATCACATGCAAAAAGCTAGCAAGCTTTTTCAAGGAGGAAGAAAAAGAAGAAAGCTTTTATGATGAATAATGAATTATTGTTGTGGTTACAAATCCAACCATGGGTTAAGAATGATAAAGTTAACCCTTGTAGAGAATAAACTAGAGGCTAAGGTTTGGGTTGGGTTAATAAATATCAACACAAAATATCTAAGCTAAAGACAAAAGAAAGCTTCATGAAGCTTCATGAAAAAGCTAACCCAAAAGCTAACCTAAATCCAAACCCTAACTTGTTTAAACTCCACAAAACATGTTGTATTTGTAATCCTAACTTGTTACAATATTATATATCACATATATAATATATTTTGCAACAAAAAGAAAATAATACAATTAACATATATCACATATATATCAATGTATTATCCGGTGAGAAAATGAATCAATAAAGCGAGCTTATATTAGTTAACGTAATGTAATATATCAAATATATAATTATACATTAAATTATCGAATCAACACTTGATCCGACAATCCAGCTATATTGCATATAACCGACTAATATAACATGTACCGATTCATCGAATCAACACTTGATCCGATGACCCGGCTATATCACATATACCCAACCGATATCACATATCGCGAGAATAGAATACTGTATCTCATATCATATTATTCTCGGTCCCGCACATATCACATATGTGCTCCTACTCCGTTTTGCCTGAGCCAGGAAACCTCTGTGTAAGACTCTAAAGAATCGTCAATACTCCAGCAGTAGGTGATGATCATATCAAACACCCACAAGCTGTAAACGGTCAGCTAAACGTAACAGCCACCCAGGTATTGAGCGATCAGAAGATCAACAAGCAAGTTTGTACATTCTCCTGTGAATCCAATCAGTAACACTACCGTACAGTCCGGTCTCTTCGTCTGATATGTCGCATATCTAGTTTAAAGGTGGTAAACGTCAGACCCCAGTAACCGATAAGTCGTGTCGATGTAAGGCTTATAACAGGTCGAGAAACTACTAATAACACTTACCAGTAGCACTCCATATCAGCCCTGGCTAGAGACTTCCAGTTATAGCCAATCGAATACAGCACAACATCAACTCCCTATACCGGGAGAGACGAAACCCCTCCTATCGCTCATTGCCTCCATGTGATTCGGGACTGTACCCAAAAACCACCGTTTTGCATGCCCTCTTGGACGTGGTAAGGTGGAAATCAAAGCAAAGTGGGAATCACACAAGACTCTATGACGATCTCGGGTCTACAGACTAACCTGTACCAGTGTCACCGGAGAACTGCTATCTGACGATAGGTATAATACAATCTAGGAGTTCTCGGCGAGTTCGTTCAGTGTACCCAGTCTCCACTGAGCACCCGTACACCATCTTTGATGTTAAACACCAATAGATATGGGATCATCTATCGCCCATCATATGGGTCAAGATGCGTATACGCTAGTCTACTCTGGTGTATCGATGCCCTGTCTCGATACACCCTCGACTAGGAATAGTTATAGGATGTACTCATTGACTACCCTGGCCCCACTAGTATGATCTCATCATAGTCCCAGTAGTCGAGTACATATCCTAAGGGCTTTATCAACATGTGAGAGCAAGACAGTAAACTAATACAAGTCAACATGTTAAGACAAAGTGTAACCAGATAGCATACTATCATATCGAGCAAGAAAGTCCTCTCTCTATATATCCAAGCATCCACTATAATATACATCATATGTACAATAATGGCCTCTTGGGCATATACATAACGAACACATTGTACCGTCGCATTGGCTGATGTATTCCTCAATATGCAGTCGCTTAGGTTGCTGCTCGAGTAGCACCGCGACTGTCATGTCTCTAATCCTTTCTGAGGCTGGACAAGACGTCTTCAAGTAATCTTCTTAGGTTGGAATATCCATTTTACCGTCGGAAGAGCAAGTGTTAAGTATTTGTCGTGGTGCATTTTACATGAGGTTTGTCTTAATTTGAAGCCCCGATGAGTCATAACCGCACCTTTCTGGTATGGGATGACCCCCAATGGTCTTTAGGCTTTGTATGTGTTGCCGTCAAGACCCGAATCTTGGAATATGCCGTCATTTCGTTCTTACTTTGATGATGTTGTATCGATCCTTTTCTGAAGTTGGGTAGACATCCAAATGACCTTTATGCTGTATGTATCACCATCGAGGTCTGGAGATAGGATTTTTCCATCACACTTCTTTTATTTGACCCTTAGGTTTTTTGTTGACATCGTGTCTGCACCCTATCGGAATGAGAAGGAACGTCGAGATGATCTCTAGACTGCATATGTTGCCATCGAAATCTGGAGCTAGGATTTTGGCGTCACTCCACTTTTATTTGACCCTTGGGTCCTTGTTGACGTCACGTCTGTACTTTACTGGAATAAAAAGGACGTCCAAATTGTCTCTAGGCTATAAATGTGCCATCAAGACTCGGTTCTTCTGTTGACGAAACGCGGTGGGAAAATATGGTTCCCTTTCTTTCATTTGTGCCTATGGATCATATACAAGATTCAATATGGACCTACTTGCATGGAAGAAAAGTTTTATTATTATTATATATATATATATATAATTTATTTATTTTCGTGATGCTCTATCTTTTCAGCATTTTATATCGTGAAAGTCGCGATTTTCTAATCATTTCGGTTATTTATTCGTGGTGCCCAATCATTTCGGCCATGTCATTTTTTACTTTTACTTGCTAATTTTATTGCAAGTTTGGAATCTAATACCAATCTTAGCATCGGCATCGCTACAACTGGAATATTACCAGGAGCAAAACATCATTTGCCTAGAGAGAACTTGAAATTTGATATCTATTTAGACATCAGCATCGCTACAACTGGGATATTGCCAGGAGCGAATCATCATTTGCCTTTGTTGATTTAGACAAAAGTGGCTTAGCAAACTGAGTTAGGATTCTGTTGACTAAGACTTTTTGACTTTATGAGCCATAAGTGTCACGACCCGAAATATTAGCTCGTGGCCAGCACTTAAATCACGCAACGTCTAAAGGCGTAACGTAATTCAAGAAAGATGAAACCCAGAAATCTAAACTTTTTTAAGAAAATAAAGGTGGTGAAGTTTTGAAGTAAATGTATAATGAAATCAAGTTTTCTTAATGCATAGAAAAGGAATATAAAAATGCAAGTGAAATTTACTAGTTTGAAAACGTGTATCGTCTTTTAAAAATTTGGGCAGCACCTCCTTTGTATATTTTGATCCAAAACCACAAATACATAACAAGAATAAGGGCATCCCCAAGCGGGAGCTAGGTCATCGCCAAACGGAGGATCACAACCACGCAAAATAATATATGTAAGTATATGACGCCCAACGGCAAAGTTCACCACCAAAGATAAATAAATAAGCAAGACATCAAAACCAAAAGTAGCGGAAATACCCTCGCTCTAAGTCTCGCAACCACAAATCTCACTAAGTCTCATTACTTACACAAATACTAATTTTGATTGATGGAGTTGATTAGATACACTATGAAATATAAATACAAGAGTGGGTACGATACAAATGCCCCACCTACCAATGCAAAACACCCAAATGAAGCTATATGCCAGCGATGCAGCTACGGATCCATGCGGTCAACCTGTAAGAACTGTGGTACAACGGGGGTGAGTTGCCAACTCGTGAGTAGAAAAACATCTACAGATAGAAATCGAATAAATAATGACTCCTGAGTCAACTATATCATAAAGCTAATACTATGATATCTAGGATGACCGCATCTGTACATGTGCCAACAATGTAATTAATATCTATATGTATGCGGATATAATCAAACAATAATCAATGTATATATGCTTGTGGATCTCGTCCAACCATATAATCAATGTATGTATGCATATGGATCTCGTCCAACCATATAATCAATGTATGTATGCATGTGGATCTCGTCCAACCATATAATCAATGTCTGCGAATATCATAAAAGCATATGCATGAAAGTATGAGGATATAAATCAACGGGTGTTCCTTGCGACACCTCAAAATCATAGAACCTGAGTGTCCAACATCGACACTCGAAAACATTATGAAACCCGTGTCCAGCATCGACACGTAAATCCCCATATATCTCAGGCGCCGCATCCTCAGATCGGCCCTCAGGCACCGCACACCCTGGTCGGCCCTCATATCCATCTCACTACTCCGGTCGGTATCCTCCGGATAACCGCTGAGTCCAAATACTATCACCGGTAGGTAGTGCTCCCCTGCCAGGCTCACCATCTAACAATACGAGTCTTCTTGCCCTGGGGTACCTCACCGGGTCCACCTTGTGCCCGCAGATGGTGCCTACCGCTCCTCGAATCGGGTTTCACATGTCATACGTCTCAGAACCGAGAAAACGCATGGTGAACGCACTGAAATATCATATCAAACGAAAACGGGTTTTTAAAACACTACATGCTTTCTTTTGAAATAGCCACGGTTCTCAAATCCAGAAATCTCATGAAAATAACATATCTCAATACGTGTAATCATAAAGCATGATGTATGCAATATATAACAGAAATGTAAGCATATCCGAATATTTTGCAACATGGAACAGTGATATGACATATTACGGGAAAACCGCCCTTTTAAATAGATCCAGTTTTTAAAATATAACATGCGGTCCCTAATTCTCCAAAAACAAAGCCATCATCATCTATGTATGTACAAATGTGTATGTACGTAGGCATGAATGCACAAGATATGTATGTGCGCCAATATGGATGTACAAGTGGGTATATACGCAAGTATGAGTGTACAATATGTATGTGCGCCAATATGGATGTACAAGTGGATATATACGCAAGTATGAGTGTACAATATGTATGTGCGCCAATATGGATGTAGAAGTGGGTATATACGCAAGTATGAGTGTACAATATGTATGTGCGCCAACATAGATGTACAAGTGGGTATATACGCAAGTAAGTTATACGAAGAGTCATATCATGATGCAGCAATCCTACTGTATAGTGACATGGCAATTATCGATGATGAAGTGTGTGAGCCGGTAAATCTGTGTAAGTGTAACATACACATCATCGATAATGGTGCAGGTGTACTAGCACAGGTATAAGTAATGCAATGCGCATAACATGAATGCAGCATAAGGTAAATTATCGGCTAAAAGCTATAATGTATACGTGTCAACAAGACCGAGTCGGTAAATCTATCAATCGGCATATAGCCTAACAACATCGCGTACAGTATAATCCATCGCACTGCAACCTCTAGTCAAGGGTATAGATCAATCATCAAGTCAAACTCATCACGCACGGAAAATCATCGTACGGTGGCATTAAGCTATCAGGGATCCTATCAACCTATAAGACGAGGAGGGTATGGACCTAACGTCACGTACGGCGAACATTCACGATTCACAACACATATAAATATCTCTATATACCTATGTCCCAGGTCACATCCGAAACAATCTCATATCAGGGGACCGGCAAGGTATCAATTATCTCAATCGACTCACATCCGTATACCAACATATCATCATATCACATATTAAATCGTACTCTCTTTTTATCATAATTATATCTCACGTCAAGTCAATTTTACAAATACATTCTACCTTTACTATAATCATACGTATCTAATCTAACATACACACCCGAACCATACAATCAGCTTTTAAAAGATGCAAATCGTAGTTTTGAAAGTAGGGGATACGGTGTTTTTAAGGAAAAGATATCATTTGAAAATCAGTAACGTCCCTCAAAATATCTGTTTAAAAGATGCATACGATTCTTTAGTTTAGAAATAAGTATGGTTCGGATGACGCATCTACGTCGGCTATCTAGTCTTATAGTACCCTAAACGGCAATATCATCAAATATCATCCTTAAATCCCGTCATCACTTACTAGTCGTATCATATTACTTATAACTATCCTTAGTTTCTAATATGGTTCTCTAACTACCTTTTTACTCTATCTATACTATTCTATTAAAGGTTTCATTAATCATAATCTATATATAAATCGGTTTCTATCAAAATTTGCGGGAGTGCTATACTCCATCCACCCGACTTCCCCCGTAGATATAGATCTACTCACCTTGCTTCTTACTTGCCGAAGTCGATGACGCCATGCTCCGTCGCCTCGGAATCCATGTGAAGGTACCTACAATAACAACACATGTCGCAACGCTATTAAAATCGAATTCGGAAACCAAAACGGCACACGGATCGCCTATAGATTAGAACCTATAGGCCACGCATGCAAAACCAACCAACTAACCCTTGCCGTTGATGTACGAACATCTAACAACCAAAATCAAATCCAAATATCAAAACTAAACATTTCAAAATACGGAAAACATAGCCAAAATCACACCAAAGTGCTCCCAGATTTTGACTCAGGTGAAATTTGGATGAACAAACAATACTGGGATGATGTATATAGGGTATATGACCTACAGAAGCAACCTAGGCATTAGAATCCACCAAGTGGCCGGCCAGAACCCTCCAAAATCAGGCCTCCTCAGCCCTATGGCCTCCGTTTGGGTTGGTGGTCTCCTAGTACCCTAGTTTGGTCCCTGGAGTTGTTTGCTAAACTCAGAAATTCCCCGGGTTGCTCCAGATTCACAGTAGGCACACATAATGCAACAAAACCGACATGGATACGATCTAAGTTTATGGTCTCTGTTCTAGGTCCAGAATTGTATTTCTCGGGTCTTGCACACCTTCACTACAGCTCACAAGTCCACAAGTCACCCAAACACTCTCTAGAATTTTCTAATTTCACAAAACACCACTAAACCACTTCTAAACTAAAACTAGAACATAAGAAACTTAAAACTAACTAAATGGAAAGGATTATACCTCATGGATGAAACTCGAGAGAACCCTAGCTTCTTAAAGTTGTCAAAATCCCACTTTGCTTGGTCCATTGGGTAGAGGATGAAGAGGCGATCATTTTTTGTGAAAGGGGTATAGGGTTTTGACAAGGTTTTGGAAATGATTTTTGGGGTTGAAGGTGGAGGAAAATGAGCTTGAGGAAGATGAAGGAGTAGATGAAAATGGTGGGGGAAGGAAAAATGAGGCAGCCCCCCTCTCTCTCAATTATTCTTACTCTCTTTCTCTCCAAGCATGCTTACCCCTCATCATTATGTCCCCTCCTCTCTCTCTCCTCAATCATTGCTCTCATTTCTTTCTTTTCTCGCCCTAATAAAACCATAACATAAAACAACACAAATAAACATGTAACCAAATGAAACATGGCATGGTGCACTAACCATAAAAACTGTAGATACGGATTTGGCTTAATCGCGATTAGCAGTGCACTAATCGGGTTTTTATTTAAACTGCATATAATAAATTTTAAAAATACCAAATCCTTTAAATATATTTTTAAATGAATAAATCATTTTAATATTCAATTATTTCACAATTATTGGCATATATGTATACCCTTTTTTGAAAACCCCAATTTCGCAAATCGGGCAGTTTTCGGGAAATATATTATTTTAATATTAAATTCCAAAAATAATATTTTATATTTTCTGAAATATTACAGTCTTCCCCCCTTAAATAAATTCGGTCCCTGAATTTAAATTTAAACCCCCAAATACCAAAACATTTCAATAATCATCTCAAATCAACGGGGCTCCGAAATCACGGAAAATACAGAAATAGCACTGCGCATCGCGTGCGCCTGAAAATGAGTATAAACTCAAAATCGAACACCGTCAAGCGTCACGCACATCATCGAATTTGCACGCATATCCTTGGAGTTACAGTGGAGATACAGATCTCGAAATCCAATACTAAAATCCAACATACACTTGTCAAATACTATACTATGTATATAGTACGCATCCTTGAAAAACCCCAAAATTTGAATAAAATACATACAAAATCCTTTCTGAATCGCCGTGTGATGCGTAACTCACGGCATAAGTGACGGACGCTCATTTGTAAAATAGTAAATATAGTTTCATATATGTTTTGCTCAAATATACGTTCCGTCCTCTTTGAAATATTCCAACAAGGTTTTCCTTTATAAACGTACGTGTCGCTCACATACACGTAAGAAATAGCGAGACTATAGCTCCTTTTTGAAAACCTCTTGTTAAACTTTTAATGCATACAAAATACTCAAGTACTGTCTTCAGATCAGTCCTGTTCGGCTACTACGTAACATAGTGCCCATCATAAAAACAAAGTGCTCAAAAGCAAAATCAGCCTCAAAAGTCGTGTCCAATAATCACGTGCGTCTGGTGTGCACGGAAATCAAATCCAAATACATGTGCCACAACATGCACAAAAGAAAAACTAAGTGCAACGGGTGTGCACGACGACAATATTAAGTGCACCTAGAGTGCACGAAAACCTCAATCCAGTGCAACTAACATGCACGATTGACAATCCCAATCGAGTGCATCCGGTGTGCACAAATCACATCTCATACCATGCGCCCAACACGCGCGAAAATCCAAATCAAGTGCATCCGTCATGCACGAATGAAATCGAAATCAAGTGCATCAAACATGCACGAATAAAATCTAAATCAAGTGCATCCGTCATGCATGAATGAAATCGAAATCAAGTGCATCAAACATGCACGAATAAAAATCTCACTCAAGTTCATCCGATGCGCACAAAAATCCAAAATCAAGCGCCTAATATGCGCAAAAATCCAATCAAAGCGCGTCGGGTCCGTAAAAGCATTTAGTGCAGTAGCATGCACGAAACGAACAACAAGTGCCAACACGCATGAAAACACAAATCTGGTAACACAAATGCTCAAGACATAAATCGGGTGCAACCAAGGTACGGAGTACAAATCTAGTGCTAACAACTCACGAAATAATGACCTGGTGTAACAAACGAATGAAATGCAAATCTAGTGCAACAAATGCACGAACACAAAAATCCAGTGCATCTAGTGCATGAAATACAGATACAGTGCATCCTGTGCACGAAATACAAATCCAGTGCATCTGGTGCACGAAATAAAATCCAGTGCATCAAATGCATAAAATACCAATCAATAACTCAAATGCGTCAATAGCAACACCGAGTGTACCAAGGTGTATAAAATCATAAACGTGTGCAACTGCGTGTACAAAACACATATCAATGCACTGCAAGCACATATAAGCTATACCGAGTGCAAAATCAAATCGAGTGCGTACCACACGAACAAATCAAATCAACTGTATGAAATCCACGAAATCATAAACATGTGCAGCCAAGGCACAAAATCAATATCAAGTGCAATAGATATGCACAAATCACAACCCAACACAATGGTGTATAAAACATATATCAAGTGCAATACTATGCACAAAATGTAAATGCCCAGTAGGTGAAGCCTTGGTGCACGAAATCAATACCATGAAACTCATCATCAAAAGTCAAATCCAAGAGATATAAGCGTGATACTCGGATCACAAACGCAAATCACAACAAAAGACATTGAGGTATACCTCCTATAATGTTGAAAAAGTCGGTGTGCCCCAGAACTGGAAGAGTAAGAATATCTGCTTGCCTCCTGCCCACGGTCTGGCGTCCTCTGTCTCTGGGTCCTCATTTCTCTGTGGATTACCAATCTCGAAATCCATCGGCCCATCGGACCGGTCAGGTGTGCTAACGGGAACGATTTTGTTCCGGCACTTCTTTGGTTATCTCTCGGTCAATCATCACGACCACTCGTAAAGCAGCATGTCACTGGCGTCGGCCTCTGGCCCTCTGAATACACGTGATACATCTGAGCCTCGGTGCAAATCTCATAGCAATAGTGTCCTGGAAGGAACCTGCTCAGGTTCTCTTCCAATCTTTCCTATGCCGAACTGTACGGAGGCTGTACTCTTTCATAATCCTTTCTCGTTTTCTGGACATCTGCGTTCTCAGCATAACATCTCCTCGGGAACTGGTCGTATCTCAACGCCTATGTACCCATATCTGATCTCTAATCTCAACGCGGAGTAATAACAGCTCATCAGCATCTCACACGAACCTCTGGTTCCACTCGTTTGTATTATCGTCCGCTTCGACGTCACGTCATGCTATCTGCGTAATTCTATGTCCTCGGCCACACTCAATCCGAAACCTCTCACATGGACTCGAAATTGTGAACTCAGTATCTTCAACACTCTGTAGAAGATCTCTAGCCAAACACGCTCTCGGGAACTCGTCCCAACCTTCGGAGGAATACTCTATACTCGTCCGTTCTCGATCAACTCACAACACATCTGGGTGAGGTCCTCTATCCGAAGCTGGTCAGCATACTAGTCTCCTATCACAGGATATCCGGACGATGTTAAACTTTTCGATCGAGTCATCGAAGTCCCATAATTTACCGAAAGCTCAACACCTGAGCACAGTCTAAAAATATCTGGTACATACTACAGTACCTCTGGACCAGCCGTAGAAGGGTAAACCCAAGCCTCACTGATGGCACCGCTAAACTGCCACAAACTTTAAGGTTCAAAAGCGGTTCCATGGTTATCATATCGAGTTAGGGTTTCACTCATCTAGAGGGTCCACAGAATCACTTGCATGTTCCTCCGAACACTTTAAACTTGGGAAAAATGGGTTTCTGACACTCGCTCGAACTTTTTAACTTCGCCTAGGCGACATGAGAATACCTTCCGTCTGTACGCTAAACAATGCCTCAATCCTCCAGGAAAAATGATACATCAACGGTCATCTCTGGATTTGAGTAAGACTCTCCACACTGGAAATCTTCAGCTCAACTAGGCCTGCGTCGGCGCATCAATCTGACAAATCACCTTCGTCTCTCAACTTGGGATAGACTAGTTATTGCCCATCGCATCTCTGCCTGGAATCTCCAGCGATCTCAGCTCGTAAACTCTGGAAGCGGCATCACATCAATCTCAGCAACAGCTGGGTCATCTGTCCACACGGTAGACGACATCACAATCTATGAGGTAGGCTGTACATCAACAGTCCTCTCGCAATTGGCGGCTCTAACAATGGCCCGATCATCCGGTGTAAAACCAAACACTCGCCTCATCTGAGAGGTCACAACACAAAAACTAACTCGATACGTTCCCATGTCACCAGAAAACACAATGGTCAACCCTCGTACCAGACGAGCTCGCCCTGACCGCAACACTAGCAGCAGCTCAATCTATGCTCAAACATGGTGACAGGAACCTCAAGTGTGTATCGAAGAAATCAGATCAAGGGCATGAAAGGAAGCGACAGATCCAGAGTGGATACATGATCATAGGAAGGAACAACATCAATAAGAGTATGATCACGGAAACGAATAGAATCAAGTATCTCAAAATATGTACATCCTAAGGTTTCTTAAGTGGAGTATCGTATCGTAAATATTCCGCGGAACATACGTACGGTACGTCACTCTACCCAAGCTACCTACTTCATCAATCAGGGTCAACCTATGAAACGAAAGTTCGGATCTAATACCCCCCGGTTCAAGTCTAAGTTCCGTAAGGTCAAGCCTAGGTTCCGAAATACATACCCGCCATAGACTCCGCATATTCAAGCATAGTCTCGAACCAAGGTTAAACCTAGCGCTTTGATACCAACTTTGTCACGACCTGAAGTATTAGCTCGTGACCAGCACTTAAATCACGCAACGTCTAAAAGGCGTAACGTAATTCAAGTAAGCTGAAACCCAGAAATCTAAACCTTTTTAAGAAAATAAAGGAGGTGAAGTTTTGAAATAAAGGTATAATGAAATCAAGTTTTCTTAGTGCATAAAAAAGGAACATAAAAATGCAAGTGAAATTTACTAGTTTGAAAACGTGGTTCGTCTTTTAAAAATTTGGGCAGCACCTCCTTTGTATATTTTAATCCAAAACCACAAATACATAACAAGAATAAGGACATCCCCAAGTGGGAGCTAGCTCTTCGCCAAACGGCGGATCACAACCACGCAAGACAGTATATGTAAGTATACGACGCCCAACGGCGAAGTTCACCACCAAAGATAAATAAATAAGCAAGACATCAAAACCACAAGTAGCGGAAATACCCTCGCTCTATGTCTCGCAACCACAAATCTCACTAAGTCTCGTTACTTACACAAATACTAATTTTGATTGATGGAGTTGACTAAATACAATATGAAATATAAATACAAGAGTGGGTACGATACAAATGCCCCACCTACCAATGCAAAACACCCAAATGAAGCTATGTACCAGCGATGCCGCTACGGATCCATGCGGTCAACCTGCAAGAACTATGGCATAATAGGGATGAGTTGCCAACTCGTGAGTAGAAAAACATCTACAGATAGAAATCGAATAAACAACGACTCCTAGGTCAACTATATCATAAAGCTAATACTATGATATCTAGGGTGATCGTATCTGTATATGTGCCAACAATATAATCAATACCTATATGTATGCGGATATAATCTAACAATAATCAATGTATGTATGCATATGGATCTCGTCCAACCATATAATCAATGTATGTATGCATGTGGATCTCGTCCAACCATATAATCAATGTCTGTGAATATCATAAAAGCATATGCATGAAAGTATGAGAATATAAAGCAACGGGTGTCCCTCACGACACCTCAAAATCATGGAACCTGAGTGTCCAACATCGACACTCGAAAACATCACAAAACTCGTGTCCAACATCGACACGTAAATCCCCACATATCTCAGGTGCCGCATCCTCAGATCGGCCCTCAAGCGCCGCACACCTTGGTCGACCCTCATATCTATCTCGCTACTCCGATCGGTATCCTCCGGATAACCGCCTAGTCCAAATACTATCACTGGTAGGTAGTACTCCCCTGCCAGGCCCACCGTCTACCAATACGAGTCTTCTTGCCCCGGGTTACCTCACCGGGTCCACCATGTACCCGCAGACGGTACCTACCGCTCCTCGAATCGGGATTCACATGTCATATGTCTCAGAATCGAGAAAACGCATAGTGGACACACTGAAATATCATATCAAGAGAGACCGGGTTTTTAAAACAGTATATGCTTTCTTTTGAAATAGCCACGGTTCTCAAATCCAGAAATCTCATGAAAACAACATATCTCAATGTGTGTAATCATAAAGCATGATGTATGCGATATATAACAAAAATGTAAGCATATTCGAATATCATGCAACATAGAACAGTGATATGACATATTAAGGGAAAACCGCTCTTTTAAATGGATCCAGTTTTTAAAATATAACATGCGGTCCCCAATTCTCCAAAATCAAAGCCAACATCATCTATGTATGTATAAATGTATATGTACGTAGGCATGAATGCACAAGATATGTATGTGCTCCAATATAGATGTACAAGTGGATATATACGCAAGTATGAGTGTACAATATGTATGTGCGCCAATAAGGATGTACAAGTGGATATATACGCAAGTATGAGTGTACAATATGTATGTGCTCCAATATGGATGTACAAGTGGGTATATACGCAAGTATGAGTGTACAATATTTATGTGCGCCAATATGGATGTACAAGTGGGTATATACGCAAGTAAGTTATGCTAAGAGTCATATCATGATGCAGCAATCCTACTGTGTAGTGACATGGCAATTATCGATGATGAAGTGTGTGAGCAGGCAAATCTGTGTAAGTGTAACATACGCATCATCGATAATGGTGCAGATGTACTAGCGCATGTATAAGTAATGCAATGCGCATAACATGAATGCAGAATAAGGTAAATTATCAGCTAAAAGCTATAAGGTATACGTGTCTACAAGACCGAGTCGGTAAATCTATCAATCAGCCTATAGCCTAACAACATCGCGTACGGTATAATCTATCGTACGGCAACCCTTAGTCAAGGGTATGGATCAATCATCAAGTCAAACTCATCAAGCACGGAAAATCATCGTACAGCGGCATTAAGCTACCAAGGATCCTATCAACCTATAAGACGAGGAGGGTATGGACCTAACGTCACGTACGGCTAACACTCACGATTCAAAACACATATAAATAACTCTATATACCTATGTCTCAGGTCACTTCCGCAATAATCTCATATCAGGGGACCGGCAAAGTATCAATCATCTCAATCTACTCACATCCGTTTATCAACATATCATCATATCACATATTAAATCGTACTCTCTTTTTATCATAATTATATCTCATGTCAAGTCAATTTTACAAATACATTCTACCTTTACTATAAGCATACGTATCTAATCAAACATACACACCCGAACCATACAATCAGCTTTTAAAATATGCGAATCGTAGTTTTGAAAGTAGGGGATACGGTGTTTTTAAGAAAAAGTTATCATTTGAAAATCCATAACTTCCCTCAAGATATCTGTTTAAAAGATGCATACGATTCTTTAGTTTAGAAATAAGTATGGTTCGGATGACGCATCTACGTTGGCTATCTAGTCTTATAGTACCCTAAACGGCAACATCATCAAATATCATCCTCAAATCCTATCATCACCTACTAGTCGAATCATATCACTTCTAACTATCCTTAGTTTCCAATATGGTTCTCTAACTACCCTTTTACTCTATCTATAGTATTCTATTAAAGGTTTCATTAACCATAATCTATATATAAATCGGTTTCCATCAAAGTGTGCGGGGGTGCTATAAGCCATCCACCCGACTTTCCCGGTAGATATAGATCTACTCATCTTGCTTCTTACTTGCCGAATTCGATGACGCCATGCTCCGTCGCCTCGGAATCTACGCGAAGGTACCTACAATAACAACACATGTCGCAACGCTATTAAAATCAAATCCGGAAACCAAAACGGTACACGGATCGCCTATAGGTTAGAACCTATAGGCCACGTATGCAAAACCAACCAACTAACCCTTTTCGTTGATGTACGAACATCCAACAACCAAAAACAAATCCAAATATCAAAACTAAACATTTCAAAATACGGAAAACATAGCCAAAATCACACCAATGTGCTCCCAGATTTTGACTCAGGTGAAATTTGGATGAACAAACAATACTGGGATGATGTATATAGGGTGTATGACCTACAGAAGCAACCTAAGCATCAGAATCCACCATGTGGCCGGACAGAACCCTCAAAAATCCGGCCTCCTCGGCTCCATGGCCTCCGTTTGGGTTCGTATTGTCGTGGTAGTCTCCTAGTACCCTAGTTTGGTCCCTAGAGTTGTTTGCTAAACTCAGAAATTCCCCGGGTTGCTCCAGATTCACAGTAGGCACACATAATGCAACAAAACTGACATGGATACAATCTAAGTTTATGGTCTCTGTTCTAGGTCCAGAATTAGATTTTTAGGGTCTTACACACCCTCACTACAGCTCACAAGTCCACAAGTCACCCAAACCCTCTCTAGAATTTTCTAACTTCACAAAACACCACTAAACCACTTCTAAACTAAAAACAGAACATAAGAAACTTAAACTAACTAAATGGAAAGGATTATACATCATGGATGAAACTCAAGAAAATCCTATCTTCTCAAAGTTGTCAAAATCCCACTTTGCTTGGTCCATTGGGTAGAGGATGAAGACACTACTAAAATAGGGGGTTGCCCCTACGGATATCAATATCCGTAGGGGCAGATTTATTTTGGCCTTACGGATTAGTCCGTAGGGCCAGACGGTTGCCCCTACGGTCCAAGACGTTTAAATTAAAAATATTAAATCTTAATTTGTTGTTTGCTCCTACGGAGCCGCAAACCAAGGACCTACGGACAAATCCGTAGGGGCAACTAAATATGGATTTAATAGAAAAGGCACATAATTTCCCTACGCGCTGATTATCTCTCCTCTCTCTCGCTCGAGCGCGCGAAACTCCCCCTTTTCTCGTCGCCGATCTCTCTCTCGTTCCCGATCTCGTTCTCAATCTCGTCGTCGTTCTTCCTCGTCACCGATTATCGATTGTCTCCTCCACCGAACAGGTAAGTAATTAAATCTTCAATTAAAGAAATTTTTGATTATTTTAGGGGTTGGGGTTGGGGTTGCGGTTGGGGTTCGGCTGGGGTTGCGGTTGGGGTTCGGCTAGGGTTGCGGTTGGGATTGGGATTAGGGTTGGGGCTGGGGCTAGGGCTGGTGCTGGAAAAGTACCTTTCTCTTTCGCCGGATCTCAGGAAGGTCGTCGCCTAAATATTGGAGCAAAGTCTAGGGTTTAAAGTCGAAGGGTCTGGGTGTCTTCTTCGGGTTGGATCCCCAATCAATTGACGGGTCTAACCCGTTTACACCTACAATTTAATGCAAGACAAAGTGGATAACTGGGGGTCGTTTTTGGTTTTGTAAAATGAAACAATCGTTGCAGGCAAAAAGTTCAAATTCGGCATTTTTAAACTTTATTGCGGGGATTTTAAATCAATTCATTTTTGCAAAGCATCATGCACTTGCTAACAAGAGGACACACAGTGGTTCTATATGTTGTTTGTGGCTGCTTACATTTTTTAATTAAAAACAAGTGAAGATACGACATATACGGTGAATTTACGCATGTGGCTTATGGGATTATTCGGCATAGGCAATGCTTGGATGGATTGCATGAGTTATATTTATCGAATTTGTCATGGTTGTAGCTAGAAATTTATTTGCGTTTTGCAGTTTTGTATTATTCTTAGCTGATATGATGTAAACCAAGAAAATGGAAAGATAGGGGTTTCTTACTACAAATATTGAGTGCAACTCCATTTTCAAACAATTAAGTATTCCTAAGCAGCCAATCGGACATGGTTCATACAATAAATAACCTCTACAGAGTAAGATATCATGGGTTCGATTCCTAAAACCGCCACAGCAAAAAATAAATAAATAACCCCCCAAGCAGGCTACACTTATTCCCCCAAAGAAAAATTCCTTTATTTTTGATGTTTGATAAATGTGAATGCACTGGAATCTCGTCCACCTAGACATCACTCTTGAATACTTTATTATTTCGAAATCGATGTTGTTGTTTAAAGATGCCATGGGAAAGCTACCGGTATTTTTGTTATTTAAAGATACACTGCGTGTGCGTTTTAAAATTATAAAATAAATCACTTGATAAAAGCATAATGAATATGTATGTGGAGAGAATTCTTACTAATTTGTTATTTATTAGACATGAAGGTCAATTGAACAGTGTCGGTGGTTATAAAAAAATAACGAAGAATTGAATTTTGATTGCCACATGGCAGGAGAAAACTTTTCTGACACCGTGTACCCAATTTTCTCACACACACCCCTTCACACATGAAGGTTGGCAGAAGATGTTTTTTTGGTAACATTTTCAGCATCATCGAGACTTAATTGCATTTGAAAGGAAGATATATATTCTTTCAACTTGAATTTATATTATATTCATCTTGTTTATTGATTTCTTTTCTATGTTGAAGGTATGTATCTCAATCTCAAGTCTAATGCATCTTAGTTCTTTAATGCTCAATTCTTCATATATCTTATTCTCAAGTTGCAATTTGCAAGTAACTAAGAAAGTATTATTTCATAAGTTTAAAATCATGTTACACATACAAGAAGAATACACAACAAACGCATCATTAGAGAGTGATTCAAGATGTTCAAGTTAAAACCAATATATGATACTCGATGATAATATGAAATTTTCATATTCTCATCGATACTCATATATGAAACTAAAAGCGCCACTTAGTCCCCGTCTATCGGTTAACATACGTTCGATGTTCGTCGTGACATATAAACTATACGAAGGTTGTTAAATATCGGACGGTATAGCTCGATACTAACAACCGTCGTATAGTCTATGTGACGAGAAGATTCAATCGTATGATAACCGATAGATTTGTCCCGTGTGGATAAGTTAGGAATGTATAAAGCAAACACCTTCATTCACTTGTGTTTTCATCCGTTTCGAGATTTCGTCGGTACCTTTCCGCTGGTTCTCCGTATACAAAGATAGATTAGATGTTCATTTCAACGTTGTTTTACAGCTTTGAAATGATTATCTATTCTATTACAGTGTACTCGAAGAACAGCGGGGAGATGCTGCCGAAATTTACTCGAAACGGTTGAAAGCACTAGCTAATGGGTGTTCGCTCTTTACATTCTTAATGGGATAGAAGCCTTACCCCCGACAGCCGAAACACACACATACAACAAGAATACACAACAAACGCATCATTAGAGAGTGATTCAAGATGTTCAAGTAAAAACCAATATATGATACTCGATGATAATATGAAACCTTCATATTCTCATCAATACTCATATATGGAACTAAAAGCGCCACTTAGTCCCCGTTTATCGGTTAACAAACGTTCGATGTTCGTCGTGACATAAAACTATATGAAGGTTGTTAAATATCAGACAGTATAGCTCGATACTAACAACCGTCGTATAGTCTATGTGACGAGAAGATTGAATCGTATGATAACCGATAGATTTGTCCCGTGTGGACCAGTTAGGAATGTATAAAGCAAACACCTTCATTCACTTGTGTTTTCATCCGTTTCGAGATATTTCGTCGGTACCTTTCCGCTGGTTCTCCGTGTACAAAGATAGATTAGATGTTCATTTCAACGTTGTTTCACAGCTTTGAAATGATTATCTATTCTATTACAGTGTACTCGGAGAACAGCGGGGAGGTACTGCCGAAATTTACTCGAAATGGTTGAAAGCATAAGCAAATGGGTGTTCGCTCTATACATTCTTAATGGGATAGAATCCTTACCCCCGACAGCCGAAACACACACATACAACAAGAATACACAACAAACGCATCATTAGAGAGTGATTTAAGATGTTCAAGTTAAAACCAATATATGGTACTCGATGATAATATGAAACCTTCATATTCTCATCGATACTCATATATGAAACTAAAAGCGCCACTTAGTCCCCGTCTATCGGTTAACATACGTTCAATGTTCGTCGTGACATAGAACTATACGAAGGTTGTTAAATATCGGACGGTGTGATTTATTATGGGTACTTAAATTGTATACTCGGCATCCACTATCCCGGACGATCAGAAGCCTTTTATATATTCCAGTGTACTTGGTACGATACGCGAACCGATACGGATAAGTGGAGAAGCAATCTTGGGACTTGGAAAGATGAATATGGATTGACCAGTATGAACACACTTCGATTTTACGGTCAAGAAGATCCGTTTATCTTTCCGAACCAAGCGTTCCAAGTATACTACTCACAGTGTTTGAAGCATCCGGGATGGAGTGTCTTATGCCGTTGGAAACCCAGGGATGTTTACGATGTCCTAGAATTCGAGGACAGCGATGAAGATGAAGAAGAGAGAAGGCTTAGAGTGCTCCGACCGTCTATTTCGAATGACGGGTTGTCTTCGGCTGATCATGAAGTTACGTGGGTTAAAAATGATATCGATGATGAAATCCAAGTAGATATGTTTAATGCACCCACGAAACGAAAAAGGTTATCAGTAATGTTATATTATTACTTCACATTTAACGATCTATATATATATAGTCAATACTTGTAATGAATGTCTAATGCGTCCACGAACCGTTTATATAGATTTGTTGACGATGACGGGAGCAGCGAGGGACGACAGGAGCTCCAGCCGTGGCACCGGCAGAGGCAGAGGCAGAGCGGTTCTGCCGCCCGGAGAGCTGCGTAGGGAGCTTCAGAGGGCCGGTCTTGCACCCAGATCGGAGACCCCTTCGGATGCCTCCTTCCGTGTGGACTTTTTCACACCTCCAGGTATATTGCACGCATATCCATTTTGAATGTAATATTATAGATATTCATGCCTGTTCATGTCAAAATTACTTATATTGTCAATGTTTGAATATCTAGTTGTTAGTGATGCGTCCACATCAGGGACAGAGGAAACTCCCGCACCTCCAGGTATGTTTATATATCATATAGTGCATGTATATTGATTTAGAATGCTATATCATAAATATACACACATTCCTTTTGTTCTTACTTAGATAGTAATTTTTTTTATTGTCTAGCTGTAGGTAGTGACACCACAGCACCTGCGGGTATGTTTATATATCCTATAGTGCATGTATATTGATTTAGAATGTTATATTATTGATCTACACATTCTTTTTTCAATTACTTATATAATCTATTTTTAATTGTCTAATTATAGGTGGTGCGTCCACATCTGCCGCAGGGGCCACTCTGCCACTTCAGTACCCTCCGCATCGTCTGCAGGATAGTATGAATAAATATAAGATATTTATTCATTTTACATATTTTCTATAGAATAAATATGAACTTCGTGGAAATTTAGCGTCAATGTTTATTTTCTAGTTGGAGGGGATGCGTCCGCATCTGGGACACCGGTTGTTCCTCACCGGAGGAACTATCGTCCTGCTCGTGCTGCTGCCCGGGCCTAGGCTCGTGCTTTAGTCACCGGAGGTATATATCATACTTCAATTTTCGTTTAACCTTGATTTCTTAATACAACTTTGTCTTAATATTGATTGTCTTGATATTTCTTGCAAACGCAGGGCCTCCCCATCCCCAGAGGGGGACTCGAGGCCCGAATCAGTCCCACAAGCTGAGGCCTGACAGAGCTAGGGGGAGGCAGCATTCCCCCTCTTTTTTACCCCTGATTATCGCTATACCTATCCTCATGCCGAGAGGTTCGGCCGGTATATGTGGGATGAGAGCCGGCTCGTGAAGAACTATCCACTTCACGTTGAGTGGGGTGACCAGCATCGGCGCTCATTCGCCCTCTTCTTTGATCAGGCTCGGGTATTAATATATATTTTCATTTGATTTATCCAATATATTTATTATTAACACTTGCAATCTAATAACAATGTTTTTTTTGTATTTTCAGTTGGATTACGATTTTCAGCCTGTACCCGACGCTAATCACCTTGGGAGGGTGCTCGACCTTCATGCTCTGTACAATGGCCTGATGAAGAACATGCACACCAAGGTCCGATACAACAGGAATGAGCTGAAGGCCGGCTGCTACTCCCTGTGGATGGCAACTCCCGAGGTAGAGAGAGCGGCCCTCCTATCTACTCCGGCCTTTGCGAGAGTCGACGTAGAGACATGGCCTCTATTGTGCGAATATTTCGACTCTCAACGCAAACAGGTATGTATTTTAAATTTAATTCATTATTTAGTATATAATTTATTTTTTTGTGTTCCTTAATTAGAAAACTAAATGTGAATGTGTTGTGGAGAAACAGGCCGCTCAAAATATAGAGAATAGGAAGTCGGCGAAGAGGGGTTGCCCCACTTATACAGGTGGCTCGAGGAATATTACTCGAGCCATGGAGTTATCGGTAAATTACAATAGACCGGCCTTTGTAATATAATGCAATATTAAGAGTTATTTTCTAATATATATAATATTAAGAGTTATTTTCTAATATTGCAGAGAGCTCAGACCCTGACGCAAGGTGGTACACCGAGCGTGCTGTCCGCATATCTTGTCGTCCACGGCATCTCGACAGATCCCGCCACGGGCGAGCTTCGATACCCTGACGTCGCTATCCAGGAGTATTGCGTAAGTGTTAATATTTATTCAACCCCTATTTGAAATTTTAGTTTTGAAAGGTTCAAATTTAAATGATATACTTATATTTTACTGGTTAATGTGGGTGTAGGAGCAGGTGGTTGAGCAGGCCGAGGCATCGGGGATTGATTTTACTGGATAGAGCGATCCAATACTGCTGACCCCAGTCCTGGACGCCGCACACGGAGGGAACCATGGAGGTTGGGAGAGAGGCCGAGGACTGGGTCCTAGCAGGGCCCATATGAGGTTGGACTCCACCGCGGTGGTTACTTCCTCCGTCTCCAGCGAGCGACGTTTCCAGCAGGAACTGGAGAGCTTGAAGGCCACCGTTCAGGAGTTGAAGGAGATGCTGGTATGTATACTACTTAATAGTAAAATATTATGTCATATTATAGATAGCAACATATCCAATATTAGTACGTAGCCTGAGCTTATTTGGTTGTAGACTTAGTTTTGATTAATCATACATACATATCTAATTAAAATAAACTACGGTTTTCCAAACTAGATATCCAAACGAGGCCTAAGTCCCTAAGTATACATAGATTGGGGTTTCGAAATAACTTGATAATGATACGAATTCGAATAATACACAGTTCTTACTCGCTTATTACATACGTAGGTCCAGACGCGACAGGGTACATCGGCCGAGCCTCCACATGCATCTCCTTCGGCTGCGACTCCGCAAGCCACTACATCGGCTGTGCTTCCGCAGACAGCTCCAATAGATCCACCGCCCGCTCAGACTCCCGCAACAGCGGCTCCGCAAGCCACTACCTCGACGGCGGCTGCGCAGACCATATCGCCAGCTCCACAGCCTACTCAGACTCCCGCACGCTCCGCATTGCATGATTTATTGACCGAGGAGCAGGCATGCCAGATTCTGGCATTTATTAGAGGTGGAGCTGGACCGAGCTAGGGTAGCTTTTTTATTCTTATATTTTAATCATGTATTTATTTATATGATACATATTGTACTACATTTTGGACGATATTGATATCGGTGGTGTTTGCGTGTTTATATTGATATCATATTCTGCTTGTTGGTTTCTTTTGTATTATTATGCATGATGTGATTATGAATACTGCGATATATGTTCTGTGTGATGATTAATTTTATATATGATCGATGTATATATTATTGTGCACAGGGCGAGAAAAAAATAGGCAGCCCTTTTTTAAAAAAAACTGATAATATGTACCTACGGATTTAACCGTAGGGGTAAACATTGCCCCTACGGATTAATCCGTAGGGCCCAACTATGTACCTACAGATTTAACCGTAGGGGAAAAATATCAGGATACCTGATATTTTGCCCCTATGATCTCAGTATCAGGGGTTAAGCTTGCCCCTGGATATATCCATAGGGGCAAACAAATGCCCCTACATAGGTATCCGTAGGGGCAAAATATCAAGTATTCTGATATTTTGCCCCTACGGATACATAACGACGCACTTATCTGTAGGGGACACTACTTGGCCCTACGGATAAGTCCGTAGGTACACCTAATCTATTTTATAAAACCGTAAATAAAATAAATTTTTTGTCCCTACGGCCGAATCCTTAGGGAAAACTGGACCTACACATAACTCCGTAGGGGCAAGTTCAAGGCTTCAACTTGCACCTACAGCGTTTGTACCTACAGGATATTTTCTTGTCCCTACGGATATATCCGTAGGGGTAGTGGTTTTTCCCTACGGATAAATCCGTAGGGGCAACCCTTATTTGTAGTAGTGAGAGGCGATCATTTTTTATGAAAGGGGTATAGGGTTTTGATAGGGTTTTGACAAGGTTTTGGAGATGATTTTTGGGGTTGAAGGTGGAGGGAAATGAGCTTGAGGAAGATGAAGGAGGAGAAGAAAATGGTGGGGGAAGGAAAAATGAGGTAGCCCCCCTCTCTCCAAACATGCTTACCCCTCATCATTTTGTCCCCCCTCTCTCTCTCTCCTCAATCATTGCTCTCATTTCTTTATTTTCTCACCCTAATAAAACCATAACATAAAACAAATCAAATGAACATGTAACCAAATGAAACATGTCATGGTGCACTAACCATGAAAACTGTAGAACATGGATTTGGCTTAATCGCGATTAGCAGTGCACTAATCGGGTTTTTATTTAAACTGCATATAATAAATTTTAAAAATGCAAAATCCTTTAAATATATTTTTAAATGAATAAATCATTTTAATCACAAATTATTTCACAATTATTGGCATATATTTATACCCTTTTTCGAAAACCCCAATTTCGCAAATCGGGCAGTTTTCGGGAAATATGTTATTTTAATATTAAATTCCAAAAATAATATTTTATATTTTCTGAAATGTTACAACAAAGGTCTCATAAAGGTATTTCTCCCTACGAGTCGTGAGGATCTTGTAGGTGTATTTTTTTCTTAGGAGTTGTAGGCATTCCTAAGTGTGGTTTCTCTTATAATTCGTAAGGATCTTATAAAAATATTTTCTACATGTAAGTCGAGAGGACTTACAAGTATCGTTCACCATATAGGGATATTTCTTGCCATTGGTGAAACTTGGTGGGGGATATATTTATTTATTCCCGTAGATTGTATATAAGAGTCGATATTGGACTACTTGTAGGGCAAAAAAACTTTGTGGGGTTTTGGTGTCTTAAGAAAGGGTTCAGATCCCTGTATCTTAAGAATTTTGAATTCTATAAGCCGTGAAAGTCTTATAGAGGGTATATTCTCCTTACGGGTCATGAGGATCTCGTAAGTGAATTTTTTCCTTAAGAATCGTATAGATTCCTAAGTGTGTTGCTCCTTTGTGAGTCGTAAGGATCTCACACAGGTGTTTTTTCCTTCCAAAGTCATAAGGACTTCGTAGTTGCATTTTTTTAACGAGTTCGTGCTCTTTCGGGTTTTCACTAGCTCGCCGGTAGTCCTGCTGTTTTTACTCACGGCGTCCTTTCGGGTTTTCATCCATACCCGTTTCGCTTGTGGACATACTATTTTTTTAAACGAGTTCGTGCCCTTTCGGGTTTTCACTAGCTTGCCAGTAGTCCTGCTGTTTTTACTCACGGCGCCTTTTCGGGTTTTCATCCGTGCCCATTTCGCTTGTGGACATACCATTTTTTTAATGAGTTCGCGCCCTTTCACGTTTTCACTAGCTTGCCGGTAGTCCTGCTATTTTTACTCACAGCGTCCTTTCAGGTTTTCATCTGTTCCATTTCGCTTGTGGACATACAATTTTTTTAAGCGGCCTATAAGGTAACGCACCATTAGCTGTAGGCCCCGATCTTTTTCGAAGGACTGCATCATGTAGGACCTGGGAGGGTTATGAATCATTTATACCCGTGGATTGTATACGATAATCAATATGGGGGTCCACCATAGGGATAAACGTATTAGTTTAAGGACATGACAGTCCATTATCGCCATGTTTTGGGGCGAGCTTTTAGTGTAAGTACTTTTCGGTCCATTATCGCCGTGTTTAGGACGAAAATTAGTTTAAGAACATTTTGGTCCAATATTCCTATATTTGGGACGAATATTAATTTAAGAACATTTTAGTCCTACATTCCCATGTTTGGGATGAATATTAGTTTAAGGACATTTCGGTCCATTATTAATTTAAGGACTTCTAGGTCCATTATCGCCGTATTTTAGGGAAAGTTTTTAATTTAAGAACTTTTCGGTCCATTATCGCCATATTAGGGACGAATATTAGTTTAAGGGCATTTCAGTCCCACATTCCCATGTTTGTGATGAATATTAGTTTAAGGAAATTTCGGTCCATTATTAGTTTAAGGATTTCTCGGTCCATTATTCCCGTGTTTGGATGAACGCACTGGTTTAGGGACATTTCGGTCCATTATCGCCGTGTTTGGGGCGATGGAGTTTTTTTCTATTGGTAATACTTTCAGAGCTCTGACTCAAGAAGATAGCGAGAGGACACAAATGTCATCATCTATCATTGACCTAAGTCATGACTCTTCAAGCGTAGTACTTTTTGAGGAATCGACCGTTTATTGGCCGGAACGGCCTTTCGCCATGCATATCGATGAGCAGATAGGATCCACCTTGGTAGACTTTGTCTATGATGTACGGGCCTTCATAGTTCGGCTTGAACTTCTCCCGTTTTGCACGATTGGAAATTATTGGTCTTTTGATGACTAGCACGAGTTCGCCTTGGCGGAATATTCTTGACCTGGTCAATATTTTATACGATCGTGTCATCATTGCCTTATAAGTCTCCAGATTTTGCTATTCTATAAGGTGGGTTTCGTCAAGGGCGTTGAGCTCCTCAAGCCTAAGATGAGCATTTTCTTCATCTGTCAGCTCGTATCAAACCGCTACTCATAGAGAGGAGAGTTCTATATCCAATGGGAGTACTTCTTCCGTGACGAACACCAATGCGTATGGTGTTGTATACGTAGCCATCTTGAACGTTGTTCAGTACGCCCAGAGAGGTTCGTGCAGCTTTTCATGCCAGTCTTTTTTGTTTCTGGACACTGTCTTCGTTATAATCTTGGTCAGGGTCTTGTTGAATGCTTCAGCTAGACCGTTGGCCCAAGAATTATAGACTGAATAATATCTCTAATTTATTTTATACTGCTGTGCGAAACGGCTAATTTTATGGCTTCTGTAAGCTGGTCCATTATCCGAGATAATGCGTCGCGGAGTGCCGAACCGATAGATGACATGGATTTTGAAGAAGTGGAGGATATTCTCTGTCTTCACTTCCCTTAGTAGTAGTACTTATGCCCACTTAGAGAAGTAATCGGTCGTTGCCAATATAAACCGATGTCCTTTGGATGATGTCGGTTCAATGGGGCCAATTATATCGGTTCCCCACATTTCGAACGGCTGGTTGGCCACTGTTGGGTGCAGCTGATTTGGGTGCTGATGTATGAAGTTCCCATGAATTTGACATGAGTGATACCGCTTCGCATATTCGAGACAGT
The DNA here is from genome assembly GCA_030015575.1 of Agapanthus africanus. NCBI lineage: Eukaryota > Viridiplantae > Streptophyta > Magnoliopsida > Asparagales > Amaryllidaceae > Agapanthus > Agapanthus africanus. The sequence continues at coordinate 133,482,589 of JASDDO010000008.1, forward strand.
CCTGAATCATCGTAGGCTAATAGTAACCTATTCTTTTTATTTTTAGCTTCAACTTCGGACCTACCTGATGGGAGCCGCAAAGTCTATCATGTATTTCTTGGATGACTTTCCTTGCTTCCTTTGGCCCTAGGCACCTTATCCATAGGAGGTCGAATGATATCTTATATGTGGTAACATTGACGAAGGCGAAAGACAAAGCTTGTTTCATGAGCCGATGTCTAGATGACGCATTACTTGAAGTAGTCTATGAATATTTCCCTCCAATCCTTGACCTTTTCATCGTCCTCTATTTTAAGGGTGTAACGTTTTGAAAATCGTTTAGGCGAAATTTCGATTAATCGGTAAAATAACGGGCGTTTTCCATAAAAATCACGATATAATTATCTTTTAATATAAAATCAAATATACATATTCTAGCTATATAATTGCTAGTATTTGGTGTTTATTGAGCCACTTGTAAAATTTCTAGTTTACTGAAAAATTTTCCGAAATTAATTATTCGTCACTAAAACATTTAATTAGGGAAAATTACAAATTGGAATGGGTTAATACAAATTTTGTGCATCATGACACACTAAACTAACATGTAAAATATTGTTTTTGAAATGAAATGAAACTGTTAAACGGTGTTAGAAAATATCGAAGAAAAATGCTAAAATTGTGCATTTAATTAAAGTAATTGAGATAGGGGGTATTTCCTTCACTTGGAACTTGCTACACACACACCCACACTCACACACCCCCATTTTTCCTCCTCATTTCTACAGAATTCAGCAGCCCTCCCCAAAGTTTTCCCCAACTTCTTTTGGTAAAAGAAAAGAAAAAGAAGAAATGAAATATTAAACAAAAAGTGTATGGTGTTAGATAATGGGGACTTGGACTTTTTTCTTTGAAACACCCCCACACCCACTCTCCTTGCCTCCCTCTTCAGGCCGAGCCCCCTCTCCCCAACTACAGCAGGCCCCTTCCCCCAAAATCCCACTCTTTGTCCATCAAAAATTCATCAAATTTCCATCAAAAATCAAGCTAAAACTCAAATCCAACTCTTTCCCATTTTTCCTTGGCCATTCAAGCATTGATCTTGGAGCTTAGAAGCAAGTTTGGGAGGCTAGATTTCAAGTGAGATCTACAAAATTGGGAGGTATAAATTGAGACCCTTTGGTGAATTTGTTGTTAATTGCTTTAAGTTAGCTTAATTAAGTGTTTAATTAGGTTTCTAATTGGTTCTAATTGCATGATTGAAAATTCAAGAGAGTGGTTTGTGATCAAATTAGGGTTTTGGGTATTTGGATCATAGTTATGATGTGTAGTCTCACATCTCAAGACATGCAAAGTGTAATCTTGTTGCTAAATTTGAAATTGTTACTTGAGAATTTAGCTAAATCACATGTTATGCAAACTAGGTTTTTCGAGTTAATGAAAGTTTGTGAGATTAAAACATGGTTTTGGTTTGTGTGACTTGGTCAAGCTAATTAGTGAGTATTGTGACCACTAGTTTGCTAAAAGATCAAAACTTGTAGTAAAATGGTTAACGACCCCCTTTACTAGACTTTTTGGAAATAAACCGATTTGATCAATTTATTAGTTTTGATGCTTTGCATCCTATTTCATAGATTTTTAGTGAGTTGTAAGACCATGATTGGTACTTGGTGTTTTTCTCGATGGTTTGACGTTTGTATATCGACATCGAGGGTTGGTTTGACTATTCTTGCCTGCGTAGGCGATAGGTTTTGACCTATGCGTGATACGCGTGCCGATTTGGTTTTCGTATGCCGTTTCGATTTTGAATTGAGTTTTTATGCGATATGATACGTTGTGACATGTAGGTACCCCCATGTGGATTTCGAGACGACAAGCAAGCACGTGGAGACGTCGGCACCGGCAAGCGAAGATCAGGTGAGTAGATATATATCTACGGGGGAAGTCGGGTGGATGGCGTATAGCATCCCCTCAGTCTGTATTATAGTTTATATATATATATATATGTGTGTGTGTGTGTGTGTGTGTGTGTGTGTGTTGATATAGGTATTTCATGATTCTTGGATGTTTATCAAGATATGATTATTATGTTCATGGTTTAGTTTAGGGTGATTAGGAGTAAACTAGCATAGCTTCTTAGTCGCGAACCCTAGAATAGGTTTTTACCCACACATACCCAATCTCATCGACTTATCTCAAATCCCAAGTACTTATCCTCAAAATCTATGTGTGTGTATCTACACACACACACACACGGATTTTGAGGATAAGTACTTGGGATTTGAGATAAGTCGATGAGATTAGGTTTGGGGCCATAAGATCGGTGATATGATATGGTTCGTATTTAAGATACGACATGATATTTTAGCGGGTTCTTTAGGCATGGTGTTTTCAGACACACGCATGCATATATATAGATGGTATCAGTATTGTACTAGACTTAGATCAGTACCCCCAGATCATGATATATGATGGAAAGGATACCAGACAAATAATGAGATAAATGTGATATTTGACCCGTACCCAGATTTAGGAGTCCGTACGACGGATTTACCGTACGAGCTATATATTGATGATAGATCCGCACTCTTGACTCGAGAATGTCATATTATATAGGGTATCGTATGGGATACTATTGAGGCGGGATCACCGACTATTACACACACACACACACACACACACACACACACACACATATATATATATATATCGGCTTAGATTTAGGTAGTTTCCATACCCCTTCCGATTGGTTGTTAGTTAGACCTGTAATTATCTAGTAGATGTTAGACTGGACCCGAGTCTTACCTATTTCCAAAACTAACGAATCATGAGGATTTTAAAGACATGTCAAGGGATACTATGGATATTTCAAGGGACGTACCTTTTCTTAAAAACATCGTAGCCCTTATTTTCAAAACACCACGATTCGTACTATTTCAAACGGCAAAACAGTATATCGTATGTATAGTAAGGTAGATTCCTTATTGTTACGTTATTATTCATGCTCCGCATATCATTGCTGTATTACTTTTCATTTGCCTTCTATTATGCGGTTATCGCCTCATTATATCTTTATTGTGTAATTAGTAATTATGAAACTATGCTGTCAGGACACCAGCACCATTACCGATGATGCGTATGCTCCACATACACTTTCTTGCCGGCTCACACACATCATCATCGGTAATTGCCATGTCACGTACACTTTAGGAAATATCTTTTCATTGACATAGCTTGATAGCTAATAGTCGTAATATGTTATATCTTTCATATGCTAGTTTAAATTTTGCATTCATTGCATGATATTAGGTGCATTCATATATTCATTGGTTATGCAGTATTATGGAGATTTATGCCGGTATTCATTGTTTATTGGTATCATGATTTTGATGATTTCGGATTTACATGAGATTTCTGGATTTGGGGGAAAACCGCAGGAATTTAATAAAAGCTTAGTATCATCATTTTAAAATGCAAATTGCGGTTTTCTCATGATGTATGAGTCGTCCACCATGAGTTTTGATGATTGCTGTTGGATTTCGAGATCCAATTCGAGGAGTTGGATGAACCGTCTTGGGTACATGGTGGTCCCGGTATGGAACCCCGGGGCAAGAAGCTCGAGTTGTATTCGATGAGCCTGGCAGGGGAGCACTACCTACCGGTGATATTATTTGGACTCGTCGGTTATCCAGAGGATACCGGCCAGAGTCACGAGATGGACACAGGCTGATCCGTTCTGCCGGAGCCCGCGGGCCGATCCCGCAGATAATACGGATGCCTGAGATATTGATATTTGAGATCTGAGATTTGAGATATTGAGATACTGAGACTTGTGTTTTGTGTCGATGCTGACACTAATTTCTCTGTTACTTTCATTGATGATACTTGATTGATATACATATAGAAATCTCAATGATTAAAGAAAACAGTTGTCGCACTCATGATATCTTTTGTTTCCATTCGTAATGCATTCATACATCATATATTTGATATGTTGCTATCTGAGGCACTGACACGAGCACGTGGTATTGCACTTTTATGTAGATGGATCAGAATATTATTTGAGGATATTACCTGATATGACCTAGGATAGCGTCGTGCATGCGATTTCTACTCGTAAATTTTTTCTACCCACAAGTTGGCAACTCACCCCCGTTGTGCCACAGTTCCTTGCAGGTTTTGCCGTACAGGTTTTGTTGCGGCTTTACTGGCACACTGTTCCTTCCGGGTGATTGCTTTGGTAGGTGGGTTCTTTTGCATCAGGTCCACCATTGTTTATTTATTATTTCAGTTGTATCTAGAAACTCCATCAACCAGATTGTATGTTTGATAGAGATAGAAGACCAGACTTGTTATTATTTCGATCTTAGAGTCGCGCGTTGTATGATTATGGTTTTCATGCTGATTTTGGGTTTTCTTTTGAGTTTTGATCCTCGCCCTTCGGCGTTGTATATTATATTGCTTGCGTGGTTGTGACCGTCGATTGACGAAGGGATAGCTCCCGCTTGGGGATGCCTTTTTATTTATTTCGTATACTATTCATGTTGTATCCCGTTTGGGGCCAGTATTTACAAAGGAGACTCTGCCGAAATTTTCAGAAAATACTTGAGATTTTAAAAAAGCATACTTCGGCCTATGTTGATTAAAACTACTTGCTTTCAATTAGTTTTTCCTTCACTCTACTGCTTCTTTTGTTTTGATTTCTGGGTTTTGGCTCACTTAGATTACGTACGCCTCGAGACGTTTCGTAATTTAAGTGCCAGTCATGTTCCATACTTTTCGTGTCGTGACAAAAGGATACTTGATTAGTCGTTTCTTTTTGTTTGAGTGGCTCTATTAGGTCTTCCCAAGATGTATCTATAGGCGTGAGGACCCTGTGGCATTGCACAATGATCCTTACGTCATCGAGGTCTTCATCGGCCAATTCCTTAGCCAATTTGGCCAACGCATCCGCCTTGTTGTTTCCGCTCGCGGTATACTTTCCAGAATGTAGGAAGAGATTTATGTCAGGAGTTGCTGCACTTTTTCACCATACCTTATCAGCTCTGGCTTGCATGTTTAATAATCATCGTTTACTTGGCTAACGATCAGCTGGGAGTCTCCATATATAAGGAGGTCTTTGATTCCTATATCGATAGCGATCTCAAGACCGGCTATTAAAGCTTCATATTCAGCTTCGTTGTTAGTCCTTGGCTTCGTTAAAGAGAGGGTGTAACACAATATCCCACCTTGCAGGGTCATGAAGATAAGGCCTACCCCAATTTTGATTATGGGGGTGTTTTGCTTTTGCTGCTTCATGGAGGATGCTCCATCGAAGTAAGGTTCCCACTGAGGCTTATCTTCTTCTTTTTCTTTTTCAATTGAATCGAATGCGTGCTAATCTGGCAACTCACAATTTAAGGGGGAGTCGACTGGTATCGGATGTTCCGCGAAAGTCGGTGACGGCCTGTGCTTTCATTGCTTTGAGAGGTCGATACGTTACCACGAACTCCATCAGGTGGATGGCCCATTTGGCAAGCCTTCCTGTTAGTACGGCCTTCGACATCAGATATTTGAGAGGATCCACCTTCGACATGAGGTGGACCTCATGTGCCAAGGAGTAATGTCTGAGCTTTGTTATCACAAAAACCAGTGCTAAGCAATGCTTTTTGATGGGGGGATAGTTGCTTTCTTCCCCAAGAGAACTCGACTTAAATAGTACAGAGTTCTCTCGTTTCCTTGGTCATTATCTTGTGCTCACAATGCGTATAGAAAACTCTCAAAGGCCGTTGTTTAGGATAAGGAGTTTTCCCTTAACCGGAGCGGCCAATACCGACTGATTTTGCAGGTATTGCTTGATTTCGTCTAGTGCATTTTGGCACTTATACCTTAAGAGATCATTCATACTCTCATGCCCTCCCTCTTTTGAGAGTGTTATCATATGGTAGGTACAAACGCTTCCCATTTTACGGTTGAGCCGGTCTTATCCTAATGGTGTAGGTCCTTTTTGGCTCGTGTTTTCGTGGCGGGCTTATCTTCCAACTATCGAATAAAGAGAACCGGCCTTGTCGATACTGGTCTTCCACCCAATTTTTTAACATGAAGCGGTCTTCAAGAGGATGACCTACTGCTCTGTGGTAGGAGCAATAATCCAGGTGGCGGACCTCGTTTATTTGTTCGTAGTGCCGAGACTCAGGAAGCGTGATCATTTGGTGCTTCATGAAAAAGTTAAATATTTTCCCTATCTAGTCTTGAGGGAACGAATATTCCCGACCCATCTTCTTTATAAAGGATGGGCTACAACCGAGATTTTCTCAATTGAACGGCATTTTCGGCCTGTTTTGTCATCCTTGAATGTTGTTTGCGTTCCTTGCCCTATTTTTACCTCTGCTTCGGGATTTCCCCCCTTTACAAGAACACATAGCAGGCTGGAGACGAAGAGCATTACCATCTACTTTCTCCATAGATTGCTAACTGAGATGTTGCATCTTGGCCTTTCCATATATGGCCATTTCGTGGTTATGATTGTCTCGGCTCGTTTGACAATCTTCTTTTATTAGCTTATCGATTTGTTCTTTGAGCGACGGACTTAACGTTCTCAAAGCGGGATCTTGCTCCAATTTGACGTCACGGCTATCTGGAAGGATATTTTCTTCTTCAATCAAACCATTTATGACATAGCAACTATAAACTTGCTCCCGTTTTTTGGACCGAACATATCCGAGCCCAGTTGTTTATATCTTCCCGTTGAGCTTCTTTCGCTGAGTCCTGGAAATATCCCAAATCTTTTTGTAGAATAAGGTCTGCCGAACCATTTGTTCGAGAGGTACGCCTTGGCGTCTTAACAGCTCTTTCAATCCCTCCGTGTAATTTCATAGCAGACGGATGGGTTGAAACCTGTCGAGTGCAAAATTGGCACCATAGCAAATTTCTTTTTCCACTTTGGTCTCCGTAGATTGGTAGAAGAGGATCACATTTTCACCTCTTCTCCTAGGAGGTATGTAGAAAGTTTGCAGTTCTTGTACGCTGTATGTATCGAGCGCATCAAGTTACTTATAGTGTCGAAGCAGAGCCATTGTAACTTATCGACTTTGATCTGTTCTGGCAAGAGCCTGTATTTATAGGCGGACGGAGAACACTGCATTGGCCTCATCCTCGGAATCACTGCCAAAGACTAAAATAGGAGTAGGTGGTCCGGGCTTATTGTTTTCTTTTTGGGGTTGCCCCAAGTAGACTATTTCTTCGTCTTCCTCGGGTATCTCTCCTAAAGATCGGGATAGTAGCGATGGATTTTTTTTACTCTCCGTCCTGTGGCACCTTTCAGTATTCTCGAAGTCTGGTAGGAAGTACTTTGCATCTTCATATTTCCGAACTTCATTTACAGAGAACGGATTTAGTTCTCCCATGACGGTGTACTTCGAGCCATCCTTGAAATACTTCATACATTGATATTGTGTAGAAGGGATGATGTTGTACTCGTGTAACCAATGCCTGCCAAGTAGAGCATTGTAGCATGTCTTAGCGTCAATGACATAAAATTTGATATCAGTGATGAGCAGCCTGAAGCGTAGCATCAATATTATGGACCCAAGTGTCCATGACGACTGTGAGTTGAACCCGGAGATGGTAATTTTTTCTCGGGCAAGATGCTGAACATTCATGCAAATTTTCTTCAGCACCCTCAGATTGAGAAGATCAACAGAGGATCCATTGTCGACAAGAATTTTCCCTATCTTGATGTTGTGGCAGTACCCGGTGATGTAGAGCGTTCAATTATATTCGCACATACCGAGGAGTAGATCTTTATCGCTGAATGTAATATTAGCCGTGTGGACCTCTGCCAGTTCATTTCTCATCTTCTCTTCTGCGAGGAAAGTTTGGAACTGATCGGTCTCTTCTAATGCCTTGATCAGGGAATCTCATGCCTCTTTGGACAGAAGGAGAGCATCCAATATGCTTTGCTGCGAGGGTCTTTTCCTCAAATGTGCTAAGACGTTGTAATCCACCTTGTTTTTTTAGGCGGGTCCTTTGCGGTGAGCTCTTTCACTGCCTCTTCATCGAGCGCGATTCCCTCAGGCATTTTTCCTTTTCCTTTGTCTTTTTTGTTTGAACTTTTGTTTGCAGGTCCGAGATTCTTCTCAAGTAGCATACGGTTACACGGCTGAATATTTTCACAATTCTTCTCCTCTACTTATTTTTCCGAGGTGGATTCTTTGAAGAGATGGTTGAGGGGCGTTTCATCCTCGGAATCGCTTCCGAATGTAAGAATTGGAGGTTTTGCTCCTTTCGAACTGGTACCAACCATATAACGGTTTCCAGTTATTTCTTTATGTGTATTTATCTTGTCACCCTCATGTTGACGAGTGCGAGCTTCGCTCTTTTCCTTTTTGAAGTGTTTTCGATAGGCAATATATCCTTGCCACCACTTCTTGAAGGCTTCTCACTCCTCGACAGGGTGAGCGACCCTTCGATGATAGAGGCAATATTTTGGATGTGATTCTTCTCCGTCGAATCATGGGATTCCAGGAGTGTACCTCACTAGAGATGGTAGCTTCATCCCTAGTGATAGGGCTTTGGCGAACCGCTTCTCAGTTTTAATCCTGCTCTTATTTGTTGCAGGCATGCTTTGGTTTGGTCAGAGCGCTTTACGACTCGTTCTTACTGCGGCTTCTTTATTTAGACGCTGATGCTTAGCTTTTTTGTATATGGCTGTCTCGCGTTCTCGGTCGTCTTTGCTTTCTTAAAAGGCATCGTTTAAAAGTCTTTCGATCGGGTCAACTCCTAGCAGTTTCGAAGAATTTAGCACCGATTTTGCCTCCAGTTCCTCCACATCGTTTTCTGATGCTGAGGGGGCTTCTTCGTCAAAAAACGAAGAATGGGAGACCATGTGACAACTTACTACATAGTCTTCTGTTTCTTCTGATGAGTCATTTCCCTCATCATTGTCAGTGTCTCCATCCTCAAGAATATGCTTGAGGAATTCTTCGAGCGTGAATGGTGTCCGCGCCTTCTGGTTATACTCCTCCAGCACGTCTATATACTTTTGTAAATCTGTGCGCTTGTCGTCATATTCGGCAGGCTGCACGAGTTTCTTAGTCTTCTTCTTTTTCTTAGAAGACTTTGAATGCCTGACTTGGGGGTTTTCCCCTTATCAACAATTTTCGGTGTGGGACGTAGTTTCAACATCCCTTCAATAATTTCAGGTTCGAGCGGGCTTTTCCACTTAATCTTCAGACATGCTTGTAGATCTTTCAGCATTCTTTTAGTTTTCGCGGAAAGGACTACCTTCCATGGAGCTTCTTCCACGAGTGAGCATGATGCACCCTACATGTCCACCTTTTTAGGAGCGTGCTTTTGGGGCGGGTTTATCCTCCAGTTATTTGACAGTACGAACTTCCTCTGCTGGTACTGGTCTTCAACCTGATTTTTGAAAATGTAGCAATCCTTAATTGGGTGGCTTACTATTCTGTGATAGGAGCAGTAATTGGGGTTGTTGACTCACCGGGTTGCGTTGGACGCCATGGGTCTAGAAATGTGATGAGATTATTACGCATTGTCAGTTCAAACAGTCTCCTCGTCTTCTCGCGAGGAAACGAGTAGGCATGTCCTAGCCTTTCTTCTAAGGACGGGCGCAGACACACATCTTTTTAGCGAGCAGCAGGTTTTGGGCCACCCGGTTGTTGTTGCGTGTTGGCAACAAAAGCCGCTTTCTCTTTACCCTTGTTATTTCGAGGGTCCTTATTTAAGGAGGAAGGGCCATGACCCATCTGATCCATTTAGGCCAACATGCCTATCAGCACCTTGAAGGTTGTGTGTTTGAAGAAGGTCATGAACTGGGACACATTTGTTTGAGGATCGAGGGTCTGATGAACATGCCTATGGAAGGAGACTCTTCAATACGCTGTTCGCGCTTAGACCATAGGTTCCGCCACCGGATCGTGTATTGGTCCCATGTTTCTCCTGGCTTTACTCTGGAATTGATCAGTGCCGTGATCGAAGTGCGTTCACTTACGTTGGCGAAACATTGCGTGAACAGTAGTTCCATTTCTGTGAAGGTTTTCACGGAGTCATTTGGAAGCTCTGAGTACCATTCAAAAGTTGTCTTTGACAAGCTTCCAACAAATTGGCGAAGCAACAGTTTGTCATCGCCTCCAGTATTACCGCATAGTGGTCTGAATTGTGCGACATGCTGGTAGGGATCGCCCATTCCTTTGTGGACATAGAACTTGGGGATTGTGTGTCCCGACGGGTACTTGATTTGGTCATACCAGGTCGGATATGGTCGCCCGGTTCTGACTAGTTGGCTGGCAGCTTCACTGGCCCGGTGAGCTCTTATTTGCTGAGTGATGTAGTCATCCAGGGCCACCTTAGAGATGGTTTCTTTTTTGGCTACTGACAAGACCGGAGGAGGGTTTGATATTTCCTCTATGTCATCCTCGATAACTATTGGCGGGTCTTCGGCCGGGGGTTCAGGTTGTATCATCATTCCCATTATACCTTGGAATAAAAGAGCAATTTTCTTGATATTAGCAGATTGCTCTGCAGCCTCCTTATCTTTTCTTTCCAGCACCTGTCGCAAGAACTCTGTATCGATCTCTTGCTCTTGGCGCTATTCAACTTCTTTGTCTGGACCTTCTTTTTGTCCGATAAGCGCTGCCATTTTGGTCAGCATTTGTTGGAGCTTTTGCTGCTGCTCCTGAGCCTTCGTCAACGACCGAGTTTGCGGTCGGTGACTTACCGAAGCACGACTTTCTTCTTTACCGCTAGCCATATAGACCGTATGTATGGTTAAGCCCCCAGACTTTGGGTGTTTAGGTCCATCGCCTTTAGAATTTGCCGCGGGCGGTAGTTTTTTCTCCGGCCTCGTTCTTTTATAAGAAGTCAGAGCTGAAGGAGCCATTGTGACAAGCACCTGTTTAGGAACGGCCTCCCGTTGTATGGTGGAGGAGCAGATTTTTTCTTTTCATCCATTAGATCTTTTAGGTTGACGAGAGTAATTTTTGTGAAGCACAGAGTCTTGGACTTTTCGCCAGACCCTATATATTTGCGAAGAGAGACGTTGACGAGGCAGATCTGACTATCTCTGCACAGGGGCCTCTACTAGCGGAGGTGATTTCTTCAGCACCGCTGTCGAAGAATTCTTGCAGGATCTCCTTAGAGAATCAAAGCTATTCCCGGTTGGAACAACAGCATTGATATCCAACATAGGAACTAGTGGGGTGAGCCCAGAGGGAGAGTTACCCCCAGCTTCTCTCACTCGACGCCAGTGGCGACGTCGAGCATCCCTTAGAGTGGGAATTGCCTCAGTTTTGGAGGCATCTTCATCCTGCCCCCTGTGTTGCTTAGGGGTTTCAGTTGGTGTCAGCCTGCTGAAGACCGACGTCCTTGTTGGAGTTGGAGCGGTATTGGCTAATCTTTCGAAGACCGGTCATCTTAGAAGGAGAGCACATTTATCGGCCTCACCTGCAATAGGATTAGGGAGTGCTATCTGTTTTGGGATAGCTCCTTCGAGTATCACAGGCTTCTTTGTAGGCCCGCTCAAGTTCTTGTTCTGCCTCTTGAAGACTGAAGATTCAGGGTTTGACGGCTTGCTGATAGGATCCATCGTGGTTGCCAGCAGACCGAAGACCGACTTTCTGAGAGCTTCTTCTTGTGGTGTTGCAGCGCCAAAGCTCACAGGCGGGAGCATGGTCCCGAAGAACAGTCCAGTAGTAGCTTGTGTAACCTGCCCCACTGGCATTGAGAAAATAGAGGTCGTGTTAGGCCCGTATGTCACTCCTCTGGTTGGGATGGAGTGCTAGTTGCTTTTACAGGAAGTGCAGAGAGAGGCCATTGATTCTCTGCACAGAAGCGAGACACCAAGTTTTAGTACCTTGAACCTATGGGCAACCAATATGGCGAACCATGATTTTTTTCGCGATCATGACACACGAAGTGTGGAGTGAAAAGAGCAAGAGGTCCCACTGGGCGTGCTAGAATCTGTCTACCGCCGAAAATCGAACTAAGATGTTGAGATGTCTAGTCTGAATTTGGGGGCAGATGCTATTTAGACATATCCACCTACCTTTCCAAAAATACCAAGTTGATTTATGGCACCGTATATCGAAGGTTTGAATGGATGCAACCAATATAGCAGACTTCATCAGATTCCCCCTCATTTGTGAGGGGGTTTTATCGTGAGGACGCTCTTCCCTGAAGATGCAAGCCCCTGCAGTTAATTACGTTATCGCGTTGTGATAACCACTTTCTCCTGCTCTAGTAGGTCACTTCGTGTCGTGTTGTATTTTTTTTTATTTTGGTTGCCCGTGGATTGTATACGGAGACTATTTTATGTCGTCGCCTGTAGGGCGCAGATCAGTCCAAATCCATATATTTTAGATTTGGGGTTTGAACTTACGTTGTATGTATTCCCTTAGTTCAAGAATGTTTGGTTTCATTTAAATAGCGTTAATCTGGTTTGAGATTAAGATCAACTTAAATATATGTGTGAGCGTTTAGGCTCAATTTATTTTAACAAAGTATACGTTGGTCTTATTTGAGACTAAGATCAACTTAGTAACATTTTCAGGATCATTAAATTTTATTAAGATCTAACAACATAGCATTTTGGGCTCAGTTGCAAGCAAACTTCAGAGATACTTAGCCAATTTAGGCTTGATCTGCTCAGTCTTTTTCCATTTATTCAGAAGTGCTAAGCACTTATTTGTGGCTTTATTTGCTCGGCCCTTTTTTTCTTTCATCCAGAAGTGCTAAGCACTTATTTGTGGCTCCAGCGCTCAGGTGTGTATCATGTGAGCCACTCAGACATGGGAGCTGCCCAATCAGTGCTAGGCACTTTAGTCATTTTGACCAAATTTATAGTGCTCAGCACTTTTACACAACGCTCATATGGGAAGCACGTGAGATGCTAAACGTTCTATTTTGTTGGGCGCTCACGAGGGAAGCACGTAGGGCGCTGAGTCATTTGTTTTGGGCGCTCACGTGGGAAACACGTGAAGCACTATAATAGTGCTAAGCACTAATTTTTCTTTGTCACTCACGTGTGTTTCACGTGAGGCGACAAGTTCTTTTCTTTTTAGAGATTTAATCTCTTTTGATGTTTTCTAAAGAAATTTTAACTTTTGTTAATGGTATTTTGACAATTAATGATCACCAAGATCTCTATTTTGATAATCTGGGATCGATTTTATTGGAGAACTAAGTTATTCTATTCTTTTTGTAAGAACTAAGTTCTTTATGTAGGGTTAAACCCTGTTTTCGGAGAACTTAAATTATTAGTCAATGTTTCTTTTCCTTTGATCTAGTTCTTTTCCCTAGATTTTGAGTCTGAAGAACAGAACCTCCCCGATGAGAATTAAATTCTCAACTTGTGGGGAGATTTTCTTTTCAGATCTCAGATCAGAGAAAAAACTAAGTTCTTTTTATGAAGAGTTAAACCCTTGTTTTTTTCTTTTTACTTATGCTAGGCAAAAGAGATATATTTTTATCTCTGCTTTTCTTTACCTAGGCTTTGGAAGGAGGAAGTTCTTCTTCTTTGAAAGGAGAATTAAATTCTCGGTTTTATGGCTTCTGTCTTCTTTTTTTTTTTGCAGAAGCGTATGGGCGGGTTCTCTCTATGAGACATGAAATTTCGGATCCTTTATATAGGAGAGCTAAATTGTTAATTAGTTTGAGAAAATCTCTCATTTGAGAGATACTAATTGATTTAATTGGCCTCAAAAATTGTTCGGGGGATTTTATCCACCGTTGGATTTTTTATCCAGAGGATTTCTGTTTTACAGAATATATATTCTTGTTTTTAACAAGATTAGAGATATATTTTCCCATATACAGAATTTAATTCTGTCATACGGTGATTTTTTAATCACCATTGGATTTTTAATTCAAGTGTTCTCTGTTTAATAGAACACAATCTTTCTTTGTTTAGAAAGATATAGGGAAATAATTTCCTATCTCATTGGATTTTTGATCCAACTGAGAATATCTTTCTCATTTAGAAAGATTAGGGAGATATTTTCCCCTAATAGAACTTAATCCTATCATTCGATAATTTTTAATCAACATTGGATTTTTGATCCAAAGCCTTTCTGTTTTATAAAGAATCTTTCTCTTTTTAGAAAGATCAAGGGAAGTACCTTCCCAAAATAGAATTTAATTCTATTTGAAGCTAGTGCTTCTAAAGGTGTGTTCTTATGTGTTTAACACGTAACCCCAATGTGTGTTTTAATCTGCTTAAATTTAGCGCTCATATGCTTTGCATATGAGCGCTCACATGTTTAACATATGAGGCTAGTTTGCCCTCTTTTGGTTGTTTATTCTCAGCGCATATATGCTTTGCATATAAGCGTTCACGTGTTTAACACGTGAGGCCAGTTTAGCCCTTTTGGTTATTTTTTTCAGCGCTTATATGCTGTGCATATAAGCGCTCACGTGTTTAACACGTGAGGTCAGATTGGCCTTTAGTTATTTGTTTCCGGCGCTTATATGCTTTACATATAATCGCGCACGTGTTTAACACGTGAAGCTTAAACTATGGGAATCATTTTCTTCTTTTTTTCTCTCCCTTTTTTAGGAAGGAACACCCGTCATTGTCCTGATTAATCTGAACCCATTCGTACTAGCTCTTAGCGAAGTCCAAAAAGCTGTACGCCTATCCTAAATTAATGCATCCATCTATACTACAGATAAGTATCCCCTAACTACCAAACACTATGCCTTGGTGAAGGTAAAACGCATAGCATGAATACTAGTTGATTCCCATCTGAAATGACAGAGGGCTATAGCTGGTGTTGGTGAAAACCTTAAACGTAATGAACTTGATATCATTGAAGGAACCGAATAACTTTGAAAATGAGTGGTTTAGGCTCCGTTTTAAAATGTGTAGTTTTGAAGAAAACCGAGTGGATTTGTAATTGTTCAAATAATGTTAAATATTAGGTTTGTTTTCTTGCATTAATTTGAATTAATTCGTTCCAATCAATTAGCCTTATCACACCAGAAAATAACGAAAATAGAATATACATATATGTCACTCGCATTTACTACGGGGTCCGAGAACTTCACCGTAAGGTTACTTAACTTACGGCTTTGCATAGGCAAGGCTAACGCAGGTGCAAAACATATACAATATTTATTATATATACAGATATATATAACCATTCATTACAGGCATGATAAGCATCACATGCAGATATCAACATCATAGAAAATAGAAAAACAGATATACTAGGAATTCCTGAGTTTCGTTTAAGCCTCTAACGAAACAAAGTCTCCACGGTCATGTGAATATCTCGAGTGTGAACATTCCTAGACCCCCATGAGTGCGGCAAGCTACCCGCCAATTCTAGAATTGGGTGACCCGGATTTCAAAGCCTAGAGATGGCCACCCATTGAATTCTAGAACCCGATAACTTGTGCACCCCTCCGCGGGTCAATCCTAGATGCAGAAATGGAAAAAATAATATACAGTCGGTGACAATATCCTGAATCCGGATGTGTCCCAATAAAAGAATATACATCAATAATTATACAAATTAAATCATCCACTCACATCTCACATCTAAATTCATATGAGGCTTTTCACACGACGATTCGTCAATCCATCTTGTCCAAAACACAAACAAGATATATGCAACATCTTCCAATAGTCATATAGCGATTACAAGATGTTTAAAACACATATACAAACAACAAAAATATCATTGATGCTTTAGTTTCGAAATCAAAAGTTTCCATGATGCCTAAAGAAAAGATAACAGTGAGTGAAATCTGGGACAAAATAAACTATACCAAAAATACCAATTTCCAGTAACAAATCACCTTTACAAAGACGAGGCCATAAAGACATGGTCTGGTCGCTAGTTTCGTCCAAAAGGCCAAAACTGGCGGCCAGAGTAAGTACTATTTAGCTCTTCTTCGTAGGGGCTAATTATTACATCATATACTACTCTCTAAAGCACTACTACAATATGGGGTTGCCCCTATGGACTCAGGAATCCGTAGGGGCAACTATTTCTTACCCCTACGGATTTATCCGTAGGTCCCTATCGTTGTCCTTACGGTGCCTTACGTTCTAATTTAAAAATATTAAATAGTAATTTGTTGTTAGGCCCTATGGAGCCGCAAACGGTGGACCTACAGTTATGTCCGTAGGAGCATATAAATAGGTTATTAATAAAAAAAACACAGAAAAGTCATTCATCGTTCCCAAAAATTCTCTCTCTCACTTTCCCGCGCCTCATCGCTCGTTCCCGCGCCTCGTCTCCACCTTCGTCGGTCGTTCCCAAAACTTCCTCGTCGACTTCCTCATCGCCACCGTCCGCGACTCGTCGCCGATCGTCGTCGACCACCGATTCTGTCGTCTCCTCCACCGCCCGGTTAGTAAATCTCAAATTATTTATAATTTTGATGATGCTAGGTCTAGGGTTCAGGGTTCGGGTAGGGGTGAGGGTTAGGCATCGGCATCGGCATCGGGTTCGGTTTAGGTTAGGGTTAGGGTTAGGGTTAAGGTTAGGGTTCGGTTGAGGTTAGGGTTCGGTTGGGGTTGGGGTTGGGGTTGGGGTTGGGTTGGGGCTGGGGCTGGGCTGGGGCTGGGGCTAGGGCTAGGGTTCGGTTGGGGCTGGGGGTAGGGTCCGATTGGGGTGGGGCTGGGGCTGGGGCTGGGTTGGGGCTGGTCTGGGGCTGGGGCTGGGGCTAGGGTTCGGTTGGGGTGGGGCTGGGGCTAGGGCTTGGGCTTCATCACCTGATATAGCGAAATACAAAGCGTACTTCAGTACACCCGACCTCGTTGAGTTTCCTATTGAAGTTCCCGGTCAAACGGCATATGCATATTTTTCTTCGCCATCAAATCCCAATTATCAACCTACCGAGGACGAAAAGCCACCTTTGTTAGTCGAGAGTCATGGTAATAGACTTGTCATTATAGATCATAGTCAATTGTTTTTCCTATCATTTTCTTGATCCAGATGCTAATCAACTTGTTAATTACTGTTTTTATGACGTATTTGTCTATAATTGTTGACAGTGGCCTTTCTTTTGGATGAACATGTTTTTTGGATGCATGTTTCAGTCATGTGAATTCATATGTTGCGTATAACGCTTTATGATATCAGTATCCTACATTTGTAGTTTTAATTATTGATTGTTATAGATGAATGTCATTGCAATAATAGTTTTTGGTTGATATATTAATTTTTCAAATATTTGCATGTATGTATCCATGTCTGCCTGCATATATGTATATATGAGGATAATGGGTATATTATTAGGTTGTCGTAGGAGAAAATTTTCCTTCATATGGCTGTCAAAAGTCAATCTTTAATCTCTTTGTGGATGGTCAGTTCTATCAATCTTGATCTCAATGGTTTAAAATCATGATACACATACAACAAGAATACACAACAAACGCATCATTAGAGAGTGACAAGATGTTCAAGTTAAAACAAATATATGATACTCGATGATAATATGAAACCTTCATATTCTCATCGATACTCATATATGAAACTAAAAGCGCCACTTAGTCCCCGTCTATCGGTTAACATACGTTCGATGATCGTCGTGACATAGAACTATACGAAGGTTGTTAAATATCAGACGGTATAGCTCGATACTAACAACCGTCGTATAGTTTATGTAACGAGAAGATTCAATCGTATGATAACCGATAGATTTGTCCCATGTGGACAAGTTAGGAATGTATAAAGTAAACACCTTCATTCACTTGTGTTTTCATCCGTTTCGAGATATTTCGTCGGTACCTTTCCGCTAGTTCTCCGTGTACAAAGATAGATTAGATGTCCATTTCAACGTTGTTTCACAGCTTTGAAATGATTATCTATTCTATTACAGTATACTCGGAGAACAGCGGGGAGGTGCTGCCGAAATTTACTCGAAACGGTTGAAAGCACAAGTGAATGGGTGTTCGCTCTATACATTCTTAATGGGATAGAAGCCTTATCCCCGACAACCGGAACACACACATACAACAAGAATACACAAAAAAACGCATAATTAGAGAGTGATTTAAGATATTCATGTTAAAACCAATATATGATACTCGATGATAATAGGAAACCTTCATATTCTCATCGATACTCATATATGAAACTAAAAGCGCCACTTAGTCCCCGTCTATCGGTTAACATATGTTCGATGTTCGTCGTGACATAGAACTATACGAAGGTTGTTAAATATCTGACGGTATAGCTCGATACTAACAACCGTCGTATGGTCTATGTGACGAGAAGATTCAATCGTATGATAACCGATAGATTTGTCCCGTGTGGACAAGTTAGGAATGTATAAAGCAAACACCTTCATTCACTTGTGTTTTCATCCGTTTCAAGATATTTCGTCGGTACCTTTTCGCTGGTTCTCCGTGTACAAAGATAGATTAGATGTTCATTTCAACGTTGTTTCACAGCTTTGAAATGATTATCTATTCTATTACAGTGTACTCGGAGAACAGCGGGGAGGTGCTGCCGAAATTTACTCGAAACGGTTGAAAGCACAAGTGAATGGGTGTTCGCTCTATACATTCTTAATGGGATAGAATCCTTACCCCCGATAGCCGGAACACACACATACAACAAGAATACACAACAAACGCATAATTAGAGAGTGATTCAAGATGTTCAAGTTAAAACCAATATATGATACTCGATGATAATATGAAACCTTCATATTCGCATCGATACTCATATATGAAACTAAAAGCGCCACTTATTCCCCGTCTAGCGGTTAACATACGTTCGATAATTTATTCTTTTCAACGACAAACGCACACACAAAGCATATACACGGATTTTCTCCTTTGTCGGTAACTATCCCGTTCTTAGATTTCTCAGTATAGTCACCATAACCTACAATTTATATGTTATACAGTCTAACATGGCCCATGAGTACGTCAGGGTTAAGGACTGGATGTATGTGGATTGGCAACAACGTATGCAACCTAAGTTTATCGCAGGAGTTGCTGCTTTTATTGAATTTGCACGCGCATCTAATAAGATCATAATAGAGAAGATTCTCTGCCCGTGCGATAGATGTGGCAATAAGTACTGGCAGAAGATAGAATTGGCAGAGCTTCATATTATAAAATTTGGGTTTACTAAACTTTATAAAACTTGGAAATATCACGGGGAAGGAGAAGAACGCAGTAATCCGGCAGAAAAAGAAGGAGAACACGATAATGCGGCAGGAGAAGAAGGAGAATTCGGTAATGCGGCAGAAGGAGAAGACAGTAATTTATTTACATCAGAAGAAATGGAGGATATGGTAGAGGCTGCCTCAGGTGAATCTATTCGTACCGAAGATGACATTCCTTCCGGTTAAGGACCGCGTGTGGATAAATATGAAAATTTCATGAATGATGAGAGAAAACCAATTTATGAGAATGCGAAGTATTCCACCCTCTCATGGTTCGTCCAACTTTTCCAGATTAAGTGCCTAAATGGATAGAGCAACAAGTCATTCACAATGCTTCTTTCGTTCTTGAAAAATTCTTTGCCCCCGGGAAATAACGTGCCCGATAGCTGGTATGGAGCCCAGAAGATGATGTCTGATTTGGGTCTAAAGTGCGAGAAGATTCTATGCCCCGGGGAAATAAAGTGCGAGAAGCTGGTACCGGCTGTTCCTCACCGGAGGAACTATCGTCCCGCTCGTGCTGCTGCCCGGGCCCAGGCTCGTGCTTTAGTCACCGGAGGTATATATCACACTTCAATTTTCGTTTAACCTTGATTTCTTAATACAACTTTGTCTTAATATTGATTATCTTGATATTTCTTGCAGACGCAGGGCCTCCCCATCCCCAGAGGGGGACTCGAGGCTCGAATCAGTCCCATAGGCTGAGGCCTGACATAGCTAGGGGGAGGCAACATTCCCCCTCTTTTTTACCCTTGATTATCGCTATACCGGTCCTCATGCCGAGAGGTTCGGCCGGTATATGGGGGATGGGAGCCGGCTCGTGAAGAACTATCCACTTCACGTTGAGCGGGGCGACTAGCACCGGTGCTCATTCGCCCTCTTCTTTGATCAGGCTCAGGTATTAATATATATTTTCATTTGATTTATCCAATATATTTATTATTAACACTTGCAATCTAATAAAAAAAAATTTTGTATTTTCAGTTGAATTACGATTTTCAGCCTGTACCCGACCCTGATCACCCTGGGAGGGTGCTCGACCTTCATGCTCTGTACAATGGCCTGATGAAGAACATGCACACCAAGGTCCGATACAACAGGAATGAGCTGAACGCCGACTGGTACTCCCTGTGGATGGCGACCCCCGAGGCAGAGAAAGCGACCCTCCTATCTACTCCGGCCTTTGCGAGAGTCAACGTAGAGACATGGCCTCTATTGTGCGAATATTTCGACTCTCAACGCAAACATGTATGTATTTTAAATGTAATTCATTATTTAGTATATAATTTATTTTTTTTTGTTCCTTAATTAGAAAACTAAATGTGAATTTGTTGTGCAGAAACAGGCCGCTCAAAATATAGAGAATAGGAAGTCAGCGAAGAGGGGTCGCCCCACTTATACAGGTGGCTCGAGGAATATTACTCGAGCCATGGAGTTATCGGTAAATTACAATAGACCGGCCTTTGTGATATAATGAAATATTAAGAGTTATTTTCTAATATATCTAATATTAAGAGTTATTTTCTAATATTGCAGACAGCTCAGACCCTGGCGCAAGGTGGTACACCGAGCGTGCTGTCCCCATATCTTGCCGTCTACGGCACCTCGACAAATCCCGCCACGGGCGAGCTTCGATACCCCGACGTCGCTACCCAGGAGTATTGCGTAAGTGTTAATATTTATTCAACCTCTATTTGAAATTTTAGTTTTGGAAGGTTCAAACTTAAATGATATACTTATATTTTACTGGTTAATATGGGTATAGGAGCGGGTGATTGAGCAGGCCGAGGCATCGGGGATCGATTTTACCGGACAGAGCGATCCGAGGCTACTGACCCCAGTCCTGGACGCCGTACAAGGAGGGCACCACGGAGGTTGGGAGAGAGGCCGGGGACTGGGCCCTAACAGGGCTCATATGAGATTGGACTCCACCCCGGCGGTTACTTCCTTCGTCTCCAGTGAGCGACGTGTCCAGCAGGAACTGGGGAACTTGAAGGCCACCGTTCAGGAGTTGAAGGAGATGCTGGTATGTATACTACTTAATAGTAAAATATCATGTCATATTATAGATATCAACATATCCAATATTAGTACGTAGCCCGAGCTTATTTGGTTGTAGACTTAGCTTTGATTAATCATACATACATATCTAATTAAAATAAACTACGGTTTTCCAAACTAGATATCCAAATGGGGTTTCAAAATAACTTGATAATGATACGAATTCGAATAATACACAGTTCTTACTCGCTTATTACACATGTTAGGTCCAGACGCGACAGGGAACATCGGCTGAGCCTCCACATGCATCTCCTTCGGCTGCAGCTCCGCAAGCCACTACATCGGCTGCGGTTCCGCAGACAGCTCCTTTAGCTACACCGCTTACTCAGACTCCCGCAGCCGCGACTCCGCAAGCCACTACCTCAACGGCGGCTGCGCAGACCACATCGCCAGCTCCACAGCCCACTCAGACTCCCGCACGCTCCGCATTTCATGATTTATTGACCGAGGAGCAGGCGCGCCAGATTCTGGCGTTTATCAGAGGTGGAGCTGGACCGAGCTAGGGTAGCTTTTTGATTCTTATATTTTAAACATGTATTTATTTATATGATACATATTGTACTACATTTTGGACGATATTGATATTGGTGGTGTTTGCGTGTTTATATTTATATCATATTCTGCTTTTTGGTTTCTTTTGTATATTATATGCGTGAGATGTGATTATGAATACTGCGATATATGTTCTGTGTGATGATTAATTTTATATTTGATCGATATATATATTATTTTGCACAAGGCGAGAAAAATTAGACAGCCCTTTTTTTATAAAAAAACTGATAATATGTACCTACGGATTAATCCGTAGGGCCCAACGTTGCCCCTACGGATTAATCCGTAGGGGAAAAATATCAGGATAACTGATATTTTTCCCCTATGATCTCAGTATCAGGGGTTAAGCTTGCCCCTACGGATATATCCGTAGGGGCAAACAAATGCCCCTACACAGTTATCCGTAGGGGTAAAATATCAGGAATCCTGATATTTTGCCCCTACGGATATTTACCTACGCACTTATCCATAGGGGCCACTACTTGGCCCTACGGATACATCCGTAGGTACAACTAATCTATTTTATAAAACCGTAAATAAAATAAATTTTTTGCCCCTACAGCCTATTCCATAAGGCAAACTGGACCTACACATAACTCCATAGGGGAAAATTTTAGTCCGCAGGGGCAAGTTCAGGGCTTCGACTTGCACCTACGGCGTTTGTACCTACAGGGTATTTTCTTGTCCCTACGGATATATCCGTAGGGGTAGTGGTTTGCTCCTACGGATAAATCTGTAGGGGCAACCCTTATTTGTAGTAGTGAAGTTATTTTAAAAAAAGATAGAGATGTTTTAAAATTTGGAAAGAAACTTGGTAAATTTGGATTTTGTTATTCGGAAATTTTTTGGTTTTGAAACATGAGCATCGTTAAAAACTAGCTTAAGTGCTTCGGTGGCTCTGATACCAGTGTTAGTGTCTAGTGCCCTTGCTAAATATAAAACTTTGATTTTTAACATGGCACTATAAACTAAACCCTAGGATTTTAACCAAGCACTAAACTAGTAAACTAAAAAAGGCTTTTAACTACTCAGTTTAATATACAACCTTCGTAGTCGTGTCCTTCGGATCTTTATATCCCCTTTTTAAGCTCGTCGGTGTTCTTGATCGAGCTTGAGGCCGGTCTTCTTTGGTCCTATATAATCCACCTAAGTGATATGTTTCAAGCTTCAACTTCAATAAATAAAGTAACTAAAGACCCTGGATTGCTAAACTAGAGTGCTTAGTGATGTACTAAGTGTTTGTAGTATTGATCTATCTCTTAATCTCTAGGATTCTTGACTCGTGAGAGGGTTAGGGATCAAGAAGAAGAGGGAGCTCAAGAAGAGGAGAGAGAGTGATGACATAAGAATGAGAATGAAAATGAGAGGAGATGGCTATATCTTTTCTTTTTCAAAAATCATTTACTTTAAAATATGTTAGCCATACTTCTGTAGTAAAGATAAATGAATAAAGAAATTGCATGGCCATGCCTCTCATCATTCTCAAAGCCACCTCACCCCTCCACCTCATTTCCATTTTTTAATGAATAGAAAATGCTATAATGAGGTGTCCTCTTCTAGAAGTATTCTTGTACAAATATAAGAATACAAAAACCGTATATACATACCCGTATTCGTATCAAAATATGAACAACAAAAGAGATAGATAATACAAAAAACATAATACTAGAATATGTGTGTGTGTGAATTATTAAATAACTAAATGATTTAATAATTCGGCTTAATCCTAAGCCGGCTAGTATTACCAAACCGTCCGATTAAAGTCTGTGTATCTAGTGCATGTATTTAATCGACACCATGCATGTATCAATATACGGCCTCTACATCATTTCTACTGAATCAGGGAAACCATCTATGTGGGACTCTAAAGACTCGACAGTACGCTGGTAGTGAGTTTCTATATAAATCCATAACCAAAAGTATGTCAGTGGCACTAGCTATACGTAACGGCTACGCATGCACTGGTTGAAAAAAGGCCGACGAACAAACTGATCCGAACCCCTACAGAGCCTGTCCGTAACAATCTCCATACAGTCTGGTCTTCTCGTATGAAAGTATCGCATACCGGGTTTAGGGGTGGCATAAGACCTAATAACCCGATAAGTCGTGCTGGTGTAGCATAAGACCATCCGAGAAACTACCAATCTAACTATCAGTAATTCTCAACTGGCTTGGCCAGGGACTTATGGTGTTGGCCAACCGAACACAGCGCTACATCGACTTCCTATAACAAGAGAGACGAATCCCTATCAATCACTCACTGTCTCTATATGGCTCGGGACTGTACCCAACTAAAACCTGTTTGCACGACTCAATAGAGCCGTGGTAAGGTAGTAATCAAAGCACAGTGGGAACTCACACGAGACAAATGACGATCTTAGGTCGACAGACTACTTGTACTCATGTCACCAGAGAACCGCTATCTAACAATAGGTATAATACCAGCTAGCCAGTTTTCGGTGAGTCTGTCCAGTGTACCCATCCCTAATGAGCACCTGTATACAATTTTAGATGAAACACACCAATGGCTGTGGGACCAACCACTGCCCTTGATAAGGGTCTAGAAACGTATACACTGGTTTATTCTGGAATATCGATGCTCAGTCTCAATACTTCCATGATTAGGGACATTTAAGGATGTACTTATGGACTATCCAGCTCCCACAAGTATAATTGCCATCACAGTACTGGTAGTCAAGCAAGAATCCTACAGGGTTTATCAACATGTATTAGCTATATGAAATAACTAGTAAAAGATATACATATATTAAGATAAAGTCAAACCAAATAGCATACTATCATATCGAACAATATTACTCTATACATACATACCCCTAGTATCATATACAATAAAGGCCTCTAGAGCATACATATCCAACAGTTATTCAATGCACCTTATTTTATCCTCATTGATAAAGGTAAATATTTAGAACATAATTTTCAAAAAGTTATTTCCCACTTTATTAAAATAAATATACAGATTTATCATTTTAAAAATTGGTGCATAACAATGGTTGTTCAAAACCAAATATTTGCAATAAGGAAAAAAAACTGGTGATTTAATCCAATATCACCAATTACTACGAATTCCGATATTAAGGATCAAGTCACACATTTCCCAATATTCTAATCATACTCAGTATCTGTAATGCCATACAGATGTGAGATTCTAATCTAGTATATACATACCCTGGAGTAAAAAATTGGGATACAGTTTTCAATTATAACCACACAACAAAACTAAAACATAAAATGTTTCAAAGGGGTGGCTGGATATTCCTAGTAATGTTTTTTCCACTGTCCAGATTCATGACACTAGTTGCAATTTTATTTTCCCTCACTTCAATCCCTTTATATGTCTCAATCTCTTACCTTCTGTACACCAACTTAGGCTACTTGGTTTTCTTCCTTCCCTACCTTTCAGTATCAGCCTAAGGTTTGGAAGAAGATTATCCAACAAGCGTAACAGATGTACTCTCCTAATTTAAGGAGCTCTCCAACTGAAAGAAGATGAAGGAGAGACAACCGAATTATTCAATTCAATTTCTCCAGAACCCTTGGCCATTCTCGACTGAAGTAACTTCTTCGTGTTCATATGTAACTATACGATGGTCGTTCCAAGCAATATGGATCTCTGTACTGATATAGAGTGTTTTGGAGAAAATAAAGGGAAAGTAGTGATAGTGTTCTTAGCGCCACAGCCGCTACAATTGCGGCCTATGCGGAATGAAAAATGAAAATTTTCGAAGAGGCGCTAGAAACATAAACCCTAGAATCTAAACCAAATACTAAACTAGCAAACTATAAAGAGTTTAACTACTCGGTTAGAAGGTTATACCTAAAGATTCGTGTCCTTCGATCTTCTATCCACTTCTTTAGCTCCTCATGGTTGCTGGATCAACTTGTAGGTCGGCCTTCCTTGGTCCTAGATGATCCACCCGAAGAATATGATTCAAGGCTCTAATTTCACATAAACAAGCAAGTGAAGAAACTAAAGATCCTAGATTTCTAATCTAAGGTGCTTAGAGAAGTAATGCTATGTTCTAGTATTTTTCTATCTCTTTCTACCCTTAATTATCAACTCATGAGAGTGTAGGGAAAAAATGAAGGTAGAGCTCAAGAGAAGGAGAGAGAAAGGAAATGGTGAAATGAGAAAACTTGTGTGTGAAAAATCAAATGGTTAGCATGGTTTTGTTAAGCTATTTTCAAAATAGAAAATAGAAACTATACTTCAATAGTGCATACAAATGCAATAAACAAATATCAAAGTCATTCCTCTCACCATGCTTCCTTTACGCCCCACCACTCCACCCTATTTATAATTTCTTTAAAAGAAAATCAAGGAAATGAGGTGTCCTCCTTCTAAAATGTATCATGTATAAATACATTATACATTCCTCGTGTATACATACCCGTATTCATATCAAAATATGAATACCCAAAGAGATAGAATAATAAAATGAACATAATACTAGAATATACATATCGAAATATATATATATATATATGTAAATTATTAAATCAATACTTAATTTAATAATCCGGTTTAATCCTAAGCCGTCTAGTACTACCATCCGTCCGATTAAAGTCCGTGTAGCTAGTACATATATTTAATCGGAACCCTGCACTTATCAAAATACGGCCACTACATCATTTCTCCTAAACCAGAGAAACCCTCTGTGTGGGACTCTAAAGACTCGACAGTACGCTGAAAGTGAGTTACTGGATAAATCCATAACCACAAGCACGTCAGCGGTACTAGCTGTACATAACGGCTACCCAGGTATCTTTCGAAAGGAAGATCGACAAGCAAGCTCATCCGAACCCCTACTAAGCCTATCTGTGACAATCTCCGTACAGTACGGTCTCTTTTTCTAAGAGGAGCGCATATTGGGTCTAGGGTGGTAAACGTCAGACCCTAATAACCTGATAATTCATACGGATGTGGCTCAGGACCAATCAGAGATACTACTAATTTAACCATCAGTAAATCTCATCTGTCTTAGCTAAGGTCTTATGGTGATGGCCTACCGAACACAGTGCGACATCGACTCCCTATACCGAGCGAGACGAATCCTTGGCAATCACTCACTGCCTCCATATGACTCGGGACTGTACCCAACTAAAACCTGATTGCAAGACTCAGTAGAGCCGTACTAGAGTAGTAAACTAAGTACAGTAGGAACTCACACTAAACAAATAACGATTTCAGGTCTAAAGACTAACCTGTACTCATGTCACCTGAGAACTGCTATCCGAAGATATATATATATAATACCATCTAGAAGTTTTCGGCAAGTCCATCCAGTGTACTCACCCTAGTGAGCCCCTATATACTATCTCAGGTGCCAGACCCCAATGGTTGTGCGACCAACCATCGCCCCTCGTCGGGATCTAGAAATGTATACATCTACTCCAGAATATTGATGCCCAGTCTCGATACTCCCATGACCAAGGACATTTAAGGATGTGCTTATGGACTACTCAGTCCCCTACATTTATGATCGCTATCATAACGTTAGTGGTCAAGTAATAATCCTACGGGCTTTATCAACATGTATTAACGATACGTAATAACAAGCAAAATTTATGCACATGTTAAGATAAAGATAAACCAAACAACATACTATCATATCGAGTAAAATTGTCTTGTACATACATATGTCAAAACATCCACTATATATATACAATAATGGCCTCTAGGGCATACATATCCAACAAGTAGGAGCGGCATGGATATATGCGACTTGGTCATGAATCATGACATTCCAAAACCAAAGTATGTAAGAAGGTTCGGTTAACTTGGTTAATGAGTTTTAGTTTAAGGTAAGTTATGGGTCGCAGCCAAAGAGAGAGAAAAAAACACTCAGCATGCACTCTATCAAGATTAGATTGGTTAATCACTTTATCTAATTAGGATAGCTCCCACTGTATCCTCGAATTCTTCTTCAAACCATGGAAGGAGAACTAGTCAGGATCATATACACCTTACAAGTTCGCTAACCATTCAGCTAGATCGATGTTGGTACTCCAAGAGAGGTCCCTCGTGTTTTTGTATAGACCCAATTTAATAACTCCATTTCCATAGAGGTGTAACCTCGTTAACACTTTCTAGACACCTAATAAGTTAGCTAATTGTGAAGTGAAAACCTCCCGAGAAGTAATACCTACCCATCAGTGAGAATCGGAACACAACTATCATTATGTGATAACTTTGACGGTAGCCAACCAAATTTAACACATTCCAGAAAGTATGCGTATACTTAGTAAGTTTCCCTTATGTTTGAAACTCCCCGATAGTGTTTTCCCCCCAAGAGGCTTATGACCTTAACTTAGTCAATAAATCATATGTCGCAAGTCAAGTTCAACTCATCATTATCTTGATTACACTAACCCACCCGCACGACTCTTAACTTAGTCAACAAAGTCGTACGACTGTCCTAGTTAATTGCATCACTATGCACAGAAAATTACCACTTAGCTTCCACACACTACACTTTAACTTAGTCAACATATTTAGCACAAATACTAAGTAATACTAATCTAAAATGATGGAGCGTTACGACTGGTTTTGATGAAAAACCATTAAAGTAATGAACTTAATATCGTTGAAGAAACTCGAGTGACTTTGAAAAGGAGTGGTTTAGGCTGTTAAAATGAGTGGTCTTGAAGAAAACTGAGTTTATAGCAGCATAAGCTTTTTCTTAAGAGTGAATTCCCCATAATGGGATTAAGGCACTTTCCTCATCGAATGTGGTGCAGGATATTCCTAACCGAATACCTCTATACAAAGCAAAATGATAAGACTATAGTTTTAAAATTTTGTTCCAACAACATCATTTTGGGTTTATTCCTTTGCATTAAATATATAATGCAGTCCTATCATTTTAAGTTTCCAAGCCATACCAGAAACAACCAAAATAACATGCTTTATATGTCATTCGCATTTGCCACGAGATCCCGGATCTTCACTGTGAGGTTACATAACTTACGACTGGGCAGGGACAAAGCTAGCGCAGATGCAAAATATATAAAAGCATTCTATATATATATAATCGTAGGTAGGTAATAATCATCACAAGCATGCGAACAAAGAACAATATGGAATAGTGGATAAATTAGAAGTCCCGCATTTCATTTGAGCCCAAATAAAACACAACGTTCCCCGGTCGTGTGGACAGCCTGTACAAGATCGATCCTAGATCCCTACGAGTGCGGAAAGCCACCTTCCAATTCTAGAAACAGGGTAATCTGTCCTCAATATCATGAGTCATGAGTTGGTCACTCGTGGCTTTTTAGAATCCGGTAACTTGGGCACTCCTTCGTGGGTCGATCCTATAACCCTTACAAGTGCGGCGAGCAACCCACCAATTATAAAGCGAGGCGGTACGATCTCAAACACCATAAGATGGCCACCTACCGCATTCTAGAACCTGGCTACTCGAGCACTTCTTCTCGGTTCATCCTAGTACATCTAATTAAATATATACAATGGCGACAACGATCTCAACCCGGATGTGTCCCAAAAAGAATATACATCAAGCGGAAACGACGACCATAATCTGGCCACGCGTCTCGAGCAAATGAATATACAACAATATAAATAAAAACTATACAAGCACATTGCACGAGGGGATATCCAACACGATAATCCGGCTAAACAATGACAAGATATATATATCACAAGAATAAGTAACAATAACATATTTACAACCCCATCTAATCGAATATATAGAAATTAGATGACGTTTAACAACACACATATATCACAATAGCATGTATAATGAAAACCATGATCATAGAATTCATCACCCGTGAAGCTCACACTCAAATTTTCCAAACGATGAAAAATGAGTGCACTTTAACATCCAAAATCCATACTTTTTGCTAAAATCAAGAGTCTGAACGACTCAAAATGTGATCGAGTGTCTGATGGGACGATTGAGAACAACCCTAGAGCTCTAGGGGCCTATGGAGAGTGCCCCCTACCCGAGACCATGACAAAGTGGTCTCAGGAAGGGGGCAGAACCCGAGAGCACCTGATATGTGCTCTCGGGATCAACTAGCCCCCCAAGACCACTTCGTGGTGGTCTTGGATGGTTGGCCCCCTTCCTTGACCTCTAGAGTCTCCCCGGGGTACCCTCTATCCTCCCCGTATACTCCTAGTTCGAACCAAGAGCCCGCGGCGATCGGAAAATGCAAACAAGTTCAGTTTTGGACAGCTTTTAAAAAACAGTTTTCAAGTTGGAAAAAGCAGCCAGTATACCCGATATAGTTTTGAAAAAATAGTTTCACGAGACTCTACGGTCACCCTCAATCCCCTAAGAAGTCCCCATTCCGAAATGAGAGCTCCGGGGATGAAGAACAAGCGAGAAAACATCGAAATACTGGCTGGATTTTTCAGGACAGCCAACTGCAGTTTTCGATCGACAAAAACAGCCATGTTTAGCAAAACCGATTTTGAGAAAAGGCTTTCTGAGAGTTCATGGGTCATCCTCGATCCCTTATGGGGTCCATATTCCAAAACGAGAGCTCCGGGGATCGAGTACAAGTGAGAAAAAATCATTTTTCGCAAACATGTTCGCTGTTTTGAAAACAATTTTTCAAAGTCATTTTGCGATTAAATTTTATGGCCATAGGAACTAGTTTAAGCGTATGGTTGGCTATGATACCATTGTATGGTCAGTCTGCACAGCAAAAACTAGTCGTGGAGCCTATAGATCCTTCAACAACAATTTTTTACGTAGTCCCTCGCGACGAACTGCAACCCGCCGGACCATATAACCACACGGGGTACCGTGGAGGTAAGAGCCTGCGCTTCGCCACTACTGCCGCCACAGTGAGAACCCTCCATGGCTCGATAAAATACTTAGTAGCTCTGATACCATGTTAGGGTTCCCCAATGCTCGCGGCTAATGCCCAGCAAAAGAGAAAATCGAGAATAAAATTTTCGTGCAAGTGCAAGAAAACTGCAATCTAGAATCCGTTACAAACACTAAAGTAGTAAACTAAGTTTGCATGGTTTAGGGATTACAAACTTTTATGCATTTCCACACAATCGTGGAAGACCCCTCCAAGCTCCTCGTAGGCCGTCGGAAATAAGCTTGAGAGGTAACCGCCCTTACCGAAGATGACTCACCCGAAAGTTGTAGTTCAAGCTCTAACTTCAACAAATGAAGTAACTAAAGACCTAAGCTTGCTAGAAAAATGTGCTTAGATATGTATAGAGTGTTTGTTGAGTTTATCTCTCTCCTAAACCTATTGGTTCTCAACACATGAGAGAGTAGAGGATGAAGAAGAACTTGAGAGGAGAGAGAAGGCTAAGGATGGAATGAATGAAACTTGAGAAGAAAATTTGCTATGTATTTTTTAATTTCATAATGCATTTACTATAAAATATTACAATCATACTTGTATAGTAAATACAAATGAAATAAAAATTACCTAGCCATTCCGCTCTACATTCCTTTGCCACCTCACCTTTTTCATCTCATTTCTAATTTTCAATAATTAGAAAATCAATTATGAGGTGTTCTCTTTCTAGAAGTATTTTGTATGGCTGCAAAATATATCTCCGTTTATTCATACCCGTATTCATACCAAAATACGAATACATAAGAGATAAAAAAAATACAACAAACATAAAATAGAATTAAATCAATACTTGATTTAATAATCCAGCTTAATCCTAACCCCGCTAGTATTAACTGTCAGATTTAAATCCGTGTAACTAATACACGTATTAAATTGAGACCTTTCACGTATAAATATACGGCATCATCATTTCGCCTGAACCAAGGAAACTATCTGTGTGGGACTCTAAAAACTCAAAAATACGCTGGAAATGAGTTACTAGATAAATTCATAAGCATAAGCACGTCAGCGGCACTAGCTATACGTAACGGCTACCCAGATATATGCCTAAAGGGAGATCGAAAATCAAGTCCGTCCATACCCTAATGAGCCTGAATATGACAATCTCCGTACAGTCCGGTTTCTTCGTCTAAGAATATCGCATACCGGGTCTAGGGGATGGATAACGTCAGACCCCTAATAAACCGATAAGTCGCGCCGGTGTCAAGCTTATCACCAACCGAGAAACTACAGATCTCCAATCAGTAAATCTTATCTGCCCTGGTCAAGGACTTATGGTGGTGGCTAACTGACCACAACGCGATATCAACTCCCTATACCAGGAGAGACGAATCCCGGACAATCACTAATTGCTTCCATGTGGCTCGGCACTATACCTAACTAAAACTTATTTGCACGACTCTTTTGAGCCGTGGTGGGGTAGTAATACAGTGAGAACTCACACGAGACAAATGACGATCTCAAATCTAAAGACTATCATGTATTCATGCCACTAGAGAACTGCTATCTGATAATAGCTATAATACCATCTAGAAGTTCTCGGCGAGTTCATCCAGTATACTCACCTCCAGTGAGTACCTGTATACCATCATAGGTGACAAAACACCAATGGCTTGTGAGACCGGCCACCGCCTTTCGTCAGGGTCAAGAAACGTATACATTAGTCTACTCCGGAATATCGATACCCAGTCTCGATATCCCTTGACTAGGGACATTTAAGGAGGTGCCTATGGACTACCCAGTTCCTACGTATATGATTTCCATCATAGTACTGGTAGTCAAGCAACGATCCTACAGACTTTATCATTATGTATTAGCGAAACGTAATAACGAGTAAAATGTATACACATCAATGATAAAGAAAAACTAGATAGCATACTATCATTTCGAGTAAGACTGTTCTATCTGTATAGGTTCTTCTTCAATTATCATAATCGCCTACCTGCAACTACAATAATTGCCTTGAGGGCACTATAGCCAACAGTAGGAACAAACCGAACTCATAATCCACTCATCCTTGGATCGATGTGTTCTATCAAGAACCACAAAAAAATCTCCTTCTCCTTCCGTTATACTCGTCTCAGTCAAAGGCTTCTTCTTTAATTTGTCTTCCTGCTTTAGCTTGTTCTGAAACTTAAAGCAATCGATCTTGAAGTGCCTCTTCGTCTTACAATAATTACGGTAACGTTTTTAGGTTTGGATTTTGACCGTGACTTCTTCCTATTTGCTTACGGATCTCTCTTGTCTGCTCGCCCTCGAATAAATAAGCCAGACGATGAACCATCCGTTTCGGTGGAAATCAACTCCTTTTCGATCTTCTCTTTGTTCATCAAATTATCCTTGACATCCTTAATTGAGATCGTGTCTTTTCCATAAACCATAGTGTCATGGAGTGCTTATAAAATGGTGGCAACGAATACAACAAGAGAAAAGCTTGATTTTCATCATCAATCTTAATGTCGATCTTACCCAGATCCGTAATGATCGCATTAAACTCACCAACATGAGATTTTATTGGAGAGTCTTCTGACATGTGAAGTGTGTAGGGACGCTGCTTCAACATAAATCGATTCATAAGAGATTTCCTCAAATATAAATTTTCCAATTTATTCCACAAATCAGCCGCCGTCTTTTCAACCAAAATTTCTTGTAGAATTTCATTTGTCAGACACAAGTGGCTATCCATGAGGGATTTTTCATCTATCTCCTCCCAAGCTTGCTCCGTCATAGTGGAAGGCCTTTTGTTCTTTCCATGAATCACCTTTCTCAAATTGTTTTGAGTCAAAATGTCAATCATACGGACTTACCACAAATAAAAACTCATATGTCTATCGAACTTCTCGATGTCGATTATCATGATTGTCGGAAATATGATGTGAGATCAAAATACCTTAAGTACTTACGAACCCTAAATTTCAAAATCACGATCTAAGAAAGTGGGGGGAAAACGTAATTGTCGTTACCCACCGTTAACCTAGATCGTAAAATTAAAGATCTAATGGTTCAACCAAAAATCCCATAACAACGCAACAAAAGCTCTGGTACCAGTTTGTTGCTTATACGAGACAATCACAAAGCAAACACACAATCGATGGTGAGAAAAAAATTCAAACTACAAACAAGATAGAAATATGAATACTAAACAAAAAACAAATAGGCGAAAGCAAAACTTATTAATTAACAAAATCCAGAGGAGTACAAATCGATGGAGAATTACAAATCCTTCTCAAACCCTAAATCTCTTACAATTATTAATGGGTTCTCTCTAAATAACAAAAGGCATCAATCTCTAGGATTACAAAATACTATAATATATATAGTATACTAGAGATAAGTCTAAATAACTAATTTCCCAACAAATAAATATCCACCTTTCTTGTAGATAAGTTTGAATTCGTTATCTCTTGTCTTATAGATAAGTCTAAATTCATAGGAAATCAATAGGGATCGGAATGAAAGACATACATAACATGTATTTTACTCCAAACTAATTTTCGTCCTTGGTTCAATAAAATAAGTGAAAATTCAATTTTG
Source organism: Agapanthus africanus (assembly GCA_030015575.1). NCBI lineage: Eukaryota > Viridiplantae > Streptophyta > Magnoliopsida > Asparagales > Amaryllidaceae > Agapanthus > Agapanthus africanus. Next base: position 133,516,714 of record JASDDO010000008.1, read on the forward strand.
TTGCAAATTTTTTTATATGGCCGATAACAAGCTTCCCTGGCACCTTAATAATTGTCATTGCTACATTGCATGAGTTGCTACATTTTTTTTCAATTAATATGGTTACAATAAATGTGACTGAGTTTTTCTTTTTCACACGTTGCGATATGCAACTCTGTTTTCAGTCCCACCCTAAAGTTGATGTGAACTAAACATGGAAAGTTTTTTGGTTTAAAAAAAAGTTCGCGCATCGATACGGACAAGCAACCAAATATATAGCTCCTTTTTATGCAAGAATTTACTTCATATGCAAAACAAATATGCACCGTAGATTATGCAGAAAATAGCCTACAATGCTGCTCTTCTGAATTTGATCATTTCTTTTGCATGTAATCCAAATTTTCTTTGTTTGATTGGTATAAGATGTCGGAGAAATTTTCTTTATCACTACCCTCATATATTTTTGTGAATGATTGAGCTGATCTTTACTTCTGTGGTTTATACACACGTAAATAATCATTTGATTCTCGCTCCTTTTGCATCTGAGTAGGGGGTTAATGGATACTGTCAATTTAATTTTTTTCTAAAAAATCAATCGCAATAAAGGATAAAATAACATAAAATTTGTATCTATATTTTACATCAAGATAATTAAGATGAATGGTATAGATCATTTATATATGAAGCGAGAAAAGAAAAATAAGGATAAGTGATGTCTTGTAACTTTCGATCATTAGAGTTTGGCAAAAGCAATACACATGTTTATACATTCGAGACAAAAATCATAAATTTTATAAAAGATCATAGTCATCTTATATCCTATTAGATCTCTCATTTTGAGGGAGAGGGCGGGGGATTTACGGTTCTCAAATATGAAGCGGGGTCTAGAAAAAAATCACATTCTTGAAGGAAAAAATGACTTGCAGGAGTCATAATCATCTTAAATCATATCAAATCAAACATAGCATTAGCTCAGCTGCTACGGGTACTTCCTTTTTTTAGCAAGAATGCGGGATCCGAATCTCCAAGAAAAGAAAATTGGTCATAAATTAACGCTTTCGGGACAAATTCATGGATCCTTTGGATGCTTGTGTGTGGTGTGCATAAGTTAGAGCTTACAGATGACCGTCCAGAAAAAACATCTTTTCAGAATATCCCTCTAACTTCATTAATATTTACCGGCATTTAGTAATTTAAAGTTGGTTTATTTCATAATTAAGATAATTTTAATTTTTAAAAATTTCTTCTTATTATTATTCCTTTTTCTTCCTCTTCTTTTTCTGTCTTTGTTGTGTTAAGATTAATTTAAATTTAAATAGTTAGTTGTTATTATAGATAAAATTAAGATATGTCTTTTATTTAAAGATAGATTTAGATAAGAGAAAATATTCTATTAGATAAGAATAAAAGATATTTATGTTGATCCTAATCTAAATAGAAAAAGATTTATTCTATGTTATAAATAGAGAGATGCGGCGAGAGAACAACTGTTGGGATTTATCATGCATTCAAATAGAGAAAGTTACGGATTTAGATTTAGATTTACGGGTTTAGATTTGGATTTACATTTACATTAGATCTAAATTTAAATTGTGAGTTGAATTAGATAAATTAGAAATCATATTTATATTTAGTAATGATTTGAGAAAATCTTATTCAATTTAAATGGATTACTAATTGGATTAAGATTATGGAAAATCTTAATGAGTTTAAATCTTATTCATCTATATAAGGGATGTAATAGAGAGAGTTTGTATGTGAGCTTCAAAAGTTGTAAATTTTCTTCTTTCTCAAAATAATAAAAAAAATTCTCTTCCCGTGGATTAAACGATTTCGTTAAACTAAGTAAATCACCGTGTTTGATTTATTGTTGTTGCGTGGCTATCTTTATCATTAAAAAGGAAATCTAGTTGTTGCTACATTTCCGCAAAGCTGTGTATTAAAGAAGAATTCCTAACAATTAGTTTCAAAGCTCTGACAGATTGTCTGAGTGAATGATGTCGAAGAAGATAACAAAGGATCTCACAACCAAGTTCATGGTGATGAAGTTTGATGGAAAGGGGAATTTTCCCTTAAGGCAGAGCAAGCTTCGGAATCTATTGACAAAAGAGAGAGAACTCTTTTAGTATTGCGAGACAACGCGAAGAAACAAGCAAACATGTCAGATTCATATTGGGAATATATTGATACAAATGCACAAGCATCTATCAAGTTTTGTCTTGCGGATGAACTTCTGCATAATATTTTGCAAGAGACCACGGCAGCCAAAGTTTGGTTAAAGTTGGAGCAAGTTTATATGATGAAGAGTCGTATAAACAAGTTTATTGTCAAATAAAGACTCTACAAGTTTCGAATGAAAGAAGGTGCTTCTTTTTCCATTCATCTTAATATTTTCAACGAATTAATCAACAATTTGCTTGGTCTTGACATCAAAATAGAAGGGTGTGATAAGGCATTGCTGCTTCTTATGTCTCTTCCGGATTCTTATGATAACTTGGTGAATACAATCATGTATAGAAAGGAAGAACTTAAGTTCGATGATGTTGTCTCATCACTTTTAAATCATGCGACAAGACACAGGGATAAAGTTGACTCGGATTCAAGTTCGTCAGCATTGATCGCTAAGGAAAAAGGAAGATAAAAAAGTAGAGGATCAGGTGAAAGAAATCGGTCTAAGTCCAACTCCAAAGGTACAGAAGATGAATGTTATTTTTTCAAGAAACCAGGTTCCTTCACAAGAAATTGTATATCATACAAAAAGTATATCGAGAAAAAGGAAGGAAAGGTCTCTACAAAAGACAATGATTCGATTAGTGCTGTAATGGAATCGGAGGAAGATCATCAAGGCAAGATTTTTTCTAGTTTTGTTCAGGAGCCATATGACTTGTTGACAGTACACAGCGGTAAGGCGGATTCTTCCAATAATTGGATCTTGGATTCCGGTTATTCATATCATATGTGTCCTAATAAAGAGATGTTCAGCACTTATAAAAATTATAATGGCGTTAGAGTTCTGATGGGGAATAATTAAGAATGTAGGAACGTAGAGATCGGTAACATCAAGGTAAAGATGTACGATGGGATGGTGCAAACTCTAACAAACGTCATACATGTTCCGGATTTAAGAAAGAACTTGATCTCTCTCGGAGCTTTAGAAGCAGCAGGATGCAAACTAACGGTGCAAGGTGTAGTATTGAAGGTCTCCAAAGGGGCTTTGGTATTACTCAAAGGTAAGCAGCGTGCAAATTTGTATCAGATGATAGGTAGCACAGCAAATGGTGGTGCAGCCATTGGAGAGGTGAAAGATAAAGTTCAAGAAAGGCAGAACAAGGAGGATACTTCAAGACTTGGGCATTTGCGTCTAGGACATATGAGTGAAAAGTGATTAAGGGTGCTGCATGCTAAAGGGTTGATGAATGGTGTAAAGAAGTGTCATTTGGACTTTTGCAAATTTTGCACTATGGAAAAGCAACATAAAGTGAGTTTCAAGCATGCAATATACAAGACTCAAGGCGTTCTAGATTACTTCCATTCTGATGTATGGGGGCCATCTCCGACTCGATCAAAGGGAGGTGCAATGTATTTTGTGACATTCATCGATGATTTCTCTTGCAAAGTATGTGTCTACTTCAAAACACAAGTCATCGAAGATTTCTCTTGCAAAGTATGTGTCTACTTCATGAAACACAAGTCAGAGTTTTTTGAGTGTTATAAGGAGTGGAAAGAAGCAGTAGAAAAAGATTCTTGAGGTCAGATAATGGTGGAGAGCTTACCTCCATCGAGTTCTTACAATTCTGTAAGGATCAGGGTATACAAAGACAATTTACGGTGCTGGGAGGATCGAACAGAATGGGTTGGTAGAGCGCATGAACATGACACTATTGGAGAGAACCCATAGTATGAGATTGCAATCCGGATTGAAAGAGAAGTTTTGGGCAGAGGCAGTTTATCATGCGTGCTATTTGGTGAATTGATCGTCATCTACAGCCATAGATCTTCATATCTCAGAAGAGTTATAGATAGGAGATCCTGTATGTTATGATTCGTTGAGAGTGTTGGGGTGCCCTGCGTATTCACTTGTGGACACGAATCAAAGAAATAAATTGGAGTTGAAATCAAAGTCATGCATCTTTATTGGGTTCCAAAAGGGAGTTAAAGGCTACAAACTATGGGACCCAGAGAATAGAAGATCATTGTTTCGAGAGATGTCATTTTTTATGAAGGGTCTATGTTGAAAGATGTAAACAAGTCTGCGAATGTAGAAAAGAACGGTGGATAGTTACATATCAAGGATACTTCAATTGAGATGGAGTTACAGGATTCTCAGAGACAAGATGAGATCATCGATACACCTACAGTTTCGATGGGTATTGAGGTGAACCATAAGTGTAACAACCCTAAACATTCTGTACAATTTTTTTTTCAAAATACAGAAAGGAACACCTAAACCTGAGCATAAGTTATAAATTTGATTTGCTTTTGAACAGTAAGAAAGAGCTTATGGCTCATTGGTAAGACCTTACACTGCTGAGACATAGCACCTGAATTTAAATCCTATCAGCCACATATTATTTTTACTGTATTTTCTTTTAATCTTTTAGAAACCCAAGGGTTTACACGTGCACTACACGTAAACTGAAGAGACACATAATAAAAAAACACGTGCACTGGGTATATGAGGTGACAAGGACACGTGGCAGCAAACCAAACCACACCCGACGGTATTGGGCCGGCAAAATGCTCACCAAGACCGGTACCGCCGGGCCCCCCATACCCAATGCTCCCTAAAATTTTACCCCTACACCTCTTGGCCTACTCCATTTCCCCTAGACTGTTTGTATTCTCTGCAATTATCCAGAAAATTAAAATACCCTCTTTAAATCCATTTTTAATACAAATTTTAATTCTACAATTCAATACACTAAACCCTAGTTTTCCCAATAAATACCACACCATATTTCACCCCTCCTCATTCAGAATTCCTTGTCAAAACTCTCAAAAACTTTCAAGTCCTATAGTGTGCAAGTGGAGTTAGCAAAGAGCGAAGTTCCACGGAGATTCCGGCGACGAAACGACGTCCCGACGATCCCTAAACCTTCTCCTACCTCTCCCTTTTCCTTAAAACCAGTAAGTCACCTCTCCCCCTCTCTTCTTCTATTCTAAAAACTTTCAATTCTAAAACCCGACGTAAACGGAGTTAATCCGACTTCCGATTTGGTTTTTCATTAAAAAGGTTACTTTTCTTAATCAATAAAATTCCATACTATCACATAATATTTAACAAACATTAAAAAATACTTTAAAATAAATTTCATCTCAAAATATTCTTTTATGCAATTTTTATTGTATTTTTACGGTAAAATATCACATACTTCATTTCCGACATAAAACAACATAAAATTGTATTGCTTTTAGATAACTCACGAGGTAATGACCTATCTCTTCATAACACACATCTTTGACATAGCACAATAAAGTTTTAGATATATATTCTTAGGATAACACGACTTTACAAATAAATACCATCAACTTATAAAACCATTTCTTTAAAAAGTATATTAAACAATTCCTTACAATTGCGCCTCTACAACCCACTTTTGGGGACTCCGTTCGGGATGGTGCGGATTATCGCACATCCTCGGGCCTACTAGAGCGAGATGCAGACCTCCAAAAGGAGCATTCGGTCTCGATGGAATTTTTATGCATTTTTATTTAGAAAATGGGATTTCTACAAGAAAATAAATAAAATTATTTTCATTAAATATATATATATATATATATATATATTATCAAAATATCTACTTTAATTATATTATATAAATATTCCAAGTTTTCAAAAGGAATCACCATTACATGAAAATACCATCCAAATACAAAACAATACCGATATTTCAATAAAATACCATATACTATGAAAATTAGGTTCTACTCACTAGAAATTTCACTTTTATAAAATATATATCTATGAAAATCTTAAATACGATAATTAAATACTTGAGGTGTATTTTCAAATTATACCAAAAACTATTTTTACATAAAACCCCCTCAAGTTATACTAATTACAATAAGGACCCTAGTAAATATAGGTTTAAACGGGACCGGTTCTCTTGAGCCTCAGGAAGCCGGAGAATATGGGTGCTTGCCTATATAAGGTAGACAATCTAACAAACGGTGTTATCAACATGGTAATTGTCTTTGAAAAAGACATAAATCCTGTTGTCCATATGCAGCAGTTACCGATAATATCAAAACTAATTGAGGTCTTCAATTTCTTTTGAAGTATCTGACTCAGACTGAGTCTCAATCTGACTTGAATATGATTCAAGTATAAACTACAAAACAACATGAATCCATGAATCCGTCTATTCAATCTATATCGATCTATATTGACCGATCCGAACCATGGATATACCCCGTTTACATGACTATCCATTTACATCCATTCCATTTACTGATATCATAGTTTCGGAAAGTCTTTCATTTATTACAAGACAATACAATACCATCAGTATAATCAATACAATCAATATAATAAGACATTACGGGGTTTATAAAAGGGCGGAATGGTATAGAATATGTTAAAGGTGGCACGAGATGGTCACTTAAGACGTAATTACATCAATGTCGTTGTTCCGTGGTATTTTCGACGGAGCCTTGTACTACGGGTTATCAAAGTCCACGGTGTAAGTTGGACTCCTCTCGTATACACTGGTATCTTCTATACCATGTTATAAACACTACGTTAACCTAACAATCAAATATTATATTAGATATACTCTCCTTTCTGTCTATTCTACTTCACTCCTTCTTTTGGACTTACTGAGCGATTGTTCGCTGATGACATTCCTATTTCTTTTCTTCTTTGGAATGTTGTCAGGTGGATCGGACACACTAGAGCTCGAGACTAGTTAGGAGCATTTGGAGCAGTGCACTGAAGACCCGGAGCATTAGACTGTACTTGTATATTTTCATTTCAGTTATGCCATTGTTTAGGCACCGCTTTCCATCCATGTATTTATATTTCCAGTTGTACCTGTAAAAGAATGTTTAATAAATAAAGTTGTTGTTCATTAGATTACCGTCTCTTTTGTACTTTAATTTATATTGCTTAGTTATGCTTAGCGTATTTACTTCTGAGTAAATATGTAGCGGGCCTCGCCGTATCCTCTTGCCGTACACCGGGAAGCGGGACGTGACAATGAGCCCGAGGCAAAAGATCATCACCAAATCCATGAAACCCAAGAGAAGGATACTATAGCGTTTTGCAGATCACAGAGGCCATGTCCTGCACGAGTCAGATATGGATAGGATGAGAATGAAGTTTCTTTCGCATTAGTCACAAAAAGTTGTGATCCAAATGACTACGAAGAAGCCATGCATCAGGATGACAGTAGTAGTTGGCTAGTGGTTATGACGGAGGAGATGGAATCTTCGAGGAAGAACCAGACATAGAGATTGGTAGAGCTACCATAAGGAAAGCAAGCTATAGGTTGAAAATGGGTATTTCGAAAGAAAGGAGGACGGTATAAGACTAGGTTAGTAGCCAATGGATATGCCTAAAAGGAAGGGGTTGATTATAATGAGATATTTTCTCATATAGTTAGGCATAATTAAATCAAATTGTTACTAGCAATGATGGCGGAGCACAACCTTGAGTTGGAGCAGATGGATGTGAAAACAATGTTTCTTCATGGAGAGTTAGAGGAAACCTTCTACATGAAACAACCGGAAGGATTCGTTGAGCCGGGAAGGGAGTCATATGTATGCGATATCAGAAAATCAATGTATGGGTTAAAGAAATCTCCAAGGCAGCGGTATTAAAGGTTTGATACATTCATGATTGGAGCCGGTTGCATGAGATGTGAAGCTGATCAATGTGTATACTTCAAGCGCTATGAGGATTAGTCAATATATCTTTTGCTATACGTCGATGATATGTTGATAGCGGTAAGAAGTATGTACCAAAATGTAGAGTTGAAATCTCAACTCAGTACAGAATTCAACATGAAAGATCTCGATGCAGCAAAGAAGATCCTCAGGATAGAAATAAAACAGGACAGAAAAACAGGCACTTTATGGCTATCTCAGAGGAAGTACATCGATAAGATTCTGAAGCAATTCAGAACAGATGATGTGGGTTCAGTAAGCACCCCTATCACCAGGCATTTCAAACTCTCTTTCGAGCACTGTTCGTCAAAAGAGGAAGAGAAGAAACAAATGTCTTGAATACTATATGCAAGCGCGGTAGGATCTCATGTATGCTATGGTATGTACTAGGCCAGATATAGCGTTCGATGTGGGCTTGGTAAGTCGTTACATGTCGAATCTAGGAAAAGTGCATTGGGAAGCGATAAAGTGGATTTTACGATATCTCAAAGACACTCCAGATATAGGTCCGCTTTTCCAAAAGATAAAGGAAAGTGGATCGAAGGATTTGGTTGGATATATGGATGCAGACTATACGGGTGATCACGATGGTCGACTACTAAATATATATTCACTATCATGTGTGGATTCATTTGTTGGAGATCAACGTTAAAGGATATAGTAGCGTTATCAACAAAAGAGACAGAGTATGTAGCAGCAGTTGAAGTATCTAAAGAAGCTCGATGGTTAGAAGGATTAGTCAATGAGTACGGGTTTGATTATTCATGTATTCCAATCTTTTATGACTGTCAAAATGCCATTCATTTACAGAAGGTCAGACTTTTCATAGTCGAACCAAGCATATATAGGTTTTGTTACCATAAGAAAATAGATTTTAGATTGAAGATGTTGAAGACACGTGAAGTCTTATGCAAACAATTTCAAGGTTCGGCATGTTGAATGCATGCCAAGGTGGGGATTGTTAAGATTTGTCATGCATTCAAATCTTCTCGGAGAGTAAGTCACGGATTTGGATTTAGCTTTAGCTTTAAATTAGATCTAAATTCAAATAGTTTGTTGAATAAGATAAATTAGAAATCATATTTAAATTTAGTAATGATTTGAAAAAATCTTATTTAATTTAAATGGATTCCTAATTGGATTAAAATTAGGGAAAATCTTAATGAGTTTAAATCTTATTCATCTATAAAAGGGATGTAACAGAGATGGTTTGTATGTGAGCTTCAAAATTTGTAAATTTCCTTTTTTCTCAAAGTAATAAAATTCTTTCTTCCTTTGAATTAGGAGATTTCTCTAAACCACGTAAATCATCGTATTTGATTTATTGTTGTATGATTATTTTTATTATCAAAGAGGAATTCTAGTTGTTGCTACGCTTCCGCAAAGCCGCGTATTAAAAAAGAATTCCTAACAACAATAAGGCAAAGCCCAGGTGGGCAAAGGCTAAGGTAAGAGAGATGTAATCTCTATCTTATGAGGATTGTAATTCCCCTCGCTTAAGGCAAGAGCAAGAGAGGGGAGATAAGATGTAAGAGAGAGATGAGATTGTTGTGAAGGTGTCTCGTATTTTGCTCAAGACCGCGAAGCCAAAGAAGGGACAGACGTCTGTCAATTAAGGTCCAGAGCCCATATCAGACACCAGACGTCTGCCACAGAAGAAGAGACGTCTGGCTTGAGCCCTGAAAACTCATGGTTAATCGGGCCAGACGTCCGCCACAGAGGGACAAATATCTGGTAGCACTTTTGAATTTCTGTCAAAGTTGCAGACAGACGTCTGCTCCAAAGGGAAAGACGTCTGTTCGAAGATTTTCATGAATCTTCAGTTTGAGATTTAACTTGAAAATCAGGTTTTTGGTGGCAGTTTTGTAATTTCTGAGATCTTAAAATATAGAGGCTATATATAGGATCTTAAGGTTATTACTTAGGGTTGATATTTTTTATCATAAGGTTAAAGGGAGTAGTCGCTCCATAAGAGATCAAGATCATCGAATTAAGGTGAACTTTGGATAGTTTTAGATCATAAAGTATAAGGAGTAAACAGCGTCTCCATAAGGGATCTAGGCTATCGAAGGTGAAAGTGAATTTGTAGAAGAAGATAGATCTCGTTGGAGATCATAAAGAGAGAGTGTAATAATTCTTTGTAAGGTTTTTTCTTCTCAAATTCTAATAAAAGTTCTGCCCGTTCCCCCCAAATCTCTTTCTTTATTTTTATTGTGGTTTGCATCTGGTTTTCTTTTGTTAATCGTCTAAAGGTTTTCCGCTGCATTGCTGATCGGTCTTGCGGCAGTAACAATTTGTATTAGAGCTACGTTCTATATTTTTACGATTTAATTTTACGATAGATGACGATGCTTATGTCCACTCCCTATCTTCTTAGATCATAATTATATTGATAGTGGTTCGTAAGGATCTGAGGGAAAAGGTATTTTCTTTGGAATTATGGATGACGGATAAAAAAGTAAATAGAACAAAATTTGAGGTGGAGAAATTTAATAGGAAACAGAACTTCTTTATGTGGCAGAGATGGTTGAAAGCACTTCTGGTGAAGGAAGGGTTGTTCAAGGTACTTGGTGGTAGTAAACCTACCAACATGACAGTTGCTGCGTGGGCAGAATTAGATCAGAAGGCACAATGAACGATAGAACTTTGTTTGGCGGATAACGTGATATATAATGTTATGAAGGAAACTTCTGCGGCAAGTTTTTAGTTGAAGCTAGAGAGCTGATACATGACAAAGTCGTTGTTAAACAAGTTGTACCTAAAGAAGCAACTTTACGGATTACACATGAAGGAAGGGACTCCGATTTACGACCACCTAAACAGCTTCAATAAGATAGTGAGTGATCTTTTATGCCTTGAAGTCAAGTTAGTGTTGGGTTTGATAGCGCCCTGACAATCTATCGTAGCCGATGCGGAACAAAAATGGTGTTTAAAAATTTTGGTGCTAAAAAACCCGTCCTAGAATCGAACCATAAACCTAAAACTAGCAACAAAAGATTGAAGTGTTATACCGAATGATTCGTGTCCTTCGATCTTTTATCCTCTTCTCTGGCTCCTTGAGGTCTTCACGATCAAGCTTGGCTGTCGATCATCCTCCGTCAAAGATGATCCACTCGAAGGATGTAGATCATGGCTCTACCTCCATACTAAGAATCTAGTGAAGTAAGTAGGGACTCTAGGTTGCTAATCTATAGTGCCTAGGGATATAATGAGTTGATCTAAGTGTGTATCTATCTCTCTTCTACCCTTAATTCTCAACACATGAGATGGTATGGTAGAAGATGAAGAAGGAGAAGGAGGAGCTCAAGAAAGGTAGTGAAGAGAGAGGAAGCAAAATAGTGAGAGTGTTTTCTAAAATGACCATCCATCAAGTGAGAGAAAATATGAAGCAAGGTTTTGTAAAACCATTTTTTCAATAAACATAATAAACCATACTTAAATAGTTTGCACAAATGAATTAGCAATTCATTTGTCAACACTATTCAAGCATGATTCTCACCATTCTCTCTTCTTTACCTTTACACCTCATTTCCACTTAATTTAATAAATGGATAAACCAAAATGAGGTGTCCACCTTCTAAAATATTTTCCGTATAAATACGGATTACACTCTACTGTATATACATACATGCATTCGTACCAAAATACAAATACCCAAAGAGATAGAATAACACAAAAAACATAATACCAGAATATACATATCGAAATACATATACATAAATTATTAAATCAATACCTAATTTATTAATTCGGCCCAAACCGAGCCGGTTAGTATTATCAACCGTCCGATCAAAAGTCCGGATAACTAATACAATCATTCGATCCGAGCCCTACACGTATCAAAATACGGCTACTCCATCATTTCGCTTAAACCAGGGAAACCCTCTGTGTGGGACTCTAAAGACTCATCAATACGCCGGCAATGGTTTAACCATAAGCACGTCAGCGGCATTAGCTGTACGTAATGGCTACCTAGGCATTGAGCGAAAAGAAGGCCGATGAGCAAACTCATCTAAACCCCTACTGAGCCTGTCTGTGACAATCTCCATACAGTCCGGTCTGTTTATCTAAGAGTATCGCATATCGGGTCTAGGGGTGAATAAAGTCAGACCGTTAATAACGTGATATTTCGTGTCGGTGTGAAGCCCATCACCCACTGAGAAACTACTGATCTAAATCAGTAATTCTTGTCTACCTTGGCCAAGAATTTCTGGTGATGGCCACTCGTACAAAGAGAGACATCAACCTCCAATACCGGGAGAGACGAATCCCCGATGATCCGCTGTCACGCCCCGCTTCCTAGAGTGCGCTAAGATCGGCACGTGACAGAGCCAACTATGCTACCTGTGGCTAGGAAACATCCCTCCACAGTCACATTACGGCTGTCCATAACATATCAAGATCAGTAAAATAAAATAAACTATCTAGTACATGTCCATATGCCAGAATAAACGAGTCAAGAAATAATATACGGAAGCAATAAACCCAAATAACAACAACAATCTGGAAAGTATGTCATAAATACGGGCTCACATCAGGAAATGAAAATACTGAAAGAAAACTAAACTAAAATACTAACAGGATCCTCACTGCTCGGCCTATCGGCTGAAATACTCCTGATCGGCCTGCAACAAAGATAGAGGATCTGGGCCATGGAAAACCCAGACGTCAGTGCGTCATAATATCAATAATAATAAGCAGCCAGGATGTAACGAGATATGTAGGTATGAATTATAAATAGTAACATGAATATAATAAGTAAACACGGATATAGAATAGTGAAGGGTATCAGTATATGTGACGTGCAGTGATCAATCTAAACTGTGCTACTGGGTTAACTATTCTAAAGTTTGTTTGAAATCAATTAGTATACTCCTCTATGTAACTCAAAGAATGTCCCGTTATCCCCCGGGACCACGGATCAGGTAGTGGGAGTCATGAATGACTCTGTCCCGTTATCCCCCGGGACCACGGATTAAGCAAGAATCACAAATGATTCTGTCCCGTTATCCCCCGGGACCACAGATCAAGTAATACCCTTTTAAGCTACACTTCAGTTTCACTTTTGATTTCCCCATGCCCCAAGGTTATGTGTTCAAGTCAAGTATTGATAATTTGGAGCTAATGCTAACACAGGATCAAGCAGGTACAGCTTTGTCTATGCAGACAGCAGGATACGTCCGTCAGGATAACATGTCAGGATTGTCGGCATTAGGAACAGGATCAGCTAACAGGTCAAGTAGTGGTGTATCATTTCGCTTAAACCAGGGAAATCCTCTGTGTGGGACTCTAAAGACTCATAAATATGCTGGCAATGGTTTAACCACAAGCACGTCAGCGGCATTAGCTGTACGTAATGGCTACCTAGGTATTGAGCGAAAAGAAGGCCGACGAGCAAACTCATCTGAACCCCTACTGAGCTTGTCTGTGACAATCTCTATACAGTCCGGTCTGTTCATCTAAGAGTATCGCATATCGGGTTTAGTGGTGGATAAAGTCAGACCGTTAATAACGTGATATTTCGTGTCGGTGTGAAGCCCATCACCCACTGAGAAATTACTGATCTAAATCAGTAATTCTCGTCTACCTTGGCCAAGGATTTCTGGTGATGGCCACTCGTATAAAGCGAGACATCAACCTCCAATACCGGGAGAGACGAATCCCCGCTGTCACGCCCCGCTTCCTAGAGTGCGCTAAGATCGGCACGTGACAGAGCCAACCATGCTACCTGTGGCTAGGAAACATCCCTCCACAGTCATATTACGGCTGTCCATAAGATATCAAGAACAGTAAAATAAAATAAACTATCTAGTACATGTCCATATGCCAGAATAAATGAGTCAAGAAATAATATACGTAAGCAATAAATCCTAATAACAACAACAATTTGGAAAGTATGTCATAAATACGGGCTCACATCAGGAAATGAAAATGCTGAAAGAAAACTAAACTAAAATACTAACAGGATCCTCACTGCTTGGCCTGTCGGCTGAAATACTCCTGATTGGCATGCGACAAAGATAGAGGATCTGGGCCATGCAAAATCCAGACATCAGTGCGTCATAATATCAATAATAATAAGCAAGCAGGATGTACGAGATATCCATGCATGAATTATAAATAGTAACATGAATGTAATAAGTAAACACGGATATAGAATAGTGAAGAGTATCAGTATATGTGACGTGCAGTGATCAATCTAAACTGTGTTACTGGGTTAACTATTCTAAAGTTTGTTTGAAATCAATTAGTGTACTCCTCCATGTAACTCAAAGAATATGTCGCGTTATCCTCCGGGACCACGGATCAGGTAGTGGGAGTCATGAATGACTCTGTCCCGTTATCTCCTGGGACAACGGATCAAGTAAGAATCACGAATGATTCTGTCCCGTTATCCCCCGGGACCACGGATCAAGTAATACCCTTTTAAGCTACACTTCAGTTTCACTTTTGATTTCCCCATGCCCCCAAGGTTATGTGTTCAAGTCAGGTATTGATAATTTGGAGCTAATGCTAACATAGGATCAAGCAGGTACAGGTTTGTCTATGCAGACAGCAGGATACGTTCGTCAGGACAACATGTCAGGATTGTCGGCATCAGGAACAGGATCGGGTAACAGGTAAAGTAGTGGTGTATCAGGTCATGTCAGGTAGTGCACATGCATCAAATGGATGCCCAACAGTAAAATGTAGCAAGTATCGATTCATGGTAAAAGTACGGATGTACAGTAAAAGTATGGATGCACAAATATCTATCAAGGGTTACATCATGACCATGTAGGATGCACATTATCAAGCATGGGATATTAATGTAACAGTAATATGAATTAATATGACATGGCATGCAACTAGATATATAGAATTAATGGTATGGATACACAATAAAACATGGATGCACAAATATCTATCAGGGGTTACATCTACGGCTCCATGACTACGTGGGATGCACATTATCACGCATGGGGTATTAATACAACAATAACATGAAATAATATGATCTGTAGATGCAGCTACATGTATAATAAATGATATGGATGCATACGGGTATTCAAAAACAGTAAAACATTAATATGGGTGTACAGTGCAATCAACATGTGATATTTTTATTCATATGAATGCAAAATAAGATACATAGCATGTAGCAAGATGAACTTGCCTGAACGGATCACACGACGGGGTGCGCACGCTGCGTCTGACGTCGGGTAAACGTTGCATCGCACACACGGCACACGGGACAGGTCCAGGCAAGGCAAGAAGGTAACTATGCTGGCTGGGAACGTCCACTGGGTCTCCTGGATCGTCGATGACGGCACGGCTCCGGCGATCACTGGAAAACCAAGAAACAAGAAAAGAGAGAGAAGAAGAAGTAGAAGAAGAAGGAAGAAGAGACTGTGGTGGTGTTCAATGGGGTTGTATCGGGTCAAAGGAGATGGAAAGGGGACGTCGACGAGGCTGGTCAGCGGTGAGGGTGCCGGAAACGGCGACGTGGGCGAGGCGGAGGTTGCAGGGAGTGCAGTTTCTTGGTGTCGGAGGTGTGGAAGGAAAGCTCGGGGTGCAAAGAGAATGAGAGGAGGTCGAGGTGATGGGGATGGAGACGACGAAGGTCGGAGCTTCGGTGACGTGGGCATGCAGGCGAGGGTGAGATGAAGGCTGTGGGTTGCGGCGAGGGTTGCAGGGTGTGCGGGGGTTGTGGGTGCAGGCGGAGGAGCTCGGGGTTGGAGAAGGAAGAGAAGGGAGAATATGAGGATGATGACCAGGGGCGACCGATGAGGTGGTCGGCGGCGATGAGAGGTGAAGGTGGCGGAGATGGGTTCGAGGATGGGTTGAAGCGTCGGTGGTAGAGGCTGTGTGGATGATGGTGAGGAGGTGGAGGCGAGGGTGTTAGCGACGAGGGGCTGAGGCGAGGGTGGAGGCGGCGACGAGGCGACAAGGGTGCGGGCGTGGGTTCTCGCGAGCGGCGGGAAAAAATTTGAGAAGAAGAGGGGGAGAGAGAGATACGTGGTTATAAAGAGATATATATATATATATATATATATATATAGATAGATAGATAGATAGATAGTTTAGAGGAGAGAGAGTGAAGTGTACGTGTGTGTGTGTTTTATTTATTTATTTTTTTAAAAAAGAAAAAATTTGTATATAATATATAGATGGAGGAGAGAGAGAGGCAGAGAGTTTCTGTTAAATTAGATTTTTTTTTTAAAAATCTTTTTAGTTAAATAAAAATTTTAAACAGTTAGAAATATTTAAAAATATAATATTAGTAAATTTTGAGTTTTTGGATAATACAAAAATAGTCCAAAACACGCTCAGGTCAGGTCTAAAATTATGGTTTTAAAATACGGATAATATACGTATTAATCAAAATCAAAATAGGATATCCGGGTCACGAAAATGTATACCCCCAAGAATGGATGCACGCAACGTGCATGTAGCTATCCAATGAGTCAGATTCACGGAACGGGACGAGAACAAGATGCGCGGATGCTACCACAGGGTCAGGGGTATTATGCAGGCCATACTAGATATTTTTAAAATATTTTACTTGATTTTAAATGTTATATAGAAAATATGCAGATACCAGATAAAATGCCAGTATGCAGTAAATAGAAAAAAATATGAAATTGCACGGATCCACGTAATAAGCCGGGATAATTCATAAACAGGGATCAAGACAGGTTTCCAGCAAGCGGGTCAGGTCGGATGCAAATACAGATGTCAAATACACTATTCGCACCCAAAACACAGTAAATCAAGAAAATACCATAAATAAAGAAATACTCAAAATAGAACTGTTATAAATGAACTCGGGTGTTACATTATACCCAACTACAATAGAATTTCGTCCTCGAAATTCCCAAAACAAGAAAAACAAACAAACATGAAACTACGAGAATTGTTATGGAAACTTCTGTCGAATCTCGTTCTCTCGTTCCCAAGTCGATTCTCCATGCGAGCGATTCCCCAAGAAACAAGTGCGAGAGGATAACCTTATTCTTGAGGACCTTTTCCACTTCAATCAACAATCGTCATCGGTCGTTCTTCATAGGTCAAATCCTCCCTTACAGTCAGCTCCGAATGATCTAGTATGTGTGTTTCATCTCGGACATACTTATGGAGTTGAGATACATGAAATACGTCATGAACACTCGCCAAAGATGATGGTAAAGCCAATCGATAAGCCACTTCTCCAACACGCTCAATAATCTCGAAAAGCCCCACGAATCGAGGACTAAGCTTGCCTTGACACCCAAAACAAATCACTCCTCTAGTCGGTGATATCTTCAAGAATACAAGATCACCAACAGCGAACTCTAGAGGTCTTCTCGATATATCGGCCCAACTCTTCTGCCGATCTTGTGCAGCCTTCATGTGATTCCGGATAGTATTAACCTTCTCTACTGTTTGCACGATCAAATCTGGTCCCAAAAATCTTCGTTCTCCAACATCGTCCCAACAAACGGGTGAGCGACACTTGCGACCATACAATGCTTCGAATGGAGTCATCTGAATAGTCGCCTGAAAGCTATTATTGTATGAAAACTCCACCAAGTGTAGATGATCCTCCCACGAACCCTTGAAGTCTAACATGCCAGCTCTCAACATGTCTTCAAGAGTTTGGATCGTTCTTTCCGACTGGCCATCTGTCTGAGAATGATAAGCGGTACTAAACTTCAATTGTGTCCCCAAACTTTCTTGTAAACTCCTCCAGAAGTGCGATAAGAATCGGGTATCACGATCAGAAACGATGCTCACAGGTACTCCATGCAATCTCACAATCTCATGCATGTACCGTTCTGCTAACGCTTCCGTTGACCGACCTACTCGAAACGGTATGAAATGAGCTGCCATGGTCAATCGATCAATAATCACCCAAACTGCATTGTTGCCCTTTGGACTCCGCAGTAAAGCTGTCACGAAATCCATGGTTATAAGTTCCTACTTCCACTGAGGAATCAAAAGTGGTTGCAATAAACCAGCTACCCTTTGATGTTCAGCCTTAACTTGCTGACACACCAAGCACTTCGCTACAAAACAAGCAATCTCCCTTTTCATGCCTTCCCACCAGAAATGCTATCGTAGATCACGGTACATCTTCGTGCCTCCTGGATGTACGGAATACGCGGAACTGTGCGCCTCCTTCATAACTTCTTCACGAATATCTCCTGTCGGCACACACAAACGGCTACCATATCGCAACAAACCATCTTCATGAATCAACAAATCTGTTCGAAGTCCCGCTTCTACCTGTTCTCGAAACTTCTGCAATCTTGGGTCCTGTGACTGTGCTGCTTTAATACTCTCGATCAACGACGACTGTACTTGCAGCTGCATCAACTGTCTCGAATAATGCGGTGGCACAATCTCCAACTCGAATCTCCAAAAATCTTCGATAAGCTCCTTCTGTGCAGTCACCATCCGAATCGCTGGGAACCGACTAAGCGCATCCGGCACTATATTAACTTTCCCCGGATGGTACTTGAGATCAAGATCATAGTCATCCATCAGATCCAACCATCTACGCTGCCTCATGTTAAGCTCTTTCTGCGTGAACACATACTTTAGGTTTTTGTGATCGGTGAATACTTCGACCCTTTCTCCCAATAAGTAGTGTCTCCAAATCTTCAAAGCGAAAATCACAGCTGCAAGCTCCAAATCATGAGTTGGGTAATTCTTCTCATGGGTCTTCAACTGTCTCGATGCGTAGGTTATAACCTTCCCATGCTGCATCAAAACACATCCCAAACCTTTCCCAGATGCGTCGCTGTGAATCACAAATCCTCCGGAACTTTCTGGTACGGTCAAAATAGGAGCAGTTATCAATCTTTGCTTCAACGCCTTAAAAGCTGACGCACATCTATCCATCCATACGAACGGTACTTCCTTTCGTGTAAGCTTGGTCAAAGGCTCAGCTATACGAGCAAAATTCTCTACAAACCTTCTGTAATATCCGGCAAGACCAAGAAAACTTCTGATCTCTGCTATGTCCTTCGGAATCGGCCAATCTTGAACTGCTGCAATCTTCTCGGGATCAACGGCGATTCCACTTCCGGATACGACATGCCCCAAAAACTTCACTTCTTCAAACCAAAACTCGCACTTGCTCATCTTTGCATATAATATTTCTTGCCTTAATGTCTGTAGTGCGATCTTCAAGTGTTCTGCATGCTCTTCAAAGCTCCTCGAGTAGACCAGAATATCATCGATGAACACCACTATAAACTGGTCCAAGAACAGTGAAAAGATTCGGTTCATCGAGTCCATAAATATCGCCGGTTCATTCGTGACGCCGAATGGCATCACTAAATACTCGTAATGCCCATATCAGGTTCGGAACGCAGTCTTGCAAATATCCTCTGATTTAACTCGGACCTGATGATATCCGGATCGCAAATCCAGTTTCGAGAATACCCTCGCGCCACTAAGTTGCTCGAATAATTCACCAATACGAGGGATCGAGTACTCGTTCTTAATTGTCACCCGGTTCAATTCTCAATAATCGATGCACATCCTCCTTGTGCCATCTTTCTTCTTGACTAGAAAAACTGGTGCTCCCCAGGGTGAATTGTTGTTGCGAATCCAACCCTTCTGTAGCAGTTTAGTAACCTGCTTCTTAACTTCTTCTAACTCCACTGGTATCATTAGATAGTACGCCTTTAAGATTAGCGTTGCACCAGGAACAAGATCGATCGCGAACTCCACATCTCGTTTTGGCGGTAAACCCGAGATGTCCTCAAACACGTCCATGAACTCTCGAACTACAACTAGCGCTTCCTCCTTATTAACTTCCATCGACGAAAGAAATGCACTTGTCGGCCTAGCCCTAAACTTGACTGGCCCAACAGAACTGCTACCTCCAGCAAAAACAAACTCCGGATGTCCGGGAATCTGGAAAATCACTTTCTTTGCCCTACAATCAATGTGAGATGGAAAGTTCCGAGAAAGTCCATTCACAAGACAACATCATAACTGCCAGTATCGATCACCAAGAAATCTGCAAATAACTCTCGTCCGCAGATAACAACAGAACAATCCTTGCACTCACTACTAGATATGATCTTCCCGTTCCCAGTGTGTATGTCCTAACAACTAGACATGGTTGTGCAAGAAATCGAGTGTGCAGCAATAAACTTGGACGACATAAGACAATGGGATGCACCAAAATCGAATAATGCTAATGCGGGAAAATCATGAACAAGTAGGATACAAGAAACGACTTCATCTAAAGCCAAGACACTGAAGAAGATTAGCATGGTAAACAGAATTCAAGCTTGCGATAAAACATAAACTGGTAAGCAATGAAACTAAGAGAAGGAAGGTAATACGACCATAAGACAAGGAGATGAATCAAGACTAGGACTCCAAGTTACATAAATAGAGTACCGCATTTTAACCATGCTGCAGTTCATAGTTACAATCACATAACTCCGTTCAAGTCGCCCAAATCCTAGTATCAGAATTAAAGGAATAGGAAGGGAGAAACAATAGGGAACCAAAATATTTCAAGCCGAGATGCAAAGTCATTCCATCTCGTCAAGGTAAAGGGTCAAAAGAAAAATATGATTCAAGAATCACGATAACAATATGGCAGGAAATGTTCCTAATTACGAGTATTCTAATTCATGTATTGGGTCCAACACCCAACTAAAAAAGAATAAAATCCGATTAACCTAAATCCTATGGCTCTGATACAAAACAAACCCTGTCACCCCCCGCTCCCCAGAGTGCGCTAAGATCGGCACGTGACAGAGCCAACCATACTACCTATGGCTAGGAAACATCCTTCCACAGTCACATTACGGCTGCCCATAAGATATCAAGAACAATAAAATAAACTGTCTAGTACATGTCCATATGCCTGTTCCCCTCTGAATACAGAGACACGACCTCGCAGGTTCGTCTTACCTAAAATTCGGGGCAGATGCTAATTGGTGCTATCCGTCCACCTCTCCGAAGATGCTAAGTTAATTTATGGCACCATATATCGAAGGTTTAAATGGATGCGGCCGATGTAGCAGATTTCGTCAGATTCCCCCTCGCTTGAGGGGTTTTTGATTGTGGGGACGCTCTTCCCTGCAGGCGCAAGCCCCTGCAGTTAATTACGCTACCGCATCGCGGTAACAACTTTCTCCTTCTTCATATGGTAACTTCGTGTCGTGGGTGTTTGTTTTTTGTTTGGTTGCCCGTGGATTGTATACGGAGACTAAGTTATGTTGTCGCCCGTAGGGCGTGGACTAGTCCAAATCCGTATCTTTCTTAGATTTGGGTTTGTGGGGGGTTGTGTTTAAAGATACGTTAGCCTTATTTGAGGCTAAGATCGACTTAAACGTTTGTTATGGACACGTTAGTCTAATTTTTAGACTAAGATCAATTTAACGGGATCGTTTAGATCCGACAAGAGAGCAATTGGACTCTGTTGTTTAGTTTAATGACATTGCGGTCGGTAATTAGTTTAAGGACATTACGGTCCATTGTTAGTTTTAAGACATTACGGTCGAGGTTAAGAACATCATAGTCCGTGAGTTTAGGGACCTCACAGTCCGGTGTTAGTTTTAAGACATCACGGTCGAGGTTAAGGACATCATAGTCCGTGAGTTTAGGGATCTCATGTTGGAGATAGTGCCCTCATAGTCAATTATTGGATCGCAGGTACGTGATTGCAATGATTGCGGAGGACCTATCCCGGTAGGACAGTCTTACTCGAGATGATAGTATGCTATCTGGTTTGCCTTTATCAGTCGTGTACATGTTCAGGTGACTGATTGCATGTTACACTTTGATGGAGCCCTTAGGATCTTGCTTTACTACCAACAGTATGATGGCGATCATATACGTGAGAGTTGGGTAGTTTATATGCATATCCTTAATTGTGGTCCCTAGTCGTGGGAGTTTCGAGACAGGGCATCGATACTCTGGAGTAGACTAGTGTGTACAGTCGAGACCCCGACGAGGGGCGGTGGCCGGTCTCACAAGCCACTGGTGTCAGTTGGATCACCTAAGATGTATACAGGTGCTCATTGGGTTATGAGTACACCGGACAGGACTCGCCGGGAATCTGCTAGTTAGTATTATATCTACCGTCAGATAACAGTTCCCTGGTGACATGTGTACAGGTTAGTTCATCGACCTGAGGTCGTCATTTGTCTCGTGTGAGTTCCCACTGTGCTTTGATTTCTACCCTACCACGGCTCAAAGGAGTCATGCAAACAGGTAGCTTTTGGGTACAGTCCCGAGCCATATGGAGGCACGTGAGCGGATCGGCAGGGGATTCGTCTCTCCCGGTATTGGGGGCGAGGTCGTGCTGTGTCTAGGAGAGCCATTACACAAATCCATGGCCATGGTAGGAGATTTACGGGTAGGTACTCCAGTAGTATCTCAGGGTGTATTGGGCTTCACTCCGACATGACTTATACTGCTATTGGGGGTCTGACGTTGCTAGCCCCCTAGGCAGATATGCGATACTCATTGACGAACGGACCGGACTGTATATACATTGTCACTGTTAGGCTCAGTAGGGTTTTCCGGATGAGTGCGCTCATCGGCATCCCTTGAGGTCAGTCCATGGGCAGCCGTTACGCATTGCTTGTGCCGCTGACGGTTTGTGGTTAAACCCACTGCCAGGGTACTGACGAGTCATTAGAGTCCCCCACAGACAGTTTCCCAAGTTCGGGCGAAACGTTGTAGAGGCCGTATGGTTTTATGGCAGGGTTCGGAAA
Source organism: Agapanthus africanus (assembly GCA_030015575.1). NCBI lineage: Eukaryota > Viridiplantae > Streptophyta > Magnoliopsida > Asparagales > Amaryllidaceae > Agapanthus > Agapanthus africanus. The sequence continues at coordinate 133,539,297 of JASDDO010000008.1, forward strand.
ATGCACGTGCGTTTACGCACGTGTTATTTTTCGGACAGGTAATACTGGTCGGCTTTGGTTTAAGCCGGATCCGAGTATTATATTGAGTAGGTATAATATCTTTGTCTCAGTTGCATTTGTATTCGGTCGTAATACAAATGCGGGTATATTTATACAGTTTCGGGGTTATCCTGAAAGTTGTTTCAGGATCACTTTTGGAAGTTGCCAGTTTCCAGTTTTCTATCAGCCGTCTTTTAACATTTGGTTAAAGACGGGTTTATCTTTTCTTGAGATGAGTGTGGATTCTTCTAGAAGGTTCTAGAAATGGTGACTAGGATGATGAGGTGGAGGGTGACTCATCTTTGCATTAAAGACTTCATGACTAGGTTTATATGTGTCATTGTTTTCTTTAAAGCTTTTTGTTTTGCTTAAGATCTTTTGTGATGATAAGGCTTCTTGATGTGGTCACCTCCCTCCTCCTACCATCACCTCCCTTCTCCATAAATATGGCCGGCCCCCTCCTCTCCCCATTTCACTTGCTTGCTTGATTAATTTTGTAGAAAAGATATGATAGTATTTGGGTGCATGGAAATTTCATCACTTCATTTTCTTTCCATCACCAAATTCCCTCGGCAACTTCATTAACCGATCGTCCACGGACTTGGACGAAGTGAGACAAAGTCATCTACTCATTCTCTACATCAATCTTGGTTGTCTCTTTTAGCAAACTTGACGATCGAGTTGCCTCGAGTCAGAGGCGGGAGCCCGTTTAAAGAACCGATCATGTGGTGCCACCTCGACGAGGATATCGGAGATCGACGAGATCGGAGCAGCCGCAACGGAGCGTGGGATGATGGTTGAAGAACGAAGGACTCGGATCGTTCGGTATAACATTCCTACACTCTTTACAGTTTGTTAGTTTAGCAATAACGGCAGATCCGGGTTAAAGTATACGATAGCGCCAGTTTAAAAGTTTTGTTCCGCATTTTGGCGTCTGTAGACTGCCGGGGCGCTAGCGTAGACTTACAGTGGTATCAGAGCCTAACCATTTTGCTATGCTAACTTGTGCTAACGCGTTTAAAACATCGATCCGACCGAAAATCGAAAACTGCAAAAATCCAAGCCGACAGTTTCTGTTAATTTTAAACGGTCTCAAAATTCATTTCTGTATATCTTAAAAATCCGTGCAGGCATATTTAAGAACCACGACAAAATTTGGGGTCGTGATCCCTCCAGGCTGCCGCGGAAGGGCGGCCAAACCCATGGTTTGGCCGCGCATCCGCGGCCATGTGGGGAGCATGTGCTCCCAAATTTTCTCAGTGGGTTCTGTGTTGGATTTTGGGGTTTTTGGTGAATATAGTTTTGGCCCAGATTTTGTTACTGTTCACCAGTAAGCAGTGGGGCCCACTTTTTGATATTTGGTCTTTGGTCGATCGAAATTTAAACACGTTTGTTTACAGTGCTTACATTATATCTCCGACCGGGAATATCATTTGATCGGTAAACCGCGTCTGATTGCTATAGTTCTTTTAGACGGGTTTGCGAACATGACATTCGCGTTGATGTTCTGTGTTGTGCTGTGATGTTGCGGTTTTGTCGTGGTGGATAGCAGTGTGCAATGGTAGTACAGTTTGAGTTTATTTGTACATTTGATATTGCGGGGCGAGCGTCCAACTTGTGGACTGCCGTCACTGCCTGTTGTATAATATTCTTTTTGGGGCACGACCAGGTTGCGGTCGATGTACCTATTGTACTATTTTTCATTACTGTACTAGGTTTTGCCCCGCGACGGAGTGCACGGATAGCCGGGTTCTGGAGAGCAACGGGTCCGCATTTCATGGCTTTGAGAGGCAGAGGGTCCCCACTCTAGAATTGGCAGACTATTCGCCGCACTCGTAGGGGGTACAGGTTGACCCAAGGAGGGGTGCTCAATTTACCGGATTCCGTGAAGTGCCGGGTGTTCCATTCACTATGCTGTGGGGACTACCTCGCTTCAGGTTTTGGCGGGTAACTTGCCGCACCCGTAGGGGTCTAGGTTTCATTGCACAGGCTATCCACACGACAAGGGAACGTCGGGTTTCAGCAGCGGCTCTGTGAAACCCGGGGATCCCAGATTATCTGTATTGTTCTGTGATGCTTATTACTTTTCTGTAATGTTGCATACTATCACGCCTGGAGCGATTATTGTATATTGGTTTATATACTATTAGATGTTGTATATGTTTTACACCCGCGCTAGTCCAGCCCCCGCTCTGTCGTTAGTTAAGTAACCTAACGGGTGATGACGGGACCCAGTGACGAATGCGGATGGCATATACGTACATTTTATTTTCGTTCTTTTCTGGTGTGATTGAATGATGGGACTGCGTTGATTCTGATCAATGCAAAAGTAAAACAAACCTGTTTTCAGTTGTTGGAACAATTTAAAAAGTGTTATTGCAAAGACGTTTCCTTTTGTTATGCATAGCGGTATTCAGTGGAATATCCTGCACCTCATTCGACGAGGCAAGGGCCGATATCCCTTCACCGGGACCGACCCCTTGGACAGAAGTTTGCGTCAGAGTAATAACTTCACTATAGTCCATTACATGTTGCTTTGCATAGCGGTATTCAGTGGAATATCCTGCACCTCATTCCACGAGGAAAGAGCCGAGATCCCTTTACCGGGAGTGACCTCTTTAGCAAAAGGTTTTTCGCCACTATATTTTAAAAAGCTATCAGGTTCCTTCAGCAATATCAAGTTCACTACGCTAAAGGTTTTTCGCCAAAAACCAGCCGTAGCCCTCCGTCATTTCATATGGATGGTCAGTAGTATTCAAGCTATGTTGGTCTAGCCCTTAGCTAGGACATAGTGATTGGTAGCTGCTGGGGTGTTCACATGTTGCATAGATAGATGAGTTGGTTTGGGACAGTCGTACAGCCTTGTTGGCCCTTAGTCAAGGGCGAGTACGGGTGGGTTCAAATTAACAAGATAATGATGGGAAGAACTTGACATGTGACTTATGGTGGGCTGGCCCTTAGTCAGGATCATAAGAGCATGGGGCAAAAACTATATCGGGAGTTTCTAAAGAAACTGAAACTTGCCAAGTATGCGCATACCTTCTGGAGTATGAGTAACGTGGATGCATTCCATCATGTTATCATGCGATGAGAGTTGGATCCTGATTCCCACTGATGAGTTGGTTTACTCTTCGGGTGATCCCGATTGATTCTTCTTTAGGTTTGGAGGAGAATTTGACAGGACAGTGGGAGGTTTCCGGATTAGATAAAATGATGACCATTCTGATCTAGGTTAGAGTGCACGCAGAGTGTTTCTTTTCTCTCTCTCTCTTTGGCAGCGACCTTTGACCGACCCTAGACTATGACTCAGTGACCAGGTTGACCGAACCTTCTTAAAATACTGGCTTTTGGATTGTCTGAGTTGCATAAGTCATTGCCACTCCTTCTTTTACCCTTTGCATTTCTCAGAACACCCGTATTACTACGGATATCCACTTCCATTGGATAGATCCATCGTATGGTTATATACGAACTCGAAGGGACTTCTTCGAGGATGGATCCAGGTTCAGGAGAAATAGAATTGGTTTATTCAGTTGTCTTTTATTATCACCTTCTCTCAGGTTGCGAGAGCTCCTTGGTTTAGGAGAGTACACCTATTACGCTTATTGGATAATCTTATTCCAAACCATAGGCTGGTGCCGAAAGGTAGGGAATGAAGAAAACCAATTAGCCTAAGTAGGGTGTGCAGAAGGTAATATGTAAAGACAAAATAAAGGGATTAGAAAGAGGGCAAAGTAAATTGCGACTGATATCATTCACAACCTAAACCGCGTACTTCATCGCCACTCCTATTTCACTTTAAAAGAATAAGGTATTATTCAGTTGTCTTTTATCATCACCTTCTCTCAGTTGCAAGTACTCCTTGGTTTAGGAGGGTACACCTATTATGCTTACTGGATAGTCTTATTCCAAACCATAGGCTGGTGCCGAAAGGTAGGGAATGAAGAAAACCAATTAGCCTAAGTAGGGTGTGCAGAAGGTAATATGTAAAGACAAAATAAAGGGATTAGAAAGAGGGCAAAGTAAATTGCGACTGATATCATTCACAACCTAAACCGCGTACTTCATCGCCACTCCTATTTCACTTTAAAAGAATAAGGTATTATTCAGTTGTCTTTTATCATCACCTTCTCTCAGTTGCGAGTACTCCTTGGTTTAGGAGGGTACACCTATTATGCTTACTGGATAGTCTTCTTCCAAACCATAGGCTGGTGCCGAACGGTAGGGAAGGAAGAAAACCATTTAGCCTAACGATGGTGTACAGAAGGTAACGACTAAAGACAAATAAAGGGATTTGGAGAGAGGGCAATAAAATATACGGTTGAAGTCATGAATTGGATTATGGAAGAGGCATTGCTATGAATACCAGGATACCCCTACGAAACATTTTTTATGTTTCAGTGCATTGTTAAAGGAAAAACTGTTTTCCCGATTAGACACTTACTCCAAGGGTATGTATTTACCAGGTTTCATTCTCATATCTGTATGGTTTTACAGATGATGAGTGGGAGTAAGATATTGGGAATTAGGTGATTATCCTCATTATATCGGAATTCGTTGTAATTGGTGATATTTGAGGAAATCGCCAGGGTACAGTTTTCTACCTACAACGCACAGGTTATGAGTTGTTTAAACTCAGCGGACTTATACAGAGTATTGTATGTTGTCCAAGTGTCCTTCAGGACAAAGGGGTAGGTCCTCGTACTTTGTTCTGTTTACTTATAACTTCTCTAGTATTTAGAAAAGTGTTTCGTAGAAATACAAGGTCTAAGTTTTGAGAAGTTGTAGGTATAAGAATAAAGTAGAGAACCAGGTATCACAAGTATCGGGATTCTTCAAAGAGATCGAAGATGTAGATTCTTGTGATTGGTATTCAGATGATAGTGATGGTTTTGAGAAACGTCTTTCTCTTTCAGGTTACTCATAATTGGATGGATTCCTAAGTTGAGTAATGCTGATTAGCCTCTTTCCATTAAGTTGATATGCACTGGAGACAGCTGCATGGATTGAATATGGTTCCAATTAAATTAGTGCCAAAGTTTCTGTATTGGATATAGAATGGATCGTACCTTAAAAGAAATTAAGGTACGGGGAGTTGTCCAGCTTATGATTAAAACCAGACACTGGATAACTCAGGGCACGTTTCTGTAATGGCTGTTTGTGGGTTGACCCTGGTTATGACGAGGGTTGATATTCTACCATTTAGAAGATCAATAGTGATATTGTTCTTGACTCGCCACAGTTTTAGTAAAATGGATCTTTTTTAGAAAACAGTAGTGGGAGTATGGTAGAACTGGAAGTGATTCCAGAACCGCAAACGATTACGGAAAATTTAATAGGACCTATATATTCAATCAGGTTTGACATTCCAATAGCCACTCCGCAGGTATGGTAGGTAACCTCAGACACCCGAGAGGTACTTCGGTAGGCTCAAGGACGGTGACAGGGAGGTTCTTATCTACCCAGACTTGACACTACTGTTGTTCCAGGATATGAGACCCGGTAGGAGGGTTGTCGTAGTCAGTGGGAGCAGCGGAAGCATAGTGGGCAAGATGCTTATATCTATAGACTTGAGCAGTTATAGCGGAGAAAGATCATCTAATTTTGATGTGACAGTCATGGGTTTGACTTCAATCAGAATAGGGGATGGATCAGTTAAGAAGGTAGTAGGGTGTGATGTCATGGTATCTGGATGACATACACAGAGTAGGAAGTAAAATTCCTATACTACGATCGGTTGGACTGTGGTCGTCGCACAGTTGTTTCTCCAGACAGGATATGGATATAATATTTGACATTCTGGTTTCTAGATCTATGGTTTTAGATCTGGATTTGGGTAGTTTCCCAATGTGGGTACTTTGACAGATATTCTAATGGTTTTTGGAATAGTTGACTCCTAGCATGGTGGTGTACCTGCAGGTGATGGAGTCACCCTCTCTAAAGGTGTCTGACAGACTAAAGTGGAGAGGGATGTGCATGATTGGCAGATCACTTGCTTAGGCAATTGAGTCAATCATGAGATGTCAAGTACCACACCAAATGTTGGTTTTGCACTAGATGCAATAAGTTTGTATTAATCCAATCCTGGAGAAACATAAGGAAGCAGTTTTAGAACATAAGTACATGTTCTACGGATTTGATGACGGCAGCCTCCTTCGGGAGACGATTATCATTCCAGGCTTCAAAGGTGACGTGGATGACAGAGTGACTGTCAGAGTTTTAGTTTTTCCCTCTGACGAAGAGGGACAGTATTATGGACAGGTGGTCCAAGAGGATACTGTGGGAAGCAAGGTGCCCGATACTGATTAGGTTCAGTGATCGATTCAGTCTAAGAAGTTTGGATATGGAGTTCATTTATGAACTAAGGTCCCATCAGATATCCAGACATGTTCTAAGACAGGTATTACTCAATTCGGGAGATGGTTTTCTCCGCGAACTTGAGATTAAGAGAGATATAGAAAGATACTTCTAGGCGGATCCACTCACTGAGGCTATTTCTCGAACACAATAGTTTTACAAACGGGCTTTGTGAAACTGATTAGTAGAGGAGTTGGATGTTCGGTTTCACACGGGCTGTGAGTAGTCGACATCGCAATATTAGCCTTGAGTGCAAGTGGGAGATTGTTGGAGATAGTGCCCTCATAGTCAATTATTGGATCGCAGGTACGTGATTGCAATGATTGCGGAGGACCTATCCCGGTAGGACAGTCTTACTCGAGATGATAGTATGCTATCTGGTTTGCCTTTATCAGTCGTGTACATGTTCAGGTGACTGATTGCATGTTACACTTTGATAGAGCCCTTAGGATCTTGCTTTACTACCAACAGTATGATGGCGATCATATACGTGAGAGTTGGGTAGTTTATATGCATATCCTTAATTGTGGTCCCTAGTCGTGGGAGTTTCGAGACAGGGCATCGATACTCTGGAGTAGACTAGTGTGTACAGTCGAGACCCCGACGAGGGGCGGTGGCCGGTCTCACAAGCCACTGGTGTCAGTTGGATCACCTAAGATGTATACAGGTGCTCATTGGGTTATGAGTACACCGGACAGGACTCGCCGGGAATCTGCTAGTTAGTATTATATCTACCGTCAGATAGCAGTTCCCTGGTGACATGTGTACAGGTTAGTTCATCGACCTGAGGTCGTCATTTGTCTCGTGTGAGTTCCCACTGTGCTTTGATTTCTACCCTACCATGGCTCAAAGGAGTCGTGCAAACAGGTAGCTTTTGGGTACAGTCCCGAGCCATATGGAGGCACGTGAGCGGATCGGCAGGGGATTCGTCTCTCCCGGTATTGGGGGCGAGGTCGTGCTGTGTCTAGGAGAGCCATTACACAAATCCATGGCCATGGTAGGAGATTTACTGGTAGGTACTCCAGTAGTATCTCAGGGTGTATTGGGCTTCACTCCGACATGACTTATACTGCTATTGGGAGTCTGACGTTGCTAGCCCCCTAGGCAGATATGCGATACTCATTGACGAACGGACCGGACTGTATATACATTGTCACTGTTAGGCTCAGTAGGGTTTTCCGGATGAGTGCGCTCATCGGCATCCCTTGAGGTCAGTCCATGGGCAACCGTTACGCATTGCTAGTGCCGCTGACGGTTTGTGGTTAAACCCACTGCCAGGGTACTGACGAGTCATTAGAGTCCCCCACAGACAGTTTCCCAAGTTCGGGCAAAACGTTGTAGAGGCCGTATGGTTTTATGGCAGGGTTCGGAAAATGCACGTGCGTTTACGCACGTGTTATTTTTCGGACAGATAATACTGGTCGGCTTTGGTTTAAGCCGGATCCGAGTATTATATTGAGTAGGTATAATATCTTTGTCTCAGTTGCATTTGTATTCGGTCGTAATACAAATGCGGGTATATTTATACAGTTTCGGGGTTATCCTGAAAGTTGTTTCAGGATCACTTTTGGAAGTTGCCAGTTTCCAGTTTTCTATCAGCCGTCTTTTAACATTTGGTTAAAGACGGGTTTATCTTTTCTTGAGATGAGTGTGGATTCTTCTAGAAGGTTCTAGAAATGGTGACTAGGATGATGAGGTGGAGGGTGACTCATCTTTGCATTAAAGACTTCATGACTAGGTTTATATGTGTCATTGTTTTCTTTAAAGCTTTTTGTTTTGCTTAAGATCTTTTGTGATGATAAGGCTTCTTGATGTGGTCACCTCCCTCCTCCTACCATCACCTCCCTTCTCCATAAATATGGCCGGCCCCCTCCTCTCCCCATTTCACTTGCTTGCTTGATTAATTTTATAGAAAAGATATGATAGTATTTGGGTGCATGGAAATTTCATCACTTCATTTTCTTTCCATCACCAAATTCCCTCGGCAACTTCATTAACCGATCGTCCTCGGACTTGGACGAAGTGAGAAAAAGTCATCTACTCATTCTCTACATCAATCTTGGTCGTCTCTTTTAGCAAACTTGACGATCGAGTTGCCTCGAGTCAGAGGCGGGAGCCCGTTTAAAGAACCGATCATGTGGTGCCACCTCGACGAGGATATCGGAGATCGACGAGATCGGAGCAGCCGCAACGGAGCGTGGGATGATGGTTGAAGAATGAAGGACTCGGATCGTTCGGTATAACATTCCTACGCTCTTTACAGTTTGTTAGTTTAGCAATAATGGAAGATCCGGGTTAAAGTATACGATAGCGCCAGTTTAAAAGTTTTGTTCCGCATTTTGGCGTCTGTAGACTGCCGGGGCGCTAGCGTAGACTTACATCTCACAGTCCGGTGTTAGTTTTAAGACATCACGGTCGAGGTTAAGGACATCGTAGTCCATGGATTTAAGGACTCCATGGTCCATTGTTAGTTTTAAGACATCACGGTTGAGGTTAAGGACATCATAGTCCATGAGTTTAAGGACCCCACAATCCGTAGCAATGTGTGATTATCGGGACCCGTCACCTCTCTGACGACGTTGAAGGATTACAACGACAGATATCAGAGGAGTGAAGAGATGTACCCTCGAACCGGGTGTAAATTGATTAGAAGAGCAGGTGTGCTCAGTTCAATTTAAATTGAGGACTTATGGCCGGAATTGGGCTAAGTCCAGTTAAAGAACACTTCATTTTTGTTCTGCCTGTTAGGCCTTTGTTTGGGCTTTGCCCTTTTAATAATGCCAAGCATTGGGCTCTGACATTTTGTCTGGTATTAAGTGCATAGCATTTATCAGAACAAAGTATGTTCTGACAGCGCGCCACTTGGCGCATCAGGCGCTTTGCGCCAATTAAAGAGCGCATTGCGCTAGCACACATGAAGGGGACACGTGTCGTGCTTAGCGCTAAGCGCGAGTTTGTTAGCGCACTGCGATTTTAATTCATGAGCACGCTGAGCTGGTTCGTGGGTGCGCCAGTGAATGACACATGGCGTGCTTGGCACTGAGCACCAACCCAAGAGTGCAGTGCTTCGTGTCTGTGGTTGACACGTGGCAGGTTTTGGTGCTATGCGCCGGTCCAATAAGCGCAAGGGACGCAGTTCAAGAGTGCAAAGCACTTTCCAGTAGCGCAAAGCGCATCAGATCAAATTTAAGATCAAAGAACAAGTTTTTTTTGGTTCTTCAAAGGAGGCCTTGCCTCAAGATCCAAGAACCAAAGTTCTTGTTCTTATCAAAAGGCTCTGCCTTTATAGATTAAAAAGATCTGTGAATGAAGTAAAGTACTTCTTTATTTTAAGGATTGGATCTTTTAATCCTTTATGTTTAATCAAAGATCTTGGTCTTTTTTATAGATCTAAGATCATTTTAGAAGAGGATTCTTCTTTTTATGAGATGTTTTCATCTCTATTGTTCAAGAATTAATTGTTTTTACCTTTAAAGATGAAGAAATGATCTTCTTTCTTCAAAGGCTTGCCTTTCTTTCTTTTTGATTTCTTCTCAAAGTTTGCAGAGGGTTTTTTCTATATGAGACTTGAACTCTTGGGGCCTTTATATAGGGCAAATTGATTTGTTAAATTAGTTGAAGAGATTTTTCTCTGGTTGATTTGGGAATATTTCCCCACCGTTGGATCTTTGATCCTAGGGTTTCTATTTTACAGAAGGCAATCTTCTTGTTTTCAACAAGATTGGGAAGATCTTTCCAGAACAGAATTTTAATTCTTATTAATTAATATTTTATTATTATTAGATCTTTTGATCTAACGGTGAGAAATTCTTTTAATTCCAGCGCTGGCGCATTTGGCGCGAGCGCACCTGCGTTTGACACGTGGCGCACAGCGCAGAGCGCAACTGCGCTAGCCAAATTTCTCTTCTTTCTTTTCAAACAGGGCGCAGCGCAACTGCGCTAGCGCGCCCATGCTTAACACGTGGCGCGCAGCGCAACTGCGCTAGCGTGCCTGTGTTTGACACGTGGCACGCAGCGCGGAGCGCAGCGCAACTGCGCTAGCACGCCTGTGTTTGATACGTGGCACGCAGCGCGGAGCGCTGGATCTGAAGCGTTGCTTCAACTTTTAAAATTTAAATTTTGAAACAGAGCTTTGCTCTGATTGGGGTGAGCTTCCTAGGGCGCAGCACTCCTGGCGCTGGCGTGTCTGCTTTTGATACGTGGCGCGTGCGCACGGGATCTGAAGCGTTGCTTAAATTTTTGAATTTTGAAATTCAAAACAGAGCTTTGCTCTGATTGGGGGAAACAAATGCCCCCCCACCGTTGCGCTCATGTGGCGCACACGTGAGTGCAGCGGTGGCAACATCTGAGCCTTTAGATCAACTCGGAAGTTGAGGAGGCGGTTCAGCGCCTATAAATAGGACCTTTTGGTCCTCAGATTATCTTCATCTTCTTCTTAAGAATTTTATTCAGAGCCTTACTCTTTTGTTCAAGAACTTTCAAGAGTTGAAACTCTACTAAATTTAGGTAAAATTAAATTAAATTAATTTTAATAAATTGGGGTTTTTACCCATTAACAGAGCCTTGCACTTCATAGATCTTTTGATCTAAAGAAAACCCCTTTAGGGTTTCATAAACAGAGCCTTGCTCTTATGAACCCACAGATCTAAACAGATCTTTTCTTAGGGTTTCTTAGCCCATGAGTCAGAGCTCTGCTCTTTTGAAAATATGTAGATCTTTTGATCTTTTGATGAAGAACTCTTAAGAGTTTCTTCATGGATCTTTAAGATCCCAAAATTTTAATTCTCAAGAATTAATTTTCATTAACCTTTGATTGATTTTCCATCATCATTACAGAGCTAGGCTCTTTAAGGAATTTTATTCTCTCGTAACCAGAGTTTGACAAGTGTCACTCTGTTATAGAGCTTTGCTCTGAAAGGGAGATTTTCTCCTTGTCTCGAGGGATTTCTCATTCAATGAGAATATTATTTGAGTATTTCCTCATTAATTGACAGTCTCATCCAATGATGAGGCTGTCTTATTAATTGATGCATTGTCATCTGGATTTTGTGGGTCCCCCTTTGGTCCCCTCTCCACTGCATTGCAGTGTGGTACAGATTTTAAAGTGCTGAGCGTCGGGATTTTTTTATAAAAAAAATAAATTATGACACTGATAATTGAATTTCGTTTCTTTCTTTCAGGCGACATGTCTTCTGATCTCTCTTTCTCATTTTTTCGCTCAGAGGGAGGATTCCCTGAAGCACTAGTAGACTGGGAGGTTCTCTCTCTTATTAAGGACTACGACTCGGAATACAAAAACCTTTACTTGTGGGGTAGGTGGTACGGCCAAATTATCAAAGGTAGCCGAAGCTTCTCTTGTGCGATGCCATCGGATCCGATCTCATCGATCTCGTATGCAGATGTACCCCCGGTGAACTATGCCGTGGAGGTCGTTAATTGGACTTCGAAGGGCCTCCTTCAACCTTCGATTGCTGCCATACCCATGCAGCTGCCGGCAGCTTTGGATATTTTGGGACGACGCATATGCCAGGGCGAGTCGCGCCCTTAGGGACAACCCTACAACATCGCGTTGACCCCTCGACACTCGGCCGGGTATCTGCAGTGGGCCAGGTACATTTTGTCAGCGAAAAAGGTGCACCTGCTGAAGATCGTTCTATACCCTGCGGTTTAGGCCTCGCTGTTCCAGTACTCTACTCCTCCGACATGGTGGATTAAGGCGTTCGTGGAGAAATGGAACATCCCTACCCATACCTTTCTTCTTATGGACAGAGAAGTTTCCATCTCTCTGGAAGAATTTGCTGAGATCTCCGGTCTGCCCGTGAGGGGGGAGCACTATAAGGAGCTGCTTCTTCCGGATGAATACGTTTTTGCCACCAAGCCATTGGTGATGGACCTAACGCCAGAGAACGCTATTCAGCACCAGTTTCCGAGTCTGATAAAGGTGCTGAATATGTATGAGAGTCTTTTCTTGAAATCGGGAGGCCGGGGAGTTAGTTTCGCAGACTTCATTGCCCGTTTTCTTCGACCGGAGATTCTATCACGACAGGGCAAAAAATTTGCCAAGCTTGATGATCCCTTCGGCTTTGGCTTAGATCATCAACCAGTACTGGAATATGATCAAAAAGGCTTTTATCTCCCCGATGCCGCAATCATCCCTTTATCGGAAATCGCTGCTCCGGGCATCGACGAGGAGACTTTCTTTCTCGGGTTTCTGGGGCTATGGTTGTGCTAGTTCGCGCTTCCCATGCACCCTCGCTATATGAGGCCATCCGTCTTCTACCCAGCACATCGAATGGTGGCTGGTATGCAATTGGCTATCGGGATTGCCGGGTTGGCCCACCTGTACCATGGTCTTAGCGTGGCTGCGGACACAACTGAACCGGGGGTGCAAGCCGCCAATTTCCCGATGCACTACTTTACTTCGTGGATGGAAATGCACGTGCTCGGGGTGTTTGGTATTCATAAAAGACCCTCGTTTTACGAGAAGTACAGATTCCCGAGAATTATGCGGCTGATCGATACTTCTATCGTGAATCCGCCTCAGCGGGAGGCTAGGGGGTTGCTTCTTCGTCCGCGCACGGTCGGAGCAGGTATGTCTTTCACGGACAAGGTCCTGACAATTGGCCCGGAAACCTCCAAGGCGGTGCTGGCGTTGCGCGACAATTTCAAGGACGGGGCCTCCGTGTTGAAAGCCCGGGAGATTCTACATCTATACTCCATCAGGCCGGGCTTCCTCATATTCAGGCAAAATGAGGCGGCACTTTTTATGAGATACAACCCCCATCATTTCGCCCAGCAGCTAAGTTATAACCAGGGGATCCCACTGGAGGCGTTTTTGGAAGAGCCTGCGGCCACCAGAGAGGGAATACGGAGTTCACTGCATCACATTATGCGGTTAAATACGGGCTCCCACTTCTTCATTAGCGAGCCGAATTGCATTCCAAGGGCCCTCAACGTATACGGGGCTTGGTATCAGCACGTGATGGGCGCTGTCATCAGGGAAGAGAAGCGGCTGCTGTTTGATCGCAAGAGTGCGCCCCCTGCCAGCGATCGCAACATCCCCTTAAAGCGAAGGACCCCTGTACCTCCTCCACTAAGAGGAGATGCTGGAGTTGAGCCTCCACGTGTGCTAAGCCCCACGCGTGGATTGCCCCGCGATCCTGTGGACGTGCCATCAGTGCCCCGTGCTCCCGTAGAGACGGTAAACATGGTTTCACCTGAATCCGGCATGGGCTCGGATATCGGGACCCACCGTCCCAAGGTGCCCACGAAGCGTAAGCTGATTTTGGGTGTGACCGGAGTTCGCGCGCAGAAGAGGAAGAAGAAGTCGATCCTCTCTGCTGACGTTGTATTTGGTCAGGAACCTCATGCTCTTTATAGCGAGGGCTTGAGTGAATACGGGACCAACGACGGCCTATTCACGCCGCTAGATGACACTGATCTGGCGGCTGCCATCGCAGCTTCCGAGCGATTGGCAAAGCACGACGAGTGGTTGGCTAAACTCGCGTAATCAGGTAATCATTAGTCGTATTTTTTTGCCATTGCATCATACCTCTATCGTTCTTTTTGACTAACGCTTTTCCTTCTTTAACAGGCATTTCTACTGAAGAAGCCCTCGCTGCTTCTATCAAGACTTTCGAGGAGGAGGAAAGACTTAGAGCATCCTTAGGCCTTGGTACATTTCGGTTCGCTATGTTTCTGCTTCCATTTCTTATGAGTAATCTGACCCTCTCTTTGTCTTATTGCAGGGACCACAAGACCTACCTCGCATGCCGATGCGGGAATTCGCCCCGGGCCAGCTACCGAAGTCCCGGCCTCTTCGGGATTGCCGCAAGAGGCCCTACTTAAAAAACTGATGATTGAAGCCTTGACGGCTCTGGAGGTAACCCTGAATGCGGACGACGACGCTTTGCTGAAGGAGGCTTCCAAAAGGTCTGTCGTGACGGCCCGGGAGAAAAGGAAGCGCCTGAGGCGTGCAGCAAGGGAGCGTAGCGCTGTTTCGGCTGCGGGAGCAGATTCAAGCGCCGTTACTCCCGCTGTTACTCCTTCAGAGGAGCTCCCGGTCGCCTTGTCTACTGCTCATAGACGGGCGGCACGTGCAGCTTGGGAAGCCAACGGTAAATCAACCCCAGGTAATGTGTTTTGAGACTTCGTTGTCAAAGCTTTAAACTATCAGTTCTTATATATCTTGTCCTGCAGGGCCGAGCCTTACTGAAGGAGTGGCGGCGACCGCTAAGCCTGAGGGGGTAGGGAGGAGGTAGCTGCGGAACCCGAGGCGATGGTAGGCGATGTAACCATAGTTGCCGGGACCGAGATAGTGGCTGACGAGACAGTCACGACTGCTTTGCCCGAAATGGATACCCATGCCGAGCCTGAGGTGGCGGTGGGTGAGACGCCTGTTACGGCCGATCCTGAGGTAGCTGTGGACGAAATGGCTGCTACGGACAAGCCTAAGGCAGCGATGGACGAGACAGCTGCGACCACTGAGCCCGAGGTGGTAGCTGGCGAAACGGGTATGATTGCTGGGCACGAGATGGCCGCTCTTTCTCAAGAGTCGGGCACCGCTTTGATTATCGCTCTCCCTACCTATGGTTCCTTGTCATCTCCTGGCGTCATGAGCGTGACGACGGCTCCTGTAGAGTCAGGCGATGAGGCAACGGGAAGTGAGACCATCCCAATGGAGGAGGGAGACGCCACCGTTGCATCAAGTGATGCCCTCGTTACGGCTCCGGCCGGCGACTCATCAGGTAAATCTTGGGCCACCTCCCTTCTTTCTTTATTCTGCAATCCTTCCTGACAAGGTTTGTCTTGTTTCTAACGCAGGTGCGGCTAGTGCAGATGCCGCGTTACCCGAGGGAGCGCCGTCAGTTACCGCTCTGACGGTGACCTCTTCTCTTCCCTCTCTCGCACCGTCTCAGATGCTGGAAGGTATGGACTTGTGATCCACTGGTCTTATCTCCAGGATGTATAATTTATGTACCGACGTTGCATTATTGTGTCTTTGTAGGAGTCCTTTTTTATCACCTGTACCAGGTGTTGCACCCACACTTCTCCTTCTTGTCAAAGATTAGGCCACCTGCTGGTGTTGGTGAGTACTTTTTTTAAACGACGTCCTCTTCTTTGACTGGCAGTCGCATTATTGCTAAATCTTCTTTATATTGTTTGTAGCCTTACGAATCGAAGGAGGGGACGAGGCTGTCGTTGCGCCACCAGTACTCCCCGCTCTGCCCCCTGCTGCAGCCGGTATATTAGACTATACTTTTTGCGTGTTTTCTTTATTTCCTGAGCCGATATCTGATTATGATCTATTTTGTAGCAATCACATCGACTCCAACCCCATTCGAGTCTCGTATTATAATGCCGGCCGGACCCTTTTCCAGGCGTCCATCATCCAAAGGTGCTGTGACCAGTCTACGCATGCTGAGCGAGTATATCGAGGAGTTTGACGCAGAGACTCCCATATCTGCTGCGGATTTTGCCGCAGAGGTTAACCCTATGCTGGCGACGCTCATGAACTTTCATGGTGAGGGCGTCGTTGAGTCTTGGGTTAATCGCTTCCGGGAGATTGAGGCTTGCTTGCATGAGCTTGAGCTTGAGCTTAAGCGTCCGGCACCTGAGATTCTGGCTATGAGCACTCAATGGGCGGCCTGGATCGAGCAGAGCGCTTCTTACTTCCGCCATCTTGAACAAGAAGTGGCTTTAAAGCGAAGGGAATGTAAAGAAACTTCAAGCGAGTCTGCTCGACTGCACGCTGAGGTCGACGCGAACGCTTCCCAGGTGAAAGTTATCTTCGAAGGCCTTCTGCAATGTATCTCTGATAGGTTAACATTGAAGCAGAAGCTCGATGTCGTTGAGCGTGATGCAAAAGATCGTGAAGCAGCTCAGCGAGCCGTCGAGGAACAACTCTCATCTTACTTGCAGCAGCGAGCCCAGGTCGAAGCAGAGTTGGCCGCGGCAGCCGATCAGGAAGAGGGGCTGAGGGAAGTGCGCGAGCGGCTGATTGGATTATTGAAAGCGCTTTCCTCTCAATAAAAATTTTGTACCATTTGTAATTTTGAATAAAATGTATTTGTACTTTTATTCTTTCATATGATATAATTTGTACCCAATCGAATTCATGAATAAAAGATATGCGTTCTTCGTAATGTCTTGTGTCATTTCTCTGCTTTCTTCTTTCTTGCTGTGTTGTTTGCCATGTGACTTTAGCAAGTGTGGTCTGTAGATAGTGTATAGTTGTCAATCTTAGGCTCTTTTGTAGAGTGGCGATGGCTTAGAAAACAGGGTTAGGATCTGGCACCTAAGACTTTTCAACTTTATGAGTCATGAGGGTCTCATAAAGAATTTTCTCCCTACCGGTCAAAAGGATCCTGTAGGTGTAATTTTCTCCTTAAGAATCGTGAGGATTCCTAAGTGTGTTTTCTCTTGAAAGTCGTATAGATCTCACAAGAGAATTTTCTTCCTTACGAGTCGGGAGGACCCGCAAGTGATGGGTGAAGTTGTCCTTATCCACGGAGTCAGGGGTTGCTCTGGGTGCTTCCCACGGGTTCATTGCCGTGTTTGGCAGGACCAGGCTCCGCTCTGGAAGTTCTCTAGGATACCGTAGTTTAAAGATATCGCGGTCGAGGTTAAGGACATCATAGTCCGTGAGGTTAAGGACATCACAGTCCAATGTTAGTTTTAAGATATCACGGTCGAGGTTAAGGACATCATAGTTCATGAGTTTAAAGACCCCACAGTCTGATGTTAGTTTTAAGACATTACGGTCGAGGTTAAGGACATCATAGTCCGTGGATTTAAGGACTCCACAGTCCGATGTTAGTTTTAAGACATCACGGTCAAGGTTAAGGACATCATAGTCCGTGGATTTAAGGACTCCACAGTCCAATGTTAGTTTTAAGACATCACGGTCGAGGTTAAGGACATCATAGTCTGTGGATTTAAGGACTCCACAGTCCAATATTAGTTTTAAGACATCACGGTCGAGGTTAAGGACATCATAGTCCATGGATTTAAGGACTCCACAGTCCAATGTTAGTTTTAAGACATCACGGTCGAGGTTAAGGACAACATAGTCCTTGGATTTAAGGACTCCACAGTCCAATGTTATGTGTGGTTGTCGGGACCCGTCACCTCTTTGAAGACGTCGAGGAATTAGAACGACAAATATCAAAGGAGTGAAGAGATGTACCCTTGAACCAAGGTAAAATCAGTTTAAAATCATTACAGTTGATTGTTAGTTTTAAGACATCACGGTCGAGGTTAAGGACATCATAGTCCGTGAGTTTAAGGACCTCACAGTCCGATGTTAGTTTTAAGACATCACGGTCGAGGTTAAGGACATCATAGTCCATGGATTTAAATACTCCACAGTCCGATGTTTGCTCTGGATGCTTCCCACGGGTTCACTGCCGTGTTCGGCGAGGACCAGGCTCTGCTCTGGATGCTTCACACGGGTTCGCTGCCGTGCTCTGCGAGGACCAGGATCCGCTCTGGACGTTCTCCGCGGGGTCAGAAGTGATGTTATCCGCGTTTCACGTGACCAGGAATTTTGCTCTAGATGTTTCCCACGGGTTCACTGCCGTGTTCGCTGAGGACCAGGCTCCGCTCTGGATGCTTCACACGGGTTCACTGCCGTGCTCTGCGAGGACCAGGATCCGCTCTGGATGTTTTCCACGGGGTCAGAAGTGACGTTATCCGCGTTCCACGTGACCAGAAATTTTGCTCTAGATGCTTCCCACGGGTTCACTGCCGTGTTCAGCGAGAACTAGGCTCCGCTCTAGATGCTTCATACGGGTTCACTGCCGTGCTCTGCGAGGACCAGGATCCGCTCTGGACGTTTTCCACGGGGTCAGAAGTGACGTTATCCGTGTTCCACATGACCAGGAATTTTGCTCTAGATGCTTCCCACGAGTTCACTGCCGTGTTCGCCGAGGACCAGGCTCCACTCTGGATGCTTCACACGGGTTCACTGCCGTGCTCTGCGAGGACCAGGATCTGCTTTGGACGTTTTCCACGGGGTCAGAAGTGATGTTATCCGTGTTCCACGTGACCAGGAATTTTGTTCTAGATGCTTCCCACGGGTTCACTGCCGTGTTCGGTGAGGACTAGGCTCCGCTCTGGATGCTTTCCACTGGGTCAGAAGTGACGTTATCCGCGTTCCACGTGACCAGGAATTTTGCTCTAGATGCTTCCCACGAGTTCACTGCCGTGTTCGGCGAGGACTAGGCTCCGCTCTGGGTGTTTCACACGGGTTCACTGCCGTGCTCTGCGAGGACCGGGAATTTTTCTCTAGATACTTCCCACAGGTTCACTGCCGTGTTAGGCGAGGACTAGGCTCCGCTCTGGGTGCTTCACACGGGTTCACTGCCGTGCTCTGCGAGGACCAGGATCCGCTCTGGACGTTTTCCACGGGGTCAGAAGCGACGTTATCCGCATTCCACGTAATCAGGAATTTTGCTCTAGATGCTTCCCACGGGTTCACTGCCGTGTTCAGTGAGGACTAGGCTCCGCTCTGGATGCTTCACACGGGTTCACTGCTGTGCTCTGCGAGGACCAGGATCCGCTCTGGACGTTTTCCACGAGGTCAGAAGTGACGTTATCCGTGTTCCACGTAACCAAGAATTTTGATATAGATGCTTCCCACGGGTTCACTGCCGTATTTGGCGAGGACCAGGCTCCGCTCTGGATGCTTCACACGGGTTCGCTACCGTGCTCTGCGAGGACGAGGATCCGCTCTGGACGTTCTCCGCGGGGTCAGAAGTGACATTATCCGCGTTCCACATAACTAGGAATTTTGCTCTAGATGCTTCCCACGGGTTCACTGCCGTGTTCGGTGAGGACTAGGCTCCGCTCTGGATACTTCACGCGGGTTCACTACCGTGCTCTGCAAGGACCAGGATCCGCTCTGGACGTTTTCCACGGGGTCAGAAGTGACGTTATCCGCGTTCTACGTGACCAGGAATTTTGCTCTAGATGCTTCCCACGGGTTCACTGCGTGTTCGGTGAGGACTAGGCTCTGCTCTGGATGCTTCACACGGGTTCACTGTCATGCTCTGCGAGGACCAGGATCCGCTCTGGATGTTTTCCACGGGGCAGAAGTGACGTTATCCGCGTTCCACGTGACCAGGAATTTTGTTGATTATATTCGCATTTCACGGAGTTGGGATTTGACTCTCGGTCATCTGTACACCGCCGAGTCATGGATCTGGGAGTTGTCGCTGTTTCGCTTTGCTTGATGTTGTGTCTACTGTAATGAGACGTGTTAGTTATATGTATGCCCTAGAGGCCATTACTATACATTGGATGTATATTGTAGTGGATGCTGGGACATATATAGGGAGGACTTTCTTGCTCGACATGATAGTATGCTATCTGGTTACTCTTTACCTTAACGTGTACATTGATTGTCTCTCTGTTACATGTTGGTAAAGCCCCTAGGATGTGTACTTGACAACCTGGACTATGATGCGGATCATACTAGTGGGGACATGGTAGTCCATAAGTACATCCTTCAAAGTCCCTAGTCGTGGGTGTATCGAGACGGGGCATCGATATACCAGAGTAGACTAGCGTGTACCTTCTCGACCCATACAGATGGGCGATGGATGATCCCATATCCATTGGTGTTTGACATCAGAGGAGATATACGGGTGCTCAGTAGAGACTGGGTACACTGGACGGACTCGCCGAGAACTCCCAGATGGTATTATACCTTACGTCAGATGGCAGTTCTCTGGTGACACTGGTACAGAGTAGTCTATTGACCTGAGATCGTCATAGATTCTTGTGTGGTTCCCACTGTGCTTTGATTTCGACCTTACCACGTCCAAGAGGGCGTGCAAAACGGTGGTTTTTGGGTACAGTCCCGAGTCACATGGAGGCAATGAGCGATAGGAGGGGATTCGTCTCTCCCGGTATAGGGAGTAGATGTTGCACTGTGTTCGATTGGCTATAACTGGAAATCCCTGGCCAGGGTTGCTGAGATTTACTGGTAAGTGTTACCAGTAGTTTCTCGAATTGTTATAGACCTCATATCAACACGACTTATCGAGCTATTGGGGTCTGACGTTTACCACCCCTAGGCGAGATATGCGACATATCAGACGATCAGACCGGACTGTACGGTAAGTGTTACTGGTTGGATTCACAGGAGTGTGAGCGGGCTTGCTCGTCGATCTTCTGATCGCTCAATACCCGGGTGGCCGTTACGTTTAGCAGACCGCTTGCGGCTTGTGGGCGTTTGATATGATCATCATCTGCTGCCGGCGTATTGACGAGTCTTTAAAGTCCTACACAGAGGTTTCCTGGCTCAAGCAAAACGAAATAGGAGCGCATATGAGATATGTGCGGGACCGAGAATAATACCAGTATGTGATACTGTATTCGATTCTCGCGATTTGTAACATTGATCGGTTATATGCGTTATAGCCGGGTTATCGGATCAAGTGTTGATTCGATAAGATGTTACTATTGATATTAGTCGGTTATATGCGATATGACCAGGTCGTTAAATCAAGTGTTGATTTAATGATTTAATGTATAATTATATATTTGATATATCACTTTACATTAACTAATATAGGTTCACTTTAAATGGATTTTCTCACTTGGATTGTGCACATTGTATATGTGATATACTTTTGTACACAAGTTTGTATCATGTTTGATGATACTTGCTCACTTGAGTTTGTGTAAAGATTAAACCATGGTTATATGAATGGTTAGGGTTTTGTTTTATTTTTCATTTATCTTATTTAGTTATTCATTTGGAAAATGATAAGCATTAAGAGAAAATGGTGGCTAACTTTGTTTTCTAGTTGAAGCTTCATGAAGCTTTGACCAAAGTGACCATTTTGTCTCATGCTTAACCCTAACCACTCCATTTAACCCTAGTTTATTCTCTACACTTGACCATGGTTATATGATGATAAGATTTGATTTTCTTTTCTTTTTCATAACAACTTATCATAATATTATCATCATCTTCTTCTTCTTCTTCAAGAAGAAACCATGCCTCCATCAATGGCAACTTGATGAAATGAGTGAGAAATCCAATTCTAAAGTGAACCCACCTCCTATTTCTTCATCCTCTACCTCTTGCCAAGTAGTATAGGGTGTTTCCTTCACAAGTTTTCTTGACTTGGTGAAGTTGGAGCTTGATCTAGCGATGCCTCGATGTAGATCATCTTCGGCATCGTCGTCGATGACCTAGCCCGCTTTTTCTCTGATGAAGCCGACGCTAGAGCCCAAGATCCGATT
Source organism: Agapanthus africanus (assembly GCA_030015575.1). NCBI lineage: Eukaryota > Viridiplantae > Streptophyta > Magnoliopsida > Asparagales > Amaryllidaceae > Agapanthus > Agapanthus africanus. Next base: position 133,560,951 of record JASDDO010000008.1, read on the forward strand.
TGTACAGCGAGGAGACTTCATCGCGGATCCATAGAGGTGGAGAACCGGATCTACAAAGGTTGTATTTCCGTTTACCATTTAGTTAAGTTGTTAACTAGTTTCATTTTCGCCTAAACTTCTAGCCAACGATCCGTATTAGGGTTTCTCGGCACCGTAATTTTTGAAATTGGCATGATTGATGCCTTGTGGGACCTCTTTAGAGTGCCTAGGAACCCTACAGTGGTATCAGAGCCTAGCTAGAGCCTTAGGCGATGCGTAGACGGAGTTTGAATTCCGATCGAACCAAAACCCTAACCCGAAACATGCTCTCTGGAATTTTTCTAAAAACTGGGATTTTTCCACATTAAAAATGCTTAAAAAATTCAGCAGGGAATTATAAGAATTACGGTGCAAAATTTGACTCATGAACAGTACAAACCGCGGCGGAACCGCGGCAGAAGCCTGGCTTCTGCGGCGGTTCCGCGGCAAGTTGATGACGTCATCCTTCCCTATTTGCACAGTAACTCCTATTTTATTATGCTGGATTTTCTGGGAATTTTTAATATTTATTCAAGAGTTGAATTTTCTGGGGTTGTTTTGGGGATTCGGTGTTTCGATCGGAGTATCAGATTTTGTCTATGTGGCTTTTCCGGATAATTTTTGAATATGTTAAAAAGTTCGACCGGATGTAAATACCCAATCTTTCCCCTATCGGGAAAATTCCAAGTGTTGGATCTTTCCGTAGTTTAACGACGTTCTAAGTAGTGCAAGTAACGCGATGGTCCCTCTAGAAGACAACAAACCTTAACTCGATTATGTGACCGTCTTGAACTGCCCTTTGAACCTTCGGGTTTGGGGCAGTACGGCGTGCCACATGTGAGGCGTTGGCTTGACCCTTCTACGGCTGGACCGTTGGTACTGAGGCACGAACTGAATGTTTTTAGACTTGTTTCATGTGTTGATCTGTATCGGGAAAACTTGGGTGTTTGAATATTCGATCGGAAAGTTTAACATTTTCTAATTATCTGGAACGGGATACAATAATTGGAATTCACAAAAAGTTATGAGATAACTGAATGATGTTATAAACATAGCAGTTTAGTCTCACTTGATTGGTTGCCACGGAATTTTGATGCGATCAATAGTCCGTCGCAATCACGTAGCGTACGCGGATACTCGCCGGGTAAACTTAATAGACAGCTACACCCCATAGCCCCGACCAAGTGACTGTAGGAGAACCCCGTCGCCGAAAGCATCCGTTCGGGTGCTCGCGGCAGCGGTGTTCCACCTTGGTGCACTTCGTCGACGGCATCGGGGGTGCGGCCACCTACTAAAGTTTGCGACGAGCATTCGATCAGGATGTCGGGAATCTTGTTGAATTGCCCGACTTGATATTGAAAAGTGTTTTCGATTTTGAGACTAAAATGCGGGGTTTATAATTGTTAGGCATGCGATGTCTAAGGAATTGATTTGGTCAGGCATGCGATGTCTGAGATGGTTGCGGATTCCAATTGTTGTAGTTTTACACTTTCTTTTCTGTGACCGTAAGTGTAATATGTGATATCGCCGGTTTCGTTGCTATATGTCAACAACAATTAGGATGCGCATATTTACTTACGTTGATGACATGTGATGTTATGTGTTACTGGATATGTTATATTGGATCGTCGTGTTTGAATAGCCGGGGGTTTTTATGTGATATGAGTGTTTTTCATTTTCATTCATGTAAAAACTTGTATGTAATATTCTTTTATTGGGGCACTTCCAGGTTGCGGAAGATGTCACCGTTTGTATATTATTTACTTTTCCGCACTAGGATAGACCCAAGAAGGAAGGCACAAGTAACCGGGTTCTGGAGTCCAGTGGGAGACCAACTCGAGGAGTCGAGTCCGGGTCTCCTAACTCTAGAATTGGTAGGGTTGCTTGCCGCTCTCGTAGGGGTCTTGGGGTGTGGGTTTGGATATTCATCGCGACCGTGGAATCCGTGTTTTATACTGGCTCGTATTGAAAACACGGACGTCCTAGTATATCCAATATTTCATATGATTCTTCTGCTGCGATATCTGTGATGTGATCATGTGATGTTCTGTGATAAATACTGTATATAGTATATATGATATATTATATAGACGTTACTTATGTTTTACACCCGCGCTAGCCCTGCCCTGCTCTACCGTTAGTTTAACCTAACGGTGCACGAGGGGACATCGAGGCGAATGCGGATGGCATAAGTGTACGTCGTATTTATCTGTGATGTTTAGGTAATTTAAATGATGGGACTTCATTAATGTGATTAATGAAAGAAAATAAACCTATGATATTGTAGAATCGAATTTCAAAATAAAACAGGTAGCTACAGTTCATGCTTTGCACAGCGGTATATATGATATATCCTGCACCTTATTCGATAAGGAAAGGACCGAGATCCCTTCACCGGGAGTGACTCCTTTAGCAATAACTGGCAGATGCTACACACTCGGTTTGTCTTTTGATTGCTTTTAAGAGTTTATGCTTTGTACAGTGATATATATGATATATCCAGCACCTCATTCGACGAGGAAAGGACCGACGATCCCTTCACCGGGAGTGACTCCTTTAGCAAAACTAGAAAAGCCTCAAAAGCACTCCATTTCAAAATCATTTGATTCTACAACGATATCAAGTTCATTACGCAATAGGTTTTCAGAAAAACCTGACGTAGCCCTCCGTCATTTCAGATATGTACTGGTTAGTATTCGTGCTGCGTTTGTTGACCTCTGTCAAGGCGTAGTGTGCGGTAGCTGATTAGTGCTTATCTGTATAAGCATATGATGTGATTGATTTAGGGTAGTCGTACGACCTTGTTGACCTCTGTCAAGGGTTGTGCGGGTGGGTTTACTTCAATCAGGAAATGACGGGTTGAACTTGACTAGCATCCTATGGTTTGTTGGCCTTTGTCAAGGTCATAGGAGGTTAGGGGCAAAATATTATCGGGAATTTCAAGTGTTGAAATTTGCAATGAGATTGCATACCTTCTATGAGATAGTTGGATCCCGATACCCGCTGCGAGTAATTGTTACTCCTATGAGAGTTTTGCACATTACAATTAGCCGATCAAGTAGGTGTCTAGAAAGGTGTCAACGGGGTTACGCCTCTGGGAAAACGAGGTTTACATTAATTAGGTTCGTGGGAAAGCACGGGGGACCTCCCTCAAAGTACCGACACTGGCCTGGCTGAAAGATTGGCGAACTTGTAGTGTGTAATTAATCCCGGCTAGTCTTTCCTTTTAGGGTTTGAAGGAAGATTTGATAAAAAGCAGTGGAGCCATCCTGATTAGATAAAATAATAACCAATCTATTCTTGCAAGAGCGCACGCTGAGTGTTTTCTTCTCTCTCTCTCTCCAGGTAGCGACCATGTCACGCCTTAATCAAGATAATAATACGGATATTTGACCGAACCCGCTTATTATACTGAGCTGGGGAACGTTGGTTCCGCTCCAACTTATAATTGTTATAAGATCGAGCAGGAAATTGGAGAATACCAGAATTCCCGTGCCGCCCAAACGAAGAAAGTGCATGAGATGCATCATCTTCGGGTGTGTTCATTATACAGAACTGTTTCTCAGTATCCTCCGCATCCTTGGTATATGATACCGGATCAGGATCCCAGATATGTAATCTGTTACATAGGGCTACAAAAGGGTAGAAAAACTGAGAACGGGTGATAAGTTTCATGAGGCAGAAAACGGGGCAAGAGTTGCAGCCAAGTCTGTCGGTCACTGTCACTCTGTATTACCAATACATTGATTCTGAACAAATGCTATTAGATACCGAACCTGATATACAAAATCATATCAGTCTCTTTAGTAAGTAAAGAAATGATAAAATTTTGTATTGTTGGATAATGTTTTGAACATTTCCTATATCAAAAGTTGATCGGTTCAGGCACGTTATCTAAAAGCATTGACGTTCTAAATCAAACTACAGTTCTTAGTATACGGAACACACACAAGAGGAAGAGTTCAGAAATGAACGGATCCTTCTTGAGGCATTGTAGACTAGGTCATATCAATGCGACCCGACTGGCTGAAGTTACATTTAGATGCATATTTAAATAAGTTTGAATTTACATCTTATGAAACTTGCCAGTCATGTCACAGAGATAAGATGACCATAGCCCTGTTTATTGGAAACAGAGAAAGAGTTAGTGAACTCTTGGGATGATACATGTTGATGTATGTAGGTCCCCTATCTACACATGCCAAGACCAGTTCTTTGTACTTCATTATATTCTCTGATGATCTTTCGAGATTCAGACCTATGTTCCTGTTGCAACATGAGTCCGAACCTTTTGAGATATTCACAGAATATAAGTTAGAAGTAGAGAACCAAAATACGGGTATAAGTATTATGTCCTTTGATGTGATCAAGGAGGAGAATACTTGAGCGTGGAATTCTTGAACTATTCTAAAGGAGAATGAGATTCTCTCTCAGCATTACTCCTCCGTATACACCATTGCACGATGGTATATCGGGGCGGAGCAGATACACCCTATTTGATATGGTGTGCTCTATGATGAGTACTACTGAGTTACCTGTTTCCTTTTAGGGGGTTATGTACTTGAGAAACTGCATACCTATTGAATAGGTTCGAATCAAATCAGTTGCCTACCACTCCATATGAGATATGGAAAGGGAAGAGCCCATGTCTTAAGCTAGTTAAGATTTGGGGTTGTCCGGACTATGTCTAAAACCTAAATCCGGACAGGATCGAGGCAATGTCTGTAATGTAGAACTGGAAAGGTTCCAGCTATACAAACTACAGCAAATGATTTGGTAGAACCGAAGGATTCAATAGTAACCAACGAACCTCAGCCTCTCCGCCGATCTAGTAGGGTTCCTCACCCACCTGAGAGATTCTTTGGTTTCTCTATGACAGTGGGAGCGAGGATTGCAACATGAGATGATGACCCAACTAGTTTCGAGCAGGCCATCGAGAGTAGGGACTCTATAAGAATGGCTGGATGCTTAGCGATCTGAGATGGAATCCATGTACACCAACAAAGTATGGACTTTGGTTGCTATATCTGAAGGGTTAAATCCCCATCAGGAGCAAGTATATCTTGAGAAGATTACTGGTGTAGATGGAAAGGTTGAGACTTTCAAAGCTAGACTTATTAAAGGTTTTCGTCATTAACCAGGCGTGGATAATGATGAAACCTTTTTCCAGTGACTATGCTTAAGTCCATCCAGATCTTACTTGCCACGGCTACATACTATGACTGCGATATCTGGTGGTTGGGTGTCATGACATCTTTTCTAAATGATGTTTTAGAAGAGAACGTCTATAAGTACACAGCCAGAGGGCTTCGTAAACAGTGGGAGCAGCGGAAACGCGTGCAAGATGTTTTATAGGATAAAGCAGACATCGCGGAGTGGGAACGTCTATTTTAATGAAGTAGTCAAAGAGTTTGACATCATCAAAATGGTAGATGAACCTTGTATAAACAAAAAGGTAGTAGGGAGTATGGTAGTGATCCTCGTAGAGTACGTGGATGACATACTCTTGATAGGGAAGGAGTTTCCTATGCTACACTCGATCAATCTCCGCTTATCGCATTGATTCTCCACATAGGATCAAAATGATACCTACTAAATCCTGGATTTTGGATCTATGAGATAGATCTAAATGGATGTTAGGCTACTCACTAGTTGTAGTGAGATGGTATCAGTTGATCTTGGGGAGAATTACTGGAAGGGTTCCAGGGTGATAAAGACGACAGAATGTCAGTCACAGGCATTGTCTTTACCCTCAGTAAAGGGACGGTATGTTGGAAGAGTTCCAAGCTAGATACCGTGGCATACTAGATGATAAAGGCAGGATACATCGCTACTTAAGATGCTACCAAAGAGGCTGTTTTGGTGTATATTGGTTCATGAGATGAACTAGGTTCCTACCATTGTGTGACAATGGAAGTGTGGCTTTGACCCGGGAACCCCGGTCCCATCAGTGATCCAGACATATTCTAAGGCAGTATCACCTCATCATAGAGATGGTTGATCTCTAAGGGATCGAGGTTAGGAGAGCAGACTCAGAGGACAACACGGCGGATCCACTCACGAAGGCCTATTCCCAGAAAGAGACTTTTATGGGATGGTTGAGTATGAGATACATCAACCACTGCTATCAGATGGCCCTAGTGCAAGTGGGAGATTGTTAGTTATATGTATGCCCTAGAGGCCATTACTATACATTAGATGTATATTGTAGTGGATGCTGGGACATATATAGGGAGGACTTTCTTGCTCGACATGATAGTATGCTATCTGGTTACTCTTTACCTTAACGTGTACATTGATTGTCTCTCTATTACATGTTGGTAAAGCCCCTAGGATGTGTACTTGACTACCTGGACTATGATGCGGATCATACTAGTGGGACATGGTAGTCCATAAGTACATCCTTCAAAGTCCCTAGTCGTGGGTGTATCGAGACGGGGCATCGATATACCAGAGTAGACTAGCGTGTACCTTCTCGACCCATACAGATGGGCGATGGATGATCCCATATCCATTGGTGTTTGACATCAGAGGAGATATACGGGTGCTCAGTAGAGACTGGGTACACTGGACGGACTCGCCGAGAACTCCCAGATGGTATTATACCTTACGTCAGATGACAGTTCTCTGGTGACACTGGTACAGAGTAGTCTGTTGACCTGAGATCGTCATAGAGTCTTGTGTGGTTCCCACTGTGCTTTGATTTCCACCTTACCACGTCCAAGAGGGCGTGTAAAACGGTGGTTTTTGGGTACAGTCCCGAGTCACATGGAGGCAATGAGCGATAGGAGGGGATTCGTCTCTCCCGGTATAGGGAGTTGATGTTGCGCTGTGTTCGATTGGCTATAACCGAAAATCCCTGGCCAGGGTTGCTGAGATTTACTGGTAAGTGTTACCAGTAGTTTCTCGAATTGTTATAGACCTCATATCGACACGACTTATCGAGCTATTGGGGTCTGACGTTTACCACCCCTAGGCGAGATATGCGACATATCAGACGATCATACCGGACTGTACGGTAAGTGTTACTGGTTGGATTCACAGGAGTGTGAGCGGGCTTGCTCGTCGATCTTCTGATCGCACAATACCCGGGTGGCCGTTACGTTTAGCAGACCGCTTGCGGCTTGTGGGTATTTGATATGATCATCATCTGCTGCCGGCGTATTGACGAGTCTTTAGAGTACTACACAGAGGTTTCCTGGCTCAAGCAAAACGAAATAGGAGCGCATATGAAATATGTGCGGGACCGAGAATAATACCAGTATGTGATACTGTATTCGATTCTCACGATTTGTAACATTGATCGGTTATATGCGTTATAGCCGGGTTATCGGATCAAGCGTTGATTCGATAAGATGTTACTATTGATATTAGTCGGTTATATGCGATATGACCGGGTCGTTAAATCAAGTGTTGATTTAATGATTTAATGTATAATTATATATTTGATATATCACTTTACATTAACTAATATAGGTTCATTTTAAATGGATTTTCTCACTTGGATTGTGCACATTGTATATGTGATATACTTTTGTACACAAGTTTGTATCATGTTTGATGACACTTGCTCACTTGAGTTTGTGTAAAGATTAAACTATGGTTATATGAATGGTTAGGGTTTTGTTTTCTTTTTCATTTATCTTATTTAGCTATTCATTTGGAAAATGATAAGCATTAAGAGAAAATGGTGGCTAACTTTGTTTTCTAGTTGAAGCTTCATGAAGCTTTGACCAAAGTGACCATTTTGTCTCATGCTTAACCCTAACCACTCCATTTAACCCTAGTTTATTCTCTACACTTGACCATGGTTATATGATGATAAGTTTTGATTTTCTTTTCTTTTTCATAACAACTTATCATAATATTATCATCTTCTTCTTCATCATCTTCAAGAAGAAACCATGCCTCCATCAATGGCAACTTGATGAAATGAGTGAGAAATCCAATTCTAAAGTGAACCCACCTCCTATTTCTTCATCCTCTACCTCTTGCCAAGTAGTATAGGGTGTTTCCTTCACAAGTTTTCTTGACTTGGTGAAGTTGGAGCTTGATCTAGCGATGCCTCGACGTAGATCATCTTCGGCATCGTCGTTGATGACCTAGCCCGCTTTTTCTCCGATGAAGCCGACGCTAGAGCCCAAGATCCGATTTGTACAGCGAGGAGACTTCATCGCGGAGCCATAGAGGTGGAGAACCGGATCTACAAAGGTTGTATTTCCGTTTACCATTTAGTTAAGTTGTTAACTAGTTTCTTTTTCGCCTAAACTTCTAGCCAACGATCCGTATTAGGGTTTCTCGGCACCGTAATTTTTGAAATTGGCATGGTTGATGCCTTGTGGGACCTCTTTAGAGTGCCTAGGAACCCTATAAGACGAATGTTAAGATGATCTCCAGGCTATCTGTGACCCGTCAAGATTTGGCTTCTTCTTCTGATGAAACCTGGGGAGGAGGAGTGTGACTCCCTCTTCGTTTGCGCCCCTGGATTGTATATAGGGATCGATGCGATATCACCTTTAGGGCATAAATTTTATTTTTATTTTTATTTTATTTCTTTCCGCGATGCTCTATCATTTCAGCTTTTATATCGCGAAGGTCGCGATTACCCCATCGTTTCGGCTATTTTTCGCGGTGCCCAATCATTTCGGCTATTTGTTTTATTTTTAGTCGCTGCTTTTTATTGCGAGTTGCCCAATCATTTCAGCTATTTCGCATGCATACATTTTTACTTGCTGATCTTGTCGCAAGTTGCCCCATCATTTCGGCTATTTCATATGCATGTATGGCTTGCTGGCTTTTCGCTGTAAGTTTGGAATTAGACACCGATTTCGGCATCAGCATCGCTACAACTGGGATATGGCCAGGACCGAATCATCATTTTCCTCTGTCGATATTGAACAAAGGTGGCTTAGCAAACAGGGTTTGGATCCTGTCGACTAAGGCTTTTGACTTCATAAGCCATAAGGATCTCACAAAGGTATTTCTCCCTGCGAGTCGTGAGGATCTCGTAGGTGCGTTTTCTCCTTAGGAATCGTGAGGACTCCTAAGTGTATGGCTTCTCGTAAGTCGTAAGGATCTTACAAGAGAGTTTTCTCCTTATAAGTCGAGAGGACTCACAAGGGTTGTTCACCGTGCGAACATATCCCTAGTCACGGGTGGAACTTTATTAGGGAAATGTTTATTCGCGCCCGTGGATTGTATACAAGGGTCAGCATTGAGCCGCTTGTAGGGTAGTATTGGAGGTTGTGGGGGCTGCTTAAGAACATGTTCAGGTCTCTGTAACTTAAGACTTTTGAATCTTATGAGCCGTGAGGGTCCCATAAGAAGGTTCTCCCTACGGGTCGAGAGGATCCCTTAGGTGTAATTTCTCCTTAAGAATCGTGAGGATTCCTAAGTGTGTTGCTCGCTTGTGAGTCGTAAGGATCTCACGCAGGTGATTTCTCCTCACAAGGTCGAGAGGACTGTAGGGTTCCTAGGCACACACAAGAGGTCTCACAAGGCATCAACCATGCCAAATTATAATTTTTCATGTACCAAAGAAACCCTAAGCAAAGATCGTTAACTAGAGAATAGGCGAAACAAATGCGAATAAACGACTTTACTCTAAAAGTGAACGGAAATACAACCTTTGTAGATCCAGTCCTCCACCTTCATAGCTCCATGATGAAGTCCCCTCGCTGTGATCATCGGATCCCGGGCACTAGCGTCGGCTTCATCGGAGAAATGGGCGGGCTAGGTCGTCGACTTCGATGCCGAAGATGATCTACGTCGAGGCAACACAAGATCAAGTTCCAACTTCACCAAGCCATGAAACTTGTGAAGAAAACACCCTATACTACTTGGCAAGTGGTAGAGGATGAAGAAATAGGAAGTGGGTTCACTTTGGATTTTGATTTCTCACTTGGAATCATCACTTGACATTTTTGTAGAAAGCTTTTCTTCTCTTCACTTGAAGAAGAAGATGAAGATGAAGAAAATGAATTAATTCCAAAAAGAAAAATGAAGTGATGGTTATCATAATGCAACCATGGGTTAATGTTAACTCATGTAGAGAATGAACTAGGGTTAAGTAAATGGTTAGGGTTTAGGAACAGAACAAAATGGCATGACTTTTTCAAAGATGCTTTGAAGATTCTTGAAGCTTCAAGCCAAAATAATAAAAAGCCACCATTTAGTTTTGTCAAAAATAAATAAAGAAAGAAAATAAGACCTTAACCATTAACCTAAACCATGGTTTAAAATAAACACACACCCAAGTTTGCATGTATCATTAAACATGATACAATCTTGTGCACAAAAATAAATCACATATACAATGTGCACAAACAAGTGAGAAAAAAATCTTAAGTGAACCAATATTAGTTAATGTAAAGTAATATATCAAATATATAATTATACATTAAATCATTAAATCAACACTTGATTTAACGATCCGGTCACATCGCATATAACCGACTAATATCCAATGTATCGAATTATCGAATCAATCCTCGATTCGATAACTAGGTTATATCGCATACAACCAATCGATACATTCATCGCGAGAATAGAATACGGTATCACATACACGCATTATTCTCGGTCCCGCACATATCTCATATGCGCTCCTATCTCGTTTCGCTTGAGCCAGGAAACCTCTGTGTAGGACTCTAAAGACTCGTCAATACGCCGGTAGCAGGTGATGATCATATCTGTTGGGGTAAAAATTTACACCCCCGTTGACCGAGTCAAAGTCAAGGTCAACCCCAAGCCAGGTGGGCCCAAGCCCAGGTCAAGCGGGCCCATGCCCAAGTCGAGCCCGCGGCCAGCCTCCTCCATGCCAACAACAAAAATCATGTAACAAATAATTTTTATGTAATTTTTGTGCATGAATGTAAACAAAATGGGCACAAAGCCAATATTTTGTAAGTCCATGGCTTATGTGCAAAAATGAAATGGCACATGAGCCATGGGATGGCTAAAATGCCATTTTTGTAAAGCCCAAGGGGCTATATGTAAATATGTAAGCCTATATAAGGCAACATGATGATGAATAATAACACTTTTTTTCATTCCCTCAAAAACTAGGGTTCTTTGTGCCTCCTGCTCCTTCTCCAAGGTTCCAAAAACCTTATTCTTCCTCTTGAATTGAATCGAGAGTTTAACTCTTCCTTTTCCCAAAATAAATAGTTTTTCACCACAAAACCCACAAAGGGGAACTTAGATCTCCCACCAGATCTCGAAAAGGGGAGACTTTTAAGTCTTACCCCCTTTTCTCCAAGATCCCGCCGGTCAAGAGCAAGAAGAAGGAGACCCATCTTCAAAAATCTAACTTTGGGCAGACCCAAGGCTCAAAAGAAGAGCAATAAGTCCCCAGGAGTTTAACTCCTTTCTAAATCTACTGGAGTTTAACTCCATAAATTAATTTCTGTTGGAGTTTAACTTCATAAATTTGTTTCTGTTAGGAGTTCAACTCCGAAAATTCCCTTGGGAGTTCAACTCCCCAGCCTAGGGTCTAGGCTTCCCTTTCCGCAGGTTTTTCCCGCGGTCACGTGTGCCCACGTGACCCCAGGGCGCTAAGGCGCCCATCGGTCACGTGTGCGCACGTGACCCCGGGGCGCCAAAGCGTCCATCGGTCACGTGTGCGCACGTGACCCCTGGGAGCCAAAACGTCCATCGGTCACGTGTGCGCACGTGACCCCTGGGGCGCCAAGGCGCCCATCGGTCACGTGTTCGCACGTGACCCCTGGGGCGCCAAGGCGCCCATCGGTCACGTGTGCCCACATGACCCCAGAGGCGCCAAGGCGCCCATCGGTCACGTGTGCGCACGTGACCCCGGGGCGCCAAGGCGCCCATCGGTCACGTGGGCACACGTGACCCCAGGGGCGCCAAGGCGCCCATCGGTCACGTGTACGCACGTGACCCCGGGGCGCCAAGGCGCCCATCGGTCACGTGTGCCCACGTGACCCCGGGGCGCCGAGGCGCCCACATGCTGCGCACGCGTCTTTAAGACGCTTTCCCCCCCTTTTTTTTATGCACTCCACACTAAATATACCTCCCTCGTTAGAAAAAATTTCTAACGGGGCGCTGCCCCGCACCCCGCAAGGGGGCTGCTAGCCTCCTTGACCCCCAGCCCGCTATCCGGGTAGCGGGACCCCCGTAAAAACTCTGCGGGGCCCCCAGTATATCCAAAACCCTTTCAAAACACAACACTGCACATTGAGTTCGCATGACCAGTTTAACCCGTTAATCGGAGGTTCCCTCGCTCCAAAGGCGAGGGGTAATTAACGGCAGCTTAGTCCGCGGCTGCCGGAGATTCGGATCCCCACAATCATTAAACCCCGGCCTACCCCAGGCAGGGGGAATCTGTAGTGCGCCTGACAAGCGCGCGCGTATTCCCATCTCAATGGGGTGACGAAAAACACCCTACAGATTCTGGCACGCCCGGTGGGACCATCTCTCCTCCCATATTTCGGGTTAAATGTTCATGCGAACTCAATCAATATACATATCGATTGCCTATACTGAAATAATGTTTCTATTTGCAGGGGGTTAACAATTTCCAATTGCCATATTCGATGCAAGTCGGTATTTGAACGATTTTTCTTGGCCCCAGCTGGGGGAAAGGCCATCAACACCGACAAAGTAATAAGGCATCTCGGGCAAACTCCAGCGGTACCCCCGACAACTGCCCGATCAGGAAACAGATGACCTCTACGTCGTTAAACTGGAAACAGATGACCTCCAAGTCGTTAAACTGGAAACAGATGACCTCTACGTCTTTAAACTGGAAACAATCGACCACCACGTCATTAAACTGGGAACAATCGACCTCTAAGTCGTTAAACTGGGAATGTAAAAAAAAATGTAAATAAAAAAAAAGTGTAAATAAAAGAAAAATAAAGAAAAGCCGAAATGATGGGGCAACTCGCAATAAAAATCAGCGAGTAAAAATAAAAATGAAAATAAAGCCGAAATGATGGGGCAACCGCGAATAAATAGCCGAAATGATAGGGCAATCGCGACCTTCGCGATAAGAAAAGCTGAAATGATAGAGCAATCGCGGTAAAAAAAAATAGAAAAAAAGAAAAAACAATGGCGAATGATGAGTCGCTCCTGGTACCATATTCCAGTGCAGCGATGCAGACGCCAACAAAAATCCAATTTCCCAAAATTCTTTCAGCCCTACGGCCAGTCCCCAAATTGACTACCGTATATAATCCACGGGCTCAAATAATTCTCAGTATACCCATGCCCCACCGCAACCACCAGTTACGCGGCTGGTCTCCGCCTTTGGAATTATGTTTCATTGGAAAGACCCACTCATGTGTCCTCACGATGCATGAGGAGAACAAACCTTCGTGAGATCCTTACGACTCACCAAGGAAAAACACACTTAGGAGTCCTCACGACTCCTAAGGAGAACATACACCTGCGGGATCCTTACGACTCATAGGGAGAAAATGCTTTTATGAGACCCTCACGGCCCATAAAATTGAAAAGTCTTAGGTGATAGGGATCCAAACCTGTCTCCTAAGCCATCGCTCCCCAATCCCCAAGTGGCGAATGATGAGTCGCTCCTGGTACCATATTCCAGTGCAGCGATGCAGACGCCAACCAAATTCCAAATCCCAATCCCCAAGCAGCGAATGATGAGTCGCTCCTGGTACCATATTCCAGTGCAGCGATGCAGACGCCAACCAAATTCCAAATCCCAATCCCCAAGCGGCGAATGATGAGTCGCTGCTGGTACTACATTCCAGTGCAGCGATGCAGACGCCAACCAAATTCCAACTCCCATACCCTAACGGCGAATGATGAGTCGCTCCTGGTACCATATTCCAGTATAGCGATGCAGACGCCAACAATGTCCCAAAATTTTTCCGGCCCTATGGCCTGGATCATACATCCTGTAAAACCGTATACAATCCACGGGCGTAAAATGATCCCAATCTCTCCCAAGTCCTACCGGCGAGACCACATTCAAAGTCCCACCGGCAGGGAAGATTCCAAAAAAAAAATGAAAAAAAAGAGGAAAAAAAAGGGAAAAAAAAAAGAACGGTATGTCCATAAGCAAAATGGGCACGGATGAAAACCCGAAAGGGCTCCGTGAGTAAAAACAGCAGGACTGCCGGCGAGTTTGTGAAAACCCGAAAGGGCGCAAACTCGTAAAAAAAAAGAAGAAATGAAATGCACTCGCAAAGTCCTCTCGACTTTGTGAGGAGAAAATTCCCGCGTGAGATCTTTACGACTCACAAAGGAGCAATACACTTAGGAGTCCCCACGACTCCTAAGGAGAAAATACACCTACGGGATCCTTTCGACTCGTAGGGAGAAAATGCTTTTATGGGACCCTCACGGCCCATAAAATTGAAAAGCCTTAGGTGATAGGGATCTAAACCTGTCTCGTAAGCCACCAATTCCCAAATCCTCTCGGGGCACATGATGAGTTGCTCCTGGCATTATTCCAGTGCAGCAATGCAGATGCCAAACAAAAAAAACAAAATCCAAATCCTCTCGGGGCACATGATGAGTTGCTCCTGGCATTATTCCAGTGCAGCAATGCAGATGCCAAACAAAAAAAACCAAATCCAAATCCTCTCGGGGCACATGATGAGTTGCTCCTGGCATTATTCCAGTTCAGCAATGCAGATGCCAAACGAAAAAAAAACCAAATCCAAATCCTCCCGGGGCAAATGATGAGTTGCTCCTGGTATTATTCCAGTGCAGCAATGCAGATGCCGATAAAAATACCAATCCCAAAATTCTCTCATAACAAATGATGATTCGTTCCTGGTACCATATTCCAGCATAGCGATGCTGATGTCAACTCAAGTCGAACAAATCAAACCATCCAATTCCAACATCGACCTTTGCGTCAAACAGCGACACTCCGTGCCGGAGGCACGTCTACCAAATCGCTCCGGATCAGAGCGTCGACCGTCTATGTCGCAAAAAGGGCAGTGCAGGCTCCCGCAAATTGGGAACCCAAATCGCTCCGGATCAGAGCGTCGACCGTCTATATCGCAAAAAGGGCAGTGCAGGCTCCCGCAAATTGGGAACCCAAATCGCTTCATAACAGAGCGTCGATCGTCTATGTCGCAAAAAGGGCAGTGCAGGCTCCCGCAAATTGGGAACCCAAATCGCTCCGTAACAGAGCGTCGAACGTCTATGTCGCAAAAAGGGCAGTGCAGGCTCCCGCAAATTGGAAACCCAAATCGCTCCGGATCAGAGCGTCGACCGTCTATGTCGCAAAAAGGGCAGTGTAGGCTCCCGCGAATTGGGAACCCAAATCGCTTTGTAACAGAGCGTCGACCGTCTATGTCGCAAAAAGGGCAGTGCAGGCTCCCGTAAATTGGGAACCCAAATCGCTCCGGATCAGAGCGTCGACCGTCTATGTCGCAAAAAGGGCAGTGCAGGCTCCCGCAAATTGGGAACCCAAATCGCTTCGTAACAGAGCGTCGACCGTCTATGTCGCAAAAAGGGCAGTGCAGGCTCCCGCAAATTGGGAACCCAAATCGCTCCGGATCAGAGCGTCGACCGTCTATGTCGCAAAAAGGGCAGTGCAGGCTCCCGCAAATTGGGAACCCAAATCGCTTCGGATCAGAGCGTCGACCGTCTATGTCGCAAAAAGGGCAGTGCAGGCTCCCGCAAATTGGGAACCCAAATCGCTTCGGATCAGAGCGTCGACCGTCTATGTCGCAAAAAGGGCAGTGCAGGCTCCCGCAAATTGGGAACCCAAATCGCTCCGGATCAGAGCGTCGACCGTCTATGTCGCAAAAAGGGCAGTGCAGGCTCCCGCAAATTGGGAACCCAAATCGCTCCGGATCAGAGCGTCGACCGTCCATGTCATAAAACGGGCAGTGCGGGCTCCCCACAAATCGGGAACCAAATCACTCCGGGTCAGGGAAACGTCTACCACGGACACTCCCTCTCGGAGACGCGTTAAGCGTCGACCGTCCATGTCGTAAAAAGGGCAGTGCAGGTTCCCGCAAATTGGGAACCCAAATCGCTCCGTAACAGAGCGTCGACCGTCCATGTCGGAAAAAGGGCAGTGCATCCTAAAAAGTGGGAACCAAAGCAAGTCGCCTCTACGTGAAAGAAGATCCATCAATTTCAGGCATACGACCCACATGCGCGGTGTGCATTTATTGATGGGGGGCACTTTGTTGGGGTAAAAATTTACACCCCCGTTGACCGAGTCAAAGTCAAGGTCAACCCCAAGCCAGGTGGGCCCAAGCCCAGGTCAAGCGGGCCCATGCCCAAGTCGAGCCCGCGGCCAGCCTCCTCCATGCCAACAACAAAAATCATGTAACAAATAATTTTTATGTAATTTTTGTGCATGAATGTAAACAAAATGGGCACAAAGCCAATATTTTGTAAGCCCATGGCTTATGTGCAAAAATGAAATGGCACATGAGCCATGGGATGGCTAAAATGCAATTTTTGTAAAGCCCAAGGGGCTATATGTAAATATGTAAGCCTATATAAGGCAACATGATGATGAATAATAACACTTTTTTTCATTCCCTCAAAAACTAGGGTTCTTTGTGCCTCCTGCTCCTTCTCCAAGGTTCCAAAAACCTTATTCTTCCTCTTGAATTGAATCGAGAGTTTAACTCTTCCTTTTCCCAAAATAAATAGTTTTTCACCACAAAACCCACAAAGGGGAACTTAGATCTCCCACCAGATCTCGAAAAGGGGAGACTTTTAAGTCTTACCCCCTTTTCTCCAAGATCCCGCCGGTCAAGAGCAAGAAGAAGGAGACCCATCTTCAAAAATCTAACTTTGGGCAGACCCAAGGCTCAAAAGAAGAGCAATAAGTCCCCAGGAGTTTAACTCCTTTCTAAATCTGCTGGAGTTTAACTCCATAAATTAATTTCTGTTGGAGTTTAACTCCATAAATTTGTTTCTGTTAGGAGTTCAACTCCGAAAATTCCCTTAGGAGTTCAACTCCCCAGCCTAGGGGCTAGGCTTCCCTTTCCGCGGGTTTTTCCCGCGGTCACGTGTGTCCACGTGACCCCAGGGCGCTAAGGCGCCCATCGGTCACGTGTGCGCACGTGACCCCGGGGCGCCAAAGCGTCCATCGGTCACGTGTGCGCACGTGACCCCTGGGCGCCAAAACGTCCATCGGTCACGTGTGCGCACGTGACCCCTGGGGCGCCAAGGCGCCCATCGGTCATGTGTGCGCACGTGACCCCTGGGGCGCTAAGGCACCCATCGGTCACGTGTGCCCACGTGACCCCAGGGCACACGTGACCCCGGGGGCGCCAAGGCGCCCATCAGTCATGTGTGCCCACGTGACCCCTGGGGCACCAAGGCGCCCATCGGTCACGTGTGCGCACGTGACCCCGGGGCGCCAAGGCGCCCATCGGTCACGTGTGCCCACGTGACCCCGGGGCGCCGAGGCGCCCACATGCTGCGCACGCGTCTTTAAGACGCTTTTCCCTCCTTTTTTTATGCACTCCACACTAAATATACCTCCCCCGTTAGAAAAAATTTCTAACGGGGCGCTGCTCCGCACCCCGCAAGGGGGCTGCTAGCCCCCTTGACCCCCAGCCCGCTATCCGGGTAGCAGGACCCCCGTAAAAACTCTGCGGGGCCCCCAGTATATCCAAAACACAACACTGCACATTGAGTTCGCATGACCAGTTTAACCCGTTAATCGGAGGTTCCCTCGCTCCAAAGGCGAGGGGTAATTAACGGCAGCTTAGTCCGCGGCTGCCGGAGATTCGGATCCCCACAATCATTAAACCCCGGCCTACCCCAGGCAGGGGGAATCTGTAGTGCGCCTGACAATCGCGCGCGTATTCCCATCTCAATGGGGTGACGAAAAACACCCTACAATATCAAACACCTACAAACCGCAAGTGGTCTTCTAAACGTAACGGCCACCCGGGTATTGAGCGATCAGAAGATCGACGAGCAAGCCCGCTCACACTCCTGTGAATCCAACCAGTAACACTTACCGTACAGTCCGGTCTCGTCGTCCCATATGTCGCATATCTTGCCTAGGGGTGGTAAACGTCAGACCCCAATAGCTCGATAAGTCGTGTCGATATGAGGTCTATAACAGTTCGAGAAACTACTGGTAACACTTACCAGTAAATCTCAGCAACCCTGGCCAGGGATTTCCGGTTATAGCCAATCGAACACAGCGCAACATCAACTCCCTATAACGGGAGAGACGAATCCCCTCCTATCGCTCATTGCCTCCATGTGACTCGGGACTGTACCTAAAAACCAACGTTTTGCACGCCCTCTTGGACGTGGTAAGGTGGAAATCAAAGCACAGTGGGAATCACACAAGACTCTATGACGATCTCGGGTCAACAGACTACTCTGTACCAGTGTCACCAGAGAACTGCCATCTGACGTAAGGTATATTACCATCTGGGAGTTCTCGGCGAGTCCGTCCAGTGTACCCAGTCTCCATGGAGCACCCGTATATCATCTCTGATGTCAAACACCAATGGATATGGGATCATCCATCGCCCATCTGTATGGGTCGAGAAGGTACACGCTAGTCTACTCTGATATATCGATGCCCCGTCACGATACACCCACGACTAGGGACTTTGAAGGATGTACTTATGGACTACCATGTCCCCACTAGTATGATCTGCATCATAGTCCAGGTAGTCAAGTACACATCCTAAGGGCTTTACCAACATGTAACAGAGAGACAATCAGTGTACACATTAAGGTAAAGATCAACCAGATAGCATACTATCATGTCGAGCAAGAAAGTCCTCCCTATATATGTCCAAGCATCCACTACAATATACATCCTATGTATAGTAATGGCCTCTAGGGCATACATATAACTAACAATCTCCCACTTGCACTAGGGCCATCTGTAGCAGTGGTTGTAGTATCTCATACTCAACCATCCCATAAAAGTCTCTCTCTGGGAATAGGCCTTCGTGAGTGGATCCGCCGTGTTATCCTCTGAGTCTGCTCTCCTAACCTCGATCTCCTTGGAGATCAACCATCTCCATGATCAGGTGATACTGCCTTAGAATATATCTGGATCACTGATGGGATGGACGTTCCTTGGCATAAGCCACAACTCCATTGTCACACAATGGGAGGAACTTAGTTCATCTTATGAACAAATATACATCCAGACTGCTTCTTTGGTAGCATCTTAAGTAGCGATGTATCCAGCCTTTATCGTCTAGTATGCCACGGTATCTAGCTTGGAACTCTTCCAACATACCGTCCCTTCACTGAGGGTAAAGACAATGCCTGTGACTGACTTTCAGTCGTCCTTATCACCATGGAACCCTTCCAGTGATTCTCCCCAGGACCAATTGATACCATCTCACTACAACTAGTGAGTATCCTAATATCCAATTAGATCTATCTTATAGATCCAAACCCTAGGATTTAGTAGGTATTACTTTGATCCTATATGGAGAATCCTAGTGATAAGCGGAGATTGACCGAGCGTAGCATAGGATACTTCTTCCCTATCAAGAGTATTTCATCCATGTACTCTACGAGGATCACCACCATACTCCCTACTACCTTTTTGTATATACAAGGTTCATCTACCATTTTGATGATGTCAAACTGTTTGACTAACTCCTCAAAACAGATGTTCCAACTCAGGGATGCCTGCTTTATCCTATAAAGCATCTTGTACACGTTTCCGCTGCTCCCACTGTTTACGAAGCCCTCTGACTGTGTACTTATAGATCCTTTCTTCTAAAACATCATTTAGAAAAGCAGTCATGACACCCAACGCCAGATATCGCAGTCATGGTATGTAGCCGTGGCAAGTAGGATCCGGATGGACTTAAGCATAGCCACTGGAAAAGGTTTCATCATTATCCACGCCTGGTTGATGACGAAAACCTTTAACAAGTCTAGCTTTGAAAGTCTTAACTTTTCCATCTACACCAAGTAATCTTCTTAAGATATACTTGCTCCTGATGGGGATTTAACCCTTCAGATATAGCAACCAAAGTCCATACTTTGTTGGTGTATAAGGATTCCATCTCAGATCACTAAGCATCCAGCCATTCTTACAGAGTCTTACTCCTGATGGCCAGCTCGAAACTAGTTGGGTCATCATCTCATGATGCAATTCTCGCTCCCACTGTCATAGAGAAACCAAAGTATCTCTCAAGTGGGTGAGGAACCCTACTAGATCGGCGGAGAGGCTGAGGTTCATTGGTAACTATTGAATCCTTTGGTTTTACCAAGTCATCAGCTGCAGTTTGTATAGCTGAAACATTTCCAGTTCTACATAACAGATCTTGCCTCGAGCTTGTCCAGATTTTGCTTTTAGACATAGGCCGGTCAACCCCAAATCTTAACTGACTTAAGAGATGGGCTCTTCCCTTACCATATCTTATATGGAGTGGTAGGTTGTGATCTGATTCGAACCTAATTCAATAGGTATGCAGCTTCTCAAGTGCATAACCCCCAAAAGGAAACAGGGAACTCAGTAGTACTCATCATAGAGCACACCTTATCATATAGGGTATGATTGCTCCGCCCCGATATACCATCGTGCTATGGTGTATACGGAGGAGTAATGCTGAGAAAGAATCTCATTCTCCTTTAGAAAAGTCCAAGAATTCCGTGCTCAAGTATTCTCCTCCTTGATCTCATCAAAGGACATAATACTTATACCCGTATTGGTTCTCTACTTCTAACTTATATTCTGTGAATACCTCAAAAGGTTCTGACTTGTGTTTCAACAGGAACATATGTCTGAATCTTGAGAGATCATCAGAGAATATAATGAAGTACAAAGAACTGGTCTTGGCATGTGTAGACAGGGGACCTTTATACATCAACATGTATCATCCCAAGAGTTCACTAACTCTTTCTCTGCTTCAAATAAACAGAGCTGTGGTCATCTTATCTTTGTGACATGACCGGCAAGTTTTCACAAGATGTAAATTCAAACAGATTTAAATATGCATCTTTGTGCAACTTAGCTAGTCGGGTCGCATTGATATGACCTAGTCTACAATACCTCAAGAAGGATCTGTTCATTTCTGAACTCTTCCTCTTGTGTGTGTTCCATATACTAAGAACTGTAGTTTGATTTAGAACATCAATGCTTTTAGATAACGTGCCTGAACCGATCAACTTTTGATATAGGAAATGTTCAAAACATTATCCAACAATACAAAATTTTATCGTTTCTTTACTAATAAAGAGACAGATATGATTTTGTATATCAGGTTCGGTATCTAATAGCATTTGTTCAGAATCAATGTACTGATAATACAGGGTGACAGTGACCAACAGACTTGGCTGCAACACTTGCCCCGTTTTCTGTCTCATGAAACTTATCACCCGTTCTCAGTTCTTTACCTTTCTGTAGCCCTATGTAACAGATTACATATCTGGGATCCTGATCCAGTATCAAATACCCAGGACGTAGAGGATACAGAGAAACAGTTCTTTGTAACGAACACACTCGAAGATGATGCATCAGCATGCACTTTCTTCGTTTGGGCGGCACGGGAATTCTGGTAATCCCCTATTTCCTGCTCTGTCTTATAACAATTATAAGTTGGAGCGGGACCAACGTTCCCCAGCTCAGTATAACAAGCGGGTTCGGTCAAATATCCGTATTTTTATCTTGATTAAGGCGTGATATGGTCGCTACCAGGAGAGAGAGAGAAGAAAACACTCTGCGTGCGCTCTTGCAAAATCAGATTGGTTATTATTTTATCTAATCAGGATGGCTCCCACTGTTTTTTATCAAATCTTCCTTCAAACCTTAAAAGGAAAGACTAACCGGGATTAATTACACGCTACAAGTTCGCCAATCTTTCATCCAGGCCAGTGTCGGTACTTTGAGGGAGGTCCCCCGTGCTTTCGCAGGAACCTAATTAATGTAAACCTCGTTTTCCCAGAGGCGTAATCTCGTTGACACCTTTCTAGAAACCTACTTGATCGGCTAATTGTAATGTGTAAAACTCTCCCAGGAGTAACTCTTACTCGTAGCGGGTATCGGGATCCAACTATCTCATAGAAGGTATGCAATCTCTTTGCAAATTTCAACACTTGAAATTCCCGATAATATTTTGCCCCTAGCAGCTATATGACCTTAACATAGTCAACAAATCATAAGTGCTAGTCAAGTTCAACCCGTCATTTCCCGATTGAATTAAACCCACCCGCACGACCCTTAACATAGTCAACAAAGTCGCACGACTACCCTAATCCAATCGCATCATATGCTTATGCAGATAAGCACTAATTAGCTACCGCACACTACGCCTTAACATAGTCAACAAACGTAGCACGAATACTAACTAGTACTTATCTGAAATGACGGAGGGCTACGACAGGTTTTTCTGAAAACCTATTGCGTAATGAACTTGATATCGTTGCAGAATTAAATGATTTTAAAATGGAGTGTTTTCGAGGCTTTTCTAGTTTTGCTAAAAGGGTCACTCCCGGTGAAGGGATCGTCGGCCCTTTCCTCATCGAATAAGGTGCGGGATATATCATATATATCACTGTGAAAAGCAAAAACTCTTAAAAGCAATCAAAAGACAAACCGAGTGTGTAGCATCTGCCAGTTATTGCTAAAGGAGTCACTCCCGGTGAAGGGATCTCGGTCCTTTCCTTATCGAATAAGGTGCAGGATATATCATATATACCGCTGTTCAAAGCAAAAACTGTAGCTACCTGTTTTATTTTGAAATTCGATTCCACAACATCTTTAGGTTTCTTTTACTTTCATTAATCATATTAATGAAGTCCCATCATTTAATCACCTAAACATCACAGATAAATACGACGTACACTTATGCCATCCGCATTCGCCTCGATGTCCCCTCATGCACCGTTAGGTTAGGTAACTAACGACAGAGCGGGGCAGGGCTAGCGCGGGTGTAAAACATAAGTAACGTCTATATAATATATCATATATACTATATACTGTATCCATCACAGAACATATCACATGATCACATCACAAATATCGCAGCAGAAGAATCATATGAAACATTGGATATACTAGGACGTCCGTGTTTTCAATACGAGCCAGTATAAAACACGGATTCCACGGTTGCGATGAATAGCCAAACCCACACCCCTAGACCCCTACGAGAGCGGCAAGCAACCCTACCAATTCTAGAGTTAAGAGACCCGGACTCGACTCCTCGAGTTGGTCTCCCACTGGACTCCAGAACCCGGTTACTTGTGCTCCCCTCCTTGGGTCTATCCTAGTGCGGAAAAGTAAATAATATACAATGGGTGACATCTTCCGCAACCTGAAACTGCCACAATAAAAGAATATTACATACAAGTTTTTACATGAATGAAAATGAAAAAACACTCATCTCACATAAAAAAAACCCCGGCTATTCAAACACGACGATCCAATATAACATATCCAGCAACACATAACATCACATGTCATCAACGTAAGTAAATATGCGCATCCCAATTGTCGTTGACATATAGCAACGAAACCGGCGATATCACATATTACACTTACGGCCACAGAAAAGAAAGTGTAAAACTACAACAGTTGGAATCTGCAAACACTTTAGACATCGCATGCCTAATCAAATGAATTCCTTAGACATCACATGCCTAACAATTATAAACCCTGCATTTTAGTCTCATTATCGAAAACACTTTTCAATGTAAAGTCGGGCAATTCAACAGGATTCCCGGCATCCTGATCTAATGCTCGTCGCAAACTTCAGTAGACGGCTGCACCCCCGATGCCTCCGACGAAGTGCACCAAGGCGGAACATCGCTGCCGCGAGCACCCGAACGGATGCTTTCGGCGACGGGGTTCTCCTACAGTCACTTGGTCGGGGCTATGGAGTGAGGCTGTCTATTAAGTTTACCCGGCGAGTATCCGCGTACGCTACGTGATTGCGACGGACTTTTGATCACATCAAAATTCCGTGGCAGCCGATCAAGTGAGACTAAACTGCTATGTTTATAACATTCAAATCAGTTATCTCATAACTACATATGGATTCCAAATATTGTATCACAATCCAGATAAACAGAAAATGTTAAACTTTCCGATCGAACAGTCGAACACCCAAGTTTTCCCGAAACAGCTCAACACATGAAACAAGTTTAAAAACATTCACTTCATACCTCAGTACCAACGGTCCAGCCGTAGAAGGGTCAAGCCAAAGCCTCACATGTGGCACGCCGTACTGCCCCAAACCCTGAGGTTCAAAGGGCAGTTCAAGACGGTCACATAATCGAGTTAAGGTTTGTTGTCTTCTGGAGGGTCCATTGAGTTACTTGCACTACTTAGAACGTCTTTAAACCACGGAAAAATCCAACACTTGGAAATTTCCCGACAGGGGAAAAGGTGGGTATTTATATCCGGTCGAACTTTTTAACATATTCAATAATTATCCGGAAAACACATAGACAAGATTAGACAATCCGATCGAATCCACGAGTTCCCAAAACAACCCCAGAAAACTCAACCCTTGAGTAAAAGTTAAAATATCCCAGAAAATACAGCAGTCAAATATAAACATTACTGTGCAAATTTTTGTCAACGATGCAACAGAATGGCCGCGGAACCGCCGCGCCACGTGGGGTAAGGCTGCGGTTCCGCGGCGGTTTGATGGAATTATGACCTCATTTTGCACAGTAATTCTTATAAAACCCTGCTAATTTTTCTGCATATTTTTAATATAGAAAAATCCACATTTTCAAAAATTGGACAGAGAGGGGTATGAAGTAGGGTTTCGTGTTTCGTTCGGGTTTCTAACTTCGTCTACACAACGCCTAAGGCTCTAGCTAGGCTCTGATACCACTGTAGGGTTCCTAGGCACACACAAGAGGTCTCACAAGGCATCAACCATGCCAAATTATAATTTTTCATGTGCCAAAGAAACCCTAAGAAAAGATCGTTAACTAGAGAATATGCGAAATAATTGCGAATAAACGACTTTACTCTGAAAGTGAACGGAAATACAACCTTTGTAGATCCGGTCCTCCACCTCCATAACTCCGTGATGAAGTCCGCTCGCTGCAATCATCAGATCCCGGGCTCTAGCGTCGGCTTCATCGGAGAAATGGACGGGCTAGGTCGTCGACTTCGATGCCGAAGATGATCTACGTCGAGGCAACACAAGATCAAGCTCCAACTTCACCAAGCCATGAAACTTGTGAAGAAAACACCCTATACTACTTGGCAAGTGGTAGAGGATGAAGAAATAGGAAGTGGGTTCACTTTGGATTTTGATTTCTCACTTGGAATCATCACTTGACATTTTTGTAGAAAGCTTTTCTTCTCTTCACTTGAAGAAGAAGACGAAGATGAAGAAAAATGAATTAATTCCAAAAAGAAAAATGAAGTGATGGTTATCATAATGCAACCATAGGTTAGTGTTAACTCATGTAGAGAATGAACTAGGGTTAAGTAAATGGTTAGGGTTTAGGAACAAAACAAAATGGCATGACTTTTTCAAAGATGCTTTGAAGCTTCTTGAAGCTTCAAGCCAAAATAACAAAAAGCCACAATTTAGTTTTGTCAAAAATAAATAAAGAAAGAAAATAAGACCTTAACCATTAACCTAAACCATGGTTTAAAATAAACACACACCCAAGTTTGCATGTATCATTAAACATGATACAATCTTGTGCACAAAAATATATCACATATACAATGTGCAAAAACAAGTGAGAAAAACATCTTAAGTGAACCAATATTAGTTAATATAAAATAATATATCAAATATATAATTATACATTAAATCATTAAATCAACACTTGATTTAACGATCCGGTCACATCGCATATAACCGACTAATATCCAATGTATCGACTTATCGAATCAATCCTCGATTCGATAACTAGGTTATATCGCATACAACCAATCGATACATTCATCGCGAGAATAGAATACGGTATCACGTACACGCAATTATTCTCGGTCCCGCACATATCTCATATGCGCTCCTATCTCATTTCGCTTGAGCCAGGAAACCTCTGTGTATGACTCTAAAGACTCGTCAATACGCCGGTAGCAGGTGATGATCATATCAAACACCTACAAGCCGCAAGCGGTCTGCTAA
Source organism: Agapanthus africanus (assembly GCA_030015575.1). NCBI lineage: Eukaryota > Viridiplantae > Streptophyta > Magnoliopsida > Asparagales > Amaryllidaceae > Agapanthus > Agapanthus africanus. Next base: position 133,586,996 of record JASDDO010000008.1, read on the forward strand.
ACGTAACGGCCACCCGGGTATTGAGAGATCAGAAGATTGACGAGCAAGCCCGCTCACACTCCTGTGAATCCAATCAGTAACGCTTACCGTACAGTCCGGTCTCGTCGTCTGATATGTCGCATATCTTGCCTAGGGGTGGTAAACGTCAGACCCCAATAGCTCGATAAGTCGTATCGATATGAGATCTATAACAGTTCAAGAAACTACTGGTAACTCTTACCAGTAAATCTCAGCAACCATGGCCAGGGATTTCCGGTTATAGCCAATCGAACACAGCACAACATCAACTCCCTATACCGAGAGAGACGAATCCCCTCCTATCGCTCATTGCCTCCATGTGACTCGGGACTGTACCCAAAAACCACCGTTTTGCATGCCCTCTTGGACGTGGTAAGGTGGAAATCAAAGCACAGTGGGAATCACACAAGACTCTATGACGATCTCGGGTCAACAGACTACTCTGTACCAGTGTCACCAGAGAACTGCCATCTGACGTAAGGTATAATACCATCTGGGAGTTCTCGGCGAGTCCGTCCAGTGTACCCAGTCTCCACTGAGCACCCGTATATCATCTCTGATGTCAAACACCAATGGATATGGGATCATCTATCGCCCATCTGTATTGGTTGAGAAGGTACACGCTAGTCTACTATGGTATATCGATGCCCCGTCTCGATACACCCACGACTAGGGACTTTGAAGGATGTACTTATGGACTACCATGTCCCCACTAGTATGATCCGCATCATAGTCCAGGTAGTTAAGTACACATCCTAAGGGCTTTACCAACATGTAACAGAGAGACAATCAGTGTACACGTTAAGGTAAAGATCAACCAGATAGCATACTATCATGTTGAGCAAGAAAGTCCTCCCTATATATGTCCAAGCATCCACTACAATATACATCCTATGTATAGTAATGGCCTCTAGGGCATACATATAACTAACAAGGACCCTATAAGTGTCTTTTAACGAGGTTGCGCCCTTTCGGGTTTTCACAAACACTCGCTGGTAGCCCTGCTGTTTTTACTCACGGAGCCTTTTCGGGTTTTCATCCATGCTCATTTTGCTTATGGACATACCGTTTTCTTTTTTTTTGTTTATTCTTTTTTTTATTCTAACGAGGTTGCGCCCTTTCGGGTTTTCACAAGACTCGCCGGTAGCCCTACTGCTTTTACTCACGGAGCCCTTTCGGATTTTCATCCGTGCCCACTTTGCTTATGGACGTACAATTTTCCTTTTTATTTTTTTATTTTTTTTATTCTCTTTTTTTTATCAGCTTTGGGATGCTGCAATCCACCATAGTTTCTCGACATCTCGATCAACAGCTAGTTTTAGGACATAGTGGTCCGTCGTTAGTTTAAGGACATTTCGGTCCGCTGTTAGTTTAAGAATGTTTCGGTCCGCTGTTAGTTTAAGGACGTTTCGGTCCGTTGTAAAGTAAGCCGGTTAGTACTTATAGAGTTTGGGCTTAGGAAGATAGCGAGCGGACATAGTCGTCGTCGTCTATTATTGACCCAGGCCGTGACTTGTCAAGCGTAGTACTTCTTCAGGAAGCGACCGTTTATTGGCCTGAAAGGTCTTTCACCATGCGTGTCCATGAGTAGATAGGCTCCACCTTGGTAGACCTTGTCTTTGATGTACGAGCCTTCATAGTTCGGCTCGAATTTCCCCGCTTAGTGCAATTGGGGATCATGAGTCTTTTGACCACTAGCACGAGTTCGCCTTGGCGGAATGTCCTCGACTTAGTCGATCTTTCGTAAGAGCGCGTCATCTTTGCTTTATAAGCCTCCAGATTTTGTTGCGCTATGAGCCGGGTTTCATCAAGGGCATCGAGCTCCTCAAGCCGAAGTTGAGCATTCTCTTCATCCGTTAGCTCATAATGGACTGCCACTCGTAGAGAGGGTAACTCTATCTCGATGGGGAGTACCGCTTCTGTATCGAATACCAACGCGTACAGCGTTGTGTTCGTGGCCGTCTTGAACGTAGTTCGATATGCCCAGAGAGCTTCATGCAGTATCTCGTGCCGGTCCTTCTTATTTCGGGACACAGTCTTCTTCACGATCTTCGTCAAGGTCTCGTTGAAAGCCTCTGCTAGACTGTTGGCTCGGGGATTATAAACTAAGGAGTATCTCCAGTCTATGTTATGCTGTTGTGCGAAGCGGCTAATCTTGTGGCTTCTGTAGGCTGGCCCGTTATCGGAGATGATTCGCCGCAGAGTTCCAAACCGATAAATAACGTGCGTCTTGAAAAAGTGGAGGATATTCTCCGTCTTCACTTCCCTCAGCGGTACTGCTTCTGCCCATTTGGAGAAGTAATCAGTTGTCGCCAAAATGAAACGATGTCCTCTGGACGATGCCGGTTCGATGGGGCCGATTATATCAATTCCCCACATTTCGAATGGCCAGCTAGCCACCGTTGGATGTAGTGGATTTGGATGTTGATGGATAAAGTCCCCATGAATCTGGCACGAGTGGCATTGCTTCGCATACTCGAGGCAGTCCTGGATCATCGTGGGCCAATAATAACCCATCCGTTTAATCTTCAACTTCATCTTCGGGCCTGCTTGGTGAGAACCGCAGAGTCCGTCGTGAGTTTCCTAAACGACTCTCTTCGCCTCTTTATGTCCCAGGCATCTCAGCTACAGGGAATCAAATGACCTCTTGTACAGAGTATCGTTGACGAGGGCAAAAGATAGGGCTCGCTTCATGAGCTGATGTTTTGAGGACGCATTTTCAGGCGTTCGACGGGATTTGAAGTAGTCTATAAAGACCTCTCTCCAATCCTCATCCTTTTCCTGTTATTTTATTTGCATGGCCATTTGCTCAGTCGCTCCCTTTTCTTCGGACGACTCCGGAGATATTTCTGCCGGTGCAAGAACCCGACGGTTTTGCACAACGATCCTCAGGTCATCGAGGTTCTCGTCGGCTAGTTCTTTAGCGAGCTTAGCTATTGCATCCGCTTTGCTATTTTTTGCACGTGGTATGCTTTCCAAGATGTAGGAAGGTATTTGGGTCAGCAGTTGCTGTACCCTTTCGCCGTATTTCACCAACTCTGGTTTGCACATCTGATAGTCGCCATTTACTTGACTAACAATCGGCTGGGAATCACCGTATATGAGGAGGTTTTCAATTCCCATGTCGATAGCGATCTCGAGACCTGCTATCAAAACTTCATATTCGGCTTCATTGTTTGTCCTCGGCTCTGTCAGGGAGAAGGCGAAGCACATTATCCCTCCTTGTGGGGTCACGAAGATAAGGCCTACCCCTGATTTGATTATGGGCGTGTTTTGTTTGTGCTTCTTCATGGAAGACGCTCCATCAAAATAAAGTTCCCATCGGGTATCACCACCGTCGATCGTATCAAACGCATGTTCATCTGGAAGTTCGCAATTCAAAGGGGAATCAGCCGGTATCGGATGCTCAGCGAGGAAGTCGGCGATAGCCTGGCCTTTCACTGCCTTAAGAGGCTGATAGGTTATTGCGAACTCCATTAAGAGCAAGGTCCATTTAGCGAGCCGACCTGTCAATATGGCCTTTGACATCAAATATTTGAGAGGGTCCACCTTCGATATAAGACGGATTTCATGCGCCAATGCATAGTGCTGGAGTTTCGTTATCGCGAAGATCAACGCCAGGTAGTATTTTTCGATGGGAGAATAATTGCTTTCTGCCCCCAGGAGAACTCGACTCAAGTAGTAGAGAGCTCTTTCTTTCCCTTGGTCGTTCTCTTGTGCCCATAATGCGCCTAACGAACCTTCGGGGTCGTCTTATAAAGAATGAGAGGCTTTCCCTCGACCGGAGCGGCTAGCACTGGCGGATTCTGCAGGTATTGCTTGATTTCGTCCAGTGCGCCTTGGCATTTGTGATCCCAGACGAACAGGGTTCCCTTCTTCATCAGGTGACTATAAGGACGACACTTGCCAGAGAGATTGGCTATAAATCGCCAGATATACGCGAACTTCCCTTGGAGAGACCGCAACTGTTTGAGAGTTCTTGGCGGAGACATTTCCATGATCGCCTTGATCTTTGACGGATCTATCTCGATACCTCGGTGTCGGACGATGAATCTTAGGAATTTACTTGAGGACACCCCGAACGCGCATTTGAGAGGGTTCATCTTCAAGTTGTATTGCCGAAGGCGTTGAAATACAATCTTCATATGTTCGAGATGCTCCTCGTATGATTTGCTTTTAACCACGAGGTCGTCGATATAACATTCGACAATTTCATGTATGAGGTCATCGAAGATCCTCGTCATGGCCCTCTGATCAGTAGCACCGGCGTTCTTTAGACCGAAAGGCATCACCTTGTAGCAGAATATACCCAAAGGGGTCCGGAAAGCAGTGTGCTTCTGGTCCTCGGGATGCATTTTTATCTGATTATATCCTGACGAGCCGTCCATGAAGAAGAAAACTTCGTGAGTGGACGTGTTATCTATCATCAGCTCGGTGACCGGTACTGGGAAGTCGTCTTTTGGGCAGGCTTTATTGAGATCCCGAAAGTCTACTCATATGAGCACCGTCCCATTCTTCTTCATCACTGGGACGATGTTGGCGATCCAATCAGGATACTGAACCTCTTGGATGAAGCCAGAGTCGATTAGCTTCTTGACCTCGGTGTTGATACTCATCTCAAGCTCGAGCCGCATTCTTCTCGGTGCTTGTTTGATTGGCTTGATGTCCGGGGATATCGTCAATTTGTGGACCGCAATCTCTGGATCTAATCCTGGCATTTCGAAATAGTTCCATGCGAAGCAATCTTTATGCTGCATAAGCACGTCTTTTAGCGCAGCTACCCTTTCACAAGATAGTAGCTCACTGACAAATGTAGGTCGCGGGTCACTTGCCGTCCCCAAATCAATTTTCTTAAGAAAATCTGCAGTGGTGTGTATTCCATCTTCCAGCTCTTTTGGTACCGGTGGAAACTCTGAGATCACCTCATCGTCATTGTTTTCGAAGCACCAGGGAAGGTCATCCATATTCTCGGGTTCTTCTTTTGATATCGTTATCATATGACAAGTACGAGCTCGCTTCCCAGAACGATGTGGATCTGGGTCTATCCTCGTGGATTTGGGTTCATGCTTTTGCGGCGGAGTTATCCTCCAACTGTCGGATAGAGCGAACTTGCCGAGCTGATATTGGTCTTCGACCCAGTTCTTAAAGGTGAAGCAGTCTTCAAGAGGGTGTCCCATTGCTCGGTGATAAGAGCAGTAGTCTGGATGAGAGAGCTCGTTAGCTTGCTCGGGGTGCTTGGACTCCGGGAGTGTAAGTATTTGATGTCTTATGGCAAGATCAAGTATCTTCTTTGTCTTGTCTTGAGGAAAAGAGTATGCTCGACTCATCTTCTTCATAAGGGACAAATCCGGACCGCTCTATTCCTGCTCGCGTGACTTCTTGGTCCCGCTTTGTCGTTGCAGAATGCCTTTTCCGCTTTTTGACTTGTTTCTGCCTCTGCGTCGGGCCTTTTTTACAACAGGTTGACAGGGAGGGGCATTTTCATTTTTCACAGACTGTTGGAGAAAGCGCTGCGTCCTGGCTTTCTCGTAGATGGCCATTTCGCGATTATGGTTGTCTCGAACTTTTTGTCCAGCTTCCTTTATAAGCTTGTCCATTTGTTCTTCGAACGACGGACTGGGCATTTTCACGTCGGGGGCTCTTTCTGGTTTAGGGTTAGCATTCTCCCATTGAGCATCTCCTTCTTTATCAAAGTCATGTACGACATAGCAGTCGCGGAGTAGCTCCCATTTCTTGGACCGAACATATCCAAGCCCGATCGCTTCCATTCTCCCGTTGGGCAACTTGCGCTGAGTTCCGGGAACGTTCCAGATCCTGTCATAGAACTTAGCTTTTCGAGCGGTCTGTTTGAAGGGTATCCCTTGGCGCTTCAATAGCTTTTTCAAGCCTTCTGTGTAATATCTAGGCAGACGGATGGGCTGTAGCCTGTCAAGTGTAGAATCGGCGCCATGCCAAACTTCTTTCTCCACTCTGGTTTCCCCGAAGCGGTAGAATAGGATCGCCTCTTCGCCTTCTCGCCTGGGGGGGATATAGAACGTCTGCAGCTCTTCCACACTGTAGGTATCAAGCGCGTCTAGTTCTTTATGATGCTTGGGCGGAACCATGGCAACTTGCAAACTTTGCTCTTCATCAGCGAATGTTTGTATTGAAGGCCGAGCGGAGAATACGGTGTGGACCTCATCTTCTGAGTCGCTGCTGAAGATAAGCATAGGAGCGAACGGTCCCGGCTTGTTGTACTGGGATGGCCCTGAATAAACTATCTCTTCCTCTTCCTCTTCCTCAGTATCACTCCCGAAGACAGGAATGATAGTGATAGCTTTGTTCTCCGGTTTGCGACATCTCTCTGTGTCCTCGAAATCTGGCAAAAAGTATTTTGCATCTTCGTACTTGCGGACTTCATTCATGGAGAATAGATTCAGCTCTCCTGTTACGGTATACTCGAGACCATCCTTAAAGTATTTCATACACTGATGTTGTGTAGAAGGGATGATGTTGTACTCGTGTAACCAAGGCCGGCCGAGTAAAGCGTTTTAGCATGTCTTGGCGTCAATGACATGAAATTTAATATTCGTGACAAGTAGCCTGAATCATAATGTCAATATCACAGACCCAAGAGTCCGCGATGACTGGGAGTCCAAACCAGAGATGGTGATTTTGTCACGAGCGAGATGCTGGACGCTCATGCAGATTTTCTTCAACACTCGCACGTTGAGAAGATTGACGGAAGACCCATTGTCGACCAGGATTTTGCCTATCTTTACATCGTGGCAGTATCCTGAGACATAGAGGATACGGTTGTCCTCGCACGTCCTAAGGAGGAGGTCTTCGTCGCCGAAGGTGATATCGGCTGTGTGTACTTCCTCCAGCTCGTCCTTCATTTTTCTTTGGCGAGAAAAGCTTGGAATTGCTCTGGCTCTCGTAGCACCTTGATCAATGAATCTCTCGCTTCTTTGGATAGCAAAAGGGCGCCGAGAATGCTGAGCTGCGAGGGTAACTTCCTCAAGTGCGCCAGAACGTTGTAGTCCACCTTACTTTTCTTTGGCGGGTCCTTAGCGGTCAGCTCTTTCATGACTTGGTCATCTAGGGCGATATCCTCAGAGACCTTTTCTTTTTCCTTATCTTTTCTATTCGTGGGTCCGAGATTCTTTTCTGGAAGCGTACAGTTGCGCAGCTGAATACTTTCACAGGCCTCCGGTTCTTCCTCCTTCCCCAAGGTGGATTCTTTAAAGAGAAGGCCAAGAGCCATCTCTTCATCAGAGTCGCTTCCGAAAGTGAGAACCTACCATCCCCTGGTGTTGACCATGTGATAGTTACCGGTATTTCTTTTATGCTCCTCAATCGCACTTCTTTGCTCCGGACGAGTTTTGTGTTTCATCCGCTTAAAATGTTGTCGATGAGCAACATATCCCTGCCACCATCTTTTAAAAGCATTGCATTCCTCGGTAGGGTGCGAAATCTTTCGAAGATATAAGCAGTAGGTAGGATGTGTTTCTGTTTCACCAGGAGTGTTTCCTTCAGAGGGTGGTAGCTTCATTCCCATTGATATGGCTTTAGCAAACATTTTCCTCGTTTTGAACTTGTTTTTATCCGTAACGGATATTCCTTGATTCGGCGGGAGTGTCTCGACTCTTTCGTCTAGTCGCTGGCGTTTGGCTTTTTCAAATATGGTCATCTCACGCTCCCGATTGGCTTTACTTTTCAGATGAATCTCATTCAGGAAGGCGTCGATCATTTCGTCTGACGGCCATAGAAGTTCTGGCTCGGGATCTGCCTCCAGTCTCTCTGTGCAGGGAACTTCTTCATTCTCTAGCAATGAATGAGAGGTCACATGGCAACTTGCTACGTAATCCTCAGATCCATTCGACGAGTCTTCTCCATCCTCTTCGTCCTCAAGGACGTGGCCGAGGAACTCTTGGAGCATGATTGGAGTCCGCGCCTTCTGATTATACTCTTCCAGCACGTCAATCTGCTTCTGTAAGTCCGTGCGCTTGTCGCCGGGCTTCACAGGCTTCCTGGATTTCTTCTTCTTTTTCGAAGATTTCGGCGGATGGGTGTGAGCACTTTGGCTATCACCACCAATCTTTGGAGTTGGGCGCGGCTTCAGCATCCCTTCAATGATCTGGGGTTCCAGCGAGTTCTTCCACCTAATCGCCAGGCATGTCTGAAGATCATTCAGCATCCTTTTGGTTTTGGCTGAAAGCACGACCTCCCATGGAGCTTCTTCAACAAAAGAGCACGTTGCCCCCGGTGTGTCCGTCTTCTTAGGAGTGTGCGGTTGTGGTAGATATACTTTCCACTTCTCAGAAAACGCAAACTTGCCTTATAGGTACTGATCCTCGATCCATCCCTTAAAGACGAAGCAATCCTCGATCGGATGGCTTACCGTTTGGTGGTAAGGGAAGTAATTGGGATTATTAACTTCGCTGGGTGGCGGTGGTCACCTTGGATTTGGCAAATTGATAAGCCTGTTGCGCACCGCCAGCTCGAACAGCCTCTTCGTTTTATCCTGCGGGAATGAGTAAGGGCGCTTCATTATCTCATTGTAATAGTGACGTCTCTCCTCCAGTTGATCCACTAGCTTTGGGGCACTGGGATGCTGTTGGGTGTTCGCAACGAAGGTCGCCTTCCCTTTACCCTTGTCGTTCCGCGGTTCCGGCTTCCGGGGAGACGGTCTGTAACCCATTTGATCCATCTGGGCTAGCTTATCGATTAAAGCCTGGAACGTGGTCGGTTTAAAGAACATCATGAACTGTGAAATAGTTGCATGAGGGTCTAGGGTGCCCACGAACATGCCTCCCGCTGGTGCTTCTTCGATGCGCTGTTCGCACTTCGACCACAGGTTTCGCCATCGGATTGCATATTGAACCCAAGTTTCATCCGGCTTCATCCTTGCATTGATCAACACTGTTATTGGGGTGCGTTCGCTGGCGCTCGCGAATCGCTGGATGAACAACAACTCCATCTCTGCGAAAATTTTGACGGAGTCGTTTGGAAGCTCGGAGTACCACTCAAACGCCGTCTCCGATAAGCTGCCGACGAATTGGCGAAGCAAGAGCTTATCATCGCCGTCGGTGTTGCCACAAAGAGCCCTGAACTGGGTGACATGTTGATGGGGATTGCCTGTCCCCTTGTATACATGGAATTTCGGGATTATGTAGCCCGGCTGGTACTTTATCTGATCATACCAGCCTGGATACGGTCGCCCTGTTTTGACAACTTGGCCGGCTGCCTCATTTACCTGGTGAACTCTTATTTGCTGAGCAATATAGTCATCCAGGGCAGCTTTAGATATTGTTTCCTCTTTGGCAGTTGACAGAGCCGGAGAGAATTCGATGTCTCTCCTCTGTCATCTTCGAGGATAATCGGAGGATCTTCAGCGGGAGGATCCTGTTGGATCATCATACCCACCATGTCCTGGAACAGAAGAGCCATTTTCTTTATATTGGCCGCTTGTTCCGCAGCCTCCTTATCCTTCTTTTCGAGCATTCTTCGAAGGAATTCAGCATCAGTCTCGTGTTCGCGACGTTGTTCCGATGACGCCTCCGGGCTTTCTTTTGGCCCGGTGAGTGCGGCCATGGCAGTCAGCATCTCCTGAAGCTTTTGCTGTTGCTGTTCCTGAGCTCTTGTGATGGATTGGGTGAGTGGTCGGTGGCCCGTAGAAGCACGGCTATCTTCATTCCCGGATGCCATGTAGACGGTATGCACCACCATGCCCCCAGACTTAAGGCGTTTGGGCTCAGTGCCTTTGACATTTGTTGCAGGCACAGGGATCTTTCTTATGAGCGGTCGAAGTTGAAGGGGTCGTCGCGGTGGGAACCCAGATAGCTTTTCGTGGCTTGGCAGGATCTTTTCCTACTGGGCGTGCCAGAATCTGTTCCCCTCCGAACACAGAGACGCGACCTCGCAGGTTCGTCTTGCCTGAAATTTGGGGCAGATACTAATTGGTGCTATCCATCCACCTCTCCGAAAATGCCAAGTTGATTTATAGCACCATGTATCGAAGGTTTAAACGGATGCGGCCGATGTAGCAATCTTCGTCAAATTCCCCCTCGCTTGAGGGGTTTTTGATTGTGGGGACGCTCTTCCCTGCAGGCGCAAGCCCCTGCAGTTAATTACGCTACCGCATCGCGGTAACAACTTTCTCCTTCTCCATATGGTCACTTCGTGTCGTGGATGTTTGTTTTGTGTTTGGTTTCCTGTGGATTGTATACGGAGATTAAGTTATGTTGTCGCCCGTAGGGCGTGGACTAGTCTAAATCCGTATCTTTCTTAGATTTGGGTTTGTGGGGGGTTGTGTTTAAGGATACATTAGCCTTATTTGCGGCAAAGATCAACTTAAACGTTTGTTAAGGACACGTTAGTCTAATTTTTAGATTAAGATCAACTTAACGGGATCGTTTAGATCCGACAAGAGAGCAATTGGACTCTGTTGTTTAGTTTAATGACATTGCGGTCGATAATTAGTCTAAGGACATTACGGTCCATTGTTAGTTTTAATACATTGCGGTCGAGGTTAAAGACATCATAGTCCATGAGTTTAGGGACCTCACAGTCCGGTGTTAGTTTTAAGACATCACGGTCGAGGTTAAGGACATCATAGTCCGTGAGTTTAGGGACCTCACAGTCCGGTGTTAGTTTTAAGACATCACGGTCGAGGTTAAGGACATCATAGTCCGTAGATTTAAGGACTCCGCAATCCATTATTAGTTTTAAGACATCACGGTCGAGGTTAAGGACATCATAGTCCATGAGTCTAAGGACCCCACAGTCCGTAGCAATGTGTGATTGTCGGGACCCGTCACCTCTCTGACGACATTGAAGGACTACAACGACAGATATCAGAGGAGTGAAGAGATGTACCCTCGAACCGGGTGTAAATTGATTAGAAGAGCAGGTGTGCTCAGTTCAATTTAAATTGAGGACTTATGACCGGAATTGGGCTAAGTCCAGTTAAAGAACACTTCATTTTTGTTCTGCCTGTTAGGCCTTTGTTTGGGCTTTGCCCTTTTAATAATGCCAAGCATTGGGCTCTGACATTTTGTCTGGTATTAAGTGCATAGCATTTATCAGAACAAAGTATGTTCTGACAGCGCGCCACGTGGCGCATCAGGCGCTTTGCACCAATTAAAGAGCGCATTGCGCTAGCGCACATGAAGGGGACACGTGTCGTGCTTAGCGCTAAGCGCGAGTTTGTTAGCGCACTGCGCTTTTAATTCATGAGCGCGCTGCGCTGGTTCGTGAGTGCGCCAGTGAATGACACGTGGCACGCTTGGCGCTGAGCGCCAACCCAAGAGCGCAGTGCTCTGTTTTCAGGAGCGCAAAGCGCAGATCGTGTCTGTGGTAGACACGTGGCAGGTTTTGGCGCTGTGCGCCGGTCTAATAAGGGCATGGGGTGCAGTTCAAGAGTGCAAAGCACTTTCCAGTAGTGCAAAGCACATCAGATCAAATTTAAGATCAAAGAAAAAGTTTTTTTTTGTTCTTCAAAGCACGCCTTGCCTCAAGATCCAAGAACCAAAGTTCTTGTTCTTATCAAAAAGCTCTGCCTTTATAGATCAAAAAGATCTGTGAATGAAGTAAAGTACTTCTTTATTTTAAGGATTGGATCTTTTAATTCTTTATGTTTAATCAAAGATCTTGGTCTTTTTTATAGATCTAAGATCTTTTTAGAAGAGGATTCTTCTTTTTATGAGATGTTTTCATCTCTATTGTTCAAGAATTAATTGTTTTTACAAATGATCTTCTTTCTTCAAAGGCCTGCCTTTCTTTCTTTTTGATTTCTTCTCAAAATTTGCAGAGGGTTTTTTCTATATGAGACTTGAATTCTTAGGGCCTTTATATAGGGCCAATTGATTTGTTAAATTAGTTGAAGAAATCTTTCTCTAATTGATTTGGGGATATTTCCCCACCGTTGAATCTTTGATCCTAGGATTTCTGATTTACAGAAGGCAATCTTCTTGTTTTCAACAAGATTGGGAAGATCTTTCCAGAACAAAATTTTAATTCTTATTAATTAATAATTTATTATTATTAGATCTTTTGATCTAACGGTGGGGAATTCTTTTAATTCCAGCGCTGGCGCACTTGGCGCTCGCGCACCCGTGCTTGACACGTAGCGCGCACCGCAGCGCAACTGCGCTACGTGGCGCGCAGCGCGGAGCGCAGCGCAACTGCGCTAGCGCGCCCGTGCTTGACACGTGGCGCGCAGCACGGAGCGCTGGATCTGAAGCGTTGCTTCAACTTTTAAAATTTGAATTTTGAAACAGAGCTTTGCTCTAATTAAGGTGCGCTGCCTAGGGCGTAGCGCTTCTGGCGCTGGCGTGTCTGCTTTTGACACGTGGCGCGCAGGGCACGGGATCTGAAGCGTTGCTTCAATTTTTGAATTTTGAAATTCAAAACAGAGCTTTGCTCTGATTGGGGGAAACAATGCCAAAATAAACGAGTCAAGAAATAATATACGGAAGCAATAAATCCAAATAACAACAACAATCTGGAAAGTATGTCCCAAATACGGGCTCACATCAGGAAATGAAAATGCTGAAAGAAAACTAAACTAAAATACTAACAGGATCCTCACTACTCGGCCTGTCGGCTGAAATACTCCTGATCGGCCTGCGACAAAGATAGAGGATCTGAGCCATGCAAAACTCAGACGTCAGTGTGCCATAATATCATTAATAATAAGCAACAAGGATGTATCGAGATTTGCAGGCATGAATTATAAATAGTAACATGAATGTAATAAGTAAACACGGATATAGAACAGTGAAGAGTATCAGTATATGTGACGTGGAGTGATCAATCTAAACTGTGCTACTGGGTTAACTATTCTAAAGTTTGTTTAAAATCAATTAGTGTAATTCTCCATGTAACTCAAAGAATATGTCCCGTTATCCCCCGGGACCACAGATCAGGTAGCGGGAGTCATGAATGACTCTGTCCCATTATCCTCTGGGACCACGGATCAAGTAAGAATCACGAATGATTCTGTCCCGTTATCCCCCGGGACCATGGATCAAGTAATACCCTTTTAAGCTACACTTCAGTTACACTTTTGATTTCCCCATGCCCCAAGGTTATGTGTTCAAGTCAGGTATTGATAATCTGGAGCTAATGCCAATATAGGATCAAGCAGGTACAGGTTTGTCTATGCAGACAACTGGATACATCCGTCAGGACAACATATCAGGATTGTCGGCATTAGGAACATGATCAGGTAACAGGTCAAGTAGTGGTGTATCAGGTCATGTCAGGTAGTGCACATGCATCAAATGGATGCCCAACAGTAAAATGTAGCAAGTATCGATTCAGGGTAAAAGTATGGATGTACGATAAAAGTATGGATGCACAAATACCTATCAGGGGTTACATCATAACTATGTAGGATGCACATTATCAAGCATGGGGTATTAATGTAATAGTAATATGAATTAATATGACATGGCATGCAACTAGATATATAGAATTAATAGTATGGATACACAATAAAACATGGATGCACAAATATCTATCACGGGTTACATCTACAGCTCCATGACTACGTAGGATGCACATTATCACGCATGGGGTGTTAATACAAAAATAACATGAAATAATATGATTTGTAGATACAGCTACATTTATAATAAATGATATGGTTGCATACGGGTATCCGAAAACAGTAAAACATTAATATAGGTGTACAGTGCAATCAACATGTGATATTTTTATTCATATGGATGCAAAATAAGATATATAGCATGTAGAAAGATGAACTTGCCTAAACAGATCACACGACGGGGTGCGCATGCTGCATCCGAAGTCGGGTAAACGTCGCATCACACACACGACACACGGGACAGGTCCAGACAAGGCAAGAAGGTAACCACGCTGGCTGGGAACATCAGCTGGGTCTCCTGGATCGTCGGCGACCGCACGACTCCGGTGATCACCGGAAAACCAAGAAACAAGAAAAGAGAGAGAAGAAGTAGAAGAAGGAAGAAGAGGTTGTGGTGGTCTTCAATGGGGTTGTATCGGGTCAGAGGAGATGGCAAGGGCACATCGACGAGGCTGGTCGGCGGTGAGGGTGCCGGCAACGGCGACGTGGGTGAGGCGGAGGTTGTAAGGAGTGCAGTTTCTTAGTGTCGGGGGTGTGCAGGGAAAGCTCGGGGTGCAGGGAGGATGAGAGGAGGTCGAGGTGATGGGGATGGAGACGACGGAGGTCGGAGCTCTGGCGACGTAGGTGTGCAGGAGAGGGTGAAGTGAAGGTTGTGGGTTGCGGCGAGGGTTGCAGGGTGTGCGGGGGTTGTGGGTGCAGGTGGAGGAGCTCGGGGTTGGAGAAGGAAGAGAGGGGAGAATATGGGGATGATAACCAGGGGCAACTGACGAGGTGGTCGGCGGCGATGAAAGGTGAAGGTGGCGGAGATGGGTTCAGGGATGGGTTGAAGCATCGGTGGTGGAGGCTGTGTGGATGATGGTGAGGAGGTGGAGGCGAGGGTGTTGGCGATGAGGGGCTGAGGCAAAGGTGGAGGCGGCAGCGAGGCGACGAGGGTGCGGGCGTGGGTTCTCGCGAGCGGCGGGAAAAAATTTGAGAAGAAGAGGGAGAGAGAGATACGTGGTGATAAAGAAATATATATATATATATATATATAGTTTAGAGGAAAGAGAAAGAGAAGTGTACGTGTATGTTTGTTTTATTTATTTTTTTTTTAAAAGAAAAAAATTTGTATATAATATATATATGGAGGAGAGAGAGAGGCGGAGAGTTTCTGTTAAATTAGATTTTTTTAAAATCTTTTTAGTTAAATAAAAATTTTAAACGGTTAAAAATATTTTAAAATATAATATTAGTAAATTTTGAGTTTTTGGTTAATACAAAAATAGTCCAAAACACGCCCAAGTCAGGTCTAAAATTATGGATTTAAAATACGGATAATATACGTATTAACCAAAATGAAAATAGGATATCCGGGCCACGAAAATGCATACCCCTAAGAACGGATGCACGCAACGTGCACACGTAGCTATCCAACGAGTCCGATTCACTGAACGGGACGACAACAAGATGCACGGATGCTACCACAGGGTCAAGGGTATTATGCAAGCCATACTAGATATTTTAAAAATATTTTACTTGACTTTAAATGTTATATTGAAAATATGCAGCTACCAGATAAAATACCAGTATGCAGTAAATAGAAAAAATATGAAAGTGCACGGATCCACGTAACGAGCCGGGATAAATCATAAATAGGGTTCAAGACGGGTTTCCAGCAAGCGGGTCGGGTCGAATGCAAATACAGATGTCAAATACACTATTCGCACCCAATACAAAGTAAATCAAGAAAATACCATAAATAAAGAAATACTCAAAATAGAACTGGCATAAATGAACTAGGGTATTACATCCGCTCACTGCCTCCGTGTAGCTCGGGACTGTACACAACTAAAACATGTTTGCAAGACTCCTTTAAGCCATGGTAGAGTAGTAATCAAAGCACAGTGGGAACTCACACGAGACAAATGACGATCTCAGGTTGACAGACTAACCTGTACTCATGTCACCAGAGAACTGCTATCTGACAATAGGTATAATACCATCTAGTATGTTCCGAGCGAGTCCATCCAGTGTAACTCATAACCCATTGAGCACCTGTATACTATCTTAGGTGACTAACTGACACCAATGGCTTGTGAGACCGGCCACTGCCCCTCGTCGGTGACTTGAAAAGTATACACTAGTCTACTCTGGAGTATCGATGCCCGGTCTCGATACTCCCTTGACTAGGGACATTTAAGGATGTGCTTATAGACTACCCGGCTCCCACGTATATGATCGCCGTCATAATGCTGGTAGCCAAGCAAGAATCCTATGGGCTCTATCAACATGTAATAGTGATCTGTAATACCATATAATACATGTACATGATGATAAAGACAAACCAAATATCATACAATCATTTTGAGTAAGACTGTTCTACCCGTATAGGTCCACCCTCAATCACCATAATCGCATGTCTACGATTACAATAATTGGCTTGAGGGCACTATATCCAACAATCTCCTACTTGCACTTAAGGCTAATTATTTTGTACTCATAGCCCGTGAGATACCGAACACCCAACTTCTCTACTAATCGGTCTTGCAATACCAGTTTGTGAAACTATTACATTCGAGAAATAGCCTCAGTGAGTGGATCCGCTCCGATGTTTCTATCTTTATCTTTCTATATCTCAACTTCACGGAGAAAGACTATCTCCCGAAATGAGCGATACATGTCTTAGAATTTGTCTGGATATCTGATGGGACCCAGTTCACAAATGAACTCCAAATCCAACAAGATTCTTAGACCGTATCTTCTACTGCCAGTATCCCGCGCTATACCTTCCTCAGCATCCGCTTGGACCACCTGTCCAACATGCTGCCCCTCAAAAGAGGGAAAACTATAACTCTGACAGTCACTCTGTCATCCAGATCACCTTGAAAGCCTGAAATGATAACCGTCTCCTGAAGGAGGCTGCCGTTACCATATACCTAGAACATCCATTTATGTTCATAACTGCTTCCCAGTGTTTCTCCGGGATTGGATTAATATATACTTATTGCAGCTAGTGCAAAAGCAATATCTGGTGTGATACTTGACATTTCTTGATTAACTCAATTGCCTAAGCAAGTGATATGCCAATCATACAAATCTCTCTCCTCATCGGTCTAGAAAACATCTCTTTAGAGAGGGTGACTCCCTTACCTGCGGGTACACCACCACGCCAGGAGTCGTCCATTCTAAAACACTTTAGAATAGTGTCAAAGTATCCAAATTGGGACACTTTCCAAATCTAGATCTAAAATTACTGATCTAGTGACCAGAATCTCTGATATTTTATCCAAATCCTATGTGGAGAAATACCTTGTGACAACCACAGTATTACCGATCGTAGTATAGGAAGATCACTTTCTATTAAGAGCATGTAATCCAAATACCAGGATATCACTCCCTACTCTCTTCTTACCAGGTCCATCTATTGTTCTGATGAAATCAAACTCTATGACCGTCACATCAAAAAATAGATGATCTATCTCCGCTATACTTGCTTTAGTCTATAAATAGACATAAGCTGCATGCCCACCATGCTTCCACTGCTCCCACTGACTACAACAACCCTCTGACAGAGTCATATACACGTGCACTTCTAAAGATAATTTAGAACGACGTTATACTCATCTACCTGCCAGATCTCATAGTTTAGGACAGCAGTAGTGGCAAGCTTGGGTCATCAAAACCTCCTTGTCACCGTCTTTGAGGAGACTGAAGTACCTCTCGGGTGGCTGAGGTTACCCACAAATCCGCGGAGTAGCTAATGGATTATCGAATTCAATTGAATCTTTAGGTCCTACTAAATTTTTGGTGATCGTTTGTGCTTCTGGAATAACTTCCAGTTCTACCATACCCCCACTAATGTTTTCTGAAAAGAATTCAGTTTACTAAAATAGATGGCGAGTCAAGAACAATATAACTATTGATCTTTCAAATAGTAGAATGTTAACCCTCATCAAAGATCGGGAAAACCCACAAACTTCCATTACTGAAATGTGCCTAGAGTTTATCTGGATTCTGGTTTTAAGCATAAGCCGGACAATTCCATATACCTTAACATCGTTAAGATATGAATCCATTCTATATCCAATATAGAAAAAAGGCACTAATTTAATTAGAACCAGATTCAAAAATACATGCAGCCATTTCCAGTGCATATCGACTAAATGGAAGAAGGCCAAGCAGCATTACTCATCAAGGAGCGTACTCATGGATGAGTAACCTGAGAGAGAAACAAGTTCTCAAAACTATTACTTACGACGGAATACCTAGAACAAGTATCTACATCTTCGATCGCCTCGAAGAATTCTGATACTTGCAATATATGGTTCTCTACTTTATTCTTATACCTATAACTTTTCAAAATTTGCACCTTGTGTTTCAACGAAATACTTGTCTAAAACCAGAGAAGTCATAAGTAAACGGAATATAGCACGAGCACCAATCCCTTTGTCCTTACGGATATCGGACAATATACAATACTTTGTATAAGTCATCTGAGTTTAATAACTCAAACCCTATGCATCGTAGGTTGAAAACTGTGTTATGGTTTAGAAAAATTACACTGTTGTTGAATGCACCTTACCTAACCATGAATTGATATAGGTAAATATCATAAACATAATTTCAAAAAGTTATATCTCACTTTACAAAATAAATGTACAGATATATCAGTTTGAAACTGGTGCATAACAACGGATATTCAAAACCAAATATTTGTCGTTAGGCAAAACCCAGGTGATTTCTTCAAATATCACCAATTACAAAGAATTCTGATATATAGACGATCTAATCACCCAATTTCCAATATCTTAATCTCACTTAGTATCTGTAACACCATACAGATATGAGAATAAAGTCTAGTAAATACATACCCTGGAGTCAGAATCTAATTAGGAAAACAGTTTCCCATTAACACCGCACAGTAAAACTGAAACATGAAAACGTTTCAAAGGGGTGGCCGGGTATTCTTAGTAATACCTCTTCCACTATCTAAATTTATGACAGTAACCGTATATTTCCTTGCCCTCACTCCAATCCCTTCATATGTCTTTACTTCTTACCTTCTGTACACCATACTTAGGCTAATTGGTTTTCTTCCTTCCCTACCTTTCGGCACATGCCTATGGTTTGGAAGAAAACTATCCAATAAGTGTAATAGATGTACTCTCCTAATGCTAGGAACTTTCGCAACCTGAGGGAAGGAAAAAAGAAAAGATAACCGAATAATCTTATTTAATTTTTCCAGAACTGGAATCCATCCTCGAACAGAAACAAGTTTTTTCGAGTTCGTATGTAACTATACAATGGAATATCCAAGCAATATGGATTTTTGTAGTGATACGGAGTGTTCTGGAAAAAATGCAAGGGAGAAGTAGGAGCGGCAGGGATATATGTGACTTAAGCACAATCCAAAAGCTAAAGTGTTTAAGAAGGTTCGGTTAACTTGGTTCATGAGTTTTAGTTTAAGGTCGGGTCATGGTTGCTGCCAAAGAGAGAGAGAAAAGAAACACTCAGCATGAAATCTAATCTAAATTAAATTGCTTAATCATTTTATCTAATCAGGATGGCTCCCACTGTTTCCTTGAATTCTTTTTCAAACCCTAAAAAGAGAATTAGTCGGGTTCATCTGAAAATCACTCGAGGAGTAGCACCTATTCATCAGTGGAAATCGGAATCCAACTATTATCGCATGATAACTTGATGGAAGCCACTCAAGTCATTATACTCCAGAAGTTATGCACATGCCTGGAAAGTTTCCTGTATATTTGAAACTCCCGATGTGGTTTTTGCCCCTACGACCCAAGAGACCTTGACCGAGCCAACATATCAAAGGGTCTAAGTCAAGTTCAACCCTTATTATCTTGATTGTATTAAACCCATCCATATGAGTCCTTGACTAAGACAAAATGACTGTACGGCTGTCCTAACCTATCACATCACCATGCAACAGAAAAGCACACATAGCTACCGAACACTATGCCTCGGCTGAGCACTACATACGTAGCACGAATACTAAGCAATACTAATCTGAAATGACGGAGGGCTACGAGTGATTTTTGGCGAAAAACCTTTATCGTAATGAACTTGATATCGTTGAAAGAACCCGAGCGGTTTTACAAATATATAGTGACGTAAACTTTTGCTAAAAAAGTCACTCACTGTGAAGGGATCTCGGCTCTTTCCTCATCGAATGAGGTGCAGGATATTCCTAGGTGAATACCACGATGCAAAACAAAAGAATTAACTATAGTGAAGTTATTACAATGACATAAACTTTTGCTCAAGAGGTCACTCCTTATAAAGGGATCTTGGCTCTTGCCTCGCCAAATGAGGTACTGGATATTCATAACCGAAAACCGCTGTGCAAAGTAAAAAAGAAACGTCTGTAATAACAGTTTTCAAAAATTGGTTCCAACAACATCATTTAGTTTTAAACTATTAAAAGATAAAAAGAGTCATTTTTAATTATTCATCCATTACTACTAAATCCTATGAACCCTGTGAGCTTTTTCTTCATAAATTCTATATCCGTAACGACAAACAATCACCCTTTTTTATCAACTCATCTTAAACAAGAAAAGAGTTCACGTTTTTCTGCGGACGACCCGTATTCATCGCGGCTAGCTACTAACGACACCGTCTTAATTGCGGTTACTTTACAAAACACTTTTCATCACGATTAATCAGGTTGCCTTGCTTCTGTGATTGGCGAGTGGCTTGCCGCACTCATAGGGGTCTAGGGTCTGATAATACGGGCTATCAACACGACCGAAAAATTGCATTTTATACTTTTCTCCTTTGAAATGTACTTTTCCTTGTTTATCCGCATTTCCATATTATATTTGCTTCCGCTGTGATTCTGTTGTGATGCTTCTATGATGTTACTTGATATCATGCGTGAGACTAATGTTTATATATATATATATATATATATATATATATATATATATATATAGTGGACGCTATATATGTTTTGTATCTGCGCTGGTCCTGTCCCCGCCCTGCCGTAAGTTAAGCAACCTTAAGGTGAAAACCCGTGATCCTGTGGCGAATTCGGATGGCATATATATGCGTGATTATTTTTGTTTCTTTCTAGATGATATGATTAATTGATAGGACTGCATTAATTCTGATTAATGTAAGGAAAACAAACCTATATGATGTTGTTGGAACCAATTTTTGAAAATTGATATTACAGGCGTTTCCTTTTGCTTTGCACAGTGGTATTCGGTTATGAATATCCAGCACCTCATTCGACGAGGTAAGAGCCTAGATCCCTTCATAGGGAATGACCTCTTGGGCAAAAGTTTGCATCATCGTAATAACTTCACTATAGTCGATTCTTTTATTTTACATAGCGGTATTCGGTTAGGAATATCCAGCATCTCAATCGATGAAGAAAAAGCCTAAATCTCTTCACATGTAGTGACCTCTTTAGCAAAAGTTTACGCTACTATATATTTGTAAAACCACTCGAGTTCCTTCAACGATTTCAAGTTCATTACGTTAAAAGTTTTTCGCCAAAAACCAGCTGTAGTTCTCCGTCATTTCGAATAAGTAGCACATTGCGGGCTCCCTAGTGTCGCCGCTGGGTTTCGGGAGGCATCGACCATGCTGTTTTCAAAAAATTGGCACGCTAAAGAACCTTAACGCTAGAATCTTAACTATAGAATTAGACGAACAAGCACGTAAACATCTTTATATCTAAGTGAACAAGGAATATAACCTTTGTAGACCGGTCCTTCACTTCAATAGCTCCGTGTAAAAAGTACATTTGCTCCAAGTAGTGATCTCTCAGACTCTAGTGAGGCTCCACAAGGTGAAATAAACAAGCTTGCTTGAAGTCTTCGAGGCCGAAGATGATCTACGTCGAGGAGACACTAACTCAAGTTACCTCTTCACTAAGTGATGAACTAGTGAAGAAACAACCCAATCTAAATGGCTAGTAGAGAAGAGGTTGATGAAGTAGGAATTTTGCTCACTTTAGAAATAATTTTCTCACTAATTTTCTTCACCTCTCATGAAGCTAGAAATCTTGAGGAAGGAGATGAAGAAAGCAACCATGGAATGAAGCAAGTGAAGAATGAATCAAGTTGTGAGAATAACAACCATGGGTAAGATAATATCTCATACTAACTCATGTAGAGACTTAACCATGGCTAATCTAATGGTTGGGTTAATAAATATCTTCAAGTAAAACAAAATTAGTGGACTTGGTCAATAATTCCACAAGCTTCTACAAGCTTCAACCATGTGACTAATTTCCAACTAATTTGATTTACTTTAAATAAATAAAACCTTACATTAAATTAAGCATGGTGTGAGTCGCATACGCCCATGTTTCATGTGGCATCAAGCATGACACAAAAGGTGTACATTAATATATATCACATATATACTAAGTGTGCACTAGTGAGAAAAAGAATACTTAAGTGAGCTAATATTAGTTAATGTAAGATAATATATCAATATATAATTATACATTAAATTATTAAATCAACACTTGATTTAATAATCCGGCTATATCATATACAACCGACTAATATCAAATGTATCAACTTGTCGAATCAACACTTGATTCGACAGCCCGGTTATATCACTTATAACCAACCGATATCATATATCACGAGAATAGAATATGGTATCACATACGTGTATTAATCTCGGTCCCGCACATATCACATATGTGCTCCTACTTCGTTTCGCTTGATCCAGGAAACCTCTGTGTAGGACTCTAAAGACTCGTCAATACGCCGGCAGTAGGTGATGATCATATCAGTCCCACAAGCCGCAAGCGGTCTGCTAGATGTAATGTCCACCCGGGTATTGAGAGATCAGAAGATCAACAAGCAAGCCTGCTCATACTCCTGCGAATCCAATCAGTAACACTATCGTACAGTCCGGTCTCTTTGTCTGATATGTCGCATATCACAGCCTGGGGGTGGTAATCGTCAGACCCTAATAGCCTGATAAGTCATACGATGTGAGGCTCATAACGGTTCGAGAAACTACTGATAACACTTACCAGTAGATCTCAGCAACCTTAGTCAGGGATTTCCTATTATGGCCAATCGAGCATAGTGCAACATCAACCTCCAATACCGGGAGAGACGAAATCCCCTCCTATCGCTCATTGCCTCCATGTGACTCGGGACTGTACCCAAAAACCACCGTTTTGCACGATCTCTTGATCGTGGTAAGGTAGAAATCAAAGCACAGTGGGAATCACACAAGATTCTATGATGATCTCGGGTCAATAGACTAACCTGTACCAATGTCACCAGAGAACTGCTATCTGACGATAGGTATAATACTATTTAGGAGTTCTCGGCGAGTCCGTTCAGTGTACCCAGTCTCCACTGAGCACCCGTATACCATCTCTGATGTCAAACACCAATGGATATGGGATCATCCATCGCCCATCATACGGGTCGAGAAGTGTATACGCTAATCTGCTCTGGAATATCGATGCCCCGTCTCGATACTCCCATGACTAGGAACATTTGAAGGATGTACTTACCGACTATCTCTGCCCAACTAGTATGATCCGCATCATAATCCTGGTAGTCAAGTACTCATCCTAAGGGCTTTATCAATATGTAATAGAGAGACAAAAAGTGTACATGTTAAGATAAAGAGCAACCAGGTAGCATACTATCATGTCGAGCAAGAAAGTCCTCCCTATATATGTCCAAGCATCTACTATAATATACATCATATGTATAATAATGGCCTCTAGGGCATACGTATAGCTAACACACATAGTATTCATGCGATGTTTATTGGCCAAAGTCAAGGCATTGTGAATGGTAGTTGTGTGTTGCTTATCCGTAGCATAGATAAATGCATTAGTTTAGGACAGTCATACCACTTTGTTGGCCAAAGTCAAAGGTGTGTACGGATAGGTCTAAATTAATCTGGATAATGACGGGTAGAACTTAACTTGCGTGTTATGATTTGTTGGCCAAATTCAAGGTCATAAGCGCTTGGGGCAAAAACCATATCGGGAGTTTCAAATGTAAAGGAAACTTCCCAGGCATGTGCATACCTTCTGGAGTGTGGTGACTTAAGTGGCTTCCGTCAGGTTATCACGGGATGATAGTTGAGTCTCGATCCCCACTGATGAGTAGGTGTTACTCTCGGGTGATTTTCAGATGATCCCGACTAATTCTCCTTTTAGGGTTTGAAAGAGAATTTGAGAAAACAGTGGGAGCCATCCTAATTAGATAAAGTGATTAACCAATCTAATCTAAATTAGAGTGCACACTGAGTGTTTCTTCTCTCTCTCTCTCTCTCTTTGGAAGCGACCATGACCTGACCTTAAAGTAAAACTAATGAACCAAGTTAACCGAACCTTCTTACACACTTTGGTTTTGGATTGTCATGATTCACGACAAAGCCGCATATATCACAGCCACTCCTACTTCCCCTTTGCATTTCTACAGAATACTCCGTATCACTACGAAGATCCATATTGCTTGAGTATGACATCGTAGTTACATACGAACTCGAAGAAACTTGTTTCTGTTCGAGGATGGATTCCGGTTCTGGAGAAATTGAATAGGATTATTCGGTTGTCTTTTCTCTTTACCTTCTCTCAAGTTGCAAGGGCTCCTAGTATTAGGAGAGTACACCTATTACACTTATTGGATAGTTTTCATCCAAACCTTAGGCAGGTGCCGAAAGGTAGGAAAAGTAGAAAACCAATTAGCCTAAGTATGGTGTACAGAAGGTAAGAAATAAAGACATATAAAGGGATTAGAATGAGGGCAAAGGAAATTGTGACTACTGTCATGATTCACTACAAAGCCGCATATATCCCTGCCTCTTCTACTTCCCTTTTGCATTTCTCCAGAACACTCCATATCACTATGAAGATCCATATTGCTTGGGTATACCATCGTATAGTTACATATGAACTTGAAGAAACTTGTTTCAATTCAAGGATGGATTCCCATTCTGGAGAAATTAAATAAGGTTATTCGGTTGTCTTTTCTTTTTCCCTTCTCTCAGGTTGCGAGAGCTCCTAATATTAGGAGAGTACACCTATTATTCTTATTGGATAGTCTTCTTCCAAACCTTAGGCTGGTGCCGTAAAGCAGGGAAGTAAGAAAACCAATTAGGCTAAGTATGGTGTACAGAAGGTAAGAAGTAAAGACATATAAAGGGATTGGAGTGAGGGCAAGGAAATTGCGACTACTGTCATGAATCTGGATAGTGGAAGAGGAATTACTAGGAATACCCGACCACCCCCTCGAAACATTTTCATGTTTCAGTATTACTGTGCGATGTTAATCGAAAACCGCTTATCCAATTAGATTCTGACTCCGCGGTATGTATTTACCAGACTTTATTATCACATCTGTATGGTATTACAGATGCTGAGTAGGAGTAGAATATTGGGAATTGGGTGATTAGATCCTCAATATCAGAATTCTTTGTAATTGGTGATATTTGAGGAAATCATCTGGGTTTTGCCTAAGGGCAAATATTTGGTTTTGAATATCCGTTGTTATGCACCGGTTTCAAACTGATATATCTGTATGTTTATTTTATAAAGTGAGATATAAAATTTTGAAATTATGTTTATGACATTTACTTTTATCAGTTGATGGTTAGGTAAGGTACATTCAATAACGGCGTATTCTTCTTAACCATAATACAGTTTTCAACCTACAACGCACATGGTTTGAGTTATTAAACTCAGAGGACTTATAAAAAGTATTGTATGTTTTCCGATGTCCATTAGGTCAAGGGGGTTGATACTTGTACTATATTCTTTTTACTTATGACTTCTCTGGTCTTAGACACGTATTTCGTTGAAATAAAAGGTCCAAATTTTGAGAAGTTGTAGGTATAAGAATAAAGTAGAGAACCATGTGTCGAAAGTATCAAGATTCTTCGAGGTGATCGAAATGTAGATACTTATGTTAGGTATTCCGTCGTAAGTAATATATTTGAGAACTTACTTCTCTTTTAGGTTATACATCCGTGGGTGTGCTCCTTGATGAGTAATGCTGCATGGTCTTTGATTGTTACGAAAAAGTGTGTTTGTAGTTAACCGCAATCAATAACGGTGTCGCGCGTAGCTTGACCGATATGAGTACGGGTCGTCCTCAGGAAAACGTTGAATCTTTTACTCTTAGTTTAGATGTGTTGAGAAAGGAGGAAGAAATAAGAATGTTGTAGAATGGTTTCTAAATCTACGTTAAGCAAGAATGTAAAAATATAGATCTAAATTATTTTAGGGATGTAGTTAATATAATAAAAGGGGGCTTGCAGGGTTCGTTAGGATTTAGTAGTTATGAACGATTAATTAAAAGTTACAATTTTTATCCTTTAATAGATTTAAAACTAGAACGACGGTGATGCGTGTAGATTAGGGTTTCTGGAGGGAAAAGGAATCCCACTCTTAACCCTTATATCGACACGGAACCCGTTCAAATCTAGCCTTTACCAAAACAATTATTAATCTAAACTCTAATCGCAGTCGGGAATAACAAAGAATTGTTAGCGCGCCCGATTAGGATGTTAATAATTCTTTTAATAAAGTTCATAAACTTTATAGGACTTAAAAAGGGTTTAGGGATTTTCATCGTTCATTAGCCTACCCTAATCCTACGAACCCTAACAAGCGGAGAACTACTCGCGCATGTTGGGAAAAGAAGATGGAAAGACAGATAGGGAAAACATAATGTAAAATGCAAAAGAATTAAATAAAATAGCTACCTTTATTAATCACTTGAACAATCTACACTTTATTCCGTAGAAAATGATTACAAATAAACTTGATTTGCATCTCGATCTTTCCTAAGGAGGTAGACGAACAGTTGATGATCAGCCTGGATGCATGAGCGTCTGGGGCTTCGTGATCGCGTCGGCTTTGATAAATTTTCCAAGAGGCTCTCGGTCCCTTTTTATAGTCCAAAAGCCAGAAAGTTAGCTTCTAAAATTGGAATCTAGTAGCAAAGATTCACCCTAAAATTTCTGAGCCCCTAACTCCACCATAATGCCGCGGATCCGCGGCCCAAGGGGGGTTTGGCCGCGGATCCGCGGTCTTCTAATCAGGTCCCTTGATCAAACTTCTGGTGTTTTCTCTATGTGACATGTGGACTTCTCTGGAACCTTTGTATCTTTGAAATCTTCTCTTTATTGCTGCCAGACTTGGTCTCCAAGTTTTGCTTTCTTAATTAGGCAAGTCTTCTTCAACAACTTGATTTCCTTGATTTTAGTCTTGGAAAATTCTGCACAACTTGGAAAGATTATGCACAACAACTTAAATAATATTTAGTAGACTTGGTTCTACTAGGATTAGGTCAATGATATTATTTGCATACAATTTCCTACCAAATTCTAATTATAATATATCAACACATGGAAAATAGTATTTTTACACATAAACCCTCATATGTACGATATATTATAATAAAGTTCTTTTTAATATGAAAATGGTAGGAAAAATGTAATAACAAATGTGCAATTTTATCAACTGAACAAATACCCCCAAACTTATCTTTGATCGTCCCGAGCAAACTAGTTTATTCAAAAGGAGAAAAAGAAAGGAGAAAACTAAGCACACTTTCGTAGGCAGATACGATTGCACTGAGCACGTGCAACAAGCCGTTAAACCTCTAGGTGTCCCTAGTAGGAGGAGTGTTGTCTCCTGAGGGTTTTCAGCGGATTACACCCACAAAATCCTATAATAAAAGAGAGATGGTGAAATTTACATATAAAGATAAGAACCATAAAAGAAAGACTTTGAAAATAAGAGTTTCCAACTATACTAGTTTTTCGGTTGTCATGAGCCCTATCTTAATAGTCATGAAAAGATGTTAGAAATCACATTATCCCTCAATAAAACATCGTCTTTATTCTTCATTCCTATCTTTCATCCAAACATCAATCATATAACCCTACGTGTGTGAAATGGACATCCCTACACTCGGAGAATTCAATTCAAGCTATCATACTCTTGTCTATCTGCCTCAGTACTTTTTAACTTGATGAATATTTAGATTTGCTCACACATTTTCATGCGACCGTTAATACTTCTTGAGGTACTAACCGACCGATTACTCATGTGCCTGCTGATTAGGTGATAATATTTTCCTCGTCTTGCACCACCTAAGGCTTAGCAGTGACTCCCAGACCAGTTGGCCTTAGGGCACTAGGTGAAGAGGCACCCTCGCTATATTTTTTATTGCTGTCTTGGCGATAACAAAACCAGTGTTCATTTTTTTCTTTTCACCATTTTTATATTTTCTTCATTTTTTTCATTTCCTTCATACTTTGGCTTTTAGACAAGAGCATTTCAAGGTATCCTCTACTATCCCGAGTTTCAAGACGTGTGTAAGTGCATATAGTAGGGTATCAACATTCAAATGTTTGGCTTCCAGAATAGAAACTATTTTTCAGACTTATTTTTATCCTCAGATTAGTGACTTCCTTCATCTTACTAACCCTTGGGACAATAGCTCATAACTACTTATTACTAGTTCGTTTAAGAAAACTTCTAATTTTCTTGGTTTTCTTAAACTATTCCTATCTTTTGGATGTAATTTTTCACTTTCTATTCTTTTATTATCAAAAAAAAATTTGTGCTTAAATATAGTATAATGCATAGTATGCGTAAATAAGCACAACCCCCCCCCCAAACCTGTTTTCAACAGTGTCCTCACTGTTGCTATCTGCTGGATCACAAAAACCTGTAAGTTTGGGAGGACATATTAATGGGGGCAAGAATATATGAAAGTGAAAATCCTTCCCCAAACTTATTTTTGGCTCACAAATTTGAGGACAAAAGTTATGTTCAAGAGCCAAAAATATACCCCCCCTCAAACATGAGATAGACAATATGAAGCATTTTAAGAGGGGGTGAGTCATTTGGTCAAAGTAAGACTTTACAAAGACCAAAAGTTAACACCAACCATTCAAAGATTTTATCAGTATAGCGTATAGGTTGGTGGAAGAATGTGTTGTATCGAGTCAAGAAAAAGTGGGGAAGGGATAAGAGGTGGTCTGGAAAGGGTTTGAAATTAGAGAAAAGAAAGAATGAGGAATGTGAATGATTAGGAAGAAGGAATGGTGATGGTTCAACCTCTATAGGTGGAGATTGATTAATCACAAAATCTGTATTGTTTAAAAATTTAAGTTCGTCAGCAAAAAGTTCTTCAAAACTTTTATCAATGGTGTGATTGAACATTTTGTTGTCAAAGAGTTTTGTGCCAGAATTTATTCTACTTGATTCATCAGAAATCATTGAGGTAGAGAACTCGAAAAACTCATCTACCTCATTTTCAAAAATATCCAAATCAAGTTGAATTTCTGGTATTATTGAACTTGAATTAACGGATTGTGATTCATCAAAACTCACTGAAACTATAGGAACAAAAGAAGAACCGGAGAAAGTAGAAGGTGAAATGAGTAAACAAATTGGTATGTCGAGTGTTGCTGAACCAGATATGGAAGATGGAGGCTGTATTTCGGTCTGATCTTCGGATATACCATTATCATCAACTTCAAGACATATTTACGGTTCAGGAAGAATTAAAGGCTCAAGATGATGACCACAAGGAAGTGAAAGGATTTGATGAATTGGTGGGACAAAATCATCCAAAATTTCGGGTTCATCAATCAATATATCCCCAACGTCAATGACCTCATTCAAGTGAAGGTTAAAATTCTCAAACACCTCATCAAAAGTATGGTTTTCAATCAGTTTTGGTTCAAGAGTGGAGGTGTAGAGATCACAAGGGTTGGGTATGGTTTCACTTGAAATGAACCCTTCACAGTCGGGTAAATCAAACACTACAAAGTCACACAACTTATCAGACATTCTATTTAGTGTACTTGATGAATCTATGAAACTGGAGTTGTGGATTTCAGTTTGGAATGGGGAGGTTTGATTAGGAAAGGTGTACAGTTCGGTCTTACTACCCAAATCCTTCATAATTTGGTTCGACGGTTCCATAAATTTTTCTAATGTCTGCTCCAGACTAGTCTTGGGTTGATAAAGGATTTCAGTATAAGATTGAAATTCCTGTGGATAATTAAAACTCCCAAATGACTGATTAGAAGAACTGTCTAGAGAAGGTGGAAAAGTCGGATTGGATTGATAGGAATAGAATGGTTGCGGAACTTGGGTAGGAGTAGGATGATAAGAAGAATATTGATATGGGTTGGTTGGTTGGCTATTTTCAACAGACATCTTATATGGCACAAACCGCATATCAAATTCTTCTCTGGACAGTGGTGGTGATGGTTGATATTGGTCCGGATTGAAACTTTGGCCTCTAGACCTAGCTATGTGCTCAGCAATGGACATTCGTCTAGGAGCTTCCTCACTCTGGGTATCAACTGAAACAGGTGTAGAATTAGGCTACGGTTGATAAGACCAAGACTGAGGTGGCCAACTGTTTCTTCCTGCTTGTTCTATATGATCTCTTAAGGACATGGAAGAGCCGGACGGTATACCGAAGGGATTTCGAAAACAAGAGATATCTGGTTGTGGACAGCAAAGCTCGGCAAGTGTTCTTCTGTTTAGGTCATCCATTATAAGAAGAGAAGAAGGGGGAAGGGGTAAAAAGGGGAGAAAATAGTTGGTTTGTTTTGAAAAATGACGGATTTAGACAAATCACACAAAAATGCACAAACAAGCCTAGAACTAAGGTTACCTAGGTCCAGTCTCTAGACCGCTCCTAGACTTCCAAAGGACAAGCTGCAGGATCAATCCTCTACCGCCTCCGTACTACCCTTGTAGCCAGGTAAGTGCCAGGTAAGTGGGAAGGAACCACAGTAGTGGGCCTAATTAAAAACCACTAGCTTTTGACACACTTGCCTAGGCACTACAAAAGTAATGCGGATAAACGATAGATTACCCATGACCTTCCTCTGTCCTTATTGAGCCCGACAGTCCTTAGAGTCTGGTCTAGATATTTTTTAAATTAATGAAGGGTTGATCTATATGCTTAGTTTGTGATTTGTGGGGCTCAGGAAGGGTGATGAAATCCCCACCTAATCTGGATTTTGGTCTGGCCTCTTAAAAATCCGTATTAAAATATGCAAAACAAAACCAATCACAAAACTTTTGCAAAAAGATTTTTGAGCGGCGCTATTTTGCAAAGAATCCTGCAGAAAATAGATTTTATTGGATTTGAGAGGAGAGAGAAGGAGTTGAGAATCTTACCAGAGGAGTTTGAACCCTAGTCCCTCTAACCTGCCGCGATTTCGCCGCCGGAAGCCCTTTGTGCCGCAGTTCCGCCGCGAGGTGGAAGAATCAAGTGATGAAAATTTTTCTTTGGCCTCCTGTACTCCTCTGGATCTTGATGAATGTCTCTGTCTTCTGTTTTCCTCAGTTCTGTGACTCCAGATTTCCTCGCAAAATTCATGCACAAATCGTTAAATATGCAATTTGCAGTTTTGTGTTAATAATGATATGAATCGTCTAAGAATTCAACACAAATAGTAAAAATAAAAAAATTACGCATGGATTCCCCGGCAACGGCGCCATTTGATTGTTACGAAAAAGTGTGTTTGTAGTTAACCGCAATCAATAACGGTGTCGCGCATAGCTAGACCGAGATGAGTACGGGTCGTCCTCAGGGAAACGTTGAATCTTTTACTCTTACTTTAGATGTGTTGAGAAAGGAGGAAGAAATAAGAATGTTGTAGAATGGTTTCTAGATCTACGTTAAATAAGAATGCAAAAATATAGATCTAGATTATTTTAGGGATGTAGTTAATATAATAAAAGGGGGCTTGTAGAGTTCGTTAGGATTTAGTAGTTATGAACGATTAATTAAAAGTTACACTTTTTATCCTTTAATAGATTTAAAACTATAACGACGGTGATGCGTGTAGATTAGGGTTTCTGGAGGGAAAAGGAATCCCACTCTTAACCCTTATATCGACACGGAACCCCGTTCAAATCTAGCCTTTACCAAAACAATTATTAATCTAAACTCTAATCGCGGTCGGGACTAACAAAGAATTGTTAGCACGCCCGATTAGGATGTTAATAATTCTTTTAATAAAGTTCATAAACTTTATAGGACTTAAAATGGGTTTAGGGATTTTCATCGTTCATTAGCCTACCCTAATCCTACGAACCTTAACAAGCGGAGAATTACTCGCGCATGTTGGGAAAAGAAGATGGAAAGACAGAGAGGGAAAACATAATGTAAAATGCAAAAGAATTAAATAAAATAGCTACCTTTATTAATCACTTGAACAATCTACACTTTATTCCGTAGAAAATGATTACAAATAAACTTGATTTGCTTCTCGATCTTTCCTAAGGAGGTAAACGAACAGTTGATGATCAGCCTGGATGCATGAGCGTCTGGGGCTTCGTGATCGCGTCGGCATTGATAAATTTTCCAAGAGGCTCTCGGTCCCTTTTTATAGTCCAAAAGCCAGAAAGTTAGCTTCTAAAATTAGAATCTAGTAGCAAAGATTCACCCTAAAATTTCTGAGCCCCTAACTCCACCATAATGCCGCGGATCCGCGGCCCAGGGAGGGTTTGGCCATGGATCCGCGGCCTTCTAATCAGGTCCCTTGATCAAACTTCTGGTGTTTTATCTATGTGACATGTGGACTTCTCTGGAACCTTTATATCTTTGAAATCTTCTCTTTATTGCTGCCAGACTTGGTCTCCAAGTTTTGCTTTCTTAATTAGGCAAGTCTTCTTCAACAACTTGATTTCCTTGATTTTAGTCTTGGAAAATTCTGCACAACTTGGAAAGATTATGCACAACAACTTAAATAATATTTAGTAGACTTAGTTCTACTAGGATTAGGTCAATGATATTATTTGCATACAATTTCCTACCAAATTCTAATTATAATATATCAACACATGGAAAATAGTATTTTTACACATAAACCCTCATATGTATGATATATTATAATAAAGTCCTTTTTAATATGAAAATGGTAGGAAAAATGTAATAACAAACGTGCAGTTTTATCAACTGAACAGTCTTCTTCCATTTTGTCGATATGCACTGGAAACGGCTGCTTGATTTTTGAATCTGGTTTCAATTAAATTAGTGCATTTGTTTTCTATATTGGATATAGAATGGATTCATATCTTAACGATGCTAAGGTATATGGAGTTTTTCGGCTTATGCTTAAAACCAGAATCCGGATAAACTCAAGACACGTTTCAGTAATGGCAGTTTATGGGTTATCTCAGGCTTTGACAGAGGTTAACATTCTACCATTTGGAGGATCTATAGTTATATTATTCTTGACTCGCCACCCATTTTAGTAAAATGAATTTTTTTCAGAAAACATTAACTGGAGTATGGTAGAACTGGAAATGATTCAAGAACCACAAACGATTACTGAAAATTTAATAGAACCTAAGAATTCAATTGGATTCGAAAATCAATTAGCAACTTCACAAATTTGGTAGGTAAGCTCAGCCACCCAAAAAGGACTTCAGTCTTCTCAAAGACGGTGACAAGGAGGTTTTGATGACCCAAACTTGCCGCTACTGCTGTCCTAAACTATGAGATCTGACAGGTGGATGATGACAACGTCGTTCTAAATTAGTTTTAGAAGTGCACGTGTATATGACTCTACAAGAAGGTTGTTGTGTTCAGTAGGAGCAGCGGAAGAGTGTTGGGCCAGTAGCTTATGTCTATTTATAAACTAAAGCAAATATAACGGAGATAAATCATCTATTTTTTATGTGACAGTCATAGAGTTTTATTTCATCAGAATAACAGATGGACCTGGTAAGAAGATAGTAGGGAGTGATGTCCTAGTATTTGGATGACGTACTCCTGATAAAAAATGATATTCCTATACTACGATTGGTTATACTGTGCTTGTCACAAGGTATTTCTCCACATAGGATCTGAACAAAATATCAGGGATTCTGGTGACTAGATCTATGGTTTTAGATCTAGATTTGGGAAGTGTCCCAATTCAGGTATTTTGACACTATTCTAAAGTGTTTTAGAATGGACGACTCCTGGTATGGTGGTGTACCCGCAGGTGATGGAGTCACCTTCTCTAAAGAGATGTCTTCTAGACTGATGAGGAAAGGGATTTTCATGATTAACATATAACTTGCTTAGGCAATTGAGTCAATCATGAGATGTCAAGTACCATACCAGATATTTCTTTTACACTAGATGCAATAAGCATATATTAATCCAATCCTGGAAAAACATTGGGAAGCAGTTATGAACATAAGAGGATGTTCTTGGTATATGGTAAAGGTAGCCTCCTTTATGAGGCGGTTATCATTTAAGGCTTCTAAAGTGACCTGGATGACAGAGTAACTGTCAAAGTTAAAGTTTACCCTCTTCTGAGGGGTAGTATGTTGGACAGGTGGTCCAAGCGGATACTGAGGAAGGCATGGCGCAGGATACTGATTAAATTCATTGGAAGATACGATCTAAGAAGTTTGTTGGATTTTGAATTCATTTTTAAACTTAGTCCCATCAGATATCCAGACAAATTCTAAGATATGTATCACTCATTTCGGGAGATATTCTTTCTCCGCGAAGTTGAGATATAGAGAAATAAAGATAGAAATATTGGAGCGGATCCACTCACTGAAGCTATTTCTCGAACACGATTTTCGAAAACATGTTTTGCGAGACTGATTAGTAGAGAAGTTGGG
The DNA here is from genome assembly GCA_030015575.1 of Agapanthus africanus. Lineage (NCBI taxonomy): Eukaryota > Viridiplantae > Streptophyta > Magnoliopsida > Asparagales > Amaryllidaceae > Agapanthus > Agapanthus africanus. Next base: position 133,621,225 of record JASDDO010000008.1, read on the forward strand.
TGTTCGGTATCATACGGGCTGTGAGTATACGACACCGCAATAATTAGTCTTAAGTGCAAGTGAGAGATTGTTGGATATAGTGCCCTCAAGGCAATTATTGTAATCGCAGGAAAGTAATTATGATGATTGAGGGAAGATCTATACGGGTAAAACAGACTTACTCGAGATGATAGTATACTATCTGGTTTGTCTCTATCATCATGTATATGCATTATGTGGTATTACAGATCACTATTACATATTGATAGAGCCCATAGGATTCTTGCTTGACTACCAGCATTATGATGGCGATCATATACGTGGGAGCTGGGTGGTCCATAAGCACATCCTTAAATGTCCCTAGTCGAGGGAGTATCGGGGCTGGGTATCGATACTCCGAAATAGACTAGTGTATACTTTTCGAGACCCTGACGAAAGGCGGTGGCCAGTCTCACAAGCCATTAGTGTCAATTAGTCACCTAACATAGTATACAGGTGTTCATTGGGTTATGAGTTATACTGGACGGACTCACCGGGAATATGCTAGATGGTATTATACCTATTGTCAAATAGCAGTTCTCAGGTAACATGAGTACAGGTTAGTCTATCGACCTGAGATCGTCATTTTTCTCGTGTGAGTTCCCACTATGCTTTGATTACTACCCTAACAGGGCTCAAAAGAGTCGTGCAAACAGGTTTTAGTTGGGTACAGTCCCGAGCCATATGGAGAAAGTGAGAAGATCGTCGAGGATTCGTCTCTCCCAGTATTAGGGGTTGATTTCGGGCTGTGCACGGGTGGCCATCACCAGAAATCCTTGGCCATGGTGGACGAGAATTACTGATTTGGATCAGTAGTTTCTCAATGGGTGATGGGCTTCATACCGACATGAAATATCGCGTTATTAGGGGTCCGACTTATCCACCCCCTAGACCCGATATTCACTACACTTAGACGAATAGACCCGACTGTACGGAGTCACAGACAGGATCAGTAGGGGTACGGATGAGTTTTCTCGTCGGCCTTCCTTTCGCTCAATACATGGGCAGCCGTTACGTACGGCTAGTGTCGCTGACGTACTTATGGTTAAACCCACTGCTGGTGTATTAACGAGTCTTTAGAGTCCCATACAATTTTTTTGGTTTAGACGATATGATGTACATGATGTATGTTGGTACATACAGGTGTCCGATTAAATATGTGTACAAGCTACACGGACTTTAATCGGACGATTGATAATACTAGCAGCTTAGGATTAAGCCGGATTATTAAATAATAATTTGTATATATATTTTTTATATATTTGTATTCTCGTATTATTGTTCACTATTCATTTTCTCTCTTGGTTATTCATATTTTTATACGAATACGCGTATATATATTTCAATACTTATACCAGATTGTATTCCGTATTTATGCAGAATATCTTCTAGAAGATGGACACCTCATTATATTATTTTCTTATAAAAAATCATTTGCAAATAAGGTGGAGGGTGAGGCGGCATGAGCATGGTTGGAGGTATGTAGAGAGTAATGGGCTATTATTTGTTTATTGTAAAATGTTGTAAGATATTTTGCATGGTGGTAAAATGGCAAGCCATTCTATTCTACATACTACTAATCTCTTCATTCTATCATTCTTGATAGCTCTTCTACACTAGCCCATTCTTTCTTGAGTTGCTCATGCCCATGTTTCTTCACCTCCTCCTTCTCCTTCTTTAGTTGCTCACTTGAGATTTGGAAATGAGAGAAAAATATAGTGGAAAATTCCTACATCCCCACTCTCTATTCTTAGCAATCTTGGAGCGTCGGTTGTTTCGCTAGGCGAAACTGGAGCTTGGATCGTTACCCTCAGGTGGATCATCTTCCGCGAAGGAGGACTGGCTTGCAGGTGTGATCCGGAGCACTTGAAGAAAACTTGAGGATGTGAGTATTCTACACATGGTAGATTAATTTAGCTCACTTGATTTTGTATGCAAGTTATAGCTCTTTAATTCGATTCTTGGTTTCAAAACTTTAGAAAACTAGAAATTTTTAAAATCCATGTTGCCATCTTGCAAAATTAGTTTGCTAGTGTGCCTAAGTTCCTAGCACCATTTCCCTCAAATGGTCACCGCCGACGGTCCAGATGTCTCCAAATCGCTCCGTGCTTTGCACATAAGTCCCTTCGAGTCCCCTCTACTCCCCTGCACTATTTGATTTCCTTGCAATTAAACAGTGACTATTCAGTTCACCATTTATCATCCATTTTAATTCTTTTAATCCAAATTTTAATTCTCAAACCCTAAATTCTTCACTATAAATAGCACCCCATCCCCCAGCTCTCCCCCATTCTAAAATTTCTATCAAAAATTCTCTCATACTCTCTAGTACCAAGTGGAGTTAAACACCCAAGTGGAGTAGCAAGCCAAGCTCGACGACCGAAGTTTTTCCGACGACAGCACGACACCCGAAGGCTTCCCCTCATTCTTGTTAACGATCTAAGCTATTAAGTTCCCCTTCTCTCTCTATTCTTTCATCTCAAATCGCCTTCTAAAAACACATCGACAAAGTGGAGTTAACTCCGATATAATGTTATTTTTTAACATTTGTACTCCACTTTATAAGAAAAATAGGTTAAACTAATATCCTAACACCACTCTTAATCTTTTGTATATCATTTAGCTTGTAGTTTAACAAAAAATTTCATGTGAAATAATCATATAACAAACTTTTCATTAAAATACCATGAACTTTAATATAACAGTAATTTCAAAAACTAGAGTACATACTTTTAGATCATTCATGGGGTAACTACTTACCCCACATGCACACTATGGTTTCATAACATGATATTCTAAATATAGGGTTTATTTAAAGAATAGGTTCTACATTAAAATACCACATCTTTTGAAAACGGGTTTCTTTTAATCGATATTTTAAATTCTTGGCAATTGTGCCTCTACAACCCTCGTTAAGAGACCCACTAATAGATGGTGAAGATTCGCACATCCTTGGGACAGTAGAGCGAAATGTAGAACTCTTCATATAGTATTCAGTCTCGAAAGGGAATAAAAATACGGTTTTTAAGAAATACGACTTTTCTAAATAAAAACTAAACTTTGGAAATTATATAGAACTATGAATTCGTATTTTAAATAAAAACAAATTTTGAAACTATTTTTTTAATGAAAGATTAGAATTTTAATAAAATACTATCAAGTTTCCAAAAGAGTTAGTTTTTATAAAAATACCATAACTTTTTAAAAGCTAGGTTTTATCACCAAAACATCACAACAATTAAAATATATGTTCATGAAAACCCTAAATATTATAAATCACCCTCGAGGTTTTTTGTAAACTATATTAAAGTATTTTTCATAAAACCCGCTCGAGATATGCAAACAATATTTAAGGACTCTAAATTAATATAGGTTTAAACGATATCATTTCTCTTGAGCCCTAGGGAGCCAGAAAAAGTGAGTGCTTGCCTATTCAGATTAGACAACTTAACGAAGCGATCAATGTCAATTGTCTTAGAAAAAGACACAAATCCTTCCGTCCATGTGCAGCAGTTGCCGATTTCTCCATAACAAAAGATTTTTAACAGTTTAAATCAATTCATATGAAAAAGACCTGAACTTGAATCTAAACTTGAACTCGAACTCTAACCCAACTCGAATCTAAACTTGAATATGAACTCAAATCCATTCTCCTCGAACTAACTTGATTCGAAACAAGATTGCAATTGACATGACTCGCATTTTACTCGACTCACTCAGCTTCATTCTACACCTTTTGCAATCTATGGTTTCGATCAAGATGTGTTATAACCAATCAATCAATTTAATTACACTATACAGTTATAAGCTATTTATACTCGGGGTGCTTGGGATAGTTTCTTATGTGAATCCAATGAAGTTTCAGGAGTCTCGTATTAACCTTTTTTATTTTACTAGAATATCAGTCAGGTCAACTCATCCACAGCCTGGAGCCCCGATACTAACACATGAAATGGGCCTATATTTCCTTACTCATTAGGCCCCACTCTTGAGCTCGTGAATACATCTACGGCTGCGTTGACATTCATACTTGGAATTTAACGTTAATATAGTGACCATATAGAGACCTATAGTAAATATTTACCCATGACCATATACTTTTACTCATCATATATATATTCTATACTTATCATTCTTTTTATCCTTGGGACTTACCGAGCGCTAGTTTGCTGACAGGCATTCCACCCACCCTTGTTTTCTTAGAATGTTCATCAGATACGGTCAAGATGGAGGAAGTGGAGGCCATAGAGCAAGACTATAGCCGGATTGCTCCTCGGCATTAGCTTAGCTTCACTTTTTATTCAGCTTATGTATTCCACATGTTTAGGCATTTTCTTTTGTTGTATTTACTTTCTAGTTGAAACTCATGTACTTATAAATATTGGAAGTTGAATGTAAATAAAGAATTTTGTTGAAAAAGTTTACAGTCTCTATTTATTCTTGTACTGTGTATTATTGTTTCAATATGGTTAGTATATTTATTTAGGGAATGACCTTCTCTGGATAAATATGTCGCGGGCTTGCCACGTCACCGTTTCCGTCTACTGGGAAGCGGGGCGTGATTGAATCCTAATTAATGCTATAATTAAATGAATAAAAAGGAAGGCTGATCACCATATATTGATCGGCTTGACCGGGGAAAAGAAGGCCGACCACAGAGATTATTCGACTCGACAAAATAACCAAAAAAGTTACAAACTAAAGAAAACAAAGTCATGCCCCTGGCCCTATGGGGTTAAGGAAACAATCGGCCAGATCCTGACATTCGGCGGAAGCCCTCTCCATATGGGTGAGATGCAATGCCACCACCCGCTCGGTAATAAGCATGGACCTTTCCAGTTGGTCTATTCGGCGATTGTCGTCCTCATTAAGGACAACCACCTAATAGAGACGATGCTGGATGGTGTCATGTTGAGCCTTGAAATGTCCCAGCATAGCCTTGGCATTTGTCACTAGGTGTCCCTACTCAATGAATTCGGCCTCGGCAGAATAACGAGAAGTGTTGAGACCGCATCTGGACTTTAGCAACTTTTGAAGTTCTTCGACCGATTTCAAGTGCTCCTTCTGTGCCTTGTTACGTTGAAGAAGAATGCACCGGTGAGCCGGTATCGATGCCAAAACACTTCCCGCTTCTTTCACCATCAGCCCAGACGGGATACCGAGTTCCTGAAAGGGGTTGAGGGCTCGCTGAGTTTCATCAAGATGGTCAAGGGTCATCTCATTCGGAGGCGGCGAGAGATGTCCAAGATCGAGAATAGCATAATACAAACCCCCGGCGTACCCGCGGATAGTGGACAACCTTTTTTGTCCCAGAGATATCGAACGAACAAATTATACGTGTCTTATGAAACACCTCCAAATGCACGACGCACCAGGGAGAGGGGCATAAGGTCCTAGATTTTGGTAAGAACCGGGTCTCTGACTAAGACCCAAGGAAAAGGTGCCGTGTTCAGTTGATAAAACTGCACATTTAATATGACATTTTTCCTACTATTTCTATATAAAAAGGTGTTTATTATAATATATGACACATATGAGGGTTTATCTGTAAAAATACTATTTTCATGTATTTATATATTATAATTAACATTATGAAGGAAAAAGTAAGCATATAATATCCATGTAACAATTGGTCCATTTAATATGCTTACCTTATTAAATATCTTTGACCAATTCTCTTAAAACTAAAATATCATAACAAATGGTTAAAGATAATATCTCAATAAAAACAAATTCTACTAACATCATTTATTGAGATAATTGTGCAGGAATTATATCATGACTGAAATTAAGGAAATCAAAGTTGGCGAAACAAACCTGCCTAAATAAGAAAGTAAACTAAAGAAATCAATTCTGGCAGTGACGTAGAGAAGATTTTTAGTTTCCAGATATTCAAAAGATCACAACGTGTCATCAAGATGAAGCCTCAGAAGATTGAGCCCACGAAGACACTATAAGGCCGCGGAACCGCGGCCAAACCCACCTATTGGCTACGGTTCCGCCGCGATAAGGAGGAGTTAGGGCACGAGATTTTTTTCTGTTGGGATCTTTACCACCAGTTTCCATATTAGGAAACTAGGATAGTTATGGCACGAGATTTATTCTGTTGGGATCTTAACCACTGGTTTTCATATTAGGAAACTAGGGTAGTTAGGGCACGAGATTTATTCTGTTGGGATCTTAAACACTGGTTTCCATATTAGAAAACTAGGGTTCTGACTCTGGGACTATAAATAAGGACCGAGAGCTTCTTGGAAAATTTATCAAACCAACGCGATTACGAATTCCACGACGGTTCAAGGATCCTGGTTGATCATCAACAGTTCATCTATCTCCTTAGAAGAGATCGAGAAGCCAACTAGTATTTTGTAATCATTTTCTAAGGGAACAAAGTGTAATTGATCTTTTTGATTAATAAAGGTAGTTGTTTTCTTATTTTATTTCTTTGTAGTTTTTTTTAATATGATTTCCCTCTCTATCTTTTCTCTTCCCAACATGTGTGAGTAATTCTTTACTTGTTAAGGTTCGTAGGATTATGGTAGATTAATGGATGATGAAGATCCTTAAACTCCTTTTACGTCCTATAAAGTTTATAAACTTTACCAAAAGAATAGTTAATATCCTAATTAGGCGCGCTATCAATTCATTGATAGTTCCGACCACGATTAGATATTAGATTAACAATTGTTTTGGTAAAAGCTAGACATGAACGGAGATCCATGTCGAGATAGGGGTTAAGAATGGGAACCCTATTCCCTCCAGGAACCCTAATCTATATACATCATTGTGGATCTAGTTTTAAATCTATTAAAGGATAAAAGGAGTAATATTTAATTAATTATCCATGACTACTAAATCTTAATAAACTCTACAAGCCCCATTTTAATATTAAACTTACATCCGTAGTTAATCTAGATCTATATTTTGCATCCGTATTTAACGTAGATCTAGATCCTGCAACTATTCTTCACCATTCTTTATTCTCCCTCCTTTCTTTCTCAACACGTCTAAAGTAAGAATAGAAGGTTCAACGTTTTCTTGAGGACGATTCGTACTCACCTCGGTCTAGCTACGCGCGACACCGTTCTGATGACGGTTATTCTACAAACACTTCTTTAAAACAGATCAATCATGCCGCAAGGATAGCCGAGTTCACTTGCACCCACACAGGATCCAGGGGATCGCTGCTTTCGAGATGAAAGACCGGAGAATCCTCTCGGCGGCGACGATGTGTTTTCTTCAACAGCGGGGTTGACGCAAGATGCTTTGAAGTGATCAAAAGAGAAGAATAAAGTGTTTTTTCTATAAGATTTGAAAAGGTTTTCATCTATTTATTACTTTGTATAAGATGTTTCGGATTCGGATCAGGACCTTTTGAGTCCTAAGAGTCGTCAAAAGAAATCATTATGAGATGCTTCACCAGAAAGAAAATCTTTTCAATCTAAACATAATGATTGCATAAAATCTTTTGATCATGAAGAAGGAAAGAGAAAACAATAAACATGCACATAAAATAAAACCCTCAGCTGACTCGACTGAAATACAAGAAAAGGAGAATAGAAGAATGGTAATAAAGCATTCATGCAGATTAAAGTGTAATACAGTCATCCAAGTTTCGAAAAGGAATGCCGACCATAAAATAATTCAGTCAGATCGACCCACCAAATAAAAGAAAAGGGAACCGGCGCTACAAATCAAGTTTGGCCCTCACCTTGGCCACCATCTTTGGCGCCTCCGTATCAAAAATCTCGAGGTGATGACGAAAGGAACGAAGAGACTGCGCGGGAGTGGTCTTGAGCCAATACAGCATAAAGGGCTTGCATGCCCTCCCGAACCTAGGCTTCATTTTGTAGTCGATTCTCCACCTCGGCTAACCATTGCTCGGCCGTGGCAAGCTGAACACAGAGACCTTCGACTTCAGTAGCAGCATAGTCTCGTTCATCTTTGAGATAGGAGGACAAATTCTCCATGGTCGTGGACAACTGCTCGTACTCAGCAATCAGGTCTTGGTCCTTCACCATCGCCTCGAAATTGTGATCGTAGAAGATTTGTTCCCCCAATGAGTCGCTCCACTAAGACCCTTACCTCTTCAACTACGCCGGTAAGAGATGCTGGCAGCATCAAACTATGCACCCTGTCAAGGACTTCCTCAAGGAAGGTGTAAGGAATGTCCCCAATCGGCCCGGCTAAGAGGTCTAAGATCTCCTTTAGTTGATCACGTATAGCCTCGGGGCTCGAAATTTGGGAGGTAGATGCAGCACCGAAGCTTGAAGCTTCACTAGCAACTAAGGAGGAAGCGGTTTCTGTCAACAGAATTAGGGCAGGTTGCAGGCTGAAGGAGGTCGGTATGATTGGCGCTAGGGCACTGAGTTGAGGTTCCTGGGGATAGAGAATATGAGCCTTCAGAAAAAGAATACATGATAAACAACATATTAAGTAATTTGTCTTACCCGGTGAATGGGAGGAGGTAATGCTTCTTATTCATCAATTATATCAATGACAGTCGGTGACGATGGTTGAGGGGTAAAGGTGAAGTCCCCCGTCTGGATCACAGAGAACAAAGAAGGGCAGATTATCAGTACAACAGTTGTTAAAGTAAAGGAAATAGTGGAACAAAGAGAACCTTTTGCTCGACAATTTGCCCAACAAAGACCGTAGACGATGTCACGCGCTGCTTCCCATAGTACTGGAGCGGTGACGTGGCTCGGTCCGCAACCTAACTATATCGATGGTGGTTTAAACTCGATACAATTACGTTAAGTGTAAAATAAACATGCAGGCAATGTACATAAAAAATAAATAAAGGCAACAACATTTATTTCATTAATATAAAATTTATTACATCACTGAGGAACAATGACATTGAATTTATTACATCAAACTAAAGAAGGCAAGCCTTAAACAAGTGGGCAACTGATGAACGAAATAGAAACTAATCTTAATAATTGGTGGACAATTCTGCATAGTCTTCTTCGGTGAGTTCCACTTCTACACCTCCATCGTGTGTCCTATCTTCATCTAACGGACGTTTCGGTAGAAGATAGGAGGAAAGGAAGTCTGTCAGCGAGTTATACTCGGTTAAGAAATCTAATAAAGGATAAGTATAAGTAAAGTAGCATGGGTATGTATGATGCATGATGTCATATGTATAGTGATAAGAGAATATCATGTATCGACTAAGTGTTGTACTCGTCTCTGTTTGGTAGTCAAGGATACCGGGCTCTCGCGATTATTCCATTAGAGCCATGGAACAACGGCAATTGGGAGTGAATAGTACTTTGTTTCACTCCCCGAACCATGGTTAATCAAAAGGTGAATCCAAGACCTTTAATACAACATTGCCTGTCCAAACTACCCCGCCACGGTTTTGTTTAGTAATATAAGAGTGCAGGTCAGTATTAGAACGCAACACTACTAGGCGGTGTCACAAGAAAGGGTTCCTATCAAGTCATCCGTATACATGGAATCTACTCTTTTCATGCTGAAGCCATCCGTAAAGACGGAATCTACATAAACCCTTATGCCTAGGTGCTCGCGGCTAACCCTAACTTTACTAGATAACATGGCATGTGGTATTCGATATATAACGTTAAGTATTGCATTCAAAATGTGAGGGGTTTGCAAGTCCATTTAAAAGAGGTAAGTACAGGGAATGCTCATGTAATAAGTTTTGTAATAGTCTATAGTATTTTAGTGTAATACTAATTTTAGAAAAGGTTTATGGTATTTATTCGAAATAGAATTAATGAGTGGATAAGGTATATATTTGAAAATAGGTTGCAATAGTTTAGGGTATTTATTTGAAAGTACGACTTTTAGAAAAGTCGGGATATTTATTTGAAAATACGACTTTAGATAAAGTCGAGTTATTTATTTTAAAATATGACTTTAGGTAAAGTCAAGGTATTTATTTGAAAATCGAGTTTTAGTAAAATTTGGGGTGTTTTAGTGAAAATACAAGTTTTGGGAACTTGAGTATTTAAATAAAATATGACTTTTGGAAACTTGAGGGTATTTTAGTGTAAATACGGATTTTAGGAGTTTTAGGGATTTAATGAAAAATCGAGGTTAGGAGCTCGAAGGTATTTTAATGAAACGTCTAATGACAATATAATTTATTTTAGCGACAAGAAATTCATTATAATTTTTGGCAGCGTTTCGGCTTGTAAAATGGCATTTTCTTAGTATGGAATTGGGCAGCATAACGTGTTGGGTTCCTAGCACTCGCGCATCAGAAACGAAGATCAAAGACGGAATACAAAACGAAAATTTTCATGCGAGCACTAGAAACCGCAACCTAGAAATCGATTCCAAACACTAAACTAGCAAGCAAAAAAAGATAGCTAGCTACAAATTTGCAAGAATACAACCTTTATAGTGTGTCCACCCAATTGTGGAAGAACCCTCCAAGCTCCGTAGGCCGTCGAGAACGAGCTTGAAAGACAATCGCCCTTACCGAAGATGATCCACTTGAGAAAAAACCGATTCAAGCTCCAGTTTCGCTCCAAAGCGAATTTTGAAAAAGCAACTCACCATCTAAACTTGCTAGGGACAGAGTGTGAGGGATGTAGGAATTGTCACTATTGTTATCTCTCAATCACCAAACTCAAGAGAGCTCTCAACGCTCATGAGGAAGAAGGAGATGAGAGGAGAGGAAAGGAGAGAGAATGTAACCATGAGAATGAGAGAGAATTTTCCATCCATGTAAAAAATATGTCATCCAATTTTCCAAATAAAATATAAGCCCATTCTTCTCTCCCATATCTCCTTTACACCTAACCCCTCCACCTCATTTCTCTTTTATAAAAAGAAAAGGACCACAAATGAGGTGTCTTTCTTCTAGAAGTATTCCGTATAAACACGGAATACAACCCCGGTATATATATCAAATACATATATGCATATCCGTATAAAAATACGAATAGCCAAAGAGAGAGAAAATGAACAATGAACAAAATACTAGAATATATATATCAATATATATATATATATATATATATATATATATATGTATATAATTTAATCAATACTTGATTTAATAATCTGGCTTAAACCTAAGCCGGCTAGTATTATCAAACGTTCGATTAAAGTCCGTGTAGCCAGTACATGTATTTAATCGGACTCCTGTACGTATCAACATACGTCCTCTACATCGTATCGCCTGAACCGGGAAAACTCTCTGTGTGGGAATCTAAAGACTCGACAATATACTGGTACTGAGTTGCTGGATAAATCCATAACCACAACCACGTCAGCGGCACTAACTGTACATAATGGCTACCTAGGTATATGTTTAAAAGGAGGTCAACAATCAAGTCTGTGCGTACCCTACTGAGCCTGTAAGTGACAATCTCCATACAGTTCGGTCTCTTCGTCTTAGAGTGTCGCATACCGGGTTTAGGGATAGATAACGTCAGGCCCTTAATAACCCAATAAGTCATGCCGGTGTCAAGCTCATGACTGACCGAGAAACTACTGATCTCCTACCAGTAAATCTTATCCGCCCAAGCCAGGGACTTATAGTGATGGATAACCGAACACAGCGCAACATCAACTACCTATACCGGGAGAAATGAATCCATTCCGATCTCTCACTGCCTCTATATGGCTCGGGACTGTACCCAACTAAAATCTGTTTGCATGACTCCTTTGAGCCATGGTAGGGTGGTAATCAAAGTACAATGGGAACCTACACGAGACAAATGACGATCTCATGTCAAAAGACTACCTTATATTCATGTCACCAGAGAACTTCTATCTGACGATAGTATAATACCAACTAAAAGTTCTTGGCAAGTCCGTTCGGTGTACTCACCTCTAGTGAGCACCGTATATAATCATAGGTGCTATAATACCAATGTCTTGTTAGACCGGCCACTGTCCCTCGTCAGGGTCTAAAAAGTATACACTAGTCTACTCCGGAATATCGATGCCTAGTCTCGATACTCTCACTATTAGGAACATTTAAGGATGAGCTTATAGACTACCCAGTTCCTACAAGTATGATCGCCGTCATAATACTGGTAGTCAAGTAAAAATCCTACGGGCTTTATCATTATATATTAGCGACACGTAATAATAAGTAAAATATATACACATGACTGATAAAGACAAACCAGATAGCATAGTATCATCTCAAGAAAGACTATTCTACCTGTATAGGTCCTCCTTCAATTATCATAATCTCATATCTGCAATTACAATAATTGCTTTGAGGGTACTATATCAAACAATCTCCCACTTGCACTTAAGGATAATTATTGTGGTATCGCATACTCACAGCTCTGTGTGCTATCGAATACCCAACTCCTCTACTAATCAATTTCGCAAACCGTGTTTGAGAAACAATAGTTTTTGATAAATAACCTTAGTGAGTTGATCGGCTAAAATATTTCTAACTTTATATCTTTATATCCCAACTTCACGGAAATCAACTATCTTCCGAACTGAGCGATACCTGTCTTAGAATTTTTCTGAATAGATGATAGGACCAAGTTCATAAATGAACAAATTTATCCAACAAACTTCTTAGGCTGTATTCTCGATTGATCATAATCAGTATCCTGCACCATGTCTACTTCAGTATTATACTTGGAATCTTTTTCAAGATAATGCACCTCATAAGAGAGTAAACTTATAACTCGTGACAGATCCTCTGTCATCCCTGTCACCTTGGATACTAGAATCAGTAACCGCCTCCTGTCGGAGGCTGCCATTACCATACACCAAGAACATTCTCATATGTTCTTCACTTCTTCCCTTTGTTTCTCTATGATTGGATTAATATCCGCTTATTACAACAAAGGTATAAGCTTTATCTGGTCCAGTACATGACATTTCATGATTAACGCCGCATTCAAAACATGTTGAATGTCATTCATGCGAGCCCCTCTTCTCATCAGTCCTAAAGGCATATCTTTAGAGAGGGTGACTCCATCACATACGGGTACACTACCATGCTAGGAGTCTTCCATTCTAAACCCCTTTAAAATGGTGTCCAAGTATTCTGATTGGGACACTTTCCAAGTCTATATCTATTGATAGATCTAGTCACCAGAATTCTTGATAGATTATCTAGATCCTATATAGAGAAACATCCGTGACATTCATGGTTTAACTGATTGTAGTATAAGAATATCACTTCCTATCAGGAATATATCATCCATATATCATATGACAGTACTCTCTACATCCTTCTTACCAGGTTCATTTGTTATTTTGATGAAATCAAACACCTTGATTGTCACATTAAAATAGATGACCCGTCTCCGCTATGCTTGCTTTAGTCTATAAATAGTCATAAGTAACTTGCACACCTTCCACTACATCCACTGACTACGACAACTCTCTGGCAGAGTTATATACATGTGCACTTCTAAATTCCCATTTAGAAAGATATTATAGTCATCCACTTACCAGATCTCATAGTCATGGAAAAACAGCAGTGGCAAGTTATATTCGTATGGACTTCAACACAAACACTGAAGAAAAAGTTTCATCGCAATCCATAGCGGGTATTTAATGAAAACTTTTTGCTACAAGTCTAGTCTTATTAGGTTACTACCTTTCAATCTGCACCGATCTCAAAAGATCTAGTTGATCCTAATAGGTTTTACCCTTCAGGAGCATCCAGCAAAGTTTATAAATTGCTGGAGTGCGTGGAGTCCAACTTGAATATAAAGCATCCAGCCATCAGTCGGAAGTCACCACTTCTTATAGCCTGCTGATAACTAGTTGGCTCATCATAACCATGATGTTGACCTCCATATCACCGTCTATGATAAAACCGAAGTATCTTTCAGGTGGTTGAGATCACCTACTAAAATCTGCAGAGTGGCTAAGGTTTTGTCGGGTCCAATTGAATCCTTAGGTTCTACTAAATTTTTAGTAATTGTTTATGGTTTTGGAATCACTTCCAGTTCTACCATACTCACACTAATTTCTTTTGCAAAAAGATTCCATTTATAAAAAGGCGGCGAGTCAAGAATAATACAACTATTGATCTTGAAAATGGTAGAAATTATACCTTTGCTAATGCTTGGGATAACCCACAAACTTCTCACTATTGAAATGTGCCTTGAGTATGTCCAGATTTTGCTTTCAAACAAAAACCGGATAACTCCATATTTTAACAACTTTAACATATGCTACCATTCTATGTCCATATAGAATCAAAGGCACTAATTTAGATAGAACCAGATTCAAATGTTATGTAACTGTGTCCGGTGCATATCCCCAAATGGAAAAAGGCCATACAACATTGCTCATCATGGAGCGCACCCGCAGATGAGTAATCTTTGAGAGAATCAAATTCTCAATTATACAACTACGGAATACCTAATATAAGTATGCATATCTTCTATCACTTCGAAAAATCTTGATACTTCCAACGTCTGGTTCTCTACTTTATTCTTATACCTATGAACTTCTCAAAAGTTATGGACTCTGCATTTTAATGAATGCGTGTCTATACCCGAGAAATCATATGTAAAAGGGAATGAAGTAAGAGTACCAACCCCTCATCCTACAGGATGTCGAACAACATATATCAATATGTATAAGTCCCATGAATTCACTAACTCAAGCTCCATGTGTTGAAAGTTGAGAACTGTATTTTGGTTAAGAATCTTTATATTGTTATTAAATGCACCTTACCTAATCATCAATTGATAAAGGTAAATTTTCAGAAAAATTATATCCCACTTTATTAAATAAAGAGACAGATATATAGGTTTTAAAGCTTGGTGCATAATAACAGTTTTTCAAACCCAAATATTTTTCGTTAGGCAAAACTATGCGATTTCTACAATAACACCAATTGCTACAAATTCTGTCATTGAGAAACAAATCACCATTTCCCAATACTCTACTCTTTCTCAGCATCTGTAGCATCCTACAGATGTGGGATTGTAATCCAGTATCAAAATACCCAGGGTCAGAATTAATTGAGATACGGTCTTCAATTACAACTGCATAGGAAAACCGAAACATTTAAAATGTTTCAAGGGGTGGTCGGGTATTCCTAGTAATGCCTCTTCCACTGCCTAGATTCATGACACCAGTTGCAATTTCCTTTGCCCTCACTTCAACCCCCTTATATATCTCTATATCTTACCTTCTGTACACTATACTTAGGCTAGCTGGTTTTCTTCCTTTCCTACCTTTCAGCACCAGCCTTAGGTTTAGAAGAAAACTATCCAAAAAGCGTAACTGGTGTACTTTCCATATACAAGGAGTTTTCAACTCGAGAGAACGTAAGGGAAAGAGACAACAGAATTATATAATTTAATTTCTCCAGAACTTGTGACCATCCTCAGACCGAAATAAATTTCTTCGAGTTCGTATGTAACTATACGAGATAGTCTTTCCAAGCAATATGCATCTTCGTAGTGATACGGAGTGTTCTGGAGAAAGCAAAGGAAAAGTAAGAGTAGCAGAGATATATGCGACTTTTTCATGAATCATGATATTCCAAAGCCATATGGTAAAAAAGTTCGGTTAACTTGGTTTACGAGTTTTAGTTTAAGGTCAGTCATAGTTGCTGTCTCACACACACACACAGAGAAAAAGAGAGGGAGAGAGAGAAAACACTCAGTGTGCACTCTATCAATATTAGATTGGTTTATTAATTTATTTAATGAGGATGGCTCCTACTATTTCCTCGAATTCTCGTTCAAACCCTTAAAGAAGAATTGGTCAGGATCATGTCACTGACTGTTCTGCCAGGTCAGTGTTGGTACTCCGAGGGAGACTCCCCATGTTTTTACATGGACCTAATTAAATAACCCCATTTCCGCAGAGACATAACCCCATTAAAACCTTTCTAGACACCTAATGGGTTAGCCAGCCGTGAAGTGAAAATCTCCCGAAAGTAATACGTACTCACGCTGGGAATCGGGATCCAACTATCATCATGTGATCGTCTTGATGGAAGCCAACAAGTTATCACACTCTAGAAGTTATGCATACACATGGTAAGTTTCTCTTATATTTGAAACTCCTGATATGGTTTTTACCTATAGCGGCTTATGACTTTGATAAGGTCAACATATCATAAACTGCTAGTCAAGTTCAACCTGTCATTATCTTGATTAATTTAGGCCCACCCGCATAAGCCCTTGACAAGTTCAACATGACTATGCAATTGTCCTAAATATTGCATCTCATGCTACAAACAAGCAACACTTAGCTACCATACACTCCGCCTTGACAAGGTCAATATACACAGCACGAATACTAAGTAATACTCGTAGAAAATGATGAAAGGCTACGACTGGTTTTTATGAAAACTCTTAACGTAATGAACTTGATATCGTTGAAAGAACCGAATAGTTTTGAAAAAGAGTGGTTTAGGCTCCGTTTTAAAACGAGTGGTGATTGTTGTGAAAAACTGTGTTTTTATGTGTCCTAAATACCGTAATCAATAATGGTGTCGCAAATAGCTAGCCGATAGTGAGTACGAGTCGTCCACAGTGAGATGGTGAATTACTTATCTTCTTTTAAACGAGTTAATAGAAAAATATTTGGATTTTTCGTTTTTATTAAAAAGAGATTCAAAAACTTATTGATAAAAGAACTCATTAGGGTTAGAATTTGAGTTGTTTAAGAAATGTATTAAAAATACTTTAGCTTTACCCACTTATTGAATTTATGCGAGGATAATAGCAAACAATGGAGATTAGAATTTAAAGGGATACTAGGAATTCCCTTCATTGATCATTATCCTTCCATTGATTACTATTATCTAAAGCCTCTAACAAAGTTCCCACAACTTGTCTTGAAAATTGGGTCGTAACTATCGTTGAAGGATAGAGCGCTTAAAAAGAGAGAGAAATGTTTTATCTTTAAAAAAAGTTTTAGATTCATAATTGGAATAAGGAAAAGTGCAAGGGATTTTTCCATCGCTCAAACTACTCTAACGAGCGAGAAAATTACTCACCAATTAAAATCAAAAAGAAAAAGAAAAAGGTTGAGATATAAATTGTAAAGCTAGCTTTAAGATCCCTCATAAAAGGCAAAGAGTTTATTTTGATAGCATCATTGCTAAAAATCAATGAGAAGGAGGAAGAAGGTCATAGAAAACCATCATTAAAAATTTAAAGAGCGAGAAAATAAATTGCATAAAGTTGCAAAAATTAATTGAGACGAGAAATTAAACGCGATAGAAATTAAATGCGAAAATTAAAGAGCAATAAAAAGAGAAAATAAAAAAACTACCTTTTATTAATACCTTGAAGCTTCATTACCAATTTTAATGGCTAAGGTGGCTACAAACCCTAAACAAAATAAAATGCTAAAAATATAAAACCCTAAATATCTCTTCTTCAATGCTGCTCGGTCCTTTATATAGGACTTGGATTACAAAATCCTAACTCTAATATTGATGTACTTGTAATGACGATCATGACCTTGAAATTTTACATCAAACGACCATGATTCGACCGCTGTTCTGCCCTTATTTGTGAAGGAATTTCACGATTCCGCCACCGTTTGGTGGAATTATTTTGCCAATTTTTTTGTGATTTCTTCTCATGATTTTAGGAGATTTTTCTGTGGTTATATTTTGAAAATATTTCCTTCTCTCTGCAGTTGCGATTATCTTCAATATGGTCTTAAACTTGGCAATTTTGATTGTTGAATTTAATTTGATTTGATTTCTTAAATCATATTTACAGTCTTGAACGGATTTGCTTTCTTTAAACCTGTACAATATC
This sequence comes from Agapanthus africanus, assembly GCA_030015575.1. Taxonomy (NCBI): domain Eukaryota; kingdom Viridiplantae; phylum Streptophyta; class Magnoliopsida; order Asparagales; family Amaryllidaceae; genus Agapanthus; species Agapanthus africanus. The sequence continues at coordinate 133,638,957 of JASDDO010000008.1, forward strand.
TCAAATCAAATCATTAGCAACATTTATTTTATAAAAATAAGATATTCAACCAATTTTCTCACAATTAAATTACTTAATGGTTAAGAAATTTAAATATATTTGATCTGATATGATATGCACATTTTATTAATAATGATTAAGAATCATATGGATATTTTATTTAAATATGATATGCATATATTACTCCCAATTATATTAATTATAATTTAAGAAACATATGACAAAATCTTTTAACACATAAATCCACATATGTTCTTAAATTATAAATAACACATTTAGTAATTAATAAAAATAGGGAAAATGACCGTAAAAATGTGCAATAAATATGGCTGATCAAATTCCTTAAACTTATCTTTTACTCGTCCCGAGCAAACAGTTTTATTTTAAAAGAAAAAGAAAACCTAGCACACTTTTGTAGGCGACACGATTGCACCTAGCTCGTGTAACAAGCGTTTAAACCTCTAGGCGTCCCTAGTTGGAGGAGTTGTGTCTCCTGAGGGTTTTTAAGGAATACTACCTACAAAATTCTTAAATTGAAGAAAATAAAGGAAACAAAAATAAGAAAGCGAAAACTAGATATAAAGAAGGGAACATATAAAAGAAAAAAAATTTAAAATAAGAGTTTTGAACTATACTAGATTTTCAGTTGTCATGAGCCCCATCTTAATGGTCTTGAAAAGATACTGGAAATCATATCCTCTCTCAATAAAACATCGTCTTTAGTCTTCCTCCCTACCTTTCCTTCAAATATCGATCATATACCCCTACGTGTATGTAAAAGCCATCCCTACACTTGGAGAATTCAATTCTAAATCATACCCTTTATCCATAATCCTTAGTACTTTTTAGTCGGTGAATGTTTTAGATAAATCTGCTCACATATTTTTCATGTGACTGTTAATACTTCTTGAGGCACTAACCAACCGATTACCAAATGTGCTCACTTATTAAGGCGTAATTAGCAATATCCTAATCTTGCAATACCTAAGGCTTAGCAGTAACCCCCAAACCAATTGGTTTAAGACACTAGGTGATAAGGCACCCTCACTGTATTTTTTTATATGCTACCTTAAATAATTACAAAACCAGTGTTCATTTTTTTAAAATTTTATTTTATGCGTCATTTATATTTTGTTGATTTATATTTTTCCCCCTTCATACTGAGGCTTCCAAGCAAGCGTATTTCAAGGTATTCTCTACTATCATAGGGTATCAATATTTAGATGTTTGTATTCAAGCTTCAAGATTTGTATACATGCATATAATAGGGTATCAATATTTAGATGTTTGTACTCAAGAATAGGAACTATCCTTCAGACTTATTTCTATCCGCAGATTAGTGACTCTTTTATCTTACTAACCCTTGGAACAACAACTCATGACCACGTATTACTAGTTTCATTCTAAAATATCTAATTTTCTTACATTTCTTAAGTCTCTTCCTCTCTTTTATATATATTTTTCATTTTCTAACTTTCATTTTCAAAATCTTCTAGTTTTTTTGTGCATATAATGCGTGGATACATTGTGCAATGCAAAATTTACATATAATGTGTGGATACATACAAACCTTCCCCCCAAATTTGTTTACAACAGTGTCCTCACTGATGTCCCTTTTTAAGCTCAAACTTGAAAACTAGGACGAAAAGTTCTCAAAGATTTGTAAATGGAACAAGAGTTAATGACAATGAAATCCTCCTATAAATTTTTTTTATTGGCTCACAATCGTGCAGAAAAATTTCTTTACTTTCAAGAGGCATGTTAAAAATATTTTTCTTCCCCCCTAATTTGAGTAAAACATTGTTTTCATTACTAAGTATTGAAATTCAATATAAGAGAGATGAGAACATTATAAGTCTACACAAAGCTTTATAAATACCAAAAGTTAAAACCAACCATTCAAATATATTATCATAATGAGACCATGGTTGGTAGAAGAATGCGTGGAGGAAAGATACAAAGTGTAATTGAAAGGTTTGAAGAATAGATTTGGGTTTCGGTCGGTGAAGATGAAAAGATGCATGTGACTGAAAGAAGAAAGGCACACGATATCTAATGGAAGAATGACTAGGATGGACAAATGTGGGAAAGGAGAAAACAACTGGTCAGTTACGTCGTGTGATAAGAAAGAATGATGGCTAATGGCTCTACACATTGGTTGGTATAGGCGGAAGAAACAGTGGGAATGAAAATGAGAGGAAGTAAGAGAAGGAATGAATGGAAGAATTATGAAATGATGAAAAAATGGTGGATCTATTTCTTCAGCCGGAATAGAAAGCGCATGAAATGTCGGCGATGCTTGATTCATCATTGCATCTAATTCGTCGAGAAACATGAGTTCGTCAAAGAAAATATCTTCGAATTAATCATTATAGAAGTCCATATCCCTGTCATTGAGCACCTCATCAGAAAGAAAGGAATCAGAATCAATATCTATATTAATCAAAAAATTGAACTCGCTAGAGAGTATGAAAGATTCAAAGTCAAATTGTTCTCGTTCAAGGTTCAAAGAACTCGACACATCCGGTGTTGTGGGTGCCATAAAATCAGAACGTAGGTTCTCAGAAATCTCGCTCTCATTCAAGGATTTAATCTCAAAAGACACATCCTTCGCGTCTAAATCATTAAAAGAATTTTCGGACTCACCATCATCGATCTCATCAATGGAACAGACTTCAAGAAAGTGAGCACTCGGATCAGAAGGTTGATACCCCAACTTAAGATGTTAAAATTAATTGTTCTCTTTCCAAAAGACATGGACATAGAGCCATTATGACAATTAATCACCGCATTAGAAGTTGCAAGAAATAGTCGACTGAGGATCACCGGAATTTGATTCCGGGTGTTTGCTACAAGCTTTGTGTCTAAAACAATGAAATCAACAGGGAAAATAAATTCCCCAATTTTTATCAACACGTCCTCTAACATTCCTATAGGATGAGTGATTAATCGATCGGCCATTTGAAATGTACAGCTCAAGGGTTTCAACTCCCCTATACCAAGTTGCTCATAAACAAAGTAAGAAAGTAAGTTCACACTAGCGCCGAGGTCCAAGAGAGCGCGATTTATGTTCTTGTCCCTAATTATAATCGAAATTGTAGGACACCCAGGGTACTTACATTTGGTGGGTAGGGAACTAGAAAGAGCATCATTCACATTGCTCGCTAAGAAAACCTTATTGGGCATTTGTTTCTTGCACTTCTTGGTGCATAAGTCATTAATAACTTTCGCATACGATAGGACTTGTTGGATAGCATCTAAGAGAGAAATATTGATGTTAACTTACTTAAACAACTCCATAACCTTCGCCATTTATGAACTTGGTTTGTTAGACCTCAACCGGTTTAAAAAAGGTGCTTTAATAAAAGGGGTTGGATCCAACATTTGTGGAGGAGATTGTGGAGGCGGAATGAATCCCAAAATTGGTGTTTGAGTGGAGTGAGAACGGGGTCTATTAGATGGAGAACTAGAGCCCGATGGAGAATGTAGAATGGGCTCTGAAGAAGAAATTAGAATAGAGGAGAAGACGAAGAAGAAAGGGCCGCCGGGGGTTCATCACTGCCTAGTCTGGTTCTCCAACCTTGTTGTTCATCATTCTTCCGGATCTCAACGTTGTTACAGCAATCGTATTATAATTTAACTGTTCATGAATGACATTTGCATGGTGTGAGTAGATGGGATTTGGTACAGGTTGAGATGGAAGCTTCCCTTTCTTTCTTTTACTCATCGCCGCATTCAACTATGCAATTTGTGCTTCGATAGATTTAATGCTTTCACTGTGGGAAGCAGTGTGTTGCACAAGAGACTGAATAGAAAAGGTAAGCCTCACAAAACTTTGAGCAGATTGTTTAATGAAGGCGTCTAAGCTTCTTTTGAGTGCAGAGACTTTATCAGTACCGGCAGGAGCAAAGTTGTTGGCCGGATTTTAGAATTATTGTGGTTGAAGGGGTTGCTGAAATTGTTGTTGTTGTTGTTGTTGAGAAGGAGGAGGAGGCCTTTGATAGTTGTTTTGATTTTGGAACTAAATTTGGTTTTGGTTTTGTGTTTGATTTTGGTTCCAAGCAAAATTAGGATGATTTCTCCATCCCGGATTATATGTGGAAGAATATAGATTATTTCTAGGTTGTTGCTGAAAAACAGCATTAGTTTGTTCTTGACCTTGAGATGGAAGATTCAAAGGAAACTCTTCAGTCAAATGTGATGGGTCAAAACAACAACCACACACGATTTTGGGAAGAGAGACTTAAATTAGGGAGGCTAAAGAGAATTTTCTTTCAATAACTTCGAGTTTCTTTTGCATTGCAGACATTTCGGCTTTCATTGCGATGGAAGTATCGAGCTGATGGACACCTGCCCTAGATGAAGATGAGATGACGACATCGGTCTTTTGATCTCCCATTGTAGTGTTTACTCGGCGAGATCTTTGAGAAATTTCCACGCCTCCTCGTCGGATTTAGACATGAAATGACATTGACAAATGGTTTTTAGCATTTGTTTTGTCGTTGGATTAACGCCCTCATACATAATTTGGTAAAGTTGCCATTTTTTGAATCCGTGGTGAGGTCATTGGACAAGGAGATCATTGAACCTTTCAAAGCATTTCCAAAAGGGTTCAGTGGGAAGTTAGGCAAACTGATTGATTTCATTCCTAATTTAGGCAGTTTTATGATTAGGGTAGAATGTTGTAAGGAATGCCTTAAAAAATTCATCCCAACTGTTGATGGAATGTGAGGAGGTGCTATAAAGCCACTTCTCCACAAGATCGCACAAGGTAAAAGGGAGAATACGTAATCTCATAGTATCCCCTGACAGTTGGGTGGTGCTCATCATTGCACATACGTTGTGAAATTTGGTTATAAAAATGTAGGCATTCTCAGATTCAAGCCTGTGAAATTTGGGCAATAAGTTGATGAAGTGGGGTTTAATTTCGAAATTATCCCCATTGGTTGATTGAAGAGAAAGACATGTAGGAAAGGGGTTCGCGAGTGGGGCAGCATCGGTCTTGAAGTGCAATGTATGGTAGCATTTGTGTACGAGGTGGTGGATTATGCACACCAAGACGTAGTGGCATCGTAATATTAGAAAGGGTGAGGTTGTTGATGTCCGGTGGAGGTCCGTCCATCTCGGGAGAAGCGGTAGGTGAAGAAGAAGGAATGTCGACTTCGGAGTCGATAGCGAAAATGCGGACAAGACGGGCGTCAGAATCCTGTGTCCAACCGAACATACACTAAGTGGGTTTAGTATACGTGGAAGCATGTGAGAAAGTGGGGAGAAATATTTTTAGGATGCTTTCTTTTGGCAAAAGAAAACAGACGCAAGACTCGACTCAACCAATCACAATGATGCACAAAGAGTACCCCTAAAGCTAGGGTCACCTATGTCAAATCATTAGACCGCTCTTAGACTTCCATAGGACATGACGTAGGATAAATTCTCTATCACCTCTTTAACTCGCTTGCAGCCAGGTATGTGGAAGGTATCTACTATATGAATCACCGAAATAGTGGGCCTAATTAAATAAACTACCTGCCTTAGACACTACAAGAAAGATGCGGATAACTAACAGATTACCCACGACCCTCCTCTGTCCTAATTGAGTGTGATTTTCTTTAAAGACTTGGTCTTTTTATTAATGTAGGGTGATGCGTATCTCGTTTGTGATTTTGGGGCTTAAATAGGATAATGAACACCCCACCTAATCTGAATTTGGATTTCTTGCCCCTTAATGTCCATTTAAATAATGCAAAGCAAAAACACACCAAAAATCTAAAACACGCAAAAAGATATTTTTTATTTGCGGCACTGTTTGCAAAGAATTCTGCAGGTAGAAATGGTTTTATTAGAGCTTCGGAGGGGGTGAAAGGAAGAAAGAAATATATAAGAAAAATTCAGAGAGGAGAAGGCACCAAATGCCCGCTCTTCCGCCGCCAGTTGCTCTTGGCTGCCGTGGATACGCCGCCTCCTTTGGGTCGACCTGCCCAATTCTCTAGCACCGACCTCCTTATTCCTTGTTCTCCTAGTTCAAGCAATTAGATTCCCTGTAGCTTTAATCTAGCTGCTCTAGATTTCCTGCAAAACTCGAACAAATACTGTAAATCATATCAAGATGCGGTTTTTATTATTTTCATGATTTTTTTTATTTTTATGTTTTTTTTATTTTAAAAAAAAGTTAACCCGAATAACAAGAAAAATAATACTAACATCTCCCCGGCAACGACGCCATTTGATTGTTGTGAAAAACTGAGTTTTTATATGTCCTAAATACTGCAATCAATAACGGTGTCGCAAATAGCTAGCCGATAATGAGTACGAATCGTCCACAGGAAGATTGTGAATTACTTATCTTGTTTTAAACGGGTTAACAGAAAAAGATTTGGATTTGTTGTTTTTATTAAAAAGAGATTCGAAAACTTATTGATAAAAGAACTCATTAGGGTTAGGATTTGGGTTGTTTAAGAGATATGTTCTCTGATTAAAAATCAGGAAAAAGCTTCAGAAGAGGCATCACGTGCTCACACGTGACCAGTGGTCACATGTTGGCACGTGATGGTTAAGCAGCGGCCAGAGAACAGAGCGCAGAAGAAGAAAAGCCCATTCCAGGGGTCACGTGCTTACACGTGACAAGGAGTCACGTTCTTACACGTGACCAGGGGCCACGTGGCCACACGTGACCGGCTTTAAAAGCCTTATTCTTTAACAGAATTAAATTCTGAGGAGAGATCATTCAAATCTTTCCAAAATGGAGAAGAATTATCTGAAACCGTTGGATCAAGAATCTGAAGGTGATTAAATATCACCAATTTATGGAAAAATCTTGGACATGGAAAGATTTCCCCCTAAAATCTAACCGAAATAACAAATAGATATCTTTGGATTTAAAATCCAATGGTGAATAAAATTCACCTAATAATCTAAAGTCCCAGATTAATGATGAAGATAAATCAAATCTCTCAATAAACAAATCAAATCTTTCAATGAAAGATTCACTAAAACAGATTGATTCTTTTCCTTCTCCTATAAATAGGAGCCAAAGGGGGGGGGGAGAGATAGAGAGAGCCTTGGAATCTTGAAAATTCAGAAGGAAGAATTTGATTCTCTGCAAAAGAAAAACCCTAGGTAAAAAAAGAGAGGCTTCAAAAGAGAATTTAATTCTCAAAAGAGTTTAACTCTTATATAAAAGAAAAGAACTTAGTTCTTTCTCTGGTGGAGGATCTACAAAGTGCACATCTCCCCATGAATTGAGAATTTAATTCTCATTGGGTTGAGATCCTGCCATGCAGATCTAAAGTATAGAGGAGGAATTGAGTTTTGAGAATTTAATTCTCACAGAATTATAGGAATTTAATTCCTTTGAGATAAAATTAGGGTTAACCCTATATTACAGGAATTTGATTCCTTCAAAATGGATAGAGCTAGTGTTTAACCTTAATTGAGAACTTAATCCTCTCAAACCCACAGGAATTTAATTCCCTTAAGAAAAGAAATTAGGGTTTCACACTATGCCAGAATTTAATTTTTTACATATATGGGGAATTTAATTCCTACAGAAAAGAAACTAGGTTTTAACCCTATCTAAGAATATAATTCTTCAGAAGAAAATAGGAATTTAATTCCTCTAAAGTTTATTGCTAGGGTTTAACCCTATGAAGAATTTAATTCTTAAAAAGATAAAGAGATCTTCAAACATGCAAAGAACCAGAGTCACGTGCTACCACATGACCCCTGTAAAGATCCACAGAAAACAGTTTTGAGGCAACGCCTCACGTGCCCCACATGCCCCCTGAAGCACACAAAGAAAAAGCAAAAGAAACAGAAGCTCTGGGCGCCCTCACGTGTTACCACGTGACCCCTTGGCAAAAGCTTTAACAGACAAATACCCAAATGCCCATCACGTGACAGCACGTGATGCTCCAAAGTATTCAATACTTTTAGCAGAACAAAATAAGGGGAATCAGGGCGCTCTCACGTGCTACCACGTGACCTCTCTCTCCTTAGTGTTTAACACTAATCCGAGATCTTTGTCCCCAGTGTTTAACACTGATCTTCTTAGTGTTTAACACTAATTTGAAAACTCTATTCCCAGTGTCTAACACTGATTTTCTTAGTGTTTAACACTAATTTGAAAACCCTATTTGCAGTGTTTAACACTGATGTGCTTTAGTGTTTAACACTAATTTGAAAACCTTATTTTAAGTGTTTAACACCGTTATATGTTAGTGTTTAAGACAAATTTGAGAATCACAACTTTTTTGGTGTTTAACACTAATTTGACAACTTCACTTCCAGTGTTTAACACTGTTGTTTGCTAGTGTTTGACACTAATTTGGGGGATTATATTTTCAGGGTTTAACACTGATTATATTTTAGTTTTTAACACCAATTTGCTAATCTTATTTCCAGTGTTCAACACTGTTGGTCTTTAGTGTTTATGTAGGAATACGGTAGCGCCTTGGCCGTCTATCCGAGGCCAAAATGCGGAAATGAAAATTTTTCTTCACTTTAAACCGGCACTACCGCATCCTATAACCCGGATCGTAACCATTAACCCAATACCTAGCAACAAGAGAAAGGGTAGAATGCTATACCGAGTGATCCGTGTCCTTCGGTCTTTGCCTCCACTCCGATCTCCTCGCGGAATCTCCGGTCTTCATCTCCTCGTCGGAACGGGCACCACATCGCCGGGTTCTTTTACGGGCTCCCACCTCTAGACCGAGGCAACTCGAGCACGAAGTTGGCGAGTCGACGTGCCCAGGGATACTGTAGGCAAAGTGTAGAATCCATTTGTCTCAAGGGGTTGAAGTTGCCATTGAAGATGATGGAGGATGAGAAGAACTTTAGGAGAAGGATGGTGTATTATTTTGCAAGCCACAAATGAGAGATGAATAATTCCCACACACAAAAATGAACCCCCTCATCCTCTCATAATGTGGCCGGCCAATATCTTGGCAAGGGAAAAATGAAGGGGGGTGAGCACAAGCTAGGTGAGGGGTGACCATAAAGAAATGGGTGATAACAAGAAAAAGGATCACATCAAAGTCTTTCTAAGGTCTTTCACAAATCCCTTCATAATTAAAGCAAACCATAATGAGCAAAAATGGAATCAAAAGATGCTTGCATTATCATATAAACCAAATTCCACAATGAACCCTCCACAATTTCTAATTTGCAAATATGCAAATTAGCCCCTCCATCAGCAAAATCCGGCCGTGAAGGAACAAAGGAAAACTGGCCGGAACGGAATGCAAACTGGCAACTTCAGAAAATTGATCCCGTAATAAATTACAGGAAAACCCCGCGACTGTATATACATACCCGCATTTGTATTCCCACTGAATACAAATGCAAAGAGACAAAATCTACACTGTACAATACTAGGATCCGGCTTAAACCAAAGCCCGCTAGTATTATCCGTCCGATCATGATCCGTGCAATACCGCACGTACATGATCGAACCCTGCCATATCTCCATACGGCCTCTACAGCGTTTCGCCCGAAACTTGAGAAACTGGTCTGTGGGGGACTCTAAACACTCGTCAATACTTTGGCTGTGGATTTAACCACTAGCACGTCAGAGGTATTAGCCATACGTAACGGGCAACCAGGTATTGACCAAAAGGGACGTCGATGAGCGAACTCATCCTGACACCCTATTGAGCCTGTCGGTGACAATATCCGTACAGTCCGGTCCGTTCGTCTATGAGTATCGAATGGCGGGCCTAGGGGGTTGGTAAAAGTCAGACCCCCATAAGCGGTACAAGTCGTGTCGGAGTGTAGCCCAGAACACCCTGAGATACTACTGGAATACCTACCAGTAAATCTCCTGCCTCGGCCGAGGGCTTTGTGTAATGGCTCTCCTAGACACAGCGCGACCTCACCCCCAATACCGGGAGAGATGAACCTCTGCAGATCCGCTCACTGCCTCCATGTGGCTCGGGACTGTACCCAACTAAAACCTGTTTGCACGACTCCTTTGAGCCGTGGTAGGGTAGTAATCAAAGTACAGTGGGAACTCATACGAGACAAATGACGATCTCAGGTCGATGAACTAATCTGTACACATGTCACCAGGGAACTGCTATCTGACGTCAGGTATAAGACCAACTAGCATGTTCCCGGCGAGTCCTGTCCGGTGTACTCATAACCCAATGAGCACCTGTATACATCTTAAGTGAACCAACTGACACCAGTGGATTGTGAGACCGGACACCGCCCCTCGTCGGGGTCTCGACCGTATACACTAGTCTACTCTGGAGTATCGATGCCCTGTCTCGAAACTCCCACGACTAGGGACCTTTTAAGGATGTGCTTATAGACCCCAGCTTCCACGTATATGATCGCCATCATACTGCTGGCCGTCAAGAAAGAATCCTAAGGGCTCTATCAACGTGCAATAGTGACATGTAAGGTCACCTGAAACAGTACACGATGATAAAGATAAATCAGATAGCATACTATCATCTTGAGTAAGACTGTCCTATCGGCATAGGTCCTCCCTCAATCATTGCAATCACGTGCCTGTGATCCAATAATTGACTCTGAGGGCACTATCTCCAACAATCTCCCACTTGCACTCAAGGCTAATTATTGCGATGTCGCATACTCACAGCCCGTGTGATACCGAACACCCAACTCCTCTACTAATCAGTCTCACAAAATCCGTTTGCAAAACTATTGCGTTCGAGAAATAGCCTTAGTGAGTGGATCCGCTTTGATGTTCCTTTCTATGTCTCTCTTAATCTCAAGTTCGCGGAGAAACCCATCTCCCGAAATGAGCAACACCTATCTTAGAATGTGTCTGGATATCTGATGGGACCTAGTTCATAAATGAACTCCAAAACCAAACTTCTTACACAGTATCGTCAACTGAACTTAATCAGTATCCTGCGCCATGCCTCCCTCAGTATCTGCTTAGATCACCTGTCTTAAATACTGCTCCTCGTCAGAGGGAAAACTATAACTCTGACGGCCACCCTGTCGTCCAGGTCACCATGGAAGCTTGGAATGATTGCTGTCTCCTGAATGAGGCTGTCGTTATCATATCCCTAGAACAACCACTTATGTTCCAAAACTACTTCCGAATGTTTCTCCAGGATTGGATGAATATCAACTTACTACATCTAGTGCAAAAACAACATATGGTGTGGTACTTGAGATCTCATGATCAACTCAATTGCCTAAGCAAGTGATCTGCCGATCATGCACATCCCTCTCCCCTTTAGTCTGTAAGACACCTTTAGAGAGGGTGACTCCATCTCCTGCAGGTACACTACCGTGCCAGTAGTCGTCCATTCTAAAGCACATTTAGAATGCTGTCAAAGTACCCTGATTGGGAAACTACCCAAATCTAGATCTAAAACCATAGATCTAGTAACCAGAATGTCTGATATAGTATCCAATTCCTATGTGGAGAAACCACTGTGTGACAACCAAAGAATAACCGATCGTAGTATAGGAATATCACTTCCTACTCTGTGTATGTCATCCAAATACCAGGACATCACACCCTACCACCTTCTTAACAGATCCATCCCCTATTCTGATGAAGTCAAACCTATGACTGTTACATCAGAAATAGATGATCTATCTCCGCTATATCTGCTTTAGTCTATAAATAGACATAAGCTACCTGTCCACTATGCTTCCGCTGCTCCCACTGACTACGACAACCCTCTAGCAGAATAATATACACGTACACTTCTAAAGCTAGTTTAGAACGACGCTATACTCATCCTCCTGCCGGGTCTCATAGTCTGGAACAACAGTAGTGTCTAGTCTGGGTAAACAAGGACCTCCCTGTCACCGTCCTTGAGGCTACCGGAGTACCTCTCGGGTGCTTGAGGTTACCCACTATATCTGCGGAGTGGCCAATGGAATGTCAAACCTGATTGAATCTTTAGGTTCATATCAAATTTTCAGTAATCGTTTGCGGTTCTGAAATCACTTCCAGTTCTACCATACCCCCACTACTGTTTTCTGAAAAAATCCATTTTTATTAAAACCGTGGCGAGTCAAGAACAATATCACTATTGATCTTCCAGATGGTAGAAAGTTAACCCTCGTCATAGCCCGGGTCAACCCACAAACAGCCATTACAGAAACGTGCCTTGAATTATCCGGAGTCTGTTTTTAAGTATAAGCCGGACAACTCCCCGTACCTTAACATCGTTAAGATATGAACTGTTCTATATCCAATATAGAAACAGAGGCACTGATTTAATTGAACCAGATTCAAATCAAGCAGCTATCTCCAGTGCATGTCAACTAAATGGAAAGAGGCTGATCAGCGTTACTCAACTTAGGAGTGCTTCCAATTATGAGTAACCTGAAAAAGAAGCAAGTTCTCTTAATCATTACTATCAACTGAATACCATACACAAGTATCTACATCTTCGATCACCTTGAAGAATCCCGATACTTGCAATACCTGGTTCTCTACTTTATTCATATACCTATAACTTCTCAAAACTTGGACCTTATATTTCTACGAAACACATGTCTAAGAACTAGAGAAGTTACAAGTAAACAGAATATAGTACGAGTACCAACCCCTCTGTCCTAATGGACACTGGACAACATACAATACTCTGTATAAGTCCCTTGAGTTTAATAACTCATTCCCTGTGTGCTGTAGGTTGAAAACTATACTTATAGTTAAGAAGAATTACACCGTTGTTTAATGCTCCTTACCTAACCATCCACTGATATAGGTAAATGTCATGGACATAATTTCAAAAAGGTATATCTCACTCTATAAAAATAGACGTACAGATATATCAATTTGAAATTGGTGCACAACAACGGATATTCAAAACAAAATATTTGCCGTCAGGCAAACAACCCAAGCGATTTCCTCAAATATCACTAATTACAACGAATTCCGATATAATGAGGATGATCACCTAATTCCTAATGACTTACTCCCACTCATCATCTGTAAAACTATACAGATGTGAGAATCATACCTGGTAAATACATACCCTGGAGTAAGGACTAATTGGGAAATCGGTTTTCTTTTAACAATACACAGTGAAACTGAAACATTGAAATGTTTCGTTGGGTATCTGGGTATTCCTAGTAATGCTTCTTCCAATATCCATATTCACAACTGTAACCGTATACTTCTTTGCCATCTCTCCAAATCCCTTTATATGTCTTTAGTCATTACCTTCTGCACACCCCTTTAGGCCAAATGGTTTTCTTCCTTCCCTACCATTCGGCACCAGCCTATGGTTTGGAAGAAGACTATCCAATAAGCATAATGGGTGTATTGTCCTAGTCCTAGGAACACTCGCAACCCGAGAGAAGGTAAAGATAAAAGACAACCGAATAAACCTTATTTCTATTTCTCCTGAACCAGAATCCATCCCCAAACTGGAACAAGTTCTTTTCGAGTTCGTATATAACCATACGATGGAATATCCAAATATCTGTGGATCTTCGTAGTGATACGGAGTGTTCTGGAGAAATACAAAGGTGAAGTGGGAGTGGTAATGAAATACTTGGTTTGGTCGTGAATAGCAGTCGCAGTTTACTTTGCCCTCCTTCTAATCCCTTTATTTGTCTTTACTCAATACCTTCTATACACCACACTTAGGCTAATCGGCTTTCTTCATTCCCTACCGTTTGGCACCGGCCTAAGGTTTGGAAGAAGACTATCCAATAAGCGTAATAGGTGTACTATCTCCTAATCCTAGGAGTACTCGCAACCTGAGAGAAGGTAAAGGAACAGACAACTGAATAGTCCTATTCGTTTTCTCCAGAACCGGAAACCATCCTGGAATAAATTCCTTCGAGTTCGTATATAACCATACGATGGTTTTATCCAATGGAAGTGGATGTTCGTAGTAATACGGGGTGTCCTGGAGAAAAGGGTAAAAGTAGGAGTGACAATGAGGTATGCAATTCTGACAATCCAAAAGCCAGTGTTTAAGAAGGTTCGGTCAATTTGGTCACTGAGTCATAGTCAAGGGTCGGGTCATGGTCGCTGCCAAAGAGAGAGAGAAAAGAAACACTCAGCATGCACTCTAACCTAGATCAGAATGGTTATCACTTTATCTAATCAGGAAACCTCCCACTGTATCGTCAAATTCTCCTCCAAACCTGAAAGAAGAATTAGTCGGGATTACCCGAGGAGTAAACCAACTCATCAGTGGGAATCATGATCCAACTATCATCGTATGATAACGTGACGGAATCCAGTCACGTCACCACACTCCAGAAGGTATGCGCATACCTGGCAAGTTTCAGTTTCTTTAGAAACTCCCGATGTATGTTTTTACCCCTAGGACCCAAGTGACCGTGACAATGCCAACATATCAAAGAGTCCTAGTCAAGTTCAACCCGTCATTATCTTGATTGTGTTAAACCCACCCGTACGAGTCCTTGACAATGCCAACATAACCGTACGACTGTCTTAACTAATCCACTTATCCATGCGACAGAAAAGCATTACAGAGCTACCGAACACTACGCCTCGGCAATGCATGACATACGTAGCACGAATACTAAGCAATACTAATTTGAAATGACGGAGAGCTACGGCTGGTTTTTGGCGAAAAACCTTTAACGTAATGAACTTGATATCGTTGAAGGAACTGCATAGCTTTTTATAAAAATATAGTGACGAAAACCTTTGCTAAAGAGGTCACTCCCGGTGAAGGGATCTCGGCTCTTTCCCCGTAGAATGAGGTGCAGGATATTCCAAATGAATACCATGATGCAAAGCAAAAGTAAACGGCTATAGTGAAGTTATTGCCCTGACGCAAACTTCTGTCCAAGGGGTCATTCCTGGTGAAGGGATCTCGGCCCTTACCTCGTCGACTGAGGTGCTGGATATTCATAACCGAATACCACTGTGCAAAACAAAAGAGAATGTCCTTGCAATAACATCTTTTTGAAAAATGTTCCAACAACATCAGAATAAGTTTGTTTATCTTGCATTGATCCGAATCAATGCAGTCCCATCAATTGATCACACCAATAAAGAACGAAAATAATGATGTACGTATATGCCATCCGCATTCGCCACTGGGTTCCGTCATCACCCGTTAGGTTACTTAACTAACGACAGAGCGGGGACTGGACTAGCGCGGATGCAAAACATATACAACATCTACTAGTATATATATCAATATATAATATTCGCTCAAGGTGTGATAAAATACAACATCACAGAAAAGTAATAAGCATCACAGAACAATACAGATATCTGGGATCCCCGGGTTTCATAGAGCTGCTACTGAAACCCGACGTTCCCCTGGTCGTGTGGATAGCCTGTGCAATGAAATCTTAGACCCCTACGGGCGCGGCAAGTTACCCGCTAAAACCTGAAGCGAGGCGGCCCCCTTCAGCAACGTGAATGGACCACCCAGCACTTCACGGAATCCGGTAACTTAGGCACCCTTCCTTGGGTCAACCTGTACCCCCTACGATTGCGGCGAATAGCCCGCAAATTCTAGAGTGAAGCCCCATCCGTCTCAACGCCATGAGATGCGGGCCCGTTGCCTTCTAGAACTCGGCTATCTGTGCACCCCTCCGCAGGGTATCCTAGTACAGAAAATAAAATATACATACAATGGGTACATCGACCTCAGCCCGGTCGTGCCCCAAAATGAATAATATACAAACAGGCAGTGACGGAAGTCCACATGTCGGACGCTCGCCCTGCAATATCAAATATACATAAAAAAAATGAAACTGTACTACATTGCATCCAGGCTATCAACCACGACAGATCCGCAACATCACAGCACAACACAGAACATCAACGTGAATGTCACGTTCGCAAATCCGTCTAAAAAGGGCTATAGCAGTTAGACAGGATTTACCGATCAAATGACATTCACGGTCGCAGATATAATGTAAATACTGTGAACTAACATGTTTAAAATTTTCGATCGACTAAATATACCGAAGTGGGCCCCAAGCACAACTGTAGCACTCAAAGAAAATCTGGGCCCAAAAAGAATATACCAAAAACCCTATTTCCAAGTCAGATAGCTACTGTAGAAATTTGGTGAAGCAAGGAGTTAAAGTGGCGGCGGAACCACGGCCAATGCATGGGTTTGGCCACGGTTCCGCGGTGGAATAGTGCGATCAAGCCACCAAATTTTCACAGAAAGCTTAAAAAACCCTGCACGATTTTTTGACATGCTCAGAAAAAATTTTAGAGCAATAAAAAATTTCGATAGAAAACTGCACATTTGAAATCGGGTTTTCGGAATTTTTGTTCGATCGAAGTTCTAAACACGATAGAGCAAGCTAGTATAAGTTAATGGCGTGGCTCTGATACCATGTAGGACTACGGTAGCGCCCCGGCCGTCTATCCGAGGCCAAAATGCGGAAACGAAAATTTTTCTTGACTTTAAACAAGCACTACCGCATCTTATAACCCGGATCGTAACCATTAACCCAATACCTAGCAACAAGAGAAAGGGTAGAATGCTATACCGAGCGATCCGTGTCCTTCGGTCTTCGCCTCCACTCCGATCTCCTCGCGGAATCTCCGGTCTTCATCTCCTCGTCGGAACGGGCACCATATCGCCGGGTTCTTTTACGGGCTCCCACCTCTAGACCGAGGCAACTCGAGCACGAAGTTGGCGAGTCGACGTGCCCAAGTATACTGTAGGCTAGAATCCATTTATCTCAAGAGGTTGAAGTTGCCATTGAAGATGATGGAGGATGAGAAGAACTTTAGGAGAAGGATGGTGTATTATTTTGCAAGCCACAAATGAGAGATGAATGATTCCCACACACAAAAATGAACCCCCTCATCCTCTCATAATGTGGCCGGCCAATACCTTGGCAAGGGAAAAATGAAGGGGGGTGAGCACAAGCTAGGTGAGGGGTGACCATAAAGAAATGGGTGATAACAAAAAAAAGGATCACATCAAAGTCTTTCTAAGGTCTTTCACAAATCCCTTCATAATTAAAGCAAACCATAATGAGCAAAAATGGAATCAAAAGATGCTTGCATTATCATATAAACCAAATGCCACAAAGAACCCTCCACAATTGCTAATTTGCAAATATGCAAATTAGCCCCTCCATCAGCAAAATCCGACCGTGAAGGAACAAAGGAAAACTGGCCGGAACGGAATGCAAACTGGCAATTTCAGAAAACTGATCCCGTAATAAATTACAGGAAAACCCCGCGACTGTATATACATACCCGCATTTATATTCCCACTGAATACAAATGCAAAGAGACAAAACCTACACTGTACAATATTAGGATCCGGCTTAAACCAAAGCCCGCTAGTATTATCCGTCCGATCATGATACGTGCAATACCGCACGTACATGATCGAACCCTGCCATATCTCCATACGGCCTCTACAGCGTTTCGCCCGAAACTTGAGAAACTGGTCTGTGGGGGACTCTAAACACTCGTCAATACTTTGGCTGTGGATTTAACCACTAGCACGTCAGAGGTATTAGCCATACGTAACGGGCAATCAGGTATTGACCAAAAGGGACGTCGATGAGCGAACTCATCCTGACACCCTACTGAGCCTGTCGGTGACAATATCCGTACAGTCCGGTCCGTTCGTCTATGAGTATCAAATGGCGGGCCTAGGGGGTTGGTAAAAGTCAGACCCCCATAAGCGGTATAAGTCGTGTCGGAGTGTAGCCCAGAACACCCTGAGATACTACTGGAATACCTACCAGTAAATCTCCTGCCTCGGCCGAGGGCTTTGTGTAATGGCTCTCCTAGACACAGCGCGACCTCACCCCCAATACCGGGAGAGATGAACCTCTGCAGATCCGCTCACTGCCTCCATGTGGCTCGGGACTGTACCCAACTAAAACCTGTTTGCACGACTCCTTTGAGCCGTGGTAGGGTAGTAATCAAAGTACAGTGGGAACTCATACGAGAAAAATGACGATCTCAGGTCGATGAACTAATATGTACACATGTCACCAGGGAACTGCTATCTGACGTCAGGTATAAGACTAACTAGCATGTTCCCGGCGAGTCCTGTCCGGTGTACTCATAACCCAATGAGCACCTGTATATATCTTAGGTGAACCAACTGACACCAGTGGCTTGTGAGACCGGCCATCGCCCCTCGTCGGGGTCTCGACCGTATACACTAGTCTACTCTGGAGTATCGATGCCCTGTCTCGAAACTCCCACGACTAGGGACCTTTTAAGGATGTGCTTATAGACCCCAGCTCCCACGTATATGATCGCCATCATACTGCTGGCCGTCAAGCAAGAATCCTAAGGGCTCTATCAACGTGCAATAGTGACATGTAAGGTCACCTGAAATAGTACACGATGATAAAGATAAATCAGATAGCATACTATCATCTTGAGTAAGACTGTCCTATCGGCATAGGTCCTCCCTCAATCATTGCAATCACGTGCCTGTGATCTAATAATTGACTCTGAGGGCACTATCTCCAACAGTTTAACACTAGCTTTAGCCCAATTGGCTAATTTTCTAGAGGCAAAGCCTCTCCTGTAATTGGATATGAACCAACAGAGGGCCAATATTGTAAACATGATTGGACTTAGCCCAAGCTGGCCATAAGTCCTCAATTCAAACTTAATTGGGCTAATGGGCTCATAATATAATTAATTGGTCTTAGCTCCAAATTGGGCCAAAGATTATTTAATCTACCTTGGTTCAAGGGTACATCTCTTCACTCCTTTGATACTTGGCGTTGTAATTCCTCAATGTCTTCAAAGAGATGACGGGTCCCGATGACCATACATTGATACGGACTGTAGGGTCCTTAAACTCATGGACTATGATGTCCTTAACCTTGACCGTGATGTCTTAAAACTAATGTCGGACTGTGGAGTCCTTAAAATCCACGGACTATGATGTCCTTAACCTTGACCGGGATGTCTTAAAACTAACAACGAACTATGATGTCCTTAACCTCGACCGTAATGTCTTAAAACTAACATCGGACTGTGGGGTCCTTAAATCCACGGACTATGATGTCCTTAACCTCGACCATGATGTCTTAAAACTAATATCGGACTGTGGAATCCTTAAATCCACGGACTATAATGTCCTTAACCTTGACCGTAATGTCTTAAAACTAACATCGGACTGTGGAGTCCTTAAATCCACAGACTATGATGTCCTTAACCTTGACCGCAACGTCTTAAAACTAGCATTGGACCGCAATGTCCTTAAACTACCTATCGACCGCAATGTCATTAAACTAAACAACAGAGCCCCCCAATTGCTCTCTTGTTGGATCTAAACGATCCCATTAAGTTGATCTTAGTCTAAAATTAGACTAACGTATCCTTAACAAACGTTTAAATTGATCTTAGTCTCAAATGAGGCTAACGTATCCTTAAACCCAACCCCAAACCCAAATCTAAGAAAGATACGGATTTGGACTAGTCCACGCCCTACGGGCGACAACATAACTTAGTCTCCGTATACAATCCACGGGCAACCAAACATAAAACAAACACCCACGACATGAAGTGATCATCTGGAGAAGGAGAAAGTTGTTACCGCAATGCGGTAGCGTAATTAACTGCAGAGGCTTGCCCCTGAAGGGAAGAGCGTCCCCACAATCAAAAATCCCTCAAGCGAGGGGGAATCTGACGAAGTCTGCTACATCGGACGCATCCATTTAAACCTTCGATACATGTTTCCATAAATCAACTTGGCATCTTCGAAGAGGTGGACAGATAGCACCAATTAGCATCTGCCCCGAATTTCAGGCAAGACGTCCGTCGCGCAGTCTTTCGGAGGGGAACAGATTCTGGCATGCCCGGTGGGATCTTTTCCTCTTTCCACTCCACACTTCGTGTGTCGTCTTCGCAAACGAATCGTGGTTTGTTAATGGTTGCCTTTGGGTTTCAAGTTCCTAAGATTTGGACTTTTACCTGTTGCAGAAATCAAGCATCAATGGCATCCAACTGCTCGAGCTGCTCGAAATGCAAGTGCAACAGACACTCCGCCTCACCTGGGGGTGTAGCCTATGGGCCTCAAGCGGCCTCCATCATTGCCATGCCAGTGGAATAGGTAACTCAGGCCACCACCGGTCTGTTCTTCGGGACTATGCTCCCGCCTGCAAGCTTCACCATTCCAGTGCCCGCACCGGAAGCGCAAAAGAAGTCGGTCTTCGATCGGCTCACTGCTACCATGACCCCTCTCAACAGGTAGTCCAACGCCAAGCTGGCAGCCTCGGTCTTTACCAGGCTGAACCTGAACCCTGATGGGCCTGCCGAAAAGCCCATGACTCCTGACGTGGCCATCGCGAGGAAGACAGCCATCTCCATTCCTGAAGTCGTCAAGACGGCTTCCCCTGTTAAAGAGTCGGTCTTTTCAAGGCTGACTATTCCGGCTCCCGTTCCTGCTCGAGGGTCTGTCTTTGACAGATTGGACACCGCCACTCAAAAGATGTCAGTCTTCAAGAGGCTGTCACCAGCGGCGTCTCATACAGACAGGGGGAAAAACGAAACCATCCCCATCACCGGACAAGCTCTAACGGCTTGACACGCTCGACGTCGCCACTGGCGCCGAGTAAGGAAGGCCGGGGGCAACTCCCCCTCGGGACTAACTCCACTGGCTCCAATGGTGGAAACTAATGCTGCTGTTCCAACTGAGAACAGCTTTGAACCGCTGAGGAGGGTACGTAAGAACTCTCCGACTGGCACATTGAAAAGATCTCCTCCACCTGCAGAGAGTGTTACAGAAGCGAAGCCGGAGCAGCCCCCTCAACGGCTGTCCTCCAAAATTCACAAGGTCTGGCGATGGGTTCAGGACTTGGTAATCATTCAAGATCACTCTCACCGGCAGAAGAAGGTGAAAGTTCAGGAAGAAAAGAACCGTCCTGTCAAATCACAAAGGACGACAACCACTTGGGTGCCTGCTGCAACGGCTCCCTCCACGTCGACTACTCAAAAGAGAGAAAAGCCGGAGAAAGTCGCCACGCCTACAGCTAATGTCAAAGACAGTAAGCCTAAATGCCCTAAGTCTGGGGGCATAGTGATGCATACCGTTTACATGGCGTTTGGGAAGGAGGACAGCCGTACATCTACAGGTCATCGACCGCTCACGCGATCGGTGACTAAAGCTCAGGAGCAGCAGCAGAAGCTCCAAGAAATGATGAATACGATGGCCGCACTCACTGGGCCAAAAGAAAGCCCCGAAGCATCCTCGGATCAACGCCAGGAGCAGGAAACTGACACTGAATTCCTTCGCAGGATACTGGAAAAGAAGGATAAAGAGGCTGCGGAACAAGCAGCCAATATAAAGCGAATGACCCTTCTGTTCCAGGACATGGTGGGTATGATGATCCAACAAGATCCTCCTGCTGAAGATCTTCCGATCGTCCTTGAAGATGACAGGGGAGAAACGTCAAATCCTCCACCGGCTCTGTCAACAGCCAAGGAGGAGACAATCTCCAAAGCTGACTTGGATGGATATATAGCTCTGCAGATACGGGTTCACCAGGCGACTGAGGCAGCCGGTCAAGTTGTCAGAACGGGACGACCATATCCGAGCTGGTATAATCAGATCAAATACCCGCCGCGCTACACGATCCTGAAATTTCACGTCTACAAGGGGACTGGCAATCCCCATCAACATGTTGCCCATTTCAGGGCTCTTTGTCGTAACACCGGCGGCGATGATAAGCTTCTGCTCTGCCAGTTCGTCGGCATCTTATCGGAAATGACGTTCGAATGGTACTCCGAGCTCCGAAACGACTCTATTAAGACATTTGCTGAAATGGAGTTGTTGTTTACCCAACGTTTCGCAAGAGCCAGCGAACGCACCCCGATAACGGCGTTGATTAATGCCAGGGTGAAACCAGGCGAGACGTCGGTCCAGTATGCTATACGCTGGCGAAACTTGTGGTCGAAATGCGAACAACGCATTGAGGAAGCGCCCGCGGTGGGCATGTTCGTGGGTACCCCTAGATCCTCATGCAACTATCTCACAGTTCATGATGTTCTTTAAGTCAACCACGTTCCAGGCTTTGATCTACAAGTTGGCCCAGATGGACCAGATGGGTCACAGACCGTCTCCCCTGAAGTCGGAACCTCGGAATGACAAGGGTAAAGGGAAGGCAACCTTCGATGCGAACGCCCAGCAACAACCCAGTGCCCTGATCAGTCGAAAATAATTTATTTTTAATACGGTAATTTCCCCATCTTTTGCATACATTTAGAAGTGTTCGGTATTCATATTTCACATATTAGCAAATCAGTCGTAAAATACCAGATTTCATGTATTAGACTTTTAAACCGACACTTTAAGGGAAATTAACCGCATTTCATGGCATCGCATCATTTCGATGTTTGCGCAACACTTGTTTCGAGATTTGTGCAGGAAAATCCAGGAGACAGGCCAAAATTGTTATTTAGCTGATCAAAAATTACGCCAACTCAAAAGATGCAGATCTGGTAGCAATGCAGAAGTGATTACAAAATTCAACATATCAAAACAAGGCCCACAATTCAGCCCAAATCATCACCAGAAGTCCCAAGCCACAACTCTCCAAAAGCGCCGCGGATCCGCGGCGGGAGCGTGCTTGCGCCGCGGATCCGCCGCTCTTTTGCCACGTCATCGCTTTATTTTCAGTGCAAAATTCTCAGCTCTGGGCCTACATTCATTTCTGATATGTCAAATTCCAGAATTCTCCAGAGTCTTCTGCCAGATCAGCAAAGAAGATTAAGCAAGGCTAATCCTAATTAAGCTCCTAACTAATCCTCTTCTAGAAGCTTCTCCCCTAACTAACTTTTGGAGGGAAATTTGAATTTCGTCAACAAACTTTAGGAGGGAAACTTAGAATTTGAAATCCTATATCTAGGGTTTAGTTATCTATAAATAGGAGCCTAGATCTAAGGATTGAGGGAATCTTAAAATTTCCCTCTTTCATCATCTTCTTCCACAAGTCTAGTGACAAGGCTTGTGCGAAACCCTAACCCTAATTCCACTCCAAATTCAAGATCTTGTCAAGATCTTGAGTACCAAATCAAGTGAGAAGCCTTCAACCTTTTAGGAGCCGAGCCGATCTTCAATCGGGCAAGTGATCCAAGCCGATCCGCGATCCACGGAGACGAGCGAAGCGAATCGACAATCGAGTGCTTCCTCTTGTAGTTCTGAGCGAATGTAACTAAATTGTTGATATAAATAAAATGTGAAATTCTTTAATCTTGCTTTCCTTTTAATTCTTGCATCATGATTAGACCTCAATTATAATTGTTGCTCTTGTTGTGATGTGTGAGTGAAACTCCGCTCGTTAAGGAGTCGAGACGATAAATAGAATGATGATGTAACAAATCTTTAAACGATTTTTAAGTCCTACGAGTTTTGTAAACCCTAGCAAGTTCAAGAATCGATGACCTAGTTTCGTTGCGATGCTTTCTTGATTGTGATCGCTCGAAATTAGGGATCTACGATCGTTTCTTGAATTTACTAGAGGCTAGAATATGAATGATATCGACGAAGGAACAAGGGATAAGATGAAACCCTAGTTTCATAAGAAATCCCTAATTCTCGTCGATCATCATCGATCTAGTATCAATTCATCGAAGGATAAGAATACGTAATTGTAAGATTACATCATATCTATAGATCCGATCGATTCCTACGAGCCTCATTTCGATTCTTGAGATTTGTTTGGAAAAATCAACAAACTATCAATTCTTGATTCTATCTTTTTCTTGTTATTAGATCTATATTTTCTTATCTTGAACTTCAATTTTAAATCATGAATGTTTTGTTTTCTTTTCATTAAAGTTTCAACTCATCTAATTCAAAAGACGAACGATTACACTTTCCCTGAGGACGATCCGCACTCACTTACAATCTACAATCGACATCGTAGTTGATTGCGGTCAAATAATTTTTGGTTGTGATCTCTTTACAATTTCATACTACACATCCAAGAAAATCTATCAATCAAATGGCGCCGTTGCCGGGGATCATTTGATTTACTTACACAACAAGAATTCTCTACAATCAAATGGCGCCGTTGCCGGGGATAGTGCGCTAATAGTTCGTATTTTGAAATTTGAGTTGAACAATTTATTTCATCATAATTTTTAGATCTAAACTCGTACAAACCCTAATACGTGTGTTGTGATTTATTGCGAGAAAATCTGGAATCATTGGAGCTGGAGAAAATTTTTTCTGAAACATCCAGAGAGCTGTGTAGGTGAACAGAAGCTTGTGCACAAATTTTTGTGCACTGATCCCAACATACCACGGCGGAAGCGCGGCATTATGGCTCATCCGCGGCGGATCCGCCGCATGTTCTAGCTCCTCTCTGCATAAATTTTGCTCTGTAAGTCTCTAACTTTCTTATTTCTCCCCTCATCTGCTCCAATTAACATTTGCTGCAGGTTTCTTTGCAAATAAATTGCAGCGCCGCAAAAGCAAAATAAAATTTTGTGCGTGTTTTTGATTCTTGGTTGTTTGCATATTAATACGGAAATTAAGGGGCACGACCAAATTCAAATTAGGTGGGGATTTCATTACCCTTCCTAGGCCCCGAAAATCGCAAAACTTGCATCCGCATTGACCCACATTAACTAAAAAATATCTAGAGATGACTCTAAGGACCGTTTGCGCTCAATTAGGACAGAAGAAGGCCGTGGGTAATTCATTGCTTATCGCGTTTTCTTGTGTGTCTAAGGCGAGTGTGTCTAAGGCTAGTGGTTTTTAATTAGGCCCACTACTTACGTAGTGAAGTACCTTTCCCACTTACCTGGTACTTATCCGGCCACAGGGGGACAAAGAGGCAGTGGAGGATTCTATCCTGCGACTTGTCTTTTGGCAGTTAGGAGCGGTCTAGAGCCAGACCTAGGTGACCACTAGATTCTAGGGTTTTGTGTGTTGCATTTGTTGTGTTGCATCATTTTTTCAAAAATCCGTATCCTTTTCAAAACAAACACCGCATACATTCATATCATTTCCCCTAATTATAAATTCACGCTGCCACTTGTACTAACCCTTTTTAGTGCAAGATAGGCTGGACAACGGGTTTCTAGTGCCTGTTTAGTCCGCGTCCCCCGATCGACCCAAAAGTCGGTATTTCTACATTTACCCTTTCTTTTACCCACCACCACACCCACATCGATGGATCCACCTCCATCGAATTTCTTTTCCACTACTCTGCCGCCGTCCGTTGGTGCGCAGAATCCACCTCGCATCTCTTTCCAAGAGAGATGCTATCCTACACGAGGTCCACTTTCCACTTGTCTTTCCATTCCACCAGCCAACGGGGAAAATTTTCAAATAAAACCCCAATACATCAACCTTCTACCAAAATTTCACGGTCTCGAGTCTGAGGACGCATACGTGTTTATCACGAAATTTGAAAATGTATGCGCAATGATGGGTAATTCACAGCTTTCTGTGGATGCTTTCCGTCTACGTCTTCTCCCATTTACTTTGTACGATTTAGCCGAGAAGTGGCTATATAACACTACCGCACATTCCATTTCAAATTGGGACGAATTCGTCAAAGCATTCTTAAGAAATTTTACCCACATCACAAAACAGCTCGAGTCCGTAGCGAAATCTATCAATTCACCCAGCTTCCAAATGAAACATTTTCGAAATGTCTTGAACGTTTCAAGGATCTGTTAGTCCAATGTCCTCATCACGGCATCCCGAGATGGGAATTGTGCCGAATCATTTATGAGGACATTACTCCTTACACAAGACAGTCCCTTGAATCCATGTGTCAAGGCAACTTTATGACCAAAGATGATGGGGAAGCCTGGAAATTTCTAGAAGATTTCGCTGAAAAATCTTTACAGTGGGAGGGTGTGAGTCAATCATCTAGGGATGGCAATAATATTTCCATAGGAGTTAGAGCTGACATTGCAGCTATCAATAAGAAACTCGAGAATATGGAAAATAAATTTTTAGCCGCCACCCTAAATCAAATGTCACTCTCCAAAACTGTATGTGGTTGCTGTTCTGATCCATCTCACTTGACGGAAGAATGTCCGTTTCAAGGTCATGAGCATACCAATGCCGCATTTCAAAGACCTAGAAACGATCCATCTTCCTCCACATATGATCAGGGTTGGAGGGAATAACCCTAACTTTGCTTGGAACCAATCACAATTTCAAAACACGGTTCCAACCCAAAACAATTTCCAAGGGGTCCCCTTCACCACAACATCACCCACAACTTCTATTGAGTCAGCACCCCTTCCAAGCACAAAATTTTCAAAATCCGGCCAACACTTTTGCACGTCTAGTCCTTTGCAATTGACCGGTACAGATAATACCTCTGCACTAGCACAAACCTTGGATACTTTCATGAAACAATCCATCCAAGGGACGGCAAGTTTGCAATCTTCCGTCGAGAATGTAATGAAGATCATTATCTCTCAAAATGAGAACATCAAACGATGGAAGAACAAATTGCACAACTAAAAGCCGAAATGAGTGCAAGAGAGAAATCCAGCTCAACCTTTACCTAATCCTAGCTATTCACATCACGTGGATGCACTTACGTTGAGATCTGGAAGAGTGCTTGACCATCACCTTGGGGAAGAGTTTGATGATACTGATAAATCAATCAATAACACCCCGGCTGAGACCTTTCCTCACACACACACTTCTGACCCCAGTTATTCTACCCCACCACCTTCTTCCGAGCCTATTCTCCATTTCCAAAAGGCTCGCCACTACAGCCCACCTCTTTTACTCCTCCACGGACGATCCCCACTTCTATTCTGGATCGGTTCCACACCCACTTTCTTCTCCTATGATGGACCTAGCGCTTATTGCTAAAGCACCTTATCCTAATCAGTTAAGGGCTAACACACCGAGTCCACATATGGAGAAGATTATGAACATTTTTAAGCAAGTAAACACCAACATCCCTCTCCTAGATGCCATCCAACAAGTTCCGTCTTATGCGAAAACTCTTAAGAACTTGTACACTAGGAAGAGGAAGAATCAAGTGCCCAAGAAGATTTTTATGGAAAAAACAATAGACACGGCTTTCCCCCCAACAATTACCGAGGAAACGTAAGGATCCAGGATATCCTACTATTTCCGTTTCTATTGGGGAAAAACACATTAACCGTGCTCTACTAGACCTTGGCGCTAGTGTTAACTTGCTTCCATACTCAGTCTATGAGCAATTAGGGATCGGAGAGTTGAAGCCAACCAATTGCACTCTCCAGATGGCTGACCGATCTATCACCAAACCTAGGGGTGAACTGGAGGATGTGTTAATAAAAATCGGAGAATTTATATTCCCGGTAGATTTTATTGTAATTGATACACAACCTGTAGCGAACCCACGGAATCAAATTCCGGTGATTTTAGGTCGCCCCTTTTTGGCCACTTCCAATGCTATAATCAACTGTCGTAATGGCTCTATGACCCTATCCTTCGGGAATAGGTCAATAGAACTAAACATTTACAAGTTGGGAAGTGTACCCTCCGAACCTACTGCTCAGGTATGTTCTGTCGACTTAATGGATATCGACAGTAGCGAATTTGATGATCCTCCTGATATCGATCTTGACTCTTTTCATACGTTATTGTTTGACCCAATTATGTATCATACACATACGGACTCTTCCACCGAGTTGTCCGGGTCAACAATTAACACTGATTATGAACTGTTCTTAGAGTCTGAAGATCACCCCGCACTTTGTGATGACATTATTCATCGGGGCATTGATGGAACTTTTGAGGAGATCTTCGCTGATGAACTCGCATTTTGAATGACACGGGTGTTGAGATGAATCATCTACTCAATGAAATTGAACCTCCACCCCTTCTTTTGAACTATAAAAAGAATGCGAGTAATCCATCACATACACTGCATCGTCTCTCCAATATGAGATGCACACACACTCTCTTCCACCACTTAACCTTTCCCCACTTCTTCTTCCACCAACCCGAGCACTGCATTGATAAAATTTTCGAATGGTTGGTGTTGACATTCGGTCTTTGCAAAGCTTGGCATCGACCAATGATTTTTTTGACCCCCTCATATGATTTTCAAAGATTAGCATTGCATAACTCAAGTTTGGGGGGTATGTTTTTCTGGCTCCTAAAAAGAAAATTTAACAAAATTTTGAGCCAAAAATAAGTTTGGGGGAAGTCTTCACTTAAATATTTTGCCCCCACTAATAAATTCCTCCCAAGCTTACAGGTTTTTCGAGATTTAGTGGAAGGCAACAGTGAGGACACTGTTGAAAACAAGTTTGGGGAAGGTTTGTGCTTATTTACGCATCATTTGCATCATACATTGCATAAGCACAAAACATTTTTTTGAAAACCTATAAAAAATTTTAAAAAAAAAAATTTCAAAACTATAAAAATATTTTTTGTACATAAATAAGATAATAAAAGATTAGATAGTGGAAAATTAAATCCATGAGATTAGAAAAATTTAAGAAAACCAAGAAAATTAGAAGTTTTCTTATACGAACTAGTAATAAGTAGTTATGAGCCGTTGTCCCAAGGGTTAGTAAGATGAAAGACGTTACTAATCTGAGGATAAAAATAAGTCTGAAAAATAGTTTCTATTCTGGAAGCCAAACATTTTGAACGTTGCTACCCTGCTATTCGCACTTACACACGTCTTGAAGCCTGGGATAGTAGAGGATACCTTGAAATGCTCTTGTCTTAAAGCCAAAAGTATGAAGGAAATAAAAAGAAAATAAAAATGAATAAAATATAAAGTGGTGAGAAAAATGGACACTGGTTTTGTTATCACCAAGGGCAATAAAAAAATATATAGCGAGGGTGCTTCTTCACCTAGTGCCCTAAGGCCAACTGGTCTGGGAGTCACTGCTATGCCTGAGGTGGTGCAAGACAAGGAAAATACACCAAGTAAGTAAGCACATGAGTAATCGGTCGGTTAGTACCTCAAGAAGTATTAACGGTCGCATGAAAGTGTGTGAGCAATCTCATCTAAATATTCATTAATTAAAAAGTACTGAGGCTGATGGGCAAGAGTATGATAGCTTGAATTGAATTCTCCGGGTGTAGGGATGTCTTTACACACACGCAGGGTGATATGATCGATGTTTGGAAAACAGATAGGAATAAAGAATAAGACGATGTTTTATTGAGGGAGGACGTGATTTCCGACATCTTTTCATGACCATTAAGATAGGGCTCATGACAACCGAAAAGCTAGCTTAGTTGGAAACCCTAATTTTCAAGGCTTTTCTTTTACGATTCTTTTCTTTAAATGTAATATTCATGATCTTTTTTTTTATTATTGGATTTTTGTGGGTGCAATCCGCTGAAAACCCTCAGGAGACAACACTCCTCCTACTAGGGACACCTAGAGATTTAAAGGCTTGTTGCACGTGCTCAGTGCAATCGTGTTGCCTACGAAAGTGTGCTAGTTAGTTTTTCTCTTTTTTTATTTTCTCCTTCTTTTAAATAAAACATTCGCTCGAGACGATCGAAATTAAGTTTGGGGGTATTTGATCAGTCGAAAATAATGTATTTTTAACACGGCAATTTCCCCATCTTTTGCATACATTTAGAAGTGTTCGGTATTCATATTTCACATATTAGCAAATCAGTCGTAAAATACCAGATTTCATGTATTAGACTTTTAAACCGACACTTTAAGGGAAATTAACCGCATTTCATGGCATCGCATCATTTCGATGTTTGCGCAACACTTGTTTCGAGATTTGTGCAGGAAAATCCAGGAGACAGGCCAAAATTGTTATTTAGCTGATCAAAAATTACGCCAACTCAAAAGATGCAGATCTGGTAGCAATGCAGAAGTGATTACAAAATTCAACATATCAAAACAAGGCCCACAATTCAGCCCAAATCATCACCAGAAGTCCCAAGCCACAACTCTCCAAAAGCGCCGCGGATCCGCGGCGGGAGCGTGCTTGCGCCGCGGATCCGCCGCTCTTTCGCCACGTCATCGCTTTATTTTCAGTGCAAAATTCTCAGCTCTGGGCCTACATTCATTTCTGATATGTCAAATTCCAGAATTCTCCAGAGTCTTCTGCCAGATCAGCAAAGAAGATTAAGCAAGGCTAATCCTAATTAAGCTCCTAACTAATCCTCTTCTAGAAGCTTCTCCCCTAACTAACTTTTGGAGGGAAATTTGAATTTCGTCAACAAACTTTAGGAGGGAAACTTAGAATTTGAAATCCTAGATTTAGGGTTTAGTTATCTATAAATAGGAGCCTAGATCTAAGGATTGAGGGAATCTTAAAAATTCCCTCTTTCATCATCTTCTTCCACAAGTCTAGTGACAAGGCTTGTGCGAAACCGTAACCCTAATTCCACTCCAAATTCAAGATCTTGAGTACCAAATCAAGTGAGAAGCCTTCAACCTTTTAGGAGCCGAGCCGATCTTCAATCGGGCAAGTGATCCAAGCCGATCCGCGATCCACGGAGACGAGCGAAGCCGAATCGACAATCGAGTGCTTCCTCTTGTAGTTCTTGAGCGAATGTAACTAAATTGTTGATATAAATAAAATGTGAAATTCTTTAATCTTGCTTTCTTTTAATTCTTGCATCATGATTAGATCTCAATTTGTAATTGTTGCTCTTGTTGTGATGTATGAGTGAAACTCCGCTCGTTAAGGAGTCGAGACGATAAATAGAATGATGATGTAACAAATCTTTAAACGATTTTTAAGTCCTACGAGTTTTGTAAACCCTAGCAAGTTCAAGAATCGATGACCTAGTTTCGTTGCGATGCTTTCTTGATTGTGATCGCTCGAAATTAGGGATCTACGATCGTTTCTTGAATTTACTAGAGGCTAGAATATGAATGATATCGACGAAGGAACAAGGGATAAGATGAAACCCTAGTTTCACAAGAAATCCCTAATTCTTGTCGATCATCATCGATCTAGTATCAATTCATCGAAGGATAAGAATACGTAATTGTAAGATTACATCACATCTATAGATCCGATCGATTCCTACGAGCCTCATTTCGATTCTTGAGATTTGGTTTGGAAAAATCAACAAACTATCAATTCTTGATTCTATCTTTTTCTTGTTATTAGATCTATATTTTCTCATTCTTGAACTTCAATTTTAAATCATGAATTGTTTTGTTTTGTTTTCATTAAAGTTTCAACTCATCTAATTCAAAAGACGAACGATTACACTTTCCCTGAGGACGATCCACACTCACTTACAATCTACAATCCGACACCGTAGTTGATTGCGGTCAAATAATTTTTGGTTGTGATCTCTTTACAATTTCATACTACACATCCAAGAAAATCTATCAATCAAATGGCGCCGTTGCCGGGGATCATTTGATTTACTTACACAACAAGAATTCTCTACAATCATGCCCCAAAGCTGGCGGATCAACTAGAAGAAAGACGGCGGTATTATAATGAGAAAATGAAGCGCCCCTACTCATTCCCGCAGGATAAGACGAAGAGGCTATTCGAGCTGGCGGTACGCAACAGGCTTATCAACTTGCCAAACCCAAGGCGACCGCCGCAACCCAGTGAGATGAATAACCCCAATTATTGTCCTTACCATCAAACGGTAATCCATTCGATTGAGGATTGCTTCGTCTTCAAAGGATGGATTGAAGATCAATACCTACAGGGCAAGTTTGCGCTGTCCGAGAAGTGGAAGGTGAACCCGCCACAACCGCACACTCCTAAGAAGATGGACGCACCGGAGGCAACTTGCTCTTTCATTGAAGAAGCTCCATTTGAAATCGTGCTTTCAGCAAAAACCAAAAGAATGCTGAATGAGCTCCAGACATGCCCGGCGATCAGGTAGAAAAACCCGCTGGAACCCCAGATCATTGAAGGGATGCTGAAGCCGCGCCCAACTCCAAAGATCGGTGGTGATGGCCCGAGCACTCACAACCAGCCGTCAAAATCTGCAAAGAAAAAGAAGAAGAAATCCAAGAAGCCCGTGAAGCCTGGAGACAAACGCACGGACTTGCAGAAACAGATTGATGCGCTGGAGGAGTACAATCAAAAGGCGCGGACTCCCATCACACTCCAAGAGTTCCTCAACCACGTCTTTCAGGAGGAAGATGATGGAGAAAGCTCGTCGGATGAATCCGAGGGATATGTGGCGAGTTGTCATGTGATCTCCCACTCGTTTATGGACGATGAAAAACTCCTGGCACTGAGAAACTGGGGGCACAGCCTGAACCAGAACTTGTGTGGCCGACAGACGAAATGATCGACGCCTTTCTAGACGAGATTCGTTTGAAAAGTAAAGCCGATCGGGAGCGTGAGATGGACGCATCAGAAGGAGCCAAACGCAGGCGACTAAATGAAAGAGTCGAAGCACTCCCGCCAGATCAAAAGACATCTGATGCGGATAAAAACATATTCAAGAAGAGGAGAAGGTTTGCCAAAGCCATGTCAATGGGAATGAAGCTACCACCCTCGGAAGAAAACACGCTCAATGGGGGCGGAGAGGCACCCTAATTACTGCTCATATCATCGGAAGATTTCACACCCTACTGAAGAATGCGACGCGTTTAAGATATGGTGGCAGGGATATGTTGCTCACCGGCAACATTTTAAGCGAATGAAACGCAAAACCCGTCGAGAACAGAGAAGTACGACCGAAGGGCACAAAAGAACTACCAGCAACTGTTACACGGTCAACGCCGGAGGATCACAAGTTCTCACCTTTGGGAGCGACTCTGATGAGGAAATGGCTCTGGGCCCTCTCTTTAAAGAATCCGCCTTAGGGAAAGAGGAAGAACCAGAGACCTGCGAAAACATTCAGCTGCGCAATCGTACGCTCCCGGAAAAGAATCTCGGACCCACAACTAGAAAAGATAAGGGAAAAGAAAAGGTAGCTGAGGATATCGCCTTAGACGACCAAGTCATGAAAGAGCTAACTGCCAAGGACCCGCTCAAGAGGAGTAAGGTGGACTATAACATCCTAGCACACCTGAGGAAGCTACCCTCGCAGCTCAGCATTCTTGACGCCCTCTTATTATCAAAAGAAGCGAGAGATTCATTAATCAAGGCGCTGCAAGAACCCGAGCAATTCCAAGCCTTCCTCACCGAAGAAAGGATGAAAGATGAACTGGAAGAAGTGCACACAGCCGATGTCACATTTGGTGATGAAGACCTTCTCCTTGGTACGTGCGACCACAACCGTCCCCTGTACGTCTCTGGATACTGCCATGATATCAAGATAGGCAAAATTCTGGTTGATAATGGATCCTCCGTCAATCTCCTTAATGTTCGGGTGTTGAAGGAAATCTGCATGAGTGTTCAGCACCTCGCTCGTGATAAAATTACCATCTCCGGTTTTGACTCCCAGTCGTCACGAACTCTCGGATCTGTAATACTAACATTACGCTTCGGACTACTCGTCACGGACATCAAGTTTCACGTTATTGATGCCAAGACCTGCTACAATGCTTTGCTCGGTCGTCCCTGGTTACACGAGTACAACATCATCCCTTCTACGCAGCATCAGTGTATGAAGTATTTCAAAGATGGTCTCGAGTATACCGTAATAGGTGAGCTGAACCCGTTCTCCATGAATGAAGTCCGCAAGTACGAAGATGCAAAGTACTTTTTGCCAGATTTCGAGGACACGGAGAGGTGTCGCAAACCGGAGAACAAAGCCGCCGCCGCCATTCCTGTTTTCGGGAGTGATACCGAAGACGAAGAAGAGATAGTTTACGCTGGGCCGTCTCGGCGCAACAACCCGGGACCGTCCGCCCCCATATTGATCTTCGAAAGCGATTCGGAAGATGAGGTTAATGCTGTGTTCTCCAGTCGGCCGACAATACAAGAATTCCCTGGTCATGATCAGAGTTTGCAAATCACCATGATTCCGCGGGAGCACTACAAAGGTCTTGACGCTCTTGAATCTTACAATGTGCAAGACCTGCAGACATTTTATGTCCCTCCCAAACGAAAAGGCGAAATGGCGATCCTATTCTACCAATCCACGGAAACAAGAGCGGAGAAAGAAATCTGGCACGGCGCGGATTCTACACTTGACAGGCTCCAACCCATCCGTTTGCCCAGATATTATACGAATGGACTAAAAAGGCTATTGAAGCGCCAAGGGGTACCCTTAAGATAGACTGTCCGACAAGCTCGGTTCTACAACAGGATTTGGGATGTCCCTGGGACTTAGCGCAAGCTGCCCAATGGGAGAATGGAAACGCTCGGGCTTGGATATGTGAAATCTGGGAAACGGGAACGAGTCCATGCTAGCTACGTCATATATGACTTCGAGGAAGATGGGGACGCTCTGTCAGAAAACGCTGACCCCGAACCAAAACAAAATCCTGCAATCAAAATGCCGAGCCCGTCATTTGAAGAGCAAATGGACAAGCTTATCAGGAAAGCGGGTCAAAAAGCTCGGGACGAGCATAATCGCGAAATGGCCATCTATGAGAAAGCCAGGACGCAACGCCTCCTTCAACAGGCTGCAAAAGATGAAAATGCTCCTCCCTGTCAACCTGTGGTGCAAAAGGCCAGACGCAGAGGCAGAAACAAATCAAAAAGCAGAAAAGGCGTTCGACAGCGATAAAGCGGGACCAAGAAGTCACGCGATCGGAAATCGAGCAGTCCGAATTTGTCCCTTATGAAGAAGATGAGTCAGGCATACTCTTTTCCTCAGAATAAAACACGGAAGATACTTGACCTCGCTATAAAACATCAAATGATTACACTTCCGGAGTCCAAGCACCCCGAGCAAGCCAACGAGGTCTCTCATTCAGACTATTGCTCTTATCACCGAGCAATAGGACACCCTCTCGAAGACTGCTTCACCTTCAAGAACTGGGTCGAAGACCAATATCAGCTCGGCAAGTTCGCTCTATCCAGCAGTTGGAGGGTAACACCGCCGCAGAAGCATGAACCCAAAGCCACGAAAGCAGAACGAGACCCACATCGGTCTTCGAAGCGAGCTCGTACTTGTCACATGATAACGATATCAAAAGAAGAGCTCGAGAATATGGATGACCTTTCCTGGTGCTTCGAAAACATCAGCGATGAGGTCATCTCAGAATTTCCACCAGCACCGAAAGAGCTGGAGGATGGAATACATACTACTGCAGACAAGCTTAAGAAAATTGAGTTGGGGACGGCAAACGACCCGCGACCAACATTTGTCAGTGAGTTGCTATCTGAAGAAAGGGTGGCTATGTTAAAAGACGTGCTTATGCAGTATAGAGATTGCTTCGTGTGGAACTATTCCGAAATTCCAGGACTAGACCCAGAAATCGCTGTGTATAAATTGGCAATATCCCCGGACATCAATCCAGTTAAACAAGCCCCGAGAAGAATGCGTCTCGAGCTTGAGATGGGCATTAACGCCGAAGTCAAGAAGCTGATCGACTCTGGGTTTATCCAGGAGGTTCAGTATCCCGATTGGATCGCTAACATCGTCCCAGTGATGAAGAAAAATGGGACAGTGCGCATATGCGTGGACTTCCGGGATCTCAATAAAGCTTGCCCGAAGGATGATTTCCCAGTACCGGTCATCGAGCTGATGATAGATAACACGTCCACTCACGAGGTGTTCTCTTTCATGGACGGCTCATCAGGATACAATCAGATAAAGATGCATCCCAAATACCAGAAGCACACCGCTTTCCGGACTCCTCTGGGTATATTTTGCTACAAAGTTATGCCCTTCGGTTTAAAGAACGCCGGTGCCACCTATCAGAGGGCCATGACGAAGATCTTCGATGACCTCATACATGAAATCGTCGAATGTTATATCGACGATCTCGTGGTGAAAAGCAAATCGTACGAGGAGCATTTAGAGCATCTGAAGACCGTATTTCAACGCCTTCGGCAATACAACTTGAAGACGAACCCTCTCAAATGCGCGTTCGGGGTATCCTCAGGCAAGTTCCTAGGGTTCATTGTCCGGCACCGAGGTATCGAGATAGATCTGTCAAAGATCAAGGTGATCATGGAAATGCCACCGCCAAGGAATCTCAAACAATTGCGGTCTCTCCAAGGGAAGCTCGCGTACATCCGGCGATTCAAAGCCAACCTTTTAGGCAAGTGCCGCCCTTACAGTCACCTGATGAAGAAGGGAACCCCGTTCGTCTGGGATCGCAAATGCCAAGGTGCACTAGACGAGATCAAGCAATACCTGCAGAACCCGCCGGTGTTAGCCGCTCCAGTCAATGGAAAGCCTCTTATTCTTTATACCACAGCCCTCGAAGGTTCCTTAGGCGCATTATGGGCGCAAGAGAATGACCAAGGGAAAGAAAGAGCACTCTACTATTTGAGTCGAGTTTTGCTGGGGGCAGAAAGCAACTACTCTCCCATCGAAAAACACTGCCTGGCGTTGATCTTCGCGATAACAAAGCTCAGGCACTATGCGGTAGCGCACGAAGTCCATCTCATTTCGAAGGTGGACCCTCTCAAATATTTGATGTCAAAAGCCATATTGACGGGACGACTCGCTAAATGGGCCTTGCTCTTAATGGAGTTTTCGATAACCTATCAGCCTCTTAAGGCGGTGAAAGGTCAGGCCATCGCCGACTTCCTCGCTGAGCATCCAATACCGTCCGATTCTCCCTTGAATTGCGAACTTCCAGATGAACATGCATTTGACGCGATCGACGGAAGTGGTACCCGGTGGTAACTTTACTTCGATGGAGCATCTTCCATGAAGAAGCGCAAACAAAACACGCCTATAATCAAATCGGGGGTAGGCCTCATCTTTGTAACCCTACAAGGAGGGATAATGCGCTTTGCTTTCTCTTTGACAGAGCCGAGGACGAACAATGAAGCCGAATACGAAGCTTTGATAGCAGGCCTCGAGATCGCCATCGACATGGGAATTGAAACCCTCCTCATATACGGAGACTCCCAACTAGTCGTTAGCCAAGTAAACGGCGACTACCAAACATTTAAGGCAGAGCTGGTGAAGTATGGCGACAGAGTACAGCGATTGCTGACTCAAATTCCTTACTACATGCTGGAAAGCATACCGCGTGCGGAAAATAGCAAGGCGGGCGTGTTAGGTAAGCTCGCTAAAGAACTGGCTGATGAAAACCTCGATGACGTCAGAATCGTGGTACAAAGCCGTCGGGTCCTCACACTGGCAGAAATATCTCCGGAAACATCTGAGGAAAAGGGAGCAACCGAGCAAATGGCTATGCAAATAAAAGGCCAAGAAAAGGCTAAAGATTGGAGAGAAGTCTTCATAGACTACTTCAAATCCCGTCGAACGCTTGAAGATGCGTCCTCATGACATCAGCTTGTGAAATGAGCTCTGTCCTTCGCCTTCGTCAATAATACTCTGTACAAGAGGTCATTTGATTCTCTGTGGTTGAGATGCCTGGGACCTGACGAAGCGAAAAGAGTCGTTCAGGAAGTTCACGACGGACTCTGCGGTTCTCACCAGGCAGGCCCGAAGATGAAGTTAAAGATTAAACGAATGGGCTATTATTGGCCCACGATGATCCAGGACTGCCTCGAATATGCGAAGCAATGCCACTCGTGCCAGATTCATGGGGACTTCATCCACCAGCATCCAAATCCACTACATCCAACGGTGGCTAGCTGGCCTTTCGAAATGTAGGGGATTGACATAATCCGCCCCATCGAACCAGCATCGTCCAGAGGACATCGATTCATTTTGGCAACAACTGATTACTTCTCCAAATGGGCAGAAGCAGTACCGCTGAGGGAAGTGAAGACGAAGAATATCCTCCATTTCTTCAAGACGCGCGTCATTTATCAGGTCGGAACTCCGAGACGAATCATCTCCGATAACAGGCCAGCCTACAGAAGCCACAAGATTAGCCGCTTCGCACAACAACACAACATAGACTGGAGATATTCCTCAGTGTATAATCCCCGAGCTAACGGTCTAGCTGAGGCTTTCAACAAGACCTTGACGAAGATCGTAAAGAAGACGGTATCCCGAAATAAGAAGGACTGGCACGGGAGATTACAAGAAGCTCTCTGGACGTATCGAACTACGTTCAAGACGGCCACGAACACAACGCCGTACATGTTGGTATTCGGTACAGAAGCGGTACTCCCCCTCGAGATAGAGCTACCTTCTCTACAATTGGCAGTCCACTACGAGCTGACGGACGAAGAAAATGCTCACCTTCGGCTTGAGGAGCTTGATGCCCTTGATGAAACCCGGCTCATAGCGCAACAAAGTCTGGAGGCTTATAAAGCAAAGATGGCGCTCTCATATGAAAGATTGACCAGGACGAGGACATTCCGCCAAGGCGAACTCGTGCTAGTGATCAAAGACCTATGATCCCCAATCGCGCCAAGCGGGGAAAATTCGAGCCAAACTATGAAGGCCCGTACATCATAGACAAGGTCTACCACGGTGGAGCGTATCTACTCATGGATATGCACGGTAAAAGACCTTTCAGGCCAATAAACGGTCGCTTCCTGAAGAAATACTATGCTTAACGGGTCAGGGCCTAGGTCAATGATAGATGATGACGACTATATCCGCTCGCTATCTTCCTAAGCCCGAACTCTATAAGTAGTAACCGGCCTTCTTCAACATCGGACAGAAATGTCCTTAAACTAACAACGGACCGAAACGTCCTTAAACTAACGACGGACCGAAACGTCCTTAAACTAACAACGGACCACTATGTCCTAAAACTAGCCGTTGGCCGAGATGTCGATAAACTGTGGTAGATTGCAGCGTCTCAAAGCCGATACAAAAAGAAATAATATATAATATATATATATATAATAAAAATAAAAATGGTATGTCCATAAGCGAAATGGGCATGGATGAAAACCCGAAAGGGCTCCGTGAGTAAAAACAGCAGGGCTACCGGCGAGTGTTTGAGAAAACTCGAAAGGGCGCAACCTCGTTAATGGACACTTGCAGGGTCCTCACGACTTTGTAAGGAGAGACCACCCGCGTGAGATCCTTACGACTCACAAGAGAGCAGCACACTTAGGAATCCTCACGATTCCTCAGGAGAAATTACACTTGCGAGATCCTCACGACTCGTAAGGAGAACTCTCTTATGGGACCCTCACGGCTTATAAGATTTGAAAGTCTTAAGTTACAGAGACCCGAACCTGTTCTTAAGCAACCCCCCACAACCTTCGATATTGCCCTACAAGTGGTTCAATACTGACCCTTGTATACAATCCACGGGCGCGAATAAACATTTCCCTAACCGAGTCCCATCCGTGACTAGGGATATGTTTATATGGTGAAAAACCCTTGTAAGTCCTCTCGACTTATAAGGAGAAAACCCTTTTGTAAGATCCTTACGACTTACAAGAGAACATGCACTTAGGAATCCTCACGATTCCCAAGGAGAAAACACACCTACAAGATCCTCACGACTTGTAGGGAGAAATACCTTTGTGGGACCCTTACGGCTCATGAAGTCAAAAGCCTTAGTCGACAGGACCCTTAACCCTGTTTACTAAGCCACCTCTGTTCGACATCGACAGAGGCAAATGATGATTCGCTCCTGGCAATATCCCAGTTGTAGCGATGCTGATGCCTAAAACGGTATCAAATTCCAAGTCCTTTCATGGCAAATGATGATTCGCTCCTGGCAATATTCCAGTTGTAGCGATGCTGATGCTGAGATTGGCACCAGATTCCAAGTTCTACACCCGCGATAAAAATCAGCGAGCTAAAAATGCATATGAAATAGCCGAAATGATGGGGCAACTTGCAATAAAAAGCAGCAAGTAAAAATGTATGCATGAAAAATAGCCGAAATGATTGGGCAACTCGCAATAAAAAGCAGCGAGTAAAAATAAAATAAATAGCCGAAATGATTGGGCACCGTGAAAAATAGCCGAAATGATGGGGCAATCGCGACCTTCGCGATATAAAATGCTGAAATGATAGAGCATTGCGGAAAAAGAAATAAAATAAAAATGAAATTTTTGACACTCGTCTCGTCACAACGGACACGACCTCGAACAAAGCGGAACAGCGGCAACTCGGAGTTCTATGACTCGGCGGCGTACAGCCGACCGAGAGTCAAATTCCGACTTCGTGAAATACATACAAAATCGACAAAATTCCTGGTCACGTGGAACGCGGATAACGTCACTCTTTGACCCCGTGGAAAACGTCCAGAGCAGATCCTGGTCCTCGCAGAGCACGGCAGTGAACCCGTATGAAGCATCCAGAGCGGAGCTTGGTCCTCGCAGAACACGGCAGTGAACCCATGGGAAGCATCCAGAGAAAAATTCCTGGTCACGTGGAACGCGGATAACGTCACTCTTTGACCCCGTGGAAAACGTCCAGAGTGGAGCCTGGTCCTCACAGAACACGGCAGTGAACCCGTGGGAAGCATCGAGAGCAAAATTCCTGGTCACGTGGAACGCGGATAACGTCACTCTTTGACCCCATGGAAAACGTCCAGAGCGGAGCCTGGTCCTCGCAGAACACGGCAGTGAACCCGTGAGAAGCATCCAGAGCAAAATTCCTGGTCACGTAGAACGCGGATAATGTCACTCTTTGACCCAGTGGAAAACGTCCAGAGCGGAGCCTGGTCCTCGCAGAACACGACAGTGAACCCGTGGGAAGCATCCAGAGCAAAATTCCTGGTCACATGGAACGCGGATAACATCACTCTTTGACCCTGTGGAAAACGTCCAGAGCGGATCCTGGTCCTCGGAGAGCACGGCAGTGAACCCGTATGAAGCATCCAGAGCGGAGTCTGGTCCTCGCAGAATACGGCAATGAACCCGTGGGAAGCATCCAGAGCAAAATTCCTGGTCACGTGGAACGCGGATAACGTCACTCTTTGACCCCGTGGAAAACATCCAGAGCGGATCCTGGTCCTCGCAGAGCACGGCAGTGAACCCGTGTGAAGCATCCAGAGCGGAGCCTGGTCCTCGCAGAACACGACAGTGAACCCGTAGGAAGCATCCAGAGCAAAATTCCTGGTCACGTGGAACGCGGATAACGTCACTCTTTGATCCCGTGGAAAACGTCCAGAGTAGAGCCTGGTCCTCGCAGAACACGGCAGTGAACCCGTGGGAAGCATCCAGAGCAAAATTCCTGGTCATGTGGAACGCGGATTACGTCACTCTTTGACCCCGTGGAAAACGTCCAGAGCGGATCCTGGTCCTCGCAGAGCATGGCAGTGAACCCGTGTGAAGCATCCAGAGCGGAGCCTGGTCCTCGCACAACACGACAATGAACCCGTGGGAAGCATCCAGAGCAAAATTCCTGGTCACGTGGAATGCGGATAACGTCACTCTTTGACCCCGTGGAAAATGTCCAGAGCGGTGCCTGGTCCTCGCCGAACATGGCAGTGAACCCGTGTGAAGCATCCAAAGCAAACATCGGACTGTGGAGTCCTTAAAATCCACGGACTATGATGTCCTTAACCTCGACCGTAATGTCTTAAAACTAACGATCAACCACCATGATTCTAGACTGAATTTACCTTGGTTCAAGGGTACATCTCTTCACTCCATTGATATTCGTCGTTGTAATTCCTCAACGTCTTCAAAGAGGTGACGGGTCCCGGTAACCACACGTCGGACTGTGGAGTCCTTAAATCCACGGACTATGATGTCCTTAACCTTGACCGTGATGTCTTAAAACTAATATTGGACTGTGGAGTCTTTAAATCCACGGACTATGATGTCCTTAACCTTGACCGTGATGTTTTAAAACTAACGTCGGACTGTGGAGTCCTTAAATCCACGGACTATGATGTCCTTAACCTTGACCGTGATGTCTTAAAACTAACCTTGGACTGTGGAGTCCTTAAACCCACGGACTATGAAGTCCTTAACCTTGACCGCGATGTCTTTAAACTACGGTACCCTGGAAAACATCCCAAAGCAATCCCTGACCCCGTGAAATACGGATAAGGGCAACCGCACCCAGCACTTGCGGGTCCTCACGACCTGTAGGGAAGAAAACTCTCTTGTGAGATCCTTAAAACTCCCAAGGGAAAACCCTCTTAAGAATCCTCATGATTCTTAAGGAGAACTTACACCTATGGGATCCTCTCGACCTGTAGGGATAAAAACTCTTTATGAGACCTTCACGGCTCGTAAAGCTTAAAAGTCTTAGGAGGCAGATCTTAACCCTGAATCCTAAGCCATCGCTGCCCTGCAAAGAGACCAAGATAAAATTGTCCATAGAACACATTCAATAAAAAGGAGGCACACCATTGAGAAGAAAAATATGTCTTTTATTCATAAACCAAAATGGATACAAAGTACAATTTATGAAAGAACAAAAATAAAATACTCTCATTCATAAGTATGTACAAAAAGAAAGGAAAAGGTACAAGTTTTCAAGCCGGCGGGCGATTTAGCAATTTTTCTAGTTCATTCTTCTTTTGCGGGGCCACAGCTTCATGATTCAGGATCGCTAGAAGACGGGCCTCCGCCTGAGCCTGCTGGGCCTGATACGAGGCGAGCCGGCCTTCGAGCTCTTTCTCAGTAGCCTTGTGAGCCTCGACCCTTTCGCGAGTGAACACGACAGCCTTATCAAGAGCCACCACCTCTTTGATAGACTCTTGAAGTACCCGCCAGAGTTCATACGCTTTATTGGCTTTGTTAGTGTATATGCCCTAGAGGCCATTACTGTATCATACTAGTTTGTATATTACTTGATGGAAGCTTGGGATATTTACAGTTGTATATACAATCTTTCTCGAAATGGTAGTATGCTACTTGGTTTGTCTCTGCTTTAATATGTGCATGTGTTTCTTTTAGCATATTGCTGATATACATATTAGTAAAGCCCTTAGGATCTTTGCTTGATTACCAGCGTTGTGATGGCGCTCACACTCGTGGGAGCTGGGTGATCTTTAAGCACATCCTTATACAGGTCCCTAGTCATTGGACTATCGAGACAGGGCATCGATACTCCGGAGTAGACTAGCGTATGCGCTTCTCATCCCAGTGTGGGAGACGGTTTGTCCCACAGCCGTCAGTACGTCGTACTTGAGATAGTATGCGGGTGCTCGTTGGATTACGAGTACACTGGACAGGACTCATCGGGAACTGTTGGTTGGTATTATACCTATCGTCAGTTATCAGTTCCCAGGTGACATGAGTACAGCTTAGTCCGCTGACTTGACACTGTCACTTCGCCTTGAGTGTGTTCCCACTGCACTTTGATTACTACCCTACCACGGCTCAAAGGATTCGTGCAAATAGGTAGTTTTTGGGTGCAGTCCCGAAGCACTTGGAGGCAGTGACGGTTAGATAGGATTCGTCTCTCCCGGTATTGGGGGTTGACATCGCGCTGTGTGCAGGAGAGCTATTACACGAGTAGTCCCTGGCCAGGGCAAGCGAGATATACTGGTAGGTTTCCAGTGTTATCTCAAGGTGTTCTGGGCTACACTCCGACACGACTTGTACCGCTATTAGGGGACTGACGTTCACCGCCCCCTAGGCCCGCCATGCGATGTATCAGACGAACAGACCGGGCTGTATGGAGATTGTCACATGCAGGCTCAGTAGGAGTTCAGATGGGGTTCACCTCGTCAGTCTTCTTATCGACATCTACCTGGGGACCGTTACGTACAGTTAGTGCTGCTTGCGGTCTGTGGTTAAACCCACTGCCAGCGTAGTGTCGAGTATTTAGAGTCCCACACAGAGAGCTATTCGCCTTTAGGCAAAATGAGTAGAGGCCGCATGGTTTTGCGACAGGGTTCGTTCACATTCGCGCACTTGTGCACGTTTGCTGTCCGGGCAGTTTATACTTGCGGGCTTTGGTTTAAGACGGATCCTAGTATATGATTTGGGATTGGTTTTTCTCATAGTATTCGTGTTCCTCGGATCACGAATGCGGGTGCGTATGCACAGTTGCTTGAGATTGAGGGAGAGGACCTTGATTAGGGTTAATGGCTATTGTCATTTTATTAACCCTAATGCTTATGTGTGTGTTATAGTTAATTGATAATTAGTTTAATAATTGTGCATGGTTATGGTTGTTGACCATTTGACCTCCTTGACTTGTTGACCTAGGTTGACACTTTGACCATCATCATTTCTTTTGGAAGATGCTTTTTGATCCTTGCAAATTGAAATGATAATGGTCATGTCATGATTAACCATGACAATTATCTAGCTAATTATTTAATTAAAATAATATACACATATTAGTGAGAATGGTTCATATTATTCTCATTCTATCATATCTTTTCTCTCTCTTGTTCTTCCTCTCCCTCAAGCTCTCTCCCTCTCATGTGTTGAGAAACACTTGAGCTTGAGATAAACTCTCTCTTGATCATCTTTACTCTCATCTAGGGTTCAAGGACTAGCACTTCTTGCACCCTAGTTACTTCTAGCTTGGAGTTGAAGCCAAAGGTTGAGGCTTTCGGGTGGATCTTTCTTCGACGTGAGAAGACGACCAAGGTGACCTCCTTCCACCACTCCAAGGAGCAAGAAGAGAAGGACTTAAAGCCCAAGGTATAACCTTTCTAGCACTTAGCTAGTTACTAGTTAGCTTTAGCAAGTTTTGTTTAGCAAAGATCCTTCTAGCTCTAGT
Source organism: Agapanthus africanus (assembly GCA_030015575.1). Classification (NCBI taxonomy): domain Eukaryota; kingdom Viridiplantae; phylum Streptophyta; class Magnoliopsida; order Asparagales; family Amaryllidaceae; genus Agapanthus; species Agapanthus africanus. Next base: position 133,683,353 of record JASDDO010000008.1, read on the forward strand.
CCATGTTGCCTAAGCTCATAAAAATCCGATTTTTATTCCGTTTTCCGCCTCCCCGCAAGCACCGGGATGGGCAACGTGGACTTACAGTGGTATCAGAGCCTAACTAAACATAAACTAGCTAAGTAGTGAAGTGTGTCGAAGTTCGAAACGGAAAAATCGAAAAACCAAAATATCAAAACCCTAGTTTTCTGTTAAAATTTTTTCTGGTCAAAACAAAATTTGTTTTACTCCAAAAATCATCTCATGGTTTTTTAAAGATAGCCACCAAAATCGATCAAGTGAATCGACCAACGTGCCGCGGTTCCGCGGCAATAGCAAGCTATTGCCGCGCAACCGCGGCCATCTTGGCTCTTCACTTGGTCGAGTTTGGTGCAGTATATCTCTGGCTTGGTTTTAGGATTTTTGAGATAGTTTATATGTGCCCAGATTTTCCAGAATAGAAATTTGTTTTTGGGGGCCTATAAATCCGTATTTTTTTTCGAACTTCAATACACTTTGACTATAAGGGTTATATCTGTGATGTTTGCATGCATTGAACGTTGGCTAATCGCTATATGTCGATTAGTCGGGGTTATACATATCTGTGATCTGTGATTGATACTGGTTTGTGTATATGAATGTGTTGGATTGTCGCGGATGAATAGCCGGGGTGGATGTGAGATGAGTGTTGCTTTTTCTTTCATTCATTGTAATATGTAAATTGATGTAATATTATTATTTGTTTGGCCGCACAACCGGGTCGGGGTTGTAGCCGTCATTGTATAATTCTTTTTACCGTTTTTGCTCCTAGGATAGACCCATGGAGGGGGTGCACAAACTACCGGGTATCTCGAAGTGCCGAGTGGCCTACTCACGGTGGTAAGGGAGGTTGCTTCGCTTCGGGTACTTGGCGGGTAGTTTGCCGCACCCGTAGGGGTCTTGGGTAGGGTATTGGCTATTCACCGCGACCGTGTAATCCGCTTTTCGTTGCAGGCTCGAACGGATTGCGGATTCCTAGTATATCCAATGTATTCATCTGTGATCTGTAATGTCTATCATTGCTATATATTTATATATGATAACTATTTAGGCGTTGCTTATGTTTTACAGCCGCGCTAGCCCAGCCCCCGCTCTGTCGTTAGTTAAGTAACCTAACGGGTGATGACGGGGCCCCGTGGCGAATGCGAATGGCATAAGCGTACGTCATATTTTGGTTGTTTTCTGCAATGGTAGGATTAAATGATGGGACGCATTAAAAGAACTAATGCAAGAAAATAAACCATGTAAAAGTCGATTGGAACAATTTGAAAACCACTCGGTTCTTTTCAAAACTAAACTTTTAAACGCGGAGCTTGAACCACTCCTTTTAAAAGCTATCTCGTTCCATCGATTAGATCAAGTTCACTATGTTCACGGTTTCGCCAAAACCATTCGTAGCCCTCCGTCATTCTACATGAATGGTCAAAAAGTATTCAAGCTATGTATTTTGGCCAAAGTCAAGGCATAGTGATTGGTAGCTATTGGGTATTCATGTGCAGTATAGATAGATGCGTTGGTTTGGGACAGTCGTGCTGCCATTTTGGCCAAAGTCAAGGGTAGGTACGGGTGGGTCCAAATTAACCAGGAGAATGACGGGTAGAACTTGACATGTGACTTATGATATTTTGGCCAAAGTCAAGGTCATAAGAGCATGGGGCAAAAATCCACATCGGGAGTTTCATAAGTACTGAAACTTGCTAGCGCTGCATACCATTTGGAGTATGATAATTCTGGTAGGATTCCTTCGGTTTTATCACGCGATGATATTTGGATCCCGATCCTACTGTGAGTATATGCTACTCCTCGGGAAAACTCTCACTTAACGATCAATGCTATAAACTTAGTAGGTGTCTAGAAAGGTGTTAGCGGGGCTACGCCCTCAGGGAAAAGAGGTTCTTAAATTAAGGAACTTCGCGAAAGCGTTGGAAAACCTTCCTCGAAGTACCGACATTGGCCTGGCTGAACGGTTAAGCAAGTATTGTACGGTGAGATTGATTCTGACTAATCCTTTCTTTACGGTTTGAGAAGGGATTCGAGAGACAGTGGGAGCCATCCAGTTTAGACAAATTAAAAACCACTCTAAACTTGCAAGAGCATCATGCTAAAGTGTTTCTTTTCTCTCTCCTAATTGCAGCGACCATTCAACATGACCGGACTTAAGTTATTACTAGATAAAAACATATTGACAGGGCCAAACTACAAAGATTGGCTCAGTAATGTCAAGATGGCAATCACTTATGACAAGTTGGGGTATGTCCTTACCACCAAAGCTCCCCCTGTCCCAGGTCCCAAAACCAGTGTCGTAGATAGGGAAATCTACAAGACCTGGGAAATAGATTGCGCGAAGGCCAGATGCCTCGTACTTGCCTCGATGGACAACGAACATCAGAGGAGGCACGAGAATATGGACCTTGAATCCATATTTCTTCATACAAAAGAACTGTATGGAGAGCAGTCTCGTATCGCAAGATACGAAGTGTCGAAGAAGTTGTTTTCGGCAAGGTTGGCCGTCGGATCATCGGTAGAGGAACACGTGCTTAAGATGATTGGCTACATTGAGGAGCTCGCGGACCTTGGGACCACGTTGGAGAATGAATTCTATACTGATTTGATTCTCCAGTCCCTTCCTTCCACTTACGCCCAGTTTATTCTTAACTTCAACATGCAAGGAAAGGAGGTTGAATTTTCCGAGCTTCTGAACATGTTGAGGAGTGCTGAGGGCACCCTACAGAAGGGTAGGGAGACATCCACTTTGTTTGTAGGAGGATCTTCCTCTTCTAGGTCCAGGGCAAAAGCCAAGGGCAAGAAGAAGAAAGCCCCCGCCAAACCAAGAGGCGGTGTCGGTAAAGTGGATACGAAGGGAAAGGGAAAAGCAACAAAGGTAGCGGGAAAGCTGGTGGGGAAGGAAGAATGCTTCTATTGTCACAAAAGTGGTCACTGGAAACAGGATTGCAAGGCTTGGAAAGCCAGAACACAGGATTTGAAGTGAGTTGCAGCTTCAGCTTCGGGTGTGTATGTTATTGAAAACTGTCTATCAATAAACTCTACATCCTGGATATTGGATACCGGATCAGGATCTCATATCTGTAATTCTTTGCAGGCGTTGAGAAAGCATAGAGTTTTGAAGGTAGGTGACATGACCCTCAGAGTTGCAAACGGTGCTAGCATGGATGCTGAGGCCGTGGGGGACTATCACCTGGGATTGTCGGATGGATATTTTTTGGTTTTACGTAGTTGTTATTATGTACTAAATGCAACCTGTAATATCATTTCTGTATCTTGATTATCTAAAGAAGGTTATGAATTTGCAACAACAACAACAACAACAACTGAGCCTTTTATCCCAAGCATATGGGGTAGGCTACATGAACCAACATGAGAATCACGCCGGGTCCAGCACATGAATCCTCTGTCTCCACTCACTTATATCGAACAATATACCAACATGAGCCTTTTATCCCAAGGTTATGAATTTGCATTTGTAAGTAATGTAGTGAACATTCACCTTAATCAAGTTTTGATTGGGTCAGGTACATTGAACAACGGTATATACGTATTAAACCAGCCACAGATTTTCAATGTCCAGAATACACACAAAAGAAAGTCTCCAGAAATCGATAAAACTTTCTTATGGCATTGTAGACTGGGTCACATCAATGAGAGAAGGTTGACTAAGTTACATGAAGAAGGATATTTGGATTCGTTCGAATATCAATCGTATGCAACTTGTCAATCCTGTCTCAAGGGAAAGATGACAAAGACTCCGTTCACTGGACACGGAGTAAGAGCGAGCGAGCTCTTGGGACTCGTACACAGCGACGTGTGCGGTCCAATGTCTACACATGCGCGAAGCGGTTATTCTTACTTCATTACTTTTACGGATGACTTTTCAAGGTACGGTTATGTCTTCTTAATGAAACATAAATCCGAGGCTTTTGAAAAATTCCAGGAATATAAGAATGAAGTAGAAAAACAAACAGGAAAAAGTATCAAGGCACTGAGATCTGATCGAGGTGGTGAATACTTGAGTGCCGAGTTCCTGGGTTACTTAAAAGAGAATGGAATTCTCTCTCAGCTTACTCCTCCATACACTCCGCAACATAACGGTGTATCGGAGAGACGGAACCGAACCCTATTGGATATGGTACGATCCATGATGAGTAATGCTGAGTTGCCGCGATCGTTCTGGGGATATGCGCTAGAATCAGCTGCATACCTTTTGAACCGAGTTCCAACTAAGACTGTGCCTACTACACCATATCAGATGTGGTGTGGGAAGAGACCCTATCTTAATCACATTAAGACATAGGGATGTCCAGCTTTTGTAAAAAAGTAGCATGCGGACAAGCTCGAGGCACGCTCAGTACAGTGCAAGTTTGTGGGATATCCAAAGAGCTCCAAGGGATATTACTTCTATTGCGAAGAGGAACAAAAAGTCCTTGTTTCTCGCCATGCCCACTTTCTAGAACACCAGTTCATAGAAAAAGAATTAAGTGGGAGCGCAATAGAACTGGAAGAAATTCCAGAACCACGAGCTATTACTAAAAGCTTGGTTGAACCAGAGGGTTCGAAAGATCAGGACATTCCCACGCCACTCCGCAGGAGTAGTAGGCAGTCTCATCCGCCCGAGAGATACTACGGTTTTCTCATTGACGGGGATAGAGAGGATTGCATCATAGACTTTGATGAGCCTACTAGCTTCCAGCAAGCCATTCAGAGCGTCGACTCGGTAAAATGGCTAGATGCAATGCGGACCGAAATGGAGTCCATGTACACCAACAAAGTATGGACGTTGGACATTGCTCCAGATGGGGTAAAACCCGTAGGATGCAAGTGGATCTTCAAAAGGAAGATTGGTGTAGATGGACAGGTTGAGACCTATAAAGCTAGACTGGTAGCAAAGGGTTTTCGTCAGCGACCTGGTTTGGACTATGACGAAACCTTTTCTCCAGTAGCTATGCTGAAATCCATTCGGATCCTTCTTGCCATTGCTGCCTTCCACGATTATGAGATTTGGCAGATGGACGTAAAGACAGCTTTTCTAAATGGACATTTAGAGGAGTGTGTCTATATGGATCAGCCAGAGGGTTTCATTCAGAGTGGGAGCAGCGGAAAGGTGTGCAAGTTGCTTAAGTCCATTTATGGACTAAAGCAGGCATCGCGGAGTTGGAACATCTGTTTTAATGAGACGGTCAAGGAATTTGGCTTTATCAAAAATCCAGATGAACCATGCATCTATTGTAGATTTGTAGCGAGAACTGTGGTATTCCTCGTTTTATACGTGGATGACATTCTCTTAATAGGAAATGACATTCCTATGCTACAATCTGTCAAGGGGTTCTTGTCACACAGGTTCTCCATGAAAGACCTGGGTGATGCCTCATACATTCTGGGTATCCAGATCTACCGTGACAGATCCAAGAGGATATTAGGACTTTCGCAGTCCAGGTACATCGACACCATACTAAAGAGATTCAGTATGGAAGATTCCAAGCGCGGTAATCTACCGGCTTGTCACGGGATCACTCTCTCCAAAGTGATGTCTCCCAAGACTGATTTGGAGAGGGATCGCATGTCTATTATACCCTACGCTTCTGCGGTAGGCTCTATAATGTATGCGATGTTGTGTACCAGACCGGATGTGGCTTATGCACTGAGTGTGGTAAGCAGGTATCAGTCAAACCCTGGGGAGAAATATTGGATAGCAGTAAAGAACATTCTCAAGGACCTGAGAAGGACTAAGGAGATGTTCTTGGTGTATAGCGGAAAAGACCTGCAGATTGAGGCCTTTGCTGACTCCAGCTTCCAGAGTGACAAGGATGATTCCAAGTCCATGTCGGGTTTTGTCTTTACCCTCAATGGAGGGGCGGTGTGTTGGAAGAGCTCCAAACAGGAAACCGTTGCTGACTCGACTATGGAAGCGGAATACATCGCTGCATCTGATGCCGCAAAAGAAGCTGTCTGGATGAGCAAGTTCTTGAGAGAACTTCAGGTGGTTCCATCCATTGTTGACCCAATACCTCTATATTGCGACAACAACGGGGCTATAGCTTTAGCGAAGGAACCCAGGTCCCATCAGAAATCCAGACACATCTTAAGGCGGTATCACCTGATCAGGGAGATCGTAGATCGCCAGGAGATTGAGGTCCGGAGAGTTGCATCAGAGGATAACACTGCAGATCCATTCACCAAGGCCTTGCCCCAGACTCAGTTCGAGCGGCTGATCGAGATGATAGGTCTTCGATACGCCAGTACATGGCCTTAGTGCAAGTAGGAGATTGTTAGTGTATATGCCCTAGAGGCCATTACTGTATCATACTAGTTTGTATATTACTTGATGAAAGCTTGGGATATTCAAAGTTGTATATACAATCTTGCTCGAAATGGTAGTATGCTACTTGGTTTGTCTATGCTTTAATATGTGCATGTGTTTCTTTTAGCATATTGCTGATATACATATTAGTAGAGCCCTTAGGATCTTTGCTTGATTACCAGCGTTGTGATGGCGCTCACACTCGTGGGAGCTGGGTGATCTTTAAGCACATCCTTATATAGGTCCCTAGTCGTTGGACTATCGAGACAGGGTATCGATACTCCGGAGTAGACTAGCGTATGCGCTTCTTATTCCAGTGTGGGAGACGGTCTGTCCCACAGCCGTCAGTACGTCGTACTTGAGATAGTATGCGGGTGCTTGTTGGGTTACGAGTACACTGGACAGGACTCGTCGGGAACTGTTGGTTGGTATTATACCTATCGTCAGTTATCAGTTCCCAGGTGACATGAGTACAGCTTAGTCCGCTGACTTGACACTGTCACTTCGCCTCGAGTGTGTTCCCACTACACTTTAATTACTACCCTACCACGGCTCAAAGGAGTCGTGCAAACAGGTAGTTTTTGGATGCAGTCCCGAAGCACTTGGAGGCAGTGACGGTTAGACAGGATTCGTCTCTCCCGGTATAGGGGGTTGACATCGCGCTGTGTGCAGGAGAGCCATTACACGAGTAGTCCCTGGCCAGGGCAAGCGAGATATACTGGTAGGTTTCCAGTGTTATCTCAGGGTGTTCTGGGCTACACTCCGACACGACTTATACCGCTATTAGGGGACTGACGTTCACCGCCCCCCTAGGCCCGCCATGCGATGTATCAGACGAACAGACCGGACTGTACGGAGATTGTCACATACAGGCTCAGTAGGAGTTCAGATAGGGTTCACCTCGTCAGTCTTCTTATCGACATCTACCTGGGGACCGTTACGTACAGCTAGTGCCGCTTGCGGTCTGTGGTTAATCCCACTGCCAGCGTAGTGTCGAGTCTTTAGAGTCCCACACAGAGAGCTATTTGCCTTTAGGCAAAATGAGTAGAGGTCGCATGGTTTTGCGACAGAGTTCGTTCACATTCGCGCACTTGTGCACATTTGCTGTCCGGACAGTTTATACTAGCGGGCTTTGGTTTAAGCCGGATCCTAGTATATGATTTGGGATTGGTTTTTCTCATTGTATTCGTGTTTCTCGGATCACGAATGCGGGTGCGTATGCACAGTTGCTTGAGATTGAGGGAGAGGACCTTGATTAGGGTTAATGGCTATTGTCATTTTATTAACCCTAATGCTTATGTGTGTGTTATAGTTAATTGATAATTAGTTTAATAATTGTGCATGGTTATGGTTGTTGACCATTTGACCTCCTTGACTTGTTGACCTAGGTTGACACTTTGACCATCATCATTTCTTTTGGAAGATGCTTTTTGATCCTTGCATATTGAAATGATAATGGTCATGTCATGATTAACCATGACAATTATCTAGCTAATTATTTAATTAAAATAATATACACATATTAGTGAGAATGGTTCATATTATTCTCATTCTATCATATCTTTTCTCTCTCTTGTTCTTCCTCTCCCTCAAGCTCTCTCCCTCTCATGTGTTGAGAAACACTTGAGCTTGAGAAAAACTCTCTCTTGATCATCTTTACTCTCATCTAGGGTTCAAGGACTAGCACTTCTTGCACCCTAGTTACTTCTAGCTTGGAGTTGAAGCCAAAGGTTGAGGCTTTCGGGTGGATCTTTCTTCGACGTGAGAAGACGACCAAGGTGACCTCCTTCCACCACTCCAAGGAGCAAAGAGAGAAGGACTTAAAGCCCAAGGTATAACCTTTCTAGCACTTAGCTAGTTACTAGTTAGCTTTAGCAAGTTTTTGTTTAGCAAAGATCCTTCTAGCTCTAGTCCATGTTGCCTAAGCTCATAAAAATCCGATTTTTATTCCGTTTTCCGCCTCCCGCAAGCACCGGGATGGGCAACGTGGACTTACAGGCTTTGGCTGTAAGGTTGGCTTGAAGCTCGCTCAATGCCTTAGAAGCCACCTCCCTTTCCGAGAATTTGCAGCCGAGCCTCTTCTCGCATGACACCATATTTGCCGCGCACTGCGCTATCAGCCTCCGCAAGTCCGCCTTTGCATCCACGGCCTCCGAGGAAAGGCTGGAACACTCTAGGGCGTGCAAGCAAGCCTCTACCTGCTGACAGAACTCCACCCAGACTCGCACCACCTCTTCGCTATGGTAGGTGGCAAGAAAAGGAAGAGACCATTAGATTCGGCGGCAAATGCTTCAGCTGTGGTTGCGATGCCAGCACGAAGCTCCTCGATCAAAGACGACAAGGAGACAAGGCTTAATTGGGCCAAGCGTTCTAAAGCTCGCAGAGCATAAGGGCCCGGCGGCATGGCGATACGCGATTCCAACGCTATGGGGCTGGCAAGGCTGTTCAGATTTGAAAAATGTCAGTAAAACTCTTAAGCAAAGGAACAAGTCGGACTATATTGAAATGTCGCTTACCTACGGTCATGCAAGTAGGAGCTGAAGGTTCCCCTGGCCCTTCAAGGACCTCAACCTCGTCATCGGCCTCCAAAACTGTAGAAAACATCAATGTCAATACGCAAAATAACAACGATGCTATGAGAAATGATGAACGACACTAACCTTGTCTGGATGAGAGGACGATGCGTTGAGGAGATATCGCCTGCGGAGCTGCCATCTCCAGCAGACGCTGAAAGGATTGCCGGGGAGACAGATCGGCAATAGAGGCCGCCAGCCCACGTAATTCTGAGAAAACAAAAGAGTTCAGACAATGGAAAGATTGCTAATTTAAAATGCAGAAGGTTACCTTCAACACTCCTCCCATTCTGAGCCGGGGGGATAGTAGCTTCAACGGCCTCCGCCGTGACCTCGGGCTCCAACAAAGGGAGGGTAGTCCCGACTACCTCTCTTTCAGACTCTGGGCCGCCCTCAGGAAGAGTCATTGGGGCGGCGACCACCAAAGGAGCCTCCCCCAAAGGGGCAAGCGCTCCGTGATCAAGAACTGCTACTGGAGGCTCTATTGCAAGAGGAACAGCCTCGTCAGCCCCCTCCACATCGAGTAAGGCTGCATCGGGAATGTCAACGGGCTTTAGCTTCAACAAGCCCGTAGGGACCTCCCCCATCGCCGAGGACTCTACACAATCCACACAAGAATAAGAATACATATATACGGGCATAAACAATCTGAAAAACTGCAAAGAAGTATAAAAAAAACATACCAATGCGCAGGGAAGCCTTCAATATGGCTTCTTCAAGCCGATGCTCCTTCTCAAGAAGGCGGGGTAGCCGGGGTTCGAGGGTGGACTCGTAGCCGCTGGTCCATAAGGAAAGCGCGTCCGCAGTATCCTCCGAAGCAGCTTGCTTCAGCACCCTTTCTCCCCACTCCTCCAAAGGGCCAATGAACCGCCGCCGGATCCATGAGGGGTCTTCATAGAAGATTACGGCAGGATAAGCTTTCTTGGGAACCCTTGCGTTCTGGGACTCATCTTTAGAACGCTGGTTGGCCTCAGCCAACTGTGCGGCTTCCTCGGCGGCCGAACTCGGGAAAAGTAATCCAGCATCTGATTCCTGCAGGGCCAACGGTTCATCCTCAAGAATGGGCTCAGACTCTATTAAAGAGTCGAGCAAGTTAGTAGCAACCTTCCTTCGACGCTTGGATCCAGAGCTAGTTGCCGAGGACGACCGCTTCCTTCCCCGCGGAGCCTTAGTGCGGCATCGGCCCACATCGCCCTCAACACCCTCAACAACCTCATCCCTGTCACCCTCACCCGGTGCCACAACCGAGGATGACACCGCCATTGTCGATGCCGCCGGGGGCGGTGCTGCCTCGGGTGGTGACACTGTTACCGGAGCCCGTTTACCTCACGACCGAGTACCCAGGGGCATACTGTTAGTGTATATGCCCTAGAGGCCATTACTGTATAATACTAGTTTGTATATTACTTAATGGAAGCTTGGGATATTCACCTTGTATAGACAATCTTGCTCAATATAGTAGTACGCTACTTGGTTTGTTTCTACTTCAATGTGTACATGTGTTTATTTTAGTATATCACCTATACACATTAGTGGAGCCCTTAGGATCTTTGCTTGATTACCGGCGTTATGATGGCAGTCACACTCGTAGGGGCTGGGTAATTTATAAGGACATCCTTATGCAGGTCCCTAGTCGCAGGACTATCGAGACATGGAATCGATACTCCGGAGTAGACTAGCATATGCGCTTCTCATCCCAGTGTGGGAGACGGTCTGTCCCACAGCCGTCAGTACGTCGTACTTGAGATAGTATGCGGGTGCTCGTTAGGTTACGGGTACACTGGACAGGACTCGTCGGGAACTGTTGGTTGGTACTATACCTATCGTCAGTTATCAGTTCCCATGTGACATGAGTACAGCTTAGTCCGCTGACTTGACACTGTCACTTCGCCTCGAGTGTGTTCCCACTATACTTTGATTACCACCCTACCACGGCTCAAAGGAGTCGTGCAAACAGGTAGTTTTTGGGTGCAGTCCCGAAGCACTTGGAGGCAGTGACGGTTAGACAGGATTCGTCTCTCCCGGTATTGGGGGTTGACATCGCGCATTGTCTACGAAAGCCATTACACAAGTAGTCCCTGGCCAGGGCAAGCGAGATATACTGGTAGGTTTCCAGTGTTATCTCAGGGTGTTCTGGGCTTCACTCTGACACGACTTGTACCGCTATTAGGGGACTGACGCTCACCGCCCCCTAGGCCCGCCATGCGATGTATCAGATGAACAGACCGGACTGTATGGAGATTGTCACATTCAGGCTCAGTAGGAGTTCAGATGGGTTTCACCTCGTCAGTCTTCTTGTCGGCATCTACCTGGGGATCGTTACACATAGCTAGTGCCGCTTGCGGTCTGTGGTTAAACCCACTGCCAACGTAGTGTCGAGTCTTTAAAGTCCCACACAGAAAGCAATTCGCCTTTAGGCAAAAGAGTAGAGGTCGCATGGTTTTGCGACAGGTCGCATGGTTTTGCGACAGGGTTCGGTCACATCCGTGCACTTGTGCATGTTTGGTGTCCGGACAGTTAACACTAGCGGGCTTTGGTTTAAGCCAGATCCTATTGTACGTTTTGGGATTGGTTTTATCTCGTTTGTATTCGTGTTCCTCGGAACACGGATGCGGGTGTGTATGCACAGTTGACAGAGAGACAGAGGCAGAGGATTCTCATTGGGGTTGTTGACTGTTGACTATATTGACTTTTGACTAAACCCTAATGAGAATAAAATATATGATTAACAATAATATTAATTAAGTATTATAGTGACATGGTTGTTGAGGGGTTGACTTTGTTGACTTGTTGACTTTGTTGACCGGTTGACTAGGTTGGACTAGTTGACCATCATCATGACAATAGCTATCATTTCATAGCAAAGACTTTTGCTTGCTTGTTTGTTTATGCAAAATGAGTGCATGAAATGATATAGCCATTTTGACTTAAACCATCACACAATACTTGATTACTATTTTTGTTATGATGGCTTTGGATTATGAGAGGTTGTATGGAAAAAGAGTTGCTCATTCTCTCTTTTCATTTCTCTCTCTTGCCATCACTTGCTCAAGCTCTCCCTCTTGCTCTCTCTAGCTCAAGGCAAACCATTCTCATGTGTTGAGACTCATTGCCTTAGAGATAAAAGGACACCAAAATAATCCTCTACTCATTCTAGTTCACAAGGCCTAGCAAGCCAAGTGCTCTAGTTTCTTCAAAGTTCGAAGAAGAAGCCAAAGGTAGAAGCTTTCAGGTGGATCCATCTTCGGCGCAAGGAGACGACGAGGTGAGGCCGATCCGTACACCGGAAAGAGTGTAAGACGAAGGAGTTAAAGAAAGGTATAGCCCCCTAACCGAGTAGGTAAAACTCTAGTTAGGTTGTTAGTTAGTTGTTTAACAAAGATCCGTTTTTTGAGTCCATGTTACCACCCTCTTGAAAATTGTTTGTTATCACTTCCGCAACCCCGTAAGTACCGGGAAAGGGTAGCATGGACTTACAGTGGTATCAGAGCCTAGTTAAATACCATCTAACATGTTAGCAAAGTAAGTAGAAGTTCGATCGGAGAAAAAGTCGCGAAACGAACCCGGAAAATTAAGTTTCTGCCGAATTTTTTTTCTGTCCCAAAAATAATAAATCATACATGAAAAATCGGCTCAGGCTTTTGTTAAAACACACAAGAAATTTCGTCCATTGAATCGGTCAAAGCGCCGCGGAAACGTGGCGGGAGCATGCTCCCGCCGCGGTTCCGCGGCCGAGTTGACTCGGTCTTGGAAATGGTTTCCTGCAGTGTTTTTCTGGGTTTGTTTTGGGATTTTTAAAATATGTTTTTTCTGCCCAGATTTTCCAGAAAGAAAAATTTGTGTTTGGGGCCTAAAAATCCGTATTTTGATCGAACTTCTAAAGACTTAAGCTGACGGGTATATATCTGTGATGTGTTATATGTATTGAACGTCCGCTAATCGCTATACGTCGATTAGTGGGGGTTATACATATCTGTGATCTATAATGTTAATGGTATGTGTATCTGAATTCGTTGGATTGTCGTGGGTGAATAGCCGGGGGTGAGATGAGAGTTTTCTTTTCTTTCAATTCATGTAATATGTAAATTAATGTAATATTATTTTTGGCCGCACAACCGGGTCGGGGTTGTAGCCGTCATTGTATAATTTCTTTTCACTGTTTTTGCTCCTAGGATAGACCCAAGGTGAGGTGCACAAACTACCGGGTATCTTGAAGTGCCGAGTGGCCTACTCACGTCGTTGAAGGAGGTTGCTCCACTTCGGATATTTGGCGGGTAGTTTGCCGCACCCGTAGGGGTCTTGGATGGGGTATTGGCTATTCACCGCGACCGTGTAATCCGCTTTTCATTACAGGCTCGTATGAATTGCGGATTCCTAGTATATCCAATGTTCATCTGTGATCTGAAATGGCTATCATTGCAATATATCTATATATGATATTATTTAGGCGTTGCTTATGTTTTGCAGCCGCGCTAGCCCAGCCCCCGCTCTGTCGTTAGTTAAGTAACCTAACAGGTAATGACGGGGCCCCGTGGCGAATGCGAATGGCATAAGCGTACGTCATATTTTGGTTGTTTTGTGCAATGGTAGGATTAAATGATGGGACGCATTAAAAGAACTAATGCAAGAAAAATAAACCAAGTAAAAGTCGTTGGAACTCTTTCAAAACCACTCGGTTTCTTTTCAAAATAACTTTTAAATGCGGAGCTTAAGCCACTCCTTTTAAAAGCTATCTCGTTCCATCGATTATATCAAGTTCACTACGTTCACGGTTTCGCCAAAACCATTCGTAGCCCTCCGTCGTTTCGTATGAATATTCAATAGTATTCAAACTATATTTGTTGACCTTCGTCAAGGCATAGTGATTGGTAGCTGTTGGGTGTTCATATGTAGCATAGATAGATGCGTTGGTTTGGGACAGTCGTATTACCTTGTTGACCTTCGTCAAGGGTATATACGGGTGGGTTCAAATTAATCTGGACAATGACGGGCTTGACATGTGACTTATGATTTGTTGACCTTCGTCAAGGTCATAAGAGCATGGGGCAAAAAATTCATATCGGGAGTTTCAAAAGAACTGAAACTTGCTAGCGCTGCATACCATTTGGAGTGTGATGATTCTGGTAGGATTCCTTCAGTTTTGTCACGCGATGATATTTGGATCCCGATCCTACTGTGAGTATATGCTACTCCTCAGGAACTTTCTCACTTAACGATCAATGCTATAAACCAAGTAGGTGTCTAGAAAGGTGTTAGCGGGGCTACACCCCCAGGGAAAAGAGGTTATTTAATTAAGGAACTTCGCGAAAGCGTTGGAAAACCTCCCTCGAAGTACCGACACTAGCCTGGCTGAACGGTTAAGCAACTATTGTACGGTGAGATTGATCCTGACTAATTCTTCCTTTTTGGTTTGAGGAGGGATTCGAGAGACAGTGGGAGCCATCCTGTTTAGATAAATTAAAAACCAATCTAAACTTGCAAGAGCATCATGCTGAGTGTTTTCTTCTCTCTCTCTTAATTGTAACGACCCAGTGACCGCACATAGGTTACATCTAGATAATAAATTGACTGGACCTGACTGTTATGATTGGCAAAGGTCTGTCCAGATGTCCATTACCCATGACAAGCTGGGACACCTCTTAACTAATCAAACCCTGTCACGGACATCCGTATGACATCGGAAAAAGACTGTGCGAAAGCCAAGTGCCTCGTGTTAGCCTCAGTTGATGGTGCAAACCAGAGGCAGCACGAGAAGATGGACTAAGTTTCTATCTTCCTCCATAACAAAGATTTATATGGAGAGCAATCTCGTATCGCAAGATATGAGACCTCGAACGAATTGCTTCAAGTGAGGTTGGCTGTCGGATCATCTGTAGGGGGCAACGTCCTTACAGAGACCAGCTATTTTGAGCTCACGGACCTGGAGACCACGTTGGAGAATGGGTCAAGTACTGACTTGATTCTACAGTCCCTGCCCTCTGCTTATAACCTGAAAGAAACCAGCGAAGAAGAAGGAAAAGGAAGGGCAAAAGTTTCGGGACTGGATGTAGTTAAAGAGGGACGTTCCTACTGTAACGGGAATGAACATTGGCAGAAAGATTGCAGGGCTAGCAAAGCCAGTAGCTAGAATTCGAAGCATGTTGTGGCTTCGGCTTCGGGTGTGTTTGTAGTAGAGAACTGTATGTCAGTTAACCCTACTTCCTGGGTATTGGATACCGGATCAGGATCTCACGTCTGTAATTCATTACAGGCTCTGAGAAACCGTAGGGTTATCAGGAAAGGTGATATGACTCTCAGGGTTGCTAACGGAATGAGCATGGATGCTGAATCCGTAGGGGAATATCATCTTGGACTGACAACTGGGCAGATATTGATTTTGCGTAACTGTTTGTATGTACCAGGTGCGACTTGTAATATCATATGTGTATCCTTACTTTCTAAGGAAGGATATGGTTTTACTTTTGTAAGCGATGTAGTACACATCCACCTAAATCAAGTTCTGATTGGGTCAGGTACATTAAATAACGGGATATACGTATTGAATCAAGCTCAGATTTTCAGAGTCCAGAACACACTTAAAAGAAAGTCCCCGGAAACAAATCAGGCTTTCTTATGGCATTGTAGACTGGGTCACATTAATGAGACACGATTAACTAAGTTACATAAAGAGGGATACTTGAATCCGTTCGAGTATCAATCTTATGCAACTTGTGAATCTTGTCTCATGGGAAAGATGACAAAGACTCCGTTCACTGGACACGGAGTAAGAGCGAGCGAGCTCTTGGGACTCATACAGAGTGATGTGTGTGGTCCAATGTCTACACATGCGTGAAGTGGTTATTCATACTTCATTACTTTCACAGATGATTTCTCTAGGTATGGACATGTCTTCTTAATGAATGACAAATCCGAGGCCTTTGAGAAATTTCGGGAATACAAGAATGAAGTTGAAAAACAAACAGGCAAAAGTATAAAGACACTAAGATCTGATCGAGGTGGTGAATACTTGAGTGCCGAGTTTCTGGAATACTTAAAAGAGAATGGAATTCTCTCTCAGCGTACTCCTCCATACACACCACAACACAACGGTGTATCTGAAAGACGGAATCGAACCTTATTGAATATGGTTCGTTCCATGATGAGTAAGGCTGAGTTACCGCAATCTTTCTAGGGTTATGCACTAGAAACAGCTGCATATCTCTTGAACAAGGCTGCAACCAAGACTGTGCCTACCACCTCATATCAGATGTGGAGTGGGAAGAAACCCTGTCTTAAGTATCTTAAGACATGGGGATGTCCATCTTTTGTAAAAAAGCAGCATGCGGACAAGCTCAAGGCACGCTCAGTACTGTGTAAGTTTGTGGGATACCCAAAGAACTCCAGGGGGTATCTTTTCTATTCCGCAGAAGAACAAAAAGTTTTTGTTTCTCCGCATGCCCACTTCTTGGAAACCGAATTTTTGGAAAATCAGATAAGTTGGAGTGCAATAGAACTGGAAGAAATTCCAGAACCACAAGCTATTACTGAAAGCTTGGAAGAACCAGAAGTTTCAGGGGAACCGGACATTCCTGCGCCACTCCGCAGGAGTAGTAGGCAGTCTCATCCGCCCGAGAGATACTACAGTTTTCTCATAGACGGGGATAGAGAGGATTGCGTCATTGATTATGATGAGCCTACTAGCTTCCAGCAAGCCATTCAGAGCGGTGACTCGGTAAAATGGCTGGATGCAATACGGACCGAAATGGAGTCCATGTACACCAACAAAGTATGGACGTTGGACGTTGCTCCAGATGGGGTAAAACCCGTAGGATGCAAGTGGATCTTCAAAAGGAAGATTGGTGTAGATGGACAGGTTGAGACCTATAAAGCTAGACTGGTTGCAAAGGGTTTTCGCTAAAGACCTGGTTTGGACTATGACGAGACCTTTTCTCCAGTAGCTATGCTGAAATCCATTCGGATCCTTCTTGCCATTGCTGCCTTCCACGATTATGAGATTTGGCAGATGGACGTAAAGACCGCTTTTCTAAATGGAAATTTAGAGGAGTGTGTTTATATGGACCAGCCAGAGGGATTCATTCAGAGTGGGAGCAGCGGTAAAGTGTGCAAGTTTCTCAAGTCCATCTATGGACTGAAGCAGGCATCGCGGAGTTGGAACATCTGCTTTGATGATACTGTCAAAGAATTCGACTTTATCAAAAACCCAGATGAACCATGCATTTACAGTAAGATTGTAAGGAGAACTGTAGTATTCCTCATCTTGTACATGGATGACATTCTCCTAATAGGAAATGATATTCCTATGTTACAGTCAGTCAAAGGATTCTTGTCACAGAGGTTCTCCATAAAGGATCTGGGCGATGCCAACTACATTCTGGGGATCCAGATCTATCGTGATAGATCTAAAAGGATGTTGGGACTTTCACAGTCCAGGTACATTGACACCTGATTTGTCCAAAAATATATAGTTTAACCGTAATCAGAAACGGCGTCGCTTTGTAGCTAGCCGGTGAATACGGGTCGATCCACAGAGATGTGTAATTTTCTGATTTGTGTTTTTACGAGTTGATTACGACGGTGGTTTGGTCTTTGTTGATTGATTTAAAAACTAAATTATACGATATTAAAGAACTTGTTAGGATTAGGTCTAAAGTAGGGTTGAGTAGATAAAGATTAACACCTCTTTCAATGCTTTTGATTCAAACCTGTTTTAGAAGTTATATCAATTATTAGCAAAGGGGATTAGGATGATTGGGAAGAAACGAAGTTTCTTCCTCTTGATCCTTGTCCGTCCTTTCCTACTAATTGCTATAACCTTCATGGACGCATGCATGTCCGGTCCTTTATACTACGGTGTCACCGTTACCTCGTGGGTAGGGTGCCGTAGGGAGCGGATCATGCATGCGTGCATGAAGTTCTATTTAAAAATATTCGGCATTGAAAGAAATGAAAGATATTCATCTCTCATTCCCTCCTTTATTCCTAACCCTAACAAGCGAGGATTTTACTCGCTCATTAGGGTGTCTTTTAAAAGTGACATTTTTAAAGCACTTACCGATTGCATTTGAAAGACTACACTAAATTAACTAGGGCAATGATATGATTGATCTACTGCAAGAATTATACGAGAGAACTAGGGCAACAATTAAATTAACACTACGGCAGAATTTAAAGAAATAAAAACTTACTAAAATGATGCTCTTGATCTCCCAACAATTCTGAATTTTATTGATAGAAAAGAGGCATGCTTTTTACAGATTTGAGATTACAATTTATAAGAAAACAGGGAACCTAGAGTTATAGATTCTTGAACACATGATTTTACAGATATGCCCACTGAAAATCCCAACACCCGCACCGACGCACCGACACACAAAATTTGCACCGACACGGGCAACAAACGGCCGCGGAACCGCGGCATGGGGGGGTCTGGGCCGCGGTTCCGCGGCCCTTTGGTGGGATCACCTCACCAAATTTTCTGAGCTTTATTGTAGTTGTCTGGGCTTGTTATTTCTTCATTTTATTTCTCTGTTTGGCTTCTTGTTCTTCTCCAGATCTTCAGTGAAATTTTGTATTGGTCTTTTAGCCGTTTCACTTTGACATGCTTGGACCTTGCGTTGCCTTGAACTGTTATTAGTCTGGGCTTAACTGGGATCCGTCTACTTGTTGGTCAAAAGTCCCTTTCCTGTATTAACTTTCGTTTTTTTCACTGTATTCGCTCCAAGAACCTGTAACCTGTAACATGTAACAGACATGAGTCAAAAGCACCTGTTTTTATTCTTAAATGCATAAGAATGGGGAATACAAAATGCAATCTTATGTTATGAACAAATACCCCCAAACTTATCTTTTGCTCATCCTCGAGCAACTTATTATTTTATTTATTCCTGATAAAAATCTAACCTAACCGCACTTTCGCAGGGAAACGCGATTGCACTGAGCACGTGCAACAAGCCGTTAAACCTCTAGGTGTCCCTAGTAGGAGGAGTGTTGTCTCCTGAGGGTTTTCAGCGGATTACACCCACAAAATCCTATCAATTCGGTTTCTCGACTTTTGTTCTCCAATTAGGTTTTCTAACAAGGAATTCTATTATCGTCGACCAGCAAATTATCCACCTATATTTTTCACACTTCCTCATCATTTAACTTAAGATTATATATGTTCTATAGAATTACTTAGCTTTCGGCATCTCTTAAGTTTTCCTTCTAGGGTTTTATCTCCGCTTAGGAATTTCTATCAACTCTACTAAAGATACAAGTTCTATTCTTCATTTCTTTCTCTTATCTAAACTCTAATCACATATCCCCATGTGTGTGTAAATATCATCCCTACACTTAGAAATTTAAATCAAGCAATCGTACTCTCGTCCATTGTCCAAAGCACTTATTAATTGGTGAATTTCACTTACACATCCTTCATGCGACCGTTAATACTTCTTGAGATACCAACAACCGATTACAAGATGCGTTAGCACTTTAAAGCGTACTTCCTAGTTTTGCAACACCCAAGGCTTTTAGCAGTGACTCCCAAACCAGTTGGTCTAAGGCACTAGGTGATGAAGCACCATCGCTAAATATTTTTTTCTATGTTTTAGCCTTAAGTAATCACAAAACCAGTGTCCATTTTTTTCTTTCACTTTTTTTTCTTCTTTTATTTTCTTCGTACTAAGGAATTTAGACAAGAGCATTTCAAGGTCTCTTCTATTATTCCAAGTTTGAAGGTGCGTGATTGTGCAAATTGTAGGGTATATGTTTTCAGAATCTAGACTTAAGTTAGGATTTATTTTTCAAACTTATACTCTAATAAAAGTTTTAATACTTTTCCTTCGTTTCGACTTAGCCCAAGAAGTGAACCCAAAATTTGCCTATTTCCAAATAATCTACAAAGACATGTACTTTCTACCGTTAAACTCTAAGGAAGGTTATTTTTAGGGTTTTTAATTTGCAAAGTCTAAGATCTAGTTTTTCCTAGCCAGTTAACCTATTTATCAAACTCAAGTCAATTAACCAGAATTGAATACATTAGTTTTATAATTTTTATGAAAATTTTCAATTTCTTATGGGTTTTTCTTTTTCTAATAAATTTTTTTTTTTTTCAAAATTTTCAATTTTTATGATTTTTATATAAGGATGCAATGCAGAAATTAAATATGCAAAAGGAAAAGAATATATACAATATGCAATGCAAAAGGTAACTATATACACTACCTTCTCCCCCAAACTTGAGCAAAGCAGTGCCCTCACTGCCCGGCCCCACGTCTCGCTCGTGAGCGTGAACGTGATCGTTCCCCTCTAGCCAAAAGGGTTTGAATACCCCTCTCAATTTCCGTCAACCGACGGTCGTGATCTCGTGCTGTCGCCCGAAACTCATCCCTCAAAGAATCAATTCTTCTTACCGTTCTCCGCATCAATCGTGCATGCTCTTGAGGGGTCAGTTCTTCCCCGCTCGATGTCGAGCTAGAGCTAGGGGTGCGTGCGGGAATATTCTCTGCCGGTTCCGTTCGTGACCAAATATCAGTAAGTCTAGAGTAGGACGAAGTAACGCCCTCAACGAGTGGTCGAACCGGAACTCCGTCTATCATGTATGAATCAAATTCCTCGACGGGGAGGAAATAACGGCAGAGTTGGGTGACTAGCATGGAAAATGGGTAGATGGTACCTCTTTTCCCCGCACCTATAGAATGGAGCAATATGGTGCACATGTCGAACCGTGGATTTTTCATCATTAGTGTGTGTACGACATGTAAGGCGGGTGTGAAAAAAGTCGTGTTGTGCGAGCTGCCAAAGATGTTGTTTTGTGCCTACCGGCACACAGTAAGAACGTTAGCGAAAAGGGTCCGTGCTTGGATACCCTTACGCGGCTCTCTAGCGCAGTCATTCCCCATCAAGGGCATATAATCCTCAAAGTGTAAGGGGTGGTCATGTGCGGGCACACGAGGTATGAGTGTTACTTCGTGGATCATATCCCTATCAATGTGAATTACGCGATCTCCCCAATTTATTTTAATGTAGCCTAAGGTGTCAAGACTATTATCCTCCATTGATTCATAAAACAGGGTAACTAGTTCGGGTAGGGCAAACGCAGAGGAGTGATTATAGGTCAGGAAATTCCAGCCCCTCTGCTCTATTTCATGTGCAAAATAGCTGCCGTACAATTCTTGCATGAAAACCGGGGAAAAAATCCCTCTCAAACTGCATTTTATGTGCCATAATAATTTTTTAGAAAAAAGTATGCAAGAAACAGAGAGGAAAAACTCAGATTTACCTCCCCTGAAAATTTCAGGGGGCGACGACACCAGAAGGCGGCGGAAGCACGGCGGGAGGCGGCGGATGCGGCGGAAGCGCGGCGATCTAGCGGCGGCACGGCGAGATTTTTCTGGAGCAGGTCGGTGGCGGCGGTTTTTTTGGAGAGAAAATATTAGGGTTATGAGGACGGGAGGGTTCGGTTCTCTTTAAATAGAGGGGAAAGAGGGTTATTTGAAGAAAACACCCTCAAAAATGAGGAATTTATTTGTAAAAAAATGTCAGCTCTTAATTCTGAAAATTTGCAATTAGGTCCAAAATATATTTTTTTATTTATCATTTTTTTATATATTTTTTTTATGGTATTTTGGGATTATATATTTACAAATTATATACACACCCCAAAACTTATTTGAAATAATGTTTTGGAAAAAAGGAAATTTGGGGGTGAGAGTGGAGGAAAATCACTCAGTGTAGATCGGCTCCTGCAAGAACAGGAGCTCCTCCGAAGGGTCCGCTGTGAAGAACGGTTTCAGTCGATGCCCATTCACTTTGAATAAGGTACCGTCTTCAGGATTTTCAAGATCAACCGCACCGTGCGGATAAATGGTGCGGACTACAAAAGGTCCTCTCCATCTGGAACGGAGCTTGCCGGGATGATAATGTAACCGAGTGTCATAAAGTAAAACCCGTTGACCAGGTTCAAAAGCTTTTCGCAAAAGGTGTTTATCGTGGAACACCTTAGCTCGGTTTTTAGTAATTAGGGCATTATCATATACCTCATCCCTCAGCTCTTTTAGTTCATTCAACTGCAGCTTTCGATTGCTGCCCGCATCTCCTAAAAATAAATTCAGCTCTTTGATAGCCCAAAAAGCTTTATGCTCAATCTCCACTGGGAGGTGGCAAGCCTTCCCGTAAACAAGCCGGTATGGAGACATACCAAGATCGGTCTTATATGCAGTACGGAAAGCCCATAGTGCATCAATCAGTTTAAGTGACCAATCTTTACGGTTTTTAGAAACCGTTTTCTCCAAGATTTGCTTTATTTGCCGATTTGAAACCTCGGCTTGCCCATATGTTTGGGGGTGATATGGCGTTGACATTTTTTGGGTGGTAGAGTATTTGCGCATTAAGGACTCGAAAGTCCGATTGCAAAAGTGAGAACCATTATCACTTATTATCGCCCGAGGGTGCCCAAATCGAGAAAAGATGTGTTCTTTAAGAAATCGAACGACAACCTTGTTATCGTTCGTTCGGCTGGGCACAGCCTCAACCCACTTTGAAACGTAGTCAACGGCCAAAAGAATATACACATTTCCAAAAGAGTTAGGAAATGGTCCCATGAAATCTATACCCCAAACATCAAAAATGTCCACAACCAAAATTGGTTGGAGCGGCATTTCGTTTCTTCGCGATATCCGGCCCAAGTGTTGGCACCAGGAGCAAGTTTTGCAGTATTCAAATGCATCCTTGAAGAGTCGTGGCCAATAGAAACCACACTGGAAAACTTACTCGGCTGTCTTCTTTGCACCAAAGTGCCCGCCACATGCTTGATCGTGGCAAAAAGACAGCACGCTCTTGACCTCACTTTCAGGTACACACCGACGAATGATTTGGTCGGAACAGTATTTAAAAAGATAAGGTTCATCCCTGTAAAAATGTTTTACTTGGGACAAAAATCGAAGTTTATCCTGTTTCGACCAATCTTTAGGTATCAGGCCGGTGGCTAAGTAGTTTACAATATCGGCGAACCATGGTTCGCAAGAAACGGTCAAGAGTTGCTCGTCGGGAAAAACATCAGTGATTGGAAGATCAAGTGTGGGCGAAGAAGGAAGTCGTGATAGGTGATCAGCTACTATGTTTTCACATCCTTTTTTGTCCTTTATGACAAGGTCAAACTCTTGTAGTAAAAGGATCCAACGTATTAGCCTTGACTTAGCATCCTTCTTCGCAAAAAGGTGGCGAAGAGCTGAATGATCTGTATATACAATGACCGGAGCGCCAATTAAATAAGGCCGAAATTTTTCAAGTGCAAACACAACCGCTAAAAACTCTTTCTCTGTTGTTGTGTAGTTTAGTTGGGCCTCATTTAGTGTTCGGCTAGCATAATAAATCACATGCGGCATTTTATTAATGTGCTGTCCAAGGACAGCGCCAATGGTAAAATCTGATGCGTCGCACATGATTTCGAAAGGGTGCGTCCAGTCCAGAGATGAAAGGATGGGCGCAGAGATGAGAGAATGTTTCAAAGACTCAATTGCTTCAATGCATGTGGAGTCGAAAGCAAATGTTGTGTCCTTGGCCAATAAGAGAGTCAAGGGTCTAGCAATCTTGCTAAAGTCCTTGATGAACCGTCTATAAAATCCGGCGTGGCCAAGGAAGGCTCTAATGTCTTTAACGCATTTAGGGGGAGGGAGATTAGAAATCACTTCGATTTTAGCTCTATCAACCTCGATGCCGTTTTGCGAGATGACATGTCCTAAGACAATGCCTTCTCGCACCATGAAATAGCACTTCTCCCAATTCAACGTTAGGTTCTTATCCCTACAGCGGGTAAGAACATCGTCCAAATGTCGTAAACACTCGTCGAAGGAGTCGCTAAAGATGGAGAAATCATCCATAAAGATCTCGAAGAACTTTTCAACCATGTTTGAAAAGATCCCCATCATACACCACTTAAATGTCGCGGGTGCATTGCATAACCCAAAGGGCATGCGACGATAAGCAAAAGTGCCAAAGGGACAAGTAAATGTTGTCTTGTCTTGATCCTCTTTGGCGATGGGGACTTGGTTATAACCAGAATAGCCATCAAGAAAGCAATAGAACTCGTGCCCTGCCAATCGCTCGAGCATTTGGTCAATGAAAGGTAAAGGAAAGTGGTCTTTCCTTGTCGCAGCATTGAGTTTTCTATAGTCTATGCAGACTCGCCACCCAGTTTGGGTGCGAGTGGGAATTAACTCATTTGCCTCATTGGTAATGACCGTAATGCCCGATTTCTTTGGCACAACGTGGATTGGGCTAACCCATTGGCTATCCGAGATAGGGTAAATGATACCACTATCTAGACACTTAACAATCTCCTTCTTAACAGCCTCTTTCATAATGGGGTTGAGGCGTCTTTAAGGATCCCTTGCCGGCTTGGCATCATCCATCAAGTGTATATGATGTTCGACTATGAGGGGACTAATCCCCTTAATGTCCGCCATAGACCAGCCGAAACCTTGCCGATTATTATGTAAGACCATCAAAAGAGCCTTCTCTTGCTCAAGAGCTAGAGAGGCCGATATAATGACGGGTAAGGTCTCATTATCACTTAGATAAGCATATTTTAGATGCGACGGCAAAAGCTTCAATTCGAGTTTAGGAGGTGAAACAATAGATGGTAACAATGGGGTAACTGTTTCAAACTCGAAGGATTCCATCAACGGTTCGAATCGAATGTACGCAACAGAGTCGGATGGTTCAATTAACTCATCCGAAAAAGCAAAAGACTCCAATTCAGGTGATGAGTCTTCAAAGTCATCAACGAAGGTAAAACACTCAAAATCATTATCCACCGTGAAAGCTGTGTCAGATTCTAGGAGGAACGCACTAGTGGCGTTAACATTGCTGTAATCGAACAAAAAATTCTCGAACTCACAGTCCTCCTACGCGATCTCATTGATCGAGCAAACATCGAGTATGCTAGCATTAGGCTCAGCAGGCTGACTTCCTAACTTGAAAATATTAAGCTCAATTGTCATATTGCCGAAAGATAGGTTCATTGAACCATTACGACAATTGATCACTGCGTTGGAAGTTGCCCGAAATGGTCGACCAAATATTACCGGAATTTGATTCCGGGGGTTAGCGACAGGTTGTGTATCCATCACAATAAAATCAACGGGGAAAATGAAATCCCCTACACTAATTAACACATCCTCCAGCTCTCCCCTAAGATGGGTGATTGACCGGTCGGCCATTTGGAGAGTACAGTGAGTGGGATTAAGCTCTCCAACGCCCAATTGCTCGTACACAGAATAAGGTAGCAAATTGACACTCGCGCCAAGATCTAATAGTGCTCTATTGATGTTCTTGTCCCCAATTGTTATCGAAATGGTCGGACACCCGGGGTCCTTTTGCTTTGGGGGTAAGGAATTTACAAGAGCATCACTAATAGCACTAGCCACAAAAACTTTCTTTAGCACTTGCGACTTCCTCTTTTTGGTGCATAAGTCCTTTAAAATTTTTTCATATGAAGGAACTTGTTGGATTGCATCCAAAAGAGGGATATTTATGCTAACCTGTTTGAACAACTCAACAATCTTTTCCATCTGTGGAGTTGGTTTATTGGATCTCAACCGATTAGGAAAATGAACATTTTGAAAGGTGGTTGAGTCCAATTTTTGCGGATCAGATTGTCGAGTTGGAACGGCATCCCGTGTAGATGTGTTCGTGTTGTGAGAATTGGGTCCGTTCGAGCTAGAAGAAGTAGAGCCGTATGAAAGGTGGAGAATAGGCTCTAAAGAAGAAGGTGAAGAGGATGAAGAAGGGCCACCGGCAGGGGTGTCATTATTAATACCCACATTGTTTTGCAACACTTTTCCCGATCTCAACGTGGTCACCGCATTTACGTTATGATTCTGCTGTTGATTTGCAGCATGTGCATGACCGGGGTTGGGCAGTGGTTGAGACGGGAGCTTTCCTTTTTCGCGCTCGCTCAAAGCTGCATTGAGTTGTGCAATTTGTGCCTCAATAGATTTGATACTTTGATCGTGTGAGGCACTGTTTTGCACCAAAGATTGAATAGAAGTCTCTAGTCTTGCTGTAGACTGTGTAGATTGCTTAAGGAATGCATCTAGACTTCTTTCGAGTGAGCTAACCTTATCATTATTAGGTTGAACATAATTGTTTGGCTGGTAAGCATTGTTAGGCACAAAATTGTTAACCTGATTAGGGTAAGGTTGCTGTTGAAAAGGTTGCTGTTGAAATTGAGTTTGTGAAGGTGCTTGTTGTTGTTGTGGAGGAGGAGGTCTTTGAAAATTGTTATTTCCTTGGAATTGTTGATTTTGGTTCCAAGCGAAATTTGGGTGACTCCTCCACCCCGGATTGTATGTCGAAGAGTACGGATCGTTCCTTTGTCGTTGCTGAAATGCAGCATTGACTTGATCCTGTCCTTGAGTAGATGCATTATAAGGACACTCTTCGGTTAGGTGCGACGGATCCGCACAACAAGCACAAACAGTTCGTGGAGGCATAACAGGGGCAGGAAAAGACGACGAGATTTTGGTCTCCATCGCTTCTAGCTTTTTCGTAAGAGCGGCCATCTCGGCCTTCATAGCAATCGACATTTCTACTTGATGTATGCCTGCCCTAGATTGACCACTAGAAGAAGATGATGTGGTCTTGGTACTCTCCCACTGAATTGTTTGCTCAATAAGATCCTCAAGAAACTGCCATGCTTCGTCACTAGACTTGGAGAGAAAATGACCTTGACTTATGGTTTCTAGCAACTGCTTCGTTGCCGAGTTCAATCCCTCGTATAATGTTTGGCAGAGTTGCCAACTTTCTATCCCATGATGAGGGCATTGAACTAGTAGGTCCTTAAATCTCTCGAAGCACTTCCAAAAGGGTTCGGAAGGAAGTTGTGAGAATTGAATTATTTCATTACGGATTCTGGCTGTTTTGTGATGAGGATAGAACTTTTTTAGAAAAGCTTTCACAAACTCGTCCCAATTTCTAATGGAATGTGATGCGGTGCTGTATAGCCACTTCTCGGCTAGGTCATATAAGGTGAAAGGAATGACCCTTAGCCTTATAGCGTCATCACTTAATTGGGTCGTTTTCATCATAGCGCACACATTTTGGAATTTATTGATAAAGATATATGCATCTTCAGATTCCAAACCATGAAATTTTGGCAGCATATTGATGAAATGTGGTTTTATTTCAAAATTGTCCCCATTTGCCGGTGAGGGTGAAAGACAGGTGGGTAAAGAAGTGCGGACGGGGTAAAAGAGATCCTGGAGCGCAACTCATGCGGGCGCTTCAACAGGCGGTTGGTTCGGGTTATTCGCACCTAACGGAGGTGGAATCCTTCCCGTCGGTAATGTATTGTTGGGGTTGAATCCCGACATGCCTTCGGTGAAAGAATTTGAAGGTGAGGGTAAGAAAGTGGACGGAATGTCGACTTCGGTGTCGAAGGGTTCGTCGGTCGGTACCAACGAAACACGGACTAATCGGGCGTTAGTATCTCTAGTCCAAAGTGACATACACTAAAGGAGTAGTCTAGTCAGAAAAATAGAAAAACAGAATGTGGGGGTAAGATAACGTCAATGGAGGGAAGTGGTGGAAGTGAGTTGCAAGTTTTCTTAGCGACAAGTTGCAAGTTTTGAAAAGATTTTTTTTTTCTTTTTATGTGAGAGTTTTGCAAAGAAGGTTTGAAAAGAGACTCATGACACAAATGTATCAACCACACATGCACAATCAGGCCTAGATCTAAGGTCGTCTAGGTCTGCTAGACAGCTCCTAACTAGGGCTAGAAATAGGACCTCAAACCGCCTCTTCACCAACAAGTACGGCCAGGTAAGTGGGAAGGAACCACAATAATGGGTCTAATTAATAACCACTAGCCTAGACACCGCAAAGTCAGTTAGGATAAACGGTCGATGCCTATACTAGTCCTTTTCCTATTGAGCTCGATGTCCTTAGGTCTGAGTCTAATGTTTTTTTAATTAATTGTGGTCAATGCACATGCTTTAGGTGTTTTCTGGGGTCCTGGGAAGGGTGATGAAATCCCCACCCAATCTGAGTTTGGTCAATTAGCCCCTTAAAGTCCGATTAAATTATGCAAAACAATAAAATTCACTTGCAATCAATTTTTAGCGCGGCGCAAAGAAACCTGCAGAAAATCTGTTATTTAGAAGGGGAGAAAGATTTTTTAGCGCAAAGAATTCCTGCAGAGAGTTTTTATAGAGAGATATATAGAGGTTGACAGAGAGGAGAAGGAGAAGACAAACCCTGCAATTTCCAAACAGAGAAGAGACCAAAGGGCCGCGGTTCCGCGGTCGGGGTTGCTCCTTGGCCGCGGTTCCGCGGCCGGATAGAGGGATCAGGCTCTTCAAAAATTTTTACTGCACCCTTGTTCCACTCCTCCTCTATTCTGATGTTCACTTTCCTGATTTGCTTTCTGTAAAATTTCAGATCCGCGATGCTTCGCTGTTCCTGCAAGATTCAAACCATAAAACCCTTCAAACAGATAAAAATCGATACAATGTTTTTGTATTTTTGTATTTTCTGATTTTTATAATTTTTTAAAATTTATATCAACCCGAAATTACACAAAAGAAAGATTACGCCATTCCACGGCAACAGCGCCATTTGATTAGTCCAAAAATATATAGTTTAACCGTAATCAGAAACGGCGTCGCTTTGTAGCTAGCCGGTGAATACGAGTCGATCGACAGAGATGTGTAATTTTCTGATTTGTGTTTTTACGAGTTGATTACGACGGTGGTTTGGTCTTTGTTGATTGATTTAAAAACTAAATTATACGATATTAAAGAACTTGTTAGGATTAGGTCTAAAGTAGGGTTGAGTAGATAAAGATTAACACCTCTTTCAATGCTTTTGATTCAAACCTGTTTTAGAAGTTATATCAATTATTAGCAAAGGGGATTAGGATGATTGGGAAGAAACGAAGTTTCTTCCTCTTGATCGTTGTCTTCGTTTCTTCCTCTTGATCATTGTCCGTACTTTCCTACTAATTGCTATAACCTTCATGGACGCATGTATGTCCGGTCCTTTATACTACGGTGTCACCGTTACCTCGTGGGTAGGGTGCCGTAGGGAGCGGATCATGCATGCATGCATGAAGTTCTATTTAAAAATATTCGGCATTGAAGAGATGAGAGATATTCATCTCTCAGCCTAACAAGCGAGGATTTTACTCGCTCATTAGGGTGTCTTTTAAAAGTGACATTTCTAAAGAACTTACCGATTGCATTTGAAAGACTACACTAAATTAACTAGGGCAATGATATGATTGTTCTAAGGCAAGAATTATACGAGAGAACTAGGGCAAAAATTAAATTAACACTACGGCAGAATTTAAAGAAATAAAAACTTACTAAAATGATGCTCTTGATCTCCCAACAATTCTGAATTTTATTGATAGAAAAGAGGCATG
This sequence comes from Agapanthus africanus, assembly GCA_030015575.1. NCBI lineage: Eukaryota > Viridiplantae > Streptophyta > Magnoliopsida > Asparagales > Amaryllidaceae > Agapanthus > Agapanthus africanus. Next base: position 133,712,664 of record JASDDO010000008.1, read on the forward strand.
CTTTTTACAGATTTGAGATTACAATTTATAAGAAAACAGGGAACCTAGGGTTACAGATTCTCGAACACATGATTTTACAGATATGCCCACTGAAAATCCCAACACCCGCACCGACGCACCGACACACAAAATTTGCACCGACACGGGCAACAAATGGCCGCGGAACCGCGGCATGGGGGGGGTCTGGGCCGCGGTTCTGCGGCCCTTTGGTGAGATCACCTCACCAAATTTTCTGAGCTTCATTGTAGTTGTCTGGGCTTGTTATTTCTTCATTTTATTTCTCTGTTTGGCTTCTTGTTCTTCTCCAGATCTTCAGTGAAATTTTGTATTGGTCTTTTAGCCGTTTCACTTTGATATGCTTGGACCTTGCGTTGCCTTGAACTGTTATTAGTCTGGGTTTGACTAGGGTCCGTCTACTTGTTGGTCAAAAGTCCCTTTCCTGTATCAACTTTCGTTTTTTCACTGTATTCGCTCCAAGAACCTGTAACCTGTAACATGTAACAGACATGGGTCAAAAGCACCTGTTTTTATTCTTAAATGCATAAGAATGGGGAATACAAAATGCAATCTTATGTTATGAACAACACCATTCTGAAACGATTCAGTATGGAAGATTCCAATCGTGGTAATCTACCGGCTTGTCACGGAATCACCCTCTCTAAAGAGATGTCTCCCAAGACTGATTTGGAAAGGGCTCGCATGTCATCAATACCCTACGCATCTACGGTAGGCTCTATTATGTATGCGATGTTGTGTACCAGACCAGATATAGCATACGCATTAAGCATTGTAAGCCGGTATCAGTCGGACCCAGGGGAGAAACACTGGATAGCAGTAAAGAACATTCTCAAGTACCTGAGAAGGGCTAAGGAGATGTTCTTGGTGTATGGCGGAAAGGACCTCCAGATCGAGGCCTCTGCTGACTCCAGCTTCCAGAGTGACAAGGATGACTCCAAGTCCATGTCGGGTTATGTCTTTACCCTCAATGGAGGGGCGGTTTGCTGGAAGAGTTCCAAGCAGGAAACCGTTGCTGACTCAACTATGGAAGCGGAGTACATAGCTGCTTGCGATGCCGCAAAGGAAGCTGTATGGAAGAAGAAGTTCCTCACGGAGCTTCAGGTGGTTCCTACCAGTGTTGATCCAATACCGCTGTATTGTGACAACAACGGCGCTATAGTTTTAGCGAAGGAACCCAGGTCCCATCAGAAGTCCAGGCACATTTTGAGGCGGTACCACCTGATCAGGGAGATCGATGATCGCCGGGAGATCGAGGTGAAGAGAGTAAATACAGATGATAACACTGCTGATCCACTCACGAAGGCCTTACCCCAGACTCAGTTCGAGCGGCTGATCGAGATGATAGGTCTTCGATACGCCAGTACATGGCCTTAGTGCAAGTGGGAGAATGTTAGTGTATATGCCCTAGAGGCCATTACTGTATCATACTAGTTTGTATATTACTTAATGGAAGCTTGGGATATTCACCTTGTATAGACAATCTTGCTCAATATAGTAGTATGCTACTTGGTTTGTTTCTACTTCAATGTGTACATGTGTTTATTTTAGTATATCACCTATACACATTAGTGGAGCCCTTAGGATCTTTGCTTGATTACCAACGTTGTGATGGCAGTCACACTCGTAGGGGCTGGGTAATCTATAAGCACATTCTTATGCAGGTCCCTAGTCGCAGGACTATCGAGACAGGGAATCGATACTCCGGAGTAGACTAGCGTATGTGCTTCTCATCCCAGTGTGGGAGACGGTCTGTCCCACAACCGTCTGTACATCGTACTTGAGATAGTATGCGGGTGCTCGTTAGGTTACGAGTACACTGGACAGAACTCGTCGGGAACTGTTGGTTGGTACTATACCTATCGTCAGTTATCAGTTCCCAGGTGACATGAGTACAGCTTAGTTCGCTGACTTGACACTGTCACTTCGCCTCAAGTGTGTTCCCACTGTACTTTGATTACTACCCTACCACGGCTCAAAGGAGTCGTGAAAACAGGTAGTTTTTGGGTGCAGTCCCGAAGCACTCGGAGGCAGTGACGGATAGACAGGATTCGTCTCTCCCGGTATTGGGGGTTGACATCACGCTGTGTCTAGAAGAGCCATTACACGAGTAGTCCCTGGCCAGGGTAAGCGAGATATACAGGTAGGTTTCCAGTGTTATCTCAGGGTGTTCTGGGCTTCACTCCGACAGGACTTATACCGCTATTAGGGGACTGACATTCACCGCTCCCTAGGCCCGCCATGCGATGTATCAGACGAACAGACCGGACTGTATGGAGATTGTCACATTCAGGCTCAGTAGGAGTTCAGAAGGGTTTCACCTCGTCAGTCTTCTTGTCGGCATCTACCTGGGGACCGTTACGCACAGCTAGTGCCGCTTGCGGTCTGTGGTTAAACCCACTGCCAGCGTAGTGTCGTGTCTTTAGAGTCCCACACAGAAAGCTATTCGCCATTAGGCAAAAGAGTAGAGGTCGCATGGTTTTGCGACAGGGTTCGGTCACATCCGTGCACTTGTGCACGTTTGGTGTCCGGACAGTTAACACTAGCGGGCTTTGGTTTAAGCCAGATCCTAGTGTACGTTTTGGGATTGGTTTTATCTTATTTGTATCCGTATTCCTCGGAACACGGATGCGGGTGTGTATGCACAGTTGACAGAGAGACAGAAGCAGAGGATTCTCATTGGGGTTGTTGACTGTTGACTATTGACTTTTGACTAAACCCTAATGAGAATAAGATATATGATTAACAATAATATTAATTAAGTATTATAGTGACATGGTTGTTGAGGGGTTGACTTTGTTGACTTGTTGACTTTGTTGACCGGTTGACTAGGTTGGACTAGTTGACCATCATCATGACAATGGCTATCATTTCATAGCAAAGACTTTTGCTTGCTTGTTTGTTTATGCAAAATGAGTGCGTGAAATGATATAGCCATTTTGACTTAAACCATCACACAATACTTGATTACTATTTTTGTTATGATGGCTTTGGATTATGAGAGGTTGTATGGAAAAAGAGTTGTTCATTCTCTCATTTCATTTCTCTCTCTTGCCATCACTTGCTCAAGCTCTCCCTCTCCCTCTTGCTCTTTCTAGCTCAAGGCAAACCATTCTCATGTGTTGAGACTCATTGCCTTAGAGATAAAAAGACACCAAAATAATCCTCTACTCATTCTAGTTCACAAGGCCTAGCAAGCCAAGTGTTCTAGTTTCTTCAAAGTTCGAAGAAGAAGCCAAAGGTAGAAGCTTTCAGGTGGATCCATCTTCGGCGCAAGGAGACGACGAGGTGAGGACGATCCATACACCGGAAAGAGTGGAAGACGAAGGAGTTCAAGAAAGGTATAGCCCCCTAACCGAGTAGGTAAAACTCTAGTTAAGTTGTTAGTTAGTTGTTTAACAAAGATCTGTTTTTTGAGTCCATGTTACCACCCTCTTGAAAATCGTTTGTTATCACTTCCGCAACCCCGTAAGTACCGGGGAAGGGTAGCATAGACTTACAGTGGTATCAGAGCCTAGTTAAACACTATCTAACATGTTAGCAAAGTAAGTAGAAGTTCGATCGGAGAAAAAGTCGCGAAACGAACCCGGAAAATTAAGTTTCTGCCGAATTTTTTTCTGTCCAAAAAATAATAAATCATATATGAAAAATCGGCTCAGGCTTTTGTTAAAACACACAAGAAATTTCGTCCATTGAATCGGTCAAAGCGCCGCGGAAACGCGGCGGGAGCACGCTCCCGCCGCGGTTCCGCGGCCGAGTTGACTCGGTCTTGGAAACGGTTTCCTGCAGTGTTTTTCTGGGTTTGTTTTAGGATTTTTAAAATATGTTTTTTCTGCCCAGATTTTCCAGAAAGAAAAATTTGTGTTTGGGGCCTAAAAATCCGTATTTTGATCGAACTTCTAAAGACTTAAGCTGACGGGTATATATGTGTGATGTGTTATATGTATTGAAAGTCCGCTAATCGCTATATTTCTAAAGACTTAAGCTGACGGGTAAACAATATTAATATATATTTTTCATAAAACCCCCTCGGGGAATAAAACAATGAAAACAAACAATAGTAAGGACTCTAGAATAATATAGGCTTAAGCAGTATCATTTTTCTTGAGCCTCGGTGAGCCGGAGAAAATGAGTGTTTGTCTATTCAGGTTAGACAACTTAACGGAGTTATCAATGGCAATTGTCTTGGAAAATACACAAATCCTGCCATCCGTGTGCAGCAGTTACCAATTTCTCCCGAACATAAGATTTTTAACAGTTTAAATCAATTCCTATGAAAAAGACATGAACTCGAATCCAAACTCGAACCTAAACTTGAACTCTAACTCGAACACAAACTCGAACTCTAACCTAACTCGAATATGAACTCGAAGTCAAACCAACTTGACTTGAACCAAGATTGCAATTGTCGTGACTCGCATATTACTCGACTCACTCGACTACATTCTACACCTTTTGCAATCTATGGTTTCGATCAAGACATGTTAATCAATCAATCAAATCAATTAAATATATTAACCAGTTATAATATATTATACTCGGGTGTTTGGGATAGTTTCTTGTGTGAAGCCAACAGAGCTTTAGGAGTCCCATATTAACATATTTTATAATTTACTCAAATATCAGTCGGGTTGACTCATCCACAGCCTAGAGCCCTGATGCTAACACATAAAATGAGTCTGTGTTTCCTTACTCCTGGGGCCCCACTCTTGAGCTTGTGAATACTTCTACGGCCGTGTTGATATTCACACTTAGAACTTAACGTTAACATAGTGATCATATAGAGACCTATAAAATATATTTACCCATGATCCTATACTCCTACTCGTCATATAAATATTCTAAAATTGGCATTTTCGTATTCTTACTTATCCTTGGGACTTACCGAGCGCTAGTTCGCTGACGGGCATTTCACCCACTTTTCTTCTCTTAGAATGTTCGTCGAATACGGTCGAAATAGAGGAAGTGGAAGCCACAGAGGAGGACTATGACCAGATCGCTACTAATGGCTAGCCCAGTTTCACTTTCTTCAATTTATGTATACCACCTATTTAGGCATTTTCCTTATTGTATTTACTTTCGAGCATAAATTCATGTATTTGTAAATATTGAAAGTTGAATGTAAGTAAAGATGTTTATTGAAAAATTTTGCAGTCTCCATTTATTCTTGTATTGTGTATTATTGTTTGAATGTGCTTATTATATTTATTTAGGGAATGACCTTCTCTGGATAAATATGTCGCAGGCTTTCCACGTTACCATTTCCGTCTACTAGGAAGCGGGGCGTGGCAAGTTTTGTTGGTGGCCCCATGCAGGTCAGTTCTGCATGAAGTCGTAAACAATATACCACAAGAATTAATGAATTCAACAAATATTTACATTTCTTGCATTTCAAATTCTTTGAATCTATCCTAACCTATCGTTTATATCCAGGTGATGGAATCTCCGAACAATACCAGCACAAACGTCAATGGCAATACTCCACCGTCTACACTACCACCAACACCTACCGCTGCAACTCCTATCAATGAGAAAATGGTACTGCTTGAGGCTATCAAGAACTTATTGGAGGATCAGCAGCAACAGACTGCTATCCTTATGCACCGCCCCGAAGCCGAAGCACCCGGAGTTAAGCAATTTCGGGCACTGCACCCAAAGAACTTCTTGGGTAAAGAGAGTCCGCTTGAAGCAGAAGAATGGGCTTAAGCGATCAAGGATGACCCAGTAGCAGCTTAAGTGCCAGATATTGTCTGGGTGAGAGTTGCTAAGTTGCAACTGACTGATAACGCCAGGGTATGGTGGAAGGCTGAGAAGAGCCGTCTCGCGCAACTGATATAATGGAGAAAATTCCGAGACCCCTTCAATGCCAAGTACTTCCTAGAGACTGCTCGCTTTGACATGGAGCAGCAATTCATCCATTTACAGCAAGGCTCGATGTGGTCAGTGGATGAATATGATGCTGAGTTTACCATGCTCAGGAGGTAAGATATTGTCTCAAATTCAATTTTCTGATCTCACTCACAACACTGCTAGCATAAGGTCGTAACAGGTTCGCTGCACACCTTATTCCCACTACTGAGATCTGGGCACGGCGATTTCAATAAGGGTTGGACTCTGAAATCCAAGTTACACTCACTACAGGAGATTTCCCAACCCATGAGCTTGCTTTGAAGGATGCCCGATTCTATGAGGTAGTTGTGAAGAAGAAAGACGTGCCGCAGACTGCCGGTGTGAAACGCCCTGTGCACCAGATCACAGGAGGGGCCTCTTCCAGGCCAGTTTTTTATGGACCATCTCAGAGGCCGGTAGGTTCGTTTGCCAACAACAGGCCAGACTTTTTCATCTATTGCAAGAGAACATGGCACCTTATGAAGAACTGTCATAGGGCAAACAACTTGTACCTGATTTGTAGGTCTTCTACTCACGCCATCGGAGCATGCCTCCAGAACCGAGGACCTAACGGTCTTCCAGCTAGACCGGTGATCCAAGCTTCTCCTACCCGGTTAGCTCTTCCAGCACCAGCACCCCGCACCCAGACCGCTCAACCCTAATGCCGAGTGTTTAACCTGGGACAGAGAAAAGTGCTGAGACGCCGAGCATTCACTACGTCGGTCGAAGAGGCTGAAACTACGGATCAAATTATCACTAGTAAATATCTTCCCTATTCTCTTTCAATTCCTTTCAATTCATAGTCATATTATATTTTTTATACCTAAATATATCCCACGCGACTTAGGTATAATCTTAGTAGCGTCCCTACCTGCACTCGCGTTCTTCGACACTGGGGCATCACATTTCTTTATTTCACAACGGTTCGACCGAACACAGGCGATCCTAGTTAAACCGCTCGTATCCAGCTGGAATGTTAGTTCGGGGAACGGCGTTCTAAAAGCAACTTTGGGATATGATCTGTGTCCAGTGGTCATCTGCAGTCGAGAATTCTATTCAAACTTAAGGTGCTGGACATACCGTACTTCGATGTAGTCTTGGGAATGGACTGGCTAGGAACTTTCTTCCCTACCATCGACTGTCGCCTAAGGATGGTATTGTTTGAAATACCAGATCATTCAGTGTTCTACTTCAAAAGTGGAGACCGTACTTTGGAGCCTAGCATCTACCGAGCAAAACCAAAGAAGGCAGAGATTGCAGTGTTGCAAGCGGAAGAATCGAAACCAGAGGTAGTTCGAGAGTTCGAGAATGTATTTCCGGAAGATATATCAGGTTTGCCTCCCGATCGAGCTCTTGAATTCACTATTGATTTACAACTCGGGGCATAACTAATAATTAAAGCTCCGTACCGATTGAGTCCGGAGGGATTGATGGAGATCCGCATTCAGTTGGACGAATTACTAAAGAAAAGTTGGATCCGACTCAGTACTTCAAGTTGGAGATCTCCGGTGTTGCTAGTAAAGAAGAAGGAAAGTTCCTACAGGATGCGTATGGATTATCGAGCTCTGAACGAAGTGACAATTAAGAACAAGTATCCACTACCGCGCGTCGATGACCTTTTCGATCAGTTAAGTGGATCTTGGGTCTCTTCAAAGCTAGATCTTCGTTCAGGTTTCCATCAAGTGAGGGTCAAAGAGTCCGACATTCCGAAGACGGCGTTTAGGACTCGTTATGGCCATTATGAATATCTCGTAATACCATTTGGAGTGACCAATGCACCTGCCATCTTTATGAACCTGATGAACCATGTTTTCCATAAGTACTTATATAGGTTTGTTATTATATTCATCGACGACATCCTGGTGTATTCAAAGAATCGGAAAGAGCACGCCGAGCACTCACGGATTATCGTGGAGATATTACGACAACATCAGCTCTACGCCAAATACAGCAAGTGTGAATTTTAGCCAGATCAAGTCGGATTTCTCAGACATATCGTTTCAGGCAAAGGAATCTCTGTGGATCCGGCTGTTAGTCTACGGTAGCGCCCCGGCCGTCAATCTAAGGCCAAACGCGGAACAAAAACTTTTAATAAAACCGGCGCTAATGTAGGCTTTCACCTGGATCGTTCCATTAACACAAAACTAGCAAACTACAAAGATGTTAGAATGGCTATACCGATCGATCTATGTCCTTCGGTCTTTAGCTATCATCCCACACTCCTCGCGGCATCTCCGATCTCGCTCGATCTCCGGTCTCCTCGTCGAAGTGGCACCATGTCAACGAATCTTTATACGGGTTCCCGCTTCAAACTGAAACAACTCGGACATGATGTTTGCTAGCCGACATGTCTAAGATTGAAGTAGAGAGAGTGTAGAATACTTTGTCTCAAGGCACCCAATGAATTGGGTGAAGGTAAATTGAAGTTCCCATGAAAATTTTATGAAGAGAGAAAAAAGGATTTTGCAAATGAGAAAAATTTCCTCACCCAAATTCATTGGGCTCGGCTACCCTTGAAGGGAAATCCTTCACTGGGGATTCAAAAAGGTGGGTGAGCACAAGAAGTCAAGAGGTGAGCCTAAGGAAAATATCCAAAAAAATATCACAAAAGATCTTCTACAAAAAATCCTAAGCAAAGACAATAACATTTAATGCTAAAGCAAAAGCTTATCCAATCCAAAGCTACCTCACCAAATGTCCACAGCCCAAATCAATTTCGGCCACATGAAATGAAAGAAATTTTTGGCCAAAAAAGAATACACAAACATCAAACTTTAATTAAACATTAAATCTAATGTTTAATCAAGTGAAGAAAAACTGGCAACTTCAAAAGTAATCCCGTAACAAATTACAAGATTACCCCACAACTGTATATACATACCCACATCCGTATTCCGACTGAATACGAATGCAACGAGACAAAAATATTCCTACACAATATAGTACTAGGATCCGGCCCACTAGTATTATCCGTCCGAAACATGACACGTGCACAAGTGCACGCGTATGTTCGAACCCTTCCATAAAACCATACGGCCTCTACAACGTTTCGCCCGAACTAGGGAAACTATCTGTGGGGGACTCTAAAGACTCGTCAATACTCTGGCAGTGGGTTTAACCACAAGCACGTCAGTGGTACTAACTGTACGTAACGGCTGCCCATGTATTGAGCGAAAGGGAAGCCGATGAGCGAACTTATCCTGGAACCCTACTGAGCTTGTCAGTGACAATATTCGTACAATCCGGTTCGTTCGTCTATAAGTATCGCATATCAAGTCTAGGGGGTGGATAAAGTCAGACCCCTAACAATGCGATAATTTGTGTCGGTATGTAACCCATCACCACCTGAGAAACTATCAATCCTGGATCGGTAATTCTCACATACCCCGGCCGATGATTTCTGGTGATGGCCACCCGTGCACTGCGTGACATCAACCCCAATACCGGGAGAGACGAATCCCTGATGATCCGCTCACTACTTCCATGTGGCTCGGGACTGTACCCAACTAAAACCTATTTGCACGACTCCTTTGAGCCGTGGTAGGGTAGTAATCAAAGCACAGTGGGAATCACACGAGACAAATGGCGATCTCAGCTCGACAGACTAACCGGTACACATGTCACAAGGGAACCGCTATATGACAATAGGTATAATACCAACTAGCATGTTCTCGGTGAGTCCGCACAGTGTACTCATAACCCAATGAGCATCTGTGTACTATCTTAGGTGAATAACTGACACCAATGGCTTGTGAGACCGGCCACCTCCCCTTATCAGGGTCTAGATAAGTATACACTAGTCTACTCTGGAGTATCGATGCCCAGTCTCGATACTCCAACGACTAGGGACATTTAAGGATGTGCTTATAGACCCCCAGCTCCCACGTATATGATCTCCATCATAATGCTGGTAGTCAAGCAAGAATCCTATGGGCTCTATCAATATATATATGATGATAAAGACAAATCAGATAGTATACTATCATCTCGAGTAAGACTGTTCTATCGGTATAGGTCCTCTCTCAATCATCATAATCACCAGCCTGCAACTATGATAATTATCTTGAGGGCACTATAGCCAACAATCTCCCACTTGCACTTAAGGCCAATTATTGCGATGTCGCATACTCACAGCCCGTGTGATACCGAACACCCAACTTCTCTACTAATCAGTCTCACAAAGCCTATTTGTGAAACTAATGTGTTCGAGAAATAGCCTCAGTGAGTGGATCCGCTCCAATGTTTCTTTCTATATCTCTCTATATCTCAAACGTATAGCGATTAGCGGACGCTAAATCGAGAAATAGCCTCAGTGAGTAGCCCCGCTTCCCAAAGTACGCTAAAGTGGGCATGTGACAAGGCCAACCATGCTACCTGTGGATAGGAAAAATCCTTCCACAGTCACATTACGGCTGTAGGGATATAAAGAACAGGAAAGTAAACTAACTATCTAGTACATGTCCATAAGCCAGAGTAAAAGAGTGAAGAAATAACAATATGCGGAAGCCAAAAGATACAAATGAAACACCTGGAGTGAAACTACGTACCGACAGGAACCTCACCGCTCGTCTAACAGCGGTAAAACTCCTAATCAGTCTGCAGCAAGGTAGAAGAATCTGGGCCATGCAAAACCCAGACGTCAGCGCATCAAGTCATCAAGTAATAAAATAATAAACAGGGTAACAGACAATGCAAATATAAACATGAATAAGCAAGGGTAATAATAATATAAATCAGAGCAGTGCAGGGTAGTGTGCAGGGAGTAAACTAACTGTTCTATCAGGTTCTCTATTCTAAAGTCTTTGAAACCAAATTGATGAATCGTCGATGTAACTCAATAGTATCCCGTACATACCCGGGACTACGGCCTCAAAATTCTCGGCTGAAACCGAGACATGCCGCTTGGCACCAAACAGGAATGTGTACACTCAATAGTATCCCGTACATACCCGGGACCACGACCTCAAAATTCTCGGGCTGAACCCGAGACATGCCGCTAGGCGCCAAACAGGAATGTGTACAGATCAGAACAGGTAGTGAACTGTTGAGTTACAAGTCAGGTTTCATCTTTGATTTCCCCATACCCCCAAGTTATAAGTGTAAGTCAAGTCAGGTATCCCGAAATCAAGAAACTAATGCCAACACAGGATCAGGTAAGCAGGCTTGTCTGGATAGACAACAGGAACGGTCCATGAGGACTACATGTCAGGTTTGTTGGCATTAGACACAAGATCAGGTGACGGGTCAGGTCATGGTACATCAGGTCAGGTCAAGCAGTATACGGTACCATGTCGGGTAAATCAATATGTATGTAGTAAGTCAGGTCAAGATGTAAACAATATCATGGGTGTGCTCATACTCAGTTACATAATCAAGCATGGTTAACAAGATGATCTAAGCAATGAATTAAGCAATAGGCAGATTCACTCAATTAGCAATACATTTATCAATTGCGTCACAAAGATGATTTCAACATTATATGAATGCAGCAAGACAATTATAGCCATTTAATCATGTTAACAAGTTTAAGCCTTCATGGATGCAATGTTATATGTGTATACAGGTTTCACGAATAAAATCACAGTTTAAGCAGGTTAAATGTATACGAGTGTCCGAATGAAGTAAAACGGTAGAAAAGGTGCCATAGGCTACATCATCAATGAAAGTGTAATTAAAACATATAAATGTGATTATTGGGTTCCAAAACAGTAATTGCAACAGGTAGGTTACAAGTTTGAAAGATAAATGATATATAACAATCTTGAAACACGAAGAATGGGAAATTATAATACCAAAGTTAAATTTATAGGTTTAGGGTGTCATTAATATGTATGTAAATATTGTTTAGCATGTAGCAAGGGGTACTTGCCTCGACGGGTCGCGAATCGGGAAAACAGAACGTTAAACGTCGGCGGGGAAATCTCGCGACGGGCGCACGGTTCACAGAATGAACCCAAATGACGAACAGTGGATCCACACGGGTCGGGGTACCTTGCTGGAACGTCGGGACGCGTCGCCGGCACGGCCGGATTCTGGCCAAGAACAGAACAGTGAATGATCAAGATTACAACAAGAAAAGAAAAGAAAATAAAGAAGAAAGGATGGAGGATGGAGAAGGGAAATGCTCACGAGGATCTGTGCGACGGGTGGTGACGGTCGACCGCGTCGACGGAGCTCCGGCGGTGGCCTACGACGACAGCGACCAACTGCAGATCAAGAGAAATCGCGACAGAGAAGGAAAAGGAGAAAGGAAAAGTGGAGGAGGGAGAAGAAGCTTACTTGGTGCGCACGAAGACCGTGGACACGGGGACGAGGTCACCGGCGGCGACTCACGGCGGCGCGAACGCGTGCAGGGGTGCAGGTGGCCGCGGTGAAGGTGTAGGGTGCACGGGAAGAAGGGAATGAGGAAGGAGGCACGTTGGATTGGTCGAGGGCGAGGAGGCGACGATGCTGGTGATGGTGGTTTCGGCGTTGGGGCTGCGGCGGCGAGGGGCACGGCGGCTAGGGTTCGCTGGGGCTGGGTTTTGGTTACAAGAAAAAGAAAAATATAGGAGGAGGAAGATGGAAATAGAGGAGAGAGAGAAGGATGGGGAGAGAGAGAGACGGGGGATAGAAAGAGAGAGAGGGGAGAGAGAGAGAGGGGGAGAGCGACAGGGAGAGAGAGTAATAAGGTGTGGGGCCCACGGGATAATGGAGAAAGCTGATTGGTTGTGAAGAAAGATTTGAGAGATTTTAAGGGAAGCAGAAAATATAAATGGGTTTAGAAAGATTTATAAATATATAAAAAAATATTATAAGGTTAAATTAAAATATACGATGGTTTAAAATATTAGAAATTTGGGATTTTGGCGCAAAGTAAAACATTTCCAAATTGCGCCCGGGTCGGGTCCAAAAATTTGAAATTGAAATAAGATAATTTTAGGCGGGATCTAAAATTTAAAATGAAGTGTTTTGCAATCAAAAAGCATACCCCCAAAACGGACATACGTACGTGCGCGTAGCCGTCCAAACTCGCCCGTTTCACTGAACAGGACGAGAACACGATGCACGGACGCTACAACGGGGTTAGGGGTGTCAAGCAGGCCAAGATGAATATTTTTAATTTTATTTTAGATGCCTTAAATTGTTCTATGCGGAATTGAATTGACGGGGTAAAAATTAAAATAAGTAACAATCAAGCAAGATAAATGAAATAAGTGCCACACTACGTTCAAACGGTAACTGAATTTAGTAGCATTGGGCTCGGGTGTTACATTATACCCAACTACAAAAAGAATTTCGTCCTCGAAATTCCAAGAATACAAAGATAGACAACAAAAAAACTATAAGGAAAGATGAGGAAACTTCTGCCGGATTTCATCTTCTCGTTCCCAAGTGGACTCTCCATGCGAGCGATTACCCCAAGAAACAAGCACAAGAGGAATTACCTTGTTCTTAAGAACCTTTTCCCTTCGATCCATGATTTCAATCGGTCGCTCCTCAAAAGTCAAGTCTTCTCGTACTGTTAGCTCCGAATGATCCAATACGTGCGTTTCATCTCGAACATACCTACGGAGTTGAGATACGTGAAACACACCGTGCACATTTGCCAGGGACTGCGGTAACGCCAAATGATACGCTACCTCACCAACACGCTCCAAGATCTCAAAGGGTCCAACGAATCGAGGACTGAGCTTTCCTCGACTTCCAAATCGAATCACCACTCTAGTCGGTGATATCTTCAGGAATACCAAATCACCCACGGAGAACTCTAGAGGTCTTCTTGACGTGTCTGCCCAACTCTTCTGTCGGTCTTGAGCTGCCTTCATATGATTTCTGATAGTGTTAACCTTCTCAACTGTCTGCACAACCAAATCTGGTCCCGATAATCTTCGTTCACCGACATCGTCCCAACAAACAGGTGAACGACATTTACGACCATACAAAGCTTCAAATGGAGCCATCTGGATAGTTGCCTGAAAACTGTTGTTGTAAGAAAACTCCACCAAATGCAGATGATCCTCCCAAGACCCCTTGAAGTCCAACATGCATGCTCTCAACATATCCTCAAGAGTTTGGATTGTTCTCTCCGACTGACCATCAGTTTGAGGATAATAAGCTGAGCTAAACTTCAGTTGAGTCCGCAAACTTTCCTGTAAACTCCGCCAAAAGTGTGATAAGAACCGAGTGTCCCGATCGGACACAATGCTCACCGGTACTCCATGCAATCTTATAATCTCTTGCATGTACCGTTCTGCCAAAGTCTCTGTTGATTGACCAACCCGAAAAGGAATAAAGTAAGCCGCCTTGGTCAATCGATCAACAATCACCCATACAACATTGTTGCCTTTGGGACTCCGCGGTAAAGCCGTCATGAAATCCATGGTTATATATTCCCACTTCAACTGAGGAATCGGAAGTGGTTGCAATAAACCAGCAACCCTTTGATGTTCAGCCTTAACTTGCTGACACACCAAGCACTTTGCCACAAAGCGAGCAATCTCCCATTTCATGCCTTCCCACCAGAAATGCTGTCGAATATCTCGGTACATCTTTGTGCCTCCTGGATGTACAGAATAAGCTGAACTGTGTGCCTCCTTCATAAGCTCTTCACGAATATCTCCCTTTGGCACACACAAACGGCTACCATACCTCAACGAACCATCTTCGTGGATCAATAAATCTGTTCGTAGTCCGGCTTCAACCTGTTCTCGAAACTTTTGCAGTCTAGGATCCTGCGATTGTGCTGCTTTAATATTCTCGATCAACGATGACTGTATTTGCAGCTGCATCAACTGTCCCGTAGAATGCGGTAGCACAACCTCTAAATTAAATCTTCGAAAATCTTCAACAAGCTCCTTCTGCGTAGTTAACACCTGAATTGCTGGTAACCGACTAAGCGCATCCGGCACGACATTAACCTTTCCCGGATGGTACTTAAGATCCAGATCGTAGTCAGCCATCAGCTCCAACCATCTACGTTGCCTCATATTAAGCTCCTTCTGCGTGAACACATACTTCAAGCTCTTATGATCCGTGAAAACTTCGACCCTTTCGCCCAAAAGGTAGTGTCTCCAAATCTTCAAAGCGAAAATCCCAGCTCCAAGTCATGAGTTGGGTAATTCTTCTCATGGGTCTTCAACTGTCTAAATGCGTACGCTACAACCTTCCCATGCTGCATCAAAACACATCCCAATTCTTTCCAAGATGCGTCGCTGTGAATCACCAATCCTCCGGAATTGTCTGGCACGGTCAGAATAGGGACGGTTATCAATTTCTGCTTCAACGTCTCAAAAGCTAACGCACATTTTTCCGTCCATACAAAAGGTACCTCCTTGCGCGTAAGCTTGGTTAACGTCTCTGCCAGGCGAGCAAAGTTCTCCACAAATCTCCTGTAATACCCGGCGAGTCCAAGAAAGCTTCTTATCTCCGCAACATTCTTTGGAATCGACCAATCACGAACTGCTGCAATCTTTTCTGGATCGACGGCAATTCCATCGCCAGACACAACCTGCCCCAAAAACTTTACTTCCTCCAGCCAAAACTCCCACTTACTCATCTTCGCATACAACTTCTCATGTCTCAACGTTTGCAGTGCGATCTTCAATGTTCAGCATGCTTTTCAAAACTCTTCGAGTAAATCAGAATATCGTCAATGAATACCACAATAAACTGGTCCAAGAACGGTGAAAAGATTCGGTTCATCAAGTCCATGAATACTGCCGGCGCATTCGTTACTCCGAAAGGCATCACTAAGTATTCGTAATGTCCATACCGAGTTCGGAACGCCGTCTTGCAAGTATCTTCTGCTTTCATTCGGACCTGATGACATCCGGATCGCAAATCCAGCTTTGAGAATACCCTTGTGCCACTAAGCTGCTCGAAAAGTTCGCCAATGCGAGGGATCGGGTACTTGTTCTTAATAGTCACCCGGTTTAATTCTCGATAGTCGATGCACATCCTTCTTGTGCCATCCTTCTCCTTTAATAGAAGAACTGGAGCTCCCCAAAGCGGGTTACTGCTTTGAATCCAACCCTTCTCAAGCAATTCAGCAACCTGTTTCTTGACTTCTTCCAACTCCACTGGTGCCATTGGATAATACGCTTTGGATACTGGCGCTGCACTAGGAATAAGATCAATTGCGAACTCCACGTCTCGCTTCGGCGGTAAACCCGATATATCTTCAAACACGTCCATACAATCGCGAATAACAGATGGCTCCTCCCTTTCATCAACTTCCATAGATGCAAGAATGTTGTTTGTCGGCCTAGCCCTAACTCGACTGGCCTGACAGAACTGCTTCCTTACCGCAACTGTTGTCTGCTGCAAACTCCCCTTCATCCCAGATAAACTCTGCTGCTCTCGGGCTGCCGCAAGTACTTGCGAGAAAGTGGTCAACCCAGGGAGACAATCTGCCGCTGGATGTCCACGTCCAAGCTGCGCATGAACCTTCGTGCCCTGTCTGCATCGTTGGCAACTAAAGGTCCAGCGAATTTACTGAGTCTTGTCCATTCTGCTTTAGCCCGATGAATTTCTCTTCCATTTCCTCCCGTGCAGTCCGCGGGAAGAACTTCTCCAGGAAACTCTTTGAAGAATCTGCCCACTTGATCGGCTTGGGCAAACGGTTCTCCTCTACAAGCCACCATTCTCGGGCGTAGTCCATTAACTGAATGCGTACCACATCAACTCTTTCCTCATCTGGAATCTGTGCCGCAATAAGCAAATTCTCTGTGTCAACTAGCCACTGCTCTGCTGGCAATGGCTCCTCCAAACCAGCAAATGTAGACGGACCCAAACGCCTGAAATTTGCTACTGTCCCTACTCAGTCAACTCGCTTAGCTCCAACATTATTCACAGACTGCTGAACGATCTGCAAACCTTCCTGAAACGATTCCGCTTGCTGCTGGATTAGCTCGGTCTGTTTCTTTTGATTCTCCAGCATTCCCTTATCACTCCACGCATGGCGGCCTTGTCCACGCATCCTCGGTACGTCTTCAAATTCTTACCGGCCATATCAAACACCCAACATTAGTATGATGATAGATTAAAAATATAGATCAAGGCTAGAACTCCAAGTTACTTAAATAGAGTGCCGCATTGTAACTATGCCGCGGTATCATAGCCACAATTACATAACTCCACCCAAGTCGCCTAAGTCCTAGAGATAACAAGGAATCAGGTTTCGAGTCGATATGCAAAGGAAGTTTGCACATCGCAAAAGATACAATCAGGAAGAACGTGATTCAAGAATGGTAAAACGGCAAGGTGGCAGGACATGTTTCCTAAACACGGGTATTCTGATTCGTGTATTGGGTACAATACCCAACTGCAAAAGAATCACCCGGCTAACCTATGGCTTTGATACCAAAAGAACCATGTCACGCCCCGCTTCCCAGAGTACGCTAAAGTGGGCACGTGACATAGCCAACCATGCTACCTGTGGATAGGAAAAATCCTTCCACAGTCACATTACGGCTGTAGGGATATCAAGAACAGGAAAGTAAACTAACTATCTAGTACATGTCCATAAGCCAGAGTAGAAGAGTGAAGAAATAACAATATGCAGAAGCCAAAAGATACAATAAATGAAACACCTGGAGTGAAACTACGTACCGACAGGAACCTCACCGCTCGTCTAACAGCGGTAAAACTCCTAATCAGTCTGCAGTAAGGTAGAAGAATCTGGGCCATGCAAAACCCAGACGTCAGCGCGTCAAGTCATCAAGTAATAAAATAACAAACAGGGTAACAGGCAATGCAAATAGAAACATGAATAAGCAAGGGTAACAATAATATAAATCAGAGCAGTGCAGGGTAGTGTGCAGGGAGTAAACTAAACTGTTCTATCAGGTTCTCTATTCTAAAGTCCTTGAAACCAAATTGATGAATCGTCGATGTAACTCAATAGTATCCCGTACATACCCGGGACCACGGCCTCAATATTCTCGGCTGAAACCGAAACATGCCGCTAGGCACCAAACAGGAATGTGTACACTCAATAATATCCCGTACATACCCGGGACCATGGCCTCAATATTCTCAGGCTGAACCCGAGACATGCCGCTAGGCGCCAAACAGGAATGTGAACAGATCAGAACAGGTAGTGAACTGTTGAGTTACAAGTCAGGTTTCACCTTTGATTTCCCCATACCCCCAAGTTATAAGTGTAAGTCAAGTCAGGTATCCCGAAATCAAGAGACTAATGCCAACACAGGATCAGGTAAGCAAGCTTGTCTGGATAGACAACAGGAATGGTCCATGAGGACTACATGTCAGGTTTGTTGGCATTAGACATAAGATCAGGTGACGGGTCAGGTCATGGTACATCAGGTCAGGTCAAGCAGTATACGGTACCATGTCGGGTAAATCAATATGTATGTAGCAAGTCAGGTCAAGATGTAAACAATATCATGGGTGTGCTCATACTCAGTTACATAATCAAGCATGGTTAACAAGATGATCTAAGCAATGAATTAAGCAATAGGCA
Source organism: Agapanthus africanus (assembly GCA_030015575.1). Taxonomy (NCBI): domain Eukaryota; kingdom Viridiplantae; phylum Streptophyta; class Magnoliopsida; order Asparagales; family Amaryllidaceae; genus Agapanthus; species Agapanthus africanus. The sequence continues at coordinate 133,731,034 of JASDDO010000008.1, forward strand.
GATTCACTCAATTAGCAATACATTTATCAATTGCGTCACAAAGATGATTTCAACATTATAAGAATGCTGCAAAACAATTATAGCCATTTAATCATGTTAACAAGTTTAAGACTTCATGGATGCAATGTTATATGTGTATATAGGTTCTACGAATAAAATCACAGTTTAAGCAGGTTAAATGTATACGAGTGTCCGAATGAAGTAAAACGGTAGAAAAGGTGCCATAGGCTACATCATCAATGAAAGTGTAATTAAAACATGTAAATATGATTATTGGGTTCCAAAACAGTAATTGCAACAGGTAGGTTACAAGTTTGAAAGATAAATGATATATAACAATCTTGAAACACGAAGAATGGGAAATTATAATACCAAAGTTAAATTTATAGGTTTAGGGTGTCATTAATATGTATGTAAATATTGTTTAGCATGTAGCAAGGGGTACTTGCCTCGACGGGTCGCGAGTCGGGAAAACGGAACGTTAAACGTCGGCGGGGAAATCTCGTGACGGGTGCACGGTTCACGGAATGAACCCAAACGACGAACAGTGGACCCACATGGGTCGGGGTACCTTGCTGGAACGTCGGGACGCGTCGCCGGCACGGCCGGATTCCGGCCAAGAACAGAACAGTGAATGATCAAGATTACAACAAGAAAAGAAAATAAAATAAAGAAGAAAAGAGGGAGGATGGAGAAGGGAAATGCTCACGAGGATCTGTGCGACGGGTGGTGACGGTCGACCGCGTCGACGGAGCTCCGGCGGTGGCCTACGACGACAGCGACCAACTGCAGATCAAGAGAAATCGCGACCGAGAAGGAAAAGGAGAAAGGAAAAGTGGAGGAGGGAGAAGAAGCTTACTGGGTACGCACGAAGACCGGGGACACGGGGATGAGGTCACCGGCGGCGACTCACGGCGGCGCGAACGTGTGCAGGGGTGCAGGTGGCCGCGGTGAAGGTGCAGGGTGCACGGGAAGAAGGGAATGAGGAAGGAGGCGCGTTGGATTGGTCGAGGGCGAGGAGGCGACGATGCTGGTGATGGTGGTGTCGGCATTGAGGCTGCGGTGGCGAGGGGCACGGCGGCTAGGGTTCGCTGGGGCTGGGTTTTGGTTACGAGAAAAAGAAAAATATAGGAGGAGGAAGATGGAAATAGAGGAGAGAGAGAAGGATGGGGAGAGAGAGAGATAGAGAGCGACGGGGAGAGAGAGTAATGAGGTGTGGGGCCCACGGGATAATGGAGAAAGCTGATTGGTTGTGAAGAAAGATTTGAGAGATTTTAAGGGAAACGGAAAATATAAAAGGGTTTAGAAAGATTTATAAATATATAAAAAAATATTATAAGGTTAAATTAAAATATACGATGGTTTAAAATATTAGAAATTTGGGATTTTGGCGCAAAGTAAAACATTTCGAAATTGCGTCCGGGTCGGGTCCAAAAATTTGAAATTGAAATAGGATAATTTTAGGTGGGATCCAAAATTTAAAATGAAGTGTTTTGCAATCAAAAAGCATACCCCCAAAACGGACATACGTACGTGCGCGTAGCCGTCCAAACTCGCCCGTTTCACTGAACGGGACGAGAACACGATGCACGGACGCTACAACGGAGTTTGGGGTGTCAAGCAGGCCAAGATGAATATTTTTAATTTTATTTTAGATGACTTAAATTGTTATATGAAGAATTGAATTGACGGGGTAAAAATTACAATAAGTAACAATCAAGCAAGATAAATGAAATAAGTGCCGCACTACGTTCAAACGGTAACTGAATTTAGTAGTATTGGGCTCGGGTGTTACACATTCCCTTGACATAGGCCAACAAAGTAGTATGATTGTCCCAAACTAACGTATCTATCTATGCAACAGAAAAGTAACAAATAGATACCATACACTATGCCTTGACGTAGGCTGTCACGCCCCGCTTCCCAAAATACGGAATACGAGGGGTTGACAAGGCCAGCCATGCTCCTACGGTCAAGGAAATATCCTGCCGTAGTCACACTTCGGCTTCTAGCTTTACGTGGTAATCAGTAATCAATGCACAGGTAATGAGAATTGCAGTCACTAAATCAAAACAAATACAAAAGAACTAACCAGATGGAGATCAAGAGAGTATAGCTCTGGGTAGCTGATCAAGATGTCCGCGATGTCCTCAAGGTACGTCAGGTCCTGGTCCAAGCTAGATCCACCTCTCACTCTGAGCATGCATATTCAGGTCGTCAGAGCGACACGATAGCAATATATATATATATACAATTGGTAACTCGTGCAATAATAATGAACATGGAACGGTAATCATGGAATAAAGACGTGAACATGAAGTAGCCAATGCAGGTAGCTAATAGAACAGGGAAACAGTAAAGCAGTAAAAAGTATGGCAGGTATGTTGAATCAGTAAGCAATACATGTCAATGTCACTAACCCTATCAGTCTCTAAGTCTCACTGTACAGGTTGCTAAGCCTATCATCAGTCCAAGTGTGAGAGTTAACCACTCGTGGTATCCCCCACCTAAGGGTAGGACCCAAGGGCAAGGGAACACGGGCCCAAGTCGCTCGCTAATAATCAGTAATATCCCCATATATCTCCAGAATCGCTGTATGTGCCGGCATGGGACTCCCGAGATTCTGTTGAACTCACACTCAAACTACCCCACACCCCATGGTCTATATCAAACGCCAACCATAAACTCAAATACCAGTCGGTCCATGACAAGTCTATGCGAGAGCTGAAGACAAGGTCTCCATCAAGCACGTCTCGACTGATACCCAAGATAAATGGACAGTGTTTGGTGCCTTACCTGTGACACCCATACAAGTGCTTCCATAATTGTCCCATACCAATTATAGTCACACTTATACACGTCCCACGGACGTCGACAATATAATAAATCAATTGGGTCCACTGATTGTGTACAAGTACGTGTCACTTTCACTTATCCATTCATGCTTAAACACTAACGTACTTGCCACAATCAAACACTAAAACCTAACACTGGGTAATGCACATGATCACTAGGTTACCAATGGAATGACATATATGTAATGTGATGAGAATACAGTAATTAAGGCATGATTAAGATATCATCGGTCGGTGTCCTACTACTTGCATAATTTATCATAAATCATACATGCAAAATTTAGCGAAACAATAAAAAGAGGGTAAATAGTGTGTTTAATTATCTATCCGTAAAAATTGGTTTCAAATTAATCGTGTTTCATGATACCTAGATATGGCCATTTCATTTCAAGCATTCGCTGCAGGAAATTCAGTTTCTGAACTGAACGTCCGTTTCGCGACACAATTATCACCCTGTTAGGATCATAATTTAGCGACGCTACAGTTGAATGAAATTTAGATATTTCAATAGGGTTTCCAACGCCATAGACGGATTCTCAATCGCACCTCTACGTCAAACGTTATGCACTGTTCAGAACTAGGGTACCAGTTCTCTTTCTGTTTGGGACTGCTATACGTCCTGTTCTTTTAAATTGCAGTTTAAATAGTAAAAGACGGTAAAAAGGGATGAAATCATTTGATTTATTTAGCTAACAGTTTCATAGTCACTAAAGTATAGTGTTCCGCAACATACAAGTTCAGGCAGCAAAGTGGTAAGCATTACGAGATAGAAATCAACAGCCAGAGCTGCTCTGGACTGCAGTCCAGAGTCGCTCTCCGACTCAGTTTCCGTCGCATTTTCTGTATAGAAACAACTTACAACTTTTATGGGGTTCCAGATCGTCAAGTCAGATTAGATTTGAGCCCTCGAACGCATCATTTCAATATTTACACAATTAATTATGATTTTAACAAGTTTCAGATGCGGGAAATATTCAGTTTTAACGGGTGTAATTGGGGGTGATCGTTCAAGCCAGTAACGATTAAATTTTCCAGTAAAATTTCACCATAATGTTCATTGCCAGACGGGCCAGCATATATAATCAAGTTCTGTCAGTTTAATGGAAGGTTTTCGTTCGGGTTTTGCATCAAGCACTTGTGTCATATAGGTTTTCACGAATTATAAACATGGAATTAATAGTATTTTAAATTGTAACGGAAGTAATCTAGCATGTAGCAAGTAGGGGTACTTGCATGGTGACGCGTTGACGACGGTACGGCGGCGGAGTGATCGCGACACACGCGCGTCACGGCAACAACACAACAGCTAGGTTCGATCTTGGCTCGCGCTTGGGCTCAAGGCAAAAAGGGAAATGCTTGGCTCGGTCTCGGGCTTGGAGTGGTCGACGGCTAAGAGCTCTGGTAATGGGTTAGCAGCGACTCCTCATTCGCGATGGGGGCTCAGACGACGTGGGTGTTGGAGTTTGGTTGAGCAACGGTGCTCGGGTTGCAAGGAAATGGGTGAGCTCGGGAACAGGAAAGGGGGTTGCTGAGGTGGGCTCATCGGAGATGAGTGCAACGGCGATAGGGTGCGCCGACGAGGGTTTCAGGAAGCGAGAGCTCCGGCAATGGGAGCTCAGGGTGCAGGTGATGGAGAAGGGGGTGCAGTGAGGAGGTGGGTCTTGGTTGCAGCTCGGAGCTGGTGTGCAGGGGCTCGAGGAGGAATGCTCGTCGTCGAGGGTGAGAAGTTTGCTAGCGATGCTCGGGCAGTGGAGCTCGGGTCTTAATGGGTTCCGGTGTGCAGTGAGGGGGTATGGCGCTGGCGAGGGGGTGTGGCGCTGGCGAGAGGAGAAAGGCAAGTAGGGCTCGAGCTCTGGAAAGAAGAGTGAGGGAGGAAGGATGAGGCGATCGTAGTCGTCGTCGTTCTCGTCGGCGGCGGCGGAGGCGAAGGGCAGGGAAGAATCTGGAAGTTGGGAGAGAAGAGAGGAGGAGTTTGAGAGGAATTGAGAGTGTGAGGGGAAGAGGGTTAGAGGGACGGGGAGAGGTGAGAGAGATGGAGATGGTGTCGAGGGCGCGCGCGCAGTCGTGGGTCGAGGTCGTGATCTGGGGAGTTGGCGACGTGGGGAGTGAAGGAACGAGCGGGAAAAAACGAGTGGGGAAGAAAGGTTGGAGCGGGTCGGGTCGGGTGCCCTAGGCGCGGGTTAGGAGGTTTGGGAATGGGCTGGGCCGGCAAAAGGGAAATTAATTGATTTGTTTTTATTTCTTGGTTTTCTTGGCTGGGCTTTGCGGGTTGAAAATAATTAGGAAAAAGGGGAGAGAGATGGGCCGGGCTGGGGGTTTATTTATTTGTTTAATTCATATTATTTGTTTTCCTCGGCTGGGCTGAGGAGGTGCTGAGCTGATTTCTTTATATATATATATATATATATATATATATATAGTTTTTAAGAAAATGGATTTATATATATATTTAGAATTTGTTTGGTTTTCTTTGGGCTTGCTGGGTTTAAGGAATTTGTTTAAATAAATTTTGGTAGAGGAAAAATGGAAGTAGGCTGATGTTTGGGGGGGAACAGGCTGAGAAAAGAGGGTAGAGTGGCTGGGTGAATGGGGAATTTGGTTAATTTTGTTATGTTTTGTTTGGGCTTGGTTTTAGGGGAAAAGGGAAATAGAAAATAACAGAGAGATGGAGAGAGTGGGCTGAGACACAAAAATAAAAGGGATTGGGATTACGGTTTAGGGTTTAAAAGAAATAAAATAATTATGAATAAAAATAAATAAAATTTGTAAGTAATACTTTATGAAGAATACAAATATTGGTGTGCAAAAAGAACTGGGTATTATATCTTACCACCCTTACAAAAATTTCGTCCTCGAAATTTAAAATAAACGATAAGTTACAAAATTATAAGCGAAGAGCTACCACATCGAACACTAATACATTGTGATTTACTTACAACAGGTAGGTAAAAATTGAAGGTCTATATATGTATAAAAACTAACATAACTAAAGGGCAGGTCTAAGTAAGTACAAGGCAGACTCAACTATAAGGGCAAACTATATGTACAAGAGAATAAAAATAGCAATAACAAACAATAATATTCGAGGCATGCTAGATAAAATCGAAACCCTAAATATATGCATACATACGTATATCAAAATAGCGCAGCTAAGATAATAGCATCATACATAACCATTTATAATAGCAAACTATAATCGCAATACCCGGGAAAATAAAGTAACAATAATAAAATAGTGAAGGATTTGTTGATAGGTTAAAACATTCTAGTATAATGTATCGATCAAAAAGAAAAAATAAATTTTAAAATAACAAAGAAAATCCACATGGTGAAAATAAGAAACATAGCACAAAATAATATGTGCAATATATGGTTGCGCTATCGAAAAATGGGAAGAATAGTAGTGTACTTAACATGCATAAAACGGAAGTAGTTAATAATACACACTTTTCGATAAATACAAAATAATGAAAGCTAAATTTTCGAATAACGATGTCCCTAAATATAGTTAGGGTAATAGGAGATAGCACAAAAATGTATAGGGGCTAACCAGGGTAGGGATTGCAATGGAGTATGGCTCACTCAAAAGGTCGGAGTGTGACACTTTAAACTGAAGGTCGAAGAGACTGGGGTCGGGTCAGCACGGGGTGCAAGGGTGCACAGTCACGAATCTCAGGAGGAAAAGAAATGTATAAGGGAAACAGTCAAAGCATCAAGCGAACCAAAAATCCAACAGGTTAGCGAACTCATAAATTTTATTTCATTCAAGAAAATTTCCAACAAGATACTCACGAAAGATAAAGAGTGGCCCTAAGCTATACATAGATTTATTTAGCCAGAGGAGACAAAAACTAAATCACGTCAGTCGCGGTTATGGAAGTTCAGTAGGTCACGGTAGGCTCGCGCGCTCAGATGGGGCGTCCACTTCCATATCGCCTCGCAGGGATCGCCACTGGAGGTTCTTCTACCGTAGGGTCTTGTTCTTCCGGTTCTTTTGTCTCGACTGGAGCTTCTTCATCATGGTATGCTTCCACGTGATTCGCCTCTTCTGGATCTTCTTCTACGGGATTTCCTTCCACTGGATTCTCCTCAAGGTCTTCCTCCCCTGGATTTTCTTTTATTGGGTCCTCCTCGGGATCTTCCTCTATTGGGTCCTTTTCGGGGTCTTCTTCTTCGTCGTTCAAGTCGCTGATCATGTCAACTTCTGGGGTTGCGGATCCCTCACCCTCAGAATAGCTGTTTCCGAAAATAACCTGGGGGCCGTTGATCTCGTCATCCGAACTCACCAGCATGTGGTCTAAGGAAACACATGACTGTGTGTTTTCATCTAGATGCGGCGTTGCTCCAGGGTGGGCCATGGCCTGAAAGAAAGGGTCGTGATTAGAAAGTGGAACACATCAAGAAAATAATCAAGGATACGGAGTACAAGGAAAATATGCGGTAAGTAAGGACTGAAAAGTCAAATTTTAGTATGCTGATGCAATGAATAGTATAAGGAAAATAAGTGGCAAGGGGACGTTACATACATCACAACTCAGAATTTCATTGCATTTCAACTAAAGTTCAACGGAAACAAGATCTTAAACGAAAGGAAAATATTTACAAAAGAGTGACAACACATTTTTTTTTGAAAGCGGAAAGGCGATAATTCTTCTTTGATTTCCAGACCGCTGCATTCTCGTCACGCGAGTTAAATCCTGCGCTGGGTCCGCACTATCCTCGAAGCTCGAACTACGAAATAACCATCACGTAGCAGGAGTGGAGAGTGTGGATGAACCTCCTCCTTGTAGCTCCTTCCTTTTAGGGCAACCATTGATAAGGTGTTCGCTGGATCCGCAAATCAGGAATTGCCCTTTGGCACTGCGACAATCTCTCTGAAGATGTCCTAGCTTCTTACAGTACCCACAACGTTGGGTCTTCCGCTGCTTCCGTTGCTAGGGAACAAGTGAGCACTTCATCTTCACCTCTTTTCCTCGTCTAACAGGGATCCCTTTACGCTTGGAGACTTCCGCTGGTGTCTGAGTCACCTGCCTTCTTAATCCTTCAGCTAACAGGTCGTTTATTCACTCCTGGGCTTCCTTCAGACTTTGCAGTGCATTCAGAATCTCTACGGTCTGATTCTGGGGAGTGGAGATAGAAGAAAAGTCGTTGGAAGACATGGTCCTGAAACAACAATTTTGAGGACGATATAAGGCAGAAGCTATAAGAATTAAAATACAATATGGATTAGGCAAGGAATCAAGAATATTGGGTGCGGTGAAATTCAAACAAGTGGAAATCAACTGTAGAACTCCAAGTCACTCAAACAGAGTACAGTATTGTAACTATGCTGCAGTTCATAATTACAACCACGTAACTCTACTAAGTCACCCAAAACTCTAGCGGATGGATCAAAATGTATAGCAGAACACACTATGTGAATCAATATTAGGAATAACAAATTTACAATCTAGACCGAAGGATGTCTTAGATTGCCAAGCACTACACGGAAACTGCAATCCCGATCGAAGAAAAACCTGGCTCTGATACCAACAAAACCATGTCACGCTCCGCTTCCCAAAATACGGAATACGAGGGGTTTACAAGGCCAGCCATGCTCCTACGGTCAAGAAAATATCCTGCCGTAGTCACACTTCGGCTTCTAGCTTTACATGGTAATCAGTAATCAATGTACAGGTAATGAGAAATGCAGTCACTAAATCAAAACAAATACAAAAGAACTAACCAGATGGAGATCAAGAGAGTATAGCTCTAGGTAGCTGATCAAGATGTCCGCGATGTCCTCGAGGTACGTCAGGTCCTGGTCCAAGCTAGATCCACCTCTCACTCTGAGCATGCATACTCAGGTCGTCAGAACGACACGATAGCAATAGCAATATATATATATATATATATATATATATATATATATATATATAGATACAATTGGTAACTCATGCAATAATAATGAACATGGAACAGTAATCATGGAATAAAGACGTGAACATGAAGTAGCCAATGCAGGTAGCTAATAGAACAGGCAAACAGTAAAGCAGTAAACAGTATGGCAGGTATGTTGAATTAGTAAGCAATACATGTCAATGTCACTAACCCTATCAGTCTCTAAGTCTCACCGTACAGGTTGCTAAGCCTATCGTCAGTCCAAGTGTGAGAGTCAACTACTCGTGAGTATCCCCCTCCCAAGGGTAGGACCCAAGGGCAAGGGAACACGGGCTCGAGTCCCTCGCTAATAATCAGTAATATCCCCATATATCTCCAGAATCGCTGTATGTGCCGGCATGGGACTCCCGAGATTCTTTTGAACTCACACTCAAACTACCCCACACCCTGTGGTCTACATCAAACGCCAACCATAAACTCAAATACCAGTCGGTCCATGACAAGTCTACGCGAGAGCTGAAGACAGGGTCTCCATCAAGCACGTCTCGACTGATACCCAAGATAAATGGACAGTGTTTGGTGCCTTACCTGTGACACCCATACAAGTGCTTCCATAATTGTCCCATACCAATTATAGTCACACTTATACACGTCCCACAGACGTCGACAATACAATAAATCAATACGGTCCACTGATTGTGTACAAGTACGTGTCACTTTCACTTATCCATTCATGCTTAAACACTAACGTACTTGCCACAATCAAACACTAATACCTAACACTGGGTAATGCACATGATCACTAGGTTACCAAAGCAATGGCATATATGTAATGTGATGAGAATACAGTAATTAAGGCATGATTAAGATATCATCAGTCGGTGTCCTACCACTTGCATAATTTATCATAAATCATACATGCAAAATTTAGGGAAACAATAAAAAGAGGCTAAACAGTGTGTTTAATTATCTATCCGTAAAAATTTGTTTCACGTTAATCGGGTTTCAGGATCCCTAGATATGGCCATTTCATTTCAGGCATTCGCTGCAGGAAATTCAGTTTCTGAACTGAACATCCGTTTCACGACACAATTATCACCCTGTTGGGATCAGAATTTAGCGATGCTACAGTTGAATAAAATTTAGGTATTTCAATAGGGTTTCTAACACCCTATACGGATTCTCAATCGCGCCTCTACGTCAGAAGTTATGCACTGTTAAACACTAGGGTATCAGTTCTGTTTCTGTTTCGGACTGCTATACGTCATGTTCTTTTAAATTGCAGTTTAAATAGTAAACGACGGTAAAAAGGGGTGAAATCACTTGCGTTATTTATATAACAGTTTCATATTCACTAAAGTATAGGGTTCTGCAACATACAAGTTTAGGCACCAAAGTGGTAAGCATTACGAGATAGAAATCAACAGCCAGAGCTGCTCTGGACTGCAGTCCAGAGTCGCTCTCCGACTCAGTTTCCGTCGCATTTTTAGTACAGAAACAACATAAAACTTTAATGGGGTTCCATATCGTCGAGTCGTCTTCGATTTGAGCCCTCGAAAACATCATTTCAATGTATACACAATTAATTATGATTTTAACAAGTTTCAGATGTGGGAAATATTCAGTTTTAACGGGTGTAATTGGGGGTGATCGTTCAAGCCAGTAACGATTAAATTTTCCAGTAAAATTTCACCACAATGTTCATTGCCACACGGGCCAGCATATATAATCAAGTTCCGTCAGTTTAATGGAAGGTTTTTGTTCGGGTTTTGCGTCAAGCACTTGTGTCATATAGGTTTTCACGAATTATAAACATGGAATTAATAGTATTTTGAATTGTAACGGAAGTAATCTAGCATGTTGCAAGTAGGGTACTTTCCTGGTGATGCGTTGACGACGGTACGGTAGTGGCGTGATTGCGACACACGCGCGGCATGGCAACAACACAACAGCTAGGTTCGATCTTGGCTCGCGCTTGGGCTCAAGGCAAAAAGGGAAATGCATGGCTCGGTCTCGGGCTTGGAGTGGTCGACGGATAGGAGCTCTGGTAATGGGTTAGCAGCTACTCCTCATTCGCGATGGGGGCTCAGACGACGTGGGTGTTGGAGTTTGGTTGAGCAACGGTGCTCGGGTTGCGAGAAAATGGGTGAGCTCGGGAAGAGGAAAGGGGGTTGCTGAGGTGGGCTCGTCGGAGATGAGTGCAACGGCGATAGGGTGCGCCGGCGAGGGTTTCAGGAGGCGAGAGCTCCGGCAATGGGAGCTCGGGGTGCAGGCGATGGAGAAGGGGGTGTAGTGAGGAGGTGGGTCTTGGTTGCAGCTCGGAGCTGGTGTGCTGGGGCTCGAGGAGGAATGCTCGTCGTCAAGGGTGAGAAGTTTGCTGGCGATGCTCGGGCAGTGGAGCTCGGGTCTCGATGGGTTCCAGTGTGCAATGAGGGGGTGTGGCGCTGGCGAGGGGAGAGAGGCAAGTGGGGCTCGAGCTCTGGAGAGAAGAGTGAGGGAGGAAGGACGAGACGATCGTAGTCGTCGTCGTTCTCGTCGACGGCGGTGGCGGCGGAGGGTAGGGAAGAATCTGGGAGTTGGGAGAGAAGAGAGGAGGAGTTTGAGAGAGATCGAGAGTGTGAGGGGGAGAGGGTTAGAGGGACGGGGAGAAGTGAGCGAGATGGAGACGGGGTCGAGGGCGTGCGCACAGTCCTGGGTCGGGGTCATAAGCGGGGGAATTGGCAACGTAGGCGGCGACGTGGGGAGTGAAGGAACGAGCGGGAAAAAATGAGTGGGGAAGAAAGGTTGGAGCGGGTCGGGTCGGGTGCCCTGAGCGCGGGTAAGGAGGTTAGGGAATGGGCTGGGCCGGCAAAAGGGAAATTAATTGATTTTTTTTTTATTTCTTAGTTTTCTTGGCTGGGCTTTGGGGGTTGAAAATAATTGGGAAAAGGGAGAGAGAGATGGGCCGGGCTGGGGGTTTACTTATTTGTTTAATTCATATTATTTGTTTTCCCCGGCTGGGCTGAGGAGGTGCTGGGCCGATTTCTTAATATATATATATCGTTTTTAGGGAAATGGATTTATATATATATTTAGAATTTGTTTGGTTTTCTTTGGGCTGGCTGGGTTTAAGGAATTTGTTTAAATAAATTTTGGTAGGGGAAAAATGGAAGTGGGCTGATGTTTGGGGCGGGGGGGGGGGAACGGGCTGAGAAGAGAGGGGAGAGTAGCTGGGTGAATGGGGAATTTGGTTAATTTTGTTTTGTTTTGTTTGGGCTTTGTTTTAGGGAAAAAGGGAAATAGAAAATAACAGAGAGATGGAGAGAGTGGGCTGAGACACAAAAATAAAAGGGATTGGGATTAGGGTTTGGGGTTTAAAAGAAATAAAATAATTATGAATAAAAATAAGTAAATTTTTTAAGTAATACTTTATGAAGAATACGGATATTGGTGTACAAAAAGAACTGGGTATTACATAGGCCAACAAACATAACATGAATACTAAGTGCAATCCGTCTTAAATGACGGAGGGCTACGAATGGTTTTTGGTGACAAACCTTTTACGTAATAAACTTGATATCGTTGAAGAAACCTGATAGCTTTTATAAATATATAGTTGCGAAAACCTTTGCTAAAGTGGTCACTCCCGGTGAAGGGATCTCGGCTCTTTCCTCGTCGAATGAGGTGCAGGATATTCCAAACTAAATACCATGATGCAAAACAAAAATTATCGACTATAGTGAAGTTATTACGTTGACACAAACTTTTACTCAAGGGGTCACTCCCGATGAGGGGATCTCGGCCCTTGCCTCGTCGAATGAGGTGCAGGATATTCATAACCGAATACCACTGTGCAAAGCAAAAGCGTACGTCTGTAATGTCAATTTTTAAAATTGGTTCCAACAACGTCAAATAGGTTTGTTTTTCTCGCATTGATCAGAATCAACATAGTCCCATCAATTAACATATCACACCAGAAAAGAACGAAAAATAAAATGTACGTATATGCCATCCGCATTCGCCACTGGGTCCCGTCATCACCCGTTAGGTTACTTAACTAACGAAAGAGCGGGGACTGGACTAGTGCGAGTGCAAAATATATACAACATCTACTAGTTTATATAAATATATTTATATATATAACATTCGTCCCAGACATGATATAAAATAACATCACAAAAATATCACAGAAGCAGCACAGAATGGTGGATAATCTTGGAGCCCCGAGTTTCACTTGAGCCACAAATGAGACCCGATGTTCCCTGTCGTGTGGATAGCCTGTGCAATGAAACCTAGACCCCTATGAGCGCGGCAAGTTACCCGCCAAAACCATAAGCGAGGCAACCCCCTTCAACAACATGAATGGGCTACCCAGCACTTCACGGAATCCGGTAACTTGAACACCCCTCCGTGGGCCAACCTATACCCCTACGAGTGCGGCGAATAGCCCGTTAATTCTAGAGTAAGGTCCCCTCCGTCTCAACGCCATGAGATACGGACTCGCTGCCCTCTAGAACCCAGCTATTCTTGCACTCCTCCGCGGGGTAATCCTAGTATAGAAAAGAAAATAATATACAAGGGTAACATCGACCTCAACCCGGTCGTGGCCCAAACAAATAATATACAAACTGGCAGTGATGGCAGTCAACATGTTGGACGCTCGTCCCGCAATATCAAATGTACAAATGAAACTAAACTGTACTAACATTGCACCCAAGCTATCCACCACGACGATCCATCCAACATCACAGGACAACACAGAACATCAACGCGAATGTCACGTTCGCAAACCCGTCTAAAAGGACTATAGCAATTAGACAAGATTTACCGCTCGAATGACATTCACGGTCGTAGATATAATGTAAGCACTGTGAACTAACATATTTAAAATTTCGATCGACAAAACTTCCCGAAGTGGGTCCCAATCACAAATCCAGTACTCTAACAAATCTGGGCCCAAACAAAATATTCCAGAAACCACAATTCTATATGAAAGACACCTAGAAGAAAAATGGTACACTGTGGCCCCAAGACGGCGGCGGAACTGCGGCCAACACATGGCTTGTACGGCGGTTCCGCGGCAATCTTGTGGGTTCAGTCGACCAAATTTCTTCAGTAGTCTTAAAAAAACCTGCACGATTTTTTGACATACCCAAAATAATTTTTAGACCAGTTTAAAAATTCAGTAGAAACTTGAAATTTGGAATTGCGGTTTTGGAAATTTCGTTCGATCGATATTTTAAACATGTTAGAACAAGCTAGTATGTGTTAATGGTGTGGCTTTGATACCATGTTAATCTACGGTAGCGCCCCGGCCGTCAATCCGAGGCCAAACGCGCAACAAAAACTTTTAATAAAACTGGCGCTAACGTAGGCTTTCACCCGGATCGTTCCATTAACACAAAACTAGAAAACTACAAAGATGTAAGAATGGCTATACCGATCGATCCGTGTCCTTCGGTCTTTAGACATCATCCCACGCTCCCCGCGGCATCTCCGATCTCACTCGATCTCCTGTCTCCTTGTCGAAGTGGCACCACGTCAACGAATCTTTAGACGGGCTCCCGCTTCAAACCGAAGCAACTCGAACATGAAGTTAGCTAGCCGACATGTCCAAGATTGAAGTAGAGAGAGTATAGAATACTTTGTCTCAAGGCACCCAATGAATTGGTTAAAGGTAAATTGAAGTTGCCATGGAAATTTTATGAAGTGAGAAAAAAGGATTTTGCAAATGAGAAAAATTTCCTCACCCAAATTCATTAGGCTCGTCTACCCTAGAAGGGAAATCCTTCACCGGGGATTCAAAAAGGGGGGTGAGCACAAGAAGTCAAGAGGTGAGCCTAAGGAAAATATCCAAAAAAAAAATATCACAAAAGATCTTCTACAAAAAATCCTAAGCAAAGACAATAACATTTAATGCTAAAGCAAAAGCTTATCCACTCCAAAGCCACCTCACCAAATGTCCACAGCCCAAATCAATTTCGGCAACATGAAATGATAGAAATTTTTGGCCAAAAAAGAATACACAAACATCAACTTTTAATTAAACATTAAATCTAATGTTTAATCAAGTGAAGAAAAACTGGCAACTTCAAAAGTAATCCCGTAACAAATTACAAGAATACCCCACAACTATATATACATACCCGCATCCGTATTCCGACTGAATACGAATGCAACGAGATAAAAATATTCCTACACAATATAATACTAGGATCCGGCTTAAACCAAACCCCACTTGTATTATCCGTCCGAAACATGACAGGTGCACAAGTGCACGTGTATATTCGAACCCTACCATAAAACCATACGGCCTCTACAACGTTTCGTCCGAACTTGGGAAACTATCTGTGGAGGACTCTAAAGACTCGTCAATACTCCGGCAGTGGGTTTAAGTATAAGCACGTCAGTGGTACTAGCTGTACGTAACGGCTGCCCATGTATTAAGCGAAAGGGAAGCCGATGAGCGAACTTATCCTGGAACCCTACCGAGCCTGTCAGTGACAATATCCGTACAGTCTGGTCTGTTCGTCTATGAGTATCGCATATCGAGTCTAGGGGTGGATAAAGTCAGACCCCTAACAATGCGATAATTCGTGTCGGTATGTAACCTATCACCACCTGAGAAACTATTGATCCTGGATCGGTAATTCTCACATACCCCGGCCGAGGATTTCTGGTGATGGTCACTCGTGTACTGCATAACATCAACCCCAATACCGAGAGAGACGAATCCCTGACAATCCACTCACTACCTCCATCTAGCTCGGGACTGTACCAACTAAAACCTGTTTGCACGACTCCTTTGAGCCATGGTAGGGTAGTAATCAAAACATAGTGGGAACTCACACGAGACAAATGACGATCTCAGGTCGACAAACTAACCTGTACACATGTCACCAGGAAACTGCTATCTGACAATAGGTATAATACCAACTAGCATGGTCCCGGCAAGTTCGTCCAGTGTACTCATAACCCAATGAGCAGCTGTATACTATCTTAGGTGAACAACTGACACCAATGGCTTGTGAGACCGGCCACCTCCCTTTGTCAGGGTCTAGATAAGTATACACTAGTCTACTCTGGAGTATCGATGCACAGTCTCGATACTCCCATGACTAGGGACATTTAAGGATGTGCTTATAGACCCCCAGCTCCCATGTATATGATCGCCATCATAATACTGGTAGTCAAGCAAGAATCTATGGGCTCTATCAACATATATATGATGATAAAGACAAACCAGATAGCATACTATCATCTCGAGTAAGACTATTCTATCAGTGTAGGTCCTCCCTCAATCATCATAATCACCTGCCTGCGACTACGATAATTGCCTTGAGGGCACTATAACCAACACCAGCTAAGGTGTCAGCTGTCAGTAAGTGGCTGACACCAAAGATGGTGAAAAATTATAAGAAATTTCTTGAGGTTAGCAGGATACTATAGACGATTCATTGAAGGATTCTCAAAGATCGCAGCACCCCTGACCAAGCTCACACGTAAAGATAAAGCATTTGTGTGGTCAGAAACATATGAGAAGGTTTTTATAGAACTCAAGTCGAGATTAACCTCTTCTCCTATCATCGTAATACCGGATCAAGCTGGTGGATTCGATGTGTATTGTGATGCTCCGGTAAAGGATTAGGATGTGTTCTACATCAACATGGAAAAGTTATGGCTTTTGCATCAAGGCAATTAAAATTTCATGAACGCAACTATCCAACACATGACCTGGAACTGGCAATAGTGGTCTTCGCACTCAAGATTTGGCGCCACTATCTTTTGGGAGAGCGAGTGGATATATACACTGACCATAAAAGTCTAAAATATGTATTTACTCAGAAAGAACTCAACATGCAGTAGAGAAGATAGCTAAAACTCATGGCGGATTTCGACATCAACCTACAGTATCATCCTGTAAGGGAGAACGTAGTTCCTGATGCACTTATTCACCGGCCATTTACAATGAACCTCATCGCTCAGTGGAGACTACAACAAGAACTACATGGATTGGAGATTGAAGTAGTTGTGTCAGGTAACGCTTCATATTTGATGAACTTACAAGTTCAGTCCACTCTTGTAAATCAGATCAAGACAGCTTAAACAAATGATGCCAAATTACAAAAGATCCGAGAACAAGTAGAAAGTTTACTTCGAACTGACTTCATCATCCACTTATATGGATCCTTGCGGTATGGGAGCCGTTTATGTGTGCTAAGCAGACCTGTTCGAGAAGAGTTGATGAAAGAAATTTATAGCTCTCTGTATTCGGTACACCCCTGTAGTACAAAGATGTACAAGGATCTATAGCAACTTTACTGGTGGCATGGAATGAAGTAAGAAGTAGCAAGGAGCGTAGCATAGTGTCAAGTGTATCAGCAAGTGAAGGCCGAATATTACAGAAATGCTGGTCTACTTCAGCCGTTACCAATCTCAGAATGGAAATGGCAAAACATTACCATGGAATTCATGACTGCTCTCCCTCGCAACACGAAGGGTAACGACGCGATCTGGGTTATTGTGGATCGATTCACCAAGTCGGCTCACTTTATTCCATTCAGAGTTGGCCAGTCAACCGAGACGTTGGTATGGAAGTACATGGAGGTGAGTAAAAATCTAGGGTAAGATTTAAACATTCAAGATGTACCATACTTGTTTTGATACCCATAAACTCATGCAGGAGATCATGAGATTACATGGAGTACCTGTTTGCATCGTCTCCAATCGTGATACGAGATTCCGATCACCATTTTAGCAGAGTCTGCAAGCTATCCTGGGAACGAGTCTGAATTTCAACACGGCGTATCATCCACAAACGGACAGACAGTCCGAGCGAACAATTCAGATTCTGGAAGATATGCTGAGAGCCTGTATGTTAGACTTCGGAGGTTCATGAAAATATCACTTATACATTGTGGAGTTTTCATACAACAGCAACTATCAGGCAAGCATTGGGATGACAATATTTGCAGCACTTTACAGATGGAAGTGTCGTTCCCCTATGAGTTGGGACGACATTGGAGATTGTGAACTCATTGTGCCAGAGATGATCGTGGCAACTGTAGATGTAGTCCGCACGATTAGGGAAAATATATGCATAGCCCAGGACCGACAGAAGTATTGGGCAGATGCAAAGCGTCGACATCTGGAGTTCCAACCCGGAGACCATGTGATCCTGAAGATCTCTCCAAACAGAGGAGTGATACGTTTTAGCAAGAGGGGTAAATTAAGTCCAAGATACATAGGACCATTCGACATACTTGAACGAGTTGGAGAAGTGGCATACCGTTTAGCACTACCACCCTTGTTGGAAGGAGTGCACAACGTGTTCCACATATCCCAACTACGACGATATGTAAGCGACCCCAGCCATATACTTGATCACTCAGAGCTTATGGTATAGACTGACCTAACCTGCGAGCAACAACCAGTTGAGATCCTGGACCGAAAAATGAAGATATTGTGGAATAAGGAGGTGAACTTGGTCCGAGTGATATGGAGAAAGGATTCGCCAAGAGAATCAACTTGGGAAAGAGAAGAAGATATGCGTGCACGATACCCTCAGCTATTCGAAGATTAGTCTCCATATAAAGGTAAATTTCGAGGACGAAATTTTTATACGGAGGGTAGAATGTAACGACTCTGAAATTCCTGTACAGAAATTTCTTGTTATTATAAAGAAAAGGGTATTACATCCTATGTAAGAGTTATAAGTTAAATTTGTTTAATAAAAGCAAGTAAAAAACTTGTAACTCACTGGTAAAGCCTCTGCACTGCTGTGACATAGCTTGTGTGTTCGATTCTCATTAGACCTAATTATTTTTAAAAAATTTCTTTGTAATTTTTCGGAAGCCCAAGAGTTGTACGTGCAATTCAGGAAGAAACGAAAAATTTCAGAAAAATCAAACATGCGAAAAAAAGAGTAAACCCTGACTGCACCACGTAGCACAAATCTCGAGACGGATTATCAAATGTCGACCGTCTGTTTCCCTCTTTGGGCCGGCACCGACGGTCTTGATGAGTCCAAATAACTCCGTGCTTTGTACACTTGTCTCTTCAACTCCCCTCAACTCTTCTGCACTGTTTGATTTCTCTGCAATTAAACAGTGACCTTTCAATTCATCATTTAACACCATTTTACTCATTTAATCAAAAATATTTATTCCAAAACCCTAATTCTTCATTATAAATACCACCCCATACTCTAGCTCCCCCTCTATTCTAAAAATTTCTATCAAAATTATCCTAAAAAGTTCTAAGTACAAGTGGGGTCAAATGGAGTTAGCAACCAAGCTCTTTTCGACGAAGATAGAAGTCATTTCCGGAGCTTCCACGATGCCACGGAACCCCCTCACTTTTTCTTTAACCTCTTTCCAATGCTACACAGTGAGTAAGTCCATCTTCTTCTTTTTCTTTCATCTCAAATCATCTTCTAGTAACATATCGGTAAAGTGGAGTTAGCTCCGATATGAAGTCCTTTTTAACATTTGTACTCCCTTCTTAGGCAAATAAGTCAAACTAACTTCCTCACACAACTTGTAATCTTATTTACAATCATTAAATTTTAGTTTAACTAAAATTTTCATGAGAAATAATCATATAACGAACTTTTCATTAAAATACCATGAACTTTAGTATAACCCTTATTTCAATAATTGTTAAAAATACCTTTAGGAAAACTCCATGGGGTAACGACCTACCCCACACGCACACTATGGTTACATAGCATGATGTTCTAAATATATGGCTAATTTAAAGAATAGCTTTTACATTAAAATACCATATTTTCAAAACGGGTTTTTTTTAATCGGTATTTTATAATCCTTGGCAATTACACCTCTACAACCCTCGTTAGGGGACCTGCTAATGGATGGTGTGGATTATCGCATATCCTTGGGATAGTAGAGCGAGATGCGGAACTCCTCACGGAGTATTCGGTCTTGAAAAGAATTAAAAATATAGTTTTTAAGAAATACGACTTTTCTAAACAAAACTAAATTTTGGAAAATTCTATAAAACTATGAATTCGTATTTTTCAATAAAAACATATTATGAATCCATATTTATAAATAAAAGATTAGAATTTTAATAAAATACCATCAAATTTCCAAAAGAGCTAGTTTGCATAAAAATACCATAAACTTTAAAAGCTAGGTTTTATAACCAAAACATCACAAAAATTAAAATAGATGTCCATGAAAACCCTAAATATTATAAACCACTCTCGAGGTTATTTTTAAACAATATTAATATACATTTTTCATAAAACCCTCTCGAGGAATAAAACAATGAAAACAAACAATATTAAGGACTCTAGAATAATATAGGTTTAAGTGGTATCATTTCTCTTGAGCCTCGGGGAGCCGGAGAAAGTGAGTATTTGCCTATTCAGGTTAGATAACTTAACGGAGTTATCAATGGCAATTGTCTTGGAAAAATTCATTAATCCTGCCGTCCATATGCAGCAATTGCATATTTCTCCCGAACATAAGATTTTTAACAGTTTAAATCAATTCCTATGAAAAAGACATGAACTCAAATCTAAACTTGAACTCGAACTCGAACACAAACTCGAACTCTAATTTAACTCGAATATGAACTCGAACCCAGACTACTCAAACGAACTTGACTCGAACCAAGATTGCAATTGCCATGACTCGCACATTACTCGACTCGCTCGACTATATTCTACACCTTTTGCAATCTATGGTTTCGATCAAGACATCTTAATCAATCAATCAAATCAATTAAGTATATTAACCAGTTATAATATATTATACTCAGGGTGTTTGGGATAGTTTCTTGTGTGAATCCAACGGGGGTTCAGGAGTCCCGTATTAACCTTTTTTTTATTTTACTTGAATATCAGTCGGGTTGACTCATCCACAGTCTAGAGCCCCGATGCTAACACATGAAATGGGCCCGTGTTTCCTTGCACCTGGGGCCCCACTCTTGAGCTTGTGAACACTTCTACGACTGCGTTGATATTCATACTTGAAACTTAACGTTAATATAGTGACCATATAGAGACCTATAAAACATATTTACCCATGATCCTATACTCCTACTCGTCATATAAATATTCTACAATTGCCATTTTCTTATTCTTACTTATCCTTGGGACTTACCGAGCGCTAGTTCGCTGACGGGCATTCCACCCACTTTTCTTCTCTTGGAATGTTTGTCAGATACGATCGAGACGGAGGAAGTGGAAGCCACAGAGGAGGACTGCAACCAGATCGCTACTCATGGCTAGCTTAGCTTCACTTTTATTCAATTTATATATGCTACTTGTTTAGGCATTTTTCTTATTGTAATTACTTTCCGGCATAAACTCATGTATTTGTATATATTGGAAGTTGAATGTAAATAAAGATGTTTGTTGAAAAATTTTATAGTCTCCATTTATTCTTATATTGTGTATTATTTTTTGAATACGCTTAATATATTTATTTAGGGAATGACCTTCTCTGGATAAATATGCCGCGAGCTTGCCACGTTACCATTTCTATCTACTTGGAAGTGGGGCATCACACATGTCCGTAATGATGATCTCATCGGAAAGAAATGAATCGATATTCATATCAGTGGAATAGTCAGATTCACTGGGAAGGTTGAAAATTTCAAGGTCGACATGTTGCACACCAGGATCCAAAGAATTCGAGTCGTCAAGAATTGTGGAGGTAGCTTTAAGATCCTTCACAAAAGATAAGGAGTTTCTTTTGATAGCATCATTGCTTAAAAATCAATTAGAAGAATGAAGGAAGAAGAAGATCATAGAAAACTCTCATTAAAAATTTAAAGAGCGAGAAAATAAATTTCATAAAGTATGTTGCAAAAATTAATTGAGACGAGGAATTAAATGCGAAAATTAAAGAGCAATATGATGAGACAATAAAAAAATACCTTTTATTAATACCTTGAAGCTTCATTACCAATTTTATCGGCTAAATGAAAAGGTGGCTACAAATCCTAACAAAATAAAATGCTAAAAATATAAAACCCTAGATATCTCTTCTTCATTGCTGCACGATCCTTTATATAGGACATGGATTACAAAACCCTAACCCTAATATTGATGTTCATGTAATGATGATCATGCCCCTAAAATTTTACATCAAACAGCCATGATTCGACCGTTAATCCGCCCCTATTTGTGAAGGAATTTCGCGGTTCCACTGCCGTTTGGTGGAATTATTTCGCCAAATTTTTTGTGATTTCTTCTCTTGATTTTAAGAGATTATTCTGATGATTATATTTTAAAAATTTTCCTTCTCTCTGCAGTTGCGAGAATCTTCAATCTGGTCCCAAACATGGCAGCTTTCATTATTGAATTTTATTTTGTAACGACTCTGAAATCCTTGTACAAAAATTTCTTGTTTATTATACAGAAAAAGGGGTATTACAGCCTATGTAAGAGTTAAAAATTATTTTTGTTTAATTAAAACAAGAAGTAACTTGTAGCTCACTGGTAAAGCCTCTGCACTGCTGTGACATAGCCTATGCGTTCGATTCCCATCAGACCCAATTTTTTTTATAGATTTTTTCTTTTTAATTTTTTGAAGCCCAAGAGTTGCACATGCAATACACGGAGAAATGAAAAGTTTCAGAAAAATCAAACAGGCACAATGAGGTGTACACACCAAAATACACACGTGACACGAATCTCGAGACAATGCCTCAAGATCTGACCGCCCATTCTTCCATATAGGCCGGCGCCGACGGTTGGGATGAGTCCAAATAGCTCCGTGCTTTGCACACACACCCCTTCGACTCCCCTTAACTCTCCTGCACTATTTGATTTCCCTGCAATCAAATAAAGACCCTTCATTTCACCATTTAACACATTTTTAATGCTTTTTAATCCAAAATTTTAATTCCCAAACCCTAATTCTCTACTATAAATACCATACCATGCCCTAGCTCCCCTCTATTCTAAAAATTCTAGCAAAATCACCTCAAAATTTCCTAAGAGCAAGTGGAGTCAAGTGGAGTTAGCAACCAAGCTTCTTCCGTCAATGATTGAAGCTATTTCTGGAGCTCCCGTGATGCTACGAAGCCCCTTCCCTTCTTCCTTACTCTCTTCTTGATATTACCAAGCCGTAAGTCCCCCTCACCTCTTCTTCTTTTCATATCAATTTATCTCCTAAAATGATATTGGTAAAGTGTAGTTACTTCCGATACATTTTCTTTTTAAACTTTAAACTACATTTTCATTTATACCTAATATTACCACCCTACTTGTAACTTCGATTACAATGTTTTGGTTTCAAGTTTAACCAAATTTCTTATATGAAACAAATATAAACGAACTTTTTCATTAAAATACCTTGAACTTTATTATCATCTCTTTTCGATATTGGTTAAAACAATACCTTTAGGAAAACTTCACGAGGTAACGACTTACCCCACATGCACACTTTAGTTTCATAGCACGATGTCTATATATATGTATGGTTGGTTCAAAGAAATGCTTTTCATTAAAATACAACATCTTTTTTTAAAAAAACGGGTTTCTTTTAAAGCGGCATTTTGTAATTCTTGGAAAATAGGCCTCTACAACCCTCGTTAGGGGACCCAATAATGGATAGTGCGGATTATCGCACATCCTAGGGATAGTAGAGCGAGATGCAGAACTCCTCACAGAATATTCGATCTCGAAAGATGCGACTTTTCTAAACAAAAATAATTTTTGAAAAATTATATAAATAATTATAAATCCGTATTTTCAATAAAAACATATTATGAAACTATATTTTTTAAAGTGAAAAATTAAAATGTTAATAAAATACTATCAAGTTACCAAAAAGTAGTTTTCAATAAAATACCATAAACTTTTAAAAGCTGGGTTTTTATCATTAAAATACCCAATAATTAAAATACATGCGTATGAAAACCTTAAATCTTGTAAATCACCCTCGAGATTGTTTTTAAAGCAATATTAACATATTTTTCATGAAACCCTCTCGAGATATGTAAACAATACTATAAGGACTATAGAATTAACATAGGCTTAAGCGGTATCATTTCTCTTGAGCCTTAGGGAGCCGGAGAAAGTGAGTGCTTGCCTTTTTAGGTTAGAAAACTTAACGGAGTTTTCAATAATAATTGTCTTGGAAAAAGATACAAATCCTGCCGTCCATGTGCAGCAGTTACCGGTTACTCTCGAACCTAAGATATTGCAAGAACAAAGTCTTTTTCATAAGATTCTAACTCCAACATGAATACAAACTCAATCAGGATCCAAACTTAGCATAAACTTGAACCCTTGAACATGAACCGGAACACTTGAAATTGAATATCCCAAAACTTGAATACTATAATACTACGACTTGACATGAACTTAACATGAATACCAGAATACAATAGCTGCTATTAAAACAAACTTGATTCGAACCATGAATACAACTTGACATGAACACTTGACATGAATACTCGATATTAACATGAACTCAATCTTGCAACTTGATGTATTCATGGATTCGAGCAAGGCTGGGAAATTTTTTAATTGTAATCTAGAATACACAGGGTGTTGGGGTAGTTCATGTATAAATCCAACGAAATCTCAGGAGTCCCCCTAGATCATGAATCCATGTCTACTAACACAAGGAAACTATCATGAAGGACCGTGTTTCCTTACTCCTGGATTATAGCCTGTTGAGTTTGGAATATTTCAACACTAAGTTGAAGTCCTGTTATTAACACTTGATTCGGGCCTGTGGTTCCTTGCCCCTGGATTACAGCCTGTTGGGTTCGAGAACACTCTTGAGATTGGTTGACATTCACTCTTGAACTTACGTTAAATTAGTTTACCATTGTAAGGACCTTTAAGGACACTTACATTCACTTCATGTTCATGTTAGTTATATGTATGCCCTAGAGGCCATTACTGTACATACGATGTATATTGTAGTGGATGCTTGGACATATATAGGGAGGACTTTCTTGCTCGACATGATAGTACGCTATCTGGTTGCTCTTTATCTTAACATGTACTATGATCGTCTCTATGTTACATGTTGATAAAGCCCTTAGGATTAGTACTTGACTACCAGGACTATGATGCGGATCATACTAGTAGGGAAAGTGTAGTCGCCAAGTACATCCTTCAAATGTTCCTAGTCATGGGAGTACCGAGACAGGGCATCGATACTCCAGAGTAGACTAGCCTATGCGCTTCTTGACCCATATGATGGGCGATGGATGATCCCATATCCATTGGTGTTTGACATCAGAGAAGGTATACGGGTGCTCAGTGGAGACTGGGTACACTGGACGGACTCGCCGAGAACTCCCAGATGGTATTATACCTCACGTCAGATGGATGTTCAATGGTGACACTGGTACAGGTTAGACTGTAGACCCAAGATCGTCATAGAGTCTTGTGTGATTCCCACTGTGCTTTGATTTCCATCAAACCACGTCCAAGAGGGCGTGCAAAAAGGTGGCTTTTGGGTACAGTCCCGAATCACATGGAGGCAATGAGCGATAGGAGGGGATTTCGTCTCTCCCGGTATAGGGAGTTGATGTTGCGCTGTGTTCGATTGGCTATAACTAGAAATCCCTGGTCAGGGTTGCTGAGATTTACTGGTAAGTGTTATCAGTAGTTTCTTGAATTGTTATAGACCTCATATCGACACGACTTATCAAGCTACTGGGGTCTGGCGTTTACCACCCCTGGGCGAGATATGCGACATATCAGACGAAGAGACCGGACTGTACGGGAGTGTTACTGATTGGATTCGCAGGAGAATGTACAGGCTTGCTTATTGATCTTCTGATCGCTCAATACCTGGGTGGCTGTTACGTTTAGCTGAGCGCTTGCAGCTTGTGGGCGTTTGATATGATCATTACCTACTGCCGGCGTATTGACGATTCTTTAGAGTCCTACACATAGCTTTCTTGGCTCAGGCAAAACGGAGTAGGAGCACATATGTGATATGTGCGGGACCGAGAATATTATGATATGAGATACCGTATTAGATTCTCGCGATATGAGATATCGACCGGGTATATGAGATATAGCCGGGTCATCGGATCAAGTGTTGATTCGACGAACTGATACAGATTATATTAGTCGGTTATTTATGATATAGCCGGATTATCGGATCAAGTGTTGATTCGATAATTTAATATATAATTATATATTTGATATATTAAATTACATTAACTAATATAAGCTCACTTAAAGATTCTTTTTCTCACTCGGATAATACATTGATATATATGTGATATATGTTAATTGTATTATTTTATTTTGTTACAATAAATATTGTATATGTGATATATAATATTGTAACATGTTGTGGTTATAAATGCAACATGATTTGTGGAGTTTAAATATGGTTAGGGTTTGGATTAGGGCTAAGCTTTCATGAAGCTTTCAAGAAGCTTCTTGAAGCTTTGACTTTGACTTGGATATTTTGCATAGATATTTCCTTAACCCAACCCAACCCAACCCTTTACCCTAGTTAAATATCTACAAGGGTTAAGTTTTCTTTCTTAACCCATGGTTGCATTTCTAACCTCACACTTGATTCATTATTCATCACAAATGATTATTCTTCTTCTTCTTCCTTGAGCTCTTGAAAAGCTTTCTAGGTTTTTCTAATGTGATGATTTTGAGTGAGATAAAGAAATGAGAGCTAAATTCCTACTTCATCATCCTCATCTATTCTAGCCACTTAGATTAGGGTGTTTGCTAATATTTGATTAGCAAAGCAAGAGTTTGGGTTTGAGTTTCTTCAAGGTAGATCATCTTTATTATTGAAGATCGGAAGCAAGCTTGCATCTTTCTCTTCATGGAGCCTCTCTAGAGTCCGGGTACTCGATGATCATAGAGAAGGGACCTTAACACGGAGCATTTGAAGTGAAGGAACGGACTACAAATGTTGTAATCCCAAACTCTTAGAAGTAAAGTTGTTTACTTGCTATTTGTTTCACCTAATCTCTAGTCTAAGATCTTGGTTAGGGTTGTTCGGCACGTCTAAAATTTAAAATCCGGCATGGTAGATGCCTTATAGACCCTTGTGAAAGTGCCTAGTAACCCTACAGTGGTATCAGAGACAAGCTAGAGGTTTAAGCGAAGTCTAGACGAAGTTTAAAGTCCGATCGAATCACGAAACGTCGCGATTTACCCCTTCTCTGGAAATTTTTAAAAATGTTGATTTTTTCATATTAAAAATACTAAGAAAAATAAGTAGGGAATTCTAAGAATTACTGTGAAGTACGAAGCCCCAACTCCATCATGGGAGCGCGGAACCGCGGCCAAACTATGTGTTTGGAGGCGGTTCCGCGGCCATCATGAGGAGTCAGTGGCTCGTACTTCAAGGTATGATTCTTGGGTACTTTTTCATGCTTCTGGGAATTTTTAATTTTACTCAAGTGTTGAGTTTTCTGGAGATCTTTTGTAATCGTTGATTCGATCGGAAAGTTTAACTTCGTTTAAGTTTTGTCCGGATAATTTTAGAACGTGTTAAAAAGTTCGAACGGATATCAATAACTCACTTTTTCCCCTGTCGGAAAATTTCCAAGTGTTGGATTTTTCCTTAGTTAAAGAACGTTCAATGTCGTGCAAGTAACGCGGTGGACCCTCTAGAAGAAAACAAACCTTAACTCGATTATGTGACCGTCTGAACCGCCTCTAAAGCTTAGGGTTTGGGGAAGTACGGCGTTTCCACATGTGAGGTGTTGGTTTGACCCTTCTACGGCTGGACCATTGGTACTGTGACATGTGATGGATGTTTTTTAAACTAAGTTCAAGTGTTGAGCAAAAAGGAAAATTTTGGGTGTTTTTTTATTCTATTGAAAAGTTTAACATTGTCTATTTATCTGAATTGTGATACAATATTTGGAATCCATAAGCAGTTATGAGATAACTAATTTGAATGTTATAAATCTAGCAGTTTAGTCTCAGATGATCGGTTGCCACGGGATTTTGATGCGATCAAAAGTCCGTCGCAATCATGTTGCGTACGCGGATACTCGCCAGGAAACTTAATAGATAGCCATGCCCCATAGCCCCGACCAAGTGACTGTAGGAGAACCCCGTCGCCAAAAGCATCCGTTCGGGTGCTCGCGGCAACGGTGTTACGCCTTGGTGCACTTCGTCGACGGCATTGGGGGTGCGGCCGTCTACTAAAGTTTTCGACGAGCATTCGATCAGGTTATCGGGAATCTTGTTGAATTGCCCGACTAGATATTGAAAAGTGTTTTCGATAATGAGACTAAAATGCGGGATTTATAATTATTAGGCATGAGATGTCTAAGGAATTCATTTGGTTAGGCATGCGATGTCTAAGGAGGTTGCGGATTCCAACTGTTGTAGTTTTACACTTTCTTTTCTGCGACCGTAAGTGTAATATGTGGTGTATCGCCGGTTTCGTTATACATCAACGACAATTAGGATACGCATATTTACTTACGTTGATGATATGTGATATTATGTGTTGCTGTGATATGTTATATTGGATCGTCGTGTTTGAATAGCCGGGGGTTTTATGTGAGATAAGAGTTTTTCATTTTCATTCATGTAAAATTCAACTGTATGCAATATTCTTTTATTGGGGCACTTCCGGACTGAGGATGATGTCACCGTTGTATATTATTTACTTTTCCGCATTAGGATAGACCCAAGGCGGGGAGCATAAGTAACCGGGTTCTGGGTTCCAGTGGGAATCCATCTCGAGGAGTCGAGACCGGGTCTCCTAACTCAAGAACTGGCAGGGTTACTTGCCGCTCTCGTAGGGGTCTAGGGATGTGGGTTTGGCTATTCCTCGTGACTGTGGAATCCATGTTTTCTACTAGCTCGTATTAAAACACGGACGTCTTAGTATATCCAATATTTCATATATGTTCTTCTGCTGCAATGTTCTGTGATGAGATCATATTACTGCCTGAGATGAATGTTTATATTATATATATGAGATATATATATTATATATTATTGATTTCGTTTCAAATGTGATTCTTGTGAAGTATAATAAAATGGGACTTCATTAATGAGATTAATGAAATAAAAGAAACCTAAAGATGTTGTAGAAACTTGTTTAAAACTGGTAGCTCTAGTTCTTGCTTTGCATAGCGGTATTCCTTGTAGAATATCCAGCACCTTATTCGATATGGAAAGAGCCGAGATCCCTTCACCGAGAGTGACCTCTTTAGCGAAACTAGCAGATGCTACACACTCGGT
The DNA here is from genome assembly GCA_030015575.1 of Agapanthus africanus. Lineage (NCBI taxonomy): Eukaryota > Viridiplantae > Streptophyta > Magnoliopsida > Asparagales > Amaryllidaceae > Agapanthus > Agapanthus africanus. The sequence goes on from JASDDO010000008.1 coordinate 133,759,942, forward strand.
TTGTCTTTTGATTGCTTCTATAGCTTTTGCTTTGCACAGCGGTATTTGTAAAATATCTTGCACCTTATTCGATGAGGAAAAAGCCGAGATCCCTTCACCGGGAGTGACCTCTTTAGCAAAACTAGAAAAGGCCTAAAAAACACTCCATTTAAAACCACTAGATTCTACGACGATATCAAGTTCATTACGCAAAGGGTTTTCTTAAAAACCTGTCGTAGCCCTCCGTCATTTTAGATAAGTACTTCATAGTATTCGTGCTGCGTTTGTTGACCTTCTCAAGGCGTAGTGAGCGTTAGCTATTTATGCTTATCTGCACAAGCATATGATGCGATTGTTTTAGGGTAGTCGTGTGACTTTGTTGACCTTGTCATGGGTCATGCGGGTGGGTTTAATTCAATCGGGAAATGACGGGTTGAACTTGACTTGCGGTCTATGGTTTGTTGACCTTGTCAAGGTCATAGATCGCTCGGGGTAAAATATTATTGGGAATTTCAAGTGTTGAAATTTTCAATGAGATTGCATACCTTCTATGAGATAGTTGGATCCCGATACTCACTGCGAGTAAGAGTTACTCCTGGGAGGGTTTTACACATTACAATTAGCCGATCAAGTAGGTGTCTAGAAAGGTGTCAACGGGGTTACGCCCCTGGGAAAACGAGGTTTATTTTAATTAGGTCCGTGCGAAAACACGGGAAACCTCCCTCAAAATATCGGCACTGGCCTGGCTGAAAGATTGGCGAACTTGTAGGGTGTAATTAATCCCGGCTAATCTTTCCTTTTAGGGTTTGAAGGAAGATTTGACTAAAACAGTAGGAGACATCCTGATTAGATATATTAATAACCAATCTAATCTTGCAAGTGCATATGCTGAGTGTTTTCTTCTCTCTCTCCTGGCAGCGACTATGTCACGCCTTAATCAAGATAATAATACAGATATATTGACCGAACCCGCTTGTTATACTGCGCTGGGGAATGTTGGTCCCGCTCCAACTTATAAATGTTATAAGACCGAGCAGGAAATAGGGGATTACCAGAATTCCTGTGCCGCCCAAACGAAGAAAGTGCATGCTGATGCATCTTCTTCGGGTGTGTTCATTACAGAGAACTGTTTCTCAGTATCCTTTACGTCCTGGGTATGAGATACCAGATCAGGATCCCAGATATGTAATCTGTTATATGGGCTACAGATAGGTAGAGAACTGAGAATGGGTGATAAGTTTCAAAAGTTGGAAACGGTGCAAGTGTTGCAAGCCAAGATTGTTGGCAGTTATCACCCTGTATTACTAGAATACATTGATTCTGAATGAATGTTATTAGATACCGAACCTGATATACAACATCATATCAGTCTCTTTATTAGTAAAGAAGGATATAATTTTGTATTGTTGGATAATGTTTTAAACATTTCCTATATCAAGAGTTGATCGGTTCAGGCACGTTATCTAAAAGCATATACGTTCTAAATCAAACCACAGTTCTCAGTGTACAGAACACACACAAGAGAAAGAGTTCAGAAATGAACGAATCCTTCTTGAGGTATTGTAGACTAGGTCATATCAATGTGACCCGACTAGCTGAAGTTACATAGAGATGCATATTTAAATTAGTTCGAATTTACATCTTGTGAAACTTTCCAGTCATGTCACAAAGATAAAATGACCACAGCTCTGTTTATTTGAAACAGAGAAAGAGTTAGTAAACTCTTGGGATTGATACATGATGATGTATGAGGTCCCCTGTCTACACATGCCAGGACCGGTTCTTTGTACTTCATTACATTCACTGATGATCTCTCAAAATTCAAACATATATTCCTGTTGAAACACAAGTCCGAAGCTTTTAAGATATTCACAGAATATAAGTTAGAAGTAGAGAACCAAAAATGGGTATAAGTATTATGTCCTTTGATGAGATCAAGGAGGAGAATACTTGAGCACGGGATTCCTGGACTATTCTAAAGGAGAATGATATTCTCTCTCAGCATTACTCCTCCGTATACACCACAACACGTCGGTGTATCGGGGCAGAGCAAACACACCCTATTTGATATGGTGCGCTCTATGATGAGTACTACTGAGTTTCCTATTTCCTTTTGGGAGTTTTGCACTTGAGAAGCTGCATACCTATTGAATAGGGTTCAAATCAAATCAGTTGCCTACCACTTCATATGTGATATGGAATGGGAAGAGCCCATATCTTAAGTATGTTAAGATTTGGGTTGTCCAGCCTATGCCTGAAAGCAAAATCCGGACAAGCTCGAGGCAAGGTCAGTTCTGTGGAAGTTTGTTGGATATCCCAAGCATTCGCAAGGGAATATCTTCTACTGAACCGAGAAACAAAAGGTGTTTTGTTTCTGAGCATGCCACCTTTGTGAAAAGGAATTTCTTGTGAAGAAATTAGTGGTCATGAGGTAGAACTGGAAAGAGTTCCAGCTATACAAACTGCAGCTGATGATTTGGGAGAACCAAAGGATTCAATAGTTTCCAACGAACCTCAGCCTCTCCGCCGATTTAGTAGGGTTCCTCATCCACCTGAGATATACTTTGGTTTCTCTATGACGGTGGGAGCGAGGATTGCATCATGAGATGATGACCCAACTTGTTTCGAGCAGGCCATCAGGAGTGGGACTCTGTAAGAATGGCTGGATGCTATGCGATCTGAGATGGAATCCTTATACACCAACAAAGTATGGACTTTGGTTGCTTTATCTAAAGGGTTAAATTCCCATCAAGAGCAAGTATATCTTGAGAAGATTACTTGGTGTACATGGAAAAGTTGAGACTTTCAAAGCTATGCTTAAGTCCATCCAGATCCTACTTGCTATTGCTATATACCATAACTACGGTTTCTGGCGGTTGGGTGTCATGACAGCTTTTCTAAATGATGATTTAGAAGAGAGCATCTATAAGTACACAGCCAGAGGGCTTCGTAGATAGTGGGAGCAGCAGAAACGTGTGCAAGTTGTTTTATGAGATAAATCAGGTATCGCGGAGTTGGAACATCTGTTTTGATGTGATAGTCAAAGAGTTTGACTTCATCAAAATGGTAGATGAACCTTGTATATACAAAAAGATAGTAGGGCATATGGTGGTGATCCTCGTAGAGTACGTGGATGACATACTCTTGATAGGGAAGGAGTTTCCTATGCTACGCTCGGTCAATCGCCGCTTATCACAAGGATTCTCCATATAGGATCAAAATGATACCTCCTAAATCCTAGGTTTTATATCTATAAGATAGATCTAATTGGATGTTAGGATTCTCACTAGTTGTAGTGAGATGGTATCAATCGATCCTGAGGAGAATCACTGGAATGGTTCCAGGGTGGTAAGGTCGACTGAATATCAGTCACAGGCATTGTCTTTACCGTCAGTGGAGGGACGGTATGTTGGAAGGGTTCAAAGCTAGATACCGTGACATACTAGACGATTAAAGGAAATATAAATCACTACCAAGGATACTACCGAAAAAGTAGTCTGGATGTACACTAGTTCATGAGATGAACTTCGTTCCTACCATTGTGTGACAATGGAGTTTTGGCTTTTGCAAAGGAACCCCCGTCCCATCAGAAATCCAGATTTAATTCTTAGGCAGTATCACCTGATCATGGAGATGGTTGATCTCCAGGGAGATCGAGGTTAGGAGAGTAGACACAGAGGACAACAGCGCGGATCCACTCACAAAGGCCTATTTCCCAGTAGAGACTTTTATGGGATGGTTGAGTATGAGATACTTCAACTACAGCTGATTGTTGGGTATGCGATACCACAACAGATGGCCCTAGTGCAAGTGGGAGATTATTAGTTATATGTATGCCCTAGAAGCCATTACTGTACATACGATGTATATTGTAGTGGATGCTTGGACATATATAGGGAGGACTTTCTTGCTCGACATGATAGTACGCTATCTGGTTGCTCTTTATCTTAACATGTACTCTGATTGTCTCTATGTTACATGTTGATAAAGCCCTTAGGATGAGTACTTGACTACCAGGACTATGATGCAGATCATACTAGTAGGGACAGTGTAGTCGCCAAGTACATCCTTCAAATGTTCCTAGTCGTGGGAGTACCGAGACAGGGCATCGATACTCCAGAGTAGACTAGCCTATGCGCTTCTTGACCCATATGATGGGCAATGGATGATCCCATATCCATTGGTGTTTGACATCAGAGAAGGTATACGGGTGCTCAGTGGAGACTGGGTACACTGGACGGACTCGCCGAGAACTCCCAGATGGTATTATACCTCACGTTAGATGGCAGTTCTCTGGTGACACTGGTACAGGTTAGTCTGTAGACCCGAGATCGTCATAGAGTCTTGTGTGATTCCCACTGTGCTTTGATTTCCATCATACCACGTCTAAGAGGGCGTGCAAAAAGGTGGCTTTTGGGTACAGTCCCGAATCACATGGAGGCAATGAGCGATAGGAGGGGATTTCGTCTCTCCCGGTATAGGGAGTTGATGTTGCGCTGTGTTCGATTGGCTATAACTGGAAATCCCTGGCCAGGGTTGCTGAGATTTACTGGTAAGTGTTATCAGTAGTTTCTCGAACTGTTATAGACCTCATATCAACACGACTTATCAAGCTACTGGGGTCTGACGTTTACCACCCCTAGGCGAGATATGCGACATATCAGACGAAGAGACCGGACTGTACGGGAGTGTTACTGATTGGACTCGCAGGAGAATGTACATGCTTGCTTGTTGATCTTCTGATCGCTCAATACCTGGGTGGCTGTTACGTTTAGCTGAGCGCTTGCAGCTTGTGGGTGTTTGATATGATCATCACCTACTGCCGGCGTATTGACGATTCTTTAGAGTCCTACACAGAGGTTTCTTGGCTCAGGCAAAACGGAGTAGGAACACATATGTGATATGTGCGGGACCGAGAATATTATGATATGAGATACCGTATTAGATTCTCGCGATATGAGATATCGGCCGGGTATATGAGATATAGCCGGGTCATCGGATCAAGTGTTGATTCGATGAACTGATACAGATTATATTAGTTGGTTATTTATGATATAGCCGGATTATCGGATCAAGTGTTGATTCGATAATTTAATATATAATTATATATTTGATATATTAAATTACATTAACTAATATAAGCTCACTTAAAGATTCTTTTTCTCACTCGGATAATACATTGATATATATGTGATATATGTTAATTGTATTATTTTATTTTGTTACAATAAATATTGTATATGTGATATATAATATTGTAACTTGTTTTGGTTATAAATGCAACATGATTTGTGGTGTTTAAATATGGTTAGGGTTTGGATTAGGTTAAGCTTTCATGAAGCTTTCAAGAAGCTTCTTGAAGCTTTGACTTTGACTTGGATATTTTGCATAGATATTTCCTTAACCAAACCCAACCCTTTACCCTAGTTAAATCTCTACAAGGGTTAAGTTTTCTTTCTTAACCTATGGTTGCATTTCTAACCTCACACTTGATTCATTATTCATCACAAATGATTATTCTTCTTCTTCTTCCTTGAGCTCTTAAAAAGCTTTCTAGGTTTTTCTAATGTGATGATTTTGAGTGAGATAAAGAAAACAAATAAGAGCTGCATTCCTACTTCATTATCCTCATCTATTCTAGCCACTTAGATTAGGGTGTTTGCTTTGCTAATATTTGATTAGCAAAGCAAGAGCTTGGTTTTGAGTTTCTTCAAGGTAGATCATTTTTGTTATTGAATATCGGAAGCAAGCTTGCATCTTTCTCTTCATGGAGCCTCTCTAGAGTCCGGGTACTCGATGATCGCAGCGAAGGGACCTCAACACTGAGCTTTTGAAGTGAAGGAACGGACTACAAAGGTTGTAATCCCAAACTCTTAGAAGTAAAGTTGTTTGCTTGCTATTTGTTTCACCTACTCTCTAGTCTAAGATCTTGGTTAGGGTTGTTCGGCACGTCTAAAATTTGAAATCGGGCATGGTTGATGCCTTATAGAACTGCATGTTAAATAGAATTGCCATGCTTATATTAAATGATATGTTTAAACACCATATCTTCTAGTCCATTGCTTCACGATATACATTTTCTTTGTCATTATACTTTTGTACTTCACACCCTTTTTCTTGGGGACTTACCGAACAAAAATTCACTGACGGGCATTCCACCCATCTTTGTTTCTTGGAATGTTCGTAAGGTATAGTGGAGATAGCGGAGGTAGACACCACAGAGGAGGAGCATGATCAAATCGCGACTCATGCCTAAACTAGTCATCCTTTCCTTTCAGTTTATTTATGCCACCTATTTAGAAGTTGAATGTAAATAAAGTTATTGAAGTTCAAATCTTATATTAATTTCTTATCATTTTATATTGCTCAATTACGCTTAGCGTATTTATTCCGGGAAATGTCCTTCTCGAAATAAATATGTCGCGGGCCTCATCACGTACCTGCTACCGTCTTATGGGAAGCGGGGCGTGACTGATTTGATTTGATCTCTTAAATCCTATTTGCAGTCTTGAACTAATTTACTACCTTTAAATATGCACAATATCTCAAATTAAATCATTAGCGGTATTTATTTTATAAAAATAAGATATTCAACCAATTTGCTCACAATTAAATTACTTAATGGTTAAGAAATTCAAGGATATTTGATATGATATGATATGCACATTTTATTAATAATGATTAAGAATCACATGGATATTTTATTTAAATATGATAAGCATATATTACTCCCAATTATATTAATTATAAGTTAAGAAACATATGACAAATTTTTTTACACGTAAACCCATATATGTTCTTAAATTATAAATAACACATTTAGTAATTAATAAAAATAAGAAAAATGACCGTAAAAATGTGCAATAAATATAGCTGATCAAGTGGTTTTGAAGAAAAAACGGTTGATTTATAGTAACATAAGTTTTTGCTTAATAACGAACTCCCTATAAAGGGATCAAGGCTATTTCCTCATCAAATGAGGTGCAGAATATTCCTGACTAAATACTTTTATGCAAAGGAAAAGAATATGACTATAATTTCCTTTGAAAATTTGGCTCCCGCAACATCATTTTGGGTTTATTTCTTTGCATTAAACATATAATGCAGTATCATCATTTAAGTTCCTAATCACACCAAAAAAACCAAAATAATATATTTTTATATGCCATCCGTATTCGCCACGGGACCTCGGATCTTCACCGTAAGGTTACTTAACTTACGGTAAGGCGCAGGCAGGGCTAATGCGGATGCAATATATATATATATATATCATCACATGCATGTAATAACGTTATAGCCATGCGGCAAACAATATGCAATATGTAATAGCGGATAAACTAGGAGCCCCGCGTTTTATTTGAGGCACAAATGAAACGCAACGTTTTCCGGTCGTGTGGATAGTTCGTACAACATATATCCAAGACCCCTACGACCGCGGCAAACTACCCGCCAATCCTAAAAACTGGGCCAACTCATCCTCAATATCATGAGTCGGGCATCCGTCGGTTTCTTAAATCCAGTAACTTGGGCACTCCTCCATGGGTTGAAACTAAAAACCCAAGTGCGGTGAGCAGCCCGCCAATTCTAGAGCGAGGTGACCCGATCTCAACTCTATGAGATGGCCACCTACCGCACTCTAGAACCCGGCTACTCGAGCACTTCTCTGCGAGTTCATCTTTGTATATGTAATGAAAATATACAATGGAAACAACGCCTGTATTCTGGACATATCCCAATAAAAGAATATACATCTTGCGGCAACGATGGCCACAATCCGGCCGCTCGTCCTAAATAAATGAATATACAACCATCACAAACTGTACATACATCATCATACGAGAGGTTATCCATCACAACAATCCGGCTAAACCATCACAATGATATATAAACACCAACATCATAAGCAACATATGTGCAACCCTATCTAATCGAACATATAGCAATTAGACAACGTTTAACAACACATATAAACAAAAACATATCATAAATGATGCTAAAGTTTCGACCGAAAAGTGTTCTGTGTTGCTCGAAAACACCAAGTGCACAAACTGAAATCTAGGACAAAATGATATATACCAAAAATCCCATTTCTTAATTACCAAGCAACTGGAAGAAGATAGAAGCCAGAGCTTGCACTCTGGCCGACCCAAGCGGCCAAGGAGCCGACCTAGGCAACCAGAGCTTAAACCTTGGTGCTCATGCTTCTCCAGTATCAATTTTAAACCATTTCCAGTCCAATGGCATGTATCAAAAAATTTCAGAGCTCGTTTGAAAAAATGGACAGAAACTAGGTTTTAGGAAATAGAATACGGTTAAATTTTTTGTTTCGAAACTATCGCATCGTCTAACTCTAGTTCTAGTGTTTGGTTGACTTTAATACCACTGCTGGGTTTCTAGCGCTCGCGCAGCGAAACGAAGATCAAAGGAGGAATAAAAAACGAAAATTTTCATGCAAGCATTAAAAACCACAACATAGAAATCGATTCCAAACACTAAACTAACAAGCAAAACAAGATAGCTAGCTACATATTTGTGAAAATACAACCTTTGTAGCGTGTCCACCCAATCGTGGAAGACCTCTCCAAGCTCTGTAGGCCATCGCGAACGGGCTTGAGAGACGATTGCCCTTGCCGAAGATGATCCACTTGAGGGAAACCGAACCAAGCTTCAGTTTCGCTCCAAAGCTAACTTTGAGGAAGCAACTCACCATCTAAACTTGCTAAGGATAGAGTGTGAAGGATGTAAGAATTGTCACTATCATTATCTCTCAATTAACAAACTCAAGAGAGCTCTCAAAGCTCATGAAGAAGAAGGAGATGAAAGGAGAGGAAAGGAGAGAGAATGTAACCATGAGAATGAGAGAGTATTTTCCATCCATGTAAAAAATATGTCATCCAATTTTCCAAATAAAATATGAGCCCATCCCTCTCTCCCATCCCACCTTTACACCACCCCTCCACCTCATTTCTATTTTTATACAAAGAAAAAGACCACAAATGAGGTGTCCTCCTTCTAGAAGTATTCCTCATAAATACGGAATACAACCCCGGTATATGTATCAAATACATATACGTATATCCGTATAAAAATACGAATAGCTAAAGAGAGAGAAAATGAATAGTGAACATAAGACTTGAATATGTATATTAAAAATATATATATATATATATATATATATATATATTATTAAATCAATACTTGATTTAATAATCCAGCTTAAATCAATACTTGATTTAATTATCAAACGTCTGATTAAAATCCATATAGCCAGTATACGTATTTAATCAGACTCCTGTACGTATCAACCTACATCCTCTATATTGTATCACCTGAACCGGGAAAACCCTCTGTGTGGGACTCTAAAAAATCGACAATAAGCTGGCAGTGAGTTACTAGATAAATCCATAACCACAACCACGTCAGCGACACTAGAAGTACATAACGATTACCTACGTATATGTCGAAAGGGAGGTCAAAAATCAAGTCTGTTCGTACCCTACTGAGCATGTAAGTGACAATCTTCATACAGTCCGGTCTTTTCGTCTGAAAGCGTCGCATACCAGGTCTAGGGGTGGATAACGTCAGACCCCTAATAACCCGATAAGTCGTGCCGATGTCAAGCTCATGACTAACCGAGAAACTACTGATCTTCAATCAGTAAATTTCATCCGCCCTAGCCAGGGAGTTATGGTGATGGCTAACCGAATACAGCGCAACATCAACTCCCTATACCTGGAAAGATGAATCCCTTCCAGTCGCTCACTGCCTCCATGTGGCTTGGGACTGTACCCATCTAAAACATGTTTGCACGACTCCTTTGATTCATGGTAGGGTAGTAATCAAAATACAGTAGGAACTCACACGAGATAAATGACGATCTCGAGTCAAAAGAATATCATATGCTCATGTCACCAGAGAACTACTATTCGACGATAGGTACAATACCATCTAGAAGTTCTCGGCAAATCCGTTCGGTGTACTCACCTCCATTGAGCACCTGTATACAATCTTAGGTGCCATAACACCAATGGCTTGTGAGACCGGCCACCGCCCCTCGTCAGGGTCTAGAAAGTATACTCTGCTCCAAAATATCGATACTCAGTGTCGATACTCCCATGACTAGGAACATTTAAAGATTTTATTATGGAATACCCAGTTCCCACAAGTATGATCGCCATTATAATATTGTTAGTCAGTCAAGGAAGGATCCTACGGACTTTATCATTATGTATTAGCGACACGTAATAGAAATTAAAACGTATACACATGAATGATAAAATCAAACCAGATAGCATACATCTCGAGTAAGACTGTTTAACCTGTATAAGTCCTCCTTCAATTATCATAATCGCCAACCTGCAATTACGATAATTGCCTTATGGGCACTATATCTGTCAAGCCCCACCCCCAATATAGAGATTATTATTCGCTCTGGCCGAAGCCGCACAGTTTTGTCCTTCGGGGCGAACCGGACCCGACCAGGGGCCACTTCCCAGGAGGTCACCCATCCTAAGACTTCCCTGGCCTGAGCACGCTTAACTACGGAGTTCTCAAGCTCCTGTAGTGCCAATTCACTTAAAAGGCATCTCTATATTGAAGAGTGGTATCATTCCATTTGTAGTATAGATCTGCCCTCTTTCGGACCGAAAAAGTCCCCATTGTTCTACAGTAGGTCCCACGGACTCAAGAGGTGGCACCCGCCCCCTTGGCATGATACTTGGCGTGGCACTTTGTTCTGTGTAGCACTTTATTCCGTGAGCAAGAACTGGGTCCCGACATCCTCCCCACTTTTGAACAATGGTTCATCCTCGAACCACAGATACTATTGAAGGACCGTCTCTAATACCATTCTATCATTCCCCACCCCCAATACAGAGAGTATTGTCCGCTCTGGCCAAGTCGCACGGTTTTGTCCTTCGGGGCGAACCGGACTCGACCAGAGGCTACTTCCTTGGAGGTTACCCATCCCAAGACTTTCCTGGCCCGAGCATGCTTAATTACAGATTTCTCAAGCTCCTGTAGTGCCGATTCACTTAAAAGACACCTCTGTATTGAGGAGTGGTATCATTTCATTTATAGTACAGATCTACCATCTTTCGGAATGTATTCCAAAGAGTCCCCATTGTTCTACAGTGGGTCCTACGGACTCGAGAGGTGGCCCCCACGGATTCAAGAAGTGGCCCCAGCCCCCTTGGCATGGAACTTTGTTCCGTGTGGCACTTTATTTCGTGAGCAAGAACTGGGTCCCGACAATATCCAACATAACGGCATAGGTGGGTTTCGCGGATAGCAGGTAAAAATAAAGTAAGACATTACCCTGTGCAATAATGAGTAAAATGTCCCTATGTGTGAGTGTTATGAATTAGGTATAGTTAACATGAAGTTTGTTGCATTTTATCGACTTGATCTTGTTGGATATGTATGTCCTAGAGGCCATTATTGTATAGTACTAGTTTGTATATTACATTTTGGAAGCTTGGGATATATACACAGATTTATGATTTTCTTGCTCGATATAGTAGTATGCTACTTGGTTTGTATCTATCTTAATATGTGTATATGTTTCTTTTAACATATCACTAATACATATTGATAGAGCCCTTAGGATTTTTGCTTGACTACCAGCGTTGTGATGGCAGTCACACTAGTGGGGGCTGGATTGTCTATAAGCACATCCTTATACAGGTCGTTAGTCGTAGGATTATCGAGACAGGGTATCGATACTCCAGAGTAGACTAGCGTATACGCTTCTCATCCCAGCAGGGGAGATGGTCTGTCCCACAGCCATCAGTTAGTCATACTGGAGATAGTATGCAGGTGCTCATTGGGTTATGAGTTACACTGGACGGACTCGTAGGTTACTGCTGGTTGGTATTATACCTATCTTCAGGTAGGAGTTTCCAGGTGACATGAGCACAGCTTAGTCCGTTGACTTGACACTGCTACTTCACCTCAAGTGTGTTCCCACTGTTTTTAGATTTCTACCCTACCACGGCTCTATTGAGTCGTGCAAACAGGTAGTAGTTGGGTGCAGTCCCGAAGCACTTGGGGGCAGTGGCGGATAGATATGATTCTTCTCTCCTGGTATTGGGGGTTGATATCGTGCTGTGTTTGGAGAGCCATTACACAAAGTCCTTGGCCAAGGCAAGTGAGATTTACTGGTAGGTATTTCAGTAGTTTTTCAGGGTGTTCTGGACTACACTCCGACATGACTTATACCGCTATTAGGGGTCCAACGTTTACCATCCTCTTAGGCCCGATATGCGATACTCTTAGACAAACAGACCGGACTGTACGGAGATTGCCACAGACAGGCTCAGTAGGAGTTTGGATGAGCTTGCTCGTCGACCTTCTTATCGACAGATACCTAGGTAGCCATTACGCACAGCTAGTCCCGCTGATGTGCTTGTAGTTAAACCCACTGCCAGAGTATTGTCGAGTCTTTAGAGTCCCACACAGAGGATTTCCCAGCTTCGGGGGAAACGAGTAGAGGTCGTATGGTTTTACGATAGGGTTCGATCACATACGTGTACTTGTGCGTATGTGGTGTTCGAGCGGACAATACTAGTGGGCTTTGGTTTAAGTCGGATCCTAGTATTCGATTATTGGATTAGCTTTGTCTCATAGTATCGTGTTTCTCGGAACACGGATGCGGGTATGTATATACGGATGAGAGGAGGTATATAAGGAAACACCTCATTAGGGTTTTGACCATTGACTTGGTCAAAACAAAAATGAGGTGGAGAAAAGAATTTGTTATTTTTGGTAAATGATAATTATATGGCATGGCTACTTGGGTTGACCTTTTGACTTGGCATGACTTGTTGACCTTAGATATTTTTGTGAGATATTTTTTACTCTAGATACTTTGGTGAGATATTTTCCATGCCATGCTTATGGTCATATAAAAGTTAGCCATTCTATTTTTATTATCATTATCAAAAATACTTTCTCTTTCCTCAAGCTTGCTCTCTCCTTCTTCCTCTCAAACCCTAGTGTATCATGTGTTGATAATCAAGGGTTAATAAGACTTGGCTACTCTAAATCACACTCTACTCTTTCTAGGTTACTTAGTTTAGCACACCAAGTGGTCTAGTTACCTCAACTTGGAGGTTTAGCTCAAGATTGGAACTCTCGGGTGGATCAACGTTGACACAAGGAGGCCGAAGTTCAAGCACGATCCATACTTCCATCTAGGAGTTTAAGGAGAGGATCGAAGACCCGAAGGACTTAGTTTCTTTAGGTATACTTTCTATCATACTAGATAGAACCCTTACATACTAGTTAGGTTTATGGTTAAGATCCGGGTTTTGTGTTATTCTATTGCCAAGTTTCTAATCGTAGTAAAAATTTTGTTTCGCATTTGGCCACGGAAGCTGGCCGGGGCGCTAGCGTAACCCTTCATGGTATCAGAGCCAGCACATAAACCCTAGACTATCAAATTTAAACAATGTTAAAATAATGAAACCGAAACGACTCCATAACATTGAAACCAACTGCAGTTTCTGTCGAATTTTTAAAGGCTTCAAAAAATTTTTTAAACAAGTGCAGAGTAATATTCTGACAGAGAGATGGACACTGAACAAAAATGAGTCAATTCCACCATGAAATTGCCGGCCACATCCCTCAAAAAACTGGCCTGCTCGGTTTTCTCATGGTGAATTGCGTCGTGTTTTGGTCTGTGTTCTCATCCAGTGGAATTTGGGTTTCAGGTGTTGTTAGTTTTTGCCCAAGTTTGATTTTCTGTTGTTTTTCTGTTCGGAGCAATTTGGAGTGTTTCAAAGTCATTATATTTGACATTGTTTAACAGTTTACAATACATTCACTTTTATCAATGACCATGAATGTCATTCGATCGGTAAACCCGTATATCTGCTATATGTCCTTTTAGACGAGTTTGCGAACATGACATTCGCGTTGATGTTTTTTTCTTGTGTTGTGATTGTGGTTGGATAGTCGTGATGGATAGCATGTGGTGCAATGTTAGCAGTACAGTTTATATTCATTTGTACATTTTTTATTGCAGGGCGAGCGTTCGACATGTGGACTGCCGTCTTTTCCGGGTTGTATATTATTTGATTGGGGCACGACTGGGTTAAGGTTGATGTCACCATTAGTACATATTATTTTCATTTTCTGTACTAGGATTATCCCGCGGTGGAGTGCACGAATAGCCGGGTTCTAGAAAGCAACGAGCCCACATCTTATGGCGTTGGGACGGAAGAGGCTTCATTCTAGAATTGGCGGGTTATTCGCCACACTCGTAGGGGGTATTGTTTGACCCACGGAGGGGCGTCTAAGTTACCGGATTCTGTGAAGTGCTGGGTGGCCCATTCACTTTATTGAAGGGGGCTGGCTCACTTCTGGGATTGGCGGGTAACTTGCCGCGCTCGTAGGAGTCCAGGTTTTCATTGCACAGGCTATCCACACGACCGAGAACGTTAGGTTTCATTTGCGGCTCAAATGAAACCCGGGGCTCCAAGATTATCCAACATTCTGTATTGTTGGCTGAGATTCTGTGATGTTGATTATTATCATGCCTGGGACGAATGTTGTATATACTTATATATATACTAGTAGATGTTGTATATGTTTTGCACCCGCGCTGGTCCAGCCCTCGCTCTGTCGTTAGATAAGTAACCTAACGGGTGATGACGGGGCCCCGTGGCGAATACGGATGGCATATGCGTACATTGTATTTTCGTTCTTTTTGTGGTGTGATAGGATTAAATTAATGGGACCACATTAATTTTGATTAATGCAAGAAAATAAACCTAAAAGATGTTGAAACAAATTTCGAAAAACTACAGTTATATTCTTTCGCTTTGCATAGTGGTATTCGGTCATGAATATCCAGCACCTCATTCTACGAGGCAAGAGCCGAGATCCCTTCGCGGGGAGTGACCTCTTGAGCTAAAGTCTATACTATAGATTACTCGGTTTTTTCAAAACCAGAAATTTTTCATAAAGCGAAGCTTAAACCACTCCTTTTTAAAGCTATCAGGTTCCTTCAACGATATCAAGTTCATTACGTTAACGGGTTTTTCGCCAAAAACCCAGCCGTAGCCCTCCGTCATTTCTTACAAGTATCACTTAGCATTCATGCTGTGTATGTTGACCTCTGTCAAGGCATAGTAAATGGTAGCTAAGCAATACTCGTATGTTGCATAGATAGATGCAATTATTTAGAACAATCGCACGGTCATTTTGACCTCTGTCAAGGACTTGTACGGGTGGGTCTAAATCAATCCAGGACATTGACGGGTTGAACTTGACTTACGACTTATGACATGTTGACCTATGTCAAGGTCATGAAGCCTCTTGGGGCAAAAACCACAACGGGAGTTTCAAATATACAAGAAACTTGCAGATTTGGCATACCTTCCGGAGTGTAGTGACTAGAGTGGATTCCATCTAGGTCATCACACAATGATAGTTGGATCCCGATCCCACTGATGAGTTGTATTACTCTCGGGAGATTATTTCACTTAACAATCAATAAACCAAGTAGGTGTCTAGAACGGTGTTAGCGGGGCTACGCCTCTAGGGAAAAGAGGTTATATAATTAAAGAACTTCACGAAAGCGTTGGAATACCTCTCTCAAAGTACCAACACTAGCCTGGCTGAAAGGTTAAGCAAGTATTGTGACGTGCGATTAATCCTGACTAGTTCTTGTTTTAAGGTTTGAAGAAGAATTTGTAGGAAACAGTGGGAGACATCCTGGTTAGATAAATTAATAACCAATCTAATCTTGCAAGAGTGCACGCTGAGTGTTTCTTTTTCTCTCTATCCAGGTAGCAACCATTAGACGCCCTAATCAAGATAATAAAATGTATCGCTTGACCGATCTGAATTCTTATTTGGGGCTAGGGAACGTCGATTTAGCTCTAACTTATGATGGCGATCGTAAGTATGAGCAGAGGAAAGAGGATAGTCTGGATTCCAAGGAGACCCAAATGAGGAAGAAGAATATTAATGCATCTACTTTAGGTATTCTTGTAATTGAGAACTGCTTTTCGGTCAGTCCTACCTCCTGGGTACTAGATACCGGATCAGGATCTCATATCTATAAATTATTGCAGGGACTAAGAAAAAGTAGGATAGTTGGACCTAGTGATATGTCCCTCAGAGTAGGGAACGGAGCGCAAGTTGATGCTGCAGCCGTCGGTGAATATCACCTTGTGTTACCAAATGGTAATACTATGATTTTGAACAATTGCTACTATGTACCTTCCATGGTTTACAACATCATATCAGTTTCTTTACTTGATAGAGATGGATATGAGTTTGGTCTTGATAGAAATATCATGAACACTTACCTTAATCAGGTATTGGTTGCAGAAGGTACACTGTGTAATGGTATCTATGTTCTTAATCAAAATACAGTTCTCAGTATACAAAACACACGCAATAGGAAGAGTTCAGATGTGAACGAATCCTACTTGTGGCATTGTAGACTTGGTCATATCGAAGAGAAAAGACTAAATAAGTTGCATAAAGATGGACTTTTGAATACGTTCGAATTTTCATCTTATGAAACTTGTCAGTCTTGTCTCAAGAGAAAGATGACCAAATCCCCGTTCACCGGACACGGAGAAAGAGCAAGAGAGCTCTTGGGACTCATACACAGTGATGTATGTGGTCCAATATCTATACATGTAAAGGGTGGGTTCTCGTACTTCATTACATTCATTGATGATCTCTATAGGTTCGGATATGTGTATCTAATGAAACACAAATCTGAAGCTTTTGAGAAATTCAAAGAATTCAGAAACGAAGTAGAGAACCAGAATGGAAAAACTATTAAGATCCTCCGATCTGATAGAGGAGGGGAGTACTTGAGCACTGAATTCAGGAACTTTCTAAAAGAGAATGGTATTCTCTCTCAGCTTACTCCTCCATATACACCACAGCACAACGGCGTATCGGAGCGGAGGAACCGTACCCTATTAGACACGGTTCACTCCATGATGAGTAGTGTTGAGTTACCTCTTTCATTCTAGGGATTTGCGCTTGAAACAGCAGCGTACTTGTTGAATGAGGCTTCGTCTAAATCTGTGCCTAAGACTCCATATGAAATATGGAGTGGTAGAAAACCATGTCTTAAACGGGTTAAGATATGGGGTTGTCCGGTATATATGAAAAACCAGATTCCGGACAAACTTCAGGCACGGTCAATTTTATGTAAGTTTGTAGGATATCCCAGGCATTCAAATGGATATATGTTCTACCACACCAAGGAACAGAAGGTGTTTGTTGCTCAGCACGCTACTTTTTTAGAGTGGCAATTTCTTGCAAAAGAAACAAGTGGGAGCACGGTAGAACTGGAAGAAATTCCAGAGGGACAAACTATAACAGAAGATTTAGTAGAACCACAAAATTCAATAGTCCCAGACGAACCTCAGCCACTCCGCAGATCTGGTAGGATTTCTCATCCTCCTGAGAGATACTACGGTTTTCTCATAGACGGGGATCGAGAGGATTGCATCTTGGAAGAAAATGACCCAACCAGTTTCAGGCAGGCCATTATCAGTAGGTACTCTGATAAGTGGTTGGATACTATACAATCCGAAATGGAGTCCATAAACAACAATAAAGTGTGGACTTTTGATATTGCTCCACCTGGGGAAAACCCCGTTGGATGCAAATGGATCTATAAAAGGAAACTCGGTGTAGATGGGCGGGTGGAAACCTATAAGGCTAGATTCGTTGCAAAAGGTTTTCGTCAAAGAATAGGTGTGGACTATGACGAAACCATTTCTCTAGTGGCTATGCTCAAATCCATTCGAATCCTACTTGCCATTGCTTCCTTCCATGACTATGAGATCTGACAGATGGACGTAAAAACGGCTTTTCTAAACGACAGTTTAGAAGAATGCTTTTATATGGATCAGCCAGAAGGCTTTGTAGACAGTGGGAGCAGCGGGAAGGTGTGCAAATTGCTTAAATCCATTTATGGATTAAAGAAGGCATCGCGGAGCTGGAATATCTGTTTTGATGAAACAAACAAGGAATTTGACTTCATCAAGAATGGGGATGAGCCTTGTATTTATAAGAAGATTGTAGGACGGACTGTTGTATTCCTAGTCTTGTACGTGGACGACATTCTTTTGCTAGGAAAGGACATTCCTATGCTACAATCGGTTAAGCTATTCTTGTCACAACGGTTCTCCATGAAAAACCCGGGTGATGCCTTGTGCATTCTGGGGATCAAGATCTACAGAGATAGATCTAAGAGATTACTAGGACTTTCGCAGTCCAGGTACATAGAGACCGTACTAAAGAGATTTAGTATGGAAGATTCCAAGCGCGGTAATATACCCGCATTGCACGGAATCACCCTCTCCAAGAAGATGTCTCCCAAGACTGACGAGGAGAGGGTTCACATGAGCACTATACCCTACGCTTCGGCGGTAGGATCTATAATGTATGCGATGCTATGTACAAGATCAGATGTAGCTTACACGCTAAGCGTGGTGAGCCGGTATCAGTCCGACCCAGGTGAGAACCACTGGACAACAGTGAATAACATTCTCAAGTACCTGAGAAGGACGAAGGAGATGTTCCTGGTTTACGATAATGAAGACCTCAGGGTCGAGTCCTTTACCGATTCAAGCTTTTAGAATGACAAGGACGACAGCAAGTCTGTCTCTGGTTTTGTGTTTACCCTCAACGGAAGGGCGATATGTTGGAGGAGTTCCAAACAGAACACCGTCACAGACTCGACGATGGAGGCTGAATACATTACTGCCAGCGATGCCGCAAAAGAAGTGGTCTGGATGAAGAAGTTCATTACTAAACTTCAGGTGGTTCCGTTCATTGTTGATCCAATACCTTTGTATTGCGATAACAATGGGGCTATTGCTTTAGCAAAGGAACCACGATCCCATCAGAAATCCAGACACATCTTAAGGCGGTATCACCTGATCAAGGAGATCATTGATCGCCAAGAGATCGAGGTACGGAGAGTGGACACTAAAGAAAACACAGCGGATCCATTTATAAAGGCCATCCCTCAAGCACAGTTCGAGTGATTTTTTGAGCTATTAGGTATGCGGTACGCCAGCAACTGGCCTTAATGCAGACGTTGGGTATGCGGTACACAAATTACTGGCCTTTAGTGCAAGTGGGAGATTGTTGGATATGTATGCCCTAAAGGCCATTATTGTATAGTACTAGATTGTATATTACATTTTGGAAGCTTGGGATATATACACGGATTTATGACAGTCTTGCTCGATATAGTAGTATGCTACTTGGTTTGTATCTATCTTAATATGTGTATATGTTTCTTTTAACATATCACCAATACATATTGATAGAGCCCTTAGGATCTTTGCTTGACTACCAGCATTATGATGACAGTTACACTAGTGGGGGCTTGGTAGTCTATAAGCACGTCCTTTTAAAGGTCCCTAGTCTTAAGATTATCGAGACAGGGCATCGATACTCCAGAGTAAACTAGTGTATACGCTTCTCATCCCAGCAGGGGAGATGGTCTATCCCACAGCCATCAGTAAGTCGTACTGGAGATAGTATGCAGGTGCTCATTGGGTTATGGGTTATACTGGACGGACTCATAGGGTACTGCAGGTTGGTATTATACCTATCGTCAGGTAGGAGTTCCCAGATGACATGAGCACAACTTAGTCCGTTGACTTGACACTGCTACTTCACCTCAAGTGTGTTCCCATTGTTCTTAGATTGCTACCCTACCACGGCTTTATTGAGTCGTGCAAAGAGGTAGTAGTTGGGTGCAGTCCCGAAGCACTTAGAGGCAATGGCGGTTAGATAGGATTCGTCTCACCCGGTATTGGGGGTTGATATCGTGTTGTGTTTGGAGAGCCATTACACAAAGTCCCTGGCCAGAGTAAGTGAGATTTACTGGTATGTATTCCAGTAGTTTCTCAGGGTGTTCTGGGCTACACTCCGACATGACTTATACCGCTATCAGGGGTCTGACGTTTACCATCCCCCTAAACCCGATATACGATACTCTTAGATGAACAGACCGGACTGTACGGAGATTGCCACAGGCAGGCTCAGTAAAAGTTTGGATGAGCTTGCTCGTCGACCTTCTTATCGACAGATACCTAGGTAGCTGTTACGCACAGCTAGTGCCGCTGACGTGCTTGTGGTTAAACCTACTGCCATAGTACTGTCGAGTCTTTAGAGTCCCATACAGAGGGTTTCCCAGCTTCGAGCGAAATGAGTAGAGGTTGTATGGTTTTACAACAGGGTTCGATCACATACGTGTACTTGTGCGCATGTGGTGTTCGAGCGGACAATACTAGTGGGCTTTAGTTTAAGTCGGATCCTAATATTTGATTTTTGGATTAGCTTCGTCCCATAGTATTCGTGTTTCTCGGAACATGGATGCGGGTATGTATATACGGATGAGAGGAGGTATAGAAAGAGACACCTCATTATGGTTTTAACCATTGACTTGGTCAAAACAAAAATGAGGTGGAGAAAAGAATTTGTTATTTTTGGTAAATGATAATTATATGGTATGGCTATTTGGGTTGACCATTTGACTTGGCTTGATTTGTTGACCTTAGATATTTTTGTGAGATATTTTTGACTCTAGATATTTTGGTGAGATATTTTCCTTGCCATGCTTATGGTCATATAAAAGTTAGTCATTCTATTTTTATTATCATTATCACAAATACTTTCTCTTTCCTCAATCTTGCTCTCTCCTTCTTCCTCTCAAACCCTAGTGTATCATGTGTTGATAATCAAGGGTTAATGAGACTTAGTTACACTAAATCACACTCTACTCTTTATAGGTTACTTAGTTTAGCAGACCAAGTGATCTAGTTACCTCAACTTGGAGGTTTAGCTCAAGGTTGGAACTCTCAGGTGGATCATCGTTGACACAAGGAGGCCGAAGTTCAAGCACGATCCATACTTCCATCGAGGAGCTTAAGGAGAAGATCGATGACCCGAATGACTTGGTTTCTTTAGGTATACTTTCTATCATAGTCGATAGAACCCTTACATGCTAGTTAGGTTTATGGTTAAGATCCGGATTTTGTGTTATTCTAGAGCCAAGTTTCTAATCGTAGTAAAAATTTTGTTCCGCATTTGGCCACGGAAGCTGGCCGGGGCGCTAGCGTAACCCTTTAAATTAAAATAACAAATATCCGTATTAAGAATTTGAGAGAAGATTATCAATCGAATAGCTTTTAGCATGCTAGAAGAAGTGGTGAGATCGAGAGGAAAACAGACGGATCCTACCTTAAAGTATGAACGAGAGATGAAAACGATATCGGGAAACATCGTGTCTTGCTTCTCCACCTCCAATTCCTTGCTCGAATTTTTCTTGATGTTTCGGGCGGCACCGTAGCTTAGAGGGTTGAATAATGATCGCAACAAATATATCTGTAGAATTTTTTGTGGAGAAAAGAGTGGAAATGCATCGATATTTATAGTGTTTAGAATTCCCCAAATCAAGCCGACAAAAATAGCGCATGTTGGAAAATATCTCTATATATAATACAAATACCCTTGGTTAGAGGTCCACACTTCTCCTTTTTTTTAGAAAAATACAAAAAATGAGAAATTCCTCACCTCTCAAGCCCTCCACATCATCCCTCCCACCTCTCAAGCCCTCCACCTCATCCATCCCCTTTTTTAAAAATAAATAAATAAATAAGACTCTAGAACCCTCCACATTTCTCTCTCTTCCCTTCTCAATTTTTTTAAATATCTCTCACATAAAAAACAATTAATTTTTTATCTAAAACCTTCCATATCATCTCTCCCAATATATATATTTATATTTTCTATATATAATGCAAATATCTTTCTATATATAATGCAAACACCCTTTGCATAGAGGTCTACCCCTCTCATTTTTTTCTAGAAAAAAAGAATAAAAGAGAAAAATCCTACATTTTCAAGCCTCGACATCATCAAAAAGACCTCCACATAATCTAGAAATATCCACATCTCTCTCTCTTTGTAGGGTTCCTATGAACGACAGCAAGGTTTCGGGAGGCATCGTCCATACCATTTTCAAAAAATTTTCGTTTTAAAGAACCCTGAGTTAGAATCGTTAACTAGAGAATCATACGAAACATAAAGTAAACTACTTTACTTCTAAGTGATAACGGAAATACAACCTTTGTAGACCGGTCCTTCACTTCAATAGCTCCTTGTAATAGTCCCTTTGCTGCGATCATGGAACTCCGGGACTCTTGCATGGCTTCTCAAGTCGAAAGGAACGTTCTTGCTTGAAGTCTTCGAGGCCGAAAATGATCTACGTCGAGGAGATACTAACTCAAGCTACTACTTCGCTAATGAGAGATTAGTGAAGCAAACACCCTATACTAAAGTGCTAATATAGTAAAGGATGATTAAGTAGGAAGTGGGCTCACTTTAGTTTTATTTTTTCTCACAATATTTTCTCTCTTTAGAAAACCCTAGCAAGCTTTTTTTCTCAAGGAGGAAGAAGATGAGCAAAAGAAATGAGAATGAACTAATGAGGTGAGAGAAACAACTATGGGTGAGTTTGTATCATATACTAACTCATCTAGAGACATAACCATGGATAAATTATAATGGTTAGGTTAATAAATATCTTAAGTAAAACAAAACTAGTAGACTTAGTCAATGTATCCACAAGCTTCCACAAGCTTCATGCATTTGGCCAACAATCCACTAATTTGGAATTACTTTAAATACTAAAACTCAACATTACAATTAGTATGGTGTAAGTCTCATACACCCATGTAGTATGTATCAACAACCATGACACATAACAAAACACAATTTAATATATATCACATATATATTAAGTGTGCACATGTGAGAAAATAAATGCTTAAGTGAGCTAATATTAGTTAATGTAAACTAGTATATCAAATATACAATTATACACTAAATTATCAAATCAACACTTGATTTAATAATCCGGCTATATCACATATAACCGACTAATATTAAATGTACCAACTTATCGAATCAACACTTGATTCGATAACCCGGCTATATCACATATAACTGTCCGATACAAATATCACGAGAATAGAATACGGTATCACATACTCGCATTATTCTCGATCCCGCACATATCACATATGTGCTTCTACTTCGTTTTGCCTGAGCCAGAAAAACCTCTATGTAGGACTCTAAAGACTCATCAATACGCCGGCAGTAGGTGATGATCACATCAAACACCCACAAGCCATCAGCGGCACTAGCTGGACGTAATGGCTACCCGGGTATTGAGCGATCAGAAGATCAACAAGCAAGCCCGCTCTAGCTCCTGTAAAGCCTGTCAGTAACACTACCATACAGTCCGGTCTCTTCGTCTGATATATCGTATATCAAGTCTAAGGGTGGTAAACGTCATACCCCAATAACCGATAAGTCATGCCGATATGTGGCTCATAACGGGTCGAGAAACAACTGATAACACTTACAGGTAAATCTCTAAATCAGCCCTGACCAGGGACTTCCTTATTATGGTCAATCGAGCACAGCGCAACATCAACCCCCAATACCAGGAAAGATGAAACCCCTCCTATCGCTCATTGCCTCCATGTGACTCGGGACTGCACCCAAAAACCACCGTTTTGCACATCCTCTTGAACGTGGTAAGGTGGAAATCAAAGCACAGTGGGAATCACACAAGACTCTATGACGATCTCGGGTCAACAGACTAACCTGTACCAGTGTCACCAGAGAACTGCTACCTGGCGTGAGGTATAATACCATCTAGGAGTTCTCGGCGAGTCCGTCCAGTATACCCAGTCTCCACTGAGCACCCGTATACCATCTCTGATGTTAAATACCAATGGATATGGGATCATCCATCGCCCATCACATGGGTCGATAAGCGTATACGCTAGTCTACTCTGATATATCGATGCCCCGTCTCGATACACCCACGACTGGGAAAATTAAAAGATGAACTTATGGACTACCATGGCCCCACTAGTATGAACTGCATCATAATCCTGGTAGTCGAGTACACATCCTGAGGGCTTTACTAACATGTAACCATAAGACAGTAAGAGACAAGTATACATGTTAAGATAAAGAGCAACCAGATAGCATACTATCATGTCGAGCAAGAAAGTCCTCTCTATATATGTCCAAGCATCCACTATAATATACATCATATGTACAATAATAGCCTTTAGGGTACACATACAACTAACAATCTCCCACTTGCACTAGGGCCAGCTACTGTAGTATCGCATACCCAGCATCCCGAAGAGTCTCTCGAACTGTATCTGGGGAATGTCCTTCGTGAGTGGATCCGCAGTATTGTTCTTCGTGTAAACTCTCCTGACCTCGATCTCCCGGTGATCAACTATCTCTCGGATCAGGTGATACCGCCTCAGAATATGCCTGGATCGCTGATAGGACCTGGGTTCCTTGGCCAAAGCCACCGCTCCATTGTTATCGCAATACAAAGGTATTAGATACTCAATTGATGGAACCACTCCAAGTTCAGTTATGAACTTCTTCATCCAGACAGCCTCTTTGGCAGTATCGTTGGCAGCGATGTATTCAGCCTCCATCGTCGAGTCTGCCACGGTTTCCTGCTTGGAACTCTTCCAGCAAACCACCCCTCCATTGAGGGTAAAGACAAATCCCGAGTGCGACTTAGAGTCGTCCTTATCACTCTGGAAGCTTGAATCCATAAAGGACTCCACTTGGAGTTCTCCGTTACCATACACCAAGAGCAT
Source organism: Agapanthus africanus (assembly GCA_030015575.1). NCBI lineage: Eukaryota > Viridiplantae > Streptophyta > Magnoliopsida > Asparagales > Amaryllidaceae > Agapanthus > Agapanthus africanus. The sequence goes on from JASDDO010000008.1 coordinate 133,784,628, forward strand.
CTTTTTAGTTCTTCTCAAGTGCTTGAGAATGCTCTTCACAGCTGTCCGGTGACTCTCTCCTGGATCTGCTTGAACCTACTCACTACACTTAGTGAGTATGCTACATCGGGTCTGGTACATAGCATCACGTACATGATAGAGCCTACTGCCGAAGCATAGGGTATCCCTTGCATGCGAGCTCTCTCCAAATCATTCTTGGGAGACATCTCTTTGGAGAGAGTGACTCCTGAGATCATGGATAAAAACCCACGCTTGGATTCTTCCATACTAAACCACTTTAGTATGATGTCAATGTACGTGGATTGGGACAATCCCAGTATCCGTTTAGATCTATCTCTATAGATCTTAATCCCCAAGATGTAGGAGTCATCCCCTAGATCTTTCTTTGAGAATCTTTGTGATAAGAAGAGCTTTACCGATTGCAGCATAGGAATGTCATTTCCTATCAAGAGTATGTCATCCACGTATAATACGAGGAAGACAACCTTACTCTCTGCCACCTTCTTGTATATACAAGGTTCATCTACGTTTTTGACGAAATCAAACTCTTTGAAAACGACATCAAAACAGATGTTCCAGCTCCGCGATGCTTGCTTTAACCCGTAGATGGATTTAAGCAGCTTACACACCTTTCCGCTGCTCCCACTGTCTACGAAGCCCTCTGGCTGAGTGATGTAGACGCATTCCTCCAAATCACCATTTAGAAAGGCGATCTTAACATCCATTTGCCAGATTTCGTAGTCATGGTATGCAGCGATGGCAAGCATGATCCGGATGGATTTAAGCATAGCCACTGGAGAAAAGGTTTCGTCATAATCCACACATGGTCGTTGACGAAAACCCTTTGCAACAAGTCTAGCTTTGAAAGTCTCCACTTTCCCATCTACACCAAGTTTCTTCTTAAAGATCCATTTTCTCCCAATGGGTTTTACCCCTTCAGGAGCAACTTCCAAAGACCATACTTTGTTGGTGTACATGGATTCCATTTCAGTTCGCATTGCATCCAGCCACCTCATTGAGTCCCCATTCGTGATGACCTGCTCAAAGCTAGTTGGGTCATCATCCTCCATGATGCAATCCTCGCTTCCACCATCAATGAGAAAACCATAGTATCTCTCAGGTGGACGAGGAACCCTACTAGATCGGTGGAGAGGTTGGGGTTCGTTGGGCACTATCGAATCCTCTGATTCCACTAAATCTTCTGTTACAGCTCTTGCAGCTGGAACCTCTTCCAGTTCTACCTCATGGCCACTAATCTTTTTTGCAAGAAATTCCTTTTCTAAAAATGTGGCATGCCGAGAAACAAACACCTTTTGTTCCTCGGTGTGGTAGAAGATATACCCATGTGAATTTTTGGGATATTCTACAAATTTGCACAGAACAGACCGTGCCTCGAGTTTTTCGGGATTTTGCCGTTTGACATAGGCTGAACGACCCCATATCTTAACATAATTCAGACGTAGTCTCTTCCCCTTCCATATCTCATACGGAGTGGTAGGCACTGATTTGGTGGGAACCATATTCAATAGATGTATGGCTGTCTCCAGCGCATACCCCCAGACGAAAATAGGTAACTCAGCTGTGCTCATCATAGAGCGCACCATATCTAATAGGGTGCGGTTCTTCCATTCCGATACACCGTTGTGTTGTGGTGTATATGGAGGAGTTAGCTGAGAGAGAATCCCATTCTCTTTTAGGAAGTCCAGGAATTCATTGCTCAAGTATTCACCTCCTCGATCAGATCGAAGAACTTTAATACTTTTTACCTTTTGGTTCTCGACTTCTTGTTTATATTCTCTAAATTTCTCAAAAGCTTCAGACTTGTGTTTCATCAGGAACACATGTCCGTATCTTGAGAGATCATCAGTGAATGTAATGAAGTACGAGGAACCATCCCTGGCATGTATAGACATGGGATCGCATACATCACTATGTATTAGTCCCAAGAGTTCACTAACTCTTTCTCCTGTCCTGTAAACGGAGTTTTGGTCATCTTCCCTTTGAGACATGACTGGCAAGTGTCATAAGATGAAAATTCGAACGGATTCAAATATCCATCCTTATGCAACTTAGCTAGTCGTGTCGCATTGATATGACCTAGTCTACAATGCCACAAGAAGGATTCGTTCATTTCTAAACTCTTCCTCTTGTGTGTGTTTGCTATGCTCAGAACTGTTGATTGATTAAGAACATAAATGCCATTGCACAGCGTGCCTGATCCAACCAACTTTTGGTTCAGGAAAATGTTCATAACATTATCCTGTAATATAAAATTATATCCCGCTTTACTTAATAAAGAAACTGATATAATGTTGCATATCAGGTTCGGCATGTAATAGCATTCGTTTAGAATCAATGTATTACCACTTGGTAATACAAGGTGATATTCCCCGACGGATTTAGCTGCAACAATTGCATCATTTCCAACCCTTATGTCTTTATCACATTCTCCTAGTTCTCTACCTTTTCTTAGCCCATGTAACAGATTACATATATGGGATCCTGACCCGGTATCCAATACCCAGGACGTAGAGCAAAAGAAGAAACAATTCTCTGTAACGAACACACTCGAAGAAAATGCATCATCATGTACTTTCTTCAATCGGGTGGCATGGGAATCCTGGCATTCCCTTATATCATGTCCAGTCTTATAACTCTTATAAGAAAGAACGGAACTAACTTTCCCCAGCACAGTATAACATGCGGGTTCGGTCAATACATCCATATTATTATCTTGATTAAGACGTGACATGGTCGCTATCTGGAGAGATAGAGAGAAGAAAACACTTTAGCGTATGCTCTTGCAAGATCAGATTGGTTATTATTTTATCTAATTATGATGGCTCCCACTGTCTTTATCAAATCTTCCTTCAAACCCTTATAAGGAAAGACTGGCCGGGGTTAATTACACCCTATAATTTCGCCAATATTTCAGCCAGACCAGTGCCGGTACTTTGAGGGAGGTTCCCCGTGCTTTCGCACGGACCTAATTAAAATAAACCTCGTTTTCCTATAAGCGTGACCCTGTTGACACCTTTCTAGACACCTGCTTGATCGGCTAATTGTCTTGTGTAAAACTCTCCCAGGAGCAACTCTTGCTCGCAGCGGTATCGGGATCCAATTATCTCATAGAAGGTATGCAATCTCATTGCAAGTTTCAACACTTGAAACTCCTGATATATTTTTCCCCTAGCGTGCTATGACCTTGACGAAAGCCAATAAACTATAGTGCGCTAGTCAAGTTCAATCTGTACATTTCATGATTGAATTAAACCCACCCGCACGACCCTTGATGAAAGCCAACAAAGCCGTATGACTACCCTAATCCAATCGCATCATATGCAGCAGATAAGCAGTAAGTAGTTACCGCACACTACACCTTGACGAAAGCCAACAAATGTAGCACGAATACTAGATACTACTTATCTGAAATGACGGAGGGCTACGACAGGTTTTTCTGAAAATCTTTTGCGTAATGAACTTGATATCATTGCGGAATCGAGTGATTTTGAAAAGGAGTGTTTTTTAGGCTTTCTTAGTTTCGCTAAAGAGGTCACTCCCGGTGAAGGGATCTCAGCTCTTTCCTTATCGAATAAGGTGCAGGAGATATCACATATATCACTATGCAAAGCAAATACTCCAAAAGCAATCAAAAGACAAACCGTGTGTTGTAGCATCTTCCTGTTATTGCTAAAGAGGTCACTCCCGGTGAAGGGATCTCGGCTCTTTCCTTATCGAATAAGGTGCGGGATATATCACATATATCATTATGCAAAGCAAATACTGTAGCTACCCTTTTTGAAAATTTAATTCCACGGCATCTTTTAGGTTTCTTTCTTTTCATTAGTCTCATTAATGAAGTCCCATCATTTAAGTTTCCTAAGCATCACAGAAGAAACGAAAATACAACGTACACTTATACCATCCGCATTCGCCACAGTGTCCCGTTATGCACCGTTAGGTTACTTAACTAACGGCATACCGGGACGGGACTAGCGCGGGTGCAAAACATAAGCAACGTCTACTATATATCTCATTTATAATGTATATCCATTCGTCTCAGAATCCACAGTGATCACACCACAGAGCAGCAAAAGAAACATATGAAATATTGGATATTCTAGGAGATCCGTGTTTTATTTTGAACCTGTATAAAACACGGATTCCACGGTCGCAATGAATAGCCAAACCCACATCCCTAGACCCCAACGAGAGCGGCAAGAAACCCTACCAATTCTAGAGTTAGAAGGCCCGGACTCGACTCCTCGAGATGGTCTCCCACTGAACTCTAGAACCCGGTTACTTGTGCTCCCCTCCTTGAGTCTATCCTAATGCGGAAAAGTAAATAATATACATCAACGGTGACATCTTCCTCAATCCGGAAGTGCCCCAATAAAAGAATATTAGATACATTGAATTTTACATAAATGAAAATAAAAACTCTCATCTCACATAAAACCCTCGGATATTCAAAACAAGACGATCCAATATAACATATACAGAAACACATAACATCACATATCATCAACGTAAGTAAATATGCGTATCCCAATTGTCGTTGACATATAGCAACGAAACCGGCGATACACCACACATTACACTTACAGTTGCAAAAAAACTAGACGATGTTAAACATTCTGATCGAATCAACAAACACCCACAATTACCCAAAAAGCTCAACACTTGAGCATAGTTTAAAATTATTCAGCACATGCTACAGTACCAATGGACCAGCCGTAGAAGGGTCAACCAACGCCTCACATATAGCACCGCTGAACCACCACAAACCCGAGGGTTTAGTGGCGGTTCTGACGGTCACATAATCGAGCTAAGGTTTTGTTCTTCTAGAGGTCCATCACATAACTTGCATGATGTTTGAATGCTTTTTAACTACGGAAAAAATCCAACACTTGGAAAATTTTCCGGCAAGGGTTAAAGCGGGTATTTGATATCCGATCGAACTTTTTAATACTGTCTAAAGTAACCCGAAAACAGTTAGAATTACGACTAGGAAACACTCCGAGTTGCCATTTCAGTAAGTTAATCATCACATGAAAAAGTAGAAAAATCAAACAACACCTGAAACAAAAAAACCCAGAAAACATAACATGAAAAAAATTTGGGACCAAATTTCCTCTGTTGGGCCGGCCTGCTCGGATAAACCCTTCATCTGCTCGGCCAAAATCAGAGCAGATGCCCCCAAATTACATCCATGTTCTTATTTTCTCTCAAATATGATTCTTCACTTGTTTAAAAAAATTTTAGAGCTCATATAAAAATCGACAGAACCTGGATTTTAGGGTTTCAAGTTTCGGAGTTCATTTCGGTTTCGTAATCCTACACAATCCGTCTAATTCTCTAGCTAGGCTATGATACCACTGTAAGGTTCCTATGAACGATAAAAAGGTTTCGGGAGGCATCGTCCATGCCATTTTCAAAATTTTGTCGTTTTAAAGAACCCTAAACTAGAATCGTTAACTAGAGAATCATACAAAACATAAAGTAAACTACTTTACTTCTAAGTGATAACGGAAATACGACCTTTGTAGACCGGTCCTTCACTTCAATAGCTCCTTGTAGTAGTCCCTTCGCTGTGATCATGGAACTCCTAGACACTTGCATGGCTTCTCAAGGCGAAAGGAACTTTCTTGCTTGAAGTCTTCGAGGCCCAAGATGATCTACGTCGAGGAGATACTAATTCAAGCTACTACTTCGCTAATGAGAGATTAGTGAAGCAAACACCCTATACTAAAGTGCTAATATAGTAGAGGATGATTAAGTAGGAAGTGGGCTCACTTTAGTTTTATTTTTTTCTCACAATATTTTCTCTCTTTAAAAAACCCTAGCAAGCTTTTTTGCTCAAGGAAGAAGAAGATGAGCAAAAGAAATGAGAATGAACTAATGAGGTGAGAGAAACAACCATGGGTGAGTTTGTATCATATACTAACTCATGTAGAGACATAACCATGACTAAATTATAGTGGTTAGTTTAATAAATATCTTAAGTAAAACAAAACTAGTAGACTTAGTCAATGTATCAACAAGCTTCCATAAGCTTCATGCATTTGGCCAATAATCCACTAATTTGGAATTACTTAAAATACTAAAACCCAATATTACAATTAGTATGGTGTAAGTCTCATACACCCATGTAGTGTGTATCAACAACCATGATACATAACAAAACACAATTTAATATATATCACATATATATTTAAGTGTGCACATGTGAGAAAATAAATGCTTAAGTGAGCTAATATTAGTTAATGTAAACTAGTATATCAAATATACAATTATACACTAAATTATCAAATCAACACTTGATTTAATAATCCGGCTATATCACGTATAACCGACTAATATTAAATTTACCAACTTATCGAATCAACACTTGATTCGATAACCCGGCTATATCACATATAACCGTCCGATACAAATATCGCGAGAATAGAATACGGTATCACATACTCGCATTATTCTCGGTCCCTCACATATCACATATGTGCTTCTACTTCGTTTTGCCTGAGCCAGTAAAACCACTATGTAGGACTCTAAAGACTCGTCAATACGCCGGCGGTAGGTGATGATCACATCAAGAACCCACAAGCCGTCAGCGGTACTAGTTGGACGTAACGGCTACCCGGGTATTGAGCGATCAGAAGATCAACAAGCAAGCCCGCTCTAGCTCCTGTAAAGCCTGTCAGTAACATTACCATACAGTCTGGCCTCCTCGTCTGATATGTCACATATCAAGTCTAAGGGTGGTAAACGTCAGACCCTAATAACCGATAAGTCATGCCGATATGAAGCTCATAACGGGTCAAGAAACTACTGATAACACTTACCAGTAAATCTCTAAATCAGCCCTGGCCAGGGACTTCCCTGTTATGGCCAATCGAGCACAGCGCAACATCAACCCCCAATACCGGGAGAGACGAAACCCCTCATATCGCTCATTGCCTCCATGTGACTCGGGATTGTACCCAAAAACCACCGTTTTGCACGTCCTCTTGAAGGTGGTAAGGTGGAAATCAAAGAACAGTGGGAATCACATAAGACTCTATGACAATCTCGGGTCAACAGACTAACCTGTACCAGTGTCACCAGAGAACTACTATCTGACGTGAGGTATAATACCATCTAGGAGTTCTCGGGGAGTCCGTCCAGTGTACCCAGTCTCCACTGAACACCCGTATACCATCTCTGATGTCAAACAACAATGGATATGGGATCATCCATCGCCCATCACATAGGTCGAGAAGCGTATACGCTAGTCTACTCTGGTATATCGATGCCCCGTCTCGATACACCCACGACTAGGAACATTAAAGGATGAACTTATGGACTACCATGGCCCCACTAGTATGAACTACATCATAATCCTGGTAGTCAAGTACACATCCTAAGGGTTTTACCAACATGTAACCATAAGACGGAAAGAGACAAATATACATATTAAGATAAAGAGCAACCAGATAGCATACTATCATGTCGAGCAAGAAAGTCCTCTCTATATATGTCCAAGCATCCACTATAATATACATCATATGTATAATAATGGCCTCTAGGGCATACATACAACTAACACTCTTCTCACAAAAAAAATTAATTTTTTAATTATCTTGAAAGAAACCTCCACATCTCTTTCTTCTGCCAAAAAATCAATTTTTTAATTAACACGTGCAGTGCACATACACAAAATCTAGTTCTTTATAATGCATAAGTTACCATTTACTAAAACAAATCTTTAAAAAAGAATTATTGAGCTCTTCCATTTTAGAGGAGACACAATTGTTATGTAATAAATGGTATTTAAATTTAAAATTATTCCTTTAGCAAAACAATTCAAATATTTCCTTTTAAAAGACATGACCGATAATCTTGCCATGATAATTAAGCTACATTTAAATATAATTATGTAGTATCATGCATTTATATAAAGAAAGTTAAGGTATTATGCGTATATATAATAACAAATTTAGGTATTATGAATAATAAATACAAAGAAAGGTGGAGCCTTGGTGTGGACCTAGATTTTGGAAATTAGAAACAAAAAGAATAAAACTTCATACGACAAGACTCCAACATGTAACCTATAGGCTAGAACCCCTTGTATTGAAACCAACTCGGCACCAAGAGTTTTATGAATCAAAGATGCACTTTTAAAAGTATAAAATATTTTGTATAAATAATTCTCTTTCTTTCCAAACAAATCATTTAAAAATTCTTTTCTCTTTTCAAAAATTTTAGTTTAGATTTCTAAAAATCAAGTGAGACTTTTTGTCAACAAAATAAAATTAAAATACAACAAAATTAAATATCGGCTCCAAATATTAAAAAATGGACTTTTATTTGTATTAGAAAAATACAGTCGTTGAAAATACCTTAGAGCAGGGTGAATAAGGTAACTATGTGTCATATGGTAAATTTAAAACTTAATTACTTTATTTTGAATTGATTACTAAGTTTCTGCGGAAATAATTTAAACAATTTAAATAATGAACCTTAATGCAGTAATCAAAACAACACATAAAAGAGATAGAGTCAAAAGTAATGTAAACACAAGAGATTCGTTGACTAGGGTTCACTACTCCCAGTGGCTAGTCCCCGCCCGAGACACCTTCTCAGGATTTTCAACTATTGTGTGAAGAACGCTATCCCTCTTCCTAGGGATGTGAAGAACACAAATCGCTCTTTACAAGAATCTCTCACTTGAACTTGCGATTCCCTAGGAAATATCTTTTTCCTTTCTAATTCGTGATTCTCTAGGAAAGCCTCTTTCCACTCCGAATTTACACAATTCAAGTAATGAGAGGCACCTCCTCTCATAGGGAAGAATATCGAACCTTTTTCAAGGATTTACAATCGTTTACAAAACGATCAAAATTCTCGCTTACAATTCTATATATTAAAACCAGAGTGGCACGAGAATTGTTTTGAAAGATTTATTTCAAGTTTTGGCTTTGGAGGAAATGGAAAAGATTAAGATAAGTTTAGACTCAAGAAGAACAAAAGGTTTCCCAAAATGATTTGCAATGAATGTATGTCAGAGTGTGTGGTCTCAAGGATATTTATAGGAATCGAATGGGGTAGTTATTTTAACTGCCAATAACTGCCAATAAACAGTTATTGACTGTTGGAAACGGTTAGAAATCAAAACGGCGTAAATACATATTCGTTTGAATATTCAAACCAGAAATAACTGCTAAAAACTTCCAAGACAGACGTCTGTCGTTTGAAAATTTCCTTCACCAGACGTTTGTAGGAGACGTCTGGTGCTCAATAATTCTTCAGCAGACATCTAAATGACCCGTCTCTAAAATATATCCAGTAAATGATATTTGGAAATTTTCTTCTTCAGACGTCTGTTAGTTATATGTATGCCCTAGAGGCTATTATTGTACATATGATGTATATTATAGTGTATGCTTGGACATATATAGAGAGGACTTTCTTGCTCGACATGATAGTATGCTATCTGGTTGCTCTTTGTCTTAACATGTAGACTTGTATTGTGATACTGTCTTGCTCTCACATGTTGATAAAGTCCTTAGGATGTGGACTTGACTACCAGGACTATGATGGAGATCATACTAGTAGGGACAGGGTAGTCCACAAGTTCATCCTTTAATTGTTCCTAGTCGAGGGTGAATCGAGACAGGGCATCGATATTCCAGAGTAGACTAGCGTATACGCTTCTTGACCCATATGATGGGCGATGGATGATCCCACATCCATTGGGGTTTGACATCAAAGGTGGTATACGGGTGCTCAGTGGAGACTGGGTACACTGAACAGAACTCGCCGAGAACTCCTAGATGGTATTATACCTAACATCAGATAGCAGTTCTCTGGTGACACTAGTACAGGTTAGTCTGTAGACCCGAGATCGTTATAGAGTTTTGTGTGATTCCCACTGTGCTTTGATTTCCACCTTACCACGTTCAAGAGAACGTGCAAAACGGTGGTTTTTAGGTACAGTCCCAAGTCATATGGAGGCAATGAGCGATAGGAGGGGATTCGTCTCTCCCGGTATTGGGGATTGATGTTACGCTGTGCTCGATTGGCCATAACAGGAAGTCCCTGGCCAGGGCTGATACGGAGATTTACTGGTAAGTGTTATCAGTAGTTTCTCGACCCGTTATGAGCTTCACATAGGTACGACTTATCGGTTACTGGGGTCTGACGTTTACCACCCCTAGACTAGATATGCGACATATCAGATGAAAAGACCAAACTGTACGGTAGTGTTACTGACAGGCTTTACAGGAGTATGAGCAGGCTTGCTTGTTGATATTCTGATCGCTCAATACACGGGTAGCCGATATGTTCAGCTAATACCGCTGACGGCATGTGGATGCTTGATATGATTAGCACCTACTACCGACGTATTGACGAGTTTTTAGAGTCCTACACAGAGGTTTTCTGGCTCAAGCGAAATGAAGTTGGAGCACATATGTGATATGTGCGGGATCGAAATTAATACGTGTATGTGATACCTTATTTTATTCTCGTGATATGTGATATCGGTCAGTTATATGTGATATAGCCGGGTTATCAAATCAAGTGTTGATTCGATAAGTTGATACATATGATATTAGTCGATTATATGTGATATACCCGGATTATTAAATCAAGTGTTGATTTAATAATTTAATGTATAATTGTATATTTGATATACTAACATACATTAACTAATATTAGCTTACTTGTGCATTTCTTTTTCTCACATGTGCACACTTAATATATATGTGATATATATTAATTGTGTTTCGTTTTTTGTCATGCTTGATTATACATGCAACATGGGTGTTGTAGGGTTACTAGGCACTCTAATAAGGTTCTACAAGGCATCAACCATGCTGGATTAAAATTTTAGCCGTGCCGAATAACTCTAAACAAGATCTTTGCTAGAAAATTAGGTTAACACATGCAAGTTAAACTCTTTAACACTAAGTGAATACGAAATACAACCTTTGTAGATCGGTCCTTCACTTCTTAAGCTCCTTGTAGTGGTCCCTTCACTGCGATCATCGAACATCCGAACTCTTGGACGGCTCCATGAGAAGAGGCAACGGAATTGCTTGATGTCTTCGAGGCCGAAGATGATCTACGTCGAGAGAATACGAACTCAAGCTTCTACTTCACTAACCAAAGAATTAGTGAAGCAAACACCCTAAACTAAAGTGCTAGTCTAGTAGAGGATGGTAAGATAGGAATAGGGTACACTTTAGAATTTCTTTTCTCACTTTGATTCTCTCTCTATTTCAAACCCTAGAATGAAATTTTGAGGAGGAAGAAGATGAGCTCAAAAATGAATATGAAAACTAATCAAGAGAGAGAATAAGCTAACCATGGTGAGTGAGTATCATATACTAACTCATGTAGAGACATAACCATGGTTAATTATATTGGTTAGGTTTATAAAAATCCTAAGTAAAAACAAAACTAGTGGACTTTGGTCAATGCATACATAAGCTTCATGAAGCTTCATGCACTTGAACAATTATCCACTAATTTTGTATTTACTTTGTATAATAAAACCCTACCAATATAATTACAATTGTGTATGTCTCGTACACCCATGATAGTTGTATCAACAACCATGATACAAAAATGTGAACACAAATAAATATATATCATATATATATTAACTTGTGCACAAGTGAGAAAAACAAATGCTTAAGTGAACCAATGTTAATTAATGTAAATTAGTATATCACATATACAATTATACACTAAATTATTAAATCAACACTTGACTTAATAATCCGGTTATATCACATATAACCGACTAACACATAATATACCATCTTATCGAATCAACACTTGATTCGATAACCTGACTATATCACATATAACCGGCCAATACAATAGTCGCGAGAATAGAATACAGTATCACATACACGCATTATTCTCGGTCCCGCACATATCACATATGCGCTCCTATTTCGTTTTGCCTGAGCCAGTAAAACCTCTATGTAGGACTCTAAAGACTCGTCAATACGCCGGCAGTAGGTGATGATCATATCAAGAACCCACAAGCCGTCAGCGGTACTAGCTGGACGTAACGGCTACCCGGGTATTGAGCGATCAGAAGATCAGCAAGCAATCCCGCTCCAACTCCTGTAAAAGCCTGACAGTGACACTACCGTACAGTCCGGTCTCCTCGTCTGATATGTCGCATATCAGTTCTAGGGATGGTAAACGTCAGACCCCAATAACCGATAAGTCATGCTGATATGAGGCTCATAACGGGTCGAGAAACTACTGGTAACACTTACCAGTAAATCTCTAAACCAGCCCTGGCCAGGGACTTCCCTGTTATGGCCAATCGAGCATAGCGCAACATCAACCCCCAATACCGGGAGAGACGAAACCCCTCCTATCGCTCATTGCCTCTATGTGACTCGGGACTGTACCCAAAAACCACCATTTTGCGCGCCCTCTTGTACATGGTAAGGTGGAAATCAAAGCATAGTGGGAATCATACAAGACTCTATGACGATCTCGGGTCTACAGACTAACCTGTACCAGTGTCACCAGAGAACTTCCATCTGACGTAAGGTATAATACCATCTGGGAGTTCTCGGCGAGTCTGTCCAGTGTACCCAGTCTCCACTGAGCACCCGTATATCATCTCTGATGTCAAACACCAATGGATATGGGATCATCCATCGCCCATCTGTATGGGTCGAGAAGGTATACGCTAGTATACTCTGGTATATCGATGCTCCGTCTCGATACACCCACGACTAGGGACCTTGAAGGATGTACTTATGGACTACCATGTCCCCACTAGTATGATCCGCATCATAGTCCAGGTAGTCAAGTACACATCCCAAGGGCTTTACCAACATGTAACAGAGAGACAATCAGTATACACGTTAAGGTAAAGAGTAACCAGATAGCATACTATCATGTCGAGCAAGAAAGTCCTCCCTATATATGTCCAAGCATCCACTACAATATACATCACATGTATAGTAATGGCCTCTAGGGCATACATATAACTAACAATCTCCCACTTGCACTACGGCCATCTGATAACAGTGGTTGTAGTATCTCATACTCAACCATCCCATAATAGTCTCTCTCTGGGAAAAGGCCTTTGTTAGTGGATCCTCCGTGTAGTCCTCTGGGTCTACTCTCCTTACCTCGATCCCCTGGAGATCAACCATCTCTATGATCAGGTGACACTGCCTTAGAATATGTCTGGATCACTGATGGGACGGGCGTTCCTAGGCATAAGACACAACTCCATTGTCACACAATGGTAGGAATGAAGTTCATCTCATGAACTAATATACACCCAGACTGACTCTTTGGTAGCATCTTTGGTAACGATGTATCTTGCCTTTAATCGTCTAGTATGTCACGGTATCTAGCTTGGAACTCTTCCAACATACCGTCCCTTTACTGAGGGTAAAGATAATGCCTGCGACTGACATTCAGTCGTCCTTATCACTCTAGAACCTTTCCAGTGATTCTCCCCAGGATCGATTGATACCATCTCACTACAATTAGTGAGTATCCTAAAATCTAATTAGATCTATCTCATAGATCCAAAACCCAGGATTTAGTAGGTATCACTTTGATCCTATATGGAGAATCCTTGTGATAAGCGGAGATTGACCGAGCGTAGCATAGGAAACTTCTTCCCTATCAAGAGTATGTCATCCACGTACTCTACGAGGATCACTACCATACTCCCTACTACCTTTTTGTTTATACAAGGTTCATCTACCATTTTGATGATGTCAAACTCTTTGACTAACACATCAAAACAGACGTTCTAACTCCGCGATACCTGCTTTATCACATAAAACATCTTGCACACGTTTCCGCTGCTCCCACTGTCTACGAAGCCCTCTGACTGTGTACTTATAGACTCTCTCTTCTAAATTATCATTTAGAAAAGCAGTCATGACACCCAACCGCCAGATATCGTAGTCATGGTATATAGCCGTGGCAAGTAGGATCTGGATGGACTTAAGCATAGCTACTTAGAAAAGGTTTCATCATAATCCATACCTGGTCAATGATGCAAACCTTTAACAAGTCTAGCTTTGAAAGTCTCAACTTTTCCATGTACACCAAGTAATCTTCTCAAGATATACTTGCTCCTGATGGGGATTTAACCGTTCAGATAAAGCAACCAAAGTCCATACTTTGTTGGTGTATAAGGATTCCATCTCAGATCGCTAAGCATCCAGCTATTCTTACAGAGTCTTACTCCTGATGGCCAGCTCGAAACTAGTTGGGTCATCATCTCATGATGCATTCCTCGCTCCCACTGTCATAGAGAAACCGAAGTATCTCTCAGGTGGATAAGGAACCACACTAGATCGGCGGAGAGGCTGAGATTCGTTGGTTACTATTGAATCCTTCGGTTCTACCAAATCATCTGCTGTAGTTTGTATAGCTGGAACTCCTTCCAGTTCTACCTCATGACCACTAATTTTCTTCTCAAGAAATTCCCTTTTACAAAGGTGGCATGTTGAGAAACAAAACATTTTTGTTCATTGGTTTGGTAGAAGATATTCTCTTGCTAATGCTTAGGATATCCAACAAACTTGCACAGATCAGACTTTGCCTCGAGCTTGTCCGGATTTTGCTTTTAGACATAGGCCGGACAACCCCAAATCTTAACTGACTTAAGAGATGGGCTCTTTCCTTACCATATCTCATATGGAGTGGTAGGCACCTGATTTGGTTGGAACGCCATTCAATAGGTATGCAGCTTCACAAGTGCATAACCCCCAAAAGGAAATAGGTAACTCAGTAGTACTCATCATAGAGCACACCTTATCATATAGGGCGCTATTGCTCCGCCCCGATATACCATCTGCCATGGTGTATACGGAGGAGTAATGCTGAGAGAGAATCTCATTCTCCTTTAGAGTAATCCAGGAATTCCGTGCTCAAGTATTCTCCTCCCTGATCACATCAAAGGACATAATACTTATATCCGTTTTGGTTCTCTACTTCTAGTTTATATTCTGTGAATATCTCAAAATGTTCGGACTTGTGTTTCAACAAGAACATATGTCTGAATCTTGAGAGATCATCAGAGAATGTAATGAAGTACAAAGAACCAGTTTTGGCATGTGTAGACAGGGGACCTTCATACATCAACATGTATCATCCCAAGAGTTCACTAACTCTTTCTCCGTTTCCAATAAACAGAGCTGTGGTCATCTTATCTTTGTGACATGACCGGCAAGTTTCATAAGATGTAAATTCAAACTAATTTAAATATGCATCTAAATGTAACTTCAGCTAGTCGGGTCGCATTGATATGACCTAGTCTACAATACCTCAAGAAGGATTCGTTCATTTCTGAACTCTTCCTCTTGTGTGTGTTCTGTATACTAAGAACTGTAGTTCGATTTAGAACATCAATGCTTTTAGATAACGTGCCTGAACCAATCAACTCTTGATATAAGAAATGTTCAAAACATTATCCAACAATACAAAATTATATCCTTTCTTTACTAATAAAGAGACTGATATGATTTTGTATATCAGGTTCGGTATCTAATAACATTCGTTCAGAATCAATGTATTCTGGTAATACAGGGTGATAGTTACCAACAGACTTGGCTGCAGCACTTGCACCGTTTTCTATCTCATGAAACTTATCACCCGTTCTTAGTTCTTTACCTATCTGTAGCCCATGTAACAAATTACATATGCGGGATCCTGATCCGGTATCTCATACCCAGGACGTAAAGGATACTGAGAAACAGTTCTCTGTAATGAACACACCCGAAGATGATGCATCAATATGCACTTTCTTCATTTGGGCGGCACGGGAAATCTGGTATTCCCCAAATTCCTGCCCTGTCTTATAACAATTATAAGTTGGAGCGGGACCAACGTTCCCCAGCTCAGTATAACAAGCGGGTTCGGTCAATATATCCGTTTTGTTATCTTGATTAAGGCGTGATATGGTCGCTACCTGGAGAGAGAGAGAGAAGAAAACACTCAGCATATGCTCTTGCAAGATCAGATTGGTTATTATTTTATCTAATCAGGATGGCTCCCACTGTTTTTATCAAATCTTCTTTCAAACCCTAAAAGGAAAGACTAGCCGGGATTAATTACACGCTACAAGTTCGCCAATCTTTCAGCCAGGCCAGTGTCGGTACTTTGAGGGAGGTCCCCCGTGCTTTCGCAGGAACCTAATTAATGTAAACCTCGTTTTCCCAGAGGCGTAACCCCGTTAACACCTTTCTAGACACCTACTCGATCGGCTAATTGTAATGTGTAAAACTCTCCCAGGAGTAACAATTACTCGCAGTAGGTATCGGGATCCAACTATCTCATAGAAGGTATGCAATCTCATTGCAAATTTCAACACTTGAAATTCCCGATAATTTTTTGCCCCAAACGATCTATGACCTTGACAAGGTCAACAAACCATAGACCGTAAGTCAAGTTCAACCCGTCATTTCTTGATTGAATTAAACCCACCCGCACGACCCTTGACAAGGTCAACAAGGCCGTACGACTAACCTAATCCAATCTGCATCATATGCATAAGCAGATAAATACTGGTCAGCTACCGCACACTGCGCCTTGATAAGGTCAACAAACGCAGCACGAATACTAAGCAGGACTTATCTGAAATGACGGAAGGCTACGACAGGTTTTTCTGAAAACCTATTGCGTAATGAATTTGATATCGTTGTAGAATCAAATGATTTTAAAATTGAGTGTTTTTTAGGCTTTTCTAGTTTTGCTAAAGGGGTCACTCCCGGTGAAGGGATCGTCGGCCCTTTCCTCATCGAATAAGGTGCAGGATATTTCACAAATATCACTATGCTAAGCAAGAACTATAGAAGCAATCAAAAGACAAACCGAGGGGTGTAGCATCTGCCAGTCATTGCTAAAGGGGTCACTCCCGGTGAAGGGATCTCGGCCCTTTCCTTATCGAATAAGGTGCAGGATGTTCAACAAGGAACACCGCGATGCAAAGCAAGAACTGTAGCTACCTGTTTTTGAAATTTCGATTCCACAACATCTTTTAGGTTTCTTTTTCTTTCATTAATCAAATTAATGAAGTCCCATCATTTAAATATCTAAACATCACAGATAAATACGACGTACACTTATTCCATCCGCATTCGCCTCGATGTCTCCTCGTGCATCGTTAGGTTAGGTAACTAACGGTAGAGCGGGGCAGGGCTAGCGCGGGTGTAAAACATAAGTAACGTCTATATAATATATCATATATACTATATACAGTATTTATCACAGCACATCAAATGATCACATCACAGATATCGCAGCAGAAGAAACATATGAAACATTGGATATACTAGGACGTCCGTGTTTTATTTTGAGCCTCTATAAAACACGGATTCCACGGTTGTGATGAATAGACAAACCCACACCCCTAGACCCCTACGAGAGCGGCAAGCAACCCTTCCAATTCTAGAGTTAGGAGACCCGGACTCGACTCCTCGAGTTGGTCTCCCTCTGGACCCTAGAACCCGGTTACTTGTGCTCTCCTCCTTGGATCTACCTAATGCGGAAAAGTAAATAATATACAAATGGTGACATCGACCTCATCCCGGAAGTGCCCCAATAAAAGAATATTACATACAATGAATTTTACATGAATGAAAATAATAACCCTCATCTCACAAAAAAAAACCGGCTATTCAGAACGCGACGATCCAATATAACATATCCAGCAACACATAATATCACATGTCATCAACGTAAATAAATATGCGCATCCCAATTGTCGTTGACATATAGTAACGAAACCGGCGATATCACATATTACACTTACGGTCGCAGAAAAGAAAGTGTAAAACTACAACAGTTGGAATCCGCAACCTCCTTAGACCCCGCATTTTAGTCTCTATATCGAAAACACTTTTCAATTATCTAGTCGGGCAATTCAACAAGATTCCCGATAAGTGATCGAATGCTCGTCGCAAACTTTAGTAGACGGCCGCACCCCCGGATGCCGTCGATGAAGTGCACTAAGGCGGAACACCGCTGCCACGAGCACCCAAACGGATGCTTTTGGCGACGGGGTTCTCCTATAGTCACTTGGTCGGGGCTATGGGGCATAGCTGTCTATTAAGTTTACTCAGCGAGTATCCGCGTATGCTACGTGATTGCGACGGACTTTTGATCGTATCAAAATTCCGTGGCAACCGATCATCTGAGACTAAACTGCTATATTTATAACATCCAAATTAGTTATCTCATAACTACTTGTGGATTCCAAATATTGTATCACATTCTAGATAAATAGACAATGTTAAACTTTCCGATCGAATGATCAAACACCCAAGTTTTCCC
Source organism: Agapanthus africanus (assembly GCA_030015575.1). NCBI lineage: Eukaryota > Viridiplantae > Streptophyta > Magnoliopsida > Asparagales > Amaryllidaceae > Agapanthus > Agapanthus africanus. Next base: position 133,802,955 of record JASDDO010000008.1, read on the forward strand.
AAATAGTTCTCAACACTTGAGGGGAGTTTAAAAACATCCATCATATGCCACAGTACCAATGGTCCAGCCGTAGAAAGGTCAAGCCAACGCCTCACATGTGGCACGCCGTACTGCCCTAAACCCTAAGGTTTAAAAGGCAGTTCAAGACGGTCACATAATCGAGTTAAGATTTGTTGTCTTCTAGAGGGTACATTGCGTAACTTGCACGATCTAGACGTTCTTAAACTACGGAAAAATCCAACACTTGGAAATTTTTCGGGTCGGGAAAAAGTGAGTTATTGATATCCGTCCGAACTTTTTAATACTTTCTAAATATCCGGAATAACACAACGAAATTAAACTTTCCGATCGAATCAACGATTACAAAATAAACCCCAGAACACTCAACACTCGAGTCAGATTAAAAATACCCAGAAAATTCAGAAAATTAAATAGGAACATTACTGTGCAAACCAATAAGTGTGACGTCACCTTATGGCCGCGGAACCGCCCCGGGAGCCTGCTCATGACGCGGTTCCGCGGCGCTTTGGGCGCCAAACGTTGTCGTTTTGCACAGTTTCCTTTATAATTGCCTGCTGATTTTTTAGGCATTTTTAATACAGAAAAATCCCAGTTTTGAAAAAATTTCCAGAGAGGGGTTTACTTTGTGGTTTCTTGGTTCGTTCAGAGTTTTAACTTCGTTAACACATCGCCTAATGCTCTATCTAGGCCCTGATACCACTGTAGGGTTACTAGGCGATCTAATAAGGTTTTACAAGGCATCAACCATGCCGGATTAAAATTTTAGCCGTGCCGAATAACTCTAAACAAGATCTTTGCTAGAAAATTAGTTTAACACATGCAAGTTAAACTCTTTAACACTAAGTGAATACGAAATACAACCTTTGTAGATCGGTCCTTCACTTCTTAAGCTCCTTTTAGTGGTCCCTTCGCTGCGATCATCGAACATCTGGACTCTTGGACGGCTCCATGAGAAGAGGCAACGGAATTGCTTGAAGTCTTCGAGGCCGAAGATGATCTACGTCGAGGGAATATGAACTCAAGCTTCTACTTCACTAACCAAAGAATTAGTGAAGCAAACACCCTAAACTAAAGTGCTAGTCTAGTAGAGGATGGTGAGATAGGAAATGGGTACACTTTAGAATTTCTTTTCTCACTTTGATTCTCTCTCTATTTCAAACCCTAGAAAGAAATTTTGAGGAGGAGGAAGATGAGCTCAAAAATGAATATGAAAACTAATCAAGAGAGAGAATAAGCTAACCATGGTGAGTGAGTATCATATACTAACTCATGTAGAGACATAACCATGATTAATTATAGTGGTTAGGTTTATAAAAATCCTAAGTAAAAACAAAACTAGTGGACTTTGGTCAATGCATACATAAGCTTCATGAAGCTTCATGCACTTGAACAATTATCCATTAATTTTGTATTTACTTTGTATAATAAAACCCTACCAATATAATTACAATGGTGTATGTCTCATACACCCATGATAGTTGTATCAACAACCATGATACAAAAATATGAACACAAATAAATATATATCACATATATATTAACTTGTGCACAAGTGAGAAAAACAAATGCTTAAGTGAACCAATGTTAGTTAATGTAAATTAGTATATCACATATACAATTATACACTAAATTATTAAATCAACACTTGACTTAATAATCCGGTTATATCGCATATAACCGACTAACACATAATGTACCATCTTATCGAATCAACACTTGATTCGATAACCCGACTATATCACATATAACCGGCCGATACAATAGTCGCGATAATAGAATACGGTATCACATACACGCATTATTCTCGGTCCCGCACATATCACATATGCGCTCCTATTTCGTTTTGCCTCAGCCAGTAAAACCTTTATGTAGGACTCTAAAGAATCGTCAATACGCCGGCAGTAGGTGATGATCATATCAAGCACCCACAAGCCGTCAGCGGTACTAGCTGGACGTAACGGCTACCCGGGTATTGAGCGATCAGAAGATCAGCAAGCAAGCCCGCTCCAACTCCTGTAAAAGCCTGACAGTGACACTACCGTACAGTCCGGTCTCCTCGTCTGATATGTCGCATATCAGTTTTAGGGGTGGTAAACGTCAGACCCCAATAACCGATAAGTCATGCTGATATGAGGCTCATAACGGGTCAAGAAACTACTGGTAACACTTACCAGTAAATCTTTAAACCAGCCCTGGCCAGGGACTCCCCTGTTATGGCCAATCGAGCATAGCGCAACATCAACCACCAATACCGGGAGAGACGAAACCCCTCCTATCGCTCATTGCCTCCATGTGATTCGGGACTGTACCCAAAAACCACCGTTTTGCATGCCCTCTTGGACATGGTAAGGTGGAAATCAAAGCACAGTGGGAATCACACAAGTCTCTATGACAATCTCGGGTCTACAGACTAACCTGTACCAGTGTCACCAGAGAACTGCCATCTGACGTAAGGTATAATACCATCTGGGAGTTCTCGGCGAGTCCGTCCAGTGTACCCAGTCTCCACTGAGCACCCGTATATCATCTCTGATGTCAAACACCAATGGATATGGGATCATCCATCGCCCATCTGTATGGGTCGAGATGGTATACGCTAGTCTACTCTGGTATATCGATGCCCCGTCTCGATACACCCACGACTAAGGACCTTGAAGGATGTACTTATGGACTACCATGTCCTTACTAGTATGATCCGCATCATAGTCCAGGTAGTCAAGTATACATCCTAAAGGCTTTACCAACATGTAACAGAAAGACAATCGGTATACACGCTAAGGTAAAGAGTAACCAGATAGCATACTATCATGTCGAGCAAGAAAGTCCTCCCTATATATGTCCAAGCATCCACTACAATATACATCACATGTATAGTAATGGCGTCTAGGGCATACATATAACTAACAGGTGTATGAGACTCACACCATGCTTAAGATAATTAGGGGTTTATTTATTTAATGTAAATCAAATAATTAGTTGGAAATTTAAGCACATGGTTGAAGCTTGTGGAACCATTGATTTAGTCCACTAATTTTGTTTTGCCTTAGATATTTATTAATCTAACCATTATCTAAAACCATGGTTATGTCTCTGCATAAGTTATATGAGATATTTCTCACCCATGGTTGCCATAACATTATTCTCTTCATCTTCTTCTTCATCAAGAGTTAGCTCTCTAGGTTTTTAAGGGGTAGAGAAAATTACTGAGAAAATTAATTCTAAAGTGAGCAAAAATCCTACTTCATCATCCTCTACTAGACTAGCCATTTAGTTTATGGTGTTAGCTTCACTAATTCCATATTAGTGAAGAAGTAGCTTGAGTTTGTGTCTCCTTGACGTAGATCATCTTCGGCATCGAAGACTTCATGCAAGCTTGTTCTTTTCATCTTGTGCAGCCATTCTAGAGTCCGGGAGATCACTACTTTGAGCGAAGGGACTACTATACGGAGCTATAGAAGTGAAGAACCGGTCTAAAAAGGTTTTATTCCTTGTTCTCTTGATGTGAAGTTGTTTATATTCTTGTATCGTCTAATTCTTTAGTTAAGATTCTAGGGTTAGGGTTATTTAGCATGGCAAATTTTTGAAAATGGCATGGTCGATGCCTCTTAAAACCTTGCTGTCGTGCTAGGTAACCCTACAGTGGTATCAGAGCCATGCTAGAAAATTAGACGGTGTTTGTAGAATTACGAAACCGAAACAACTCCGAAACACTTGAAACAAAATCCTAGTTTCTGTCGAAATTTTCAGAGTGTCTAAAAAGTTTTTAAGCAACTGCAAAATGTTACATGAGATGTAACATGAACACCACACAAATACGAACCCTTTCGCTGGATTTCACCCGATGAAACAGGCAATATAACCGGCCCGGCCGGTCTGGGATTTCATTCTGCACTTCGTTTTTGGTTTGTGTTCTGGTCTCTAGGTTTTGGTGTTTCAGGTGTTGCTTGTTTTTACTGAAATTGCATGTGATGTTATCTTTTAGTAAAGGAAATTCGGAGTATTTCGTAGTCGTAATTCTAACATCGTTTTGGGTATTTTAGATGGCGTTAAAAAGTTCGAACGAATATCAATAACCCATTTTCTCTCTCGCTGGAAATTTTCCAAAAGTTGGAATTTTCCAAGTTAAAAACATTCAAAAATCATGCAAGTAATTCTATGGACCCTCTAGAAGAACGAAACCCTAACTTGATTCTATGACCACCGGAATCGCCGTCAAATCCTAGGGTTTGCAGTAGTTCCGTTGTGCCATAGGTGAGACAAGGGTTGGCCCTTCTACGGTTGGTCCATAGATACTGTGACATGTTCTGAGTATTTCTTAACTGTGCTCAAGTATTGGGCTCTTTGGGAAATTTTGGGTGTTTGTTGATTCGATCGGAATGTTTAACATCATCTAGCTATCTGTGGAATGTGATATAATATTTGGAATCTACACTAATTAGTTTTGTGAAAATTGATTAGTTGCTTGTAAATTTAACATTTCGGTATCAGTAGGAATCGGGAATCTTGTTGAATTACCCGATTTCTTTTGAAAAGGTGTTTTCATAAGTTAGACCCAAAAGTAAAATTTACAATGTTAGGCATGAAATCCGAAGTATGTGATATTCCGGGTTTATGATGTCTAAGAGCTGTGTCGATTCCAAATGTTATAGCTTGACATTTTCTTTTCTACGACCGTAAGTGTAATATGTGGTGTATCACCGGTTTCGTTGCTATATGTCAACGACAATTGGGATACGCATATTTACTTACATTGATGACATGTGATGTTATGTGTTGCTAGGATATGTTATATTGGATCGTCGTGTTTTGAATAGCCGGGGTTTTATTTTGCGTGAGATGAGAGTTTTTCATTTTCATTCATGTAAAAATTTGTATGTAATATTCTTTTATTGGGCCACTTTCGGGTTGAGGATGATATCACTGTTGTTGTATATTATTTACTTTTCCACATTAGGATATACCCAAGGCGGGGAGCACAAGTAACCGGGTTCTACAGTCCAGTGGGAGACCATCTCGAGGAGTCGAGTCCGGGTCTCCTAACTCTAGAATTGATAGGGTTGCTTGCCACTCTCGTAGGGGTCTAGGGATGTGGGTTTGGCTATTCATCGTGACCATGGAATCCGTGTATTTTACTGGCTTGATATAAAACACGGACAACCTAGTATAGACAATATTTCATATGTGGAATTCTACTGCTGATATTCTGTGATGTGATCGGTTTAAATGCTTGAGACGAATGCTTTATTATTATATATATGATATATGATAAATGTTGCTTATGTTTTGCACCCGCGCTAGTCCTGCTCCGCTATGCCGTTAGTTAAGTAACCTAACCGTGCATAACCGGACACTGTGGTGAATGCGGATGGTATAAGTGTACGTTATATTTTCGTTTCTTCTGTGATGCTTAGGAAGCATAATTGATGGGACTTCATTAATGAGATTAATGAAAAAGAAAGAAACCTAAAAGCTTTTGTGGAATCAAATTTTCAAAAAGGGTAGCTCTAGTTTTTGCTTTGCATAGCGGTATTCCTTGTAGAATATCCAGCACTTAATTCGATGAGGAAAGAGCCGAGATCCCTTCACCAGGAGTGACCTCTTTAGCGAAACTGGCAGATGCTACAATCCACTCGGTTTTGTTTTTGATTGCTTCTCTAGTTCTTGTTTTGCATAGTGGCATTTTCTTGTAGAATATCCAGCACCTCATTCAATGAGGAAAGAGCCGAGATCCCTTCACCGGGAGTGACCTCTTTAGCAAAACTAGAAAAAGCCTAAAAAACACTCATTTTCAAAATCACTCGATTCTGCAACGATATCAAGTTCATTACGCAAAAGGTTTTCTTAAAAACCTGTCGTAGCCCTCCGTCATTTCAGATAAGTGCTACTTAGTATTCGTGCTACGTTTGTTGACTATGTTAAGACGTAGTGTGGGGTAACTAATTAGTGCTTTTCTGCTAAAGCATGAGATGCGATTGGATTAGGGTAGTCGTATAACTTTGTTGACTATGTTAAAGGTCGTACGGGTGGGTTTAATTCAATCAGGAAATGACGGGTTGAACTTGGCTAGCGCTTGTGATTTGTTGACTGTATTAAGGTCATAAGTTGCTAGAGGCAAAATATTATTGGGAATTTCAAGTGTTGAAATTTGCAAGGAGATTGCATACCTTCTATGAGATAGTTGGATCCTGATACCCACTGCGAGTAAGAGTTACTCCTGGAAGAGTTTTACACATCACAATTAGCCGATCAAGTAGGTGTCTAGAAAGGTGTTAACGGGGTTACACCCCTAGGAAAATGAGGTTTATTTTAATTAGGTCCGTGCGAAAGCACGGGGAACCTCCCTCAAAGTACCGACACTGGATTGGCTAAAAGATTGGCAAATTTGTAGCGTGTAATTAATCCCGGCTAGTCTTACCTTTTAGGGTTTGAAGGAAGATTTGATAAAAATAGTGGGAGCCATCCTGATTAGATAAGATAATAACCAATCTAATTTTGCAAGAGCATACGCTAAGTGTTTTCTTCTCTCTCTCTCTCTCCAGGTAGCGACCATGTCAGGCCTTAATCAAGATAATAATATGGATGTATTGACCGAACCCTCTTGTTATACTGAGTAGGGGAACGTTGCTTCCGCTCTAACTTATAATTGTTATAAGTCTGAGTAAGAAATAGGGGAATATCCGGATTCTCATGCCACCCAAACGAGGAATGAGCATGCTGATGTATCTTCTTCGGGTGTGTTAGTTACCGAGAACTATTTCTCAGTACACTCTACGTCCTGGGTATTAGATACCGGATCGGAATCCCACATATGTAATATGTTGTATGGGCTAAGGAAAGGTAGAGAACTAGGAATGGGTGATCATTCTGTAAGAGTAGGGAATGGTGCAAATGTTGCGGCCAAAGCAGTTGGCGAATATCACCTTGTATTACCAAATGGTAATACATTGATTCTAAATGAATGTTATTACATACCGAATCTGATATGCAATCTTATATCAGTTTCTTTATTAAGTAAAGAAGGATATAATTTTGTATTCCAGGATAATGTTATGAATATTTTTCTGAATCAAAAGTTTATTAGATCAGGCTCGTTAAATAATGGTATATACGCTCTAAATCAAACCACAGTTCTTAACGTATAAAAAAAACACAAGAGGAAGAGTTCAGAAATGAACGAATTGTTCTTGTGGCATTGTAGACTAATTCATATCAATGCGACACGACTAGCTAAGTTACATAAGGATGGATATTTGAATCCGTTCGAATTTTCATCGTATGAAACTTGCCGGTCATGTCTCAAAGGCAAGATGACCAAAACTCTGTTTACTAGATACGGAGAAAGAGTTACAGAATTATTAGGACTGATACATAGTGATGTATGCGGTCCCATGTCTACACATACCAGGAATGGTTCCTCATACTTCATTATATTCACTGACGATCTCTCAAGATACGGACATATGTTCCTATTGAAACACAAGTCTGAAGTTTTTGAGAAATTCAAAGAATATAAGCATGAAGTCGAGAACCAAATGGGTAAAAGTATTAAAATCCTACGATCTGATCGGGGAGAAGAATACTTGAGCAATGAGTTCCTGGACTATTTAAAAGAGAATGGGATTCTCTCTCAGCTTACTCCTCCGTATACACCACAGCACAATGGTGTATCAAAGCGGAGGAATCGCACCCTGTTAGATATGGTATGTTTTATGCTGAGCACCGCTGAGTTACCTATTTCTTTTTGGGGTTATGCGCTTGAGACAGCAGCATACATATTGAATCAAGTTCCATCTAAATCAGTGTCTATGTCACGTCCTGCTTCCCAGAGTGCGTAAAGGATCTAGGCCATGCAAAACCCAGACGTCAGTGCGTCATAACATCAATAATAATATAATCAGGAGTAGCAAGGCATGCAGGTACGAGTATGAACGGTAAAACAGGTATAACAGTAATATAAAAAGTGACAGTGAAGGGTAAGGCACATGTGATGTGCAGTGAGTAATCTAAACTGGTCTACTGGGTTAACTACTCTCAAGTCTTTGAAATCAATTTGATGAATCGTCGATGTAACTCAATAGTATCTCGTGCGTGTCCGGGACCACGGTCTAAGACTCTCGGGATGAATCCGAGACGTGCCGCAAGGCAGTAAAAGGTAGTATGTAACGACGAATGATGTCAGCAGCATCATCCCGGGGCTGGCCTAGCCCGTAAAACTGATCAGTAAAGGTATCGAGCTGTCGAGTTACAAGTCAAGTTTCATCATTGATTTCCCCATACCCCCAAGTTATGTGTTCAAGTCAGGTATTGATAAATCTGAAGCTAATGCCAACACAGGATCAAGCAAGTACAGGTTTGTATGAATAGACAATAGGAAATGTCCGTAGGGACAATAGGTCAAGGTTGTTGGCATTAGTAACAAGATCAGGTAACAGGTCAAGCTGTGGTACATCTGGTCAAGTCAGGTAGTGTATAAAGATCCAATCATGTCAAGAAGTGCACGGTATTAAGTCGTGTCAAGTAGTAATGTATCAAGTCATGTCAGGGGGTGCACAAATGTCACGTGGGTGCTCATAATCAAACTATAATAAGCATGGGTATACAAAAACAAGTATGGGGCACTAATATAACCATAAAATGGAATAATGTGATGTGGTAAGCAAATAGGTATAGATTCAAACATATGGATGCACAATTATCGATTAGGGTTACGTTTATAGTTCCAATATTAATTAGGATGCACTTTATTAAACATGGAATGTTAATATCACATTATTATGTCTTAATATGATCTATGGATGCAATTATCTATATTCTAAATGAGATGGATGCAGATGGGTATCCGAAACATTATAAAAAAAACTATCAAATGGTAATGTGGGATATACAACTAAGCAATATGTGATATAAATATGGTATGGATGCAGTATAACGTAATCTAATATGCAACAAGATAAGTTTCCATGATCTATATCTAAAAGGATGTAAACAGATGCAAACGGAACATCGAAACGTTATAAAATGAAACATGGGGTATTAGATTTGAACTACAGGTATAGTATTTAAATAAATAAATATATAATGAGTTATATAGCATGTAGCAAGATTAACTTGCCTGAACGGATAACATGACGAATGTAAACGCAGCGTCCGAAGTCGGTAAAAGTCTCGATGCACCCACGAACGTATAGAACTGAACCAAGTAAAGCAAGGATGTGACCGTGCAGGCAGGGGATGTCCACAAGGTTGCTCGGATCATCGGCGACGGCACGGATCCAGCGATCACCGGGAAAACCAAGAATGTAGAAAGAAAATAGAAGAAGAAGTTGTAGGAGAAGAAGAAGAAGAAGAGGGTTACTGCTCTGGAGTTGGTGTCTGGGGACAGAGGCGAGGCAAAGGAAACGAAGGCAACGATGATGGGTTTCCAACGATGGGGTTTGCCGGCAAGATTTCACGGAAAGGCAGTGGGGTTTCAAGATTGTCGGGGATCGAAGTGTGTAGGGTTTTTGGTACTCAGGTGAGGAGAGGAAAGTGGAGGGAGATGGTGGTGATGGGGTAAGGCCGACGGGGTGAGGATGAGGTGATGACGACGTGGTACCCGGCGGTGAGGCGGGGTGTGCAGGTGAGGCCGGGGTTGCTAGGGTTGAGGGTTGCAGGATTCTTGTAGGGTTGAGGGCGAGGAGGAGAGAGGAGAGAAGAAAGAGGGGAGAAGACAGATGATGTCGAGGAAGCGACGACGAGGTCGTCGGTTGCGAGGTGCAGGAGCGGGGAGATGGATGCGAGCGAGGGTAGTCAAGGTTCTTGGGTTTGGGGCTCGGGATCTTGGGGAGAAGGAGAAAGCAAGGTGAGGAGGTGGTTGTGGAGAGGAGGAGGTGAAGGGGTCAGTAGTGATAAGGAGAGATCGCCGGCGTGATGACGACGATGACGAAGGTGATGGGTTCGTGTGGATTGTGGGTTCTGTGCAGGCTCGGGGAAAGCGAAGGCGACGACGAGGAGATGGTAGAGGAGAGGGGAGGCCGACGAGGTGGTCAGTGGTGAGGAGACGAAGGGTCGCCTGCGCGAAGGCGACGGCAAGGCAGGGGCGTGGGCGCGAAAAGAAATATGAGGGGAGAAGAAGAAAGTGAGGGGAGAGAGAGAGAAAGAGAGAGACGTGAGGGGTGAGTTTAAAAATAGGGTTTATAAAGAATTTAAAATATATATATAATATAAAGAGAGGGGGGGAGAGAGAAGAGAGAGAAAGAGAGAGAAGGTATCGAGAGGAGTGAGAGAGATATGAGAGAGATCGAGAGGAGAGAGAGAAGAAGAAAGGAACAGTAAGGAGATATGAAATTGGATGTTAGTGGAAGAGAGAGAAGGAGAGAAAGAAAAAGAAAGAGAGAGAGAATGAGTGGGGCTACGGGGTCAGCGGGAGAGAGAGCTGGAAAAAGAGAGAGAGAGCCGGGGTGAGCTGTGATTGGTTAGAAAAAAAATATATAAAAAAAAATTTAAAAGATTTGTAGTTTGTAAAATATTTTGGTTAGTTACGAAATTTTAAGTCGTAGATTATTTTTAATTAAAAATTGGATTTTCAGGTAAATACAAATCTAGTCCAAAATACGTCCGGGTCGGGTCTAAAAATTCAGATTTAAAATACGAAAAATATATGTGACTTGAAAAATTCAAAATGAATGCCCGAGTAACGAAAATGCATACCCCCAAGAACGGATGCACGTGCATGCGCGTAGCCATCCAAACACGTCCGTTTCACTGAACGGGACGAGAACAAGATGCGCGGATGCTACCACGGGGTTAGGGGTATCATGCAGGCCAAGTTATGAAATTTTAAATTATTTTACGTGACTTAAAATGTTATATGGTAAAAGATGCAATGCCAGGTAAAATGCCAGTATGCAGTATACATGAGATGCACGTGTCTATGTAACAAGTCAAGGTAATTTATAAATATGAATCAAACAGGTTCAAGCAAGCGGGTCGGGTCGAATGCAAAGTAAAATGTAAAATACCATTCGCACCCAAAACACGATAAATCAAGAAAATACCACATATAAGGAAATACGAGAACTGGAATAGGTATAAATGAACTAGGTTGTTACAGCCTAAAACCCTATATGAGATATGGAGTAGGAAGAGACATATCTTAAATGAGTTAAAATATGGGGTTGTCCGGCTTATGTCAAAAGGCAAAATCCGGACAAACACGAGGCACGATCAGTTCTTTGCAAATTTATGGGATATCCAAAGAATTCACAAGGATATATTTTCGACCACGCTGAGGAACAAAAGGTGTTTGTTTCTCAATACGCCACCTTTTTAGAAAAGGAATTTCTTGTAAAATAAATTAGTGGCAAAGAGGTAGAGTTGGAAGAAGTTCCAGCAGCACAAACTGCAACTGATGATTTAGTGGAACTAGAGAATTCGATAGCTCCCAACGAACCTCAGCCTCTCCGCCGATTTAGTAGGGTTTCTCATCCAACTGAGAGATACTACGGTTTTCTCATTGATGGTGGGAGCGAGGATTGCATCATGGAAGATGATGACCTAACTAGCTTCGAGCAGGCCATCACGAGTGGGGACTCTGTGAAATGGCTGGATGCAATGCGATCTGAGATGGAATCCATGTACACCAACAAAGTATGGACTTTGGAAGTTGCTCCCGAAGGCGTAAAACACATTGGGAGAAAATGGATCTTTAAGAAAAAACTTGGTGTAGATGGAAAAGTTGAGACTTTCAAAGCTAGACTTGTTGCAAAAGGTTTTCGTCAACGACCAGGTGTGGATTATGATGAAACCTTTTCTCCAGTGGCTACGCATAAGTCTATCCGGATCCTACTTGCCATCGCTGTATACCATGACTACAAAATCTGGCAAATGAATGTTAAGACCGCCTTTCTAAATGGTGATTTAGAAGAGAGCGTATACATGACTCAGCCAGAGGGCTTCGTGGATAGTGGGAGCAGCGGAAAGGTTTGTAAACTACTTAAATCAATCTAGACGGTTGAAGCAGGTATCGCGGAGTTGGAAAATCTATTTTGATGTGGTAATCAAAGAGTTTGACTTCATCAAAAAAGTAGATGAACCATGTATATACAAGAAGGTGGCAGAGAGTAAGGTCGTTTTCCTCGTATTGTACGTGGATGACATACTCTTGATAGGAAATGATGTTCCTATGCTGCACTCAGTCAAGCTCTTCTTATCACAAAGATTCTCAATGAAAGATCTAGGTGATGCCTCCTATATCTTGCGGATTAAAATCTATAGAGATAGATTTAAACGGATACTGCGATTGTCCCAATTCAGGTACATAGACACCATACCTCGACGATGGAGGCTGAATACATCGCTACCAACGATGCTGCCAAAGAGGCTGTCTGGATGGAGAAGTTCATAAATGAACTTGGTGTGGTTCCATCCATCGAGCATCCAATACCTTTGTATTGTAATAACAATGGAGCAGTGGCTTTGGCCAAGAAACCTAGGTCCCATTAGCGATCCAGACATATTCTGAGATGGTATCACCTGATCCGGAAGATAGTTGATCGCCGGGAGATCGAGATCAGGAGAGTTGATATGAAGAATAACACGGCGGATCCACTCACGAAGTCCATACCCCATATACAATTTGAGAGACTCTTCGGATGTTGGGTATGAGATACTACAACAACTGGTCTTAGTGCAAGTGGGAGATTGTTAGTTATATGTATGCCCTAGAGGCCATTATTGTACATATGATGTATATTCTAGTGGATGCTTGGAAATATATAGAGAGGACTTTCTTGCTCGACATGATAGTATGCTATCTGATTGCTCTTTGTCTTAACATGTAAACTTGTATTGTGATATTATCTTGCTCTCACATGTTGATAATGCCCTTAGGATGTGTACTTGACTACCAGGAATATAATAGAGATCATACTAGTGGGGACAGGGTAGTCCACAAGTTCATCCTTTAATTGTTCCTAGTCGAGGGTGTATCGAGATAGGGCATCGATGTTCCAGTGTAGACTAGTGTATACGCTTCTTGACCCATATGATAGGTGATGGATGATTCCACATCCATTGGTGATTGACATCAGAGATGGTATTCAGGTGCTCAGTGGAGACTAGGTACACTGAACAGGACTCTCCGAGAACTCCTAGATGGTATTATACCAAACGTCAGATAGCAGTTCTCTAGTGACACTTGTATAGGTTAGTCTGTAGACCCGAGATCATCATAGAGTCTTGTGTGATTCCCACTGTGCTTTGATTTCCACCTTACCACATTTAAGAGAACGTGCAAAACGGTGGTTTTTGGGTACAGTAACGAGTCACATGGAGGCAATGAGCGATAGGAGGGGATTTGTCTCTCCCGGTATTGGGGGTTGATGTTGCGCTGTGCTTGATTGGCCATAACAGGAAGTCCCTGGCCAGGGATGATACAGATATTTACTGGTAAGTGTTATCAGTTATTTCTCGACCCGTTATAAGCCTCACATCGGTACAACTTATCGGTTACTGGGGTCTGACGTTTACCACCCCCAGACTAGATATGTGACATATCGGACGAAGAGACCGAACTGTACGGTAGTGTTACTGACAGGCTTTACAGGAGTATAAGCAGGCTTGCTTGTTGATATTCTGATCGCTCAATACCGGATAGCCGTTATGTCCAGCTAGTACCGCTGACGGCTTGTGGGTGCTTGATATGATCAGCACCTACTGTCGGCGTATTGACCAATCTTTAGAGTCCTACACAGAGGCTTCCTGGCTCAGGCGAAACGAAGTAGGAGTACATATGTGATATGTGCGGGACCGAGATTAATATGTGTATGTGATACCGTATTCTATTCTCACGATATATGATATCGGTCGGTTATATGTTATATAGCCGAGTTATCGAATCAAGTGTTGATTCGATAAGTTGATACATACGATATTATTCGGTTATATGTGATATAACCGGATTATTAAATCAAATGTTGATTTAATAATTTAATATATAATTGTATATTTGATAGACCAACATACATTAACTAATATTAGCTAACTTGTGCATTTCTTTTTCTCACATGTGCACACTTAATATATATGTGATATATATTTATTGTGTTTCTTTTTGTGTCATACTTGATTATACATGCAACATGGGTGTATGAGACTCACACTATAGTTAAGATAATGAGGGGTTTATTTATTTAATGTAAATCAAATAATTAGTTGGAAATTTAAGCACATGGTTGAAGCTTGTGGAACCATTGACTTAGTCCACTAATTTTGTTTTGCCTTGATATTTATTAACCTAACCATTATCTAAAACCATGGTTATGTCTCTACATGAGTTATATGAGATATTTCTCACCCATGGTTTCCATAACATTATTCTCTTCATCTTCTTCTTCATCAAGAGTTAGCTCTCTAGGTTTTTGAGAGGTGAAGAAAATTAGTGAGAAAATTAATTCTAAAGTGGGCAAAAATCCTACTTCATCATTCTCTACTAAACTAGCCATTTAGTTTATGGTGTTAGCTTCACTAATTCCATATTAGTGAAGAGGTGGCTTGAGTTGGTGTCTCCTCGACGTAGATCATCTTCGGTCTCGAAGACTTCATGCAAGCTTGTTCCTTTCATCTTATGGAGCCATTCTAGAGTCCGGGAGATCACTAATTGGAGCGAAGGGACTACTATGCGGAGCTATAGAAGTGAAAGACCGGTCTACAAAGGTTGTATTCCTTGTTCACTTGATGTAAAGTTGTTTACATTCTTGTATCATCTAATTCTCTAGTTAAGATTCTAGGGTTAGGGTTATTTAGCATGGCAAATTTATGAAAATGGCATGATCGATGCCTACCGAAACCTTACTGTCGTGCTAGGTAACCCTACAACGACTGTACCAAACGTCTGGAGATTCAAAATTTAATAGGCAAAGGTCTGGTAGAGATGTCTGCTTTCTGACATGTTAGAATATCTGTTTTGTGAATTGGGCAGTTTGAATTCCAACAGATATGTTAGAGCTCTCTTAATGAGAGGGGAGACGTCTGAAGAATGGAAAAGTGTTGCAATTTGGTTTCTAAGCTTGTGAGATCAACACTAAACACTATTACAACACTTATAACTTCTTTCTTCATCTTGGTTCTTCTTTTGATCTTCATTTCCTTGAGTTGTTACTTTGAGATGTCTTTGTATCTTGATTAAGCTTGCATCATGTTGTTGCTTGCGTCAAGTCTTCATGCCATATCACCGTTTTTGAGTGTGTATCATATTGTAGACAATCTTACTTGATGTTGAGATATTATACTTGCTGTACTCAAGAATAAACACTTGGAAACGTCGTCAGTAATATATGAATTCTTTAAATAAATTTTTGTTCTAAATAATCAAAACTGAGGATTGTATAACACAAGTGTCAACAATCGTTATAGACGTAGTGGTCTGGGGACCCGGATCAGGAAGAGATTAACTAGAGGTCCTCGGTTCGACATCAGGAGGAGGGACCAAGGATACTTCACCCTCGGCACTGGTAGTATCGATCGAGGAGGTCGGTGAATGGGTACTGATCGCACGCTTTTGGCGTGTCGGATGTTCAAAGTTCTAAAGTTATAACCACGATCAGGACGGTGTCGCTTCGCAGCTAGCCGGTTGAGTATGGGTCGATCCGCAGGGAGATGGTTGTATGTCCGTTCGTATTTTAGACGAGTTAATAAAGAATGTGTATATGTATGTTCAAGTCTATCCTAAGTGTTCATATTTATGTTCGAGTAAACTTGTTAAGGTTAAGGTCGGTTAGTAGAGTTAGGATTAGTCTTGTGCTTGTCTTTTGCCATTCTTAAAACGGTGTTGAGATAATCGAAAGTAGCGGGGATTAGGAGGACATAGGAATGGGATTTGCGAGTTTAAGCGAGCTTTCCAATGCTAAATCCATTCCTAGTGCCCCTTGTCCGTCCGCTAAATACGCTTATTTCCAACCCTCGGCCAAACCGCCGCAACCATGTATCCAAATAAGTCACAACTACATGTCACGTTGTAGTGCGCTTAAAGTAATTCTCGAATTAGGTCGCGGCTATATGTCACGTATAGCGCGCCTAAGTGAGGGGGTTGCATTTGTTTGGTCGGGGTTCGTTTCAAGATGTTTGGCGAAGAGAAGCACAAGGGATTTCTCCGTCCCTCATACCACCTTCCTTAGCCTTAACAAGGAGGAAATTATTCACACATCATAAAAGAAAACAAAACAAAACAAGAAGAAAGAAAAGAGAAAAATACGGTTTTACAAGTGAAGCAAGCTAACTCTTGGGTCCTCACCTTAGTAAGGAACTCCGTCAAAATATCATCGCTTGAAAATAATACGGATAAGAAAAGAAAAGAAAAGAGAACAAGCAAAGAAATAACAACAACTAATTAACAACAAGAATAAAATTACACTAGAAATTAACATACAATACAATGAAATAAAAAAATACAAGATAAGTAAAATAACCCTCATCTTCATTTCATCATCCACTCAAAAAGCTCTCACTACAATTTTCATGGAGGAAAGAATGAAGAAGAAGAAGAAGCTAAACTAAATCCTAACAAAAAGAGGTGGAAAAAGAAGACATGAAGAAGACCCTTGGCTTGGCACAATACTGGGCTATTTATAGGCTGCGTGCTGAAACCCTAGGGCAACATTCTGATCCTAAATGTAATGACCCAACTACCCCTAAAATTTGGTCATATGATGACACAAAACCGCGGCGGATCCGCCGCGAAAACCCACATTTGGCGACGTTTCCGCCGCGGTTTTGTGGAGTTAGGATCTCGGATTTTCTGGGTTTCCTTATGTTGCTATCTTAAGATGTTTTACATGTCCCAAATTGCAAAATGCCTTCACAATTTCTTCAGATCTGCACAGTCCAAACATAGCTTCACTTTTGATTGATTTGACCTTTCTCCCTCAAGCTCCGCGCACCCATTGATTCTTGTGCTGCCTCCCTCGTGCTTTGTGCTTCCCCTCTCGTGTTTTGTGCTTGTTCGAGACACGAATGACCACTGTCATTTGTCTTGTCTCTGGAACTGGTACGCAGCACTGGATGGATACAGATGATCGGAACCCGGCTTTTATCTGCTGGCAACAGATATTCTGGATTTTAGCGTAACAGTGGAGATTTTGTATCAATTGCGTTATTTTGGACTAGGAACCTGTAGCCTGTAAATATGTAGCAAACACGGATTAAAAGTACCTACCTATAAACAAACGAGCATAAGAATGGGCAGTAGTAAAAGCAATATTCTGGTATGAACAAATACCCCCAAACTTAACTTTTGCTCGTCCCGAGCAAAACCAATTATTCACAAAAAAGTCATAACCGCACTTTCGCAGGGAACGCGATTGCACTGAGCGTCTGCAACAAGCCGTTAAACCTCTAGGTGTCCCTAGTAGGAGGAGTGTTGTCTCCTGAGGGTTTTCAGCGGATTACACCAACAAAATCCCGTCAAGCTAGTGTCATAAGTTAACATCGATTCTACTCCTACAGTTTAGTATCTACGTTAGAAACTCTATTATCATAAGTTAGAAATATTCAACCCTTATGTTTCACACCTCCTATCTATTTAACCTTAGATCCTATACGTTCCAAAAAAGTTTAGAAAGATATTGGTATCTCCAGAGTTTTCCTTCTAAAGTGCGGTCTTAATTCCGGGATTTTTATCAACTTTATAAAAAAACACAAGTCTTATTCTTCATTTCTATCTTTTATCCAAACATCGATTGTATACCCTTACGTGTGTGTAAATTTGCACCCCTACACTCGAGAATTCAATTCAAGCTATAGTACCCTTACCCTAATACCTAATACTACTTCTTTTCATTAATGATGAACGGTGTTGCTCACACACCTTTCATGCGACTATTAATGCTTCTTGAGGCACTAACGGCCGATTACTGAATGTGTGAACTTAAAGCGTAATTAGCAGTTTCCAGGTCTTGACTTTCTTTATTTTTTTTCTTTTTCAAGACCGGATATATTTTTCAATGATGCTCTTTTGGTGTTTAGCTTTAATGACCGTTTTTTCTTTCATACTAGGCTTTCAGGCAAGAGTATTTCTAGCTATCATCTACTATCCCAAGTTTCAAGGTGCGTGTAAGTGCAGTTTGTAGGGTATATACTTTCTGAATTTGAACTCAAGAATAGAAACTATTTTTCAGACTTATCCTTCAGTAAAGTATCAACACTTTCCCCTCATCTTGACTTAACTCAAGAACTGAATTCAAGATTACCTATTTCTCAAAAAAACTGTAAGGACGTATACTTACCAAGGTTAAGCAGAATGAGGGTTATTTTTAGGGTTTTCAATTCCTAAGCCTAGGATTTAGTTATTTCTAACGTATCAACTAAACTTTCGAAATAAAAATCTAAGTACCCTATTAGCTAACTTGAAGACAAAGTTTTTATATTTTTGGAAATTTTTTCGATTTTTATGGGTTTTTAATAAGGTATGCAAATGCAAAATATACAAATGAATACGAAGGAAGAAAGCTTACCGAGCACACCCCAAACGTAAACTTGACAGTGCCCTCACTGTCAGGCTACACCAAGAGGGTCAAAATTGTCGGCGCTCCCTAAAAACAAATTATATACAAAACAAAAAGAAAACCAAAAATATATACACAAAAAGGTCCCCCCCCAACTTAAGTGAAACAGTGTTTCCACTGTTAAGCGTTGAAGTCCAGAGTTTGGGGGGAAGAGAACAGTATCAAGCTATACAAGGCCTTACACAGGCCAAAAGTTAACACCAACCATTCAAAGATCTTATCGTTATAATGGTGTGGTTGGTGAATGAATACGGAGAGGATAGAAATGGAGAATACGCGAGACCGTATGGAGATAGAAACGGGATACGGTCTCGGTATATGAGATGGAGAATGGCGGAAGGGAAAAAGAAATGGAGTACGAACTTGAGGGTGAAAATGGAGTGAATAGATTAGCATAATTTATGATGACCGATGTATGAAAAACGATTGTGCTAATCTATCAACTCGTCGAGAAATGGGGTCAGATCCCTCAAGATTCGTGAGAAACCATGGGTAAGCCGAACTTGGTAAACCAGACAATGGAAATGAAAGTGATACGGTTTCTTGCAAGGTCGAAATGAAGGAAAGAATGTGGGGAAGTGATTGAGGAAGGGTATCGGTTAAAGGTTCGGGAGGGTGTGCACAGTCAATGAAAGGAACAGAATGAATTGGAAAATCCGACTCATCAAATAAGACTGGTTCATCCTCCAAAATATCCTCAAAATTTTCCTCAAAAATTAGCTCATCCATGCCTTTATCATCAAATTCCAGACGCATATGGGGTTCAGAAAAAACAGTTAATAACTCGGGATGATGAATTGGAGATAAAAACTCTTCCAAATCTACAGGTTCATCATCCAAAATATTCCCGGCGTCAATATCCTCAATCAAGTGAAAATCAATATTCTCAGACGCCTCATCAAAAGCATGGATTTCAATCGATTCTGGTTCTAAGATGGAGGTGTAGAGGTCAAAAGGATTGGGTGTGGTTTCACTCAAAAGGGACCCTTCATATTCGGGTAAATCAAACACTACAAAGTCGCACAACTCATTAACCCTTCTATCTTCAATCGGTGAATCTTTTGGAATATTAGATAGACATTCAAAATCGGAGTTGTGGGATTCAATTTGTGGAGGGTAGGTTTGACTTGGAAGGGGGTACAGCTCACTCTCGCCACTCAAATTCTCAACATGTCCTACCGCCTAATCATACATTGGAAAATTAGGAGCTGGTTGAAAACTAGCTACCGGGCCACTAGGTTGTATGAGGGTGGCCATGGACACATTCAAATCCATCATCTGTTGGTACGATGCTGCCCTAAAGTCTTCCAACGACTGTTCCAGACTAGACATGGGTTGTGAAGGGGTTTCAGTAAAAAATTCAAAGTTGTTTTGGTACTGGAAACCCCCAAAAGTCTGTGTAGAAGCAATGTCTAGGGAAGGTGCAAAAGTTGGGTAGGAATTATAGGAATTGAATGGTTGGACAGGATGATGATCAACGTTTGGATAAGAAGGTGAATGGTATTGTTGATTAAAAGAATTGGCAGTGGTGAAAGGAGTGAAAGATCGGCTACGAGATTGTTCAATATATTCAGCAATAGACAATGGTTTCGGAGTTTCAACCGGACTTGAAAAATGAGTATCAACGTAAGAAGGGGTGAATGTTTGAAATGGTTGATACGAAGTGGATTGCGGAGTCAAATTGTTCGTCCTAGACGCGTCTATCCGATCTTTCAAAGAGATTTTGGGCATGGAGGGGTCGTTCGACGTTCGACCAAAGCAAGACCCGTAGGAAGTAATGTTTGGTTGTGGGTACCAAAGTTCGGCAAGAGTTTTTCTAGGTGGAGTACCCATGATATGAAGAGAAGAAGAAGAAAAGGAAGGGAAAAAGAATGGTGGATTTTTTTTAATATTTTTTTTATTAAACGAAAAAAAGTTTGTTTTTGGAGTTTTGAAATTGTTTGTTTGAAAGAATACGAAATTATGGGACTAAAATTTATACAAGCACAAGCACAATCACAATATGCACAAACACACCTAGAGCTAGGGTCTTCAAAGTCCAACTAGACCACTCCAAGACTTCCAAGCGACAAGTTGCAGGATAACCCTCGAATCGCCTCTTCACTGCCAATTGTGGCCAGGTAAGCACAAGTGAGGAAGGAGGGTTCCGCTCACGAATCACCGTGAGACGGACCTTTTAAAATTACCTCCTCACTTGTCTAGCCTAGGCACCACAAAGTCAAGTTTAGATAAACGACCGATTCCCCGCAACCTTCACCTGTCCTAAATGAGTGCGACAGTCCTTATAGGTTTGATCTAGATATTTTTTATTAGCTCAAGGTAATGCGTATGCAATTAGTGATTTGTGGGATCTTAGGAAGGGTGATGAAATTCCCACCCAATCTGAATTGGTGTTATAGCCCCTTAATGTCCGTATTAGTATATGCAAAGCGGGAAACAAACAAAATCTAAAACAACAAAAATTTATTTGGCGGCTGTGCAATCTATGCAAAGAAACCTGCAGAAAATACAGTATAGTGGAATTCACAGAGAAGATAAAAAGAAAGAGAAAGGGCAGAAAAAAATTGAGGCACAGAGGCCTCAATACGTCCGCGGAACCGCCGCCAAAGCCCCTCTTTGACCGCGGTTCCGCGGTCAAATTGATGAGTTGGCGCCTGAAATTTGGTTCCCTGCACTCCCCTTGATCTCTACTCCAAAATAAAATGCTCTGTTTTCTTTTTGGATTACTGTACTTGCTCCAGATTAGCCTGCACACTTGCACACAAAAATTATCAAAAATAACAAAAAGATTTTATTTTTTTATTTATAAATATATACAAAAAGAATATTAACCCGAATAACAAGAAAGAAAATACGCTACCGTCTCCCCGGCAACAGCGCCATTTGATCGCACGCTTTTGGCGTGTCGGATGTTAAAAGTTCTAAAGTTATAACCGCGATCAGGACGGTGTCGCTTCGCAGCTAGCCGGTTGAGCACGGGTCGATCCGTAGGGAGATGGTTGTATGTCTGTTCGTGTTTTAGACGAGTTAATAAAGAATGTGTATATGTATGTTCAAGTCTATCCTAAGTGTTCGTATTTATGTTCGAGTAAGCTTGTTAAGGTTAAGGTCGGTTAGTAGAGTAAAGATTAGTCTTGTGCTTGTCTTTTGCCATTCTTAAAACGGTGTTGGGATAATCGAAAGTAGCGGGGATTAGGAGGACATAGGAATGGGATTTGCGAGTTTAAGCATGCTTTCCAACGCTAAATCCATTCCTAGTGCCCCTTGTCCGTTCGCTAAATACGATTATTTCCAACCCTCGGCCAAACACCCACAACCATGTATCCAAATAAGTCACAACTACATGTCACGTTGTAGTGCGCTTAAAGGACATCTCGACTTAGGTCGCGGCTATATGTCACGTATAGCGCGTCTAAGTGAGGGGGTTGCGTTTGTTTGGTCGGAGTTCATTTCAAGATGTTTGGCGAAGAGAATAACAAGGGATTTCTCTGTCCCTCATACAACCTTCCTTAGCATTAACAAGGAGGAAATTATTCACACATCATGAAAGAAAAGAAAAAAAACAAGAAGGAAGAAAAGAGAAAAATATGGTTTTACAAGTGAAGCAAGCTAACTCTTGGGTCCTCACCTTAGCAAGGAACTCCGTCGAAATATCATCGCTTGAAAATAATACGGATAAGAAAAGAAAAGAAAAGAGAACAAGCAAAGAAATAACAACTAATTAACAACAAGAAAAAAATTACACTAGAAATTAACTTACAATACAATGAAATAAAAAATACAAGATAAGTAAAATAACCCTCATCTTCATTTCACCATCCACTCAAAAAGCTCTCACTACAATTTTCATGGAGGAAAGAATGAAGAAGAAGAAGAAGAAGCTAAACTAAATCCTAACAAAAAGAGGTGGAAAAAGAAGACATGAAGAAGACCCTTGGCTTGGCACAAAACTGGGCTATTTATAGGCTGCGTGCTGAAACCCTAGGGCAACATTCTGGCCCTAAATGTAATAACCCAACTACCCCTAAAATTTGGTGATGACACGAAGCCGTGGCGGATCCGCCGCGAAAACCCACATTTGGCGGCGTTTCCGCCGCGGTTTTGTGGAGTTGGGATCTCGGATTTTATGGGTTTCCTTGTGTTGCTATCTTATGATGTTCTACATGTCCCAAATTGCAAAATGCCTTCAAAATTTCTTCAGATCTGCACAGTCCAAACATAGCTTCACTTTTGATTGATTTGACCTTTCTCCCTCGAGCTCCGTGCACCCATTGATTCTTGTGTTGCCTCCCTCGTGCTTTGTGCTGTCCCTCTCGTGCTTTGGCTTGTCCGAGATACGAATGACCACTGTCATTTGTCTTGTCTCTGGAACTGGTACGCGGCACTGGACGGATACGGATGATCGGAACCCGGCTTTTATCTGCTGGCAACAGATGTTCTGGATTTTGGCGTAACAGTGGAGATTTTGTATCAATTGCGTTATTTTTTACTAGGAACCTGTAGCCTGTAAATATGGAGCAAACACTGATTAAAAGCACCTACCTATAAATAAACAAGCATAAGAATGGGCGGTAGTAAAAGCAATATTCTGGTATGAACAGGTACTAGCTGTGGGTGCCTCTTCCCCTGAGCATCTCGGACGGCAATGCAGTGGTTCCTCCTCAGGAGTAACCTCTTCTTCTCTTCTATCTTCTGCTACACAAACCTCGCTTTCCTCCTCTAGTGGTGACATCTGAACAACACATCTTTTGCGCGGCGAAAGAGGACGGGCGAGCCTGGGCTACGGAAGAGGCCCATGAGAGCTTCCTCAAGTGTTTTTTGGTTTGGGAGGTCTCGGCCTCTACCTCTTTACCCCTTCGGCTTGAAGGGGTTGATGGGCGTGCGCTTGAACTAGAAGCAGACGGAGGGTGAATGGTCGGCGTCGTCGAAGTATAGCGGGTCTGTATGATCGACCAAACGGTTTCTTCCTCATCTGGCTCGTGACAGAGAGGTCGACCCAGGAGTTGGAGAACATGGGTTACGGCTTAGACGTAAGGCTGAGGAAAGAAATGCCTCAAGAAAGCTGCCTACCATAAATTCAAGGCAGGAAGGCGTACCACGTAAGGGGCCAAGGAGGGCATGAAAGGGCGGCAGTGGTCAGTCGTCTGCAACTGAAGATGAGAAAATTCAGATACACCTCTAGCCAGACCGAGATCGGGGAGGATGGGTTCCCGACGACCAAAATTGGCAGAGTAGAATGGGGGCGGGGATGCTCTGTGCCACGCAAAATTGGCGGGCAGCCAAGTAAGGATGATAAGCATCGATACCGGTCATTTTCTCATCCAAAGTGACGCTGGGTAGAAAGTCTATGGGGACAAGGATGCTCCTGAAGGATTGATTAGTCTGAAATATTGTATATTTGAATGATTATTTTCCCCACTATTATTAAGTTCTAAAAGGTGTTTATTGTAATTATAGAACATATGAGGCTTTATGTGTGAAAAGTTTATTATCATATGTTTCTACATTATATTTAACATAATGAAGGAAAATGCATGCATATAATATTTATATAAAATATTAGTAATTAAAATATGCATATCATATCAAATATTTCTAATCAATATTCTTAACATTTAATATCATATAAAATGGTTAGGATAATATCTCAATTATAACAAATACTACTAACACTATGAATTGAGATATTGTGCAGATATGAGCTCAGGTTTGGAATCCTCGATATCCGAGATGTCGAATAAAATCTAACGATAAATTGAAGCAAATCATAAACGGCAGAGACTCGGAGTAAAATTTTCAAAATCCAGACATCGAAGAAGATCTACACATGTCAACAAAAGATTCCACAAGAAATCCCATGACCTGATGCCACTATGACGCCGCGGTTGGGCGGCCAAACACCTAGATTTGCGGCGGATCCACGGCCCTTTGATGGCTGTTGTATTTGATATTTTTTTACTATGATTGTAACAACAAATCATCACACATGGCAACTAGGGTTTCTAGCTTCTGTGACTATTTAAGGAACTGAGAGCTTCATATGAAAGATCATTGAACCAAAGTGATCAAGAGGTCCAAAGCGATCCATGCATCCAGGTGATCATCAGCTAGTCATTTACCTCCAACAAGAGAGAGAGCGAGATCAAAATGGATTAGTCGAAAATATTGCATCTTTTAACCGGCAATTTCCCTATCATTTGCATTCATATAGAAGTGTTCGGCATTCATATTTCACATATTAGCAAATCTGTCGCAAAATATCAGATTACATGTGTTAGACCTTAAAACCGGCATTTCTAGGGAAATTTACTGCATTTCATAGCATGGCATCATTCCTATATATCGCAACCCGTGTTTCGAAGTCTGTGCAGGAAAATCAGAAGCTTGCTCAAATTTAAATCGCTAAAAGATACGCCAACTCAAGGATTTGGAATCTGGGAATGATCTAAAGGGGATTCAGGAATTCAACATGTCAGAAAATACATCAAAATACATAAGAAGACAACACATGAAGTTTGAAGCCATGAAGCCACAACTTGGCCGCGGAACCACGGCGCAAGCCGGCTTAGGCCGCGGTTCCGCGGTCAACTTGACACTTCAGCCCTATCTCTTTGCACCACAATGCCTATCTCAGGGTCCAGACTTCAGAAAGACATGTCAATTTCCAGAAAGCCCCAGAACCTTCTGCCAGATCAGCAAACCCTTGGATCTACACTAAAACTAGCCTTGTATTCTAGAAACTTCTCCCTAAACCTTAGCTTAAACCCTAAGCTAAGCCTAACTAACTACTTCTAGAAGTCTTTTAACAAACTTTTGGAGGGAACTTCTATTTCAAACTCAAGGCTTAGGGTTTGGGAAATCTATAAATAAGACCCTAAGCTCACTTGTAAAAGGATCCCTCCATTAGTTCATTTTAGTAGCCAATCTAGAGCCATTCTACCTCATTCTTCATCTTCTTCCACAAGTCTAGTGAGAAGGCTTGTGTGAAACCCTAAACCTAATTCCAATCAAAAGCCAAGATCCCGAGTACCAAATCAAGCAAGAAGCCCGTCAACCTTTTATGAGCGGAACTGATCTTCAACAGAGCAAGTAGTCCAAGCCGATCCACGACTCACGGAGAAAAGCGACGCCAGATCGACAATTTAGTTCTTCCTCTTGTAGTTCTTGAGCGACTGTAATCAAATTGTTGATATAAATAAAAGGTGATATTCTTCTATCTTGTTTTCTTTAAATTCTTGCATCATGATATCTTTTCAATTCTTGAATACTTTCTGTGTGATGATGTGTGAATAAACTCCGCTCGTCGAGGAGTCGAGACGATCAATCGAATGATGATGTAATATATCTGAAAACGATTCTTGATTCCTACGAGTTTTGTAAACCCTAGCAAGTTCAAGAATCGACGACCCAATTTTGTTGCGATGCTTTCTTGATTGATATCGCTCGAAATTGGGGAGTTACGACCGTTTCTTGAAATTGCTAGAGGCTAGAATGTGAATGATATCGACGAAAGAACAAGGGTTAAATGATGAAACCCTAGTTTCACGAGAAAGCCCTAACTCTCGTCGATCATCATCGATCTAGTATCAATTCTTCGAAGGACAAGAACACGATATCTTGATGATTACATCACGTCTATAGATCCGATCGATTCCTACGAGCCTCATTTAGATTCTTGACATTTGGTTGGAAATATCATCGAAACCCGATTCTCGATTGTTTATCATTTTCTTGATTCTTGAATCGAATAGTGACACTTGAAACAATTGATAAATCTTGAATCATGCTTTCTTTTCTTCGCAATTAACTTTTCAATTCAAACAAATCAAACATTGAAACGAATCGCACGATCCCTGTGGACGATCCGCACTCACTTACGATCTACAACTGACACCGTAATTGATTGCGGTCAAATATAATTCTTTGGTTGTGATTTCTTTATACAATTTTCTAAATACTGATACAAGATACTGTTATCGATCAAATGAAACCGTTATCGGGAAACAATTGATTCGATACTTGCTTTTACTACCCAACGAGAATTCCTCAACAATCAAATGGCGCCGTTGCCGAGGATTACGCGCTAATTCGTTTCATATTAAAGTTGAATTGAAAGATTTATTCCATTGTGATTTTTGAGATCAAAATTCTTGCAAACCCTAAACGATTTGTTGTGGTTCATTGCAAGGAGATCTGGAGATTGCTGGAAATTGGAAAAAAAATTTGGAATATACCAGAGAGCAGAGGGAGTCTACAGAGCCTCTCTGAAGAATTTTGGTGCAGTGATCTGCACAGACGACCGCGATTCCGCGGTGGGAGCCAGCTATTGCGGCGAAACCGCGGCATTCTTGGGGGATCTCTGCAAAATTTTTGCTTCAGGTAACTTCTTACCTTCTCCTCTCTCCTCTTTTTAGCTCCAACTAATAATTTTCTGCAGGATTCTTTGCAAATAATTGCAGCTCGCAAATTGCAAAAGTAAATTTGTGCGTGATTTTGTTTCTTGGTTGTTTGCATTCTAAATACGGATACTAAGGGGCATGGCCAAATCCAAATTAGGTGGGGATTTCATTACCCTTCCTAGGCCCCAAAAACCGCAAAACTTGCATCCGCATTGACCCACATTAACTAAAAAATATCTAGGGATGACTCTAAGGACCGTCGCGCTCACTTAGGACAGAAGAAGGCCGTGGGTAATTCATTGCTTATCCGCGTTTTCTTGTGGTGTCTAAGGCAAGTGTGTCTAAGGCTAGTGGTTTTAATTAGGCCCACTACTTACATAGTGGAGTACCTTCCCACTTACCTGGCACTTATCCGGCCACAGGGGGACAAGGAGACAGTGGAGGATTCTATCCTGCGACTTGTCTTTTGGTAGTTAGGAGCGGTCTAGAGCCGGACCTAGGTGACCACTAGATTCTAGGGTTTTTGTGTGCTGCATTTGTTGTGTCGCATCATTTTTTCAAAAATCCGTCCCTTTTTCAAAGCAAACACCGCATTCATCATACCCCTAATTATAAGTTAACGCTGCCACTTGTACTAACCCTTTCAGTGCAAGATAGGCTGGACACGGGATTCTAGTGCCCGTTTAGTCCGCGTACCCTTTATCGACTCCGAAGTCGATATTTCTCCATTTACCTTTCCTTTACCCACTACCACACCCACTTCGATGGATCCACCTCCATCAAACTTCTTTAACCCTAATCTGCTGCCGTCCGTTGGTGCGCAGAATCCACCCCGCATCTCTCTCCAGGAGAGGTGCTACCCTATTTGAGGTCCTCTTTCGACCTGCTTATCCACACCACCAGCCAACGGGGATAACTTTGAGATTAAGCCCCAGTATATCAATCTTTTACCCAAATTCCACGGACTCGAGACTGAGGACGCTTACGTTTTCATTACCAAATTTGAAAACGTATGCGCAATGATGGGTACATCACAACTTTCAGCGGATGCTATGCGTCTACGACTTCTTCCATTTACTTTGTGCGATATAGCCGAGAAGTGGCTATATAACACTACCGCACACTCTATTACGAATTGGGAAGAATTCGTCACTGCATTCCTTAAGAAATTTTACCCAATACAAAAGACAGCTCGAATCCGTAGCGAACTGAATCAATTTGCCCAGCTCCCTAACAAACCATTCTCTAAATGCTTTGAACGTTTCAAGGATCTATTGGTTCAGTGTCCTCATCACGGCATCCCGAGATGGGAGCTTTGCCGAATCATTTATGAGGGCATTAACCCAAACACTAAACGGAGCCTTGAAAACATGTGTCAAGGTACTTTTATGACAAAAGATGATGGGGAAGCTTGGAAGTATTTAGAAGAGTTCGCTGAAAAATCACTACAGTGGGAGAGTGGAACCCAACCATTGAATAGGGGTGGCGTACACCAAATAGATGTGTCCATAGGTGTTCGAACTGAGATGGCATCAATGCAAAAGAAGCTCGACGCTATGGAACACAAATTTGCAGCAGCCTCCCTAAACCCAATGTCGCTCCCCAAAACTGTTTGTGGGTGTTGTTCTGATCCGTCTCATTTAACGGAAGAATGTCCATTAAACTCTGCGTTTCAAGGTCACGAGCATTCTAATGCCGCATTTCAAAGACCTCGAAATGATCCATATTCTTCCACGTACAATCAAGGTTGGAGGAATCACCCGAATTTTGCTTGGAACCAAAACCAATCTCAAAACACGGTTCCAAACACGAATCAATTTCAAAGGGCTCTTCCTCCACCACAGCAACCCCTTCAACTCACTCAGCACCCCTATCAGTCACAAAACATCCAAAATCAGGTCAACACTCCTGCACAGTCTAATCCTATGACCTGTTCTGACGAGTTCTCTCAATTCACTCAAACCATGAAATCACTTTTGTCAAATTTCATAGAGGTTTCGGCTGAGGTTAGATCTTCCGTCGGTGAGATAAAGAAAAACTCAGCGTCCCAAGCTGAGAGTATCAGAACGATGGAAGCTGAAATCGCACTACTTAAAGCCAAAATGAGTGCGAGAGAAAAAGGGAAACTTCCCTCTCAACCCCTACAGAATCCTGGGCATTACAATGTAAATGCCGTCACAACGTTGAGATCGAGAAGAGTGCTGAACAATCATGTTGGGGAAGAAGTTGATGATATTGGAAATCATATCAACACCCCGGCTGAGACCTTTCCACACACACACACTTCTCCTTCTGATCCTTCTTCTTCTACCACACCACCTTCTCGCGAGCCAATTCTCCATTTCCCACTACGCTCGACACCACAGTATAGCCCTTCTAGTTCTCCACAGACGGTCCCCACACCTCTTTTGGGATCTCGTATACCCCCTCTTCCTTCTCCTATGATGGACCCGACGCTCATTGCGAAAGCACCTTACCCGAATCGGTTAAGGGGTAATAAAACGAGTCCTCATATGGAGAAAATTATAGAAATGTTCAAACAGGTTAACATCAATATCCCTCTCCTAGATGCGATTCAGCAAGTCCCCGCTTATGCGAAAATTCTTAAGGACTTGTGCACTAGGAAGAGGAAGACTCAAGTGCCGAAGAAGGTCTTTATGTCTAATAATATTAGCAATGCTTTTATTCCCCGGCTACCAAAGAAACGTAAGGACCCAGGATGTCCTACAATATCGATTTCTATTGGGGGTAAAAACATAAATCGTGCTCTTTTAGACCTTGGCGCAAGTGTTAACCTACTCCCATATTCTGTATATGAG
The DNA here is from genome assembly GCA_030015575.1 of Agapanthus africanus. Taxonomy (NCBI): domain Eukaryota; kingdom Viridiplantae; phylum Streptophyta; class Magnoliopsida; order Asparagales; family Amaryllidaceae; genus Agapanthus; species Agapanthus africanus. Next base: position 133,832,733 of record JASDDO010000008.1, read on the forward strand.
CAATTAGGAATTGGAGAGTTGAAACCTGCTCACTGCACTCTCCAAATGGCAGACCGTTCAATCACCAAACTATGGGGTGAACTAGAGGATGTGTTGATAAAGGTCGGGGAATTTGTTTTTCCTGTAGACTTCATTGTACTCGATACATAGCCTGTAGCAAACCCCCCGGGCCAAATTCCGGTGATTCTGGGTCGTCCTTTCCTTGCCACTTCCAATGCTGTTATAAACTGTAGAAATGGTTCAATGAACTTATCATTTGGAAATATGACTATTGAACTAAACATCTACAAAGTTGGAAGTCAGCCATCAGAACCCTCTGCTCATATTCTAGATGTGTGCTCTGTCCACGAGATCGCTCCCGATAGTTGTGGAGCTGAGGATCTTTGCTTTCTAGATCTCGACGACATTACCACATCTCTGCTTGATCTTACACATGATCTTAGTGAGGACACTTTTCCTACACTTGAGTCCTGCACTCCTGACTTTTCTCCACCCGAGTCTGTATCTTTCACAGGCTCTGAGCTTCTTTGTAACTCCAAAAATCATTCGATGATCCCACCTTCTATTATTTCTCCGCCTGAATTAGATCTAAAAATTTTACCTTCTCATCTTAAATATGCTTATTTAGGTGAGAATGAGTCTTTACCGGTTATCATTTCCGCTTCTCTTGCATCAGAGCAAGAGAATGCACTTTTATCGGTATTAAGATCTAATAAAGAGGCGTTCGGTTGGAGTATGGCTGACATCAAAGGGATTAGTCCCTTGATTGTTGAACATCATATACATGTGATGGATGATGCCAGACCAACCCGAGAACCACAGAGACGGTTGAATCCCGTCATGAAGGAAGCGGTGATGAAAGAGATCGTCAAATGCCTAGATAATGGTATTATATACCCCATCTCCGATAGCCAATGGGTGAGTCCTATACATGTCGTTCCTAAGAAATCCGGCATCACTGTTATAACCAATGAGGCAAATGAGTTGATTCAGACACGCACCCAAACTAGGTGGCGTGTATGTATTGATTATAGAAAACTCAATGCTGCCACGAGGAAAGACCACTTTCCTCTACCATTCATTGATCAGATGCTGGAGCGCTTAGCGGGACGAGAGTATTATTGCTTTATGGACGGATACTCAGGCTATAATCAGGTCCCCATCGCCAAAAAGGATCAAGATAAAACCACTTTTACTTGTCCTTTTGGTACCTTTGCTTACAGTCGCATGCCCTTTGGGTTATGCAATGCTCCCGCTACCTTTCAGCGGTGTATGATGAGAATATTCTCTGATATGGTAGAGAATTTTCTGGAGATCTTAATGAACAATTTCTCGATTTTTGGAGACTCTTTTTCTGATTGCCTATCGAATCTTGACGCGGTTCTTACTCGTTGCAAAGAGAAGAACTTAACCTTGAACTTAGAAAAATGCCATTTCATGGTCCAAGAAGGAATTGTACTTGGACATGTTATTTCACAGAAAGGCATTGAGGTTGACAGAGCTAAGATAGATGTCATTCAAAACCTCCCTCATCCCAAAAGCGTCAAAGATATTCGATCTTTCCTTGGCCATGCGGGCTTTTATAGGAGATTCATTAAGGATTTTAGCAAAATTGCTAGACCTTTAACTCTTCTCCTGGCCAAGGATACGACCTTCCACTTTGACTCGGACTGTGAGACAGCTTTCGACTCACTTAAACACTCACTCACTTCAGCCCTCGTTCTATCGTCTCCAAATTGGGACTACCCTTTTGAGCTGATGTGTGACGCATCCGACTTTGCAGTAGGTGCAGTCTTAGGACAGCACATTGAAAAGATGCCACACGTGATCTATTATGCAAGTAAGACCCTGAACGATACACAAATCAACTATACAACCACCGAGAAAGAACTTTTAGCGGTTGTATTTGCATTAGAAAAATTCAGGCCTTACTTAATTGGCTCATCTATAGTTGTGTACACTAACCATTCCGCCTTAAAATATTTTTTGGCGAAGAAAGATGCAAAAGGTCGACTAATACGTCGGATCCTTCTGTTACAAGAATTTGATCTTGTTATCAAAGATAAGAAAAGATGTGAAAACGTCGTAGCCGACCATCTTTCATGCATCATTTCTTCCCCTGTGACCCTGTCGATCAATGATTCATTCCCTGATGAACAACTCTAGAACGTATCCGCTGAACCATGGTTCAGGGATATTGTGAACTATCTTGTCACGGGACTTATACCTAGCGATTGGTCAAAACAGGACAAATACCGTTTTCTATCCCAAGTAAAACACTTTTATTGGGATGATCCACATCTGTTTAAATATTGTCCTGGTCAGATCATTCGCCGTTGTGTACCGAAAGAAGAGTTCAAGAGTGTTCTTTCTTTTTGTCATGATCAGGCCTGTGGGGGTCACTTCGGTCCTAAAAAGACGGTGGAAAAGGTTTTGCAATGTGGATTTTATTGGCCAACCTTATTCAAGGACGCATTTGAGTATTGCAAAACCTGTACACAGTGTCAGTACACGGGTAGAATATCCCGGAGAAATGAAATGTCTCGGCAACCCATTCTGCTTGTTGAAATATTCGATGTTTGGGGCATTAATTTTATGGGTCCTTTTCCCAACTGTAGCGCCTTGAAAATTCGTTTTGGTGTTTTCCCGAAAATCGGTGAAAATTCGGTATTTTTCCGTAAACCGTCTTTTTGTTATTTTGCAGTTTAGGACTAATTATACCTAAATTGGATAGGTAATTGCTTGTTTTTAGTAGCAAATGAGTTACTTATTGAATTCTGGTCGTTTAAAAATTTTTCCTAATTTTTCAATTTTTAATATTATTTTAAGCCGGTAAGAAAATACATTAAATTAGCGATAAATACAAATTTAAATGGGCTAAATTTAAGCTTTAAAATCATGTTAATTAAAATCTAGTTGTAACATAAATTTTTAGTAATTTATTTTAAGTTTTAACTAATTTTTATTATGGAAAACGAAAATTATTGAATTTAAGCTTAAACTTGCAATTTTGGACTTGTAGGGGGTCTTTTTGCAAAAAAAAATTTGTGCACTCTCACACACACATCCTCACATCTCCTTGGCTGTCCCAAACTACAGAAAATTCCCCCTCTCTCTCTTTTGTTTTAAAATTCTTTTGTTAGGGATGAATTAAGTTGAATGTGTAGGTTTTAAAATATAGTATTTTGGAGGTATGGTGTATTTGACTTTGGGTATGGTTTGACCTTGACTTTTCCCACACCCCACACCATTCCCCTCTCCTTGTGCTGGCCGAGAGCAGCTCTCCCCCCCGCCCTTCCATTATTTTTCCTTCTCTTTTCTCTCATTTTCTTCAAGGAAATTCCATCAAAATTCAACAAAATCAACAAATTTCTTCACAATTTCAAAGCAAAACCCTATTTCCTCTCTTCTCAAACCTAAGTGGGTTCAAATCTTGGAGAAAGATGGCATCTTTGGAGGCATCTTGTTCTTGCTATATCTCTAGTTTGAGGTATAAATTCTACCTAGTTAAATTCTTTTGGTTAAGTTTCTTAAATTAAATTGTTTTAGTGTTAATTTAGTGTTAGTTTCATTCTAGTTTTTTTAAAGTTAATGGTTTGAGTTAACTAGGGTTTTAGAAACCATTATTTAGTTAATTAAATTTATGTTGCTATCTAGTGTTTTGCTAACCTTAATCTAAGTGGTTAACTTGTTTATTAGGCTAAAATCTAGTGTTAAATTAAGGTTTTTCATGTATAGTTTGGTTTAAGTTTGCTAATTACCAAAATTCAAGAAAGGGTTGTGTTTGGATAATGGGTTTTGTAGCATGGTAAATGAGTTAAAATTGTGTTATTGTGGCTAACTAGTTGTGTGGTTGGATGTTTGTGTTGGATTGTGATAAATTTGTCGCTAATTGTCGATGTTTGCACCAAATTGCAAATTTCTAGCTTACTAGTTTTGTTATTAAATATTGTGATGAATTAATTGCGATATATTGATGATATTTTTGGCATATCCTATGACATTTAGGATGTGTGAGTGCGGATTTTTGGGTGTTCGGGTTTTAGTTTTTCCGGGCGACAAAATCGACGTTTTAGTTAGTTTTTACGATTTTCGCGTGTATTCCGCGCACCTTGTGCACGTTGTACCTAGCTTGTGAACGTTAGTATTTTCGTTTGGGTTTTGCGTCGTTCTCGATACGTAACCTTATGTTTGGTATTGATGTAAATTCCAGGTTCGGTCGCGGAGACGTCAGACGCGGCACGAAGGGGGAAAGCGGTGATTGGACGTGACTAGCTAGGGATTCCGGTGAGTAGATGTAACATCTACGGGGGACTACCGTTGGATGGCGCAAGTCGCCCGATAGTTTTAGTAACTTAAAAGATTCTTAGTAATGTTAGTAATTAGGGGTGTAATACTTGTATGATTATTTGCTACATTCATGCCTTATATTGACATACATATGCGAACCCATTTTATAGGACACCTGCACCATTGCCAGGGTTTTTATATGCAGCACGAGCACTATTCATGCTTACACCCACGCCCTGGTGATTGCCATGCCACCACACTAGATAACTTTTAAATTGAAACCTTTTACTATAATTGATACTTAAACTTGTGCTATTGCCTTTAATTCCTTAAAATGAAATCGTAGGATTGCTATTCATGTGCATGTACCTCATCATATTATTTGTTCATGCCTAGTCTATTAATCACACATTGCAACTTGATTATTGATACCATATGCATTCATTATCATTGACATATGCACTTATGAGGGTTTCTTGAGATTTTATGATATTTCTGGATTTCGGGGGAAAGCCGCAAAATTTCTAAACTTATTATATTTTTAAAATATGTAAATTGCGGTTTTCTAGTGATATAAGTGTCGTCCACCATGAGTTTGCTGTGGTTTTCGAGACCCGTTTCGAGGAGTTGGATGAACCGTCTCGGGTACATGGTGGGCCCGGTAAGGTACCCCGGGGCAAGAAGCTCGTGGTGCTGACGATAAGCCTGGCAGGGGGCGGATTACCTACCGGTGACTGTTTGGGACGGCGGATATCCATAGGATGCCGACCGTGGCCGCGAGTTGATAAGATATTGATATTGAGATGGGTCAGCCGGATGGCTGAGGCCAGAGATACTATGACATGGATATATGAGATTTGTGATAGTTTTGAGGTGTCGTTGCTGGATACCGATTCTTGTTGATTCTATTGGTATTGTGCTGGTATTTCAAAAGAGATTCCTAAAGGAAAAACATGATTCTTATACTTACACATTCAGATCATGAGTTGATTCGCATTGCATTCATACCTGCTAGTATATTCATATTGCATACATATCTGTTATTATGTCCTGCCTTACCTGTATTTTAGATGCTAGGATGCTTGCGTGCATGCATTCGATAGCCTGTGTAGATGTTATTTATTACTCACGAGTTGGCAACTCACCCCCGTTGTGCCACAGCCTTTTTCAGGTCCGCTCCGTCAGTACAGTAGCGGCGGGTGCACTTGCTTCTTTTGCCTCTTTTGCCTAGACTCGAGATTTTGTTCTTAGGTGGGTTATATTATTATTTTGTACCGCCTTGTATATTCTTTGTATCTAGTGTACTCCATCTACTGTATCTACCAGTGTTACTGTATATTGACCTAGAGATGAGACTGTGAGGTTTGTGGACTTTTTTGCTGTATTTGGGGTCGAGCTCACTTGAGTCGACATGCAGTTTTTCTCATGCTCTTTATGATTATTTTTCATGTTGTTGTTTTATATTGCGTGGGATTTGTGACCGCCTTGTGGCGAAGAGCTAGCTCCCGCTTGGGGATACCATATTTGTTGGATTCATATATATTCTTGTTGTACCCATTTTGGGGGCCAGTATTTACAAAGGAGACTCTGCCGAAATTTTCGGAAAAATTGATATTGTTTTTAAAAGGGCTTGATGTGACTCATTTGATAAACTCGCTTTCAATTGATTGGTTTTCCTTCATTCTTTTGCTTATTTGGTTTTGGTTTCTTGGCTTTGGCTTACTTATTTTACGGACGTCTTGAGACGTTTCGTAACTTAAGTGCCAGTCACGTTCCGTACCCTGCGGGTCGTGACACCAACTCCTTTGGGAATTTGTACATACTGCTGGCGGTTGATTATGTCTCAAAGTGGGTTGAAGTCATTCCATGTCGCACTAATGACAAGAAAGTTGTCATTAAGTTCTTAAAAGAAAATATCTTTTCGCGATTTGGACACCCACGCGCTATCATTAGCGATAATGGGACACATTTCTGCAACAGATCTTTCGAGACTCTGATGCGGAAATACGCAATCAACCACCGACTTTCTACACCCTATCATCCCCAAACGAGCTGGCAGGCTGAAATTTCGAACAGACAGATCAAACTTATCCTGGAGAAGACCGTTGCTAAGAATAGAAAAGACTGGTCGACCAAACTGACAGATGCTCTTTGGGCATTCAGGACTGCATATAAAACCGACCTAGGGATGACTCCATATAGGATAGTGTTTGGGAAGGCATGTCACTTACCCGTCGAGATAGAGCATAAAGCATTGTGGGCTATAAAGGAAATAAACTTTGATCTAAACCAAGCCTGCAACTTTCGGAAGCTGCAACTAAATGAGCTAAGCGAACTCCGTGATGAAGCTTATGATAACGCTGTAATTGTAAAGAATAGGACTAAGGTGTTTCACGATAAAAACATTTTGAGGAAAAAAATTTTACCTGGTCAACAAGTCCTTCTTTACGATTCACGATTACACCTTCACGCGGGTAAACTTCGATCTCGGTGGAAGGGACCTTTTATAGTGCGGTCTGTATACCCGCACGGGGCAGTAGAAGTAGAAAATGTTAAAAACGGCACATTTTTCAAAGTGAATGTACATAGACTAAAGCCGTATTTTTCCACTGACCCCACGAAGGAGCTCTTGTTCTTACAAGAGCCAGTTTATTTGGATTAAAATTCTTCCGTCTCACCTGCATATCCTGTATATCACTGCATCATGTTTTAGATGGAGGTGAGTGAAAAGAATAAGTTTGGAGGAAGTTCTTCACTTATATATTTTGCCCCCACTAATAATTCCTCCCAGGCTTACAGTTTTTGTAGGTATAGCGATTAGCAACATTAAGGACACTGTTGAAAACAAGTTTGGGGGAGGTTTGTGCTCATTTTTGCATCATTTGCATATCATCTGCATAAGCACAAAACATTTTTTTTAAAAATCTATAAAAATTTAAAAATTTTCAAAACCGACAAAAATTTAAAATTTTCAAATATAAAAATATTTTAATATTTAAACTTTTTTTGTACATAAATAAGATAATAAAAGTTTAGATAATGAACAATTACATCCATGAGATTAGAAAAATTTAAGAAAACTAAGAAAATTAGAACTTTTCTTATACGAACTAGTAATAAGTAGTTATGAGCCGTTGTCCCAAGGGTTAGTAAGATGAAGGACGTCACTAATCTGAGGATAAAAATAAGTCTGAAAAATAGTTTCTATTCTAGAAGCCAAACATTTTGAACGTTGATACCCTTCTATTCGCACTTACACACGTCTTGAAGCCTGGGATAGTAGAGGATACCTTGAAATGCTCTTGTCTTAAAACCGATGTATGAAGGAAATAAAAAGAAAAAAAAGAATAAAGAAATATAAAGTGGTGAACACTGGTTTTGTTATCACCGAGGGCAATAAAAATGTATAGCGAGGGTGCCTCTTCACCTAGTGCCCTAAGACCAACTGGTCTGGGAGTCACTGTTATGCCTGAGGTGGTGCAAGACAAGGAAAATACACTAAATAAGCAAGCATATGAGTAATCGGTCGGTTAGTATCTCAAGAAGTATTAACGGTCGCATGAAAGTGTGTGAGCAATCTCATCTAAATATTCATTAATTAAAAAGTACTGAGGCTGATGGGCAAGAGTATGATAGCTTGAATTGAATTCTCTGGGTGTAGGGATGTCCTTTACACACACGCAGGGTTATATGATCGATGTTTTAGAAGAAAGATAGGAATGAAAAATAAGACGATGTTTTATTGAGGGACGACGTGATTTCTGACATCTTTTCATGACCATTAAGATAGGGCTCATGACAACCGAAAAGCTAGCTTAATTGGAAACCCTAATTTTCAAGGCTTTTCTTTTACAATTCTTGTCTTTAAATGTAATATTCATGATCTTTCTTTTATTATTGGATTTTGTGGGTGCAATCCGCTGAAAACCCTCAGGAGACAACTCTCCTCTTACTAGGGACACCTAGAGGTTTAAAGGCTTGTTGCACGTGCTCAGTGCAATCGTGTTGCTTACGAAAGTGTGCTAGTTAGTTTTTCTCTTTCTTTATTTTCTCCTTCTCTTTTTAATAAAAAGTTCCCTCGAGACGATCGAAATTAAGTTTGGGGGAATTTGATTAGTCGAAAATATTGCATCTTTTAACCGGCAATTTCCCTATCATTTGCATTCATATAGAAGTGTTCGGCATTCATATTTCACATATTAGCAAATCTGTCGCAAAATATCAGATTACATGTGTTAGACCTTAAAACCGGCATTTCTAGGGAAATTTACTGCATTTCATAGCATGGCATCATTCCTATATATCTCAACCCGTGTTTCGAAGTCTGTGCAGGAAAATCAGAAGCTTGCTCAAATTTACACCGCTAAAAGATACGCCAACTCAAGGATTTGGAATCTGGGAATGATCTAAAGGGGATTCAGGAATTCAACATGTCAGAAAATACATCAAAATACATAAGAAGACAACACATGAAGTTTGAAGCCATGAAGCCACAACTTGGTCGTGGAACCGCGGCGCAAGCCGGCTTAGGCCGCGGTTCCGCGGTCAACTTGACACTTCAGCCCTATCTCTTTGCACCACAATGCCTATCTCAGGGTCCAGACTTCAGAAAGACATGTCAATTTCCAAAAAGCCCCAGAACCTTCTGCCAGATCAGCAAACCCTTGGATCTACACTAAAACTAGCCTTGTATTCTAGAAACTTCTCCCTAAACCCTAGCTTAAACCCTAAGCTAAGCCTAACTAACTACTTCTAGAAGTCTTTCAACAAACTTTTGGAGGGAACTTCTATTTCAAACTCAAGGCTTAGGGTTTGGGAAATCTATAAATAAGACCCTAAGCTCACTTGTAAAAGGATCCCTCCATTAGTTCATTTTAGTAGCCATTCTACCTCATTCTTCATCTTCTTCCATAAGTCTAGTGAGAAGGCTTGTGTGAAACCATAACCCTAATTCCAATCAAAAGCCAAGATCCCGAGTACCAAATCAAGCAAGAAGCCCGTCAACCTTTTATGAGCGGAACTGATCTTCAACAGAGCAAGTGGTCCAAGCCGATCCACGACTCACGGAGAAAAGCGACACCAGATCGACAATTTAGTTCTTCCTCTTGTAGTTCTTGAGCGACTGTAATCAAATTGTTGATATAAATAAAACGTGATATTCTTCTATCTTATTTTCTTTAAATTCTTGCATCATGATATCTTTTCAATTCTTGAATACTTTCTGTGTGATGATGTATGAATAAACTCCGCTCGTCGAGGAGTCGAGATGATCAATCGAATGATGATGTAATATATCTGAAAACGATTCTTGATTCCTACGAGTTTTTTAAACCCTAGCAAGTTCAAGAATCGACGACCCAATTTTGTTGCGATGCTTTCTTGATTGATATCGCTCGAAATTGGGGAGTTACGATCGTTTCTTGAAATTGCTAGAGGCTAGAATGTGAATGATATCGACGAAAGAACAAGGGTTAAATGATGAAACCCTAGTTTCACGAGAAAGCACTAACTCTCGTCGATCATCATCGATCTAGTATCAATTCTTCGAAGGACAAGAACACGATATCTTGATGATTAAATCACGTCTATAGATCCGATCGATTTCTACGAGCCTCATTTAGATTCTTGACATTTGGTTGGAAATATCATCGAAACCCGATTCTCGATTGTTTATCATTTTCTTGATTCTTGAATCGAATAGTGACACTTGAAACAATTGATAAATCTTGAATCATGCTTTCTTTTCTTCGCAATTAACTTTTCAATTCAAACAAATCGAACATTGAAACGAATCGCACAATCCCTGTGGACGATCCGCACTCACTTACGATCTACAACTGACACCGTAATTGATTGCGGTCAAATATAATTCTTTGGTTGTGATTTCTTTATACAATTTTCTAAATACTGATACAAGATACTGTTATCGATCAAATGAAACCGTTATCGGGAAACAATTGATTCGATACTTTCTTTTACTACACAACGAGAATTCCTCAACAATAAAAAATCTAGGGTTCTTTGTAATCTACTTTGTACGGAGAGTTGTATGCAATAGTTGATTAATAAAGGTAGTCTTTTTATTAGTCTTTTCGCATTTACTTTCTGCACTACTTTCTGCATCTTAATCATATATTCTTCTTCATCCTTTCTTCTATCTCAAACCATGAGCGAGTAATTCCTAGCTTGCTAGGGTTCGTAGGCTATGGTAGATCAATGGATGATAAATTCATTTAACTCCTTTTAGCAAAATAAATGTTAATATCCTTATCGGGTGCGCTACCAATTTATTGCTAGTCATGACCATGATTCGAGACCTGTTTAACACTTATTTTGGTAAAGGCTAGACATGAATAGAGATCAATGTAAGGACAAGGGTTAAGAGCGAGGAAACCCTAGTTTCTTCCAAAAGAACCCTAATCTATATTCATCACTATCGATCTAGTTTTAAACTATTAAAAGATAAAAGGGGTCATTTTTAATTACTCATCCATTACTACTAAGTCATATGAACCCTACAAGCCTCTTCTTTATAAAATCTACATCCGTATTAAAATAGATATACAACCAATCAACCCATCTTTCAATCAACTCGTCTAAAGAAAGAAAAAGGTTCACGTTTTCCTGCGGACGACCCGTACTCATCGCGGCTAGCTACTAGCGACACCGTTCTTATTACGGTTACTTTATTTACGACACTTCTCTTAAAAAACAGAACAATCAAGGATCCTCGAAGACCGACTAGATAATTCTCAATCATGTCGGAATAAAAGGGAAAGTTGTGCTCATCGACTTGATAGAATTTGGAAAAGCACAAAGAAAAAGGAAGCTCTTCATATCGAAAGACCTGGCGACAGAGAGGGGACTATGGAACTATGGGCTCCTGCAAAAGCTTAGGAAAATACATCAGCAGCCACGGTGGAAGTATTCACAAAGGACCAGGGTGATATTGCTCCTGGTTAAGGCCACCTTCTGCCCAGAGATTAAGGCATCGGTAGAGCTTGGTGAGAAGAATCTAGCTGAAGGGTAAGGTCTTCCCTTCGACTAAAGCAATGGCCAGAGGCAGGTATTGTGGGGCCGGCTTCTTTGCTGGAGCCATGAAGATATTCCGACAGAGCCAAAATAGTAGAAAGGCTATGTGCTCCTCCTTAGAAACATCAGCCCCTGCCTGATTGTAATGGACCCAAAATTGTCGTACCTTAATATTTTAATTTCTTTTTAAAAGCATGCTTTCTTTTCAAATGTTAGTATATAATTCCTATTGAATATATGCAAGAAACAACTTGTATCCCATTAGTTAAGTCTTTTCATTGCTAGTCCATAGGCCATATGTTCGAATTCCGGGACTTGCAATTATTTTTATCTATTTTTTTAATACTCTTCTTATGACCTATAAATGAGACCTTTCAATTCCTTTAACCCCCATAATAAATGGTGACCTATTCACATTTCTTTTAACTCCCATTTTGAGATAATACACCATTACACCACATTTATTTGTCCTCCTCTCTTTCTTTTTCTTCCTCAAAATTTTCTTTATCTTCCTTCTCCCTCTTTATCTAGAGTTCTTGAAGAAGAACACGAATAAGCTCTCAAGAAAAGTCTCGCTAATAACGTAAGGCTATCAGCGGATAGACTCGTGCGAGTTAGTCTCCGTCTCTTTCTTTCTTGTTGAATCTCCCTTCTTTTTCTCCCTCCGCCCCCTCCCCCCTCTCCCCCTCTTAGCTTTCCTCTTGTTGAATCTCTTCCACTTGCCATGCTTCTACGTGGTCTATACTTGCACATAACTTTTGTAATCCCTATATTTAAATAACGAATACAAAACAAAGTGATAGTATAATCTCTTATTTTGATTTTAATATATATGTCATGACCGATTCATTTGTATGTCTTCATGCTTTCCATATTTTATTGCTCGATGTTTTTATTTTATTTTATTTAGTTTTAAAAGATAAAGAGGTTTCAAATAAATACCATGGTCTTTTCAATATCAAATACCATCTTGAAGTATTATCTTTACCTTCAAAATAATTTTTAGAAAATCAATATTGACTTCTAGACATTATAGAAAAATTATATTATATATTAGATAGAATTTTAGATCTACAATAAAAGTTTTAGATCGAATCACATAACAATTTAGGATTTACGATGTCTTTTTATTCACTATTTTTAAATGCAGAAAACTACTTTTATTGGTCATCTTCGTGGACATCTAACTCGGTCTACCAATATCCAATTTGAGCAAACTCAATTATTTTGGATATATAGATCGAAAGATCAAGATTTTCTTAGTTGTAAAGTTTTCCTAAAAATAGACGTAAAATATAGAATACAAAATTAAGTGACGAATCTGGACAGAATCTATCCTGATTCGCATACTGTTTTTAAATACGACATAACTTGAGCTTCCGATATCGGTTCGGAACAAACTTTAGATGTATAGATGCATAATTTACAGACTTATAACTTTTCTATATACTTGGTGACTCAGAAATGCATAAAACAACCCGTTATATGCCATGTGAGATAACTCTTAGTTGCTGTCCAGAAATAAGAATTTCTGTTTTAAACACTGATGCTAATTTAACCATAACTAGAGTTTCAGGAATCCAAATCATGTGGAACTTAGTTATTTGGATAAGTAGACAGAAAGACCTATAAGTTTCTAATAATTTTCGAAACCTGAAAACCTACGGAAAATAACTCAAATTATGTTTTAAAATGTGTGACAGTGCTATATAGATTCTGATTTGTTCTGCGCGACGATATGAAAATGGGTATATCTTCCAAAGTAGTAGTCGTATTTAGGTACGACTGGAACTCACGTGTGTATAACATCTAGGGCTATGCTTCTTATTTAATCTCTGAATTCAATTGACTTGAATAGTTAGTAATTTACAACACTTCTTTACATCACTGATTCCTAATTATTACTTGAATGCTATAATTGTCTCATTTCTTGCCATTCGAACATGTGTACGCTTATTTCTTGATCTTTAAATTGTTGCATGTACGTTATGACATGATTGGGTATTATATGCTTTACATAAACCGTACCCAAACCATGAATACAAGTATACATGAATACTTGAACTTGATATGAAACTTGACTTGAACTTGACATCAAAATTGGCTCGAACTTGACTTGAACTTGACATGAAACTTGACTCGAACTTGAAACCCTTAATGTTTTCATAGACTCGGGCAAGACTTGTAACTTTAACTATAAGTTAAAATACACGGCCATAAGGGGTAGTTTAGTAAAGAATGTATGTTGTGGCACGAGAGTCCACTAAAAATCACCTAACATGAATCTCGTGTGCCATTGTCCCGTGGATTTAACAGGTCCTTGAACGAAACGTGATGCCGATCCATGGATTTGATGGACTACTCCCGAATACACGCATACCTTCATTATCGAACTACAACAAGCACGTTAGAATAGAATAGCCATGCTTATATACATTGCCATGCTCATGATGCATTGCTTGTTCGCTGCTACATTAGAATTCATATTCTACATACATACATGTCCTTTATCACATTTATATTCATATCATTTTGGGGACTTACCGAGCGCATGTTCGCTGACGGGCATTCCACCCTGTTTCTTTCTTTCTTTAGAATATTCATCAGGTAGCTTAGGGACATAGGAGGTGGAACCGACAGAAGAGGAATACTCCCAGCTATCATCGTAAGCCGACTACTAGTTTATTTCAGCTCTTACTTTTAGTATTCCTCTTGTTTAAGGCTTTCTTGTTATTTTATTTTTGTTTTAAAACATCTTGTATCAGTTTGAAACTCTGTGAAAATTTGAATGTAATATATAGTCGTTGGATTTTATTTCAATTCTTATTTCTTGTCACTTTATGTTGCTCATAAACGCTTAGCGTATTTAGTGCGAGAAATGACCTTCTCGGAATAAATACATTGCGGGCATCATAACGTACCCGTTACCGTTCTTTTGGGAAGTGAGGCATGACACTGACAATACTTGATCATGAACCCTAAGTAAGAACCCTTCGTAGGGGCCACCACATTAGTTCGGCCTTCGAAATTCTATAGGGAAGGGTGTTGGGATTTCCAAGCGTTCTGACCATCTACCGTAGCCATTGCGGAACAAAAATTTTTGGGGTTTAAAAAACTGGCGCTAGAAAAACCCGTCTAAGATTCTACGATAAACCTAAACTAGCTAACAAGAGAAGATGTCTAACTACTATGATAGAAATGTCTTACCAAAGGATCCGTGTCCTTCGGACTTCTATCTTCTTCTCTTGCACCTAGGGATCTTCTTGAACACGTTTAATCACCTTTTGCTTACTCCTTGAGATCTTCTGGATCGAGCTTGACTGTCGGTCTTCCTCCATCGAAGATGATCCACCCGAAGTATGTATTCCATGACTCTAGCTTCACACTAAGAGTCTAGTGGAGCAATTAGAGACTTTAGATTGCCAATCTAAAGTGTCTAGGATGTAGTGAATGGTTCTATGTGTGAATCTATGTAACACCCTAGTTCATTTATACCATTTCCAATTCATGTAATTCTTTATTTATGGTATTTTCCTGATTTATTGTGTTTTGGGTACGATTAGTATATTTGACATCTGTATTTGCATCCGACCCGACCCGCTTGCTAGAAACCTGTCTTGATTCATGTTTATGATCTATCCTGACTTGTTACATGGACACGTGCACTTTCATTTTAATTTATACATTGCATACTCGCATTATATCTGGCATCTGCATTTTTATATAACATTTAAAGTCACATAAAATATTTTTAAAATACATTGCATGGACTGCATGATACCCCTAACCCCGTGGTAGCATCCGCGCATCTTGTTCTCGTCCCGTTCAGTGAAACGGACTTGTTTGAATGGCTACGCGCACGTACGTGCATCCGTTCTTGGGGGTATGCATTTTTGTTACCCGAGCATTCATTTTTTATTTTGGTCATTGCATATATTTTTCATATTTTAAAACCGAATTTTTAGACCCGACCCGGACTTGTTTTGGAGTAAGTTTGTATTTGCCAAAATCTCAAAACATACTAATATTATATTATTTAATTCCTTCTAACTGTTAATATAAATTTTTTTTAACTAAAAATATTTTTATATAACAACTCTTTAACAGAACCTCACCACCTGCTCTCTCTCTCTCTCTCTCCACACATATATATATAAAATATATTTTAATTCTAAATCCTAACAATTCTCAACAGCCTCTCTCTCTCTCTCTCTCTCTCTTTCTTCTCTCTTCTCTCTCTTCCCCCTCGCAGTCTCTTTCTCTCTCCCCCAGTAAAGGAAAACTTTATCTCTCCTCCCCTCTCGATCTCTCTCTTCTTTTTGTCTCTCTCTCTCCTCTCGCTCTCTTCTCTCTCTTTCTCTTATATATTAATCCCTTAATTTACTGCACGTCTCTCTCTCCTTCTTCTCAAAAATTTCTCCTGCCTCGTGCCCGCACCCTTCGCCTCGCCTCGCGTCCTCGTCGTCGCCGCCTCAACGCCCTCGTCACCGTGGCATCCTCCTTCCCTCTCTCTCCTTCACGTCCGACTACAACCCCGAGCGACCCCTACAACCCAATATCCCCAACACCTAACCCACGCCTGCGACCCTATGCCCTCGTCGTGTCACCGTTTCCGGCACCCTCACCACCGACCACCCTCGTCGACATCCCCTTGCCACCTCCTCTCCACTCCCCTGCACCCCGAGCATCCCCTGCATACCCCGACGAGAACCCTGCACTCCAAGGACCTAGCACCCACCGCCTTCCCCTGAACCCTCATCGGAGCTCCGATCCCCGTCATCCTTATCACCACCTTCAACTCCTGTCACCATCATCACCACCCTCACCCTACAGCCACCAAGAAACCCTCACCCGACTTCAAGAAACCCCCACTGCCTTGCCGGAAACCATCGCATGCATCCTCGTCGTCGATGGCCCATCGTCGACGTCGCCTCCTCGCACCTTTCTCTGACCCCTGAGCCAATCACCTGTGCACCAAAACCCTAGCTCTTCTTCCTTTTATTCTTCTTCTCTCTTTCTTGAATTTTCGTTTCTTTTCCGGTGATCACCCGCCGGAACCGTGCTCGCTGCCGACGATCCGAGCAACCCTGTGGACGTCCCCTGCCTACGTGGTCACATTCTTGCATTGCCTGGTTCTGTTCTGTACGTGTGCGCGTGCATTGAGACTTTTACCGACATTGGATGCTGCGTACGCATCCCGTTTTGTGATCCGTATATCCAAGTTTATCTTGCTACATGCTATACTACTACAATCTATGTCTATTTAAATTATAATACCCTATAATGATTAGTTATGCATCCTACATTATCACTTTGCATGTTTTACCGATTTCGGCTATCCATATTCATCCATATCATGAATTACATATCTAGTCGCATGCTAAATTATCTTGCTACATGCTATGTATAGTTTTACGCATCCATATGAATCAAAGGTTACCCATTTATCACATTATTTATCCATATCAAAGTTTTACAGTTTTCGGATACCCGTTTGCATCCATATTATATAGTATACATATAGCTGCATCTATAGATCTCATTATTACATAATACTGTTATTTTAACACCACATGTTTAATAAAGTGCATCCTAATTAGTATTGGATCTAAATGTAACTCTAATCGATAATTGTGCATCCATATCATTGATTTTATATCTATTTGCATACCATGTCACATTATCTCATTTTATTGTTATATTAGTACTCCATACTTAATTTTGTGCACCCATGCTTACTACAGTTTGATTATGAACACCCACTTGATACCTGATACACTACTACTGACATGACTTGATACCTGTGCACTACTTAACATGACTTGATACATGTACACCACCTGACATAATCTAATGTACCACAGCTTGACATGTTACTTGATCTTGTTACTAATGCCGACAATCTTGGCCTGTTGTCCCTACGGACATTTCCTGTTGTCTATACAGACAGACTTGTACCTGCTTGATCCTGTGTTGGCATTAGCTCCAGATTTATCAATACCTGACTTGAACACATAACTTGGGGGTATGGGGAAACCAAGAATGTAGCCGAACGTAACTCAAAGGGTTATTATCCTTTTACCATGGTCCCGTGGGGTTGAACGGGACATAGACTCACAGTCTATCATATCTTGTTACCGTGGTCCCGTGGGGTTGAACGGGGCATAGACCGATGGGTTACGATGAGGATTACATAAATTGATTTCAAAGACTTGAGAGTAGTTAACCCAGTAGCTTAATTTAGATTACTCACTGCACGTCACATGTGCTTATACCCTTCACTATTTCTTATGCATGTTACTGTTATACTCTTATTACTATTCCTACTTATGCCTGCATGTCTTGTTACCTCCTGATTATATTATTGTTTGATATTATGACGCACTGACGTCTGGGTTTTGCATGGCCCAGATCCTCTACCTTTGTCGCAGGCTGATCAGGAGTACTTCCGCCGTCAGGCCGAGCAGTGAGGATCCAGTTAGTATCCAGTTAGTTCAGTTATTTCTGTACTTTCCAGATTGTTATTGTTACTTGGATCTATTGCTTCCGCATATTATTTCTTGACTCTTTTATTCTGGCTCTCGGACATGTACTAGATAGTTTATTTTATTCTTACTGTTCTTGATATCTTATAGACAGCCGTAATGTGACTGTGGAGGGATGTTTCCTAGCCACAGGTAGTATGGTTGGCTCTGTCACATGCCTATCTTAGCGCACTCTAGGAAGCGGGGTGTGATAATCTATCTCATCTCCTCTCTTGATTCTTAACACGTGAGATTATAGAGAGGGAGTTGAAGATGAAGGTGGAGGAACTTAAGAAAGGTAGTGAGGAGAGTGTTGGGGTCGAAAATTTCACCCCGGTTGACCAAGGCAAAGTCAAGGTCAACCCCAAGCCAAGTGGGCCTAAGCCCGGATCAAGTGGGCCCATGCCCAGGTCGAGTCCGAGCATGAGTGGCCAGCCTTCTTCCATGCCCAAAATAAAATCATGTAATAAATAATTTTTATGTAATTTTTATACATGAATGGGCATAGATCCAAATTTTTGTAAAGCCTATGGCTTATGTGCAAAAAGAAATGGCACATGAGCCATGGGATGACCAAAATGCCATTTTTGTAAAGCCCAAGGGGCTATATGTAAAGTGTATAGCCTATAAAGGCCAAGATAATGAAAATATCTAAACAACTTTTTCTCTGTCCAAAAAAGAATCCAGATCTCTGATCTTCTCCTTTCTCAAGGTTCTAAAACCTTCTTCTTTCTTTTGAATTAAATCAAGAGTTTTACTCTTCCTTTATTAAAACTAAATAGTTTTTCATCATAAAACCCACAAAGGGGAACTCAGATCTTCCATCAGATCTCAGAAAGAAGAGATTTTTAAAATCACACATCTCTTGATCTTCAAGATCCGGCCAAACGACAGGAATAAGAAGGAGACCCATCTCCAAAAACCCCACTTTGGGGAAGAACTAGGGCTCAAAGAGAGAAGCCCTTCATCAGCTTCAAAACATCCTAGGAGTTTAACTGCTCACACACACACACACACACACACACACACACACACACAAAATAATAAGTGCTCCTTCCTGGGAGTACAACTCCCATTGCAGGGACCTAGTCCCTTTTGCCACCCTTGCGCTCAAAGCGCTAGCGCCCGAGCGCTAGCGCCCGAGCGCCCATGTGCTGACACGTGGGACGCTAGCGCTCAAAGAGCTAGCGTCCTTACGCTCAAAGTGCTAGCGCCCAAAGCGCTAGCGCCCGAGCGCCCATGTGCTGACACGTGGGACGCTAGCGCTCAAAGAGCTAGCGTCCTTACGCTCAAAGCGCTAGCGCCCAAAGCGCTAGCGCCCGAGCGCCCATGTGCTGACACGTGGGGCGCTAGCGCTTAAAGCGCTAGCGCCCTTGCGCTCAAAGTGCTAGCGCCCAAAGCACTAGAGTCCGAGTGCCCACGTGCTGACACGTGGGGCGCTAGCGCTCAAAGTGCTAGCACCCAAAAGCGCTAGCGCCTGAGCGCCCACGTGCTGACACGTAGGGCGCTAGCGCTCAAAGTGCTAGCACCCAAAAGCGCTAGCGCCTGAGCGCCCACGTGCTGACACGTGGGGTGCTAGCGCTAGCGCTCTTGCGCTCAGAGCGCTAGCGCCCGAGCGCCCACATGCTGACACATGGGGCGCTAGCACTCTTGCGCTCAGAGCGCTAGCGCCCGAGCGCCCACGTGCCTGGCACGTGGGGCGCTAACGCTCTTGCGCTCAAAGCGCTAACACCCAAAGCGCTGGCGGTTTTTCCCACGCATCCTTTGAATGCCCTTTCCCTTTTTTTATTTTATATATATGTGTATACACACACACACACACACACACACACTCTACAACATTGTCCCTCTCAAAAAAAATTTGGGCCGGGGCACTGCCCCGCACCCCGTAAGGGGGCTGCTAGCCCCCTTAACCCCCATCCCGCTATCCGGGTAGCGGGAACCCCGTAAAAACTCTGCGAGGCCCACGATATATCCAAAACCCCTTTTAAAACACAACACACGTACACTGCATATTAAGTTCGCATGACCAGTTTAACCCGTCAATCGGAGGTTCCCTCGCTTCGAAGGCGAGGGGTAATTAACGGCAACTTAGTCCGCGGCTGCCGGAGATTCAGATCTCCAAAATCAATAAACCCTAGCCTACCTAGGCAGGGGGAATCTGTAATGCGCCTGACAAGTGTGCGGGTATTCCCATCTCAATGGGGTGACGAAAAACACCCTACAGATTCTGGCGCGCCCGGTAGGACCTCTCTCTCCTCCCATATTTTTGGTTAAACGTTCATGCGAACTCAATCAATATACATGTCTATATTTATACTAAAATAATGCTCTTTCATGTAGGACTTCAAGCGATCAAGCATCAACCATGTCTCCAAGGACCAGCTCAGCTCTCAACACGGCTCCCAACTCATACACGATGAAGATGGACTCCAGGATGGTCCTTCCGGCCAGTCTCGGGCGACAATGGGAAGAGCCGCCGCTACCATTCGGCTCTATCCTGTTCGTGTCAGCTAACGCCATCCCATCTCCTCAAGCCCCGGTGGCAGACAAACCGGTCTCGAAAGGCAAGAGGCCAAATGTGGTGGTCTCGAAGGTGCCCCAACTCAAACGCAAGTCGGTGTTTGAACGACTCTCCTTAGCCCCAGCTGGGGGAAAGGACATCAACACCAACAAGGCAACAAGGCATCTCGAGCAAGCTCCGACGATGCCCCTGACAACTGCTCAATTGGGTATCTTCTCTAAGCTCCCTATCACTCAGCCTATGGCGGCTTCCCGGAGAGCAGAAGCCTGCCAAGCGCTCAAGGCAGAGAAGCTGAGGCAGAAGCGGCTCAGATACAGAGCCAACAAAGGGGCTAGGGCTCCGTCCATGTTAAAATTTATGAATCTCCAAAGCCCAGATCGCTCCGCGTAACCAGCTGCCAGTGATGAAAGGATGGCTGAATGTGTTATCCACACAGTCTACATAGTAGGCACGCGTCCCAGTGATAACCTTCGCAGCAGGGATGGGGCCACCGCATCTCAAATCCAATCTAGTTTGAATGTGCCTGTCACTTCCCAAGACCAGCATCCTCCAGAGGGTGATGAAAATCCTCCCAGTGAGGCTGATAGGCAGAGAGAGCCCTCAGTTCATGAGGAGTCAAGCTCGGACAGCGAGGAAGAGCCGACTTTCCGCCCCAGGACCGCGGAGCAAGAGCTGCTTCAAGAGCTCCGAAAGCAGCTCAGGAACAAAGACAAGGAAATGGCCAAACTCTACTCCAAAATTAACGACTTGACGAGTGTCGTGATGCAGCTCACGGCCCAACTTGCCTCTCAGCCGCCCAATCAGGCGCAGGGCTCTCATGAACCAGGAAACGGTGTCCCGAAACAGCCGACGCCCGTTCCCTCAAATCCAAAAGTGGGCGGACCGCATGAAAATCAGTCACATCCTATCTCGGGAAATGTCTTGGCTGCCGATGACAGTAGCCCGCTAACTCAAGATCAAATCATGGATTTGGTTGCCGACAAGGCCAAAACATTGGTAGCCGAAGCCAAAGCGCAAAAAGATATCAGCAGTAGTGGGAGACCGTATCCTGCTCAGTATGATCTGGTAGAATTTCCTAGCGGCTATGTCATCCCCAAATTCGGAAGATTTGATGGGACGGGAAATGCGAATCAGCACATCGCCCAATTCAAAGCCTCATGCGGGAATATTGGGGCAACAATGTGCTTCTCCTCCTTCGGTTCGTTAATAGCTTGACCGATGTTGCTTTCGACTGGTACGTGAGCATACCGGATAGCTCCGTTACTATTTTCATCCAAATGGAATCTTTATTTCGACAAAGGTTCATGAGCGTCAGCGATAAGATCATCATTGCCGAGCTCGTAAGGACCAAGCCTAAGAACAACGAAAGCGACACGGATTTTATAACCCAATGGCGCAATCTCTCCGTCAAATGTGAACCGCCGTTGGAGCAAGACCAATCTGTCAGTCTTCTTATAGAAAATCTAAAGGACTGGATGAAACCTTTACTGTGCACCGCAGGCCTTAAAACATTCCAAGAGCTGACCAAAAAGGTTCAAACGTTGGAACGCTTAGAACCTGAGTCTGCTCAGGATCTTCAGTTCACAAACAGACCGAAACCTTGGAAGGACGACAACCGAAAAGGCGGAAGTTCTAACAGCACCGATTCTCTAAATAAGCAGAGAGCGGGCAGAGCAAAAACTGACCAATCTCGAGAGCCAACTTTGGAGGAAAAAAGAAATAAGGTCTAATCATTCCGAAGGGATAAGGTCCACAAAATTTTTAAAGATGCTCTGAAGAATGGCCTGCGGCTACCAGAACCAAAAAGGCTAAGTGAAGCGAACAGGACTGATCATCCTAACTTTTGCCCATACAAGGTCCACAAAATTTTTAAAGATGCTCTGAAGAATGGCCTGCGGCTACCAGAACCAAAAAGGCTAAGTGAAGCGAACAGGACTGATCATCCTAACTTTTGCCTATACCACCGAGTGCTGGAACACACTATTGAAGACTGTTGCATCTTCAAGGATTGGGTCGAGAAACAATATAAGGTGGGAGAAATATCATTGTCCCCTGGCGTGTTAACAAACAATCAAGCTGTGACCGCCAATTTCATACAAACGGGGACCGAAGTCCTTCAGGGACCTGATTCTCTCAGACATCTGCTTTTCTCTAAAAAGAGCGGACCAAGGCAACAAGCTAAGCCAAGCGAGAAACATTGCCAATGAAGAAGTAATAGATGGGTACACAACCCATACGGTCTATATGATGGAGCTCAGAGGAACAAGTCCTCCTACGCCTTATAACCATGACAATGACGCGGTTGTTGCCATCCAACATCGACCCGATCCAAATAATGAAAAGCCCGCTCAGGCCATTGAGCCAAAGGAACCCGTGGTTCATGCTGAGTCAAGTTTAGGCGGTAGGGATGACCCTGTTGTCATACCCGGAACTATAGAACAAGCATTATTTCAATGGCTTCAAAGGAAACTTCAGGACAGGAATGAGAAGATGGCCAAGGTCCATTCTAAAGTCGACGAGCTGGCAAATATCGTGGCGGATCTCACGACCCAAGTCGCCCGATTGCAATTACAGCAAAATCAAATTTTGGTTCGTGAGCTGGGGATTGATATCCGGAAGCAGCCGACCGATGCTCCCTCCAACCCGAAAGCGGAACACCTTTGTGAAAAACGAACGCGAACGGACGCGATCAGCCTCCAGTCCCTCCGATGCGTACAATGAACGTGGTAAGCGGACTGTAGGAGAACCAAAGACTGGTCGTCCTCGGGGTCCAGCATCAGTAAGGGCACCTACTCCAATAGAGAGAAAGAAGAAAGTATACTCCTTCAGGAGGGATAAAATCCGCGAAATATTCATGGACGCCTTGAACAACGGTCATCAACTGCCTATTCCAAAGAGGCCACAGGAGATGAACATGACCGGCAATCCTATATACTGCCCATATCATAGAATGGTGAGTCATACCATTGAAGACTGCTATGTTTTCAAAGATTGGGTGGAGAACCAATACAAACTCGGGAAAGCCTCACAGTCGTTAGATGTACCGACAAGCCACAGAGCTACGGTCATCAACACAGCCCCGCCAAGATCAAAGTTCGAGGATCTGGGATAAGCAAACCACTGACCACCATGTCGTTAAACTGGGAACGACATACCACCAAGTCTTTAAACTGGGAATAATTGACCACCACGTCATTAAACTGGGAACAGTCAACCTCTAAGTCGTTAAACTGGGAATGTAAAAAAAATATATGTAAATAAACAAAAAAATGTGTAAATAAAAGAAAAATAAAGAAAAACCGAAATGATGGGGCAACTCGCAATAAAAATCAGCGAGTAAAATAAAGATGAAAATAAAGCCGAAATGATAGGGCAACCGCGAATAAAAACCGAAATGATAGGGCAATCGCGATCTTCGCGATAAGAAAAGCTAAAATGATAGAGCAATCGCGGTAAAACAAAACAAAACAAAAACAAAACAAAAACAAAACAAAACAAAACAAATAAAAGGCGAATGATGAGTCGCTCCTGGTACCATATTCCAGTGCAGCAATGCAGACGCCAACCAAAATTCAAATTCCCAACGGCGAATGATGAGTCGCTTCTGGTACCATATTCCAGTGCTGCGATGTAGACGCCAACCAAAATCCAGTTTCCCAAAACTCTTTTGGCCCTACGGCCAGTCCCCAAATTGACTACAGTATACAATCCATGGGCTCAAATAATTCTCATCATACCCATACCCTACCATAGTCACCAGTTACGCGGTTGGTCTCCGCCGTTGGAATTATGCTCTATTGGGAAGACCCACTCATGTGTCCTCACGATGCATGAGGAGAACAAACCTTCGTAGGATTCTTACGACTCACAAAGGAAAAACACACTTGGGGGTCCTCACGACTCCTAAGGAGAAAATGCACCTACGGGATCCTTACGACTCGTAGGGAGAAAATGCTTTTATGGGACCCTTACGACCCATAAAATTGAAAAGCCTTAGGTGATAGGGATCTAAACCTGTCTCCTAAGCCATCGCTTCTTAATAGGCAATGGCGAATGATGAGTCGCTCCTGGTACCATATTCCAGTGCAGCGATGCAGACGCCAGCCAGATTCCAAATCCCAACGGTGAATGATGAGTCGCTCCTGGTACCATATTCCAGTGCAGCGATGCAGACGCCAGCCGAATTCCAAATCCCAACGGCGAATGATGAGTCGCTCCTGGTACCATATTCCAGTGCAGCGATGCAGACGCCAGCCAAATTCCAAATCCCAACGACTAATGATGAGTCGCTCCTGGTACCATATTCCAGTGCAGCGATGCAGACGCCGTTGGGATTTGGATCATACATCCTACAAAACCGTATACAATCCACGGGCGTAAAACGATCCCAATCTCTCCCAAGTCCTACCGGCGAGACCATATTCAAAGTCTCACCGGCGGTGAAGATTCAGAAAAGAAAGGAAGGTATGTCCACAAGCAAAATGGGCACGGATGAAAACCCGAAAGGGCTCTGTGAGTAAAAACAGCAGGACTGCCGGCGAGTTTGTGAAAACCCGGAAGGGCGCAAACTCGTGAAAAAGAGATGAAATGCACTTGCAAAGTCCTCTTGAGTTTGTGAGGAGAAAATTCCTGCGTGAGATCCTTACGACTCACAAAGGATCAACACACTTAGGAGTCCCCACAACTCCTAAGGAGAAAAAACACCTACGAGATCCTTTCGACTCGTAGGGAGAAAATGCTTTTATGGGACCATTACGACCCATAAAATTGAAAAACCTTAGGTGATAGGGATCTAAACCTGTATCCTAAGCCACCAATTCCCAAATCCTTCTGGGGCAAATGATGAGTTGCTCCTGGTATTATTCCAGTGCAGCAATGCAGATGCTGACAGAAAACCAATTCCCAAATCCTCTCATGACAGATGATGATTCACTCCCGGTACCATATTCCAGTGTAGAGATGCTGATGTCAACCCGATCAAACCAACCAATTCCAACATCGACCTCTGCGTCAAACAACAGACACTCCGCACCGGGGAAATGTCACCTACAGACACTCCGCATCAAGGAAACGTCCAACAACAACACTCCGTAACGGGGAAACGTCAACCAGCGACACTCTGTCTTGGGAAAACGTCCAACACAGACACTCCGTACCCGGGAAACGTCACAAACAGACACTCCGTCTCGGGGAAACGTCCAACACCGACACTCCGTACCGGGGAAACGTCACAAACAGACACTCCGTCTTGGGGAAACGTCCAACATAGACACTCCGTGCCGGGGACATGTCAACCAGTGACACTCCGTGCCAGGGGGACGTCCAACACAGACACTCCATGCTGGGGAAACGTCGACCAGCGACACTCCATAATGGGGAAACGTCAAGCCGACACTCCGTCTCGGGGACACGTCAACCAGCGACACTCCACACCGGGGAAACGTCCAACAACGACACTCCGTACCGGGGAAACATCACAAACACACACTCCGTCTCGGGGAAACGTCCAATAATGACAATCCGTGATGGGGAAACGTCAAGCAGACACTCCGTCTCGAGGACACGTCAACTAGCGACACTCCGTCGCGGGGAAACGTCCAACACAGACACTCCGTACCGGGGAAACGTCACAAACAGACACTCCGTCTCGGGGAAACGTCCAACAACGACACTCCGTAACGGGGAAACGTCAAGCAGAGACTCCGTCTCGAGGACACGTCAACCAGCCGATACTCCGCCTTGGGGAAACGTCAAGCAGACACTCCGTGCCGGGGGCACGTCGACTACAGACACTCCGTGCCGGGGGCACGCCTACCAAATCACTTCGGGCAAGAGAAACTTCTACCACAGACACTCCATCTCGGAGACACGTCAAGCGTCGACCGTCTATGTCGTAAAAAGGGCAGTGCATCCTAAAAAGTAAGAACCAGAGCAAGTCGCCTCCACGCGAAACAAGATCCATCAATTTCATGCACACGACCCACATATGTGGTGTGCATTTATCGATGGGTGGCACTTTGTTGGGGTCTAAAATTGCACCTCGGTTGACCAAGGCAAAGTCAAGGTCAACCCCAAGCCAAGTGGGCCCAAGCCCGGATCAAGTGGGCCCATGCCCAGGTTGAGTCCGAGCATGAAGCGGCCGGCCCTCCTCCATGTCCAAAATGAAATCATGTAATAAATAATTTTTATGTAATTTTTATGCATGAATGGGCATAAAGCCAAATTTTTGTAAAGCCCATGGCTTATGTGCAAAAAGAAATGGCACATGAGCCATGGGATGGCCAAAATGCCGTTTTTGTAAAGCCCAAGGGGCTATATGTAAAGTGTATAGCCTATAAAGTCCAAGATAATGAAAATATCTCAACAACTTTTTCTCTCTCCAAAAAAGAATCCAGATCTCTGATCTTCTCCTTCCTCAAGGTTCTAAAACCTTCTTCTTTCTTTTGAATTAAATCAAGAGTTTTACCCTTCCTTTTATAAAACTAAATAGTTTTTCATCACAAAACCCACAAAGGGGAACTCAGATCTTCCATCAGATCTCAGAAAGAAGAGATTTTTAAAATCTCATATCTCTTGATCTTCAAGATCCGGCCAAACAACAGGAATAAGAAGGAGACCCATCTCCAGAAACCCCACTTTGGGGAACAACTAGGGCTCAAAGGGATAAGCCCTTCATCAGCTTCAAAACATCCTAGGAGTTTAACTCCTTACACACACACACACACACACACACACACACACAAAATAATAAGTGCTCCTTCCTGGGAGTACAACTCCCATTGCAGGGACTAAGTCCCTTTTGCCACCCTTGAGCTCAAAGCGCTAGCGCCCGAGCGTCCACGTGCTGACACATGGGGCGCTAGAGCTAAAAGCGCTAGCGCCCTTGCACTCAAAGTGCTAGCGCCCAAAGCGCTAGCGCCTGAGTGCCCTTATGCTCAAAGTGCTAGCGCCCAAAGCGCTAGCGCCCGAGCTTCCACGTGCTGACACGTGGGGCGCTAGCACTCAAAGCGCTAGCGCCTAAAAGCGCTAGCGCCTGAGCGTCCACATGCTGACACGTGGGGCGCTAGCGTACAAAGCGCTAGAGCCCAAAGCGCTAGCGCCTAAGCGCCCACGTACTGACACGTGGGGCGCTAGCGCTCTTACGCTCAGAGCGCTAGCGCCCGAGCGCCCATGTGCCTGGCACGTGGGGCGCTAGCGCTCTAGCGCTATTGTGCTCAAAGAGCTAGCACCCAAAGCGCTGGCGCTTTTTCCCACGCATCCGTTGGATGCCATTTTCCTTTTTTTTATTTTATATATATGTGTATACACACACACACACACATACTATACAACACTATACCTCTCAAAAAAATTTAGGCCGGGGCGCTGCCCCGCACCCCGCAAGGGGGCTGCTAGCCCCCTTGACCCCCAGCCCGCTATCCGGGTAGCGGAACCCCCATAAAAACTCTGTGGGGCCTCTGATATATCCAAAACTCCTTTTAAAACACAACACACGCACACTGCACATTGAGTTCGCATGACCAGTTTAACCCGTCAATCGGAGGTTCCCTCGCTTCGAAAGCGAGGGGTAATTAACGGCAGCTTAGTCCGCGGCTGCCGAAGATTCAGATCTTCACAATCAATAAACCCCAACCTACCCTAGGCAGGGGGAATCTGTAATGCGCCTGACAAGCACGTGCGTATTCCCATCTCAATGGGATGACGAAAAACACCCTACAGAGAGTGAAGCAAAGAAAATATGGTGAGAATGAAATCCCATGAGAGAGAAAAAGATCAACCATGGTTTTGTAAAATCATTTTTCCAATATTAAAACCCAACCATGCTTGAATAGTTTGCACAAATTAATTGAATATTCATTTGTCAACACTATAGAAGCATGGTTCTCACCATACTCCCATCACCACCTTTACACATCATTTTCCATTTAAAGATAATGGATAAATCTAAAATGAGGTGTCCACCTACTAGAATGTTTTCCTGTAATATGGATTACACTCTACTGTATATGCATACCTGTATTCGTATCAAAATACGAATACCCAAAGAGATAAAATAACACAAAAAACATAATACTAGAATATACATATCGAAATACATATACGTAAATTATTAAATTAATACATGATTTAATTATCCGGCTCAATCCCGAGCCGGCTAGTATTATCAACTGTCCGATTGAAAGTCTGGGTAACTAGTACAATCATTCGATCGGAACCCTGCACGTATCCAATATGGTTACTACATCATTTCGCCTGAACCAGGGAAACCCACTGTGTGGGGCTCTAAAGACTCGACAGTACGCCAGCAGTGAGTTACTGGATAAATACATAACCACAAGCACGTCAGCGGCACTAGCTGTACGTAACGGCTACCCGGGTACCTGTCAAAAAGGAAGGCCAATGAGTAAACTCATCTGGATCCCTACTGAGCTTATCTGTGACAATCTCCGTACAGTCTAATCTCTTCGTCTGAGAGTATCACATACAGGATCTAGGTGGTGGTAAACGTCAGACCCTAATAACTCGATAATTCGTGTTGATGTGGCTCAAGACCAATCCGGAAAACTACTGATCAAGCTATCAATAAATCCCAACTGCCTTGGCCAAGGTCTTATGGTACTGGCCAATCTAACACAGTGCGATATCAACTCCCTATACCGGGAGAGAAGAATCCCCAACAATCGCTTACTGCCTCCATACGGCTCGATATTGTACCCAACTAAAACCTGTTTGCACTACTCAGTAGAGCCGTGGTAGGGTAGTAATCAAAGTACAATGGGAACTCACACGAGACAAATGACGATCTCAGGTCTGAAGACTAACATATACTCATGTCACCTGAGAACTGCTATCTGATGATAGGTATAGTACCATCTAGAAGTTCTCGACGAGTCCATCTAGTGTACTCACCCCCAGTGAGCACCTGTATACGATCTTAGGTACGAAAGACCAATGGCTGTGGGACCAACTATCGCCCCTCGTCGAAGTCTAGAAACATATACACTAGTCTACTCTGGAATATCGATGCCCTGTCTCGATACTCCCATGACGAAGGAAACTTTAAGGATGCGCTTATCAACTAACCGGCTCCCATAAGTATGATCGCCATCACAACGTAGGTAGACAAGCAATGATCTTACGGGCTTTATCAACATGTATAAATGATACGTAATAACCAGTAAAACATATGCACATGTTAAGATAAAGACAAACCAAATAGCATACTATCATATCAAGCAAGATTGTCCTGTACATACATATGTCTAAGCATCCACATGTATACATATACAATAATGGCCTCTAGGGCATACATATCCAACAATTTCCCACTTGCACTAAGGCCATATATTAGCGTACCGAGTACCCAACGTCTGTACTAGGGCCAGTTGTTGGCATATCGCATACCCAACATCTTAAATAGTCTCTCGAAATGTGCTTGAAGAAGGGCATTGGTGAATGGATCCGTCGTGTTGTCTTTTGTGTCCACTCTTCGCACCTCGATCTCCTGGCGATCAACGACCTCCCTGATCAGGTGATACCGCCTCAAGATGTGTCTGGATTTCTGATGGGACCGTGGTTCCTTTACTAAAGCCATAACTCCATTGTTGTCGCAATACAAAGGTATTGGATTAACAATGGATGGAACCACCTGAAGTTCAGTAATGAACTTCTTAATCCAGACCACTTCCTTTGCGGCATCGTCGGCAACAATATATTCAGCCTCCATCGTCGAGTCTGTGATAGTGTCCTATTTGGAACTCTTCCAATAGACCGTCCCTCCATTGAGGGTAAACACAAAACCCGAGACAGACTTACTGTCATCCTTGTCACTCTGAAAACTCGAGTCGGTAAAGGACTCCACCTGGAGGTCCCCATTACCGAATACCAGGAACAGTTCCTTAGTCCTTCTCAGGTACTTAAGAATGTTCTTCACTGTTGTCCAGTGGCTCTCTCATGGGTTTGACTGATACCGTCTCACCACGCTAAGCACGTAAACTGCATCTGGTCTGGTACATAGCATCGCATACATTATAGATCCTACCGCCGAAGCATAGGGTATAGTGCTCATGCGAACCATCTCCTCATCAGTCTTGAGAGACATCTCTTTGGAGAGGGTGATTCCGTGCAATACGGGTATGCTATTGTGCTTGGAATCTTCCATACTAAATCTCTTTAGTACGGTCTCTATGTACCTGGACCGTGAAAGTATCAATAATCTCTTGGATCTATCTCTGTAGATCTTAATCCCCAGAATGTACGAGGCATCATCCAGGTCTTTCATGGAGAACCTTTGTGACAAGAAAAACTTGACCGATTGTAACATAGGAATATCATTTCCAATCAAAAGAATGTCGTCCATGTACAAGACTAGAAATACGACAGGTCATCCTACAATATTCTTATATATACAAGGCTCATCCTCATTTTTAATGAAGTCAAATTCCTTGACTGTTTCATCAAAACAGATGTTCCAGCTCCGCGATACCTGTTTTAATCCATAAATGAATTTAAGCAACTTGCACACCTTCCCGCTGCCCCCACTGTCTACAAAACCTTCCGGCTGATCTATATAAACGCACTCTTCCAAACTTCCGTTTAGAAAAGCCGTTTTTACGTCCATCTGCCAGATTTCATAGTCATGGAAAGCAGCAATGGCAAGTAGGATTCGAATGGATTTGAGCATAGCCACTGGAGAAAAGGTTTCGTCATAGTCCACACCTGGTCTTTGACGAAAACCTTTTATAACAACTCTAGCCTTATAGGTTTCCACCTATCCATCTTCACCAAACTTCCTTTTGTAAATCCATTTGCATCCAACGGGTTTTACTTCAGGTGGAGCAATATCTAAGGTCCACAATTTATTGGTGTACATGGACTCCATTTCGGATCGCATAGCATCCATCCATTTATCAGAGTCCCTACTGATAATGGCCTGCTTGAAACTAGTAGGATCATCTTCTTTCAAGATGCAATCCTCTCGATTCCCGTCTATGAGAAAACTGTAGTATCTCTTGAACAGATAAGAAATTCTACTAGATATGCGGAGTGGCTGAGGTTCATCTGGGACTACTGAATCTTGCGGCTCCACCAAATCTTCAGTTACATTTTGTGGTTCAGAAATTTCTTCCAGTTCTACCGTACTCCCACTAATTTCTATTGCAAGAAATTCCCTTTCCAAATTGGTGGCATGGCGAGATACAAACACCTTTTGTTCCTCAGTGTGGTAGTACAGATATCCTGGTGAATTCTTAGGATATCCCATAAATTTATATAGAACTGATCATGCCTCTAGTTTGTCCGGTTTTTGCATTTTAACATAAGCCGGACAACCCCATGTCTTAAACCTCTTAAGATATGGATTCCGTCTGCTCCATATTTCATATGGAGTCTTAGGCACAGATTTGGATGGAACATAATTCTATGAGTATGCTGCTGTCTAAAGCACATAACCACACAATGAAAGAGGCAACTCAGCACTACTCATCATGGAGCGAACCATATCCAAAAGGGTACGATTCCTCCACTCCGATACACCGTTGTGCTGTGGTGTATACGAAGGAGTAAGCTGAAAGAGAATTTCATTCTCTTTTAAGTATTCTAGGAATTCCGAGCTTAAGTACCCCCCTCCTCTATCAGATCGGAGGATCTTGATACTTTTGCTAGTCCGGTTCTCTACTTCGTTTCTGTATTCTTTGAATTTCTCAAAGTGTGAGCAGTACGAGCTGAAAGGCTCTCATACTGTTTGGAGGGCAGGGGCATAGATGCCTCATTATGACCCACGCACGGCGTTAGAGCGAGGTTGATTGCGCTCAGAAGTACAAAAGATAGTAATCGCTCGTAATTAGCCCCGGAGAGAAGATGAAGCGCTGTTAAGCTCGGTGATTTGGAGCATTTGGGTGGGATCTTAGCCCACTCATCTTGGTTCAGTCCTTCAATCATGCAAGCATAGAACAGACTAAGATTAAGATTTGTGTTTCATAAGATACACATATCCGAACCTAGAGAGATCGTCAGTGAATGTGATGAAGTACGAAAACCCACTCCTTGCATGTATAGACATTGGACCACATGCATCACTGTGTATGAGTCCCACGAGCCCTGTAACTCTTTCTCCGTGTCCGGTGAATGGAGATTTGGTCATCTTTCCCTTGAGACAAGACTGACGGGTTTCATAAGATGAAAATTCGAACGTATTCAAATATCCATCTTTATGCAACTTACTTAGTCTTTTCTCGCCGATATGACCAAGTCTACAATGCCACAGGTAGGATTCGTTCACTTATGAACTCCTCCTCTTGCGTGTGTTTTGTACATTGAAAACTATGTTTTGATTTAAAACATAGATATAATTACACAGTGTACCTTCTGCAACCAATACCTGATTAAGATAAATGTTCATGATATTTCTATCAAGAACAAACTTATATCCATCTTTATCAAATAAAGAAACTGATATGATGTTGTAAACCATGAAAGGTACATTGTAGTATTTGTTCAAAATCATAGTATTGCCATTTGGCAATGCTACGTGACATTCACCGACAGCAGCAGCATCAACTTGTGCTCCGTTTCCTACTCTGAAGAACATATCACCAGGTCCAACCATCCTACTTTTTCTCGGTCCCTGTAATAAATTACAGATATGAGATCCTGATCCGGTATCTAGTACTCAGTAAGTAGGATTGACCGAAAAACAGTTCTCAATAACAAGAACACCTGAAGGAGACACAATAGTATGCTTCTTCTTCGTTGGGGTCATCAAGGAATTCATTCAATCCTCTTTCTCTTGCTCATACTCATGACTGTTGTCATAAGTTAGATCCGAACCGACGTTCCCCAGCCCCGAATAAGAATTCAGATCGGTCAAGCGATACATTTTATTATCTTGATTAAGATATGAATTGGTTGCTACCTGGAGAGAGAGAGAAAAGAAACACTCAGCGTGCGCTCTTGCAAGATTAGATTGGTTATTAATTTATCTAATCAGGATGGCTCTCACTGTTTCCTCGAATTCTCCTTCAAACCTTAAAAGGAGAACTATATGGGATCATTAACACCTTACAAGTTCGTCAACCGTTCAACCAGGTCGATGTTGGTAATCCGAGGGAGGTTCCCCGTGCTCTCGTACGGACCTAATTAAAATAAACCTCATTTCCGCAGAGGCGTAGCCCCGTTAATACCTTTCTAGACACCTAATAGGTCAGCTAATTGTGAAGTGAAAAATATCTCCCAGGAGTAATCCTACTCATCAGTGGGATCGGGATTCAACTATCATTGCATGATAAATTAGATGGAAGCCACTCTAGTCACCACACTCCAGAAAGTATGCAACGCTAGCAAGTTTCCTGTATGTTTGAAACTCCCGATGTGGTTTTTGCCCTTAGGACTCTAGTGACCTTGACGGAGTCAACAAATTAAAGAGTCTTAGTCAAGTTCAACCCGTCATTATCTTGATTGCATTAAACCCACCCGCATAACCCTTGACGGAGTCAACAAGGTTACACGACTATCCTAACCAATCGCATTTAATGCTACAAACAAGCACTGCTTACCTACCGTACACTATGCCTTGATAGAGTCAACAAACGTAGCAAGAATACTAAATACTACTCGTTGGAAATGACGGAGGGCTACGGCTGGTTTTTGGCGAAAAACCTTTAACATAATGAACTTGATATCATTGAAGGAACCAAGTAGTTTTGAAAAGGAGTGGTTTAGGATCCGCTTTTGAAAACTTATGGTTTTGAAGAAAACCGAGTAATCTACAGTATAAACTTTTGCTCAAGAGATCACTCCCCATGAAAGGATCTAGGCACTTGCCTCCTAAAATGAGGTGCTGGATATTCCTGACCGAATACCACTATGCAAAGCGAAATAATATGACTATAGTTTTTCGAAATTTATTCCAACAATATCTTTTAGGTTTCTTATCTTGCATTAATCAAAATTAATGTTGTCCCATCAATTAATTCCTATCACACCAAAAAAGAACAAAAATACAATATATGTATATGACATCCGCATTCGCTACGGGGCCCCATCATGCACCGTTAGGTTACTTAACTAACAGCAGAGCGGGGTATGAACTAGCGCGGGTGCAAAACATATACAACATCTACTAGTATATATAAATGTATATATAACATTCTTCCCAGGAATAATATAAGCAACATCACAGAATAACAACAAGCAACACAGAATGGTGGATAATCTTGGAGCCTCAGGTTTCTTTTGAGCCGCAAATGAGACCCGACGTTCCCAGTCATGTGGATAGCCCGTGCAATGAAAACCTAGACCGCTACAAGCGCGGCAAGTTACCCACCAATCCCAAAAGTGAGGCAACCCCAATCAACAAAGTGAATGAGCCACCCAGCACTTCACGAAATCCAGTAACTTAAGCACCTCTCCGTGGGTCAACCTATACCCCTACGAGTGCGGCGAATAGCACGCCAATTCTAAAGTAAGGCCCACCTCCGTCTCAATGCCATGATATGCATGCCCGTTACCCTATAGAACCCGGCTATTCGAACACTCCACCTCGGGGTAATCCTAGTACAGAAAAGAAAACTATATGTACAATGGTGACATCGACCTCAACCTGGTCGTTCCCCAAAAAAGATAATATGCAATCCGGCAGAAACAGCTGTCAACATGCCGGACGCTCGCCCTGCAATAACGAATACACAAATAAATTTGAACTGTACTACTACCATTGCACCATAGGCTATCCACCACGACAATCCATCCACAATATAGAACATTAATGTCAGGACCCGAAATTTGGCACGTGACGGCCCTTAAACCACGTAACGTCTACAGGCATAACGCAATTTAAGTAAGCCGAAAACCCAGAAATCTAAACCATCAAAAGTAGTAAGTGATAAGAACATTGTTAAATCTTTTGAAAATCTCAAGTACAAATTCTTTAAAATCCAAATTTACTTTCTTAAAAAATTTGGCAGCACCTCCTTTGTAAAAACTAGCCCCAAAAATGGGTACATACAAAAATATAAGTAAAGCATCCCCAACGGGAGAAAATCCACGCCCAAAGGAGGAAAATAACCACCACAATGGATATACGACTCCGTAGCGAAGAAATAAAAGATGATATAAATAAAACTGCACAAAAGACATCCTGAGTCACCAAAAATATACAATATCGTCCTCACATCTCGTCTCTAAGTCAATACATGAAAGTAGTAGATGGAGAGTACTGGATACAACGGATATACAATGAGCAACATCGGATATCCGCAAAACCCACCTATAGCAAAACTACACACAGTCAGCCGTAGCAGTATCCGCTGCAAAAGATGATACAATAGATGAAAACCCTGTCGCGACTGCCCTGAGGGACTACCTGCAAAACACTGTGGCACAACGGGGGTGAGTTTCCAACTCGTGAATAGTAAATAACATATGCAGGTAATCGCAAATATGCACGTACTGCGATGGTTTATCATATGCATGCTAATAGCATTAAATATGGCAATATGAATATGCAACAATCATGTAAACATACATCATCAGGATACTACAACTACATGAAGCAATGCATATCAAAATAATCTTGAGTGTGGGATGCTATAATAAAATCTCATGCAAAATCATCAGCATGGAAAAACCCCAGTGTCCCTTACTGACACATCAAATCCCAAAATCCTCAGGCACCGCATCCTCAGATCGGCCCTCATATCCAGTAAGTCTTATGTAACCTGAGTGTCAAACATCGACACCCGAAACATCATGAAAATATATACCTGTATGTATATATATATATATATATGTATAAGGATATCCACCACGTATTTCCATCGACGATACGTAAAAATCATGGAAACCCGAGTGTCTAACACCGACACTCGAAACATCATGAAACCCGTGTCCAGCGTCGACACGTAAATCCTCATAACTCGGGCGCCGTCACTACGACTGGCCATTATATCATGTCCGTACATCACTCCAGTCGGTATCCCCACGATAACCGCCGAGTCCAAATACTATCACCGGTAGGTACTTGCCCGGCCTTCCAGGCTCATCGCCATCATCTGCGATCTTCTTGCCGAGGGGAACCATACCGGGCTCCACCATGTACCCGCACACGGCCCACTCCACTCCTCGCATCGGGTATATATCACAAATCTCAGAACCGAGAAATCTCATGGTGGACGCATCGAAATATCATATCAAGAGAAAGCGGGTTTTTCAAATAATGCATAATTTCATGAAAACTACCGCGGTCCTCAAATCCAGAAAATATCAGGTAATGAATAAGAATATTTGCATAGATCATTATGATGATATATTAGGTAGGTGAACATATATAACAGCGTCTCATACCACTGATATATATATATACCATATATATACATATATATGTCGGCGTCCCATACCACTAATATATATACGCAGGTGTAAAACATCCAGAAAATATCATATGAAAACCATATCTCAATGCGACATTCATGAAATATAATATATGCAACATGAAACAGTAATATGAGCATATAAATGAAAAACCGCGTTTTAACTGCAACAGGTTAATAAATACATCATGCGGTTCCTAAGTTCTCCAAAATCCATACAACATCATATAAAGGTGAACATGTAGCTATAGCCAGGTATGCGTAACCATATCGGTATAGCAAGATATGTGTATCTACCTATCAATAATGATGTAATACCCTCCAGGTATGTGTGTAGCTATATTAAGCTAGGTATGTGTATATACATGTCAAAAATGATACAATACCCTCCAGATATATATGTAGCTATATCAAGCTAGGTAAGTGTACATGTAAGTATGTATGCAAGATGTACATGTAGTTGTGTCTCATATGTGTATATACCTGTCTCTAATGGTACAATACCATATAGGTATATGGGTAGCTAGCATGTAGACATGGCAAGGAATATGTGTAAGCATGTAGGTATACAGGTATGCTATATGTCATATGCACTATGGAATATGAATCAATGTCTCAATGTCCCTAACCAATACAATATCACATATGTATAGGTGTCAACTATATCTCGTATGTATATGGGTTGTGCGTGTCATGGCAATTATCGACGGAGTGTGTGTAGCAATACAATTAGTGCTCGTGTAGCATGAACCGTCAATAATGGTGTTGTGTCTCATTAATACTATATCCATATGCAAATAGGGAAATGAGGTATGCAACGAAGGTACACATGCACAATCAATGTCCATATACTTAATATCAAGAATCATATCATTTAATCTAGCCCAGACGCATAACGCCATGCGGGCGATTCCCCTGTAGATGTTAAATCTACTCACAACAATCCTGGCTAAGTAAATCCAACCACTTGCTTTCCCCTCTTTGCAGCGTCCGAACTCCTCGCCTGCGATCCTATAATTTCACAAACACAACACATAAGGTTAAATATCTTGCGCCGACACAAAGACAATGAGACGCAAGGATAACGCCCATAAGATAAACACATTGCGCACTCAGTGCACAAAACGCGTACGATATCGGCACAACCCTAGCTAGGATGACACAACCACCAAAGCTAGACCCAGATCGTACCGATCGCGCATTCAAAACACGATATATAGCGCGGAAGATATATCACATCGCAACGCCAATAGAAACACACGCCTAAACTTTACCGAATCTAGTAAGCAACATTTAATCATTTAGCTCAAAACTACAAGTTTAACCCAACTAGTAATCATAATAATCTCATAATAGCTTGATTAAACCACTCAAATCTTTACTAGAATTTTAATCTCACTCAAATAGGATTTAGTAAAAGTTTAGTTTGCAATTAAGCTAATTAGGCAATTAGGAAAATATCATTTAACAATCTTGCAACTAGGTTAAGTTTTCTTTGTCTAAACTTCACACTTAACTATTTCACTAAACAAAACCCTAACTTGATTATCAAAACCCTTTCTAGAAATTTCTAAACATGCAAATGAAAGCTTAAATTAACATCTAATAGGCTAATTTATTGTATTAAAACAACAATTAGAGTTTAGGGTTAGGATTATACCTCACACTAGAATCGCAACTTGAAACTAGAAATCCAAATTTTAGCCTCCAAAATGCAAACATGATTGAAGATCCAAGCTTGTTTAGAGTTGAAGAATGAAGGGTATGGATTTATTTATGAGTTTGTGTAATTATTTCATGATTTTTGAGAATTTATTTGAGCTTTGGAGAGATGAAATGAAGCAAGAAGAGAGAGGAGGAAGAAATTGGGGGGTTCGGCCAAAAGGAAAAAAGTGAGGTGGTTAGGAAATGGTGTGGAAATTTCTAGTCTAAAACATTAATTAAATCTCATTAACGCAACAAATATCTAAGCCACCACAATTTCCTTTTCTTTAAATTTTCATTTTAATTCACAAATATCTAGATATTTTGGATGGATGGATTAAAGCTTAATCAAGTGATTAAATTAGCGTAGATTCACTTTAGTAGTAATTAACCCAAACAAAATTGTAATTGTCGCTAATTAAGTGCATAAATAACAACTTAAAATAATATTTTAATTAGGGAAAATAATTAAAATGTACTAAAATTACAAGTGACTTACAAAAACCCGTAAACTTGCAATTTCCTAGCTAAACTAGGTGCAGTGAATTCTATACTGCAAAAAGATCGCTTCTAAGTTTTGTACGGAAAACACCGACTATTTTACCCTAAAAACGGAAAATCGCCTACACGATTTCCAAAACGTTACAGTTTTCCCCCTTAAAGAAATTCGGTCCCCGAATTT
This sequence comes from Agapanthus africanus, assembly GCA_030015575.1. Taxonomy (NCBI): domain Eukaryota; kingdom Viridiplantae; phylum Streptophyta; class Magnoliopsida; order Asparagales; family Amaryllidaceae; genus Agapanthus; species Agapanthus africanus. Next base: position 133,871,856 of record JASDDO010000008.1, read on the forward strand.
AAAATTTATCTACACGTAACTTCGAAGAGATGGGTGCAAAACTTCCGCATCTCAGTCGCAGCCTCCCATAGTGATCACCTCACAGGATGGCTACGCCAAAGAAAAACCTCCACAGATGGCAAGACCTTTGACCGAAGTTTCTCCACCTGCCGATTCACTATCACCATCGGCTGCTGGTGAACGAAAAATCGTGTCCCAATCGAATGGTCTGGTGCTAAATCATGTGAGGAAGGTCATGAACGTATTTGCAAAATATCAACACTAGGAATACTGGGTGAATACTCAAAAATCTGGACGGAAGTGCCAAATTATAGGCAACGGAACTAACTCGCATCTAGGATCTCGAAAGGACCTACAATTCAGGGACTAAGCTCCCCAAAATTCAACACGCCATTCATCGGAAGATCCGTAGGAATACATGATCTCCCACCGCGAACTCAAGTCTGCGACCACCACGGTCGGCATAAGACTTCTGTTGCACTGGGCTACCCTCATCCTGACCTGAATCAACTGGATCTTCTCCGAAGTCTCATGATTAGCTGGGGTCTAAAAATCCTACTCTCGCGGAGTCAGTAAAAATAGACTAGCGATCGACACAACCTACCAAACAAGCCTAAAGGTTGCTAATTGGAATGTCTCCTGATAACAGTTATCGTAGGAGAACCCTATCAATGGCAAGTGACGATTCTAACCGCCAAAAAACACTTAGTACGTACGCACAAGCATATCCTCTAGAGTCAGTATAGTCCGCTCTGTCTGACCATCGGCCTACGGATGGAAAAGTGGAGCTAAAGCTCAACCAGTACCCAAGGCTTCCTAATGCTTCTGCCAACGACGGCTAGCGAACTGGATGCACCCATTGGATACAACGCATAAAGGAACTCCGTGCAAACGCACAAACTTATCGAAGAACAACTGAGCAAGCTGAGCATAACCGAACAACAATCACCCAAATGGAATCACACCCTGAATAGACCTGGGTAGACACCACAACGAAATTCATGGAGATATGCTCCCATTCCCACTCTGGAACGGTAAAAAGGTTGCATCTCTCCAGCCGGTCTCAAATGCTCAACCTTAACTCGCAACGAGCCAAGCACTTCGAAACAAAATCTGAAACTTCACTCTTCATCCCTGCCCATCCGTAACTAACTCTCAAGTCACCCTACATCTTGGTGGCACTTGGGGTGAACACAGAAAGCTGACTAATGTGCCTGCTCTAGGACCTCGCGTCTCTACCCATCAGTATCGGTACACACAAACGCGTCCATAAACGTAGCACACCCTGGTCATAAATCAAGAACTCCGAATCTTTACCCTGTCGATCAAGCTCAGAATCTCAAACAAATGAGCATCGGCGGGTTGTGCCTCACGAAAACGCTTAAGTAAAAGTGGACGGGCGCGAACATGAGCAAGCCGTTCGCTCAGTAGTGGCGAACTTAAGCTGTACTCAACGGTCGCATAAGAACTGTAAATCTGTAGAAGACTGTCTCTGAACTGCGCACAACTGGAACAAGCTACCCCCGGGCTTACGACTTAAAACATCAGCTTCCACAATCGCCTTGTCCCGGTCAATAAAGGATCTCAAAATCACAATCCTTCACAAGCTCCACCCAACGGCGCTGTCTCAACAATCAAAACTCGCTACAGGAAGATTAAGCTCTGGTGGTCTGTGAAAATCTGACACGACTCTCCGTACAAGTAGTGTCTCCAAATCTTCAACGCACGACCACCGCGGCCATCTCCAGATCATGAGTGGGAAAATCCTGCTCGTACTTCCACCAACTGTCGGGAAGCATGAGCGATAACTCTATAGTGCCACATCAGTACACAATCGAGCCCCACTCGCGAAACATCACAGTAAACAACAAGTCGCCCGATCCAGAAAGCAAAGATAGAACTGGTGCAGTCGTCTACCGAGTCTTCAACCACTGAAAACTCAGCACATATGCCTCGGTCCAAAAAGAACTCCCTTCTTGGTCAGCCAAGTCAATGGTGCAGCGATACACAAGAAATCCTACACGAAACGGCGGCAAAAACCGGATAAGCCCAAAAAGCTGCGGACCTCAGTCACTGAACAGATCTGGGCCAAAGTTGTACGGCCTCGATCTTCCTCGGGTCCATACGAATACCGTCTCCCGTAACCACATGACCTAGGAAGTCAACACGATCAAGCCTCAAGGAACCCTTCAAGAATTTAGCAAACAGCTGGTACTCTCCCAATGTCTGCCAAACAAATCCTCAAGTGCTGCTCATATTCCTCACGACTCTTGGAAAAGACCAGAATGTCATCTATAACATAACAATAAACTGGTCGAGGAACGGCCTGAAGAATCTGGTTCACCACATCACGAATGCTGCTAGGGCATTGGTGAGTCCAACGACACCACCAAAACTCATAAAGCCCGTAGCGAACACAAAAGCAGTCTTCGCAATGTCATCACTCCGAACCCGCAACCAATGATGACCCGATCCCAAACAAACTTAGAAAATGTCTCGAACTCTGGAGCTGATCAAAGAAATCGTCAATGCGGGGTAAAGAATACCTATCTGCACCGTAACTCGGTCCAATTGATGATTAATCAATATACAACCCCAAACTGCCGTCCTTCTTCTTGACTAACAGAATAGGAGCTCCCCAAAGCGAAACACTTGGACGTACAAGTCCTCCTATCTAGCAACTCTGCAGCAGATCCTTAAGCTCCCTAAGCTCCGCCGGCTCATCTGGAACAACGTCGGAAAACTCTCGCACAATAGGAACCCGGTCCAACAACCCACTTAGCTCCGGTTATCACGAATAGAAGCCAAGAATCCTCGACATCTTCTCCTCAAAAACCGACTAGCGAAAAAGGCTGAAATCAAGCTGTGAGGGGCGGCACCACTGTCCCCCTGCACAACAAGAACTGACTCGCCGGGAAAACAAAACATGACTGTCTTCTCACGGCACTCCATAAATGCATAGCACGTAGCTAACCAGTCCATGCCCAGGAGAACGTCAAGTCCAGCATCTCTAGATAGAACAAATCGACGGACGAATCTCTATCTCCTAACCAATTGGCACTCGACTGAAACACGTGTCGCGCAACAAAAGAATCGCTGACAGAAATTAACACAACAAACGGCTGATCTAGCTAACACGACCATCGGCCCAACCACGGCACGAAGTGTGTAGAACAACGAGTGCATAGATCCCGAATTAAACAACATACGAAAAAGATTACCTGAAAACTCTGCATTGGACGCCCGCGCGTCCCGATGAGTATAAGCAAACGCTTATGTTTGCCCTCTAACCACAACTGGCTATCTTCCTCCTCTACCATCCTGTACTCTCGGAACAAATCCTCCGCGAACACGACGTCTCTGAACATAAGTCTGACGCGGATCAACAACAGGCGCAACAGGCGACTCTCCTTGAAGTGAAGGTGGTAAAGTAACATATGGTACTTCTACCCTCCTCTGGCGTACCAAGGTACAATCTCTGACGAGGTGATGGAAACTCCCGCACCGGAAACATCCATGTGATGGCTGCTGATCCTCCTGGGGATAAGAGCTAAACAACTGTCCTCGTTCCAAGCCCCTGCTACTTCCGCGACGTGCACGAAACCTGTCACGGCGACTGAACCTCTGTCTCTGGGCTGGTACACCTGCACGAGCCCTCCTCGGTCTCGGAACTCCCAAGGTCTCGGGAATACGCTCCTCAGCTAAACGGGTTGCATCCACTGCTGCTGTATACGTGACATAATACTGTGTGCTGATAGAAAGGAATAACTGGGTAACTGGGGTGGCAACCTCTTGTCGCTGCGCTCGACTGGCCTCAACCAACGACCTCATCATCTGGCGCAAGTCCTGCATATCTGCCTCAAGCCTAGCGATACGATCTATCGAAGGCGGATCAATCTGCTCCTGTGCAACGAGCGTACCGTCCTGGTCAGTTCTCGTACGAAACGAGTCAACTCTGACCTCGGGCCTCGCTGCCTCTCTCTGAGCCCTCATAGTCATCGGCGGCAAAAGGCTATAAAAGGAAATAGGATTCGATATGAACACGGAAATCGAATCACAAGGAAATGTATCATCAAAGAAGGAATTCAAGCAAATAGTACTTAGGTCACTCTGGGCGGAGTACCGTATCATAAGTATGCCGCGGACATACACACACTACGTTACTCTGCTTAAGCTACCTACTCCATCATACCAAGGTCATCCTGCACTCCGAAGGTAAAACCTAGCGCTATGATACCAACTTTGTCACGATCCGAAATTTGGCACATGACGGCCCTTAAACCACGTAACGTCTACGGGAGTAACGCAACTTAAGTAAGCCGAAAACCCAGAAATCTAAACCTTCAAAAATAGTAAGTGATAAGAACATTGTTAAAACTTTTGAAAATCTCAAGTACAAATTCTTTAAAATCCAAATTTACTTTCTTAAAAAATTTGGCAGCACCTCCTTTGTAAAAACTAGACCCAAAAATGGGTACATAAAAATATATAAGTAAAGCATCCCCAACGGGAGCAAATCCACGCCCAAAGGCGGAAAACAACCATCACAACGGATATACGACGCCGTGGCGAAGAAATAAAAGACAACATAAATAAAACTGCACAAAAGACATCCTGAGTCACCAAAAATATACAATATCGTCCTCACATCTCGTCTCTAAGTCAATACATGAAAGTAGTAGACGGAGAGTACTGGATACAACGAATATACAATGAGCAACATCGGATAACCGCAAAACCCACCTATAGCAAAACTGCACACAGTCAGCCGTAGCGGTATCCGCTGCAAAAGATGATACGATAGATGAAAGCCCTGCCGCAACTGCCCTGAGGGACTACCTGCAAAACACTGTGGCACAACGGGGGTGAGTTTCCAACTCGTGAATAGTAAATAACATATGCAGATAATCGTAAGTATGCACGTACTGCGATGGTTTATCACATGCAAACTGATAGCCATAAATATGGCAATATGAATATGCAACAATCATGTAAAGGTACATCATCAGGGTACTACAACTACATGAAGCAATGCATATCAAAATAATCCTGAGTGTGGGATGATATAATAAAATCTCATGCAAAATCATCAGCATAGAAAAAACCCAGTGTCTCTCACAGACGCATCAAATCCCAAAATCCTCAGGCACCGCATCCTTAGATCGGCCCTCATATCCTGTAAGTCTCATGTAACCTGAGTGTCAAACATCGACACTCGAAATATCATGAAAACATATACATGTATGTGTGTGTGTGTGTAAGGATATCCACCACGTATGTCCATCGACGATACGTAAAAATCATGGAAACTTGAGTGTCTAACACCGACACTCGAAACATCATGAAACCGTGTCCAGCATCGACACGTAAATCCTCATAACTCAGGCGTCGTCACCACGACTGGCCCTTATGTCATGTCCGTACATCACTCCGGTCGGTATCCCCACGATAACCGCCGAGTCCAAATACTATCACCGGTAGGTACTTGCCCAGCCTTCCAGGCCCATCGCCATCATCTGCGATCTTCTTGCCGAGGGGAACCATACCGGGCTCCACTATGTACCCGCACACGGCCTACTCCACTCCTCGCATCGGATATATATCACAAATCTCAGAACCGAGAAATCTCATGGTGGACGCATCGAAATATCGTATCAAGAGAAAGCGGGTTTTTCAAATAATGCATAATTTCATGAAAACTACCGCGATCCTCATATCCAGAAAACATCAGGTAATGAATAAGAATATTTGCATAGATCATTATGATGATATATTAGGTAGGTGAACATATATAACAGCGTCTCATACCACTGATATATATATACCATATATATACATATATATGTCGGTGTCCCATACCACTAATATATATACGCAGGTGTAAAACATCCAGAAAATATCATATGAAAACCATATCTCAATGCGACATTCATGAAATATAATATATGCAACATGAAACAGTAATATGAGCATATAAATGAAAAACCGCTGTTTAACTGCAACAGGTTAATAAATATATCATGCGGTTCCTAAGTTCTCCAAAATCCATACAACATCATATAAAGGTGAACATGTAGCTATAGCCAGGTATGCGTAACCATATCGGTATAGCAAGATATGTGTATCTACCTATCAATAATGATGTAATACCCTCCAGGTATGTGTGTAGCTATATTAAGCTAGGTATGTGTATATACATGTCAAAAATGATACAATACCCTCCAGATATATATGTAGCTATATCAAGCTAGGTAAGTGTACATGTAAGTATGTATGCAAGATGTACATGTAGCTGTGTCTCATATGTGTATATACCTGTCTCTAATGGTACAATACCATATAGGTATATGGGTAGCTAGCATGTAGACATGGCAAGGAATATGTGTAAGCATGTAGGTATACAGGTATGCTATATGTCATATGCACTATGGAATATGAATCAATGTCTCAATGTCCCTAACCAATACAATATCACATATGTATAGGTGTCAACTATATCTCGTATGTATATGGGTTGTGCGTGTAATGGCAATTATCGACGGAGTGTGTGTAGCAATACAATTAGTGCTCGTGTAGCATGAACCGTCAATAATGGTGTTGTGTCTCATTAATACTATATCCATATGCAAATAGGGAAATGAGGTATGCAACAAAGGTACACATGCACAATCAATGTCCATATACTTAATATCAAGAATCATATCATTTAATCTAGCCCAGACGCATAACGCCATGCGGGCGATTCCCCTGTAGATGTTAAATCTACTCACAACAATCCTGGCTAAGTAAATCCAACCACTTGCTTTCCCTTCTTCGCAGCGTCCGAAGTCCTCGCCTGCGATCCTATAATTTCACAAACACAACACATAAGGTTAAATATCTTGCGCCGACACAAATACAACGAAACGCAAGGATAACGCCCACAAGATAAACACACTGTGCACTCAGTGCACAAAACGCGTACGATATCGGCACAACCCTAGCTAGGATGACACAACCACCAAAGCTAGACCCAGATCGTACCGATCGCGCATTCACAACACGATATATAGCGCGGAAGATATATCACATCGCAACGCCAATAGAAACACACGCCTAAACTTTACCGAATCTAGTAAGCAACATTTAATCATTTAGCTCAAAACTACAAGTTTAACCCAACTAGTAATCATAATAATCTCATAATAGCTTGATTAAACCACTCAAATCTTTACTAGAATTTTAATCTCACTCAAATAAGATTTAGTAAAATTTAGTTTGCAATTAAGCCAATTAGGCAATTAGGAAAATATCATTTAACAATCTTACAACTAGGTTAAGTTTTCTTTGTCTAAACTTCACACTTAACCATTTCACTAAACAAAACCCTAACTTGTTTATCAAAACCCTTTCTCGAAATTTCTAAACATGCAAATAAAAGCTTAAATTAACATCTAATAGGCTAATTTATTGTATTAAAACAACAATTAGAGTTTAGGGTTAGAATTAGACCTCATACTAGAATCACAACTTGAAACTAGAAATCCAAATTTTGGCCTCCAAAATGCTAACTTGATTGAAGATCCAAGCTGGTTTAGAGTTGAAGAATGAAGGGTATGGATTTATTTATGGGTTTGTGTGATTATTTCATGATATTTGAGGATTTATTTGAGCTTTGGAAAGATGAAATGAACCAAGAAGAGAGAGAGGGCAGAAATGGGGGGGTTCGGCCAAAAGGAAAAAAGTGGGGAGGTTAGAAAATGGTGTGGAAATTTCTAGTCTAAAACAATTATTAAAGCTCAATAATACAACAAATATCTAAGCCACCTCAATTTCCTTTTCTTTAAATTTTCATTTTAATTCACAAATATCTAGATATTTTGGATTGATGGATTAAAACTTAATCAAGTGATTAAATTAGCATAAATTCACTTTAGTAGTAATTATCCCAAACAAAATTGTAATTACCACTAATTAAGTGCATAAATAACAACTTAAAATTATATTTTAATTAGGAAAAAATATTAAAATGCACTAAAATTACAAGTGACTTACAAAAACCCGTAAACTAGCAATTTCCTAGCTAAACTAGGTACAGTGAATTCTATACTGCAAAAATATCGCTTCTAGGTTTTTTACGGAAAACACTGACTATTTTACCCTAAAAACAGAAAATCACCTACACGATTTCCAAAATGTTACAATTAACATGAATATCATGTTCGCAAATCCATCTATTAGAACATATATCAATTAGTCGGGTTATACCGCTCAATGATAGTCACGGTCGTAGATACTAACACATGCACTGATAAACACTTATTTAAAATTTCAATCGACTAAAACTTTTCCGTATTGGCCCCAGGTGCTAACCAGTACTCAAACAAATCTGGGACAAAATCATACATCCCAAAAATCACATTTCCATATAATAGAGTGCCAGAAGAAATTTGGTGCTCAACGGCCCCATTTCGACCGCGGAATCGCTGCCACAAGCATGTTATGCGGCGGTTCCGCGGCCGTATGTAAGGATTATGTGCCCAAATTTCTTCAGGCCTTCTAAAATTTCCTGCACGTATTTTTAAGGTACTCTAAATAATTTTTTGAACAAGTTTTAAAATCGGCAGCGAGCATGACATTGGAATTGCGATTTTGAAAAATTTCGTTGATCGATATTTTAAACTTGTCTAAACTAACTATTAAAGATTTATGGGGTGGCTCTAATACCATGTTGGAATTTGCTAACGCCCTGACCATCTACCATGGCCGTTGTGGAATAAAAAATTTTAGGGTTTAAAAAACTGACGCTAGAAAAACCCGTCCAAGATTCTACCATAAACCTAAACTAGCTAACAAGAGAAGATATCTAACTACTATGATAGAAATGTCTTACTAAAGGATCTGTGTCCTTCGGTCTTCTATCTTCTTCTCTTGCTCCTAGGGATCTCCTTGAACACGTTTGATCGCCTTTCCTTGGTCCTTAAGATCTCCTGGATCGAGCTTAATTGGCGGTCTTACTCCGTCGAAGATGATCCACCCGAGAGATATAGTCCATGGCTCTAGCTCCACACTAAGAGTCTGGTGGAGCAACTAGAGACTTTAGATTGCCAATATAAAGCGTCTAGGATGTAGTGAATGGTTCTATATATGTATCTATCTCACCTCCTCTCTTGATTCTCAACACATGAGATTGTAGAGAGGAGGTTGAAGATGAAGATGGAGGAACTCAAGAAAGCTAGTGAGGAGAGTGAAACAAAAAAAATGTGGTGAGAATGAAATCCCATGAGAGAGAAAAAGATCAACCATGGTTTTGTAAAATCATTTTTCCAATATTAAAACCCAAACAAGCTTGAATAGTTTGCATAAATGAATTGAATATTCATTTGTCAACACTATAGAAGCATGGTTCTCACCATACTCCCCTCACCACCTTTACACCTCATTTTCCATTTAAAGATAAATGGATAAATATAAAATAAGGTGTTCGCCTTTTAGAATGTTTTCCTTATAAATACAGATTACACTCTACTGTATATACATACCTGTATTCGTATCAAAATACGAATACCCAAAGAGATAGAATAACACAAAGAACATAATACTAGAATATACATATCGAAATACATATATGTAAATTATTAAATCAATACCTGATTTAATAATCCGTCTCAATCCCAAGCCGGCTAGTATTATCAACTGTCCGATCGAAAGTCCGGGTAACTAGTATAATCATTTGATCAGAACCCTGCACGTACCCAATACGGCTACTACATCATTTCACATGAACCAGGAAAACCCTCTTTGTGGGACTCTAAAGACTCAACGGTACGCCGGCAGTGAGTTACTGGATAAATCCATAACCACAAGCACGTCAGCCGCACTAGCTGTACGTAACGGCTACCCGGATACCTGTCGAAAAGGAAGGCCAATGAGCAAACTCATCCGGATTCCTACTGAGCCTATCTATGACAATCTCCGTACAGTCTGGTCTCTTCGTCTGAGAGTATCGCATACCGGCTCTAGGGGTGGTAAACGTCAGACCCTAATAACCCGATAATTCATGCTGATGTGGCTCAGGACCAATCCGGGAAAATACTGATCAAGCTATCAATAAATCTCAACTGCCTTGGCCAGGTTCTTATGGTGCCGGCCAATCAAACACGGTGTGATATCAACTCCCTATATCAGGAGAGACGAATCTCCAACAATCGCTCACTGCTTCCATGTCGCTCGGGACTGTACCCAACTAAAACCTGTTTGCACGACTCAGTAAAACCATAGTAGGGTAGTAATCAAAGTACAGTGGAAACTCACACGAGAAAAATGACGATCTCAGGTCTGAAGAGTAACCTATACTCATGTCACCTGAGAGTTTCTATCTGACGATAGGTATAGTACCATCTATAAGTTCTCGGTGGGTCCGTCCAGTGTACTCACCCCCAGGGAGCACCTGTATATGATTTTAAGTGCAAAAGACCAATGGCTATGGGACCAACCATCGCCCCTCGTCGGGGTCTAGAAACATATACACTGGTCTACTCCGGAATATCGATGCCCTGTCTCGATACTCCTATGACTAGGGATACTTTAAAGATGTGCTTATCAACTACCCAGCTCCCACAAGTATGATCATCATCACAACGCAGGTAGTCAAGCAATGATCCTACGGGCTTTATCAACATGTATAAATGATATGTAACAAACAGTAAAACATATGCATATGTTAAGATAAAGACAAACCAAATAGCATACTATCATATCGAGCAAGAAATTCCTGTACAAACATATGTCCAAGCATCCACATGTATACATATACAATAATGGCATCTAGGGCATACATATCCAATAAAGGGGATTAAAGCGGCTCTGGATGTCGGTCTTGAAAAGGAGCTACATATCCAGAAGGGTCGGAGTGGCCGAGCCCAAACGGAAATGAAAACTATTTGACATCGGCGACCAGAAGAGAAGAGTTGCCGATATCAGATTGGTGTTGAGAGGGAGGACGTCCAAAGAGAGAGCAAGGAGCGTTGAGATACCTTGGCTCTCCTATTATGCGTTGAATTTCGGGTATAATCGCTGCTACCATTCAGGCTGCCCTTTTAGGACATTTTTCGGCTATACCTCTGAAAGCTTCTCAAGACCAATGCCGAAAGATTCAAGGGCCGGGGATTCAGCTGAGAGTGCTCAGCTGAAAGTCCTATCTCATCAGGGGGTCGGAGATAATATTGGGATCATAACGCCGACAGCTCCTCGGCGACATACCAAGGACCCATAAAAGCGTAATTAGGAGTCCCGGGGCCTCGCTAGCTGTCCCCTAGATAAGGAAAGGACAGAAACATGTAAAAAACTGGTTTTAAAACTTCAATCGAACACTTTAACGTCGTTTAGGCTTCGCCAAAGTCTCTAGCTTGGATCCGATACCATGAAAGTATGTCTTAGCATCTCTAATAGATTTCAACAAGTATCAAGTATGCAATTTTAAAAAATCTAGAGGTCTAAGTATACTAACCGAGAATTGAACTAGAGAATTAGGGTTTTAGTGTAAGCAAACAAGTTCTAAACTAAGTGATGGAAGTTTACAACCTTTGTAGACCGGTCCTTCACTTCTAAAGCTCCAAATAGTAATCCCAAGAACTCTTCTCAAGGCTCCACTTAAAGAAAGGATCGAGCTTGCTTGTTGTCTTCGATACCGAAGATGATCCATCTTGAAGTCTTTTTCACTCAAGCTCACTCTTCACTAATCAAGTTATTAGTGAAGCAAACAACCTAAACTAATGGGCTAGATTAGTGGAGGTTGATGAAGTAAGAAATTTGCTCACTAGAAATAAGTTTCTCTTTACTTTTCTCAACTCAAGAAAAGCCCTAGAGTGAAGAAAAGAAGAAGAAGATGAGGATGAACTTGGGTGAGACGATGAACTTGGGTGAGATAAGATTGGGATGAATAAATATCTAAGAGTAAAACAAAAATAAGGAGATGAGTCATGGCTTCTCAATGCTTCTCCAAGCATCCAAAGCCATAACTCATTTTCCTCATTTTCTATTTTTCTTTAAAATATAAATCATCCTAATTATCTTTAGTCTAGTGTGATTCTCATATATCCTACTTCTATGTATCATCAATCATGATACAATAATCCAAATACATATTTAAATATATATATATCACATATATATATATTAATGTATGTAAAGAGAAGAAAATCTTAAGTGAGCTATAATATTAGTTAATATATATAAATATATCAAATATAAATATATATCAAATTATTAAATCAACACTTGATTCAATAATCCGGTTATATCATATATAACCGACTAATATCATATGTGTGTGTGTGTGTCAAAACATTAAATCAACACTTGATTCAATTGTCCGGTTATATCACATATAACCGACTAATATTCAATATTCGATATTAAATCAACACTTGATTAAATAATCTAGTCATATCATATATAACCAGCCAATATCAAATATATATACATAAATCAAATCATTGAATCAACACTGGATTTAATAATCTGGTTATATCATATATAACTTAACTGATATCAAATATCGCTAGATTAGAATACGGTATCACATACTCGTATTTAATCAAGCTCCCGCACATATCTCTATATGTGCCCTACTTCGTTTCGCTTGAGCTAGGAAATCTCTGTGTGGGACTCTAAAGACTCGTCAATACGCCAGTAGTAGGTAATGATCACATCAGATACCTACAAGCTGTCAGCGGTACTAGCTAGACGTAACGGCTACCCAGGTATTGAACGAATAGAAGATAAACAAGCAAACTTGTCCAAACTCCCGTAAAGCCTATAAGCAACACTTACCATACAGTCCGGTCTCTTCGTCTGATAGGTCGCATATCGAGTCTGGGGGTGGAATCATCGGACCCCAATAACTTGATAAGTCATGCCGATGTATGGCCTATAATCTTTCAAGAAACTACTGATAAAACTTAGCAGTAAATCTCATCAGCCATGACCAGGAACTTGCTGTAATAGCCAATCGAGCATAGCGCAACATCAACTCCCAATACCGGGAGAGACGAAACCTCTCATATCGCTCACTGCCTCCATGTGACTCGGGACTGTACCCAAAATCCACCTGTTTGCATGACTCCTTTAAGTCGTGGTAGGGAGGAAATCAAAGCACAGTGGGAACCACACAAGTCGCTATGACGATCTCAGGTCTACAGACTAACATGTACAAGTGTCACCAGAGAACTGCTATATGACGATAGGTATGGTCCCATCTAGGAGTTCTCGGCGAGTCTTGTTCGGTGTACCCATTCTCTAATGAGCACCTGTGCACAATCTTTGATTTCAAACACCAATGGTTGTGGGATCAACCATCGCCCCATACTGGGTTAAGAAACGTACACACTAGTCTAGTCTGGATTATCGATGCCCTGTCTCGATATTCCCTCGACTAGAAATTGTTAAAGGATGTGCTTGCGGACTACACAAGCCCCACTAGTATGATCTTCATCATAGTCCTGGTAGTCAAGCCTACATCGTAAAGGCTTTATCAACATGTATCAAAGAGACAGTATACTAAAATAAGTATACATGTTAAGATAAAGAGCAACCAGATAGCATACAATCATATCGAGCAAGAAAGTCCTCTATATATATGTCCAAGCATCCAATATATCATACAATAATGTCCTCTAGGGCATACATATTCCTAACAATCTCCCACTTGCACTAAGGCCAGTCGTTGTAATATCGCATACCCAACATCCCAAAAAGTCTCTCAAACTATGCCTGGGGGAGGGCCTTCGTGAGTAGATCTGCTATGTTTTCCTTCGTATCTACTCTCCTGACCTCGATCTCCCGGCAATCAACTATCTCCCGGATCAGATGATACCGCCTAAGAATATGTCTGGATCGTTGATGGGACCATCGCTGATAGGACCAGGGTTTCTTGGCCAAAGCCACAGCTACATTATTATCACAATACAAAGGTATTGGATCCTCAATGGATGGAACCACACCAAGTTCAATAATGAACTTTTTCATCCAGACAGCCTCTTTGGCAGCATCGTTGGTAGCGATGTATTCAGCCTCCATCGTCGAGTCTGCTACGGTATCTTACTTGAAACTCTTCCAACATACCGCCCCTCCATTGAGGGTGAAGACAAAACTCGAGACAGACTTGCTGTCGTCTTTATCACTCTGAAAGCTCGAATCGGTAAATGACTCCACCTGGAGTTCACCGTTACCATACACCAAGAACATCTTTTTAGTCCTTCTTAAGTACTTAAGAATGTTCTTCGCAGCTATCCAGTGCTTCTCCACTAGATCTGATTGATACCTACTTACCATAATAAGTGCGTAAGCTACATCCGATCTGGTGCACAACATCGCGTACATGATAGACCCGACTACAGAAGCATACGGTATCACGTGCATGCGAGCCCTCTCCAAATCAGTCTTAGGAGACATCTCTTTGGAAAGAGTGATTCCTGAACAAGCGGCTAAATTACCACGCTTAGAATCTTCCATATTAAACCTCTTTAGTATGGTGTCTACGTATCTGGATTGGGACAATCCCAACATCCTTTTAGATCTATCCCTATAGATCTTTATCCCCAGGATGTAAGAGGCAACACCCAGATCTTTCATGGAGAACTTTTGTGATGGGAAGAGTTTGACCGAGTGCAGCATAGGAACATCATTTCCTATCAAGAGTATGTCATCCGCGTACAATACAAGGAAGATAACCTTACTTTCTACAACATTTATATATATATATATATGGTTCATCTACATTTTTGATGAGGTCAAACTCTTTGACTGCTGCATCAAAACAGATGTTCCAGCTCCACGATACCTGCTTTAATCCGTAAATTGATTTAAGCAGCTTGCACACCTTTTTGCTGCTCCCACTGTCTATGAAGCCCTCTGGCTGTGTCATATACACGCTCTTTTCTAAATCACCATTTAGAAAAGCGGTCTTAACGTCCATCTGCCAAATTTCATAGTCATGGTATGCAACAATGACAAGTAGGATCCTGATGGACTTAACCGTAGGCACTGGAGAAAAGGTTTCATCATAATCAACACCTAATCGTTAACGAAAACATTTTTCTACAAGTCTAGCTTTGAAGGTCTCAACCTTTCCATCTACACCAATTTTCTTCTTGAAGTTCCACTTGCTCTCAATGGGTTTTACCTCTTCAGGAGCAACTTATAAAGCCCATACTTTGTTGGTGTGCATGGATTCCATCTCAGATCGCATAGCATCGAGCCATTTCACAGAGTCCCCACTTGTGATGACATGCTCGAATCTAGTTGGGTCATTATCTTCCATGATGCAATCCTCACTCCCATCGTCTATGAGAAAACTGTAGTATCTCTCAGGTGGATGAAGAACCCTTCTAGATCTGTGGAGTGGATGAGGTTCATTGGAGACTATTGAATCCTCCGGTTCTACCAAATCTTCTATTGCAGTTTGTGTATCTGGAACTTCTTCTAGCTCTACCTCATTAACACTAATTTCTTTCACAAAAAATTCCTTTTCTAAAAAGGTGGAATTTCGAGAAACAAATACTCTTTGTTCCTCTATGTGTTAGAAGATATACCCTTGCGAATGTTTGGGATATCCAACAAACTTATACAGAACAGACCTTGCCTCGAGCTTATCCAAATTTTGCTTTTTAACATAAACCGGACAACCCCATATCTTAATGAAATTAAGACATGGTCTCTTCCACTTCCATATCTCATAAGGAGTGGTAGGCGCAGATTTGGTAGGAACCCTATTCAATAGGTATGCAGCTATCTCAAGTGCATATCCCCGAAATGAAATAGGTAACTCAGCAACACTCATCATAGAGCGCACCATATCTAATAGGGTGTGATTCCTTCGCTCCGATACTCCATTGTACTGTGGTGTATACGGAGGAATAAGCTGAGAGAGAATCCCATTCTCTTTTAGATAATCTCGGAATTTCGTGCTTAACTATTCTCCTCCTCGATCAGATCGAATGATTTTAATACTTTTACCCGTCCGGTTCTCTACTTCGCTCTTATATTCCTTGAGTTTCTCAAAAGTTTCAGATTTTTAATTCAATAGGAACACATGTCTGAATCTTGAGAGATCATCGATGAATGTAATGAAGTAAGAGGAACGATTCCTTGCATATGTAAAAATATGACCGCATACATCACTATGTATCAGTCCCAAGAGCTCAGTAGCTCTTTCTCCGTGTCTTATAAACAGAGTTTGGGTCATCTTACCTTTGAGACATGACCGACAAGTTTCATAAGATGTAAATTCGAACGGATTCAAATATCCATCTTTATGCAACTTAGCTAATTTGGTCGCATTGATATGACCAAGTCTACAATACCACAAGAAGGTTTCGTTCATTTCTGAACTTTTCCTCGTGTATGTGTTTTGTATATTTAGAACTGTATTTTGATTTAGAACATATATACCATTACACAACGTACCAAACCCAATCAACACTTGATTCAGGAAAATGTTCATAACATTTTTCTCTAATGCAAAGTTATATCCTTCTTTATCTAATGAAGAAACGAATATTATATTGCACATCATCGATGGTACGTAATAACAGTAGTTCAAAATAAATGTATTACCATTTGACAATACTAGGTGATATTCGCCGACAGCTTCGGCAGCAACAATTGCTCCATTCCCTACTCTGAGAAACATATCACCCTTTCTCAGTTCTCTACTTCTCTTTAACCTTTGTAACATATTACAAATGTGGGATCCTGATCCGATATCTAATACCCAGGACGTAGAGCAGACTGAGAAACATTTCTCAATAACTAACACACCCGAAGAAGATGCATCAAAATTCTCTTTCTCCATTCGGGTTGCATGAGAATCCTTGCATTCCCCTATCTCTTGCCCAGACTTATGACAGTTGTCATAAGATAGGGCGAAACCAATGTTCCCCAGCCCAGTATAATAAGCGGGTTCGGTCAATATATCCATATTATTATCTTGATTAAGGCGTGACATGGTCTCTACCTGGAGAGAGAGAGAGAAGAAAAAACTTTGGCGTGCGCTCTTGCAAGATTAGACTGGTATCTTATCTAATCATGATGGCTCCTACTATTTTTATCAAATTTTCTTTCAAACCCTAAAAGGTAAGATTAGCCGGAATTAATTACACCCTACAAGTTCACCAATCGGTCAGCCAAGCAGGTAGTCTCCCCGTGCTTTCGGATGAAACTAATTAAATAACCTCGTTTCCACAGGGGCATAACCCCGTTAACACCTTTCTTAGATACCTACTGGATCAGCTAATTGTAAAGTGGAAAACTCTCTCAGGAATAATACTTACTCATAGTAGGTATCGGGATCCAACTATCATATAGAAGGTATGCAATCTCATTGCAAATTTCAACACTTGAAATTACCGATATCTGATTTTACCCCTAATGACCTATGACCTTGATAAAGGCCAACAAACCATAGGCCGCTAGTCAAGTTCAACCTGTCATTTCTTGATCGATTCGAACCTACCCACACAAACCCTTGATGGAGGCTAACAAGACTGTGTGACTGCCCCTACCGATCGCATCAACATGCTGCAAATAAACATTACCTAGCTACCGTACACTATGCCTTGACGGAGGCCAACAAATACAGCACGAATACTAAATACTACGTATCTAAAATGACGAAGGGCTATGACTGGTTTTGAAGAAAACCTTTAACGCAATGAACTTGATATCGTTGTAGAATCTAGTGATTTGAAAAGGAGTGGTTTTGAAAGGTTCCTGGGCACCCTATAGAGGTCTCACAAGGCATCGAACATGCCAATATAAAAAATACGGTGCCGAGAAACCCTAGACTACAGATCGTCGGCTAGATGTTTAAGCGAATAATGAAACTAGTTAACACTAAACTACAAGTAACGGAAATACAACCTTTGTAAATCCGGTGCTCCACCTCCATAGCTCCGCAACGAAGTCCCTTTGCTGTCCAAATGAATTCCCGGGCTCTAGCGTCGGCTTCGTCGGAGAAATGGCGAGCTAGGTCGTCGATGTCCATGCCGAAGATGATCTACGTCGAGGCATCGCTAAATCAAGCTCCACCTTCACCGAGTCATGTAAACTTGTGAAGGAAACACACTCTACTACTTGGCAAGAGGTAGAGGATGAAGAAATAGGAAGTGGGTAGACTTTAGAATTGG
Organism: Agapanthus africanus; assembly: GCA_030015575.1. NCBI lineage: Eukaryota > Viridiplantae > Streptophyta > Magnoliopsida > Asparagales > Amaryllidaceae > Agapanthus > Agapanthus africanus. The sequence goes on from JASDDO010000008.1 coordinate 133,890,023, forward strand.
ATTTCTCACTCATTTCCATCAATCACCATTGATGGAGCTTGCTTTCTTCAAGTGAAGAAAGGAAGAAGAAGAAGAATTATGTTATGATAAGTTATTCTAAAAATGATAAGAATAATGAATTCTTATCATAATAGAACTATGGTCAAGTGTAGAGAATAAATCATGGTTAGTGGGATGGTTAGAGTTAAGCATGAGACAAAATGGTCACTTGGTCAAAGTCTTCATGAAGCTTCATGAACAAAACAAAACAAGCCACCATTTTCTCATTTGCTTTTCTTTTTCCAAAAGAATAAATAAATGAATAAAATGAATAAGGAAATAGTAAACCCTAACCATTGCATTAACCAAGGTTTAATTCTTTACACTTAACCAAAAGGCATGTATCATCAAACATGATACAAGCAAGTGCACAAAATCATATCGCATATGCAATGCGCACACCCGAGCGAGAAAATCCATTTAAAGTGAACCAATATTAGTTAATGCAAAGTAATATATCAAATACATAATTATGCATTAAATCATTAAATCAACACTTGATTCAATGATCCGGTCATATCGCATATAACCGACTAATATACAATGTATCGGCTTATCGAATCAATCCTTGATTCGACAACTAGGTTATATCGCATACAACCATTTCGACACATTCATCGCGAGAATGGAATACGGTATCACATACACGCATTATTCTCGGTCCCGCACATATCTCATATGCGCTCCTATTTCGTTTCGCTTGAGCCAGGAAACCTCTGTGTAGGACTCTAAAGACTCGTCAATACGCCGGCAGCAGATGATGATCATATCAAGCACCCACAAGCCGCAAGCGGTCTGCTAAAGGTAACGGCCACCCGGGTATTGAACGATCAGAAGATCGACGAGCAAGCCCGCTCACACTCCTGTGAATCCAACCAGTAACACTACCGTACAGTCCGGTCTGATCGCCTGATATGTCGCATATCTCGCCTAGGGGTGGTAAACGTCAGACCCCAATAGCTCGATAAGTCGTGTCGATATGAGGTCTATAACACTTCGAGAAACTACTGGTAACACTTACCAGTGAATCTCAGCAACCCTGGCCAGAGATTTCCTGTTATAGCCAATCGAACACAGCACAACATCAACTCCCTATACCGGGAGAGACGAATCCCCTCCTATCGCTCATTGCCCCCATGTGACTCGGGACTGTACCCAAAAACCACCGTTTTGCACGCCCTCTTGGACGTGGTAAGATGGAAATCAAAGCACGGTGGGAACCACACAAGACTCTATGACGATCTCGGGTCAACAGACTACTCTGTACCAGTGTCACCAGAGAACTGCCATCTGACGTAAGGTATAATACCATCTGGGAGTTCTCGGCGAGTCCGTCCAGTGTACCCAGTCTCTACTGAGCACCCGTATATCATCTCCGATGTCAAACACCAATGGATATGGGATCATCCATCGCCCATCTGTATGGGTCGAGAAGGTACACGCTAGTCTACTCTGGTATATCGATGCCCCATCTCGATACACCCACGACTAGGGACTTTGAAGGATGTACTTATGGACTACCATGTCCCCACTAGTATGATCCGCATCATAGTCCAGGTAGTCAAGTACACATCCTAAGGGCTTTACCAACATGTAACAGAGAGACAATCAGTATACACGTTAAGGTAAAGTGTAACCAGATAGCATACTATCATGTCGAGCAAGAAAGTCCTTCCTATATACGTCCCAGCTGTAAGTGCACGGCGGCGCCCCGGCCGTTAATCCGACGGCCAAAAGCGGAAGCGGTGATAAACTTTAATTTTTCTTGAACTGGCAAACCGCCGCGCACTAATACCCGGATCGAACCACTAACTAGTCCTAGCTAACTATAAGATGGGGAAGAGAGATATATCGACTGATCCAAGTCCTCCGGTCTTCTCGTCGTCGTCCCGATCTCCTGCGGAAGCTCCGGTCTCCACCTCGTCGCCGGAAGTGCACCACATCGCCTACTTCTTTTACGGGCTCCCACCTCAATGCCGAGGCAACTCGGGCACGAAGCTGGCTAGTCGACGTGCCCAAGATTTGCTGTAGAATGTATGAAGAACCATGTCTCACTTTGGGTTTATGGAGTTGCCTTTTTGTGGAGGAATTGAAGTGAACTTTTGGAGAGGGAGTTGTAGGGATTTCTCAAGAACTCAAGATACAAAAAATCCCACACCCAAGAAATGAATCCCATTCTTCATCTCAGGAATGCCCCCCCCCCCTTTGGTGTGATTGGAGAGAGAGGGTAAGGTCAAGGGGGTGGGTGGAATGCAATGATGCAAGCAAGTGATGATGAAAGAATCCAATGATCACAACCATAACCCACACTCCAAAACAAGTAATCAACAACCATGATTGCTACAAAAAGTCAAGCAATCATGAAGCATGGAAGGTCAAGGGATGGGCTCCATCATGAAACCATCATGATAAAACAAAAATGCAAAGACCCCCTCCACAACCACTTATTTGCAACAATGCAAATAAGCCCTCCTCCACCAATCTTCGGCCAATGAACGGAACAATGGAAATCGGCCGAAACGGAAAGCAAACTGGCAACTCCAGAAAACTGGTCCCGTAATAAATTACAGGAAAACCCCGATACTGTGCATACACACCCGCATCTGTATTTCGACCGAAATACAAATGCAATGAGACAAAATCTCCACTGTACTATACTAGGATCCGGCTTAAACCAAAGCCGGCTAGTATTATCCGTTCGATCCTGATCCGTGCAATACCGCACGTATCTGATCGAACCCTGCCATATATCCATACGGCCTATAGTACAAACTGTCCGATCCTGATCCGTGCAATACCGCACGTATCTGATCGGACCTTGCCATATCTCCATACGGCCTCTACAACTTTTCGCCCGAAAGCTGAGTAACAGAATGTGGGGGACTCTAAAGACTCGTCAACACCTTGGTTATGGATTTAACCACCAGCACGTCAGAAGTATAAGCCAATACGTAACGGGCTACCAGGTATTGACTAAAAGGGACGTCTGTGAGCGAACTCAGCCTGACAACCCTACTGAGCCTGTCAGTGACAATATCCGTACAGTCCGGTCCGTTCGTCTATGAGTATCGCATGGCGGGCCTAGGGGGTTGGTAAAAGTCAGACCCCCAAAAGCGGTACAAGTCGTGTCGGAGTGTAGCCCAGAACACCCTGAGATACTACTGGAATACCTACCAGTAAATCTCCTTGCCTCGGCCGAGGGCTTCGTGTAATGGCTCTCCTAGACACAGCACGACCTCACCCCCAATACCGGGAGAGACGAACCCCTGAAGATACGCTCACTGCCTCCATGTGGCTCGGGACTGTACCCAACTAAAACCTGTTTGCACGACTCCTTTGAGCCGTGGTAGGGTAGTAATCAAAGTACAGTGGGAACTCACATAAGACAAATGACGATCCCCAGGTCGATGAACTAACCTGCACACATGTCACCAGGGAACTGCCATCTGACGTCTGGTATATGACCAACTAGCATGTTCCCGGCGAGTCCTGTCCGGTGTACTCATAACCCAACGAGCACCTGTATACATCTTAGGTGATCCAACTGACACCAGTGGCTTGTGAGACCGGCCACCGCCCCTCGTCGGGGTCTCGACTGTATACACTAGTCTACTCTGGAGTATCGATGCCCTGTCTCGAAACTCACACGACTAGGGACCATTTAAGGATATGCTTATAGACCCCCAGCTCCCACTTATATGATCGCCCTCATACTGCTGGTGGTCAAGCAAGAATCCTAGGGGCTCTATCAACGTGTAATAGCGACTTGTCAGGTCACCTAAAGCAGTACACGATGATAAAGGTAAACCAGATAGCATACTATCATCTCGAGTAAGACTGTCCTATCGGGATAGGTCCTCCATCAACCATTGTAATCACGTGCCTGTGATCGAATAATTGAATCTGAGGGCACTATCTCCAACACCAGCATCCACTGCAATATACATCCTATGTACAGTAATGGCCTTTAGGGCATACATATAACTAACAATCTCCCACTTGCACTAGGGCCATCTGTAGCAGTGGTTGTAGTATCTCATACTCAACCATCCCATAAAAGTCTCTCTCTGGAAATAGGCCTTCGTGAGTGGATCCGCCGTGTTGTCCTCTGAGTCTACTCTCCTAACCTCGATCCCTTAGAGATCAACCATCTCCATGATCAGGTGATACTGCCTTAGAATATGTCTGGATCACTGATGGGACCTGCGTTCCTTGGCATAAGCCACAACTCCATTGTCACACAATGGGAGGAACATAGTTCATCTCATGAACCAATATACACCCAAACAGCTTCTTTGGTAGCATCTTAAGTAGCGATGTATCTAGCCTTTATCGTCTAGTATGTCACGGTATCTAGCTTGGAACTCTTCCAACATACCGTCCCTTTACTGAGGGTAAAGACAATGCCTGCGACTGACATTCAGTCGTCTTTATCACCCTGGAACACTTCCAGTGATTCTCCCCAGGATCGATTGATACCATCTCACTACTGCTAGTGAGTATCCTAACATCCAATTAGATCTATCTCATAGATCCGAAATCCAGGATTTAGTAGGTATCATTTTGATCCTATATGGAGAATCATTGTGATAAGCGGAGATTGACTGAGCGTAGCATAGGAAACTCCTTCCCTATCTTGAGTATGTCATCCACGTACTCTACGAGGATCGTCACCATACTCCCTACTACCTTTTTGTTTATACAAGGTTCATCTACCATTTTGATGATGTCAAACTCTTTGACTAACACATCAAAACAGACGTTCCAACTCCGCGACACCTACTTTATCATATAAAGCATCTTACACACGTTTCCGCTGCTCCCACTGTCTACGAAGCCCTCTGGCTGTGTACTTATAGACGCCCTCTTCCAAAACATCATTTTAGAAGAGCTGTCATGACACCCAACCACCAGATATCGTAGTCATGGTATGTAGCCGTGGCAAGTAGGATCTGGATGGACTTAAGCATAGGCACTGAAAAGGTTTCATCATTATCCACGCCTGGTCAATGATGCAAACCTTTAACAAGTCTAGCTTTGAAAGTCTCAACTTTTCCATGTACACCAAGTAATCTTCTCAAGATATACTTGCTCCTGATGTGGATTTAACCCTTCAGATATAGCAACTAAAGTCCATACTTTGTTGGTGTACATAGATTCCATCTCAGATCACTAAGCATCCAGCCATTCTTACAGAGTCTTACTCCTGATGGCCAGCTCGAAGCTAGTTGGGTCATCATCTCATGATGCAATCCTCGCTCCCACTGTCATAGAGAAACAGAAGTATCTCTCAGGTGGGTGAGGAACCCTACTAGATCGGCGGAGAGGCTGAAGTTCGTTGGAATCTACTGAATTCTTTGGTTGTACCAAATCATCTGCTGTCATTTGTATAGCTGGAACCATTCCAGTTGTACATTACAGACATTGCCTCGATCTTGTCCGGATTTAGCTTTTAGGCATAGCCCGGACAACCCCAAATCTTAACTAGCTTAAGACATGGGCTCTTCCCATTTCATATCTCATATAGAGTGGTAGGCAACTGATTTGATTGGAATCCTATTCAATAGGTATGCAACTTCTCAAGTGCATAACTCCTAAAAGGAAATAGGTAACTCAGTAGTACTCATCATAGAGCACACCATATCAAATAGGGTGTGATTGCTCCGCCCCGATATACCATCGTGCTATGGTGTATACGGAGGAGTAATGCCGAGAGAGAATCTCATTCTCCTTTAGAATAGTCCAAGAATTCTGTGCTCAAGTATTCTCCTCCCTGATCTCATCATAGGACATAATACTTATACCCGTATTTTGGTTCTCTACTTCTAACTTATATTCTGTGAATATCTCAAAAGGTTCGGACTTGTGTTTCAACAGGAACATAGGTCTGAATCTCGAAAAATCATCAAAGAACGTAATGAAGTATAAAGAACCAGTCCTGGTATGTGTAGACAGGAGACCTACATACATCAACATGTATCATCCCAAGAGTTTATTAACTCTTTCTCTGTTTCCAGTAAACGGAGCTATGGTCATCTTATCTTTGTGACATGACTGGCGAGTTTCACAAGATGTAAATTCAAACTAATTTAAATATGCATCTTTATGTAACTCTAGCCAGTCGGGTCACATTGATCTGACCTAGTCTACAATACCTCAAGAAGAATTCGTTCATTTCTGAACTTTTTCCTCTTGTGTGTGTTCTGTATACAAAGAACTGTAGTTTGATTTAGAACATTAATGCTTTTAGATAACGTGCCTGAACCGATCAACTTTTGATATAGGAAATGTTCAAAACATTATCCAACAATACAAAATTTTATCGTTTCTTTACTAATAAAGAGACAGATATGATTTTGTATATCAGGTTCGGTATCTAATAACATTCGTTCAGAATCAATGTATTACAATACAGGGTGACAGTGACCAACAGACTTGGCTGCAACACTTGCCCCGTTTTCTGTCTCATGAAACTTATCACCCGTTCTCAGTTTTTCTACCCTTTTGTAGCCCTATGTAACAAATTACATATCTGGGATCCTGATCCGGTATCATATACTCAGGATGCGGAGGATACTGAGAAACAGTTCTGTATAATAAACACACCCGAAGATGATGCATCAGCATGCACTCTCTTCGTTTGGGCGGCATGGGAATCTTGGTATTCCCCTATTTCCTGCTCTGTCTTATAACAATTATAAGTTGGAGCGGGACCAACGTTCCCCAGCTCAGTATAACAAGCGGGTTCGGTCAATAATCCGTTTTATTATCTTGATTAAGGCGTGATGTGGTCGCTACCAGGAGAGAGAGAGAAGAAAACACTCAGCGTGCGCTCTTGCAAGAATAGATTGGTTATTATTTTATCTAATCAGGATGGCTCCCACTGCTTTTTATCAAATCTTCCTTCAAACCCTAAAAGGAAAGACTAGCCGGGATTAATTACACACTACAAGTTCGCCAATCTTTCAGCCAGGCCAGTGTCGGTACTTTGAGGGAGGTCCCCCGTGCTTTCGCACGAACCTAATTAATGTAAACCTCGTTTTCCCAGAGGCGTAACCCCGTTGACACCTTTCTAGACACCTACTTGATCGGCTAATTGTAATGTATAAAACTCTCCCAGGAGTAACAATTACTCGCAGCGGGTATCGGGATCCAACTATCTCATAGAAGGTATGCAATCTCATTGCAAATTTCAACACTTGAAATTCCCGATAATATTTTGCCCCTAACGTGCTATGACCTTGACGAAAGCCAACAAACCATAGCCCGCTAGTCAAGTTCAACCCGTACATTTCTTGATTGAATTAAACCCACCCGTACGACCCTTGACGAAAGCCAACAAAGCCGCATGACTACCCTAATCCAATCGCATCGTATGCTAGCAGATAAGCAGCATATAGCTACCGCACACTGCACCTTGACGAAAGCCAACAAATGCAGCACGAATACTATATACAACTTATCTGAAATGACGGAGGGCTACGACAGGTTTTTCTGAAAACCTTTTGCGTAATGAACTTGATATCGTTGTAGGATCGAATGTATTTTGAAATGGAGTGTTTTGAGGCTTTTCTAGTTTTGCTAAAGGAGTCACTCCCGGTGAAGGGATCGTCGGTCCTTTCCTCGTCGAATGAGATGCGGGATATATCACATATATCACTGTGCAAAGCAAAAACTCTTAAAAGCAATCAAAAGACAAACCGAATGTGTAGCATCTGCCAGTTATTGCTAAAGGAGTCACTCCCGGTGAAGGGATCTCGGTCCTTTCCTTATCAAATAAGGTGCAGGATATATCATATATACCGCTGTGCAAAGCAAGAACTGTAGCTACCTGTTTTATTTTGAAATTCGATTCTACAACATCTTAGGTTTCTTTTATTTCATTAATCTCATTAATGAAGTCCCATCATTTAAGTACCTAAACATCACAGATAAATACGACGTACACTTATGCCATCCGCATTCGTCTCGATGTCCCCTCGTGCACCGTTAGGTTAGGTAACTAACGGCAGAGCGGGGCAGGGCTAGCGCGGGTGTAAAACATAAGTAACGCCTATATAATATATCATATATACTATATACAGTATCTATCACAGAACATCACATGATCACATCACAGATATCGCAGCAGAAGAATCATATGAAATATTGGATATACTAGGACGTCCGTGTTTTTAATACGAGCCAGTATAAAACACGGATTCCACGGTCGTGATGAATAGCCAAACCCACACCCCTAGACCCCTACGAGAGCGGCAAGCAACCCTACCAATTCTAGAGTTAGGAGACCCGGACTCGACTCCTCGAGTTGGTCTCCCACTGGACTCCAGAACCCGGTTACTTGTGCCCTCCTCCTTAGGTCTATCCTAGTGCGGAAAAGTAAATAATATACAACAACGGTAACAACTTCCGCAACCTGGAAGCGCCCCAATAAAAGAATATTACATACAAGTTTTTACATGAATGAAAATGAAAAAACACTCATCTCACATAAAAAAACCCCGGCTATTCAAACACGACGATCCAATATAACATATCCAGCAACACATAACATCACATGTCATCAACGTAAGTAAATATGCGCATCCCAATTGTCGTTGACATATAGCAACGAAACCGGCAATATCACATATTACACTTACGGTCACAGAAAAGAAAGTGTAAAACTACAACAGTTGGAATCCGCAACCACCTCAGACATCGCATGCCTGACCAAATGAATTACTTAGACATCGCATGCCTAACAATTATAAACCCCGCATTTTAGTCTCATTATCGAAAACTCTTTTCAATATCAAGTCGGGGAATTCAACAAGATTCCCGACATCCTGATCGAATGCTCGTCGCAAACTTCAGTAGGCGGCCGCACCCCCGATACCGTCGACGAAGTGCACCAAGGCGGAACACCGCCACCGCGAGCACCCGACCGGATGCTTTCGGCGACGGGGTTCTCCTACAGTCACTTGGTCGGGGCTATGGGGTGAGGCTGTCTATTAAGTTTACCCGGCGAGTATCCGCGTATGCTACATGATTGCGACGGACTTTTGATCACATCAAAATTCCGTGGTAACCGATCAAGTGAGACTAAAGTGCTATGTTTATAACATTCATTTAGTTATCACATAACTATTGTGAATTCCAATTATTGTATCAGATTCCGAATAAACAGAAAATGTTAAACTTTCCGATCGAACATTCGAACACCCAAGGTTTCCCGATACAGCTCAACACATGAAACAAGTCTAAAAACATTCAATTCGTGCCTCAGTACCAACGGTCCAGCCGTAGAAGGGTCAAGCCAACGCCTCACATGTGGCACGCCGTACTGCCCCAAACCCGAAGGTTCAAAGGGCAGTTCAAGACGGTCACATAATCGAGTTAAGGTTTGTTGTCTTCTAGAGGGTCCATCGCGTTACTTGCACTACTTAGAACGTCGTTAAACTACGGAAAAATCCAACACTTGGAAATTTCCCGACAGGGGAAAAATTGGGTATTTATATCCGGTCGAACTTTTTAACATATTCTAAAATTATCCGGAAAACCACACAGACAAAATTTGATACTCCGATCGAATCACCGAATCCCCAAAACAACCCTGAAAATTAAAACTCTGGAAAAAATATTAAAAATACCCAGGAAAACCAGCACTGTTAAATAGGAGTTACTGTGCAAACTTCAACTCATAACACGACAAACAGGCCGCGTATCCGCCGCACGAGCCATGCTCGTGCCGCGGAAATGCGGCGCTTTAATGGAATTAGGGCATCGAAATTTACAGTAACTCTTAGATATTCCTGCTGATATTTCTACATATTTTTAATACTGAAAAATCCCAGAATTTGGAAAAAGTCCAGAGAGCTATTTTGGGTTCAAGTTTTCGGTTCGATCGGACTTCAAATTCCGTCTAGACTTCGCCTAAGGTTCTAGCTAGGCTCTGATACCAGTGAAAGGTTCCTGGGCACCCTATAGAGGTCTCACAAGGCATCGAACATGCCAATATAAAAAATACGATGCCGAGAAACCCTAGACTACAGATCGTCGGTTAGATGTTTAGGCGAATAATGAAACTAGTTAACACTAAACTACAAGTAACGGAAATACAACCTTTGTAGATCCGGTGCTCCACCTCCATAGCTCCGCAACGAAGTCCCTTTGCTGTCCAAATGAATTCCCGGGCTCTAGCGTCGGCTTCGTCGGAGAAATGGCGAGCTAGGTCGTCGATGTCCATGCCGAAGATGATCTACGTCGAGGCATCACTAAATCAAGCTCCACCTTCACCGAGTCATGAAAACTTGTGAAGAAAACACACTCTACTACTTGGCAAGAGATAGAGGATGAAGAAATAGGAAGTGGGTAGACTTTAGAATTGGATTTCTCACTCATTTCCATCAATCACCATTGATGGAGCTTGCTTTCTTCAAGTGAAGAAAGGAAGAAGAAGAAGAATTATGTTATGATAAGTTATTCTAAAAATGATAAGAATAATGAATTCTTATCATAATAAAACCATGGTCAAGTGTAGAGAATAAATCATGGTTAGTGGGATGGTTAGGGTTAAGCATGAGACAAAATGGTCACTTGGTCAAAGTCTTCATGAAGCTTCATGAACAAAACAAAACAAGCCACCATTTTCTCATTTGCTTTTCTTTTTCCAAAAGAATAAATAAATGAATAAAATGAATAAGGAAATAGTAAACCCTAACCATTTCATTAACCAAGGTTTAATTCTTTACACTTAACCAAAAGGCATGTATCATCAAACATGATACAAGCAAGTGCACAAAATCATATCGCATATGCAATGCGCACACCCGAGCGAGAAAATCCATTTAAAGTGAACCAATATTAGTTAATGCAAAGTAATATATCAAATACATAATTATGCATTAAATCATTAAATCAACACTTGATTCAATGATCCGGTCATATCGCATATAACCGACTAATATACAATGTATCGGCTTATCGAATCAATCCTTGATTCGATAACTAGGTTATATCGCATACAACCATTTCGACACATTCATCGCGAGAATGGAATACGGTATCACATACACACATTATTCTCGGTCCCGCACATATCTCATATGCGCTCCTATTTCGTTTCGCTTGAGCCAGGAAACCTCTGTGTAGGACTCTAAAGACTCGTCAATACGCCGGCAGCAGATGATGATCATATCAAGCACCCACAAGCCACAAGCGGTCTGCTAAACGTAACGGCCATCCGGGTATTGAACGATCAGAAGATCGACGAGCAAGCCCGCTCACACTCCTGTGAATCCAACCAGTAACACTACCGTACAGTCCGGTCTGATCGTCTGATATGTCGCATATCTCGCCTAGGGGTGGTAAACGTCAGACCCCAATAGGTCGATAAGTCGTGTCGATATGAGGTCTATAACACTTCGAGAAACTACTGGTAACACTTACCAGTGAATCTCAGCAACCCTGGCCAGGGATTTCCTGTTATAGCCAATCGAACACAGCGCAACATCAACTCCCTATACCGGGAGAGACGAATCCCCTCCTATCGCTCATTGCCTCCATGTGACTCGGGACTGTACCTAAAAACCACCGTTTTGCACGCCCTCTTGGACGTGGTAAGATGGAAATCAAAGCACAGTGGGAACCACACAAGACTCTATGACGATCTCGGGTCAACAGACTACTCTGTACCAGTGTCACCAGAGAACTGCCATCTGACGTAAGGTATAATACCATCTGGGAGTTCTCGACGAGTCCGTCCAGTGTACCCAGTCTCTACTGAGCACCCGTATATCATCTCCGATGTCAAACACCAATGGATATGGGATCATCCATCGCCCATCTGTATGGGTCGAGAAGGTACACGCTAGTCTACTCTGGTATATCGATGCCCTATCTCGATACACCCACGACTAGGGACTTTGAAGGATGTACTTATGGACTACCATGTCCCCACTAGTATGATCCGCATCATAGTCCAGGTAGTCAAGTACACATCCTAAGGGCTTTACCAACATGTAACAGAGAGACAATCAGTATACACGTTAAGGTAAAGTGTAACCAAATAGCATACTATCATGTCGAGCAAGAAAGTCCTTCCTATATACGTCCCAGCATCCACTGCAATATACATCCTATGTACAGTAATGGCCTCTAGGGCATACATTTAACTAACAGGTTTATGCTCCGCTTTAAAATCGAGTAGTTTTCAAAATAAATCGAGTGGGTTGTAGTATCTGCTAGTTTTGCAAAAGAGATCATTCCCGGTGAAAAGATCTAGGCTCTTTCCTCATCGAATGATGTGTTGGATATTCATAATGGAATACCGCTATGCAAAGCAAGAACTAGAGCTACCTTTTTGAAAAATTTGATTCTACAACATCTTTTAGGTTTCTTTTCTTTTCATTAATCTCATTAATGACGTCCCATCATTTTTGTTTCCTAAACATCACAGAAGAAACGAAAATAAAACACGCATATATGCCATCCGCATTCGCCACAGGGACTCGGGTCTTCACCGTAAGGTTACATAACTTACGGCAGGGCAGGGTCAGGACTAGCGCGGATGCAAAACATATATAGTATCTACTAGTATATCATATATATAAGTAGCATTCGTCTCACGCAGTTATATGATCACATCATATCATAGAAACAGCAGAAGCAAATATATGAAATATAGGATATAGTAGGAAGTCCGTGTTTTAGATTAAGCCAGTAATGAAAAACACGGATTCCACAGTCGTGATGAATAACCAAGCCCACACCCCTAGACCTCTACGAGAGCAGCAAGCAACCCTACAAATTCTAGAGTTAGGCGACCGGTCTCGACTCCTCGAGATGGCCTCCCACTGGACTCTAGAACCCGGTTACTTGTGCTCCCCACCTTGGGTCTATCCTAATGCGGAAAAGTAAATAATATACATCAATGGAGACAACAACCTCAACCCGGAAGTGTCCCAATAAAAGAATATTACATACAATATTTAAATGAATGAAAATTGAAAAACTCTCATCTCACGTAAAACCACCCGGCTATTCAATCACGACGATCCAATATAACATATCAACCAGTAACACAATAATATCACATGTCATCAACGTAAGTAAATATGCGCATCCCTAATGTCATTGACATATAGCAACGAGATCTGGGATACTACCACATATTACACTTACGGTCGCAGAAAAGAAATGAAAACTATAATAATTAGAATCTGCATCATCCTTAGACATCATAAACCCGGATTATCACATATTCCGAATTTCATGCCTAACCCTATAAACCTTACATTTAAGTCTCAGATTGAAAACGCTTTTCAAAAAATAAGTCAGGTAATTCAACAAGATTCTCGATTAAATGATTGAATACTCATCGGGAACTATAGTAGATGGCCGCACCCCCCGAGGCTGTCAACGAAGTGCACTAAGGCGGAACATCGTGGCCGCAAGCACCCAAGTGGATGCTTTTGGCCATAGGTTTCTCTTATAGTCACTTGGTCAGGGCTATGGGGCATGGCTATCCAGTAGTGTCTCCCGGCGAGTGTTCGCATACAATACGAGATTGTGACAGAATTTTGATCAGAATCGAAACTCTGTCGCAATCCATCAAATGAGACTAAAATGCGAGATTTACAAATCGATAACTGGTTTTCACAAAACTAATCAATGTGGATTCTAAAAATTGTATCACATATCCAAAGCTATCTATACGATGTTAAACATTTCGATCGATATTTCAAACACCAGCAAATCACAGAGACCTCAACAACTTAAGCCTCAATAAAATACCCAAAAAGTCAAATGTCACAATGAAGCAGCAGAAGAAATACGAGCCTTCAACTCTTCAAGTTGGCGGCGAAACCGCGGCCAAACCATGGTTTAGGCGGCTGTTCCGCGGCCACTTAGAAGAGATAGGCCCTCGTACTTCTTGGGGTGTCACGCCCCGCTTTCCGGTGTACGGATAAGAAGACGTGACTAGGCCCGCGACGTATTTACTCATAAGTAAACATGTTAAGCGTAAATAAGCAATATAATATAAATGTACACAAGAAAGACATGAGATGTAAAAGAACATCAACTTTTTATTTATTAAACATTCTTTACAATACAACTGAAAAGTAAATACAATGTGGAAAGCAATGCCTAAACAATGGCATGAACTGAAAGTAAAAGTATATACAAGTGACTGGAGCTCGGGGTCCTCGATGAACTGCTCTAAGTCTTCTGAGCTGGGCTCGATCTCCAGAGAGTCGGGTCCTCCTGACAACATTCCAAAGAAAGAATAGAAAAGGAATGTCGTCAGCGAACAATCGCTCGGTAAGTCCCAAAGAGATATAGAAATAGACTGAACAGGTAAAGAGAATATATCTGGTATAATGTATGATTGTTATGTTAACGCGGTTGTTTGTAGCGGGGTACAGAATATGCCAGTATATATGGGAGGAGTTCAACTATTCCGTGGACTAAGGTATACGGAGCACAAGGAACCGTTAAGCCACGAGACAACAGCAGCGGATATTCAGGTTAGGTGTATTAAAGTAACCATCATCATGCCACTTTTAACACATTCAGTACCAATCTACCCCTTAAAAACCCCATAATGTTATTGTGTTGTTTATAATTGTAAGACTTGCCGAAACCATGATATCAATTGCTCATGTAAACGGATAAGGATGTAAACGGATAATCATATGATCAAGTCAATGTATATCCATGGTTCGGTCAGTTCAAGTCATGTTGATATTTGATAGTATTCAGTATATATGGATTTTTATTAGAGTTATATTTGAATTGCATTCATGTTTAGATTGTATTCTGATTAGACAGAGACTCTATCTGAGTCAGATGCTTAAACAGAATTGGATTCCTGAATTAGGTTTTGGAGTTATCGGTAACTATTGCACATGGACGGCAGGATTTTTGACTTTTTCCAAGCCAATTACCATTGATAACCCCGTTTTAGTTTCCTACCTTAAATAGGCAAGCACCCACTTTCTCCGGCTCCCTGAGGCTCAAGAGAATTGATCTCGCTTAAACCTATATTTACTAGGGTCCTTATTGTAAATTAATAAACTTAAGGGGGTTTTATAAATAATAGTTTTGATAAACTTTCAAAGTAAACCTCAAGAATTTATTTATCGTATTTAGGGTTTTCATGAATATAGATTTTAGAAGTGAAGTATTCTAATGATTATAAATCTAGATTGAATAGTATATGGTATTTTAGTGTAAATTGGAATTGTATGGATTTGTGATGGTATATTCATGAAATTTGTGATTCCTTTGTTTAGAAAACATGGAATTTATTATATATATTTAAAATAGATATTTTGATAATTTATATATGTATATAAAAATAGAATTTATTTATTAAATAGAAAATCATATTATTCTTAAAAATTGTATTAAAAATTCCATCGAGATCGGATGCTCCGTGAGGAGGTCTGCATCTCATTCTACTAGTACCTAGAATGTGCGATAACCCGCACCATCCAAATCGGATTCCCCAAAATGGATTTTAGAGGCTTATTTGCAAGGAATTTAATTAAAATAATATTAAAGAATACGGTTTTATTAGTTTAAGGTATTTTATTGTAAAATTGTATTTATCTACAAAATATTGTTCCAAAAGCTATCGTGCTATATCATGATGAGTGTTGTGATGAGGTAGGTCATTACCTCGTGAGTTTTCTAAAGGTAATATGAGCATATATGATGAAAGATGTCAAATAGAAAGTTTGTGGTATTTAACCGTAAAAGTGAAATAAAAGTTGCATAGTATTGTATATTGAATTGAAACTTGCTCTAAATGTTTGTTTATGATTACTAAACAAGTTGTAACAATATGGGTGTTTGGTTATTAAGAAAAGTTATGTTTTTAACAAAATTAAAATCGAAAGTCGGAATAACTCCACTTCCGACGAGTTTTGAAAAGAGATCCTTTTAGAATAGGAAAAGAGGAGAAGAGAGGGGACTTAATGGATTAGATGAGAGATGGGAGGCAGAGGAAGGGTTTGAGAGGTTAGTGGAGTCGCGGTGTCGCCGTATTTGTCCCGAGTCGTCGCCGGAAGATGACCTTAGGCTAATTCCACATGTACAACTAATTTGACTTGGAAAAATTTGAGAGTTTTGATGATAGATTTCAGAATGGAGAGGGCTAGGGTGTGATGTTATATTTATAGGAGAAATTAGGGTTTTGAGAATTGAAGAATGGAATTAAAATGCATTAAAATTTTAGATTAATGCCTCATTTTAATTCTCTGTTTAATTTCAGGAAAAACAAACAGAAGAGGAGTGGTGGGGGTAGGGAAAGAGTCACTTGGGCAAAGTTTGGGGGTATTTGGTACGGGGGGTCCGGCGGCTCCGGCCCAGAACCCCATCTCGCCGGCCACATTGGTGAGTTGGGTCTCTGGATGCTTGCCACATGTCTTAATCTGTACATATAATATTTTCCACATGTTTAATTTTAGTGACTTTTCATTTTTACGTGTATTGCACATGTAAACTTTTGGGCTTCCAAAATGTTTAAAAGAAAAAAATGATTAAAAATAATATGTGGCTGGGGGATTTGAACAGAGGGGCTATATCACAACAGTGCAAGGCTTTACCAATGAGCTACAAGTGTTTTCTTGCTGTTTTAAAACAAATTAAATACTTATAGCATACTCAAGGTTGCAAATACTCCCTTTAGTACTTTAACTTTAAACAAATTTCTGTACGTTATAAACAGAGTCGTTACATTCTACCCTCCTTACAAAAATTTCGTTCTTGAAATTTACAAATATTTAAAGACTAATTTACAAATAAGAAAGGGTGTCTTGCACGCATGTCGTCTTCTCTTTCCCACGTTGATTCTCCTGTTGAGTCTTTCCTCCACATCACTCGGACCAAGTATACTTCCTTGTTCCTAAGTGACTTTACCTTTTTGTCCAGGATATCAACGGGTTGTTTCTCACAAGAAAAGTCTGGATGTACAGTGAGCTCAGAGTGATCAAGGATATGGCTAGGGTCACTCACATACCTTCGGAGTTGGGATATGTGGAACACGTTATGCACTCCTTCTAATGAGAGTGGAAGTGCCAAACAATATGCCACTTCTCCGACTCGTTCGGGTATATCGAACGGTCCAATATACCTCGGACCTAGTTTATCCCTCTTTCCAAAACGAACCACTCTAAGGTTTGGAGAGATCTTTAGAAAGACATGATCGCCCGGTTGGAACTCCAAGTGTCGGCGCTTTTCATCGGCCCAATGCTTCTGTCGGTCTTAGGCTATGCGCATTAATTCCCTGATAGTGCAAAATACATCTACAGTCGCCACTATCATCTCAAGTCCAAGGAGTTCCCTATCTCCGATGTCGTCCCAACTTAATGGTGAACGACATTTCCTTCCATAGAGAGCTGCAAATGGTGCCATTCCAATACTCGCTTGGTAGCTATTGTTGTATGAAAACTCCACAAGATGTAGATGATCTTCTCACGATCCTCTGAAGTCTAGCATACAAGCTCTTAGTATATCTTCAAGGATCTGAATCATTCACTCAGACTGTCCATCTGTTTGTGGATGGTAAGCTGTGCTAAAGTTCAGACTCGTTCCCAAGATAGCTTGCAGACTCTGCCAAAACTGCAATCAGAATCTGGTATCACGATCGCAGATAATGCAAACCGGTACTCCATGTAATCTCACGATATCCTGCATGAGTTCATGGGTATCAGAGATAGTACACATTGAAGAGTTAAATCTTACTTAGATTCAAACTTACCTCCATGTATTTCTTTGCTAGTGTCTCGGTAGATTGGCCAACTCGAAAGGGAATAAAATGAGCCGACTTTGTGAGTCGATCCACAATAACCCATACTGCATCGTTACCTTTTATGCTGCGAGAAAGAGCAGTCATAAAATCCATGGTAATGTGTTGCCACTTCCATTCTGGGATAGGTAACGGTTGAAGTAAACCAGCAGTCCTGTGATGTTCAGCTTTTACTTGCTGACACACCAAGCATTTGGCTACGTTTCTGGCTACTTCATGCTTCATTCCATACCACCAGTAATGTTGCCGCAGATCTTGGTACATCTTTGTACCACCAGGGTGTACTGATTATGGAGAGATGTGGGCTTCTTTCATCAACTCTTCCCGAACAGGACCTTGTGGAACACACAATCTGCTTCCGTATATCAAAAATCCGTCTTCATGGATGATGAAGTCTATTCTAAGTCCACTTTATACTTGTTCTCTGATCTTTTGCAACTTGGCATCACTTGCTTGAGCTATTTTGATCTGATTGACAATTGTAGACTGAACTTGTAAGTTCATCAAACTTGAAATCTTACCCGACATGATCACTTCTATCTCCATCTGATGCAAATCTTGCTGTAGCTTCCAGTGTGCGGTGAGATTCATTGATAGTGGCTGACGACTAAGTGCATCAGAAAGTACATTCACATTTCCTGGATGATATTGTAGGTTGATGCCGAAGTCTGCCATAAGTTCTAACCATCTTCTCTGCCACATATTCAGCTCTTTCTGAGTAAACACATACTTCAGACGTCTGTGGTCTGTGTATATATCTACTCGTTCTCCAAGAAGATAATGATGCCAAATCTTGAGTGCAAAGATAACGGCTGCCAACTCCAGATCATGCGTCAGATAGTTGCACTCATGAACCTTCAGTTGCCTTGATGCATAAGCTACAACTTTACCGTGCTGATGTAGAACGCATCCTAATCCCTTACCAGATGTATCACAATGCACTACGAAACCTCCAGATTGGTCCGGTATGACTAGAATATGTATTGATGTCAATTTTGACTTGAGTTCTACGAAAGCTTGTTCGAATGCTTCTGACCACACAAATTCTTCATCTTTACGTGTGAGCTTGGTCGAGGGTGTTGCAATCTTCGAAAATCCTTCAATAAATCATCGGTAGTATCCTGCTAAACCCAAGAAACTTCGAATGTCCTTCACTGTCTTTGGTGTCGGCCATTCGCTTACTGCTGATATTTTAGCTGGATCTACAGAGATTCCTTCACCTGAAACGATATTTCCGAGAAATCTGACTTGTTCTAGCCAAAACTCGCACTTGTTGTACTTGGCATAGAGTTGATGCTGTCATAAAGTCTCCAGAACAATCCCCAAATGTTCAGCGTGCTCTTTTCGATTCTTAGAATACACGAGGATGTCATCGATGAATATGACAATGAACCTGTCTAGGTAATCTCGGAAAACCTGGTTCATCAGATTCATGAATATGGATGGTGCATTGGTCACTCCAAATGGCATCATGAGAAACTCATAATGTCCATAGCGAGTCCTGAATGCCGTCTTCGGAATATCAGACTCTTTGACCTTCACCTGATGATAACCCAAACGAAGATCTAACTTTGAGAAAACGCATGACCTATTTAGCTGATCGAACAGATCGTCGATTCATGGTAATGGATACTTGTTCTTTATTGCGACTTTGTTCAAAGCTCTATAATCAATGCACATTCTGTATGAACCTTCCTTCTTCTTTACAAGCAACACTGGAGATCCCCAACTTGAAGTGCTAGGACGAATCCGTCCTTTCTGCATAAGTTCATCTAGCTGAGTACGGACCTCCTTCAAACCTTCAGGACTTAATCGGAATGGTGCTTTGATCACCGGTTGTGCTCCAAGTACTAAATTAATTCCAAATTCCAGAGCTCGATCAAGAGGAAAACCTGATATGTCTTCAAGAAATACATCATCGAACTCTCGAACTACCTCTGGCTTGTCTTCTTCCGCCTGTAGAGTTGCAATCATTGCCTTCTTCGGTTTTGCTTTGTATGTGTCAGGCTCCAGGGTACGGTCTCCACTTTTGCAATAAAAGATCGGATGCTCTAGAATCTCAAATACTACCCTCCTTTAACGACATTCGATGGTAGCATAGAAAGTTCCTAGCCAATCCATACCTAAAACTACATCGAAGTTCGGTATGTCCAGCACCTTGAAGTCAGCATAAAATTCTCTACTGCAGACGACCACTGGAAACAGACCGTATCCCATTGTTGCCTTTAGAACATCGTTCCCAAAACTGACATTCCAGCTGGATACGAGCGGTTTGACTGGAATCGTATGAGTTCGGACGAACCGTTGCGACATAAAGCAATAGATGCTCCAGTATCGAAGAGTGCTAGTGCAGGAAGTGAGGCTACTAAAATTGTACCTAAGTTGTGTGGAATATATTTTAGGTATAGGAAAAGATATTTGATATGTATAAGGATTGAAAGAAAGTTTAAAAGAAAAGAGTTACCAGTGATGACTTAGCTAGTGGCTTCAGCTTCTTCCACGGTCATTATGAAAGCATGTCACCTCGGTACATTCCTTCCTGCTGGAGGAGCATTCCTCTGTCCATTCCTATGTCCTTGAGGTAGGTTCCTTTGTGCTTGATGAAACTGACGAGGAGGAGGTGCGGTAGGTCTACGAGGAGGTGGAGCTGGGAGAGCAAGATGTGGAACAGGTGCCTGGATCGCGGGCCGCTACGGATAGGTGATTGCTGGTCTGGTTGCAGGATTTTTATTGTGTCTACGAGGACAAGATCCAATATCATGTATAGATGAGCCACAGACTAAGCAAAGGCGATTAGCACGCCTGCAATCCTTTGCCAGGTGTCCATTCCTCCTGCAGCAAGTGCAAAAGTCTGGACTGGGCCGGTTGAAAGGTACTCCCGGTCTCCTGGGTATAAAAGGTGGCCTGGAAGAGGCTCCTCCTGCTATCTGAGTAGCAGGGCGCTTCATACCGGCAGATTGCGGTCTATCATTCTTCTTCATCATTGCCTCATATCAACGGGCAGCCTTTAGAGCTAAGTCGTGGTTTGGGAAATCCCCTGTAACTAGAGCAGCTTGGATTTCCTGGTCCAACCCCTGCTGAAATCTTCTGGCCTTGATCTCTGCAGTCGGTATGAGATATGCCGCGAACCTATTACAGTTTTGTGTTAGCTGTGTAGTATGTGATATCAGAAAATTTGAATATTTGAGACATATTTTACCTGCTCAACATAGTGAACTCAGCATCATACTCATCCACGGATTTGCTCCACATAGAGTCTTGTTGCAAGTGGATGAATTGCTACTCCATATCAAAGCGGGCAATCTCGGAAAAATATTTCATGTCGAACATCTCACAAAAAATCCTTCATTCGATCAGTTGGGTAAGATAGCTTTCTTCCGCCTTCCACCATACCCTGGTATTGTCAGTTAGTTGCAGTTTTGCAACTCTTACCCAAGCGATGTCTAGCACTTATGCTGCAGCCAGATCGTCCTCAATGGATTGAGCCCATTCTTCAGCTTCCAGAGGGCTCTCTTTGCCAGAAAATTGCTTCGGATGCAGTGCCCGGAATTGTTTCACTCAAGGTGTCTCAGCTTCTGGGTGGCTCGTTAGGATAGCAGTCTGCTACTGCTGACCCTCCAAGAGGCTCTTTATTGCCTCGAGCAGTACTGTCTGCTCGTTGATCGGAGCTACAACGGTAGGCGTAAGTGGAAGAGGTGGTGGTGTGGTGTTGCCGTTCACGTTGGTGCTAGTATTATTCAGAGAACCCATAACCTTAAAAGAAAAATAGGGTTATGATAAATTCAAGGAATATGAATTATAAAGAATGTTTTGCTGCTGAGTCTTATAATTCTTGTGTTATATTGCTTAGGTTTCCATGCAGAACTAACCTTCATGGGCCGCCAACAAAACCTGTCAAGTCCCGCTTCCCGGTGTACGGATAAGGAGACGTGACGAGGCCCACGATGTATTTACTCAGAAGTAAACATGTTAAGCATAAATAACCAATATAATATAAATGTACACAAGAAAGACATGAGATGTAAAAGAACAGCAGCTTTTTATTTATTAAACATTCTTTACAATACAACTGAAAAGTAAATACAACGTAGAAAGCAATGCCTAAACAATGGCATGAACTGAAAGTAAAAGTATATACAAGTGACTAGAGCTCGGGATCCTCGATGAACTGCTCCAAGTCTTCTGAGTTGGGTTCGATCTCCAGAGAGTCGGGTCCTCCTGAAAACATTCCAAAGAAAGAATAGAAAAGGAATGTCGTTAGCGAACAATCGCTCGGTAAGTCCCAAAGAGATATAGAAATAGACTGAACAGGTAAAGAGAATATATCTAGTATAATGTATGATTGTTATGTTAATACAGTTGTTTGTAGTTTGGTACAGAATATGCCAGTGTATACGAGAGGAGTCCAACCATTTCGTGGACTAAGGTATACGGAGCATAAGGAACCGTTAAGCCACGGGACAACATCAACGGATATTCAGGTTAGGTGTATTAAAGTGATCATCATCGTGCCACTTTTAACACATTCCGTACCAATATACCCCTTAAAAACTCTGTAATGTTTATTGTGTTGTTTATAACTGTAAGACTTGCCGAAATCATGATATCAATTGCTCATGTAAACGAATAAGGATGTAAACGGATAATATGTGATCAAGTCAATGTATATCCATGGTTCGGTCAGTTCAAGTCATGTTGATATTTGATAGTAGTCAGTATATATGAATTCATGTTGTATTGGAGTTATATTTGGATTGTATTCATATTTAGATTGTATTCCGATTAGACTGAGACTCTGTCTGAGTCAGACACTTAAACAGAATTGGATTCCTGAATTAGATTTTGGAGTTATCGGAAACTGCTGCACATGGACGGCGGGATTATTGACTTTTTCCAAGCCAATTACCATTGATAACCCGTTTTAGCTTCTTACCATAAATAGGCAAGCACCCACTTTCTCCGGCTCCCTGAGGCTCAAGAGAATTGGTCCCGCTTAAACCTATATTTACTAGGGTCCTTATTGTAAATTAATAAACTTGAGGGAGTTTTATAAAAAATAGTTTTGATAAACTTTCAAAGTAAACCTCAAGCATTTATTTATCGTATTTAGGGTTTTCATGAATGTAGATTTTAGAAGTGAAGTATTCTAATGATTATAAACCTAGATTGAATAGTATATGGTATTTTAGTGTAAATTGGAATTGTATAGATTTGTGATGGTATATTCATGAAATTTGTGATTCCTTTGTTTAGAAAATATAGAATTTATTATATATATTTAAAATAGATATTTTGATAATTTATATATGTATATAAAAATAGAATTTATTTATTAAATAGAGTATTAAAAATTCCTTAAAATTGTATTAAAAATTCCATCGAGATCGGATGCTCCATGAGGAAGTCTGCATCTCGCTCTACTAGTACCGATAACTCGCATCATCCAATCGGGTTCCCCAAAATGGGTTGTAGAGGCTTATTTGCAAGGAATTTAATTAAATTTTTTTAAAGAATACGGTTTTATTAGTTTAAGGTACTTTATTGTAAAATTGTATTTATCCCACAAAATATTGTTCTGAAAGCCATCGGACGCTATGTCATGATGAGTGTCGTGATGAGATAGGTCATTAACTCGTGAGTTTTCTAAAAATAAAATGAGCATATATGATGAAAGATGTCGAATAGAAAGTTTGTGGTATTTAACCGTAAAAGTGAAATAAAAGTTGCATAGCATTGTATATTGAATTGAAACTTGCTCTAAATGTTTGTTTATGATTACTAAACAAGTTGTAAAAATATGGGTGTTTGGTTATTAAGAAAAGTTATATTTTTAACAAAATTAAAATCGGAAGTCGGAATAACTCCACTTCCGACGAGTTTTGAAAAAAGATCCTTTTAGAATAGGAAAAGATGAGAGGAGAGAGGACTTACTGGATTAGATGAGAGAGGGGAGGTAGAGAAAGGGTTTGAGATCTTCATGGAGTAGCGGTGTCGCCGGATTTGTCCCGAGTCGTCGCCGGACGATGACCTTAGGCTAACTCCATTTGTACAACTAATTTGACTTGGAAAATTTTGAGAGTTTTGATGATAGATTTCATAATGGAGAAGGCTAGGATGTGATGTTGTATTTATAAAAAAAATTAGAGTTTTGAGGATTAAATAATGGAATTAAAATGCATTAAAATTTTGGATTAATGCCTAATTTAATTCTCTGTTTAATTTTAGGAAAAACAAACAGAAGAGGAGTAGTGGCTTCTCAATACTTCTCCAAATTTTAGGGGAAGAGTCACTTTGGCAAAGTTTAGGGGTATTTGGTACGGGGGGCCCAGCGGCGCCGGCCCAGAGCTGCATCTCGTCGACCACATTGGTGAGTTGGATCTCTGGATGCTTGCCACGTGTCTTAGTCTGTACATATAATATTTTCCACATGTTTGATTTTAGTGACTTTTTATTTTTACGTGTATTGCACGTGTAAACTTTTGGGCTTCCAAAATGTTTAAAAGAATAAATCATTAAAAAGAATGTGGCTGGGAGGATTTGAACACAGGGCTATATCATAGTAGTGCAAGGCTTTACCAATGAGCTACACATGTTCTCTTGCTGTTCTAAAACAAATTAAATACTTACAGCATACTTAGGGTTGCAAATACTCCCTTTAGTACTTTAACTTTAAACAAATTTCTGTACATTATAAATAGAGTCGTTACATTGGGCTCCATACAATTACCTGCATGATTTTCTGAGAATTTTTAATCTGGAAAATTTCAACGTTTGAAAATTTGGACAGAAACATGTAAAAAACTGGTTTTAAAACTTCGATCGAACACTTTAACATCTTTTAGACTTCGCCTAAGTCTCTAGCTTGGCTCTGATACCATGAAAGTATGTCTTAACACCTCTACTAGGTTTCAACAAGTATTATGTATGCAATTTTAAAAAATTTAGAGATCTAACTATACTAACCTAGAATCGAACTAGAGAATTAGGGTTTTATTATAAGCAAACAAGTTCTAAATTAAGTGATGGAAATTTACAACCTTTGTAGACCGGTCCTTCACTTCTAAACCTCCAAGTAGTAGTCCTTAGAACTCTCAAGGCTCCACTTGAAGAAAGGATCGAGCTTGCTTGTTGTCTTCGATACCGAAGATGATCCGCCTTGAAGTATCTTTCACTCAATCTCACTCTTCACGAATTAAGGTATTAGTGAAGCAAACAATCTAAACTAATGGGCTAGATTAGTGTAGGTTGATGAAGTAGAAGATTTGCTCACTAGAAATAATTTTCTCCTTACTTTTCTCAACTCAAGAAAAACCCTAGAGTGAAGAAAAGAAGAAGATGATGAGGATGAACTTGGGTGAGAGAATGAACCATTGACTTGAGATAAGATTGGGATGAATAAATATCTAAGAGTAAAACAAAAATAAGGAGATGAGTCATGGCTTCTCAATACTTCTCCAAGCATCTAAAGACATGACTCATTTTCCTCATTTTTTATTTTTCTTTAAAATATAAATCATCCCATTTATCTTTAGTCTAGTGTGATTCTCATACATCCTAGTTCTATGTATCATCAATCATGATACAATAATCCAAATACATATTTAAATATCACACACACACACACACAAACACACACACATATATATATTAATGTATGTAAAGAGAAGAAAATCTTAAGTGAGCTATAATATTAGTTAATATATATAAATATATCAAATATAAATATATATCAAATTATTAAATCAACACTTGATTCAATAATCCGGTTATATCATATATAACCGACTAATATCATATATATATATATATATATATATATATATATATATATATCAAAATATTAAATCAACACTTGATTCAATTGTCCGGTTATATCATATATAACCGACTAATATTCAATATTCAATATTAAATCAACACTTGATTCAATAATCCGGTCATATAATATATAACCGGCCAATATCAAATATATATACATAAATCAAATCATTGAATTAACACTTGATTCAATAATCCGGTTATATCATATATAATCTAACCGATATCTAATATCGCTAGATTAGAATACGGTGTCGCATACTCGTATTTAATCAAGCTCCCGCACATATCTCCATATTTGCCCTATTTCGTTTCGCGTGAGCTAGGAAACATCTGTATGGGACTCTAAAGACTCGTCAATATGCCAGCAGTAGGTAATGATCACATCAGATACCCATAAGCCGTCAGCGGTACTAGCTGGACGTAACGGCTATCCAGGTATTGAACGAATAGAAGATAAATAAGCAAACTTGTCCAAACTCCCATAAAGCCTATAAGCAACACTTATCGTACAGTCTGGTCTCTTCGTCTGATATGTCGCATATCGAGTCTGGGGGTGGAATCATCGGACCCAAATAACTTGATAAGTCATGTCGATATGTGGCCTATAACCTTTCAAGAAACTACTGATAATACTTACCGATAAATCTTATCAGCCCTGGCCAGAGACTTACTGTTATAGCCAATCGAGTATAGCGCAACATCAACTCCCAATACCGGGAGAGACGAAACCCCTCCTATCGCTCACTGTTGGCTATAATGCCCTCAAGTCAATTATTAAATCGCAGGCACGCGATTGCGATGATTGAGGGAGGACCTATACAGATAGAACAGTCTTACTCAAAATGATATTATACTATCTGGTTTATCTTTATCACCATGTACATGCATTATGTAGTATTACAGATCACTATTACATGTTGATAGAGCCCATAGGATTCTTTCTTGACTATCAGCATTATGATGGCGATCATATACGTGGGAGCTGGGTGGTCTATAAGCACATCCTTAAATGTCCCTAGCCGTGGGAGTATCGAGACTGGGCATCGATACTCCAGAGTATACTAATGTATACTGATCGAAACCCCGACGAGGGGCGGTGGCCAGGTCTCACAAGCTATTGGTGTTAGTTTGTTCACCTAAGATAGTATACAGGTGCTCATTGGGTTATGAATATATTAGATGGACTCGCCGGGAACATGCTAGTTAGTATTGTACCTATTGTCAGATAGCAGTTCCCAGATGACATGTGTACAGGTTTGTCTGTCAACCTGAGATCATCATTTGTCTCGCGTGAGTTCCCACTGTGCTTTGATTACTACCCTACCATGGCTCAAAGGAGTCGTGCAAATAGGTTTTAGTTGGGTACAGTCCCGAACCACATGGAGGCAGTGAGCGGATTGTCGGGAACTCGTCTCTCCCGGTATTGGGGGTTGATGTCGCGTTATGCATGGGTAGCCATTACCAGAAATCCTTGGCCAAGATAGTCGAGAATTACTGATTTGGATCAGTAGTTTCTCAGTTGGTAATGGGCTTCATACAGACATGAAATGTCGTGTTATTAGGGGTCTGACTTTATCCACCCCCTAGACTCGATATGCGATACTCTTAGACGAACAGACCGGACTGTATAGATATTGTCACGGATAGGCTCAGTAGGGGTTTGGGTGAGTTTGTCCGTCGGCCTCCCTTTCGCTCAATACCTGGGTAACCATTACGTACAGCTAGTGCTGCTGATGTGCTTGTGGTTAAACCCATTGTCAGCGTATTGATGAGTTTTTAGAGTCCCACACATAGGGTTTCCCTGCTTCGGGCGAAACGATGTAGAGGCCGTATGGTTTTACAGCAGGGTTCAATCATATACGTGCACTTGTGCACGTATCATGATTCGGACGGATTATACTAGTGGGTTTTGGTTTTAGCCGGATTCTAGTATTAGTTTGATGGATTATTTCCATCTCTTTGTATTCGTATTTTTTGGAATACGGATACAGATATATATATATACGGATGAGAGGTATTCTTGTAATTTATTACAAGGTGCTTCTAGAAGATGCCACCTCATTTAGTTTTAACCATTTAGGATTAAATGGTTAAAGAGGTGGAGAGGATGAGGTGTGTATGCATTTATTGTAGCATGGCTTTATAGTGACTCATGGTTACTATTCTAGGATACTTGATATTTTGTTTGTTGTGAGATATTTTGGAGTACCAAAAATCCACCTGTTTGCACGAATCCTTTGATCCGTGGTAGGAAGGAAATCAAAGCACAGTGGGAACCACATAAGACACTATGACGATCTCGGGTCTACAGACTAACCTGTACAAGTGTCACCAGAGAACTGCTGTCTGACAATAGGTATGGTACCATCTAGGAGTTCTCGGCGAGTCCTGTTCGGTGTACCCATTCTCTAATAAGCACCTGTGCACAATCTTTGATGTCAAATACCAATGGTTGTATGATCAACCATCGCCCCATACAGGGTCAAGAAACGTACACACTAGTCTACTCTGGAATATCGATGCCCTGTCTCGATATTCCCTTGACTAGAAACTGTTAAAGGATGTGCTTGCGGACTACACAAGCCCCACTAGTATGATCTGCATCATAGTCCTGGTAGTCAAGCCTACATCCTAAAGGATTTATCAACATGTATCAAAGAGACAGTATACTAAAATAAGTGTACATGTTAAGATAAATAGCAACCAGATAGCATACTATCATGTTGAGCAAGAAAATCCTCTATATATATGTCTGAGTATCCATTATATCATACAATAATGGCCTCTAGGGCATATATATTCCTAACAAGAAAGCCTCTCGATCAATTAATCAACCAATTATCAATTTTCCTAGTTCTAAGGCTTCTTAACCCCCTACCTTAGTTAATGTAACTGTTGAATATGTATGCCCTAGAGGCCATTATTCTATATGTATACATGTGGATGCTTGAACAAATATATGTACAGGACAGTCTTGCTCGATATGATAGTATGCTATCTGGTTTGTCTTTATCTTAACATGTGCGTATGTTTTACTTGCTATTACATATCATTTATACATGTTGATAAAGCCCGTAGGATCATTACTAGACTCATTGCATTGTGATGGCGATCATACTTGTAGGAGCTGGGTAGTCGGTACGCACATCCTTAAAAGGTCCCTAATCATGGGAGTATTGAGACTGGGCATCGATATTCCGGAGTAGACTAGTGTATACGTTTTTAGACCCCGACGAGGGGCGATGGTATGTGTTAGCCCCGCTTCCTGGTGTACGGCAAGGGGACGCGGCGAGGCCCGCTACGTATTTACTCAGAAGTAAACACGCTAAGCGTATCTAAGCAATATAAAGCAAATGTACACAAGAGACAGGAATATAAATGAACAGCAACTTTATTTATTAAACATTCTTTTACAGGTACAACTGGAATGTAAATACATGAATAGAAAGCAATGCCTAAACAATGGCATAACTGAAATGAAAAGTATGTACAAGTGCCTATAGCTCTGGGTCGATAGCAAACTGCTCCAAGTCCTCAGTACTGGGATCGGTCTCTAGTGCGTCCGAAACACCTGACAACATTCCAAAAAAAAATGAAAAGGAATGTCGTCAGCGAACAATCGCTCGGTAAGTCCCTAAAGATGAGTAGAGATAGAATAGACAGAAAGAGAATATAACTAGTAATGTTTGATTATAATGTTAACGTAGTTGTTTGTAGCTTGGTATAGAATATGCCAGTGTATACGAGAGGAGTCCCACTATTCTGGAGACTAAGGTATACGGAGCGCAAGGAACCGTTCAGCCATGGTACAACGGCAATGGATATTCAGATTATGTGTATTAAGGTTACAGTCTCGTGCCACTTCTAACACATTCCGTACCAATCTATCCCTTTAAAAACCCCGCGATGTCTTTTGTATTGATTGTATTATTTTGTTATATAGACGGATGACTTGCCGAAACCATGATATCAGTAAACAGAATGGATATAAATAGAGAGTTATGTAAACGGAGTATATCCATGGTTCGGTTCGGTCAATATAGATTGATATAGATTGAATAGACGGATTCATGTTGAATTGTAGTTTAATACTTGAATCATATTCAAATCAGATTGATTAGATTGAGACTCAGTCTGAGTCAGACACTTTGAAAAGAAATTGAAGTCTTGAATTAGTTTTGATGTTATCGGTAACTGCTGCACATGGACGGCAGGATTTCTGTCTTTTTCTAAGACAATTACCGTATTGATAACACCGTTTGTTAGATTGTCTACCTTAGATAGGCAAGCACCCACATTCTCCGGCTCCTAAAAGCTCAAGAGAATTGGTCCCTCTTAAACCTATATTTACTAGGGTCCTTATTGTAAATTAGTATAACTTGAAGGGTTTTATGTAAAAATAGTTTTGATACATATTCAAAAATACACCTGTATTTAATTATCGTCTTTAGGGTTTTCATATATGTATATTTTATAGAAGTGAAATTTCTAGTGAGTTGAACCTAGTTTTCATTGTATATGGTATTTTATTGAAATATTGGAATTTGTATTGAATTGTAATGGTATTTTCCTGTAATGGTGATTCCTTTGATTTAGAAAAACTTGGAATATTTGTATAATATATTTAAAATATATATTTTGATAATATTCATATATATCTATATATTTAATAAAAATAAATTTTATTTATTTTCTAGAAATCCCATTTTCTTAAAAATAGCATTAAAATTCCATCGAGATCGAATGCTCTTTGCGGAGATCTGCATCTCGCTCTACTAGGTCCGAGGACATGCGATAACCCGCACCATCTCGATCGGGGTTCCCCAAAATGGGTTGTAGAGGCGTAATTGCAAGGAATTAGATAACACACTTTCTAAAGAAAACGGTTTTGTAATAGTTTAGGGTATTTTATTGTAACTCGTAATATTCCCATAAATATTGTCAAAAAGTAAATCGTGCTATGTCCAATATGTATGTTGTGATGATGTAGGTCCTTACCTTGTGAGTTTTCTAAAGGTAATACAAGAAAATATGTGAATTATGTCGAAATGTAAAGCATATGATATTTTACCGTATAAATACGATAAAAGTTGCATAAAAGATTCTTTTGGGATGAAACTTATTCTAATGTGTTTGTTAATGTTTGTTAAACATTATATGAGAGTATGGTATTTTATTGTTTAAGAAAAGCTAGAATTTTTAAAGAAAAACGAACGGAAGTCAGATTAACTCCGCTTTCGTCGAGTTTTAAAATGAAAGTTTTTAGAATAGAAAAAGAGAGGGGAAGATGGGACTTACTGGCTATAAGGATATAGAGGAGAAGGGGGAAGCTAGGGAAAGTGTCGGGGCGTCGTTTCGTCGCCGGAATCATCTCGAAACGTCATCAGAATCTTGCTCTTTGCTAACTCCACTTGCACAACTTGAGAATTTTTGAGAGTTTTTGTAATGAAATTCTGAGTGAGGAGGGGTGAAATGAGGTGTGGTATTTATAGGGAAAATTAGGGTTTAGAGGGTTAAAGAATGCATTAAAAATTGGATTAAAGATGATTTAATATTCTCTGGATGAATGTAGAGTATTCAAACAATATGAGGGAAGTGGGGTAGGCCAAGGGGTGTTCGGGCAAAGAAATTGAGGCCATTACCTACGGTCGGCCCGGCGGTGCCGGTCCTTTCACTAGATCTCGCCGGTCATTCCCCGGTGAGAAGTGCTTGGATCTTCGCCACGTATTAGTGTCGCTTGGTTTTCTTCAGTGCACATGTTTGTTTATTCTGTAACTCATCATCTTACGTGTAGTGTACGTGCAAATCCTTGGGCTTCTAAAAGATTAAAAGAAAAATTAAATAAAAAGATAATGTGACTAGGGGGATTTGATTATAGGGGCTACCTCACAGCAGTCCAAGGCTTTACCAATGAGCTAAAAGTTATTTCTTGCTGTTTAAAAGTAAAACAAATACTTATAGTGTACACAGCATTGCAAATACTCCATTTGTACATTAACTTTTAAACAATTTTCTGTACATTGAAATTGGAATTGTTACAACCCACCCTCCTTACAAAAATTTCATCCTCGAAATTTACAATTATTTTAAGAACTAGATTACAAACAAATTGTTGGGCTACGGCAGCGCCCCGGCCGTCAATCCGAGGCCAAATGCGGAACAAAAATTCTATAACTTGGCGCTACCGCAACCAATCACCCGGATCAGACCATTAACCGTTAACTAGATAACTACTAAAGTGGTTCAGAAATTATATCGATCGATCGGTGTCCTTCATTCTTCAATCTCCGTCCCATGCTTGTCGCGGCATCTCCGATCTCGCTCGATCTCCGGTCTCCTCGTCGAAGTGGCACCACATTAAGGAATCTTTATACGGGCTTCCGCATCAAACCGAAGCAACTCGGACATGAAGTTTGCTAGCCGACATGTCCAAGATTGAAGTAGAGAGAGTGTAAAATACTTTGTCTCAAGGCACCCAATGAATTGGGTGAAGGTAAATGAAGTTGCCATGGAAATTTGATGAAGTGAGCAAAAGGATTTTGCAATGAAAAATTTCCTCACCCCAAAAATTGGGCTCGGCCATAACATTTGTTCTCTGGGGATTGAGTTAAATTGGTGAGGGAATGTGTGTGTCAATTAATCAAGCAAGGAAAAAATCTCCCCCCAACAAAATAACCCTAACACACAATAATGAAACATTCACCTCACCCATCTTGCCCATGCTACCTACGTTTTAGCCATGCCCCCCCAATTAATGCAACCAATGAGTCACCAAAACAAAAAACCCAAGCTTTCTTACTGTGCAGCCCACGAAATTGCAAGAAAGCACAAGGAATTAAGATTTAAAAACATTACTCACATATTCAACTTAATTAAACTTTCAACCAAAAGTTTAATCCGAGAAAAGAAATTTGGCAACTTCAAAAGTAATCCTGCAACGAATTACAGGATTACCCTACAACTGTATATACATACCTGCATCCGTATTCAGACTGAATACGAATGCAATGAGACAAAAAATATTCCAACACAATATAATACTAGGATCCAGCATAAACCAAAGCCCACTAGTATTATCCGTCCGAAACATGACACGTGCACAAGTGCACGTGTATGTTCGAATCCTGCCATAAAACTATACGGCCTCTACAACGTTTCGTCCGAACTTGGGAAACTGTCTGTGGGGGACTCTAATGACTCATCAATACATTGGCAGTGGATTTAACCACAAGCACGTCAGTGGCACTAGCTGTACGTAACGGCTGCCCATGTATTGAAAGAAAGGGAAGCTGATGAGCGAACTCATCCTGAAACCCTACTGATCTTGACAGTGATAATATCCGTACAGTCCGGTCTGTTCATCTAAGAGTATCGCATATCAGGTCTAGAGGGTGGATAAAGTCAGACCCCAAAAAATGCAATATTTTGTGTCGGTATGAAGCCCATCACCACCAGAGAAACTACCGATCCTAGATCGATAATTCTCGACTACCTTGGCCAAGGATTTCTAGTGATGGTCACCCGTGCACTGTGCGATATCAACCCCAAATACCGGGAGAGACGAATCCCCGACGATCCGCTCACTGCCTCCGTGTGGCTCAGGACTGTACCCAACTAAAACCTGTTTGCATGACTCCTTTGAGCCGTGGTAGGGTAGTAATCAAAGTACAATAGGAACTCACATGAGACAAATAATGATCTCAGGTCGACAGACTAACCTGTACTCATGTCACCTGGGAACTGCAATCTGACAATAGGTATAATACCATCTAGTAAGTTCCCGGCGAGTCCGTCCAGTGTACTCATAACCCAATGAGCACCTGTATACTATCTTAGGTGAACAAACTAACACCAATGGCTTGTGAGACCTGGCTACTGCCCCTTGTCGGGGTCTCGATCAGTATACACTTGTCTACTCTGGAGTATCGATGCCCTGTCTCGAAACTCCCTCGACTAGGGACCATTTAAGGATGTGCTTATAGACCCCAGCTCCCACGTATATGATCGCTATCATACTACTGGTAGTCAAGCAAGAATCCTATGGGCTCTATCAATATGTAATAGTGATGACAAAGACAAACCAGATAGCATACTATCATCTCGAGTAAGACTGTTCTACCGGTATAGGTCCTCCCTCAATCATCATAATCCCGTGCTTGCGATCCAATAATTGACTTTGAGGGCACTATATCCAACATAAATGAGGGTATCTTGCACGCATGTCGTCCTCACGTTCCCGTGTTGATTCTCCTAGTGAATCTTTTCTCCACATCAGTCGAACCAAGTTGACTTCCTTGTTCCGAAGTGACTTCACCTTTCTATCCAAGATTTCAACAGGTTGTTGCTCACAAGATAAGTCTGGCTGTACAGTGAGCTCGGAGTGATCAAGAATATGGATGGGGTCACTCACATACCTTCTGAGTTGGGATATGTGGAACACATTGTGCACTCCTTCCAATGAAGGTGGAAGTGCCAAGCGATAAGCCACTTCTCCGACTCGTTCGAGTATGTCGAACGGTCCAATATACCTCGGACTAAGCTTACCCCGTCTTCCAAAACGAATCACTCCACGGTTTGGAGATATCTACAAAAATACATGTTCTCCCGATTGAAACTCCAAGTGACGGCGCTTTGCATCAGCCCAGTGCTTCTGTCGATTTTGGGCTATGCGCATTCTTTTCCTGATAGTGCGAACCACATCTACAATTGCTACTATCATCTCAGGTCTAAGGAGTTCTCTATCTCCGATGTCGTCCCAACTTAATGGTGAACGACACTTCCTTCCATATAAAGCTGCAAATGGTGTCATTCCTATACTTGCTTGGTAGCTATTGTTGTATGAAAACTCCACAAGATATAGGTGATCTTCCCACGATCTTCCAAGGTCTAGGATACACGCTCTTAGCATATCTTCCAAGATCTGAATAGTTCGCTCAGACCGACCATCTGTTTGTGGATGATAAGCTGTGCTGAAGTTCAGACTTGTTCCCAAGCTAGCTTGCAGACTCTGCCAAAATTGCGATCGAAATCCATTGTCACGATCGGAGACAATGCAAACCGGTACTCCTTATAATCTCATGATTTCCTCCATGTACTTCTTTGCTGGTGTCTCAGTAGATTGGCCAACTCGAAATGGGATGAAGTGAGCAGAGTTTGTGAGTTGATCCACAATAACTCATACCGCATCGTTACTTTTCATGCTGCGAGGAAGTGTATTCACGAAATCCATTGTGATGTGTTGCCACTTCCATTTTGGGATAGGTAACGGTTGAAGTAAACCAGCAGTCCTGTGATGTTCAGCTTTTACTTGCTGACACACTAAGCATTTAGCGACGTTTCTGGCTACTTCACGCTTCATTCCATGCCACCAGTAATTTTGATGCGGATCTTTGTACATCTTTGTATCTCCAGAGTGTACTGAATAAGGAGAGTTGTGAGCTTCTTTCATCAACTCTTCTCGCAAAGAATCTTTTGGTACACACAGTCTACTGCCGTATCTCGAAGATCCGTCTTCATGGATGATGAAGTCTGTTCAAAGTCCACTTTCTACTTGTTCTCTAATCTTTTGCAACTTAGCATCACTTGCTTGAGCTGCTTTGATCTGATTGACAATGGTAGATTGAACTTGTAAGCTCATCAAACTTGAAGCGTAACCTGGCATGACTACTTCAATCTCCATTTGATGCAAGTCTTGTTGAAACTTCCACTGTGCGGTGAGATTCAATGCTAGTGGTTGGCGACTAAGTGCGTCAGGTACTACATTTACCTTTCCTGGATGATATTGTAGGTTGATGTCGAAATCTGCCATAAGTTCTTACCATCTTCTCTGTCGCATATTCAACTCTTTCTGAGTAAACACATATTTCAGACTTTTGTAGTCTGTGTATATGTCCACTCGTTCACCAAGAAGATAATAGCGCCAAATCTTGAGAGCAAAGATTACGGCCGCCAACTCTAAATCATGCGTCGGATAATTTCGCTCATGAATATTCAGCTGTCTTGAAGCATAAGCCAACTTTTCCATGCTGATGTAGAACGCATCCCAATCCCTTACCGGATGTATTGAAATGCACTTCAAAACCTCCAGATTGGTCTGGTATAACGAGAATAGGTGTTGATGTTAATCTTGACTTGAGTTCAACGAAAGCCCGTTCACATGCTTCTGACCACACGAATTCTTCATCTTTACGTATGAGCTTGGTCAGGGATGTTGCAATCTTTGAAAATCCTTCAATGAACCTTCTGTAATATCCTGCTAATCCCAAGAAACTTCGAATGTCCTTCACTGACTTCGGTGTCGGCCATTTGCTTACTGCTGATACTTTAGCTGGATCTACAGAGATTCCATCGCCTGATACAATATGTCCGAGAAAACCGACTTGATCTAGCCAAAACTCGCACTTGCTGTACTTGGCATAGAGTTGATATTGTCGTAGAGTTTCCAGGACAATTCGTAAGTGTTCGACGTGTTCTTTCCGACTCTTAGAATTCACCAGGATGTCGTCGATGAAGATGACAACAAACATGTCTAGGTACTCTCGGAAAACATGATTCATTAGGTTCATGAATATAGCCAGTGCGTTGGTCACTCCGAATGGTATCACAAGAAATTCATAATGTCCATAGCGAGTTCTGAATGCCATTTTATGGATATCAGATTCTTTGACCTTCACTTGATGATAACCCGAACAAAGCTCTAACTTGGAGAAAATGCAAGATCCACTTAGCTGATCAAATAGATCGTCGATGCGTGGGAGTGGATATTTTTTCTTTATAGTTACATCGTTCAGAGATCTATAATCAATGCACATTCGATATGAACCTTCCTTCTTATTCACAAGTAGAACTGGTGATCTCCAACTTGAAGTGCTGGGACGAATCCATTCTTTCATCAATAATTCATCCAACTGAATACGTACTTCCTTCAAACCTTCAGGACTTAGGCGATATGGTGCTTTGATCACCAGTTATGCTCTAGGTACTAAATCAATACTGAATTCATGAGCTCGATCGGGAGGCAAACCTGATATGTCTTCAGGAAATACATCGTCGAACTTTCGAACTACCTCTGGCTTTGATCCTTCCTCCGCTTAAAGTGTTGCAATTACTGCCTTCTTCAGTTTTGCCTTGTTTGTGCTTGGCTCCAAGGTACGGTCTCAACTTTTGAAATAAAAGACCGGATGGTCTGGAATCTCGAATACTACCCTCCTTTGACGAAGGTCTATGGTAGCGTAAAAAGTTCCGAGCCAATCCATACCCAAAACGACATCAAAATTCGGTATGTCCAGCACCTTGAAGTCGGCATAGAATTCTCTTCTGCAGACGAACACTGGACATAGATCGTATCCCATTACTGCCTTTAGAACGCCGTTCCCTGAACTGACATTCTAGCTAGATACGAGAGGTTTGACTGGAATCACATGAGTTCGGACGAACCGTTGCGACATAAAGCAATGAGATGCTCCAGTATCGAAGAGTGCTAGTGCAGGAAGTGAGGCTACTAAGATTGTACCTAAGTTATGTGGGATATGTTTTAAGTATAAGAAAAAGATATATAGGTATGTATACAAACTGAAAGAAAGTTTGAAAGGAAAGTGTTACCAGTAATGACTTGGCCGGTGGCTTCAGCTTCTTCCACAATCATTGTGAAAGCCTGTCGCCGCGGTACATTCCTCCTTACTGGAGAAGCATTCCTCTGTTTTGTACTTGAGATACGTTCCTTTGAGCTTGATGGAACTGACGAGGAGGAGGTGCAGTCGGTCCACAAGGAGGTGGAGCAGGGAGAGCTAGTCTCGGAGCAGGTGCCTAGATGGCTGGGCGCTGCTGATAAGTGATTGTTAGCATGGGTGCAGCATTTGGGTTGTGTCTATGAGGACAAGACTCAATATCATGAGTAGCTGAGCTGCAGACTAAGCAAAGGCGATTTGCACGCCGGCAGTCCTTCACCAAATGTCCATCTCTCCTGTAGTAGGTACAAATGGCTGGGTTAGGCCAATTGTTTGATACTCCCGGTCTCCTAGGCATAAATTATGGCCTTGAAGAGGCTCCTCCTACCATCTGAGTAGCAGGGCACTTCATCCCGGCAGAGTGGGTCTACCCTTCATCTTTACCACTGCCTCAAATCGGTGGGCAGCTTTTAGGGCCAACTCGTGGGTTGGGAAATCCCCTGTACTAAGGCAGCTTGGATTTCCGGATCTAACCCTTGCTGAAATCTTCTGGATATGATCTCAGCAGTTAGTATCAAATGTGCCGCGAACCCGTTAAGGTCTTGTGTTAGCTATGTAGTATGTGATATTGAAAATCGAATATTGAGACATATCTTACCTACTGAGTATGGTAAACTCAACATCATACTCATCAACGGACTTGGTCCACATAGAACCCTATTGTAGGTGGATGAATTACTGTTCCATGTCAAATCGGGCAGTCTCTGGGAAGTATTTCGCATTGAACATGTCGCAAAAAGTCCTCCATTTGATAGGTTGTTCAAGACGGCTTTCTTCCGCCTTCCACCAAACTCGTGCATTGTCAGTGGGTTGCAGCTTTGCAACTCGAACCCAAGCGATCTCTGGCACTTGTGCCGCTGCCAGGTCATCCTCAATACTTTGAGCCCATTCCTCAGCTTCCAGAGAGCTCTCTTTTCACGTAATCTATTTTGGATACAATGCCCGGAATTGCTTTACTCCGGGCACTTCCGCTTCTGGACGGTTCATTAAAATAGCAGTCTGCTGCTGCTGTCCTTCCACGAGGCTGCAGATCACCTCAAGGGTTAGTGTTATATGCCTTAAAGGCCATTATTGTATAGTACTAGTTTGTATATTACATTTTGGAAGCTTGGGATATATACACGGATTTATAACGGTCTTGGTCAATATAGTAGTATACTACTTGGTTTGTATGTATCTTAATATGTGTATATATTTCTTTTAACGTATCGCTAATACATATTGATAGAGCCCTTAGGATCTTTACTTGACTACCAGCGTTGTGATGGCAGTCACACTAGTGGGGGTTGGGTAGTCTATAAGCACATCCTTATACAGGTCCCTAGTCGTCAGATTATCGAAACAGGGCATCGATACTCCAGAGTATACTAGTGTATACGCTTCTCATCCCAGCAGGGAAGATAGTTTGTCCCACAGCCATCAGTACGTCGTATTGGAGATAGTATGCAGGCGCTCATCGGGTTATGAGTTACACTAGACGGACTCGTGGGGTACTGCTAGTTGGTACTATACCTATCGCCACGTAGCAGTTCCCAGGTGACATGAGTACAGCTTTGTCCGTTGACTTGACACTGTTACTTTGCCTCAAGTGTGTTCCCACTGTTCTTAGATTGCTACCCTACCACGGATCTATTGAGTCGTGCAAACAAATAGTAGTTGGGTGCAGTCCTGAAGCATTTGGAGGCAGTGGCGGTTAGATAGGATTCATCTCTCCCGGTATTGGGGGTTGATGTCGCGCTGTGTTCGGAAAGCCATTACATAAAATCCCTGGCCAGGGCAAGCGAGATTTACTGGTAGGTACTCCAGTAGTTTCTCAGGGTGTTTTGGGCTGTACTCCGACATGACTTATTGCGCTATTAAGGGTCTGACGCTTACTGCCCCTTAGGCCCGATATGTGATAATCTTAGACGAACAGACCGGACTGTACGGAGATTGCCACAGACAGGCTCAGTAGGAGTTTGGATGAGTTTGCTCGTCAGCCTTCTTATTGACAGATACCTGGGTAGACGTTACGTGCAGCTAGTACCGCTGACGTGCTTATGGTTAAACCCACTGCCAGCATAATGTCGATTCTCTAAAGTCCCACACAGAGGGTTTCCCTGCTTCGGGCGAAAGGATGAAGAGGTCGTATGGTTTTACGACAGGGTTCGATTACATACGTGTACTTGTGCGCGTGTCATGTTCGAGCGGACAATACTAATGGGCTTTGGTTAAAGTCGGATCCTAGTATTATATTGTTGGATTAGTTTCGTCTTAATGTATTCGTCTTTCTCGAAATACGGATGCGTGTATATATATATGGATGAGAGGGCCATTCTTGTAACTACTCAAGATTGTTATATAAGAAGACACCTCATTAGGGTTTTGACCATTGAATTGATTAAAAAAATTATGAGGTGGAGGAAAGTATTTGTTATTTTTGTAAATGATAATTGTGGCATGGCTACTTGTTTTGACTACTTGACTTGGTTTGACCACTTGACTTGGTTGGACTCTTTGACTTAGATATTTCTTGTGAGATATTTTTGTGGCACTAGATATTTTTGGGTGAGATATTTTCTTTCCATGCTTGTAGTCATATCAAGTGAGCCATCTCATTTTTTGAATTATCATTATCAAAAACCATTTCTCTTTTCTTAAGTTCACTCTCTTCTTCTTCCTCTCAACTCATAGCTCTTATTATCTCATTTATTGAGAATCCAAGAGCTAGTGAGACTAAGCTATCCAAAATCACTCTATACTCACTCTAGGTTACTTAGTTTAGCAAGCCAAGTGACCTAGTTATCTCATCTTGGAGGTTAAAGCTCAAGGTTGGAACTCTCGGGTGGATCTTCTTCGACTTCGAGAATCCGACGAGGAAGCGCTGTCCACTTCCACTCTAAGGAGCTCACGAAGTGAAGGAGGACAGCGAGAAGACAAGAAGGACATGATACTATGAGGTATAACATTCATCCGAGTAGTTAAACCTCAT
The DNA here is from genome assembly GCA_030015575.1 of Agapanthus africanus. NCBI lineage: Eukaryota > Viridiplantae > Streptophyta > Magnoliopsida > Asparagales > Amaryllidaceae > Agapanthus > Agapanthus africanus. The sequence continues at coordinate 133,930,377 of JASDDO010000008.1, forward strand.
ATAGTTTGCTAGCTAAGGTTTTATGTTCGATCCTTACTTCAAGTCGGTGTTGCGAAGCCCGTAAAAATCATTTTTTGCGTATTCCGCCTCCCCGCGAACATGTGGGGTGCGCAACATCGACTTACAGTGGTATCAGAGCCTCTTATAAACCTTAGATAGCTTGTAACGACGTTAGAAATCCGCTGTTTTTGTCACGCATAAACTGCCGACAAAAACAGTTTTCAAAAATGATGTTTTGAGTTGTTTACACATCCCGCGGGCTCACGGTTTGAACCGAGAAGCCGCGGGGTGAAGCGTGCGTACCCCGGAGACACCCCCAAGGGGGACCAACGGCCGGACCACCCCCCAAGACCACCACAAGATGGACTTAGGGGCTGGTGACCCGAGAGCACCAAAGATTGGTGCTTTCGGGTCTGCCTCCCCTTAGGGGCCACCTCGTGGTGGCCCCCAGGAGTGGGTACCCCCCCCCCCCGAGGCCCCCTATTCGATAGTTATTTTTGTGTCTTCGCCTATGCAAAGATTCGGGCGGGTTTCGAGTTCGTTTCGACTCCCGGATTGGCTTAAAACGATCGTTTTTAGAACTTTAGCTCACTGAATTTTCATGTTTTGGAAAATTGGTTAAGTTTGCTAATTGCGTGCGGAATTCTAATGTCGTAATTACTTTACAAGCTTTGTATTGTATATATGTGTTTGGAAACGTCGACTAATTGCTATACGTCGATTAGTCAGGGTTGCACATATCTGTGATGATGTTATGTTGGTTTGTGTATATGAACTTGTTGGATCATCATGGATGAATAGCCGGGGATGTGAGATGAGTGTTTTATCTTTCATTTGATGTAAATTGTAGATTGATATAATATTATTTTGCGGGCACATCCGGGTTAAGGTTGTAGCCACCGTTTTATTATTTTTTTTACTATTTTCTGCTCCTAGGATAGACCCAAGGTGGGGTGCACAAACTACCGGGTTCTTGAAGTGCCGAGTGGCCTACTCACTTTGTTGAGGGAGGTTGCTTTACTTTGGGAATTTGGCGGGTAGTTTTCCTCACTCGTAGGGGTCTAGGGTGGGATTTGGCTATTCATCACGACCGTGGAATTCGTCTTTCGTTACAGGCTCAAACGAAACGCGGAATTCCTAGTATATCCAATATGTTCATCTGTGATCTAGAATGCCTATTATTGCGTGAGACGGATGTATATATCTATATATGATATCTAGTAAATGTTGTTTATGTTTTGCATCCGCGCTAATCCAGCCCCCGCTTTGTCGTTAGTTAAGTAACCTAACGGGTGATGACGGGGCCCCATGGCGAATGCGGATGGCATAAGCCTATGTTGTATTTTCATTCTTTTTCTGCAATGGTAGGTTAATTGATGGGACTGCATTACATTAATGCAAAGCAAACAAACCAAAGTTGAATTGTTGGAACAATTTTTAAACCACTCGATTTTTTCAAAACAGCAAAACTTTTAAAATGCGGAGCTTAAACCACTCCTTTTAAAAGCTATCAGGTTCCTTCGATTATATCAAGATCACTACATTCACGGTTTCTCTAAAACCATTCGTAATCCTCCGTCATTTCAGTTGAATATTCAGTATTATTAAAAGCTATCCTTCGCCAAGGCATAGTGATTGGTAGCTGCTGAATATTCATCTGTAGCATAGATAGATGCGTTGGTTTGGGACTGTCGTACTGCTATTTTGGCCTTCATCAAGGGTATGTACGGGTGGGTTCAAATTAACCTGGACAATGACGAGTAGAACTTGACATGTGACTTATGATATGTTGGCCTTCGTCAAAGTCATAAGAGCATGGGGCAAGAATCCACATCGGGAGTTTCTAAAGAAACTGAAACTTGCTAGTGTTGCATACCATTTGGAGTGTGATAATTTTGGTAGGATTCCTTCGACTTTATCACACGATGATATTTGGATCCCGATCCTACTGTGAGTATATGCTACTCCCCGGGAGATTTTTTCACTTAACGATCAATACTATAAACCAAGTAGGTGTCTAGAAAGGTGTTAGTGGGACTACGCCCCCAGGGAAAGAGATTATTTAATTAAGGAATTTCGCGAAAGCATCGTAAAACCTCCCTCGAAGTACCGACACTGGCCTGGCTGAACAGTTAAGCAAGTATTGTACGGTGAGATTAATCCTGACTAATTCTTCTTTTATGGTTTGAGGAAGGATTCGAGAAACAGTGGGAGCCATCCTGTTTAGATAAATTAAAAACTAATCTAAATTTGCAAGAGCATCATGCTAAAGTGTTTTTTCTCTCTCTCCTAATTGCAGCGACCAAACATGACGGACCTTAAGTTACTATTAGATAAAAATATATTGACAGGGCCAAACTATAAAGATTGGTTCAGGAATGTCAAGATGGCAATCGCTTATGACAAATTGAGCTATGTTCTTACTACTAAAGCCCCCACCGTCCCAGGTCCAGATTCCAGCGTCGCGGACAGAGAAGATCTGGGAAATTGATTGCACGAAAGCCAAGTGCCTCGTGCTGGTGTCACGACCCGAAGGTACGGAACGTGACTGGCGCTTAAATTACGAAACGTCTCAAGGCGTAACGTAATCTAAGTAAGCCAAAGCCTAAAATCTAAACCAATTGAAGAAATAGAGTGAAAGAAAACCTTAATTTAAAAGATAATTTTTAAAAAATTAAGTCGCATTAAACATATTACAAACATAAAAATTTCCTTAAAATCTCGGCAGAATCTTCTTTGTAAATACTGACCCCCAAACAGGTACAACACATGAAAATACATATAAATCATGAATAAGGCATCCCTAAGCGGGAGCTAACTCTTCGCCAAAGGCAGAATCACAACCACATACAACATGTATATCAAAAGCACGAAAATGAGCATTTGAAAGTAAGAAAACAGCTCGTCGGCTCAAGTGAGCATCGACACCAGAATAGAATATATACAAATCTCACAAGCTCACCATCTAAGTCCAATGTACGAAAGATAGATGGAGTATGCTAGATACAATAAAATACACGAGGGGAGCAAAAGAAAATCCTCCAAACCCACCTATGAGCAAGCTGCAATTCGAAGCAAACGAAGCGGAAAGAAGATACACTCGCCGCTACTGTGCTGACGGGTCAGACCTGCAAAATACTGTGGCACAACGGGGGTTAGTTGCCAACTCGTGAGTAGTAAGTAACATCCAATAAGGCTATCGTAAGCACGCACGCAATGCGTCACGGCCTACATATACCGATATGATACAATGCACTAGTATGTGTACAACATGAATGCATAATCATATGAAACCTGAATATGTTTGGTATGAGAAAATCTGTATTCTTATTTTAGTTAAACTTTTGTGAAATAACTGAAGTATCATCAATGAAATCAACTGAAATCCGTGTCAAGCATCGACACTAAATATGTATATCTGAATGCCTAAATATCTCAATATCTCGACATCTCAATGTCATAATATCTCAATATCTCAATATCTCGGGCTCCATCAGTCCGGATCGGCCCAAATCATCAAATCTCATGACTACGGTCAGTACCCTTCGGATATCCACCGCGCCAGACATCACTGGTAGGTAGTCTTCCCCAGCCAGGCTCATCGTCATCCACACAATCTCTTGCCCCAAGGTACCTTACCAGGCCCACCATATACCCGAAACGGTTCGTCCACTCCTCAAATCGGGTCTCGAAAACCAACAGAAATCAGGAAAACTCATGGTGGACGACACATACATCACGAGAAAACCGCAAATTTCTATTTTTTAAAATGATAATAAGTTTGTAAAATTCTTGCGGTTTTCCCCCAAAATCCAGAAATCTCATAAATACTGAAATCTTCGAGAAGAATCACAATATATAAACATGCTGGTGATGATGGAAATCTATGATACGATAGTATATACCATACGAAATACGGCCAGAAGCTATGCATGAATTATGATGCAATGAGGTATGTATATATGATTAACAATCCTACGTATCCATTTTAAAGAAATGATTATACAAGTATAAATCCAAGGATCATATATGATGCAAATGCACGATTACCGATTCCAATCCAGTTCTATAGTGTTCATGACATAACAATTACCAAAGGCGTGTGTGTTAGCATGAATAGTGCACGTGCAGCATGAAACAGTGGTAATGGTAATGGTGCAAGTGTCCTATGATGATGTTATATATATATATATATATATATATATATATATATATATATATATATAACGATGCGATGCAATGAGATGGCTAACTAGGAAACTACGCATATAAATGCCAGTACTACTAGTAAATCCTACCGTCGAGCACCTCGTGCCATCCAGACGATGCCCCCATAGATGTGTGCATCTACTCACCGGGACGTCTCGGCTAATCTGATCCGATCTCCGCCTTGATAGGTTGTATATCTAACAAAACCTCAAACTTAATTCCAAACGATTTATTTCAAAAACCTAGTAAGCATCAATTTCCATTTTTGTTCAAAACTTGATGTTTTAACAAAACTTTTGGCCACAATAATCACATAATAACTTAATTAAGCCACACAAACCTTTACTAAAATTTTATCTCACCAATTTATATTAATCCTAAAACCTAGTTTGCAAAATAGCTTAATTAGAATAATTTACAAGTAACAATTAGTAATTTAAAAACTAGATTACATTTTGCATTCCTTAAAATGTTAATTTACCCATTGTAATCATGATTAAGTGATAAAAACCCTAACCTTAATTTAAATCCTTCTCTTGAAAATTTAATCTTGAAATTAAAACCATAATTAAACTCCTAATTAGATTAGACTGAAGTAATTTAGCAACAAATTAAACATGGGGTTAGGATTTATACCTCTAAAATTTGAGATCAAACTTGCAACTTGACCTCCAAAGATGGTTCTCTTGCTCCTAAATCTAAGCTAGTTTGGATCAAAGAAAATTGGTTAAAGGTTTGATTAGGAGTTTGTGGGATTTTGTATGGATTTTTGAATGAATTTTATGGATTTTAAAGTGGAAAATGGGGTGAGAAAAATTAGGGTTGCCATGGGGGAGGTCGGCCAGCACACCAAGAGAGGGGAGAGAGAAAAATAAATGTGTGGGTGAGTGTGGAAACTTCCCCCATTATGACATCTTTTAACTCCTTTATTAATTAATTGATTTCCTAATTAAACTTATCCTAGAAAACTCTAGAAACATGGAAACAATTTGAGTAAAAGAGAACATATTATCAACTTGTTATTAAGTTGCCATGGTTCACATTTGTATAATTAACCCATTCAAATTTGTAATTTATACTAATTAAATGGATAAATGAAAGCTTATAATAATATTTAAAATAATTAATTAAGGAAAAATATTAAGTACACTAGAAATTTATAAGTGACCTAATAAATACCAATTACTAGCAATTTCATAGTTAAAATAAGCGTATTTAAATCTATGATGAAAAATAATTATAGTTAAGTTTTACGGAAGACACAATTTATTTTACCGATTATCGGAAAAATTCTCCTAAAGGATTTATTTATTTATTTATTTTTAAAACGTTACAATCTTCACCCTTAAGGAAATTCGATCCCCGAATTTAAAATCTAACTACGCATACAGGAAAAGCTCTCTCTCTCATCTCATCCTCGGCTTCCCACGTGTCCTCTTCGCCGCTCGGACCACGCCAAAGAACAATTACGAACGGTATGTCATCGGACCTCGGTTTCTTCACCTGCCGGTCTAGAATAACTATCGGCTGCTCGGTGAAAGAAAGATTGCGCTCCAGCTGGATCGTCTAATGCTGTATCGCGTGAGAAGGGTCAAGAAGGTACTTGCGGAGTATTGATACATGGGACACGAGGTGAACATATGGGAAATTGGGTGGAAGAGCCAAACGATAAGTAACTGCGTCGATACGCTCGAGAAACTCGAAGAACCCACATATCTGGAACTAAGCCTTCCTTCCTTTCCGAATCTCAACACACCCTTCATCGGAGAAACCTTCAAGAAAACATGATCGCCAATGGCATCTATTAGCATTAAACTTCTGCCTGCTCTGGGCCGCTCTTATCCTATTCCGAATCAACTGAATCCCTTCGGTCACCTCCTGCACAAACTGTGGCCCCAAAATACTGCTCTCACCGAGCTCTGTCCAACTTACGGCTATCGACATCTCTTCCCATAAAATGCCTCAAAGGGGGCTATCTTAATCGCTTCCTGGAAGTTGTTATTATAGGAAAACTTTATCAAGGGCAAGTGGCGATCCCAACTGCCACGAAATCTAGAACGCAAACTCGGAGCATATCCTTAAGAATCTATATGGTCCTCTCTGATTGACCGTCGGTCTGCGGTTGGAAAACTACATTAAACTTAATTGGGGTGCCCAAAGCCTCCTGAAGTTTCTGCCATAGTCAGCTCGTGAACTGGGTGTCCCTGTTGGGCACAATACACATCGGAACTCTATGCAGTCGCACATCTCATCAACATGTGTCTGAGCATACTAAATGAATCCAAAAATGGTTTTGACTGGCAGAAAATGAGCTGCTTTCCCGTCAATCGGTCTACAATCTCCCGAATAGAGTCATACTCTTGACTGGTCTTATGTAGATCCATAATAAAATCCATAGAAATTTGTTCCCACTTCCACTCCGGAATGGGCAAAGGTTGTAATTCTTCTGCTGACCCCTGATGCTCGGCCTTGACTTGCTGACAAGTCAGCATCCTGAAACAAAGTCTATGATATCTCTCTTTATCCCTTCACATCTTTAGACATCTCATACGTCATGATACTTCTTGGTGGAAACCGGATAAACACTATATGTCGACTGGTATGCCTCCTCTAAAATCTCGCATCTCAGTCCCTCGGAATCTGGCGCACACAGTCGAGTTCCAAATTGGAGTACTCCCTAATCATCAATCATGAACTCTGAATCTTTGCCCCGTCGAATCTGCTCCAAGATCTCTGAAAAACGAACGTCATCGGACTATGCCTCACGGATATGATCAAACACTGTGGACGTGCACGGATAGAGGCAAGTTGTCCCCCGGTCGGCGAAAACTCGAACTGTACTCGGCTGTCACATAGAATCTGCTAATCTGTCGTCGATTGTCTCTGAACTGTACTCAAATAAGAAAAGTTACCTCCGGCCTCCGACTCAAAGCATCTACCACCACATCCTCCTTGCCCGGACGATAAGGAATCTCGCAGTCATAGTCTTTTACTAGCCCCTTCTATCGGTACTGTCTTAAATTTTGATCTCGCTGCTGAAAGATATACTTTAAGTTTCTTGTTGTCCATAAATATCTGGCATGACTCGTCTCCAAATCTTAAGTGTAAAAATCACCGCAGACATCTCTAAATCATGCATGAAATAGTTTTCCCCACGCTTCTTCAACTGCCGAGAAGCATTAAAATAACCAACAAAACCGCCTGATCCTGAAGGCAAAATAATATTGGCGCCATAATCAAACGAGTCTTTAACTGCTGAAAGCTCTGCTCACATGCCTTGGTCCAAAGAAAAGAAACTCCTTTTCAGGTCAACCCGGTCAACGGTGCAGCTATGCACGAAGAATCCTGTACGAAAAGTCGATAATATCCGGTTAAACCCACAAGCTGGGAATCTCCATCATTGATACAAGTCTGGGCCAATGCTGAACGGCGTTGATCTCATTCGGTTCCATACATATACTATCTCTCTTAACTACGTGACCCAAGGAGTCAACACCATCCAACCAGAAAACACACTTAGATAAATTAGCGAATAGCTGGCGCTCCCTCAAAGTCTGCAACACAATCCTCAATTACAGCCTAAGCTCCACTCGGCCCAAAAGTACACTAAGACGTCCTCAATGAACACGATGATAAGCTGATCACGAACGGCCTAGACATTCAGTTCATCCAATTCCATAAACGCTGCTGTGGTATTGGTGAGCTCGAACGACATCGCCAAAATTCATAACGCCCGTAACTTGTGTGAAAAAAATAATCTTCGGAATATCATCCTCTCGAACCCACAACTGGTAGTAGCCTGACCGCAAGTCAATTTTCGAGAAATGTCCCGCATCCTGGAGGTAATCAAATTAATCGTCGATGCGAGGTAGGGGATATCTATTCCGCACAGTAACCCGATTCAACTGACAATAATCAATGCATCAACACAACTACCGTCTTTCTTCTTGACGAACAGAACAGGAGCTCCCCAAGGCGACGCACTCGGACGAACAAGCCCTTTTATCCAACAAATCTTGCAACTGATCCTTCAGTTCCTTAAACTCCGCCAGGTCCATCCGATATGGCGGTATAGAAAAAGGCTCTGTGCCAGAAATCAAGTCAAAGCAAAACTCAATATCGCGCTCTGGTGACAAACCAAGCAACTTGTCAGGAAAAGCATCTTGAAATTCGCCCACAATTGGGACCTGGTCCAACAGGACCTCTACGGCTCTAACACCACAAATATATGCCATGAATTTCCTGACATCCTTTCCTCAAGAGTTTACTAGCGTGAAGAGAAGGAATCAAACTAGGGAAGGAGACACTGCGGTCTCTCCAAAAACAAGAACTGGTTCACCCGGAAAACTAAATCTGATTGCCTTCTCACGGCAGTCCACGGACGCATAACACGTGGCTAACCAATCCATACTCAAAAGAACGTCAACGTCTAACATATCGAGAATAATTAAATTGACAAAAGAATCCCTATCTCCGATACGAACAAGACAAATACGAACGAGAAACATTTCGAGCGACAAAAGATTAGCCTACGAAAGAAATCACAACAAGCGGTTGATTTAGCAAGGACGACTTTCGGTCCAATCTCGATACAAAATATGTAGATACCATTTCAAATGACACTAGAAAGAATATCCGTCACAACGGCGTCTGTCTAACCTCCTTGAGCTGACATACCGGTACAAGTCCGCTTCGGTCCAGAAACGACTGAAATCTCATAAATGCGCTCCTCCAACAGTAAGGTTGCGTTCATAGCAGTGGCGTAAGTGTCAAAATGCTGGGCACCAATAGAAATAAATAACTGCATGTCCAATCCCCACACAAATCTCTTATCTGTTTCTTTTCAGTGTCCACCAGGTAAAGAGCATATCGGACCGCTGAGTAAACTAAATGTCGTACTCGAACACCGTCATCCCTGAAGTTTTACGCAAAAACTCAAAACTACGAGCTCGGACATCTCGGACGCTCTCCGAAAGAAAATGAGCAAGAAATATAACTGTGAATTCATCCCAAGTCATAGAAGGTAGATCTACAGCTTGACCTCTCTCAATTGTTTTGCACCACGTCTGAGCAAGACCTCTCTAGACAAAAACTCGCAAGCTCAATCCATATCTCGTCGGTACATCTTTATGAACGACAAATCCTAGCCATCCTGTCGACGATTGTCTATGGATCCTTCACTGCATCTGTGCCTGTAAAAACTAGAGGCTTCAGCCTCAAAAAATCCTGTAAGGATACACAAATAATCTCGGTAACAACAGAAACAGCTTCCTGAGCAGCAGGTACAATCGCAGTCCCTGAAATAGGAGGGACATCATCGGCTCTCGGAGCTCGGCTAGCCTCAACTAACAATCCAACCATCTGTCACACGTCCTAAATACTCCACTCCAGCCTAGCCAGCAGTCCAGGAAAAAGGCAGACCACTCTGTCCCTGAGGGGTAGGCGCACCGCCCTAATCGGTCCTCGTCTCAAACGAGCCTACTCTAATCTCATCTATGGCGGCAGCCCTCTGGCCCTCATAGTCTCTGGCGACATAGTGGCTGGAACAAGAAACAGGATCGATATGAACATTATGATCAAATCAAAGGATTTCCGGAATCAAGAAAGGAAATACAAGCAATCATATATCCTAAGGTCACTTAGGCGGAGTATCGTATCGTAAGTATGCCGCGGAACATACACACTCTACGCCACTCTGCTTAAGTCACCTACTTCATCTACCAAGGGTCATCCTACACTCAGAAAGGTAAAATCTATCGCTCTGATACCAACTTTGTCACGACCCGAAGATACGGAACGTGACTGGCACTTAAATTATGAAACGTCTCAAGGCGTAACATAATCTAAGTAAGCCAAAGCCCAGAAATCTAAACCAATTGAAGAAATAGAGTGAAGGAAAACCTTAATTTAAAAGATGATTTTTAACAAATTAAGTCGCATTAAACATATTAAAAACATCAAAATTTCCTGAAAATTTCGGCAGAGTCTCCTTTGTAAATACTGACCCCCAAACGGGTACAACACATGGAAATACATATAAATCATGAATAAGGCATCCCCAAGAGGGAGATAGCTCTTCGCCAAAGCCAGAATCACAACCACATACAAGATGTATATCAAAAGCACGAAAATAAGCATTTGAAAGTAAGAAAACAGCACGTCGGCTCAAGTGAGCATCGACACCAGAATAGAATATATACAAATCTCACAAGCTCACCATCTAAGTCCAATGTACGAAAGGTAGGTGGAGTATGCTAGATACCATAAAATATACGGTGGGAGCAAAAGAAAATCCTCCAAATCCACCTATGAGCAAGCTGTAAGTCGAAGCAAACGAAGCCGAAAGAAGATACACCCGCCGCTACTGTGTTGATGGGTCAAACCTGCAAAATACTGTGGCACAACGGGGGTGAGTTGCCAACTCGTGAGTAGTAAGTAACATCCAATAAGGCTATCGTAAGCATGCACGCGATGCGTCATAGCCTACATATAACGATATGATGCAATGCACTAGTATGTGTGCAACATGAATGCATAATCACATGAAACCTGAATATGTTTGGTACGAGAAAATCTGTATTCTTATTTTAGTTAAACTTTTGTGAAATAACTGAAGTATCATCAATGAAATAAACTGAAATCCGTATCAAGCATCGACACTAAATATGTATATCTCAATGCCTCAATATCTCAATATCTCGACATCTCAATATCTTAATATCTCAATATCTCGGGCTCCGTCAGTCCGGATCGGCCCAAATCATCAAATCTCATAACTACGTTCGGTATCCTCCGGATATCCGCCGTGCCAGACATCACCGGTAGGTAGTCTTCCCTAGCCAGGCTCATCGTCATCCACACAATCTCTTGCCCCGAGATACCTTACCGGGCCCACCATGTACCCGAGACAGTTCGTCCACTCCTCGAATCGGGTCTCAAAAACCAACAGAAATCAGGAAAACTCATGGTGGAGAACACCTACATCATGAGAAAACCGCAAATTTCTATTTTTTAAAATGATAATAAGTTTGTAAAATTCTTGCGGTTTTCCCCCAAAATCCAGAAATCTCATAAATACTGAAATCCTTGAGAAGAATCACAATATATAAACATACTGGTGATGATGGAAATCTATGATACGGTAGTATATACCATACGAAATACGGCAAGAAACTATGCATGAATTATGATGCAATGAGGTATGTATATATGATTAACAATCCTACGTATCCATTTTAAAGAAATGATTATACAAGTATAAATCCATGGATCATATATGATGCAAATGCACTATTACCGATTCCAATCCAGTTCTATAGTGTTCGTGACATAGCAATTACCAAAGACGTGTGTGTTAGCATGAATAGTGCACGTGCAGTATGAACCAATGGTAATGGTGCAAGTGTCCTATGATGATGTTATCGCATATATATATATATATATATAATGATGCGATGCAATGAGATGGCCAACTAGGAAACTACGTATATAAATGCCAGTACTACTAGTAAATCCTATTGTCGGGCACCTCACGCCATCCAGACGATCCCCCCATAGATGTGTACATCTACTCACCGGGACGCCTAGGCTAATCTGATCCAATCTCCGCCTTGTCTTTTCCGTGCCACATCCGACGCCTCTGCACCCGATCCTAGAATCGCACACAAGCAATTAAGAGGATAAATATACGATTAGTCACAGACACAAACGACACAAGTCAATCTACGCGCACAACAAGACGCGCACACACTTGGTGCACAAACGCGCTCGCGACAACGCCACAAACTACAACTAGGGTCGCTATACGTGAAAACTACCGAGCCTAGAAACCGATCATAATAATCTCGCATTCACACACATTAAATATTATATGAAAATAGGTTGTATATCCAACAAAACCTCAAACTTAATTTCAAACGATTTATTTCAAAAACCTAGGCATCAATTTCCATTTTTGTTCAAAACTTGATGTTTTAACAAAACTAGTGGCCACAATAATCACATAATAACTTAATTAAGCCACACAAACCTTTACTAAAATTTTATCTCACCAATTTATATTAATCCTAAAAACCTAGTTTGCAAAATAGCTTAATTAGAACAATTTACAAGTAACAATTAGTAATTTAACAACTAGATTACATTTTGCATTCCTTAAGATATTAATTTACCCATTGTAATCATGATTAAGTGATAAAAACTCTAACTTAATTTAAATCTTTCTCTTGAAAATTTAATTTTGAAATTAAAACCATAATTAAACTCCTAATTAGATTAGACTGAAGTAATTTAGCAACAAATTAAATATGGGGTTAGGATTTATACCTCTAAAATTTGAGATCAAACTTGCAACTTGACCTCCAAATATGGTTCTCTTGCTTCTAAATCCAAGCTAGTTTGGACCAAAGAAAATTGGTTAAAGGTTTGATTAGGAGTTTATGGGATTTTGTATGGATTTTTGAATGAATTTTGTGGATTTTAAAGTGGAAAATGAGGTGAGAAAAATTGGGGCTGCCATGGGGAGGCTCGGCCAGCACACCAAGAGTGGGGAGAGAGAAAAAGAAATGTGTGGGTGAGTGTGGAAACTTCCCCCATTATGACATCTTTTAACTCCTTTTATTAATTAATTAATTTCCTAATTAAACTGATTCTAGAAAACTCTAGAACATGGAAACAATTTGAGCAAGAGAGAACATATTATCAACTTGTTATTAAGTTGTCATAGTTCACATTTGTATAATTAACCCATTCAAATTTGTAATTTACACTAATTAAATAGATAAATGAAAACTTATAATAATATTTAAAATAATTAATTAAGGAAAAATATTAAGCACACTAGAAATTTATAAGTGACCTAATAAATAACAAATTACTAGCAATTTCATAGTTAAAATAGGCGTATTTAAATCTATGATGAAAAATAATTATAATTAAGTTTTACTGAAAACGCAATTTATTTTACCGATTATCGGAAAAATTCTCCTAAACGATTTATTTATTTATTTATTTATTTTTAAAACGTTACAGCTGGCCTCCATGGAAAATGAACACCAGAGGCGACACGAGAATATGGATCTTGAATCCATATTTATCCATACCAAGAAATTATATAGAGAGCAATCTCGTATCGCAAGATACGAGACCTCAAAGAAGCTATTTCAAGTGAGGTTGGCTGTCGGGTCATCTGTAGGGGAACACGTCCTTAAGATGATCGGCTACATTAAGGAGCTCGCGGACCTTGGGACCACATTAGAGAACGAGCTGTATACAGACTTGATTCTCCAGTCCCTTCCTTCCACCTACGCCCAGTTTATCTTGAATTTTAATATTCAAGGTAAAGAAGTTGAACTTCCGGAACTCCTCAACATGTTGAGGAGTGCTGAGGGCACCCTAAAGAAAACTAAGGAAATGCCCGCTCTGCTTGTTGGTGGAGCTTCCTCTTCTATATCTAAGGCGAAAGCAAAGGAAAGAAGAAGAAGGCCCCCACTAAGCCGAGAGGCGGTGTTAGTAAGGTGGAAGCAAAGGGCAAGGCAAAAGTGGCGGGGCCGACAGTAGGGAAGGACGAATGTTTCTACTGTCATAAAAAGGTCTATTGGAAGAAAGATTGCAGGGCTTGGAGAGCCAAGAAGCAGGACCCGAAGCAAGTTGTGGCTTCGGCTTCAGGTGTGTTTGTAATTGAAAACTGTCTGTCAATCAACTCTACTTTCTGGGTGTTGGATATCGGATCAGGATCTCATATCAGTAATTCTTTGCAGGTACTGAGAAGCCGTAGAGTTCTGAAGACCGGTGATATGACCCTCAGGGTTGCTAACGGAGCGAGCATGGATGCTGTGTCCGTAAGGGAATATCATCTAGGATTGACGAGTGGACATATTTTGGTTTTACGCAACTATTTTTATGTACCTAGTTTAACTTGTAATATCATTTCTATATCTTTGTTATCTAAAGAAGGTTATGATTTCACATTTGTAAGCGATGTTGTAAACATCCACCTTAATCATGGTCTGATTGGGTCGAGTATACTAAACAACGGTATATACGTATTAAACCAACTACAAGTTTTCAATGTCCAAAACACACATAAAAAAAAGACTCCAGAATTAAATCAAGCTTTCTTATGGCGTTGTAGACTAGGTCACATCAACGAAATAAGGTTGACCAAGTTACATAAAGAAAGATATTTGGATCCGTTGGAATATCAATCTTATGCAATTTGTCAATCATGTCTCAAAGGAAAGATGACAAAAACTCCGTTCACTGGACACGGAGTAGGAGCGAGTGAGCTCTTGGGACTCATACACAGCGACGTGTGTGGTCCAATGTCTACACATGCAAGAAATGGTTATTCCTATTTCATTACTTTTACGGATGATTTCTCTAGGTATGGATATGTTTTCTTGATGAAATATAAATCCGAGAACTTTGAGAAATTCCGAGAATATAAGAATGAAGTGGAAAAACAAATCGGCAAAAGTATCAAGATACTAAGATCTGATCGAGGTGGTGAATACTTGAGTACCGAGTTCCTGGATTACCTAAAAGAGAATGGAATTCTCTCTCAGTTTACTCCTCCATACACACCACAACACAACGGTGTATCGGAGAGATGGAAGCGAACCTTATTGAATATGGTGCGTTCCATGATGAGTAACGCTGAGTTACCGCTGTCATTCTGGGGCTATGCACTAGAATCAGCTGTATATCTTTTGAACAAGGTTTCTACCAAGACCGTGCCTACCACACCATATCAGATGTAGAGTGGGAAGAAACCCTATCTTCAGTATCTGAAGATATGGGGATGTCCGGCTTTTGTCAAAAAGCAGCATACGGACAAACTCGAGGCACGCTCAGTACTGTGTAAGTTTGTGGGATACCCAAAAAACTCCAAGGGGTATCTTTTCTATTACGCAGAGGAACAAAAGGTTTTTGTTTCTCGTCATACCCACTTTTTGGAACATCAATTTTTAGAAAAAGAAACTAGTGGGTACGCAATAGAACTGGAAGAAATTCCAGAACCACAAGCTATTACTGAAAGCTTGGTGGAACCAAAAGTTTCAAAAGACCAGGACATTCCCGCGCCACTCTACAGGAGTAGTAGGCTGTCTCATCTGCCCGAGAGATACTACGGTTTTTTTGTAGACGGGGATAGAGAGGATTGCATCATTGATAATGATGAGCCAACTAACTTCCAGCAAGCCATTCAGAGCATAGACTCGGTAAAATGGTTGGATGCAATGCGGACCGAGATGGAGTCCATGTACACCAACAAAGTATGGACTTTGGACATTGCTCCAGAAGGGGTAAAACCGTAGGCTGCAAATGGATCTTCAAAAAGAAGATTGGTGTAGATGGACAGATTGAAACCTATAAGGTTAGACTTGTTGCAAAAGGATTTCATCAAAGACCTGGTTTGGACTATGATAAAACCTTTTTCTCCAGTGGCTATGCTCAAATCCATTCGGATCCTTCTTGCCATTGCTGCCTTCCACGATTATGAGATTTGGCAGATGGACATAAAGACCGCTTTTTTAAATGGACATTTGGAAGAGTACGTCTATATGGACCAGCCAGAGGGTTTCATTCAGAGTGGGAGCAGCGGGAAAGTGTGCAAATTGCTTAAGTCCATTTATGGACTAAAGCAAGCATCGCAGAGTTGGAACATCTGTTTTGATGAGACGGTCAAAGAATTTGATTTTATCAAAAATTCAGATGAGCCGTGCATTTATAGTAAGATTGTATTAAGAACTATAGTATTCCTCGTCTTGTACGTGGATGACATTCTCTTGATAGGAAATGACATTCTTATGCTACAATCTATTAACGAATTCTTGTCACAAAGGTTCTCCATGAAAGACCTGAGTGATGCCTCTTACATTCTGGGGATCCAGATCTATCGTGATAGATCTAAGAGTATGTTGGGACTTTCACAGTCCAGGTATATCGACACCATAGATTCAGTATAGAAGATTCTGTAACGCTTTAGTTTTCGATTAGTGTTAATTAAGCGATAGTGCGGGTTTTTGGTAAAAATTTTACCAATTTGGGTTCCTCGCATTTTATAACATTTAATTAATATTTTATTATTATTTGTTATGGCTTGCACACACTTGCGCATGTTAATATGAGGGTGTGTTTGTGTTAATCTAGTTTAGTAACCATGACAACTTAATCTAATCCTAATTCTTACTTTAACCTTAACCCTAAACCGTAGATATTTGTGTGAGATATTCCCTTTGGGTTTTGTTTTGAAGAGAAGGTGGCTTGGTGGCATGGTGGGCATTAATGGTTGCATTAATGTGTGAGTTAATGCAAAGGGTGCACTTACCCTCTCTCATTATTCTCACCACACTCTTTCTCCCTTTATCATCTCATTCTCTCACAACTCTGTCTCTTTCTCATTATTTTCTTCATCCCCTCTTCTCTCAACTGAACACTCACCCTACCCTTCACAAATCTTTACTAATCCATCACTAAACTTCACAAAATCTCACAAATCTTAAGCCTTGCTTTGCCTCTTAGATGCCTTGGAGCTTGGAAAGCTAGGATCTTTGAGCTTGTGGGAGCAGGTAATGATCTCTTTCTGTTAAGTAGGTGTTTATTGTGTTGCTTAGCTTATTCATTTCAGTTTAGAACGCATAAAGTTTCGTTTCGAGTAAATATCGTTATTTTAGTGTAGTTTGGTATCTCGGATGATCTGCTATCAAACCAGGTTTTTGTTGGAAAAGTTCCCATCACAGTGACCTAGTGTGGTGACCTAGAAGATACCCTCAAAATACGAGTCCATTCTCTCAAGAACAGGCCGCAAATTTAATGGTTCTGGCTGCAATTTGCGTCCAGAGTGGGGTGGTTGGTGGTGTATTTTGGAGTAGGGGTCTTTGGGGTTGTGTGTGGTCTTGTGGTATGTGAAACTTTTACAAATTGTTTGGGTAGCAAAATCTGGGATCACTTTGCTTGTTTCTAGTGTTTCGTTTACGCGCGTTACGTTATCCGATACTGTTCGTGTCATTGTGTATCTATTTCTCTTGAGTTGGTTTCGTAGTGCTGCTATGCACATTAGCTACTAAGCGAACACTTGAGAGTATGTTTGGAGTTGGTGCGTAGGTCAAACGTAGTGGTTACGTGTTATTGGTCGATTGCTAATATATATACACTTGCTTTGTTGTTTTGTGATTTTAGGATCGCAGGCGGGGACTTCGGACACTGCGAAGAAGGGAAAGCGAGTGGTTGGCTTTACTTAGCCAGAATCATCTGTGAGTAGATTTAACATCTACAAGGGAATCGCCCGCATGGCGTTATGCGTCTGGGCTAGATATGATATGATATTAGTCGCATGTTATTTTGCACATATAGAGATTGTGCATAAGACTTCATTGCATATTATTACTTGTTGTGCTTGGATTTGTACCCTTTGAACACTGCACTATTATTGATGGCTCATGTTGCACGAGCACTGATTGTATGCCACTCACACCGTCAATAATTGCCATGACACGCACAACACCTATACTTTGTGATATTATATTGGTTAGGAATATTGAGATATTGATTCATATTCCTTTATGCATATAACATATAGCATACCTGTATACCTACATGCTTACACATATGCCTTGATATGCCTACATGTTAGCTACCCGTATACCTATATGGTATTGTACCATTAGAGATAGGTATATACACATATGAAACATAGCTACATGTACATCTTGTATACATGCTTACATGTACATCCGTATACCTTGATATAGCTATACATATACCTGGAGGGTATTACATCATTACTGATAGGTAAATATACATATCTTGCTATACCGACATGGTTACGCATACCTGGCTATAGCTACATGTTCACATTTATATGATGTTGTATGGATTTGGAGAAATTAGGAACCGCATGATATATTCATAACTTGTTACAGTTAAATAGCGGTTTTCCTTTATATGCTCATATTACTGTTTCATGTTACATATATTATATTTCATGGATTTCGCATTGATATATGGATTTCACATGATGTTTTATGGATTTGAGGACCGTGGCAGTTTCATGAAATTATGCATTATTTGAAAAACCCGGTTTCTCTTGATATGATATTTCAGCATCCAGCATGAGATTTTTCGGTTCTGATATATACCCCATGCGAGGAGGCGTCGTAGGCCGTGTGCAGGTACATGGTGGGGCCCGGAGGTACCCGGGGCAAGAAAGGTATGTCGAAAGTTCACGTCGATGAGCCTGGCAGGGGAATCATACCTACCGGTGACAGTATTTGGACTCGGTGGTGATCGTGGAGATATCGACCGGAGTCATGTACGTATGCAAACGGGGAATTCGAGTGCCGACAGTTGGGGAACTCGGGTTTCTGATGAACGTATGATACGTACATATCAGGGGCAGTCGGGGCGATGATGCCTGATAGATGAGTATTTATGTGTCGATACTAGACACTAGTTTTCATGATATTTTACCTCTAAGTATATATATCAGTGGTATGGGACGCTGTTATATATATATATATATATATATATATATATATATATATATATATATATATATCATCATCATAATGATCTGTGCATGTATTCTTATTCATTACTTGATGTTGAGGGCTGATCTGATGGCCGAGATGAGGGCCGATATGTGAGCCGATCTGAGAGCCGATATGAGGGCCGATCTGATGGCCGATATGAGGGCCGATCCGAGGGCCGATTTGAGGATATTTGGGATTTGGATTATCTAGATGGACACTAGTCCTGCCACGATGAGGATTCCATGAGGATGACATGTTTTATCCCATATTCCGCATTTATTTTATATGCATTGCTTCATGTATTAGTAGTACCTGATAGAGTACCTTTCATGACCGTTGCATATACATATTGCCATATTATTGCTTCATGTATTAGTTGTACCTGCTAGAGTACCTTTCATGACTGTTGCATACATGTGGCCATTTATTGCTGTTAGCTTGCATGTGATAGATGCACGCAGTACGTGCATACTTGCGATTACCTGTATATGTTATTTACTATTCACGAGTTGGCAACTCACCCCCGTTGTGCCATAGGGTTTGCAGATTGTTCCTTAGAGTAGTCAGAGGCAGGGCTTTCACCTATCGTATCATCTTTTGCAGCGGATACCGCTACGGCTGACTCTGTGCAGTTTTGCTATCGGTGGGTTTTGCGGTTATCCGATATTGCTCATTGTATATCTTTGTACCATGTAAACTCCATCTACCATTTTCATGTATTGACTTAGAGACGAGTTGTGAGGATGATATTGTATATTATTTTGTGACTTGGAAGTCTTTTATGCAGTTTCATTTATATCGTCTTTTTCTTCGCTACGGCGTCGTATATATATTGTTGTGGTTGTTTTCCGCTTTTGGGCATGGATTTGCTCCCGTTGGGGATGCTTTACTTATATATTTATGTTGTACCCTTTTGGGGGCTTGTTTTACAAAGGAGGTGCTGCCAAATTTTTAGAGAAAATAAATTGGGACTTTAAAGAATTTGGTTTGAGATTTCAAAAGTTTTGAAAATACTATTATCACTTACTACTTTTGATGGTTTAGATTGTTAGGTTTTCGGCTTACTTAAATTGCGTTACGCCTGTAGACGTTGCGTAGTTTAAGGGCTGTCACGTGCCAATGTCGGGTCGTGACAAAATTGGTATCAGAGCGCTAGGTTTTACCTTTCGGAGTGTAGGATAACCTTGGTATGATGGAGTAGGTAGCTGAAGCAGAGTAACGTAGTGTGTGTATGTCTGCGGCATACTTACGACACGGTACTCCGCCTAAGTGACCTAAGTGCTAATTGCTTGAAATTCCTTCCTTGATGATACATATCCTTGTGATTCGATTTCTGTGTTCTTATCGAATCCTTTTCCATTTATAGCCTTATGCCGCCGATGACTATGAGGGCTCAGAGTGATGCAGCGAGGTCCAAGGTCAGAGATGACTCGTGTGGGGCAAGGACTGACCAGGATGGTATGCTCGTTGCACAGGAGCAGATTGATCCGCCTTCGATAGATCATATCGCTAGGCTTGAGGCAGATATGCAGGACTTGCGCCAGACGATGAGGTCGTTGGTTGAGGCCAGTCGAGCGTAGTGACAGGAGGTTGCCACCCCTGTTACCCAGTTATTCCTTGCGATCAGCACACAGTATTGTGTTACTTACACAGCACCAGTAGATGCAGCCCGTTTAGCTGAGGGGCATCTTCCCGAAACTTTAGGAGTTCCGAGACCGAGGAGGGCTCGTGCAGGTGTACCAACCCAGAGACAGAGGTTCAGTCACCGTGACAGGTTTTGTGCATGTCGCGGGAGTAGCAGAAGCTCTGGATGAGGACAGTCGTTTAGCTCTCATCCCCAGGAGGGGCAGCAGTTTTTATCTGGATGTTACCAGTATGGGAGTTTTGGTCATCGGGTTCGAGATTGTACAGAGCCACGTGAGCGCGAGGCAGCTGTACCGCAGAAAGGTCGTAGTCGCGGAGGATTCATTCCGAATGTACCGGATGGCAGAGGAGGAGTTCAGCCAGTTGCGGGTAGAAGGCAGACACGAGCGTTTGCTTCTACTTATCGGGATGCACGGGCGTCCAGTGTAGAGTTTTCAGGTAATCTTTTTCGTATGTTTTTTTGATGCATATGTTTGTTTAATTCGGGATCTATGCACTCGTTTATTCTACACACTTTGTGCCATGGTTAGGCCGAGAGTCATGTATGCTAGATCAGCCGTTTGTTGTGTTAACTCCTGTTAGCGATCCTTTGGTTGCGCGATACGTGTTTCGGTCATGTGCCAATTGGGTAGGAGATAGATATTCGTCCGTCGATTTGATCCTTCTAGAGATGTTGGACTTTGACATTCTCCTGGGCATGGACTGATTAGGTAAGTGATATGCGTCTGTGGACTGCCGCGAGAAGACAGTCAGGTTCTGTTTTCCCAGTAAGTCAGTTCTTGTCGTGCAGGGGGACTGTGGTGCCGCCCGTCACAGCTTGATTTCAGCCTTTTTCCGCTAGTCGGCTTTAGAGGAGAGGATGTCGTGGATTCTTGGCTTTCTTTTGTGATGCGGAACCACAGTGGGTTCGTTGGACCGGGTTCCTATTGTGCGAGAGTTTTCCGACGTTGTTCCAAATGAGCCGGCGGAGCTTAGGGAGCTTAAGGATCTGCTACAAAGTTGCTAGATAGGGGGGACTTGTGTGTCCGAGTGTTTTGCTTTGGAGAGCTCCTATTCTGTTCGTCAAAAAGAAGGACGGCAGTTTGAGATTGTGTATTGATTGATCGTCAATTGAACCGAGATATGGTGCGGATAGGTATCCTTTACCTAGCATTAATGATTTCTTTGATCAGCTCCACGGTGCGAGACATTTTTCTAAGTTTGTTTGGGATCAGGTCATCATTGTTGCGGGTTCGGAGAGATGACATTCCAAAGACTGCTTTTGTGCGCGCTACGGGCTTTAAGAATTTTGGTGGTGTCGTTGGACTCATCAATGCCCTAGCAGCATTCGTGGATATGATGAACCAGATTCTTCAGGTCGTTCCTCGACCAGTGTATTGTTGTGTTATAGATGACATTCTGGTCTTTTCATAGAGACGTGAGGAACGTGGGCAACACTTGAGGATTTGCTTTGCAAACATTGGGAGAGCGCCAGCTGTTTGCTAGATTCTCGGAGTGTTCCTTCAGGCTTGATAGTGTTGACTTTCTTGGTCATGGGGTTACGGGAGACGGTTTTCGTATGGACCCGAGGGAGATCGAGGCCGTACAGCTTGGCCCAGACTTGCATCAGGGACAGAGGTCCGTAGCTTTTGGGGCTTAGCCGGTTTTTACCGCCGTTTCGTGCAGGATTCTTGTGTTTTCGCTGCACCGTTGACCGTACTGACAAGGAAGGGGGTTCTTTTCTTTAGACTGAGGCATGCGTGCGGAGTTTTCAGCAGTTGAAGACTCGGGTAACGATTGCACCAGATCTATCTTTGCTTCTGGATCGGGCGACTTTGTTGTTTACTGTGGTGTTTTACGAATGCGGCTCGATTGTGTATTGATGTAGCATGATAGAGTTATCGCTTACGCTTCCCGACAGTTGGAGAAAGTACGACCAGGATTTATCCCACTCATGATATGGAAATGGCCGCGGTGGTTTTGCGCTGGAGATTTGGGGACACTACTTGTTCGGAGCGTCGTGTCAGATTTTCACGCACCACCAGAGCTTTGTATACATCTTCCTGCAGCGGGTGTTGATTGTTGAGACAGCGCCATTGGATGGAGCTTGTGAAGGATTGTGATTGTGAGATCCTTCATTTCCCGTGGCAAGACGATTGTTGTAGCTGATGCATGAGTCGTAGGCCCGGGGGTAGTTTGTTCCAGTTGTGCACAGTTCGGAGACAGTCTTCTGCAGATTTACAGTTCTGGTGTAACCGTTGAGTACAGCTTAAGTTCGCCTCTACTAAAGGGACAGCTTGCTCATGTCCGTGCCCGTCCACTTTTACTAAATTGTTTTCGTGAGGTACAACCCGCCGATGCTCGTTGTTGGAGATTCTTAAGCATGTTCGGCTGGGTAAAGATTCGGAATTCTTGATTTATGACCAGGGTGTGCTATGTTAGGAACTCAATGGCGTGTACCCGATAATGATGGGTCGAGACGCGAGGTCCTAGAACAGGCACATCAGTCAGCTTTCTGTGTTCATCCGAGTGCCACCGAGATGTGACGTGACTTGTGAGATAGTTACGAGTGGGTAGGGATGATGAGTGAAGTTTCGGATTTCGTTTCGAGGTGCTTGGCTTGTCAGCAGGCTAAGGTTGAGCATTTGAGGCTGGCTGGAGAGTTGCAACCATTTTACCGTTCCAGAGTAGGAATGGGAGCAGATCTCCATAAATTTCGTTGTGGTGTCTACCCAGGTCTAGTCGAGGGTATGACTCCATTCGGGTGATTGTTGTCCGGTTATGCTCAGTTTGTTCTGTTGTTCTTCAGTAAGTTTGTGCGTTTGCACGGAGTTCCTTCATGTGTTGTATCCGATAGAGGCACCCAGTTAGCTAACCGTCTTGGGCAGAAGCTTCAGGAAGCCTTGGATACTGGTTGAGTATTAGCTCCGCTTTTCCATCCGTAGGCCGATGGTCAGATAGAGCGGACTATACAGACTCTGGAGGATATGATTGTGTGTACGTACTAGTTTGTTGTTGGCTGTTGGGATCGTCACTTGCCATTGATAGGGTTCTCCTTCGATGGCTGTTATCAGGAGATATTCCAATTGTCAACCTTTGGGCCTTGTGTGATAGGTAGTGTCGATCGCCAGTTTGTTTTACTGACTCCGCGAGAGCAGGATTTTTGGACCCCAGCTAGTCGAGAGGCTTCGGAGAAGATCCAGTTGATTCAGGTCAGGATGAGAGCAGCCCAGTGCAGATAGAAGTCTTATGCCGACCATGGTAGTCGCAGACTTGAGTTCGCAGTGGGAGATCATGTATTCCTACGGATTTTTCTGATGAAATGGTGTGTTGAGTTTTGGGAAGCTTAGTCCCAGATTGTAGGTCCTTTTGAAATCCTTTAGCGAGTTAGTACCGTTGCCTATAATTTGGCACTTCCGCCCAGATTTTTGAGTATTCATCCCGTTTTCCTTGTGTTGATGCTTTGCAATTATCTTCATGACCTTTTCACATGATTTAGCATCAAACCGTTTAGCTTGGACGCGATCTTTTCGTTCATCGGCAGCCGATAGTGTTAGTGGATCGGCAGGTGGAGAAAACTTCGGCCATGGGTCTTGCCATCTGTGGGGTTTTTCTTTGGAGTAGCCGTATGGTGAGGAGATCACTTAGGAGGCTGCGAGCGAGATTTTGGAGTTTTGCACTCATCTCCATGAAGGTATGCATTGTAGGGATTTTAATGCGGGGACGAATTTTCTTTAAGGGGGGAGATTGTAATGTCTTAGTTTTCGATTAGTGTTAATTAAGCGATAGTGCGGGTTTTTGGTAAAAAGTTTACCGATTTGGGTTCCTCACATTTTATAACATTTAATTAATATTTTATTATTATTTGTTATGGCTTGCACACACTTGTGCATGTTAATGTGAGGGTGTGTTTGTGTTAATCTAGTTTAGTAACCATGACAACTTAACCTAATCATAATCCTTGCTTTAACCTTAACCCTAAACCCTAGATATTTGTGTGAGATATTTCCTTTGGGTTTTGTTTTGGAGAGAAGGTGATAAGGTGGGCATTAATGGTTGCATTAATGTGTGAGTTAATGCAAATGGTGCACTTACCCTCTCTCATTATTCTTACCACACTCTCTTTCCCTTTTATCATCTCATTCTCTCACAACTCTATCTCTTTCTCAATATTTTCTTCATCCTCTCTTCCTTCAACTGAACACTCACCCTACCCTTCACAATTCTTCACTAATCCATCACTAAACTTCACAAAATCTCACAAAAATCACATCTTAAGCCTTGTTTTGCCTCTTGGATGCCTTGGAGCTTGGAAAGCTAGGATCTTTAAGCTTGTGGGAGTAGGTAATGATCTCTTTCTGTTAAGTATGTGTTTATTGCGTTGCTTAGCTTATTCGTTTCAGTTTAGAAAGCGTAAAGTTTTGTTTCGGGTAAATATCGTATTTTTAGTGTAGTTTGGTGTCTCGGATGATCTGCTATCAAACCAGGTTTTTGTTGGAAAAGTTCCCATCACAGTGACCTAGTGTGGTGACCTAGAAGATACCCTCAAAATACGAGCCCATTCCCTCAAGAACGGGCCGTAAATTTAATGGTTCTGGCCGCAATTTGCGGCCAGAGTGGGGTGGTTGGTGGTGTATTTTGGAGTAGGGATCTCTGGGGTTGTGTGTGGTCTTGTGGTATGTGCAATTTTTACAAATTGTTTGGATAGCAAAATTTGGGATCACTTTGTTTGGTTCTAGAGTTTCGTTTACGCGCATTACGTTATCCGATACAATTCGTGTCGTTGTGTATCTGTTGATCTTGAGTTGGTTTTGTAGTGTCGCTATGCACGTTAGCTACTAAGCGAACACTTGAGAGTATGTTTAGAGTTGGTGTGTCGGTCAAACGTAGTGGTTACGTGTTATTGGTCGATTGCTAATATATATACACTTGCTTTGTTGTTTTGTGATTTTAGGATCGCATGCGGGGACTTCGGACGCTGCGAAGAAGGGAAAGCGAGTGGTTGGCTTTACTTAGCCAGGATCATCTGTGAGTAGATTTAACATCTACATGGGAATCGCCCGCATGGCGTTATGCATCTGGGCTAGATATGATATGATATTAGTCGCATGTTATTTTGCACATATAGAGATTGTGCATAACACTTCATTGCATATTATTACTTGTTATGCTTGGACTTGTACCCTTTGAACACTGCACTATTATTGATGGCTCATGTTGCACGAGCACTGATTATATGCCACTCACACCGTCAATAATTGCCATAATACGCACAACACCTATACTTTTTGATATTGTATTGGTTAGGGACATTGAGACATTGATTCATATTCCTTTATGCATATGACATATAGCGTACATGTATACCTACATGCTTACACATATGTCTTGACATGCCTACATGTTAGCTACCCTTATACCTATATGGTATTGTACCATTAGAGATAGGTATATACACATAAGAGACATAGCTACATATACATCTTGTATACATACTTACATGTACACTCGTATACCTTGATATAGCAATACATTTACCTGGAGGGTATTACATCGTTACTGATAGGTAGATATACATATCTTGCTATACCGACATGGTTACGCATACCTGGCTATAGCTACATGTTCATCTTTATATGATGTTGTATGGATTTGGAGAAATTAGGAACCGCATGATATATTCATAACTTGTTGCAGTTAAATAGCGGTTTTCCTTTATATGCTCATATTACTGTTTCATGTTGCATATATTATATTTCATGGATTTCGCATTGATATATGGATTTCACATGATGTTTTCTGGATTTGAGGACCGTGGTAGTTTCATGAAATTATGCATTATTTGAAAAACCCGGCTTCTCTTGATATGATATTTCAGCATCCACCATGAGATTTCTCGGTTCTGATATATACCCCATGTGAGGAGGCATCGTAGGCCGTGTGTGGGTACATAGTGGGGCCCGGAGGTACCCCAGGACAAGAAAGGTATGTCGAAGGTTCACGCCGATGAGCCTGGCAGGAGAATCATACCTACCGGTGACAGTATTTGGACTTGGCGGTGATCGTGGAGATATCGACCGGAGTCATGTACGTATGCATACGGGGAATTCGAGTGCCGACAGTTGGGGCACTCGGGTTTCTGATGAACGTATGATACGTACATATCAGGGGCAATCGGGGTGATGACGCCTGATAGATGAGTATTTATGTGTCGATGCTAAACACTAGTTTTCATGATATTTTACCTCTAAGTATATAATTCAGTGGTATGGGACGTTGTTATATATGTATATATATATATATATATATATATGTATATATATATATATATCAGTGGTATAGGACGCTGTTATATTTCTATATATATCATAATGATCCGTGCATGTATTCTTATTCATTACTTGATGTTGAGGGTCGATCTGAGGGACGATCTGATGGCCGATATGAGGGCCGATCCGAGGGCCGATTTGAGGATATTTGGGATTTGGATAGTCTATATGGACACTGGTCCTGCCACGATGAGGATTCCGTGAGGATGACATGTTTTATCCCATATTCCGCATTTATTTTATATGCATTGCTTCATGTATTAGTAGTACCTGATAAAGTACATTTCATGACTGTTGCATATACATATTGCCATATTATTGCTTCATGTATTAGTTGTACCTGCTAAAGTAACTTTCATGACTGTTGCACACATATGACCATTTATTGCTATTAGCTTGCATGTGATAGATGCGCGCAGTACGTGCATACTTGCGATTACCTGCATATGTTATTTACTATTCACGAGTTGGCAACTCATCCATGTTGTGCCACAGGGTTTGCAGGTTGTTCCTCAGAGTAGTTAGAGGCAGGGCTTTCACCTATCGTATCATCTTTTGCAATGGATACCGCTACGGCTGACTGTGTGCAGTTTTGTTATAGGTGGGTTTTGCGGTTATCCGATGTTACTCATTGTATATCTTTGTACCATGTACTCTCCATCTATCATTTTCATGTATTGACTTAGAGACGAGTTGTGAGGACGATATTGTATATTATTTTGTGACTTAGAGGTCTTTTATGCAGTTTCATTTATATCGTCTTTTTCTTCGCTACGGCATCGTATATCTGTTGTGGTGGTTGTTTTCCGCCTTTGGGCGTGGATTTGCTCCCGTTGGGGTTACTTTACTTATATATTTATGTTGTACCCTTTTTGGGGGCTTGTTTTACAAAGGAGGTGCTGCCAAATTTTTAAAGGAAATAAATTAGGACTTTAAAGAATTTGGTTTGAGATTTCAAAAGTTTTGAAAATGCTATTATCACTTACTACTTTTGATGGTTTAGATTGCTGGATTTTCGGCTTACTTAAATTGCGTTACGCCTGTAGACATTGCATAGTTTAAGAGCCGTCACGTGCCAATTTCGAGTCATGACAGATTCAAAGCGCAGTAATTTACCGGCTTGTCACGGAATCACCCTCTCCAAAGAGATGTCTCCCAAGACTGATTTAGAAAGGGATCGCATGTCTATTATACCCTACGCTTCTGCGGTAGGCTCTATAATGTATGCGATGTTGTGTACCAGACCAGATGTTGCTTACGCACTGAGCGTGATTAGTTGGTATCAGTCAAACCTTGGGGAGAAGCACTAGATAGCAGTAAAGAACATTCTCATGTATCTGAGAAAGACTAAGGAGATGTTCTTGGTGTATGGCGGAAAAGACCTCCAGATCGAGGCCTTTACTGACTCCAGCTTCTAAAGTGATAAGGATGACTCCAAGTCCATGTCGGGTTATGTCTTTACCCTCAATGGAGGGGCGATATGTTGGAAGATTTCCAAGCAGGACACCGTTGCTAACTCGACGATGAAAGCGGAGTATATCGCAGCTTGAGATGCCGCAAAAGAAGCTGTTTGGATAAGGAAGTTCTTAACTGAACTTCATGTGGTTCCGTCCATTGTTGACCCAATACCTCTGTATTGTGACAACAACGGGGTTATAGCTTTAGCAAAGAAATCCAGGTCCCATCAAAAGTCCAGACACATCTTGAGACGGTATCACCTGATCAGGGAGATCGTGGATCGCCGGGAGATCGAGGTGAGGAGAGTTGCTACGGAAGACAACACTGCAGATCCATTCACAAAGGCCATCTCTCAGACGCAGTTCTAGAGGCTATTCGAGATGATAGGTCTAGGATATGCCAGCACACGGCCTTAGTGCAAGTGGGAAATTGTTAGTGTTATATGCCCTAGAGGCCATTATTGTATAGTACTAGTTTGTATATTACATTTTGGAAGCTTGGGATATATACACGGATTTATAACAGTCTTACTCAATATAGTAATATGCTACTTAGTTTGTATCTATTTTAATATGTGTATCTGTTTCTTTTAACGTATCACTAATACATATTGATAGAGCCCTTAGGATCTTTATTTGACTACCAGCATTGTGATGGCAGTCACACTAGTGGGGGCTAGGTAGTCTATAAGCATATCCTTATACAAATCCCTAGTCGTAGGATTATCGAGACAGGGCATCGATACTCCAGAGTAGACTAGTGTATACACTTCTCATCCCAGCAGGGGAGATGGTCTGTCCCACAGCCATCAGTACGTCGTACTGGAGATATGATGAAGTTGCTCATTGGGTTATGAGTTACACTGGACGGACTCATGGGATACTGCTGGTTGGTACTATACCTATCGTCAGGTAGCAGTTCCCAGGTGATATGAGTACAGCTTAGTCCGTTGACTTGACACTGCTACTTCGCCTCAATTGTGTTCCCACTGTTCTTAGATTGCTACCCTACAACGGTTCTATTGAGTCATGCAAACAGGTTGTAGTTGGGTGCAGTCCCGAAGCACTTGGAGGCAGTGGCGGTTAGATAGGATTCGTCTTTTCCGGTATTGGGGGTTGATATCGCGCTGTGTTCGGAAAGCCATTACACAAAGTCTCTGGCCAGGGCAAGCGAGATTTACCGGTAGGTACTCCAGTAGTTTCTCAGGGTGTTTTGGGCTGTACTCCGACATGACTTATTGTGCTATTAGGGATCTGACGTTTACCGCCCCTAGGCCCGATATGCGAAATCTTAGACGAACAAACCAGACTGTACGGAGATTGCCACAGACAGGCGCAGTAGGAGTTCGGATGAGTTTGTTCGTTGGCCTTCTTATCGACAGATACCTGGGTAGCCGTTACGTGCAGCTAGTACCGCTGACGTGCTTATGGTTAAACACACTGCCAGCATATTGTCGAGTCTCTAGAGTCCCATACAGAGGGTTTCCCTCTTCGGGCGAAACGATGTAGAGGTCGTATGGTTTGACGACAGGGTTCGATCATATACGTATACTTGTGCGCGTGTGATGTTCGAGCGGATAATACTAGTGGGCTTTAGTTTAAGCCGGATCCTAGTATTTGATTGTTGGATTAGTTTCGTCTCATTGTATTCGTGTTTCTCGAAACACGGATGCCGGTATATATATATACGGATGGGAGGGGCATTCTTGTAACTACTCAAGATTGTTATAGAAGGAGACACCTCATTAGGGTTTTGACTATTAACTTGATTAAAACAATTATGAGGTGGAGAAAAGTATTTGTTATTTTTGTAAATGACAATTGTGGCATGGCTACTTGTTTTGACTACTTGACTTGGTTTGACCACTTGACTTGGTTTGACTCTTTAACTTAGATATTTCCTATGAGATATTTTTGTAGCACTAGATATTTTTGGGTGAGATATTTTCTTGTCATGCTTATAGTCATATAAAGTGAGCCATCTCATTTTTTGAATTATTATTATCAAAAACTATTTCTCTTTCCTCAAGTTCACTATCTTCTTCTTCCTCTCAACTCATAGCTCTTATTGTCTCATGTGTTGAGAATCCAAGAGCTAGTGAAACTAAGCTATCCAAAATCACTCTCTACTCACTCTAAGTTACATAGTTTGGCACACCAAGTGACCTAGTTATCTCATCTTGGAGGTTAAAGCTCAAGGTTGGAACTCTCAGGTGGATCTTCTTCAATTTCGAGAAGCCGACGAGGAGGCGCTATCCACTTCCACTCCAAGGAGCTCACGAAGTGAAGGAGGACAGCGAGAAGACAAGAAGGACACGATACTATGAGGTATAACATTCATCCGAGTAGTTAAACCTCATATAGTTTGCGAGCAAGGGTTTTATGTTCGATCCTTGCTTCAGTCGGTGTTACGAGGCCCGTAAAAATCTTTTTTGCTTATTCTGCCTACCTGCGAACACGTGGGGTGCGCGACATCGACTTACATCAAGCAGTACCGTCTGCTCATTGATCGGAGCAGCGATGGTATGTGTAAGTGGTAGAGGTGGTGGAGTGTTGTTGAAATTGGTACTGGTGTTGTTTGGAGAATCCATAACCTTGAAAGAAAATTTTGGGTTATGACAGATTCAAAGTTTAGGAAATTGTAAGATTTAAGGAATATGAAATAAAAAGAATGTATGTCCATGCAGAATGGACATGTATGTCCATGCAGAACGGACATGTATGTCCATGCAGAACGGACATGTATGTCCATGCAGAACGGACATGTATGTCCATGCAGAACGGACATGTATGTCCATACAGAACGGACCTGTATGGGCCGCCAACAAAACCTGTCACGCCCCGCTTCCCGGTGTACGGCAAGGGGGCGCAGCGAGGCCCACTACGTATTTACTCAGAAGTAAATACGCTAAGCGTATCTAAGCAATATAAGTAAATGTACACAAGAGACAGGAATACAAATGTACACAAGAGACAGGAATATAAATGAACAGCAACTTTATTTATTAAACATTCTTTTACAGGTACAACTGGAATGTAAATATATGAATAGAAAGCAATGCCTAAACAATGGCATAACTGAAATAAAAAGTATGTACAAGTGCCTACAGCTCTGGGTCGATAACAATGGG
Organism: Agapanthus africanus; assembly: GCA_030015575.1. NCBI lineage: Eukaryota > Viridiplantae > Streptophyta > Magnoliopsida > Asparagales > Amaryllidaceae > Agapanthus > Agapanthus africanus. The sequence goes on from JASDDO010000008.1 coordinate 133,961,657, forward strand.
GTAGGCCAAGGGGTGCTCGGGCAAAGAAATGAAGGCCATTACCTACGGTCGGCCCGGCGGTGCTGGTCCCTTCACTAGATCTCGCCGGTCGTTCCCCGGTAAGAAGTGCTTGGATCTTCGCCACGTATTGGTGTCGCTTGGTTTTCTTTAGTGCACATGTTTGTTTATTCTGTAACTCATCATCTTACGTGTAGTGCACGTGCAAACCCTTGGGCTTCTAAAAGATTAAAAGAAATATTAAATAAAAAGATAATGTGGCTGGGGGGATTTGATCATAGGGGCTACGTCACAGCAGTGCAAGGCTTTACCAATGAGCTACAAGTTATTTCTTGCTGTTCAAAAGTAAAACAAATACTTATAGTGTACACAGAATTGCAAATACTCCATTTGTACATTAACTTTTAAACAATTTTCTATACATTGAAATTGGCGTTGTTACAGTATGGTCCCGCAACCATTGGTCTTTTGCACCTAAGATCGTATACAGGTGCTCACTGGGTGTGAGTATACCGGACGAACTCGCCGAGAACTTCCAGATGGTATTATACCTATCGCCAGGTGGAAGTTCTCAGGTGATATGAGTACAGGTTAGTCTGTAGACCTGAGATCGTCATTTGTCTCGTGTGAGTTCCCGTACTTTAATCACTATCCTACCACGGCTCTACTGAGTCGTGCAAACAGGTTTTGGTTAGGTACAGTCTCAAGCCACATGGAGGCAGTGAGCGATTGTTGGGGATTCGTCTCTCCCGGTATTAGGAGTCAATATCGCACTGTGTTCGATTGGTCAAGACCATAAAACCTTGGCTAAGACAGTTGGGATTTACTAATAGGCTGATCAATAGTTTACCAGATTGGTCCTGTGCCACATCGGCACGAATTATCGGGTTATTAAGGTCTGACGTTTACCATCCCTAAGATCTGGTATGCGATACTCTCAGACGAATAGACCAGACTGTACGGAGATTGTCACAGATAGGCTCAGTAGGGATACAGATGAGTTTGCTCATCGGCCTTCCTTTTCGACAGGCACCCCGGTAGCCATTACGTACATCTAGTGTCGCTGACGTACTTGTGGTTATGGATTTATCCAGTAACTCACTGCTGGCGTACTTTCGAGTCTTTAGAGTCCCACACAGAGGGTTTTCTTGGTTCAGGAGAAATGATGTAGGAGCCGTATTGGATACATGCAGGGTTCCGATCGATTGATGTACTTTGTACCCGGACTTTCGATCGGATAGTTGGTAATACTAGTCGGCTCGGGCTTGAGCCGGATTATTAAATCAGGTATTGATTTAATAATTTACATATATGTATTTCGATATATATTATTATGTTCTTCGTGTTATTCTATCTCTTTGAATATTCGTGTTTTTATCCGAATGCGGGTATGTATATACAATAGACTGTAATCTGTATTTTGTTACAGATAACATTCTAGAAGGTGGACACCTCATCTTGACTTTTTCCATTTATTTGATAAATGGAAATGAGGTATAAAGTGTGAGGTGAGGGGAGTATGGTGAGGACCATGCTTCAATAGTTGACAAATGAATTCTTTATTCATTTGTGGCAACTATTGAAGCATGGGTCATATTATTTATTCATGGATATTGATATACAAAACCATTGTGAGATTTTTTTCTCATACATGGTTGCCTCATTTCTCTTGAGCTCACCATTTTATTCACTCTCCTCTCTTTCTCTTGAGCTCTTCCACCTTCATCATCTTCCTCCTCTCTACACTCTCATGTGTTGAGAAATAAGAGAGGAGGCAGGATAAAGATAGTAAAACACTTAGAACTTCACACTACATCCTAGAGATCTTAGATTAGGATCCCAAGTTCTCTAATTGCTCCTTATGTTACTTAGCAAGGAGCTAGAGCCATGGATCACATTCCTCGGGTGGATCATCTTCGACGGAGGAGGACCGAAGAGCTAGCTCGATCCCGGAGTACCGATGGAGCGAGCAAAAAAGATCAAGCGCGATCATGATCACTTGGAGCGAACGATGCGAATAGAAGACCGAAGGACTTGGATCGTTTGGTGAGACTTCTTTTCATAGTAGATAGCTCTCTTGGTTTAGCTAGTTAGGTTTATGGTAAGATCCGGTTTAATAGGTTATTCTAGCGCCATTTGTACTTTGGTAGGAAAATTTGTTCCGCAAACCGCCACGGATGACGGCTTGGGCGTTAAGGTAACCCAACGTGGTATCAGAGCCACCCCATAAACCCATACTAGCTAGTTCTAACGTGTTTGAAATATCGATCGACCAAAATTTTTGAAACCGCGATTCCAAAATTGTACTTTCTGTCAATTTTCAAAAGTAGTCGAAAAATCATTTTCAGTGTATCAAAAATTCGTGCAGGATATTTTAGAAACACAGAAGAAATTTAGGCACAAGATCCCTTAATTCCCCGCGGAACCGCCGCGAAATGTGTTCATTTGCTGCAGTTCCATGGTGGGAATTAGGTCATTGTGCTCAAAAATTTTTCTGGGGTTCTATAGTATGGAATTGTAGTTTTTGGAATGTATATTTTTGGCCCAGATTTATTTGAGTACTAGATTAGCACTTGGGACCTATTCGGAAAAGTTTAGTCGATCGAAATTTTAAAATGCGTATTGTTATCAATACTTAGTTAGCATCTGCGACCGTGAATGTCATTCGATCGGTATAACCCGTCTAACTGCTATATGTTCTTTTAGAAGAGTTTGCGAACATGACATTCACGTTGATGTTCTGTGATTGTGCTGATATTATGGTTGGATTGTCGTGGTGGATGGCCGGTGGTGCAATGGTTTAGTACAGTTTAACATTCATTTGTACATTTGTTATTGCGGGGCGAGCGTCCGACATATGGACTGTCGTTTCTGCCGTGTTGTATATTATTTTTTTGGGGCACGACCGGGTTGAGGTCGATGTCACCGTTGTATATATTATTGTTCCCTTCCGAACGACGGCGCGACGACGGACGTCTTGCCTGAGGTTCGGGGCAGATGCTAATTGGTGCTATCCGTCTACCTCTCCGAAAATGCCAAGTTGATTTATGGCACCGTGTATCGAAAGTTTAGACGGATGCGTCCGATGTAACAGACTTCGTCAGATTCCCCCTTGCTTGAGGGAGTTTTTATTTTGGGGACGCTCTTCCCTGCAGGCGCAAGCCCCTGCAGTTAATTACGCTACCGTATCGCGGTAACCACTTTCTCCTTCTCCAGATGGTCACTTTGTGTCGTGTGTGTTTATTTTGTGTTTAGATGCCCGTGGATTGTATACGGAGACTGAATTATGTCGTCGTCCGTAGGGCGTGGACTAGTCCAAATCCGTATTATCTTAGATTTGGGTTTGGGGGTTTGGGTTTAAGGATACGTTAGCCTCATTGGAGACTAAGATCGACTTAAACGTTTGTTAAGGACACGTTAGTCTAGTTTTTAGACTAAGATCAACTTAACGGGATCGTTTAGATCCAACAATAGAGCCATTAAGGGAGCCCTGTTGTTTAGTTTAGTGACATTGTGGTCAATAGGTAATTTAAGGACATTGCGGTCCAGTGTTAGTTTTAAGACGTTGCGGTCAAGGTTAAGGACGTCGTAGTCCGTGGATTTAAGGACTCCACAGTCCGATATTAGTTTTAAAACATCACGGTTAAGGTTAAGGACCTCATAGTCCGTGGATTTAAGGACTCCACAGTCCGGCGTTAGTTTTAAGACATCACGGTCAAGGTTAAGGACCTCATAGTCAGTGGATTTAAGGACTCCACAGTCCGGCGTTAGTTTTAAGACATCACTGTCAAGGTTAAGGACCTCATAGTCCGTGGATTTAAGGACTCCACAGTCTGGCGTTAGTTTTAAGACATCACGGTCAAGGTTAAGGACCTCATAGTCCATGAGTTTAAGGACCCCACAGTCCATATCAATATGTGGTCATCGGGACCCGTCACCTCTTTGAAGACGTTGAGGAATTACAACGCCAAGTATCAAAAGAGTGAAGAGATGTACCATTAAACCAAGGTAGATTAAACAGTCTTTGGCCCAATTTGGAACCAAGACCAATTAATTATATTATGAGCCCATTGGCTCAGTTGAATTTGAATTGAGGACTTATGGCCATCTTGGGCTAAGTCCAATCATATTTAGGATATTGTCCCTCTGTTGGTCCATTAGAGGAGAGGCTTTGTCTCTAGACACTTAGCCAATGGGGCTAAAGTTAGTGTTAAACACTAAAGATCAATCAGTGTTGAACACTGAGAAAGTTAATATTAAACTCTGTTAACAGAGATTTAGTTTAGTGTTAAACACTCAAAAATTCAGTGTTAAACACCGCAAGTAAAGCTCTTTAATTAATGTTGAACACCAAGGCAAAACAGTGTTAAACACTGGGTTCAGAGGTTCCAATTTAGTGTTAAACACTAAGGCAAGAGGGGTCATGTGGTAGCACGTGAGGGCGCCCTCCCTTTATTTGTTCTGCTGAGAATATTGAATTCTTTGGAGCATCACGTGCTGTCACGTGATGGGCATTTAAGTGTTTGTGCGTTAAAGCTTCTGCCAAGGGTCACGTGGGTCACGCGAGGCATTGCCTCAAAAGCCCTTCTCTATGGATCTTTCCGGGGGTCACGTGGTAGCACGTGACTCTTTGCAATTTCTGATTAAATTCTTCATTAAATCCCCATTTTCCTCTGAAGAATTATATTCTCTGACAGAGTTGAACTCTGATTTTCCTGTAGAAATTAAATTCCTCCTATATGTGAAGAACTGAATTTTATCATAGGGTTAAACCCTAATAAAAGCTTTAGAGGAATTATATTCCCATTCTCTTTTAGAGAATTATTCTTAAATAGGGTTAAACCCTAATTTATATTCTGAGAAATGAGATTCTGTCATAGGGTGAAACCCTAATTTCTTCTTTCTTAAGGAAATTAAATTCCTGTTATTTTGACAGAACTAAGTTCTTAACTAGGGTTAAACCCTGATTCTGTTCATTCTGAAGGAATTAAATTCCTATAACATAGGGTTAAACCCTAATTTTATCTCAAAGGAATTAAATTCCTATAATTCTGTGAGAATTAAATTCTCAAATTTCCATTCCCTCTCTATGCTTTGGATCTGCATGGCAGGATCTCAACCCAATGAGAATTAAATTCTCAATTCATGGGGAGATGTGCACTTTGCAGATTCTCTACTAAAGAAAGAACTATGTTCTTCTTTTAATATAAGAGTTAAACTCTTTTGAGAATTAAATTCTCTTTTAGAGGCCTTCCCTTTCTTACCTGAGATTTTCTTCTGCAGAAGATCCAATTCTTCCAAAGTCTCAAGGCTCTATATTTCTCTTTTTCTATCTCTCTTTTTCTGTATATCTCTCTCTATCCCTCTGTATATCTGTTGGCTCCTATTTATAGGAGAAGGAGCAGAATCAATTAGTCTTAGTGAATCTTTCATTGAGAGATTTGATTTGCATTCATTCAGAGATTTGATTTGCATTCATCATTCATCTGGTCTTTTGGATTATTAGGTGAATTTTATTCACCATTGGATTTTAAATCCAGAGATTTCCCTTTGTTATTTCGGTTAGATTTTAAGGGGAAATCTTTCCAAGTTCAAGATTTTTCCATAAATAGGTAATATTTAATCACCTTTAGATTTTTAATCCAATCGGTTCCAAATAATCATTCTCCTTTGGAAAGATTTGAATGCTGTTCAGAATTTAATTCTGTTAAATAACGAGGCTTTGAAAGCCTGTCACGTGTGACCACGTGACCCTTGGTCACGTGTAGGCACGTGACCCCCTGGAACAAGCTTTCTTCTCCTTTCTGCGCTTTGTCTTCTAGCCGCTGTTCAACCGTCACGTGCCACCACGTGCCCCCTGGTCACGTGTGAGCACGTGACCCTCTTCTGGAGCCTTTTCTTTGATTTAGACAGGGGACCGAATCTGCCTTTGCCGCTGCTTTGAATTGCCACGTGCCAACACGTGACTGTTGGTCACGTGCTAGCATGTGATGCTTCTTCCGTAGGTTTTTCCTGATTTTAAGTCAGGAAACAAATGCCCCCACAGCGTTGTTCTCACGTGTCTGCACATGAGTGCAACGCTGTCACTTTGGTGACCATTGGATCCATATAGGAATCGGGGAGATGAAGCGTTTTCATCACATCCTATAAATATAGGGGTCATCTCAGAGATGCCTCCACTTTGCTCATCTTCTTTGTAACATTTTCAAAAATATAAAATATTAATTTTGGGAATTTTTATAATTTAATATTATTTTATTGATTATTTTACTATTAAATGCAAATAAATAGGAAAAATGTTAGAAAAATTATGAAAAATTATGGAAAATTCTAAAATAGGGTAAATTAGTGAATTATGACATTTTTAAGTTTTTGTGTTTAGTTTGACACTAATTTAGTGCTAATCGCGATTAAAATCGCTAATCGGGTTTTTTGGCAATTTTGTGCAAAACTTGCACATATCACTTTTCTCACACTTGTGCATTTTTTTTAGCCATGATTTTCATTTGGGTTTACTATTGGTGTGAGAAGGATTTGAATTAGAGAAAAAGGAAAAGAAAGAGAAAAGAAAATGTAATGATGAGGGTAGGTGAGAGAGAGAGGTGGACCTTTGACTAATAACCCTTAGCTTTTTCTCCTCCTCATTTCTCTCCCTCTCCCATGGCTCCTCCTGCTGCTGCTGCTTCCTTTCCCCCCTTCCTCCACCTTCAACCCCTTTCTTCATCTCAAAAACAACCCCAAAAGCTCATGCCCATTTCATTAAAATTGTGCAAAATCCCTAGATCTACACATGGAGCTAAAGAAGCAAGGATTTTGGCCACTAGGGGCAACTCAAGAATTTTCTTGAGTTGCTATTGGAGGTAATTTCTGAACCATTAGCTTAATTATAGCCTTTCCTATAACCCCATGTTAAGGTTTAATCGATATTGTGTGATATTATGGACTTGGTGATAACCTAGTTAGGGTTTGAGGGAAATTGGTGTTGTACTATGAAATTGAGCTCAGTAGAGGTTTTACCAACACCCTAGTGTTTGAATTGGAACCCAAAACCTGAAGTTTGAACCAGAACACGGATTTTAGAAACCAATATCGGGGAAAAACTGGAATCTGCCACTGTTATTTAGAATCTGCTAACACCCCAAGACCCCTAAAATAATATTGAGTGGACAGTAAGATGTGCAGGCACCAGAGAGGCAACACCCAAAACCCTAGCCCCCAATTCCCTTTTCCGGCCGCCAAATTTCCTCTTTTGGCCGCCAATTGCGGCCTGGGTCCCACCTTCTTGGCTCGTATTGGTTCTGTAGCTCCTACATTATTAGTTTAGGCCCCTGATATATATAGATTTATATAAAGTGACCTGGGGTAAAATCTGGAACACATTTCATGAGTTGCTGTTTTGGACTTTAGTTTCCGTATTCCGTATTTTCATTTCTGAAATGGTGGAATGTGTTTTGCCTCGACTATTTGTCATTTATACGACGATATAGAGGATTTATTGATGGTTTTGAAAGCGTGCCATAGGTTCTCACCTATAGGCCCCCTTATCGTATCGTTTTGGATTTCATGCGCCGTTTTAGCTTGGATTTGGTTTAATGCGCATATACGATATTTGATGTGTAGGTACCCATGAAGACTTCGGGACGACAAGCAAATGCGTGGTGATGTCCGCAAATGATGATACAGGTGAGTAGATTATATCTACAGGGGGAAGTCGGGTGGATGGCGTATATCACCCCCGCAGTCCGTAGATAGATTATTATATAGTTATTGTGATATTAGGTGTATTATGGATAGTATAGGGTTAGCAGTGACTAGTGCAGTTCATAGTCGCGAACCCTAGGATAGAATTACACCTATACACACACCCTTGCTTATCACTTGTACTTGCACTGTGATCGATGATATGTGATGACTTTGGAGATGAGTCGATGATGTGGGCTTGGTGCCCTGGGATCGGTGATTTGATACGATTCATATGTGGGATATGACTTGTGCTTCTTGCGGGCTTGGGATATGTGTTTACCCCCGCATGCATATTTACTGATGTTACCGTTTTGTACTAGACATAGGGTAGTACTCCAGACTATATGATCTGATGATGGTGATATCTGTTATGTGATGAGACAGTGAGATGTTGACCCCTACCCAGCTATTGGGGATGTCGTACGACGATTTACCGTACGAGCCGATATTGATGATAGATCCGCACTCATAGCTCGAGGATATCTTATGATATGACATTGAGGCGAGATCACCGATTATATATCTTTATATATATACCGACTCAGACTTAGGTGGTTTCCACACCTACCCCTCCTGATTGACCTGATACTTAGATGTAGTTGCATAGTAGATACTTCTCTGTGGTGTTGACTACTAGATTTCTGCATCTTCATGCTATTTGCATTGCTGGTATATGTTCATTGCTATATTATTATCATGCTGTTAGGACACCAGCACCATTATCGATGATGCGTATGTTCCACGTACACTATTTGCCGGCTCACACACTTCATCATCGATAATTGCCATGCCACTACACTGTAGTACTATTGCATTCATGAGATGATTCTTCCTTCGACATATGCACAGTACTGTTCCATGTTGCATGATTTCCGATATGATTACTGTTCTTTACATGTCGCATACATCGTGGATTGACTGCATAGCACATCGCATTGGATTTACTCCCTGATGTTGGATTTTCATGTGATTTCTGGTTTTTGAGGACCGTGGGGTTATTTAAGAAAAGAGGCACTTTTATGAAAACCCGGTACCTCGTGATATGATATTTCGGTGCGTCCACCACGCGTTTTCTCGGTGCTGAGACGTGTGCTTGAAACCCGATTCGAGGAGGTGATGTACCGTTTGCGGGTTCGTGGTGGGCCCGGTATGGTTGCCCTCGGCAAGATGATCGATGGGTTATGCCGATTGAGCCTGGAGGCGGGCGAGTACCTACCGGTGATTGTATTTGAGCTCGGCGGATATCCGGGGGATACCGCCTGGAGCCGAGTGATGGGCGTACTGCCGGGGCCGACGGGCCGATACCGCAGACGGAGCCCAGAGATGGACACGGGTTGACTCGTACTGCCGGGGGCCGAGGGCCGATACCGCAGACGGAGCCCCATATGGATGAGGATTTACGTGTCGATGCTAGGCACGGGTTTTCATGATGTTTTTCCATGACATTGTTTATATCCTCATACTTGCATACTTGATGCTTATCGTCAGTGGGTGATGAGTGGACGGGTTCCACATACATACAGACATGGATTACATATAGACATGGATCATATACAGACTGGTTTTACATTGATCATACCTTATTTGTATATATAACAGGGTATGTGGGCGCTGTTATATATACCCTTACACCAATATTAGTGGTATGGGACGCTAATATATGTGTATTGATTTCATCGATATTTCATCATGGTTACTTCATGCAGACATACCTTATATTGATGACATGTTATTACCTGAGTACCTGGCACTACATACAGGATTAGATGTTACCTTGCCACCCTATTACACTCAGATGTACTCTTGTGGATTATATTATTGATCGTTGACTTAGGTTTATGTCTTGCATTCGGTTTCTGCTTGTAGATGTTTCTATTCACGAGTTGGCAACTCACCCCCGTTGTGCCACAGTTCTTGCAGGTTCTGCCGTACAGGTTTCCTTGCGGCATTTCTGGCACACTACCTTCTTGCGGGTGATTTGCTTTGGTAGGTGGATTCTTTCGTATCAAGAATCACCATTGTATTTATTTATTTCATTGTATCTAGAAATTGTCCATCAACCAAATCTTGTATATTCTTTCAGACTTAGAGACAGTGTTGTATTATTCGACCTAGAGTCGCGCTTAGTAGTATTGTGGTTTTACTGTTGCTTTTGAGCTTTCTTTTGGATTTGATCCTCGCCACTTGGCGTTGTATATTATTATATCATTGTGTGGTTGTGACCGTAGATTGACGAAGAGCTAGCTCCCGCTTGGGGATGCCTTTATCATTGCATATATATCGTTGTTCTTGTTTTACCCCATTCGGGGCCAGTTTTACAAAAGAAACTCTGCCGAAATTTTTAGAAAAGACTTTATTGTTTTCAAAACATACCTTCGGCTTAGTTATTTAAAAACCTTGATTTCAAACCTGTATTTCTTCACTTCTTTAAACCAGTTTTCTTTACTTATTCTTAAAATGGTTTTAGATTTCTGGGCTTTTGGCTTACTTGGATCAGATGGAGTCCTATAGACTTCATATGGTTCAAGGGCCAGTCACGTGCTCTTTCGGGTCGTGACAAAGTTGGTATCAGAGCGCTAGGTTGACCTTGGTTCGAGTCTGAGTTTGACTATGTGGAGCCTAGGGCGTTGTTTATATACGGAACATAGGCTTGACCTTATGGAACTTAGACTTGGTCGAGGGGGTATTCGACCCGAACATTCGTCGTATTAGGATGACCCTTGGTTGATGGATTAGGTGACTAAACTAAAGTGACGTACCGTTGGTATGTTCCGCGGCATACTTATGACACGCCACTCCGCTTAAGGAACCTTAGGATGTACATATTTTTCGAGATCAGTGATTCTCTTCATATCCTGGATTATACATCCATTTGAGATCCCCGATTCTATTAGTTTCATGATCATACCTTCATTGATACTGTTCCTTCCTATGATCATGTATCCACTTTGGATCTGTTGTTTCCTTTCTTGCCATTGATGTGCTCTCTTTGATACTCGATTGAGGTTCCTGTCACCATGTTTGAGTGCAGTTTGGGCTGCTGCTGGGGTTACGGCCGGTGTGAGCTCGTTTGGTACGAGGGCCGACCTTTGTGTTTTCTGGTGACATGGGAACGTCTCGGGTCAGTGTTGGTGATTGTGACCTCTGGTGGAGGCGAGTGCTTGGTCTTGCACCGGATGATCGGGCCATTGTTAGAGCTACCAGTTGAGAGAGGATTGTTGATGTACAGCATACCTCAGAGATGTGATGTCGCCTACCGTGCAGACAGATGGACCAGCTGTTGCTGAGATTGACAGGATGTCGCTTTCGGAGCTTACGAGCTGAGATTGCCGGAGCTTCCAGGCAGATATGCGACAGATGATAGCTAGTCTACCCGATTTGAGAGACGAAGGTGATTCGTCCGATTTTGCGCCAGAGCGGGCCCAGATGAGTTGAAGATTTTCAGTGTGGAGAGTCTTACTCGGACCTAGAGCAGGCTAACTCAGAGATGTCCGCTTATGTGTTGCCTTTCCTGGAGGATTGAGGCGTTGTTCGGCGTACAGGCGTATGAGCCAGCTGCTGCTGCAAATGACGAGATATCGCCCAGATGGTTGGAGCTACTGCAGCATGAACATGTTCTTGGAGATATGATAGCGAGTCGCTAGTCACCGAGGATGAATGACTAGGACGTGCGGTGAGTTTGCTTACCCGATGCGAGTCATCAGGTGGATTGATTCCAGATAGAGACGACTTCACGCAGGTTCGTTGAGAGTCGATAGAGACGATCGAATGTCAGGAGCCTATTTTCCAAGTTTAAAGTATACGGAAAGACATGCAGGTGATTCTATGGACCCTCTAGAAGAATGAAACCCTAACTCGACTTAATGACCGTGTGAAAGCCTTTGAACCTTCGGGTTTGCGGCGGTTCCTCGGCACCATTAGTGAGGCTTGGGTTTGCCCTTCTACGGCTGGACCACCGACGCTGTGGCATGTACTCGATACTATTAAACTGTACCCGAGATGTGAGTTCTTGGGGGATTATGAGGATCTGACGAGTCGATCGGATGGTTCGACATCTTTCAGATATCGTGACGGGATACTGCTTGGGAGACTCCAGATGCGAGCATAGCCGTCGGAGCGCAGTTCGTGCAGCCATGATGAGACGAGTCCGAATCAGTCGACATTGACGCAGAGTGAAAAGAAGAGTTCGTACGAGATTTCGACGAGATGACGTCCCACTCCGCTGATATTAGAGATGTGATACACACCCCGAGGCGTGGTATGTGGATATATCTTCCAGAAAGAAGCGCAATAAGTATGCAGCCGTTCCGGAATAAGCTTTAGCTTCAGCATTGGATGATGACTTCCGGGCATTTCGGCAGGATTGAGATTTGAGAAGGAAACCTCGACAGGATCTTTCGAGAAACGATACGAGAAGACCTAGACCAGGAGTGGTCGTATTGCGCGCACCCAGCAAGATAGAGTTCAGCCTTGTCGACGAGGTAGTTGACCAGGTTCGGATAAAGGAACTTAACCAGATGCTTTGCGAATTGATCAAGGACGGACGAGTGATGAGTATTCCTCCGGTGGTTGGGACGTGTTCCCAAGGACCAGTTCGGCCTGACATCTGCTACAGAGTGATGAAGCTACAGAATACGCGATTTCGAGTCCGTGTGAGAGACTTCAGATTGACCGTGGCCGAGAACAGTGCAGTGCATCGTAGCTTAGCATGACGCCATAGTGGACGACGATAGAGACAGTTGGAACGAGAGGTTCGTGTGAGACACTGACGAGCTGTCATTGCTTCCCGTCGAGACTAGAGACCTGATTTGCTTACAGAGACGTTGGGATGTGACCAGTTTCTGAGAAGATATTGTTCTGAGGACACAGGTGTCTTTTGAGCGAGAAGAGGTTGTGCAGGAGAGCCAGCCTCCGTTTGGTTCGGCATAGGCGAAATCGGAAGAGACCTTGAGCAGGATTCCTTCCAGGACATTGCTGCCATGATGATTGCACCCAGGATCAGATGTGTGACGTGCTTTCAGAGAGCCAGAGGCCGACGCCAGTGATATGCTGCCTTACGAGTGGTCGTGAGGTTTGACCGAGAGGTGACCAGAGAAGTGCCAAAACGGAATCGTCCCCGTTAGCACACCTGACAGGGCCGATGAGCCGATTGACTGTGAGATTGGTAATCCGCAGAAAGATAAGGACCCAGAGAGTCAGAGGACGCCAGACCGTGAGCAAGAGGCACGTGGATATCCTGCGCAGCTAGCAGTGGATTTCACCGACTCCTTCTCGACCGTGAAGGAGGAACTACCGACGACGGTATTTATGATTTGTGATTTTGTGATTCGATTATCACGTATCCGTTATTTTGGATTTCGGTATTTTGGGCGTTCTGTTTGCATGATTTAGTTTTGATGACTGAGTTTCATGATTTTGGTTTCACGCACCCACTGGATATTTATATATTTTGCGCAGAGTTATTACATTTGAGACATTGATTGAGATTTCATGCCTACCGTATGCAGTGATTTGATTTGCACTTCCAGCGTAGTTTTCATGCACCTTTAGTGTTTTGATATACGATTTTGGTGCACGCCAGATGCACTAAATCGGGATTCTTCGTGCATGTCACATGCACCTGATTTTTTTCTGTCAGGCACACACGTTGCCTACGACAGATGTTTCGTGCACACCCGTTGCACCTAGATGTTGTTTTGTATACCTGTTTGACACATTTATGGATTTTTGATTTCCGTGCGCACCAGACGCACAGGATTGTGTTATGTGCATTTTTGGGATTTATTCCTTTTGGAGCAGTACCTTTTATGATGTTGGATTTTTGCTTTCATGCTGAGCAGGACTGGTCAGTGGACGGTACCTGGATATACTTTTGCATGCTTTTGCATCAGCTACTTATATGTATGGATTGGATGTCTACATGTGTAGTATTGATCCATATCATATCGGTTTTGTATTGGATTTGACATCGTGTTTTTACCTCGACTCCGATGATTGCGAGATGCTTGACGGAGTTTTGCTTTTGAGTTATCTGATCATTTTTCATGCGCATGCATTGCGCTGTGATGTTTTATGTGTTGATATTTTCGGAGCCCCGACAAATGGATTATTACTGAAATTGTTTTTAGTATTGGGGGTTTAAATTTAAATTCGGCGACCGAATTTCTTTAAGGGGGGTAGATTGTAACATTTTCAAAAATATAAAATATTAATTTTGGGAATTTTTATAATTTAATATTATTTTATTGATTATTTTACTATTAAATGCAAATAAATAGGAAAAATGTTAGAAAAATTATGAAAAATTATGGAAAATTCTAAAATAGGGTAAATTAGTGAATTATGACATTTTTAAGATTTTGTGTTTAGTTTGACACTAATTTAGTGCTAATCGCGATTAAAATTGCTAATCGGGTTTTTTGGCAATTTTGTGCAAAACTTGCACATATCACTTTTCTCACACTTGTGCATTTTTTTTAGCCATGATTTTCATTTGGGTTTACTATTGGTGTGAGAAGGATTTGAATTAGAGAAAAAGGAAAAGAAAGAGAAAAGAAAATGTAATGATGAGGGTAGGTGAGAGAGAGAGGTGGACCTTTGACTAATAACCCTTAGCTTTTTCTCCTCCTCATTTCTCTCCCTCTCCCATGGCTCCTCCTGCTGCTGCTGCTTCCTTTCCCCCCTTCCTCCACCTTCAACCCCTTTCTTCATCTCAAAAACAACCCCAAAAGCTCATGCCCATTTCATTAAAATTGTGCAAAATCCCTAGATCTACACATGGAGCTAAAGAAGCAAGGATTTTGGCCACTAGGGGCAACTCAAGAATTTTCTTGAGTTGCTATTGGAGGTAATTTCTGAACCATTAGCTTAATTATAGCCTTTCCTATAACCCCATGTTAAGGTTTAATCGATATTGTGTGATATTATGGACTTGGTGATAACCTAGTTAGGGTTTGAGGGAAATTGGTGTTGTACTATGAAATTGAGCTCAGTAGAGGTTTTACCAACACCCTAGTGTTTGAATTGGAACCCAAAACCTGAAGTTTGAACCAGAACACGGATTTTAGAAACCAATATCGGGGAAAAACTGGAATCTGCCACTGTTATTTAGAATCTGCTAACACCCCGAGACCCCTAAAATAATATTGAGTGGACAGTAAGATGTGCAGGCACCAGAGAGGCAACACCCAAAACCCTAGCCCCCAATTCCCTTTTCCGGCCGCCAAATTTCCTCTTTTGGCCGCCAATTGCGGCATGGGTCCCACCTTCTTGGCTCGTATTGGTTCTGTAGCTCCTACATTGTTAGTTTAGGCCCCTGATATATATAGATTTGTATAAAGTGACCTGGGGTAAAATCTGGAACACATTTCATGAGTTGCTGTTTTGGACTTTAGTTTCCGTATTCCGTATTTTCATTTCTGAAATGGTGGAATGTGTTTTGCCTCGACTATTTGTCGTTTATATGACGATATAGAGGATTTATTGATGGTTTTGAAAGCGTGCCATAGGTTCTCACCTATAGGCCCCCTTATCGTATCGTTTTGGATTTCATGCGCCGTTTTAGCTTGGATTTGGTTTAATGCGCATATACGATATTTGATGTGTAGGTACCCATGAAGACTTCGGGACGACAAGCAAATGCGTGGTGATGTCCGCAAATGATGATACAGGTGAGTAGATTATATCTACAGGGGGAAGTCGGGTGGATGGCGTATAGCACCCCCGCAGTCCGTAGATAGATTATTATATAGTTATTGTGATATTAGGTGTATTATGGATAGTATAGGGTTAGCAGTGACTAGTGCAGTTCATAGTCGCGAACCCTAGGATAGAATTACACCTATACACACACCCTTGCTTATCACTTGTACTTGCACTGTGATCGATGATATGTGATGACTTTGGAGATGAGTCGATGATGTGGGCTTGGTGCCCTGGGATCGGTGATTTGATACGATTCATATGTGGGATATGACTTGTGCTTCTTGCGGGCTTGGGATATGTGTTTACCCCCGCATGCATATTTACTGATGTTACCGTTTTGTACTAGACATAGGGTAGTACTCCAGACTATATGATCTGATGATGGTGATATCTGTTATGTGATGAGACAGTGAGATGTTGACCCCTACCCAGCTATTGGGGATGTCGTACGACGATTTACCGTACGAGCCGATATTGATGATAGATCCGCACTCATAGCTCGAGGATATCTTATGATATGACATTGAGGCGAGATCACCGATTATATATCTTTATATATATACCGACTCAGACTTAGGTGGTTTCCACACCTACCCCTCCTGATTGACCTGATACTTAGATGTAGTTGCATAGTAGATACTTCTCTGTGGTGTTGACTACTAGATTTCTGCATCTTCATGCTATTTGCATTGCTGGTATATGTTCATTGCTATATTATTATCATGCTGTTAGGACACCAGCACCATTATCGATGATGCGTATGTTCCACGTACACTATTTGCCGGCTCACACACTTCATCATCGATAATTGCCATGCCACTACACTGTAGTACTATTGCATTCATGAGATGATTCTTCCTTCGACATATGCACAGTACTGTTCCATGTTGCATGATTTCCGATATGATTACTGTTCTTTACATGTCGCATACATCGTGGATTGACTGCATAGCACATCGCATTGGATTTACTCCCTGATGTTGGATTTTCATGTGATTTCTGGTTTTTGAGGACCGTGGGGTTATTTAAGAAAAGAGGCACTTTTATGAAAACCCGGTACCTCGTGATATGATATTTCGGTGCGTCCACCACGCGTTTTCTCGGTGCTGAGACGTGTGCTTGAAACCCGATTCGAGGAGGTGATGTACCGTTTGCGGGTTCGTGGTGGGCCCGGTATGGTTGCCCTCGGCAAGATGATCGATGGGTTATGCCGATTGAGCCTGGAGGCGGGCGAGTACCTACCGGTGATTGTATTTGAGCTCAGCGGATATCCGGGGGATACCGCCTGGAGCCGAGTGATGGGCGTACTGCCGGGGCCGACGGGCCGATACCGCAGACGGAGCCCAGAGATGGACATGGGTTGACTCGTACTGCCGGGGGCCGAGGGCCGATACCGCAGACGGAGCCCCATATGGATGAGGATTTACGTGTCGATGCTAGGCACGGGTTTTCATGATGTTTTTCCATGACATTGTTTATATTCTCATACTTGCATACTTGATGCTTATCGTCAGTGGGTGACGAGTGGACGGGTTCCACATACATACAGACATGGATTACATATAGACATGGATCATATACAGACTGGTTTTACATTGATCATACCTTATTTGTATATATAACAGGGTATGTGGGCGCTGTTATATATACCCTTACACCAATATTAGTGGTATGGGACGCTAATATATGTGTATTGATTTCATCGATATTTCATCATGGTTACTTCATGCAGACATACCTTATATTGATGACATGTTATTACCTGAGTACCTGGCACTACATACAGGATTAGATGTTACCTTGCCACCCTATTACACTCAGATGTACTCTTGTGGATTATATTATTGATCGTTGACTTAGGTTTATGTCTTGCATTCGGTTTCTGCTTGTAGATGTTTCTATTCACGAGTTGGCAACTCAGCCCCGTTGTGCCACAGTTCTTGCAGGTTCTGCCGTACAGGTTTCCTTGCGGCATTTCTGGCACTCTACCTTCTTGCGGGTGATTTGCTTTGGTAGGTGGATTCTTTCGTATCAAGAATCACCATTGTATTTATTTATTTCATTGTATCTAGAAATTGTCCATCAACCAAATCTTGTATATTCTTTCAGATTTAGAGACAGTGTTGTATTATTCGACCTAGAGTCGCGCTTAGTAGTATTGTGGTTTTACTGTTGCTTTTGAGCTTTCTTTTGGATTTGATCCTCGCCACTTGGCATTGTATATTATTATATCATTGTGTGGTTGTGACCGTCGATTGACGAAGAGCTAGCTCCCGCTTGGGGATGCCTTTATCATTGCATATATATCGTTGTTCTTGTTTTACCCCATTCGGGGCCAGTTTTACAAAAGAAACTCTGCCGAAATTTTTAGAAAAGACTTTATTGTTTTCAAAACATACCTTCGGCTTAGTTATTTAAAAACCTTGATTTCAAACCTGTATTTCTTCACTTCTTTAAACCAGTTTTCTTTACTTATTCTTAAAATGGTTTTAGATTTCTGGGCTTTTGGCTTACTTGGATCAGATGGAGTCCTATAGACTTCATATGGTTCAAGGGCCAGTCACGTGCTCTTTCGGGTCGTGACATTCTTCCTTTGAGAACTTTTTCCTTGAGAATTTAATTCTCGTTTCCAGAGCTTAGTTCTCCGTCTTGAACTTTTCAGAGTTTAACTCTGTTCAAGTGACCCTTCTTCCTCAGGTAAGGGTGATCGAAGCACCTTCATTTTGACAAAACTCTCTGGATTTTAAATCCATATCAAGGGTTTCACAAAAAACCCATTTTTCTTCAAGTTTTTTTACCAAAATATGAAACCACTTAACCTTCAACAATAGATCTCTTAGGGTTTAGATGATCTTTAGGGAGATGATGATGGCGGTTAAAATCTATGGAATTTAATTCCATCCCAAAAAAGTTTCTGGGAATTTAATTCCTTTTTCTTAATAAGGAATTTAATTCTTACGAAGAACTCGGTTTCTTCACATGGAGGCTTCTTAGGGTTTCCCTGCCCTCGGTTGTCCTTCTGTAATCAATGCAGCAGAAGCTTTATAACAATTCTCATGACCTTTATTTCAAGTATTATGGATGCCCATATGTACGGTCTTGACGAAATCATTTCCTATGGGAACATTCATGCACTGGGCCGCAGTCAGAACCAGGAGTTCACCAACGCTCAGTGTGCTAAGATTATGAGCCGCTTTGACGAGTACAACCATCGGCTACTCCCCCGTCGCTCTCCTCTTTTGAGACTCATCGTGCTGGCGATTTGGGAGGCGCTTCCTCTCTTCTGCGCCGGTGTACCGCTCAGGGCATTGGACGCTGCTGAGGACAAGATACATTCGGTGTATCTGATGAGTCTAATCTCGAAGAGAAGGCGCAACAACCTCATTGATCTTTTGCACCAGGTATTTCAGCAGTCGGCCGTACTTGCCGCCTATCGGAGGGTGGAGGACATTCGCGAGGATCCCGACGCTTGTGATCGTGAGAGAAAACATACTCGGGAGGTTCGAACTGCTTGGAGGATCTTGGACAAAGTTAAGCTTGAGTTTCTCAATCCGAGCCCCGCGTCTGAGGTCTTACCATTGTAAACGTGTTCTCTTTATTTTGTATGAACTTCTTAAAGTATGAATGATAAGTTCTATTATGTCTTTGTACGTTTGCATGCCTTTCTGTGGGATTTTATCATTTCGCTATTGTTGTTGTTGGCGCTTCTAATATGCAGGGTGCTAATCCATTTTTAGTGCATGTCGAGTTTGGGGCTCACGTGCTCCACACGTGGGGTCCTTTTGATAAGACTGTTCAAAAAACTTTCCAACGCCATATTTTTAGTGCACAATATCAGATGCAGAAAAGTAGTCTTGAAAATAGTTCTATCTCCTTGATTTCCGATGCCTTTCCTTTTTTAGGCCTTGGGGATAGCTTTAACATGCAAAATTTTCTGCGTTCAACACTTAATGCACCTCTTTATATCTGAGGCCATAGCCTTCTTTTCTCTTCACAAAGAGATTTATTTTCATTTTGGTGTGATTTGTCTTGAGAAACAACCGAGCGCCATGGCCTGCAATCGCCCTCATGCTCGTCGACAGCCATGGGAAGTTCCTATTGAGGAGATGATCCCCCGCTTCGCCGCCCGATTGGTGGATCCCCTCCTTACCGACGGCGAATGCGACTCCGTGGCGTATGAACTCTCGATCCACAGGGGGTCTCCTCTCCCAATGGGCTCCCTCTGGCTCCGGATGATTCTTGCTGCTGTGCTTGCCGACGTCCCTCCTTATCCGGTGGAGATGACCCTGGCGATGCTTGACGCGGCCGAAGAAAAGCTCGAGGGCTTTCACAAAGCGTACCTAATCACTCAAGCTTTGAAAGATCGCTCGGTTCACCTTTTGAGCGAATAAGAGCCCGTCGGGCTGTTATGTCTGCTTTTGCGGACGAACATGGCGCCAATCGGTGGGGAGAAACTCCTCGCGAGAACCGGCGCTTTGACGTGTTGGAGAAAGCGGAGAGAGAGATGGAGAATTTTGTCTTTTGTTTTATCAACCCTTGCGCTACCGATCCTTTATTCGGCGACCTTTTCCCGCTAGTATAGTACCTTCAAATTAGTTTTTGCTTGTCTTACCTAGAACTTTAATGTGTGTTGGGTATCCGTATGTATGTTTTTGCTTGTATAAGTGAACTTTGTGTTCTTCCCATGAGAATTTTCTTTAATTGCGAACACTGTTACTATGTTGCATGCATATCCGAGCTTCGGGTATTATTTCTTCTCGGATATTCATATAGTTGCGAACGCATGCTTGATAGGATGTACACCGAGAACTTTTTGTTGCTTCCCATACCAGGTGATATGAGCGCGTTTCAGATCGACTGTTGCTATCGACTGGAGGCTTATTTATACGGCCTTGAGCGTGTACGTCCTGTCTTCCGAGGTTGCGGTCGCGAAAGTGAGCTTATGTGGTCTAATAGAGCGACGCATGGCGAACACATTGCTGTGTGAGACGAGGCTCGGCCGTAAATTCTCGGAGAGAGAGCTGGCTTCTAAAGCACTGAGCGAGCTTCAGGCGAGTCTTACTGCCAAGGCCAACAAAGCGTATGAACTCTGGCGGGTGCTTCAAGAGTCTATCAGGGAGGTAGTGACTCTTGATAAAGCTGCTACGTTCACTCGTGAGAGGGTCGAGGCTCATAAGGCCACCGAGAAAGAGCTTAAAGTTCGGCTTGCTTCATATCAGGCCCAGCAGGCTCAGGCGGAGGCCCGTCTTCAGCGATCTTAAATCATGAGGCCGTGGCCCAACAAAAGCAGGATGAGCTGACTAGGCTGCTAAATCGTCCACCAGCTTGAAACATTTGTATCTTTTCCTTTCTTTTTTGTACATACTCATGGATGAAAGTATTTTCTTTTTGTTTCTTTCATGAATTGTACTTTGTATCCATTTTGGTTTATGAATAAAAGATACATTTTTCTTCTCAATGGTGTGTCTCTTTTCATTGAATGTGTTTTGCGGAAAGTTTATCTTGATCTCCTCATAGGTCAGCGATGGCTTAGGATTCAGGGTTAAGGTCTGCTTCCTAAGACTTTTGCGCTTTATGAGCCATGAGGGTCTCATAAAGAGTTTTTCTCCTTACAGGTCGAGAGGATCCCATAGGCGTAAGTTCTTCTTAAGAATCGTGAGAATTCTTAAGCGGGTTTTCCCTTGAGAGTCGTAAGGATCTCACAAGAGAGTTTTCTTCCTTACAGGTCGTGAGGACCTGCAAGTGCTGGATGTGGTCGCCCTTATCCCTGTTTCACGGGGTCAGGGGTTGCTCAAAATATCATAGTTTAAAGACGTCGCAGTCAAGGTTAAGGACCTCATAGTCCGTGGATTTAAAGACTCCACAGTCTAATGTTTAGTTTTAAGACATCACGGTCGAGGTTAAGGACATCATAGTCCGTGGATTTAAGGACTCCACAGTCCGATGTGTGGTTGCGGGGACCCGTCACCTCCTTGAAGACGTTGAGGAATTACAACGCCAGGTATCAAAGGAGTGAAGAGATGTACCCCTAAACCAAGGTGGCACCAATACATAATCAGGGTGGTTGATTGTTAGTTTTAAGACATTACGGTCGAGGTTAAGGACATCATAGTCCGTGGATTTTAAGGACTCCACAGTCCGGTGTTTGCTCTGGATGCTTCACACAGGTTCACTGCCGTGCTTGGCGAGGACCAGGCTCCGCTCTAGGCGTTTTCCGCGGGGTCAAAGAGTGACATTATCCGCGTTCCACGTGACCAGGAATTTTGCACTAGATGCTTCACACGGGTTCACTGCCGTGTTCGGCGAGGACTAGGCTCCACTCTGGATGCTTCACATGGGTTCACTGCCGTGCTCTGCGAGGACCAGGATCCGCTCTGGACGTTTTCCACAGGGTCAAAGAGTGACGTTATCCGCGTTCCACGTAACCAGGAATTTTGCACTAGATGCTTCACACGGGTTCACTGCCGTGTTCGGCGAGGACTAAGCTCCGCTCTGGATGCTTCACACGGGTTCACTGCCGTGCTCTGCGAGGACCAGGATCCGCTCTGGACGTTTTCCACGGGGTCAAAGAGTGACGTTATCCGCGTTCCACGTAACCAGGAATTTTGCACTAGATGCTTCACACGGGTTCACTGCCGTGTTCGGCGAGGACTAGGCTCCGCTCTGGATGCTTCACACGGGTTCACTGCCGTGCTCTGCGAGGACCAGGATCCGCTCTGGACGTTTTCCACGGGGTCAAAGAGTGACGTTATCCGCGTTCCACGTAACCAGGAATTTTGCACTAGATGCTTCATACGGGTTCACTGCTGTGTTTGGCAAGGACTAGGCTCCGCTCTGGATGCTTCACACGGGTTCACTGCCGTGCTCTGCGAGGACCAAGATCCGCTCTGGACGTTTTCCACGGGGTCAAAGAGTGACGTTATCCGCGTTCCACGTAACCAGGAATTTTGCACTAGATGCTTCATACGGGTTCACTGCCGTGTTCGGCGAGGACTAGGCTCCGCTCTGGATGCTTCATACGGGTTCACTGTCGTGCTCTGCGAGGACCAGGATCCGCTCTGGACGTTTTCCACGGGGTCAAAGAGTGACGTTATCCGCGTTCCACATAACCAGGAATTTTGCTGATTGTATCCGCATTTCACGGAAGGGAGGTTTGGCTGTTGGTGATATGTATATTGCCGAGCCATGGAGCTAGGGGTTGCCACTGCTCCGCTTTGTCTGAAGTTGTGTCCGTTGTTACGAGACGGGTGTTGGGATGATCTCTAGGTCGCTTGCGGCCCGTCGAGACTTAGCTTCTTTTTTTGATGAGACCTGGGAGGAAGTATGATCACTTCTTTGTTTATGTCCTTAGATTGTATACAGGGTGTGATGTAACATCACCTGTAGGGCATAAATTAAAACTTTTTTATTTTATTTCTTTTTCCGCGATGCTCTATCATTTCAGCTTTTATATCGCGAAGGTCGTGATTGCCCTATCATTTCGGCTATTTTTCGCGGTGCCCAATTATTTCGGCTATTCATTTCATTTTTACTCGCTTCTTTTTATTGCGAGTTGCCCCATCATTTCGGCTATTTTTCATGCATACATTTTTACTTGCTGTTTTTATTGTAAGTTGCCCCATCATTTCGGCTATTTCGTATGCATGTGTGGCTTGCTGGCTTTTCGCCGTAAATCTGAAAGTAGACACCGGTTTCGGCATCAGCACCGCTACAACTGGGATATTGCCAGGAGCGAATCATCATTTGCCTCTGTCGATGTTGAACAAAGGTGGCTTAGCAAACAGGGTTAGGGTCCTGTCAACTAAGGCTTTTGACTTCATGAGCCATAAGGGTCTCACAAAGGTATTTCTCCCTACAAGTCGTGAGGATCTTGTAGGTGTATTTTCTCCCTAGGAATCGTGAGGATTCCTAAGTGTATGTTCCTCTGTAAGTCGTAAGGATCTTACAAGAGGGATTTCTCCTTATAAGTCGAGAGGACTTATAAGGGTTGCTCATCATACGAACGTATCCCTAGTCACGGGTGGGACTTTGCTAGGGAAATGCTCATTCACGCCCGTGGATTGTATACAAGGGTCAGTATGAGCCGCTTGTAGGGTATTGTCGAAGGGTATGGGGGATTTCTCTTAAGCACAGGTTTAGGTCTCTGTGACTTAAGACTTTCAAATCTTATGAGCCGTGAGGATCCCATAAGAGAGTTCTCCTTACGAGTCGTGAAGATCTCGCAAATGTATTTTCTCCTTAGGAATTGTGAGAACTCCTAAGTGTGTTGCTCCTTTGTGAGTCGTAAGGATCTCACGCCGGTGGTTTCTCCTTACAGGGTCGTGAGGACCCCGCAAGTGTCCTTTAACGAGGTTGCGCCCTTTCAGGTTTTCACAAACACTCGCCGGTAGCCCTGCTGTTTTTACTCACGGAGCCCTTTCGGGTTTTCATCCGTGCCCTTTTTGCTTATGGACATACCATTTTTTTTATTCTTTTTATTTTATTATTTTTTTTACGAGGTCGCGCCCTTTCAGGTTTTCACGAATACTCGTCGGTAGCCCTGCTGTTTTTACTCACGGAGCCCTTTCGGGTTTTCATCCGTGCCCTTCTTGCTTATGGACATACCGTTTTTTTTGTTTTTTTTTATTATTATTTTTTTTATTTTTTTTATTCATCTCATCAGCCTAAGAATGCTGCGGTGGTAGTTTTAAGGACGTTTCGGTCCGTCGTTAGTTTAAGAACGTTTCGGTCCGTCGTTAGTTTAAGGACGTTTCGGTCCGTCGTGGAGAGTGCCAACTACTACTTATAGAGCTTGAGCTTAGGAAGATAGCGAGCGGACATAGTCGTCGTCATCTATCGTTAACCTAGGCTGTGGCTCATTAAGTGTAGTATTTCTTTAGGAAGCGGCCGTTTATCGGCCTGAAAGGCCTTTCACTGTGCATATCCATGAATAGATAGGCTCCACCCTGATAGACCTTGTCTATGATATACGGGCCTTCATAGTTCGGCTCGAATTTTCCCCGCTTGGCGCGGTTGGGGATCATAGGCCTCTTGACCACTAGCACGATTTCGCCTTGGCGGAATGTCCTCGATCGGGTCAATCTTTCATATGAGCGCGTCATCTTTGCTTTATAAGCCTCCAAGTTTTGTTGTGCTACGAGCTGTGTTTCATCAAGGGCATCAAGCTCCTCAAGCCAAAGGTGAGCATTTTCTTCGCCTGTCAACTCGTGGTGGACTGCCACTCGTAGAGAAGGTAGCTCTATCTCGAGGGAGAGTACTGCTTCCGTACCGAATACCAATGCGTATGGCGTCGTGTTCGTGGTCGTCTTGAACGTAGTTCGATATGCCCAAAGAGCCTCCTGCAGTCTCTCGTGCCAGTCCCTCTTATTTCGGTACACCGTCTTTTTTATGATCTTTGTCAAGGTCTTATTGAAGGCCTCGGCCAGACCGTTAGCTCGTGGATTATAAACCGAGGAGTATCTCCAGTCTATATTATGTTGTTGCGCGAAGCGGCTAATCTTATGGCTTCTGTAGGCTGGCCTGTTATCGGAGATAATCCGCCGTGGAGTTCCAAACCGATGAATGACGTGCGTCTTGAAAAAGTGGAGGATATTCTCCGTCCTCACTTCCCTCAGCGGTACTGCTTCCGCCCATTTGGAGAAGTAATCAGTCGTCGCCAGGATGAAACGGTGTCCCCTGGACGATGCCGGTTCGATGGGGCCGACTATGTCAGTTCCCCACATTTCGAATGGCCAGCTAGCCACCGTTGGATGTAGTGGATTCGGATGCTGGTGGATGAAATCCCCATGGATTTGGCATGAGTGGCATTGCTTCGCATACTCGAGGCAGTCCTGGATCATCGTGGGCCAGTAGTAACCCATCCGTTTAATTTTTAACTTCATCTTCGGGCCTGCTTGATGAGAACCACAGATTCCGTCATGAACTTCCTGAACGACTCTTTCTGCTTCGTCAGGTCCTAAGCATCTCAACCACAGAGAGTCAAATGACCTCTTATATAGAGTATCATTGACGAAAGCAAAAATTAGAGCTCGTTTCATGAGCTGATGTCTTGAGGACGCTTCTTTGGGCATTCGGTGGAACTTAAAGTAGTCTATGAAGACTTCCCTCCAATCCTCAGCCTTCTCATGGTCTTTTATTTATAGAGTCGTCTGCTCAATCGCTCCCTTTTCTTCGGATGATTCCGGAGATATTTCCGCTGGGGCGAGCACTCGACGGCTTTGTACCACGATTCTGACGTCGTCGTGGTTCTCATCAGCCAGTTCTTTAGCCAGCTTAACTAACGCGTCTGCCTTGCTATTTTCCGCGCGTGGTATGCTCTCCAAAGTATAGGAGGGAATTTGGGTCAACAGTTGTTGCACCTTTTCACCGTATTTCACCAACTCCGGTTTGCACGTTTGGTAGTCGCCGTTTACTTGACTAACGACCAGTTGAGAATCCCCGTATATGAGGAGGTTTTCAATTCCCATGTCAATGGCGATCTCGAGGCCTGCTATCATAGCTTCATATTCGGCTTCATTGTTTGTCCTCGGTTCCGTTAAGGAGAAAGCAAAGCGCATTATCCCTCCTTGTGGCGTTACGAAGATGAGGCCTACCCCTGATTTGATCAATGGGATACTTTGTTTGTGCTTCTTTACGGAGGATGCTCCATCGAAATAAAGTTCCCATCGGGTATCACCACCGTCGATCGCGTCAAATGCATGTTCGTCCGGCAAATCGCAGTTTAGAGGTGAACCGGCAGGTACTGGATGCTCAGCAAAGAAGTCGGCGATGGCTTGGCCTTTCACCGCCTTGAGAGGCTGATAGGTTATTGAAAACTCCATCAAGAGTAAGGCCCATTTAGCGAGTCTTCCCGTCAATATGGCCTTTGACATTAGATATTTTAGAGGGTCCACCTTTGATATAAGACGGACTTCATGTGCCAATGCATAGTGCCGGAGTTTTGTTATCGCAAAGATTAGCGCCAGGCAATGTTTTTCGATTGGGGAGTAATTGCTTTCTGTCCCCAGCAGAACTCGACTTAAGTAGTAGAGCGTTCTCTCCTTCCCTTGGTCGTTTTCTTGCGCCCATAATGCGCCTAAAGAACCTTCTAGGGCGGTTGTATAAAGAATGAGAGGCTTTCCCTTGACTGGAGCAGCTAACACCGGCGGGTTCTGCAGGTACTGCTTGATCTCATCTAGCACGCTCTGGCATTTTTGGTCCCAGACGAACGGGGTTCCCTTCTTCATCAGGTGGCTGTAAGGACGGCACTTACCTGACAGGTTGGCGATAAATCGCCGGATGTACGCAAGCTTCCCCTGGAGAGACCGCAGCTGTTTGAGAGTCCTTGGGGGTGGCATTTCAATGATCGCCTTGATCTTAGATGGATCTATTTCGATACCTCGGTGTCGGACGATGAATCCCAGGAATTTACTCGAGGAGACTCCGAACGCGCATTTGAGGGGATTCATCTTCAAATTATATTGCCGAAGGCGTTGAAATACGGTCTTCAGATGCTCTAAATGCTCTTCGTATAACATGCTCTTCACTACGAGGTCATCGATATAGCACTCGACGATTTCATGTATGAGATCATCGAAGATCTTTGTCATGGCCCTTTGATAGGTAGCACCGGCGTTCTTTAGACCGAAGGGCATAACTTTGTAGCAGAATATACCCAAAGGAGTCCGAAAAGTGGTGTGCTTCTGGTCTTCGGGATGCATTTTTATCTGATTGTACCCTGATGAACCGTCCATAAAGGAGAAGACCACATGAGTGGACGTATTGTCTATCATCAGCTCGGTGACCGGTACCGGGAAATCATCCTTCGGGCAGGCTTTATTGAGATCTCGGAAGTCCACACATATGCGCACTATCCCATTCTTCTTCATTAGCGGGACGATGTTGGCGACCCAATCAGGATACTGTACCTCCTGGATAAACCCGGAATCGATTAGTTTCTTGACTTCGGCGTTAATGCTCATTTCAAGCTCAAGCCGCATCCGTCTCGGCGCCTGCTTGACTGGCTTGATATCCGGGGATATTGCTAATTTATGCACAGCAATCTCTGGATCTAATCCCGGCATCTCGGAATAGTTCCAGGCAAAGCAATCTCTGTGCTGTAGAAGCACGTCTCTTAACGCCGCCACCCTTTCCTCAGATAGTAGCTCGCTAACGAATGTTGGTCGCGGATCGTCTTCAACTCAATCTTTTTGAGGTTATCTGCAGTCGTATGTATGCCATCTTCCAGTTCTTTCGGAGCTGGTGGAAATTCTGAGATCGCCTCATCATTGCTATTCTCAAAGCACCAAGGAAGGTCATCCATGTTTTCGGGCTCTTCTTTTAATATTGTAATCATGTGACAAGTGTGAATCCGCTTCCAAGACTGATGTGGATCTGGCTCTGCTCTTGCGGCTTTGGGTTCGTGCTTTTGTGGTGGCGTTACCCTCCAGCTGCTGGATAAAGCAAATCTGCCTTGCTGGTACTGGTCTTCGACCCAGTTCTTGAACGTGAAGCAGTCTTCGATAGGGTGTCCTATGGCTCGGTGATAAGAGCAATAGCCCGGATGAGAAACCTCGTTAACTTGCTCAGGGTGCTTAGACTCCGGAAGTGTGATCATTTGATGTTTTATAGCGAGCTCGAGTAGCTTCTTCGTCTTGTCTCGAGGGAAGGAATACGCTCGACTCATCTTCTTCATGAGGGACAAATTCGGACCGCGCAATACCCAATCACACGAATCTCTAATCCTGTGTCGCTGTTGTCGACTTCTTTTTCCGCCACTTGACTTACTTCTGCCTCTGCGTTGGGCCTTTTGTACAACGGGTTGACAAGGAGGAATACCTTTGTCTTTTGCAGCCTGTTGAAACAGACGTTACATCCTGGCCTTCTCATAGATGGCCATCTCGCGGTTGTGATTTTCCCGAGCCGTTTGACCCACTTCCCTGATAAGCCTGCCCGTTCGTTCTTCAAATGATGGACTCGGCATTTCGCTCGTAGGATCCAGTTTTGACGAGGGGTTGGCATTGCTGGACAGGGCGTTTTCCTCCTCATCGAAGTTATATACGGCATAGCTACCGTGGATTCGCTCCCGTTTATCGGATCTCACGTATCCAAGGCTGAGCGTTTCCATTCTCCCGTTGGGCAATTTGCGCTGAGTTCCAGGGACATCCCAAATCCTGTTGTAGAATCGAGCTTGTCAAACAGTCTATTTTAAGGGTACCCCTTGGCGCTTCAATAGCCTCTTTAGTCCATTTGTGTAGTATCTGGGCAAACGGATAGGTTGGAGCCTGTCAAGTGTAACATCCACGCCATGCCATATCTCTTTCTCCACTCTTGTTTCTGTGGATTGGTAGAATAGGATCACCTTTTCACCCTTTCGCCTGGGAGGGACGTAAAACGTCTGCAGGTCCTGCACATTGTGAGCTTAAAGTGCGTCGAGATCCTTGTAGTGTTTCCGCGGCACCATGGTGATTTGCAAACTCTGATTATCGCCAGGGGATGCTTGTATTGACGGCCGACTGGAGAACACGGCATTAACCTCATCTTCCGAGTCACTTCCGAAGATCAATATGGGGGCGGACGGTCCCGGGTTGTTGCGTCGGGACGGACCCGCGTAAACTATCTCTTCTCCTTCTTCGGTATCGCTCCCGAAAACAGGGATGGTGGCAGCGGCTTTGTTCTCCGGCTTGCGACACCTTTCTGTATCCTCGAAATCTGGCAAAAAATACTTCGCATCTTCGTACCTGCGGACTTCGTTCACGGAAAATGGGTTCAGCTCACCTATTACGGTATATTCGAAGTCATCCTTAAAGTACTCCATACACTGATGCTGTGTAGAAGGGATGATGTTGTACTCATGTAACTAAGGACGACCGAGCAAGGCATTGTAGCAGGTCTTGGCGTCAATGACGTGAAATTTGATGTCCGTGATGAGTAGTAAAAAGCGTAATGTTAGTACCACAGATCCGAGAGTCCGTGACGACTGGGAGTCGAAACCGGAGATGGTAATTTTGTCACGAGCGAGGTGCTGCACGCTCATGCAAATTTCCTTCAACACCCGAACATTAAGGAGATTGACGGAGGATCCATTATCAACCAGGATTTTGCCTATCTTGATATCGTGGCAGTATCCGGAGACGTATAGGGGACGATTATGGTCGCACGTCCCGAGGAGAAGGTCTTCATCACCGAAAGTGATGTCGGCCGTGTGCACTTCTTCCAGTTCATCCTTCATCCTTTCCGCGGCGAGGAAGGCTTGGAATTGCTCGGGTTCTTGTAACGCCTTGATTAATGAATTTCGCGCTTCTTTTGATAATAGGAGGGCGTCGAGAATGCTGAGCTGAGAAGGTAACTTTCTTAGGTGCGCTAGGATGTTGTAGTCCATTTTACCCTTCCTGGGAGGATCTTTGGCAGCCAACTCCTTCGTGACATGATCATCTAAGGTGATATCCTCAGTGGCCTTCTCCTTTCCTTTATCTTTTCTATTCGCGGGTCCAAGATTCTTTTCCGGGAGCGTGCGATTGCGCAGCTGAATGTTTTCACAGGCCTCTGGTTCTTCGTCTTTCCCTAAAACGGATTGCTTAAAGAGAGGGCCCAGAGCCATTTCTTCATCAGAGTCGCTTCCAAAGGTGAGAACTTGTGACCTTCCGGCGTTAACCGTGTAACAATTGCCGGCAGTTCTTTTGTGTTCTTCGGCCGTATTTCTTCGTTCCCGACGAGTCTTGCGTTTTGATGCGCTTAAAATGTTGCCGGTGAGCAACATATCCTTGCCACCACATCTTAAAAGCGACGCACTCCTCAGTGGGGTGCGAAATTTTCCGATGATATGAGCAATAATTAGGGTGCCTCTCCACCCCATCGAACGTGTTCTCTTCCAAAGGTGGTAGTTTCATTCCCATTGACATGGCTTTAGCAAACCTTTTTCTCGTCTTGAACACGTTTTTATTCGCATCGGATATCTTTTGATCTGGCGGGAGTGCTCCGACTCTTTCGTTTGGTCGCTTGCGTTTGGCTCCTTCCAATGCGGCCCTCTCACGCTCCTGATCGGCTTTACTCTTCAAACGAATCTCGTCTAGAAAGGCGTCGATCATTTCATCTGTTGGCCATACAAGTTCTGGCTCAGGCTGTGCCCTCAGTTTCTCAGTGCCAGGAGTTCTTTCATCGTCCGTAAACGAATGGGAGATCATATGACAGCTTGCCACATATCCCTCGGATTCATCTGATGAGCTTTCTCCATCATCTTCCTCCTGAAAGACGTGGTTGAAGAACTCTTGCAGTATGACGGGAATCCGCGCCTTTTGATTGTACTCCTCCAGCGCATCAATCTGTTTCTGTAAATCCGTGTGCTTGTCTCCAGGCTTCACGGGCTTTTTGGATTCCTTCTTCTTTTTCTTCGAAGATTTTGACAGTTGGGTGTGAGTATTCGGGCCATCACCACGAGTCTTCGTAGTTAGACGCGGTTTCAACATCCCTTCGATGATTTGAGGTTCAAGCGGGTCCTTCCATTCGACCGCCGGGCACGCCTGAAGGTCCCTCAGCATTCTTTTTGGTTTTAGTTGACAGCACGACCTCCCATGGAGCTTCTTCAATAAAGGAACAGGTTGCCCCCGGTGTATCTGCTTTCTTAGGAGTATGCGGCTGTGGCGGGTTTACCTTCCACTTTTCGGATAGTGCAAACTTCCCCTGGAGGTATTGATCTTCAATCCATCCTTTAAAAACGAAGCAATCCTCAAGCGGATGGCTTGCCGTTTGATGGTAGGGGCAATAGTTGGGGTTGTTCACCTCAATGGGTTGTGGCGGTCGTCTTGGATTTGGCAGGTTATAAGTCTGTTGCGTACTGCCAACTCGAATAACCGTTTCGTCTTATCCCGCGGGAACGAGTAGGGGTGCTTCATCTTCTCGTTGTAATACCGCCGCCTTTTTTCCAGCTGATCCGCCAGCTTTGGGGCACTGGGTTGTTGCTGTGCGTTCGCAACAAAGGTTGCCTTCCCTTTACCCTTGTCATTCCGAGGTTCTGGTTTCGGGGGAGGCGGCCTGTGACCCATCTGGGCCAACTTGTCGATTAGATCCTGGAATGTGGTTGGCTTAAAGAACATCATAAACTGGGAGATAGTTGCATGAGGGTCTAGGGTACCCATGAACATGCCCACCGCGGGCGCTTCCTCAATGCGTTGCTCGCATTTCGACCATAAATTTTGCCAGCGTATAGCATACTGGACCCACGTTTCGCCTGGTTTCACCCTGGCATTAATCAATGCCGTTATAGGAGTGTGTTCGCTGGCGCTTGCGAATCGCTGAGTGAATAGCAACTCCATTTCAGCGAACGTCTTGACGGAATCGTTCGGGAGTTCCGAATATCATTCGAACGTTGTTTCTGATAAGCTGCCCACGAACTGGCGAAACAACAGTTTATCATCACCGCCGGTGTTACCGCAAAGGGCCCTGAACTGGGCAACATGTTGGTGGGGATTGCCGGTCCCCTTATACAGGTGGAATTTTGGTATTGTATAACCCGGCGGATATTTGATTTGGTCGTACCAGCTCGGCTATGGTCGCCCCGTTTTTACGACTTGACCAGCTGCTTCAGTCGCATGATGAACCCAGATCTGCTGGGCTATATAGTCATCCAAGTTAGCCTTGGAGATTATCTCCTCCTTGGCCGTTGAAAGAGTCGGTGGTGGATTCGATGTTTCTCCTCTATCATCTTCGAGGACGGTCGGGGGATCTTCCGCGGGAGGATCCTGTTGAATCATCATCCCAACCATGTCTTGAAATAAGTGGGCTATTTGCTTTATATTGGCCGCTTGTTCCGCAGCCTCTTTGTCTTTCTTTTCCAACATCCTCCGGAGGAACTCAGCGTCGGTTTCCTGTTCTTGTTGCTGATTCGAGGACGCCTCGGGGCTTTCTTTCGGCCCAGTAAGCGCGGCCATTGCGATCATCATTTCCTGGAGCTTTTGCTGTTGCTCCTGAGCTTTGGTCACCGACCGTGTAAGCGGTCTATGACCTGCAGACGCACGGCTGTCTTCCTTCCCCGATGCCATGTATACAGTATGGACCATCCTGCCCCCAGCCTTAGGGCGTCTGGGCTCAGCGCTTTTAGCTTTCGTTGCAGGCCCGGGGGTCTTCTCCGGCTTCCTCTTTTTATGAGCAGTGGAAGTTGAGGGGGCTGTTGAGGTGGGCACCCAGACTACTTTTCGTGGCTTAGCCTGGTGACTGACTTCCTGTTGGATTTTCAGCTTCTTGTGCTGGTGGGAGAAATTTGGATCGAACGCCGAGTCTCGGGTCTGCCGCCAGACTTTATAAATTCGGGAGGACAGCCGTTGAGGAGATTGGGGTTGTTCTGGCTTTACTTCTATAGCCCTTTTCAGCGGATGGGAAGACTTCTTTAGCACCGCGGTAGGAGAATTCCTATGCACCTTATTTAGCATCCCGAAGCTGTTCCTAGTTGTAACAGCAGCATTAACTTCTGTCATCGGGGCTGGAGGAGTTATCCCAGAAGGGGAGTTGCCCCCGGCCTTCCTCACTCGGCGCCAGTAACGACGTCGAGCGTGTCGTGCTGATGGCATCGGCTCGGTGATGGCGATAGCCTCATCCTGCCCCCTGTGTAGGTGGGGGGTCACTGCTGGTGCCAGCCTGTTAAATACTGATGTCCTTCGGGTAACAGGAGCGGGAGCTGGAACAGTCAATCTTGTAAAGACCGACTTTTTGGAAGGAGAAGCCGCCTTGACGACTTCAGGAGCGGGACTGGTTATTTTCTTCGGAGCAGCCTTCTCTGGGATTGTAGGCCCCATCATGGTTTCACAGGAGCTCTGGCCTAGTCTGGAGAAGATCGACTTCTTGGGAGCTTCCGCTGTCAGTACCGGAGCGGTGAAGCTTGTCGGTGGGAGCATGGTCCCAAAAAAAACCCTATGGTGGCTCGAGTGACCTGTTCCATGGGCATTGTGAATAGCGAAGCAGCTTGGGGTCCGTAGGCTATACCTCCTGGTGAGGCAGAGCGTTGGTTGCAATTGCAGTTGGAGCATGTCGCGCAAGCGGAAGCCATTGATTCTTTGCTTTCTGCAATAAGCAAGACGCCGAATCTTAGTACCTTGAAACCCAAGGGCAACCATTAGCGAACCGTGTTTGGTTCGCGAACACGACACACGAAGTGTGGAGTGGAAAGAGGAAAAGGTCCCACCGGGCATGCCAGAATCTGTTCCCCTCCGAACGACGGCGCGACGGCGGACGTCTTGCCTGAGGTTCGGGGCAGATGCTAATTGGTGCTATCCGTCTACCTCTCCGAAAATGCCAAGTTGATTTATGGCACCGTGTATCGAAGGTTTAGACGGATGCGTCCGATGTAGCAGACTTCGTCAGATTCCCCCTTACTTGAGGGGTTTTTGATTGTGGGGACGCTCTTTACTGCACGCGCAAGCCCCTGCAGTTAATTACGCTACCGCATCGCGGTAACCACTTTCTCCTTCTCCAGATGGTCACTTTGTGTCGTGTGTGTTTATTTTTTGTTTAGTTTCCCGTGGATTGTATACGGAGACTGAATTATGTCGTCGCCCGTAGGGCGTGGACTAGTCCAAATCCGTATTATCTTAGATTTGGGTTTGGGGGTTTGGGTTTAAGGATACGTTAGCCTCATTGAAGACTAAGATCGACTTAAACGTTTGTTAAGGACACGTTAGTCTAGTTTTTAGACTAAGATCGACTTAACGGGATCGTTTAGATCCAACAATAGAGCCATTAAGGGAGCCCTGTTGTTTAGTTTAGTGACGTTGCGGTCAATAGGTAGTTTAAGGACATTGCGGTCTAGTGTTAGTTTTAAGACGTTGCGGTCAAGGATAAGGACATCGTAGTCCGTGGATTTAAGGACTCCACGGTCCGATATTAGTTTTAAGACATCACGGTCAAGGTTAAGGACCTCATAGTCCGTGGATTTAAGGACTCCACAGTCCGGCGTTAGTTTTAAGACATCACGGTCAAGGTTAAGGACCTCATAGTCCGTGGATTTAAGGACTCCACAGTCCGGCGTTAGTTTTAAGACATCACGGTCAAGGTTAAGGACCTCATAGTCCGTGGATTTAAGGACTCCACAGTTTGGCGTTAGTTTTAAGACATCACGGTCAAGGTTAAAGACCTCATAGTCCATGAGTTTAAGGACCCCACAGTCCGTATCAATATATGATCATCGGGACCCGTCACCTCTTTGAAGACGTTGAGGAATTACAACGCCAAGTATCAAAGGAGTGAAGAGATGTACCCTTAAACCAAGGTAGATTAAACAGTCTTTGGCCCAATTTGGAACCAAGACCAATTAATTATATTATAAGCCCATTGGCTCAGTTGAATTTGAATTGAGGACTTATGGCCATCTTGGGCTAAGTCCAATCATATTTAGGATATTGGCCCTCTGTTGGTCTATTAGAGGAGAGGCTTTTCCTCTAGACACTTAGCCAATGGGGCTAAAGTTAGTGTTAAATACTAAAGATCAATCAGTGTTGAACACCGAGAAAGTTAATATTAAACTCTGTTAACAGAGATTTAGTTTAGTGTTAAACACTCAAAAATTCAGTGTTAAACACCGCAAGTAAAGCTCTTTAATTAATGTTGAACACCAAGGCAAAACAGTGTTAAACACTGGGTTCAGAGGTTCCAATTTAGTGTTAAACACTAAGACAAGAGGGGTCACGTGGTAGCACGTGAGGGCGCCCTCCCTTTATTTGTTCTGCTGAGAATATTGAATTCTTTGGAGTATCACGTGCTGTCACGTGATGGGCATTTAAGTGTTTGTGCGTTAAAGCTTCTGCCAAGGGTCGCGTGGGTCACGTGAGGCATTGCCTCAAAAGCCCTTCATTATGGATCTTTCCGGGGGTCACGTGGTAGCACGTGACCCTGCCTCTTTGCAATTTCTGATTAAATTCTTCATTAAATCCCCATTTTCCTCTGAAGAATTATATTCTCTGACAGAGTTGAACTCTGATTTTCCTGTAGGAGTTAAATTCCTCCTATATGTGAAGAACTGAATTTTATCATAGGGTTAAACCCTAATAAAAGCTTTAGAGGAATTATATTCCCATTCTCTTTTAGAGAATTATTCTTAAATAGGGTTAAACCCTAATTTATATTCTGAGAAATGAGATTCTGTCAAAGGGTGAAACCTTAATTTCTTCTTTCTTAAGGGAATTAAATTCCTGTTATTTTGACAGAACTAAGTTCTTAAATAGGGTTAAACCCTGATTCTGTTCATTCTGAAGGAATTAAATTCCTATAACATAGGGTTAAACCCTAATTTTATCTCAAAGGAATTAAATTCCTATAATTCTGTGAGAATTAAATTCTCAAATTTCCATTCCCTCTCTATGCTTTGGATCTGCATGGCAGGATCTCAACCCAATGAGAATTAAATTCTCAATTCATGGGGAGATGTGCACTTTGCAGATCCTCTACTAAAGAGAGAACTATGTTCTTCTTTTAATATAAGAGTTAAACTCTTTTGAGAATTAAATTCTCTTTTAGAGGCCTTCCCTTTCTTACCTAAGATTTTCTTCTGTAGAAGATCCAATTCTTCCAAAGTCTCAAGGCTCTATATTTCTCTTTTTCTATCTCTCTTTTTCTGTATATCCCTCTCTATCCCTCTGTATATCTGTTGGCTCCAATTTATAGGAGAAGGAGCAGAATCAATTAGTCTTAGTGAATCTTTCATTGAGAGATTTGATTTGCATTCATTCAGAGATTTGATTTGCATTCATCATTCATCTGGTCCTTTGGATTATTAGGTGAATTTTATTCACCATTGGATTTTAAATCCAGAGATTTCCCTTTGTTATTTCGGTTAGATTTTAAGGGGAAATCTTTCCAAGTTCAAGATTTTTCCATAAATAGGTGATATTTAATCACCTTTAGATTTTTAATCCAATCGGTTCCAAATAATCATTCTCCTTTGGAAAGATTTGAATGCTGTTCAGAAGTTAATTCTGTTAAATAACGAGGCTTTGAAAGCCTGTCACGTGTGACCACGTGACCCTTGGTCACGTGTAGGCACGTAACCCTCTGGAACAAGCTTTCTTCTCCTTTCTGCGCTTTGTCTTCTGGCCGTTGTTCAACCGTCACATGCCACCACGTGCCCCCTGGTCACGTGTGAGCACGTGACCCTCTTCTGGAGCATTTTCTTTGATTTAGTCAGAGGATCGAATCTGCCTTTGCCGCTGCTTTGAATTGTCACGTGCCAACACGTGACTGTTGGTCACGTGCTAGCACGTGATGCTTCTTCCGTAGGTTTTTCCTGATTTTAAGTCAGGAAACAATTATTTTCATTTTCTGTACTAGGATTACCCCACGGTGGAGTGCTCAAATAGCCGGGTTCTAGAGGGCAACAAGTCCGCGTCTCATGGCGTTGAGACGGAGGGGGCATCACTCTAGAATTGGTGGGCTATTCGCCACACTCGTAGGGGGTATAGGTATGACCCACGGAGGGCGCTTAAGTTACCGGGTCCCGTGAAGTGCTGCGTGGCCCATTCACTTTGTTGATTGGGATTGCCTCACTTCTGAGATTTGGTGAGTAACTTGTCGTGCTCGTAGGGGTCCAGGTTTCCATTGCACGAGCTATCCACAACCGGAAACGTCGGGTCTCATTTGCGGCTCAAATGAAACCCGGGGCTCTAAAATTATCCACCATTCTGTGTTGCTTGCTAAGATTCTATGTTGTTGCTTATATCATGTGTTAGTGTTTATGCCCTAGAAGGCCATTACTGTATCATACTAGCTTGTATATTACTTAATGGAAGCTTGGGATATTCACATGTATATAACAGTCTTGCTAAAAATGGTAGTATGCTACTTGGTTTTTCTATCTTAATATGTGAGTATACGTATTGATAGAGCTCTTAGGATCTTGCTTGTCTACCAGCGTTGTGATGGCAGTCACACTAGTGGGGGCTGGGTAGTCTACAAGCACATCCTCATTCAGG
The DNA here is from genome assembly GCA_030015575.1 of Agapanthus africanus. Lineage (NCBI taxonomy): Eukaryota > Viridiplantae > Streptophyta > Magnoliopsida > Asparagales > Amaryllidaceae > Agapanthus > Agapanthus africanus. The sequence goes on from JASDDO010000008.1 coordinate 133,999,030, forward strand.
TCCCTGGTCGTTGGATTATCGAGACAGAGCATCGATACTCCGGAGTAGACTAGTGTGTACGTTTCTCATCCCAGTTGGGGAGATGGTCTGTCCCACAGCCGTCAGTACGTCGTACTGGAGATAGTATACAGGTGCTCGTTAGGTTACGGGTACACCGGACAGGACTCACAGGGAACTGTTGGTTGGTTTGATACCAGTCGTCAGTGAACAGTTCCCAGGTGACATGAGTACAGCGTAGTCCGCAGACTTGACACTGCTACTTCGCCTCGAGTGTGTCCCACTGTTCTTAGATTGCTACCCTACCACGGCTCAAAGGAGTCGTGCAAACAGGTAGCAGTTGGGTGCAGTCCCGAGCACTTGGAGGCAGTGGCGGTTAGACAGGATTCGTCCCTCCCGGTATTGGGAGTAGATATCGTGCTGTGTCAGAGAGCCATTACGCAAAGTCCCTGGCCAGGGCAAGCGAGATTTGCTGGTAGGTTCCAGTAGTTTCTCAGGGTGTAATGGGCTTCCCTCCGACACGACTTATACCGCTATTAGGGGACTGACGCTTGCCGCCCCCCTAGGCCCGATATGCGATAGTCTTGGACGAACGGACCGGACTGTATGGAGATTGTCACATCAGACTCAGTAGGAGTTCGGATGGGTTTACTCATCGGCCTTCTTATCGACAACTACCTGGGGACCGTTACGTACAGCTAGTGCCGCTTGTGGTCTGTGGTTAAACCCACTGCCAGCGTAGTAGTCGAGTCTCTAGAGTCCCACACAGAGAGTTTCCTACTCCAGGCGAAACGATATAGAGGTTGCATGGTTTTGCGACAAAGGGTTCGGACGCATACGTGCGTTTACGCGCGTACGACTTTCGGACAGTTTTTACCAGTCGGCTTTGGTTTAAGCCAGTTACTGGTATCCGGTTATTGGATTTTTACAGTCTAAAATTTTTCCGTATTTTTACGGATCGGAGGGGCGTTCTCGTAATTACTCGAGAAGCTTCTAGAAGTGGTGACTAAGGAGGTTTAGGTGTCATTTGCATTAAATGAGTTTAGTGAGTCATGAGGGTGATTCATGCATATCATTAATGCATGATAAATGCTTAATGAGTCATGGTTATGAATCACCACTAGATATTTATGAAACTTCATTATTCATCATTTTAGTTTTCTTTAATGGATGAATATTAAAGGTTCATATATATTATGATAGATTTACTATTCTCATAAGATTGATTCTCACCTTCTCTCTCCTCAAGTTCTCATCTTCAAACCCTAATCCTTACACCTCATGAGTTGAGATCAGAGGATTAGTTAGACTAAACAATCCATAACCATCACTCTATCTCATCCTTTCATCTTTGATTAGCAATCAAAGTTGGTTAGTTGCCTCAAGTTTAGAGGTTTAGCTTGGAGTTTTGCTCTCGGGTGGATCGTCTACTACCTAGAGAAGGCCGAGGAGAACAAGGAGATCGTAAAGACGAAGGACCGGTTTCATTAGGTATAATCCCTAATCACAAGTGATAAGAAAATCATTGTGTACGGTTATTTATAGTTTAGCTTCGATTCAAGCGGTTAGTCGATGTTCGTTCTTTAAACTTGATTGTTTTTGAAAATTCCGCCTCCCCATAAGTACTGGGGTGTACTACATCGACTTACAGTGGTATCAGAGCCTCGCTAAACAATAAATAACTTAATTGCAAATTTGTACGAATTTCGAACGGAAAAACGAAGCCGGAAAACCCTAAAAAATGTAAGTTTCTGTCGAATTTAAAACGATGTCAGAAAATTTTTCAGGTGAGTTCAGAGAGCTTGACATGACACCAGTAGAACACCCAAGAAAAACAGTCGTCTGAATCGACCATCTCGCCGCGGAACCGCGGCCTAAGCCACTGAGTTGCCGCGGTTCCGCCGCCGAGTTGGCGAGTCAGCGGCCGATTTTTCTTCTGTTGCTTCTCTGTGAAATTTGGGGTTTTCTGGAATATTTAATTATTGCTCAGGTTACTGTTTAACAGAGCAGATTTTGGAGCAATATTGATGTTGTTTATTCGATCGAATTGTACAGTATTTGCGTACTGGATTATATCTGTGATTGTTTAATGTGTTCGTAAACCTCCCCCAACTGCTAGTATGTCGGTTGGCAGGGGGTTGCACATTTCTGAAATGGTTATATCTGTTTGTGCATATAAACTGTATTGGACTGTTGTGGTGTATAGCCGGGGTTCGCAATGGGTTATTGATTAATTCATTTGTTGTAAATGTAATTTGTTGTAATATTATTTTCGCGGGGCACTTCCAGGTTGCGGTTGTAGCCACCGTTGTATTATTTCATTTTACTGTTTTTGCTCCTAGGACTGACCCAAGGTGGGGTACACAGACTGCCGGGTGGGTAGTTTGCCGTACCCGTAGGGGTCGAGGGTGGGGTAACGGCTATTCATCACAACTGTGTAATCTGTCTTTTCTTGCAGGCTCAAAAGAAATACAGATTGCTTGCAAATCCAATATTGTTTATCTGTGTTCTGGAATGTATATCATTGCGTCAGACGAATGTAAAATATCTATATTTATGATAGCTATTTAGACGCCACTTATGTTTTACACCCGCGCTAGCCCAGCCCCCGCTCTGTCGTTAGTTAAGTAACCTAACGGGTGATGACGGGACCCCGTGGCGAATGCGGATGGCATAAGAGGACGTTATATTTTCGTTATTTTCTGCAATGATAGGTTAATGATGGGACGCATTATCTATAATGCAAAGAAAATAAACCAAGTTTAAATCGTTGGAACAATTTAAAAGAAACCACTCGGTTATTTTTAAAACAGATATTTTAAAATGCGGAGATTTAACCACTCCTTTTAAAAGCTATCAGGTTCCTTCGGTTATATCAAGTTCACTACGTTCACGGTTTCGCCAAAACCAGTCGTAGCCCTCCGTCATTTCTTATGGATGGTCAGTAGTATTCAAGCTATGCTTGTTGGCTTTCGTCAAGGCATAGTGTTTGGTAGCTGCTGGGGTATTCATTTGTTGCATAGATAGATGAGTTGGTTTGGGACAGTCGTATAACCTTGTTGGCTTTCGTCAAGGGTATATACGGGTGGGTTCAAATTAACAAGATAATGATGGGCAGAACTTGACATGTGTTTTATGATTTGTTGGCTTTCGTCAAGGTCATAAGAACATGGGGCAAAAATATATATCGGGAATTTCTAAATAAACTGAAATTTGCAAAGAGATGCATACCATTTTGAGTTTGATGAATGTTGGTAGCATTCCTACAACATTATCAGACGATGATATTTGGATCCCGATCCTACTGTGAGTATATGCTACTTATCAGGATATTCGTCACTTAACGATCAATGCTATAAACCTAGTAGGTGTCCAGAAAGGTGTCAGCGGGGTTACGCCCCCAGAGAAAAGAGGTTATTTAATTAAGGAACTTCGCGAAAGCGTTGGAAAACCTCCCTCGAAGTATCGACACTGGCCTGGCTGAACGGTTAAGCAAGTATTGTACGGTGAGAATAGTCCTGGCTAATTCTTCTTTTATGGTTTGAGGAAGGATTCGAGAAACAGTGGGAGCCATCCAGTTTAGATAAATTAAAAACCAATCTAAACTTGCAAGAGCATCATGCTAAAGTGTTTTCTTCTCTCTCTCTCATTACAGCGACCTTGTGACCATGACTAGGTTACATCTAGACAACAAGATGACTGAATCTAACTTATTTGACTGGCAAAGGTCTGTCCAGATGACCATTGCCTATGACAAGCTGGACCACCCTATTACTACTCAAGATCCCACCGTCCCAGGTCCAGTTTCCACCGTCGCGGATATGGATATCCGTCAGACAAAGGATAAGAATAAAGCGAAAGCCAAGTGCCTCGTGTTGGCTTCAGTTGATGGTAGATACCAGAAGCAGCACGAGAAGATGGACTCTGGTTCCATCTTTCTCCATAACAAAGATTTATATGGAGAGCAATCTCATATCGCAAGATATGAGGCCTCGAACGAATTGATTCAAGCGAGGTCGGCTGACGGGTCATCTGTAAGGGACGACGTCCTTACGATGACTAGCTATATTGATGAGCTCAAGGACCTGGAGACCACGTTGGGAAACAGGTCATATACTGACTTATTTCCACAGTCCCTACCCTCTACTTACACCCTGAAAGAAACCAGGGAGACACAAGCTCTGCTTAATAGGGGACCTTCTTCCTCTTCATCCAAGGCGAAAGCAAAGGGTGAAAAGAAGAAGACCTCTACAAAGCCGATATACGGTGTCAGCAAAGTAGGAGGAAAGGAAAGAGAAACAGTTTTGGGACTTGGTATAGGTAAGGAGGGATATTCCTATTGTTATGGGAATGAACATTGGCAGAAGGATTGCAGGGCTTTGGAAGCCAGTAGCCAGGATTCGAAGCATGTTGTGGCTTCAGCCTCAAGTGTGTTTGTAATTGAGAACTGTTTGTCAATTAACTCTACTTCCTGGGTACTAGATACCGGAGCAGGATCTCATATCTGTAATTCGTTACATGCTTTGAGAAACCGTAAAGTTATAAGGATAGGTGATTTGTCTCTCAGAGTTGCAAACGGAATGAGCGTGGATGCTGAATCCGTGGGAGAATATCGCCTGGGTTTGACAAGTGGGCAGATATTGATTCTACGTAACTGTCTGTATGTACCTAGTTTGACTTGTAATATCATATCAGTGTCCTCACTTTCAAGAGAGGGATATGACTTTACATTCGTAAGCGATGTAGTTCACATCCACCTAAATCAAGTTCTGATTGGGTCCGGTACATTAGATGACGGTATATACGTATTGAATCAAGCTCAGGTTTTCAATGTCCAGAACACACTTAAAAGAAAGTCTCCAGAAGTGAATCAGGCTTTCTTATGGCATTGTAGACTAGGTCACATCAATGAAACACGGTTAACAAAGTTACATAGAGAAGGATATTTGAATCCGTTCGAATATCAATCTTATGCCACTTGTGAATCTTGTCTCATGGGAAAGATGACAAAGACTCCGTTTTCTGGACACGGAGTAAGAGCGAGCGAGCTCTTAGGACTCGTACACAGTGACGTGTGCGGTCCAATGTCTACACATGCGCGAGGTGGTTATTCCTACTTCATTACTTTTACGGATGATTTCTCTAGGTATGGACATATCTTCTTGATGAAGCATAAATCCGAGGCCTTTGAGAAATTCCAAGAATACAAGAATGAAGTGGAAAACCAAACAGGCAAAAGTATTAAGACGCTGAGATCTGATCGAGGTGGTGAATACTTAAGTGCCGAGTTCCTGGGTTACTTAAAAGAGAAAGGGATTCTCTCTCAGCTTACTCCTCCATACACACCACAACACAACGGTGTATCGGAAAGGAGGAATCGAACCCTATTAGATATAGTTCGTTCCATGATGAGTAAGGCTGAGTTACCGCGATCATTCTGGGGTTATGCGCTAGAATCAGCAGCATATCTTTTGAACAAGGTTCCCACCAAGACTGTGCCTACCACCCCATATCAGATGTGGAGTGGGAAGAAACCCCATCTTCAGTACCTGAAGACATGGGGATGTCCAGCTTTTGTAAAAAAGCAGCATCCGGACAAGCTCGAGGCACGCTCAGTAGAGTGTAAGTTTGTGGGATATCCAAAGAATTCCATGGGATATTGCTTCTACTACGCAGAGGAACAAAAGGTTTTTGTTTCTCGTCATGCCCGCTTCTTAGAAACTGAATTTTTAGAAAATCAGAAGAGTGGGAGCGCAGTAGAACTGGAAGAAATTCCAGAACCACAAGCTGTTACTGAAAGTTTGGTAGAACAAGAAGTTTCAGAAGAAAGGGACATACCAGCGCCTCTCCGCAGAAGTAGTAGGCAGTCTCATCCGCCCAAGAGATACTACGGTTTTCTCATAGACGGGGATAGAGAAGATTGCGTCATTGATAATGACGACCCTACTAGCTTCCAGCAAGCCATTCAGAGCGGTGACTCGGTAAAATGGCTGGATGCAATGCGGACCGAAATGGAGTCCATGTACACTAACAAAGTATGGACTTTGGACACTGCTCCAGATGGGGTGAAACCCGTAGGATGCAAGTGGATCTTCAGAAAGAAGATTGGTGTAGATGGACAGGTTGAAACCTATAAAGCTAGACTTGTTGCAAAGGGTTTCCGTCAAAGACCTGGTTTGGACTATGACGAAACCTTTTCTCCTGTAGCTATGCTGAAATCCATTCGGGTCCTTCTTGCTATTGCTGCCTTCCACGATTATGAAATCTGGCAGATGGACGTAAAGACGGCCTTTCTAAATGGAAATTTAGAAGAGAGCGTCTATATGGATCAGCCAGAGGGATTCATTCAGAGTGGGAGCAGCGGTAAAGTATGCAAGCTGCTTAAATCCATTTATGGACTAAAGCAGGCATCGCGGAGTTGGAACATCTGTTTTGATGATACTGTCAAAGAATTCGACTTTATCAAAAATCCAGATGAACCATGCATATACAGTAAGATTGTAGGGAGAGTTGTTGTATTCCTCGTCTTGTACGTGGATGACATTCTCCTAATAGGAAATGATATTCCTATGCTACAGTCAGTCAAAAGATTCTTGTCACAGAAATTCTCCATGAAGGACCTGGGTGATGCCACCTACATTCTGGGGATCCAGATCTATCGTGATAGATCAAAGAGGATGTTGGGACTTTCACAGTCCAGGTACATAGACACCATATTGAAAAGATTCAGTATGGAAGATTCTAAGCGCGGTAACCTACCGGCTTGTCACGGAATCACCCTCTCCAAAGAGATGTCTCCCAAGACTGATTTGGAAAGGGAACGCATGTCGATTATACCCTACGCTTCTGCGGTAGGCTCTATAATGTATGCGATGTTATGTACCAGACCAGATGTAGCATACGCATTGAGCGTTGTAAGCCGGTATCAGGCAAACCCAGGGGAGAATCACTGGATAGCAGTAAAGAACATTCTCAAAAACCTGAGGAGGACTAAGGAGATGTTCTTGGTTTACGGCGGAAAGGACCTCAGAATGGAGGCCTATGCTGATTCCGGCTTCCAGAGTGACAAGGATGACTCCAAGTCCATGTCGGGTTATGTCTTTACCCTCAATGGAGGGGCGGTCTGTTGGAAGAGTTCCAAGCAGGATACCGTTGCTGACTCGACGATGGAAACGGAGTACATAGCTGCTTGCGATGCCGCAAAAGAAGCTGTCTGGATGAAGAAGTTCCTCACAGAACTTCAGGTGGTTCCTACCAGTGTTGGTCCAATACCTCTGTATTGCGACAACAACGGAGCTATAGCTTTAGCGAAGGAACCAAGGTCCCATCAGAAGTCCAGACACATCTTAAGGCGGTATCACCTGATCAGGGAGATCGTAGATCGCCGGGAGATCGAGGTAAAGAGAGTAAATACGGAGGATAACATTGCTGATCCATTCACTAAGGCCCTTCCTCAGATTCAGTTCGAGAGGGTACTCGAGATCATTGGTCTGCGATATGCCAGTACATGGCCCTAGTGCAAGTGGGAGATTGTTAGTGTTTATGCCCTAGAAGGCCATTACTGTATCATACTAGCTTGTATATTACTTAATGGAAGCTTGGGATATTCACATGTATATAACAGTCTTGCTAAAAATGGTAGTATGCTACTTGGTTTTTCTATCTTAATATGTGAGTATACGTATTGATAGAGCTCTTAGGATCTTGCTTGTCTACCAGCGTTGTGATGGCAGTCACACTAGTGGGGGCTGGGTAGTCTACAAGCACATCCTCATTCAGGTCCCTGGTCGTTGGATTATCGAGACAGAGCATCGATACTCCGGAGTAGACTAGTGTGTACGTTTCTCATCCCAGTTGGGGAGATGGTCTGTCCCACAGCCGTCAGTACGTCGTACTGGAGATAGTATACAGGTGCTCGTTAGGTTACGGGTACACCGGACAGGACTCACAGGGAACTGTTGGTTGGTTTGATACCAGTCGTCAGTGAACAGTTCCCAGGTGACATGAGTACAGCGTAGTCCGCAGACTTGACACTGCTACTTCGCCTCGAGTGTGTCCCACTGTTCTTAGATTGCTACCCTACCACGGCTCAAAGGAGGCGTGCAAACAGGTAGCAGTTGGGTGCAGTCCCGAGCACTTGGAGGCAGTGGCGGTTAGACAGGATTCGTCCCTCCCGGTATTGGGAGTAGATATCGTGCTGTGTCAGAGAGCCATTACGCAAAGTCCCTGGCCAGGGCAAGCGAGATTTGCTGGTAGGTTCCAGTAGTTTCTCAGGGTGTAATGGGCTTCCCTCCGACACGACTTATACCGCTATTAGGGGACTGACGCTTGCCGCCCCCCTAGGCCCGATATGCGATAGTCTTGGACGAACGGACCGGACTGTATGGAGATTGTCACATCAGACTCAGTAGGAGTTCGGATGGGTTTACTCATCGGCCTTCTTATCGACAACTACCTGGGGACCGTTACGTACAGCTAGTGCCGCTTGTGGTCTGTGGTTAAACCCACTGCCAGCGTAGTAGTCGAGTCTCTAGAGTCCCACACAGAGAGTTTCCTACTCCAGGCGAAACGATATAGAGGTTGCATGGTTTTGCGACAAAGGGTTCGGACGCATACGTGCGTTTACGCGCGTACGACTTTCGGACAGTTTTTACCAGTCGGCTTTGGTTTAAGCCAGTTACTGGTATCCGGTTATTGGATTTTTACAGTCTAAAGTTTTTCCGTATTTTTACGGATCGGAGGGGCGTTCTCGTAATTACTCGAGAAGCTTCTAGAAGTGGTGACTAAGGAGGTTTAGGTGTCATTTGCATTAAATGAGTTTAGTGAGTCATGAGGGTGATTCATGCATATCATTAATGCATGATAAATGCTTAATGAGTCATGGTTATGAATCACCACTAGATATTTATGAAACTTCATTATTCATCATTTTAGTTTTCTTTAATGGATGAATATTAAAGGTTCATATATATTATGATAGATTTACTATTCTCATAAGATTGATTCTCACCTTCTCTCTCCTCAAGTTCTCATCTTCAAACCCTAATCCTTACACCTCATGAGTTGAGATCAGAGGATTAGTTAGACTAAACAATCCATAACCATCACTCTATCTCATCCTTTCATCTTTGATTAGCAATCAAAGTTGGTTAGTTGCCTCAAGTTTAGAGGTTTAGCTTGGAGTTTTGCTCTCGGGTGGATCGTCTACTACCTAGAGAAGGCCGAGGAGAACAAGGAGATCGTAAAGACGAAGGACCGGTTTCATTAGGTATAATCCCTAATCACAAGTGATAAGAAAATCATTGTGTACGGTTATTTATAGTTTAGCTTCGATTCAAGCGGTTAGTCGATGTTCGTTCTTTAAACTTGATTGTTTTTGAAAATTCCGCCTCCCCATAAGTACTGGGGTGTACTACATCGACTTACATCATGCCTGGGATGAATGTTGTATATATTTTTATATATATACTAGTAGATGTTGTATATGTTTTGCACCCGCGCTAGTCTAGCCCCCGCTCTGTCGTTAGTTAAGTAACCTAACGGGTGATGATGGGGCCCCGTGGCGAATGCGGATGGCATATACGTACATTGTATTTTCGATCTTTTGTTGTGTGATAAGATTAAATGATGGGACCGCATTAATTTTAATTAATGCAATATAAGAAACCTAAAAGGTGTTGTTGGAACAAATTTCGAAAAACTATAGTTATATTCTTTTGCTTTATATAGTGGTATTCGGTTGTGAATATCCAGCACCTCATTCTAGGAGGCAAGAGCCGAGATCCCTTCACAGAGAGTGACCTCTTGAGCAAAAGTCTATACTATAGATTACTCGGTTTTTTTCAAACCCACCAGTTTTCAAAAACAGAGCTTAAATCACTCCCTTTTCAAAGCTATCCGGTTCCTTCAACGATATCAAGTTCGTTACGTTAAAGGGTTTTTCGCCAAAAACCCAGCCGTAGCCCTCCACCGTTTCAGATAATTAGTACTTAGTATTCGTGCTGCATTTGTTGATTATTCGTCAAGGCGCAACAAACGGTAGCTGAATAATGATTCTCTGTTGAATATATAGATGCAATTGGTTAGGACAGTCGCATGATTTTGTTGATTATTCGTCAAGGATCATGCGGGCGGGTCTAATGCAATCTTGGATAATGACGGGTTGAACTAGACTAGGACCTTTTTTTGTTGATTATTCGTCAAGGTCACTTGGGTCCTAGGGGCAAAAACCACACCGGGAGTTTCAAATATACAGAAAACTTGCTAGTGTTGCATACCTTCTGGAGTGTGGTGACTAGAGTGGCTTTCATCTAGGTTATCACACGATGATAGTTGGATCCTGATCCCACTGATGAATAGGATTACTCTTGGGAGATTTTCTCACTTAACAATCAATACTATAAACCAAGTAGGTGTCTAGAACGGTGTTAGCGGGGCTACGCCTCCAGGAAAAAGAGGTTATATAATTAAGAAACTTCGCGAAAGCATTGGAAAACCTCGCTCAAAGTACCAACACTAGTTTGGCCGAAAGGTTAAGCAATTATTGGGAAATGCGATTAATCCTGACTAGTTCTTCTTTTAATGCTTGAAGGAGAATTCGAGAAAATAGTAGGAGCCATCCTGATTAGATAAACTAATAACCAATCTAATTTTGCAAGAGCGCACGCTGAGTGTTTCTTTTCTCTCTCTCCAGGTAGCAACCACTTCATGCCTTAAACAAGATAATAAAATGTATCGCTTGACCGATCTGAATTCTTATTCAGGGCTGGGGAACATCGGTTTAGCACAAACTTATGACAGCAGTCATGAGTATGAGCAAGGGAAAGAGGATTGCATGAATTCCTTGATGACCCCATCGAAGAAGAAGCATAGTATTGTGTCTTCTTCATGTGTTCTTGTTATTGAGAACTGTTTTATAGTCAGTCCTACCTCCTGAGTACTAGATACCAGATCATGATCTTATATCTGTAATTTATTGCAGGGACTGAGAAAAGGTAGGATGGTTGGACCTGGTGATATGCCCCTCGGAGTAAGGAATAGAGCACAAGTTGATGCTTCTGCCGTCGGTGAATATCACCTAGCATTGCTAAATGACAATACTATGATTTTGAATAATTACTACTATATACTTTCTATGGTTTGCAATATCAGATCAGTTTCTTTACTTGATAAATATGGATATAAGTTTGTTCTTGATAGAAATATCATGAACGTTTACCTTAATCAGGTATCGTTCTAAAGGTACACTGTCTAATGGTATCTATGTTCTTAATTAAAACATAGTTCTCAATGTACAAAACACACGCAAGAGGAAGAGTTCAGAAGTGAACGAATCCTACTTATGGTATTATAGACTTGGTCATATCGGAGAGAAAATATTAAGTAAGTTACATAAAGATGGATTCTTAAATACGTTCGAATTTTCATCTTATGAAACTTGTCAGTTATGTCTTAAAGGAAAAATGACCACATCTCCGTTCACTGGACACTGAGAAAGAGCAACTGAGCTCTTGGGACTCATACACAGCGATGTATGTGGTCCAATGTTTATACATGTAAGGGGTGGGTTCTCGTACTTCATCACATTCACTGACAATCTCTCTAGGTTCGGATACGTGTATCTTTTGAAGCACAAATCTGAACCTTTTGAGAAATTCAAAGAATTCAGAAACGAAGTAGAGAACCAGACTGGAAAAAGTGTTAAGATCCTTCGATCTGACGGAGGAGGGGAGTACTTAAGCACAGAATTTCTAGAATACCTAAAAGAGAATGGAATTATCTCTCAGCTTACTCCCCCGTATACACCATAGCACAACGGTGTATCGAAGAGGAAGCATCGTACCCATTTGGATATGGTTCGCTCCATGATGAGTTACATCTTTCATTCTGGGGACATGCGCTTCAAACAACGGTATACCTTTTGAATTAAGTTCCTTCCAAATCTGTGCCTAAGACTCCATATGAAATATGGAGTAGAAAAAGACCATGTCTTAAATTCATTAAGACGTGGGGTTGTCCGGCCTATGTGAAAACACAGAAACCGGACAAACTTCAGGCACAATTAGTTCTATGTAAATTTGTGGGATATCCTTAGAATTTACTAGGATATCTGTTCTACCACACTTAGAAACAGAAGGTGTTTGTATCTCGCTACACCACCTTTTTAGAAAGGGAATTTCTTGCAAAAAAAGTTAGTGGGAGTACGGTAGAACTGGAAGAGATTTCTGAACCACAAAATGTAACTGAAGATTTGGTGGAACCGCAAGATTCAGAAGTACCCAACGAATCTCAGCCACTCCGCAGAACTAGTAGGATATCTCATCCGCCCGAGAGATACTACGGTTTTCTCATAGACGGGGATCGAGAAGATTGCATCTTAGAAGAAAATGATCCTACTAGTTTCAAGCAGGCCATTATCAGTAGGGACTCTGATAAGTGGTTGGATGCTATGCGATCCGAAATGGAGTCTATGTACACCAATAAAGTGTGGACCTTGGATATTGCTCCACCTGGGGTAAAACCCATTGGATGCAAATGGATCTACAAAAGGAAATTTGGTGTAGATGGGCAGGTGGAAACCTATAAGGCTAGACTTGTTGCAAAAGGTTTTCATCAAAGACCAGGTATGAACTATGACGAAACCTTTTCTCCAGTAGCTATGCTCAAATCCATTCAGATCTTACTTGTCATTGCTGCCTTCCATGACTATGAGATCTGGCAGATGGACGTAAAAATGACTTTTCTGAACGGAAATTTAGAAGAGTGCGTTTATATGGATCATCCGGAAGGTTTTGTAGCCAGTGGGAGCAGCGGGAAGGTGTGCAAGTTGCTTAAATCCATTTATGGATTAAAGCAGGCATCGTGGAGCTGGAACATCTGGTTTTATAAAACAATCAAGGGATTTGACTTTATCAAGAGCGATGATGAGCCTTGTATATATAAGAAGATTGTAGGCCAAACTGTCGTATTCCTATTCTTGTACGTGGACGACATTCTTTTGATAAGAAATGATATTTCTATGCTACAATCGGTCAAGCTTTTCTTGTCACAAAGGTTCTCCATGAAGGACCTGGGTGATACCTCATACATTCTGGGGATTAAGATCTACAGAGATAGATCCAAGAGATTACTGGGACTTTCACGGTATAGATATATAGAGACCATACTAAAGAGATTTAGTATGGAAGATTCCAAGCACGGTAACATACCTGCATTGCACGGAATCACCCTCTCCAAAGAGATATCTCCCAAGACTGATGAGGAGAGGATTCGTATGAGCACTATACCCTACGCTTCGGCGGTAGGATATATAATGTATGCGATACTATGTACCCAACCAGATGTAGCTTACACGCTTAGCGTGGTAAGCCGATATCAATCTAACCCAGGTGAGAACCACTGGACAGTTGTTAAGAACATTCTGAAGTACCTGAAGAGAACAAAAGATCTGTTCCTGATATTCGGTAATGGGGACCTCCAGGTGGAGTCTTTTACCGATTCGAGCTTCCAGAGTGATAAGGATGACAGCAAGTCTGTCTCGGGTTTTATGTTTACCCTCAATGGACGGGCGGTCTGTTGGAAGAGTTCCAAATATGACACCGTCGCAGACTCGACGATGGAGGATGAATACATTACTACCAACGATGCCGCAAAAGAAGTTGTCTGGATTAAGAAGTTCATTACTGAACTTCAGTGGTTCCATCCATTGTTAACCCAATACCTGTGTATTGCGAAAAAAATGGAGCTATGGCTTTAGCAAGGGAACCACAGTCCTATCAGAAATCCAGGCACATCTTGAGGCGGTATCACTTGATCAGGGAGATCATTGATCGCCGGGAGATCGAGGTGCGGAGAGTGGACACAAAAGACATCACGGCGGATCCATTCACCAAGGCCCTTCCTTAAGCACAGTTTGAAAGACTTTTTGAGATGTTGGGTATACAGTACGCCAACAGCTGGCCTTAGAGCAGAAGTTGGGTATTCGGTACGCCAATATTTATGGCCTTAGTGCAAGTGGGAGATTGTTGGATATGTATGCCCTAAAGGCCATTATTGTATATGTATACATGTGGATGCTTGGACATATATATGTACAGGATAGTCTTGCTCGATATGATAGTATGCTATATGGTTTGTTTTTATCTTAACATGTGCGTATGTTTTACTTGCTATTACATATCATTTATATATGTTGATAAAGCCCATAGGATCATTGCTAGACTACCTGCGTTGTGATGGCGATCATACTTGTGGGAGCTGGGTAGTCGGTACGCACATCCTTAAAAGGTCCCTAGTCGTGGAAGTATCGAGACTGGGCATCGATATTCCGGATTAGACTAGTATATACGTTTCTAGACCCTGACGAGGGGCGATGGTATGGTCCCGCAACCATTGGTCTTTTCCACCTAAGATCGTATACAGGTGCTCACTGGGTGTGAGTACACCGGGCGAACTCGCCGAGAACTTTCAGATGGTACTATACCTATCGTCAGGTGGAAGTTCTCATGTGACATGAGTACATGTTAGTCTTTAGACCTAAGATCGTCATTTGTCTCGTGTGAGTCCCCACCGTGCTTTGATCACTACCCTACCATGCCTCTACTGAGTCGTGCAAACAGGTTTTGGTTGGGTACAGTCTCAAGCCACATGGAGGCAGTGAGCGATTGTCGGGGATTCGTCTCTCTCGGTATTGGGAGTCGATATCGCACTGTGTTCGATTGGTCAGGACTATAAAACCTTGGCTAAGGCAGTTGGGATTTACTGATAGCTTGATCAGTAGTTTTCCGGATTGGTCCTGAGCCGCATCAGCATCAATTATCGAGTTATTAGGGTCTGACGTTTACCATCCCTAGACCCAGTATGCGATACTCTCAAACGATGAGACCGGACTGCATGGAGATTGTCACAGATAGGCTCAGTATGGATCCGGATGAGTTTGCTCGTCGGCCTTCCTTTTCGACAGGTACCCCGATAGCCGTTACGTATAGCTAGTGCTGCTGACGTGCTTGTGGTTATGGATTTATCCAGTAACTCACTGCCGGCGTACTGTCGGGTCTTTAGAGTCCCACACAGAGGGTTTCCCTGGTTCAGGAGAAACAATGTAGTAGCCGTATTGGATACATGCAGGATTCCGATCGATTGATGTATTTTGTACCCGGACTTTCGATCGGACAGTTGGTAATACTAGCCGTCTCGGCCTTGAGCCGGATTGTTAAATCAGGTATTGATTTAATAATTTACATATATGTTTTTCGATATATATTTTAGAATTATGTTCTTCGTGTTATTCTATCTCTTTGAGTATTCGTGTTTTTATTTGAATGCAGGTATGTATATACAATAGACTGTAATCCGTATTTTGTTACGGATAACATTCTAGAAGGTGGGCATCTCATCTTGACTTTTTCCATTTATTTGATAAATGGAAATGAGGTGTAAAGTGTGAGGTGAGGAGAGTATGGTGAGGACCATGACTCAACAGCTGACAAATGAATTCTTTATTCATTTGTAGCAACTATTGAAGCATGGGTCATATTGTTTATTCATGGATATTGATATACAAAACCATTGTGAGATTTTTTCTCACACATGGTTGCGTCATTTCTCTTGAGCTCACCATTTTGATTCACTCTCCTCTCCTTCTCTTGAGTTCTTCCACCTTCATCATCTTCCTCTTCTCTACACTCTCATGTATTGAGAAACAAGAATGGAGGCAAGATAGAGATAGTAAAACACTTAGAACTTCACACTACATCCTAGAGATCTTGGATTAGCATCCCAAGTTCTCTAGTTGCTCCTTTTGTTACTTAGCAAGGAGCTAGAGCCATGGATCGCATCCCTTAGGTGGATCTTCTTCAACGGAGGAGGACTGAAGAGCAAGCTCGATCCCGGAGTACCGATGGAGCGAGCAAAGGAGATCAAGCGCGATCATGGTAGCCACTTGTTGCGAACGATGAGAAAAGAAGACCGAAGGACTTGGATCGTTTGGTGAGACTTCTTTTTATAGTAGATAGCACTCCTAATTTAGCTAGTTAGGTTATGGTAAGATCTGGTTTAATGAGTTATTCTAGCGCCGTTTTTACTTTGGTAGAAAATTTTTGTTCCGCAAACCGCTATGAATGATGGCTTGGGCGTTAGGGTAACCCAACAGTAACTTAGATCCCGGTGACTAACGCCATCTCCATCAAGATCCTGTCGAGACTTGAGACGAATCCTCCTTGATCACATATGTCTTTACGTTCCTTTAGATGTACAAAAATCAAAGCATGAAAGTGAAGGAACGCCCCTCGGCCCTCCATCCAGCGCGCCAGCACTCATACAATACCGATTTGGGTATGGCTGAGGGTGTTGATGGCCGGATCGGGGCTGTTATTCTGGCTATGAGAGGTTCAAACGTCCATCCCTACTCTCATAACATGATAATAGAATCGATATCGGCCTCCGACCGTATCAAGCTTGGTGGTCACAAACACAAGGGATTTAGACGTCCATCCAAGGGCAGACCCACTTGAGGGCAGTGTGGGGCCATGGCCCTACCCAGTTTTGAAAAATAAACATCTTATATATGTATATATATTGATGTGTATATATATATCATTATATAGATATAAATAAAAACACTAAGATGAGGATGGCCTAGTGGTCTTAGGTTCTAGCCTTAAGCTTTGGATTTTAAGAGACCCATTTTTTTGGAATTAAATTATTCTCACACTAATCAAAACTCTATCGCAATATAGTTTCCTCTTGCTGTGTCCTTTTATTTTAACTTCATAAAAAATATAGATAATATAGTAGCTTTTCTTTGTTCTATTTTTACAAATTTGTCGTGTCCCCCCTCTCTCTCTCTAAATATATTTTGAAACCTTTTTATGTGTAATATGGAAACACCATATGTATGCTATTACTCAAAAAATTTGGCTAAGGGGCTACCGTCCCTGAATCCCATGTTCGGACACGGGGCCTTTACAACAATAGCAATTTTGGCCTCATCCTTGATAAAATCCTAGAACCACCACTCATGTTGTGATTCTAAGATTGATCTCGGTCTATGCAAGACGGTCGGCTCCTCCTCGGTCTGGTAATAAACGACCGAGCAATTTAGATGTCCATTCCTGCGCTCGGATATTAAGAACGGGTCGAGCGGTATAAGCGATGAATCATAATTCGGCTTGAAGCTTATGGTGTAGGAGATTTAGATGTATATCCATACTCTTGCACTCGATCTTCAAGACGAGGTTATGATTCAAGGGTTTGAAATTTTTGCTATTATCAAATCACATGTAACCGTGACCCAAGTTTTATCAATGAAATAAGATGATTGGATGACTATTATCTTTGTTGTGTTTATTATCATTCTTATCCATGCAACCGAGTGTTCTATTATTATTGTTGTTTATAAAGAATTTTTCCCCTTACTCTAACGACGGCCCATCTGTCGAGAGGGACTGTGTTGCGCTGATTTATTTGTCTAATGTGTAGATCTAGTTTTAGAAAGGATAGATTGGTTTTGGACAAGTCGGATAAACCACAAGATGGTTTCTATGGAACAAGTTTTTAGCTTAATATGATTTTATTTGTTTTGGAGGCGTATGGAAAAATGGAAAAAAATATATAAAATCCCCATGTTTAATATCTCTGGGATAGATCACCCTGCTTTTGGCCTTTGGGGGTTGTTTCATCACGCCCTCAGTCTCGCGGCGATTTGGATCTCCGCTCACTTTTCCAATTCTATCTCTCTTCTTCGTTTTTCGCAAATCTTCGATGGAGGCGACGCTGAAAAATCGATCCCTATTCGATCTCCCTTGTGAATTGTTCGAT
Organism: Agapanthus africanus; assembly: GCA_030015575.1. Lineage (NCBI taxonomy): Eukaryota > Viridiplantae > Streptophyta > Magnoliopsida > Asparagales > Amaryllidaceae > Agapanthus > Agapanthus africanus. The sequence continues at coordinate 134,016,844 of JASDDO010000008.1, forward strand.
TCATGTGGCATCCTCCTTCAATCGTCTTCATCTTCAATCGTTGCCTCCTCCTCCTCCTCCTCTTCAAGCCACTTCAGCCAACGAACCACAGAGAGAGAAGGAGGGGAAGAAGAAGAAGAAAGGTGATCGAAGAAGGGCGTTACCGTTGGCGACGAATGGGGAAAGGAATCGGTGCCGAGATGGAACTGCAACACTTGCAAGTCCGAGTTTGATTCCCTACAGGACCAGCGATCTCACTTCAAGTCCGACGTCCATCGACTCAATGTAAGCACCAACCTTCCAATTAGCTCTATTCATTGTGCTGAAATGAAGTACCCTGACTCTAAACTTTCATTAGTCCTATGTTTTGTAGCTGCAGATACATACATATGTGCCTTAAAGTTTTGATGTTCCTGGATTGTGATTCCTTTAGAATATGCTATCAAGCATTTGGATGAAAGTCGAAATTTTTAGGCCTAGTTTGGCAACAAAGCTTCCCAAACCAAAGTTGAAACTAAACCACCGTTTGCATGGATGCTAACCACAGTTACCAAAAAGATTGTTTAATTTACTTCCTCTCCCCCCCCCCCCAAAAAAAAAGTGTGGGAGATGGTGAGTAAGGAGAGATGGCAAACTTGCATAACTCCATGCTTTTTGGAGTTTTTTCATTTATATAAAAAGAGGTTTTAAGCCCCCAATCTTTTTGATAACACGGCTTAATATTTTGATTGCCAAACGAGCCATGTTTTATTTTTTGAAGTTTGGCATTGATATCGTACGCAACAGGGGTTTTGGAAACCGTAACCCCATTATCAAACGAGGCCTTACTCCTATTCTCTAAACTATACCCATATTCCCCTTTCTTTTATCTTCTATTTATTCTTTCCTATCATTTTTTGGGTTTGTAAAGTTAGGATAATTGAAGGTTTGTAGAGTTATTTGTACCGAACTTCAAAGAAACTAACCTCACCTTGTTTCTAAATCATTTTGGATTTGGAATACAAAAGAGAAGGAAACAAGCTATTTAGGGCTTGTTTCCCTTGGAGTTAGAACGATTAGATATTTTTTAAATTAAAGGTATAGGCTATGTAAAAACTTTTCTTTGCAAGGCTGTATGTCCCCTTAAAGATTAACTTTAATGTGTTGGTTAGCTTTGGAGTTATCTAAACTCTAAGGCCCTGTTTGGATATGGAGTTGGGATAACTATTGTTTATTTTTAACTGGAGGTAGGGGATGCAAACTATGGTTTGCAATCCTCAAACTCCAAAAGTGGAGTTTACAAAACATTGATCACATTGGAGTTGATGGGCGGGAATATTTGCAGTTATCGCAACTCCAAAATGACTGCCAAACAAAGCAAAGTTAGGTTTTGCGGTTTGGTTTTGCTAACTTTATGAAACTACAGTTTAGAAAACTTAACTCCATTCCCAAACAAGGCCTAAAAGGGTTGTTTTGGAATAGTTTTAAATTCACAGATATTTCTTTTTCTTCTTCTGCGTAGGTTGGGTTGAACTTTAGATAACTTTGGTTATCTCAAATTTATGTTGAGATAACTTCGGTTATTTAAATTTTAAAATGAAAGCTAAACAAGGCATAATTAGATTTTTGGAGTTAAGTTTAGGTAACACTATAAAATTCCAGCTGTTATAAAGTCCAAACTCCTAAGTCAAACATGCCCAAAGATTTAGACAACCTTAAATCAAAACAAACACCAAGGTTTCTATTTGGCTTTAGAGTTAGGACGTAAGTGTTTACTTCTAAGTAGAGCTAGGCTAAGCAAGCCCTGATTCTCAAAAGCCAATTATGTCCGAACTTAGCTTTGGAGTTACGGAAAATAATATAAAGAGGATTGAATTTTAAATAATTGTATTCATAATAATTTTAGTGCTGAGATAACTGCATTTACCCTTAATCCACATGCAAAGCCAAACAAGGTATATTGGAATTTTAATTTAGAAAATTTCAATTATCTTAATTCAGAAGCAAACCATGGCTATAAAGTTCATATTTAATTGAAGGTTAAGTTTTCTAAATAGAGTTTGCGGAGTGTATACCTCCACTTAGACACTAAATATATCTATCCTTGCTCCAAACCAAAACAAGCGTTAAACACAGAAGAGGAAAGGGACCCTGTGTAAGTTTTTATGAACTAAGAAAATTTCTCTCGTATCGAGGCTCCCCTCCCCTCTCCTGGTGTCTCTCCTCTTAAAAAATCTACAACCTCTTCCCTCCCATCTCAATCCATATCTATCCCGTCTAATAAAAATAGTGGAAAATTTAACATAAATGATCAGATTCAACATAAATAGGCAAATCCAACGTAAATAAGAAAAATATAAAAAATCGTCAACATCGATATAAATGAATCATAAATAGAGCAAGCCCGATTCTTATTTTAAAATCGAACACAATAAAGGAAAATCCATCCAATTGAAGTATATCTGAACAATTTCAAAGAAATTTTAGAAGAAATGTTTATTGAAATAGCCATAAGAAGAATCCTAAAATTTGAAAACAATATGCCCAATCTTAAAAATGAAAAACCTAATTATTCTGGAGAGAAACAGTTAAGTTAGGTTTTCTTGAGGGGGATAAGCCAATCTTAGGGCCCCATCTTCATTCTTTAGAGGGAGAAACCCTAGAGTTACTTATCATAACAGAAAGAAAGAGAGAACTATAAGAAAGAGAAGGAACGATATTCCTTATTTCGCAGATATTTGCACAGGAGACCTTGTGCCATGCCCCTTTACTCAACGTAAAAATCAAATTCAGAAAGACAATTGTATAGCCTAGAATTTAAATAGAAAAGTTGAATGAAAAGAAATGAGTCTTCTTCTTATTAAAATATAAAAAGTTATTACCTAAAACACTTTGCTTTTGATGGATTTTCTTATCTCTTGCTTGTCCTAAAACTATATTTAAGTTTTATTTCTCTCTAAAATCTATTGGTAGCCCTCCTAAAGCATATGATTTCTCATTAAATCTATGAAAACCCAACTATCAAAATTATATCATATTTTATCCCATCTAATCATCTTTTCTTCCTCTTGGTGAATAAAACTTATGATCTAAACACTTATTCTAGTTAGGATATCTTTTGCATCTATCTCCACAAAACTCACCTAATTGCATATATCCCTTCATTTTATCTTATTATGCACCGCTTTTTTAAAAAAAATATTTATTATAAATCTTCCCTCAAGTTAAATTAACCAGCAATAAATAAAAAAAAAATTGTAAGCACGTTACTAATTTGGGTGGCAAAATGTTGTACTTAGTTTTTGACATTTAAATTAATACCATTATACCTGACAAGCATGGACATGGCTACTGGGGGCGTACATGTGTCCGACACATATCGAACACATACATACGCCCGATATTGTGTTGGATGCATGTGAGTTGGTTGGACACAAATGTGGACACATGAATAGATCTCTTTTGATTAAAGAAAGGGAAAATAGGAAAAGAAGAGAGGTCAAACTTTACCTTGTTGCGATGCGAGGGAGCTTCGATGGCAGGATTAAGATCTGATTGCTTCGGTGGAAAAGATGAACTGAAGTGGAGGGTGCTGACTTGTTTGTTATGCATCAATGGTCGAAGGAAGGTGGTATTTTACTTTTAATTTCTATATAGGTGTTAACTTGTTCGTTTTTCCTTACCTTTCAACTAGCCTTAAAGAATATGTCAAGGCTCTCTCTCTGGATAGATGAAGTACAATTAATTGATCTTAGCATTTTGTTGAATCTTTCTTGGAGTCTTGTTTTGGTGATTATGTGCATTTGAATATGTGCCGCTAAAAGTTTTAGTTTTTGACATAAAACAATGATTAGAAAAAGGCTCAAGTCTCGAAGAACTTGGATAAAAACTTTTTTTTGCATTTTATGTGATAGTTGGATATGTACATATTGTGGTTATGAATTTTTTTTCACAGGTGTACTCGACACATGTTCTATATTCATCCTTGTATGCTACATTTACTACATTTTATGTGTCTCAAAAGAATGTCTTCCACATGCTAAATATTTTATGTACAATCCATTCTACACTGTTCATTGTTAGGTTAAGCTGGGCGTTGCTGGTAAGAAAACTGTCTAGGAAGAGGACTTTGATGAATTGGAGAACAATTATTTGTTTGAAGATTTTGATGTATCTAGCATATCGGGCTCAGAAGATGAGCTTGAAAAAGGCTCAATTCCAAACTCAGGCATATCAGAGAAAGGAACAGAAGGGGCTAAACAAAAACTTTATCTCCATCCGCATTCAGGAGAGAAGATATCTATTTATAAAAGCTTAATTTTGGATGACTTTGAAGATCTCTCCTATGAAAATGGCAAGTTAGGAGATGTAGTAGATGCTGGATGTTCCTCGAATGTGGAGGAAACAAGTTAATTAATATGAAAACAGCCTTAAAGGGGGGTGAATACGGCTACTATACGTCTTATGACAAATTTAAAATTCTAACTACTATATTTTAGTGATTATCAAGTTTTTGCGAAAAAATATTTAAACTAGTTTAAACAAAGAAACTAAAATTGGCAATCAATACAAGTACTGAAAAATAAAGAGTAAGAATAATGCAAACACAGAGAATTGTTGACTAGGGTTCATCATACTTCTGTGGCTAGTTCTCGTCTGAGACACCTTATCAGGATTTATGTACTATGGTTGGGAAGAATACGAATCTCTTCACAGGGATGTGAAGAACAACAATATCTCTTCATTAGGATCACACTCTTGAACTTGCGATTCGCTAGGAAACAAGTCTTCTTCCTCTCTATCCCGTGATTCTCTAAAAAAACGCACTTTACTTTTTAATCCACGTCTTTCTAGAAAGATCTCCTTTTCCATTCCGAATCCACACAATTCAAGCAATGAGAAGCACCCCCTCTCGTGGGTTAAGAAGCACCCCTTCTCGTGAGTAGAAGAATATCGAATCTTCTTCGGAGATTTACACTTGTTTTACAAACAACAAATTAGCTCACTCTCAATCCTATGATCTCAATAGATTATAACCGGTGTTGCACAAAAATTGATTTGAGAGATAATATCAGATTTTGGCTCTGAGGAAATGGAAAGGATTTAGACAAGTTAAGCACGAGAAGAACAAGAAGATTTCTCAATGAATTTGTAATGAATGTCTTTTTCTTTCTTAAGAAAAGTGTTTAATCTCATATGGTATTTATAGGAATCAAATGGGAAGTTATTCTAACTCCCAATAATTACCAATAACTGTCATGAAACAGTTGATGATCGTTAGAAACAATTAGGACTTAAAAAGCACAAGCGCCCAATCGATTCGAAATTCGAATTTCAAATTTTAGAAAACAAAATTGCCCGTGGAGACGTCTGAACAGCCGTCTGTGCATTGATCAAATTCCTACTAGAGACGTCTGTATAGCTGTCACCGAAATTTGTCCAGTATTGTGATTTTGGGAATTTGAGCTAGAGACATCTGGGGAGAAGTCAGGTGTTCAAAATGATTTGAGCTACAGACGTCTGGGGAGAAGTCAGGTGTTCAAAATTTTTGAGACAGACATATGTTTTATGACATGAATGAATATCGGATGTTGTAACTTGGCAGTTTGAATTCAAACGGATTGACTAGACGTCTCTAAAAGAGAAGGTGACGTCTTGAGTATTAGAAACAAGTTGAAATGAGGTTTCTAACCTTATGAGATCATCACTAAACAAAAATATAACACTCATAACTTCTATCTTCGTCTTGGTTCTTCGATTAGCTTTATTTTCTTGAATCGTTATGTCAAGACGTCATTGAATCTTGATTGCTTGCATCACGTTATCACCTGCTTCAAGTTGTTATACTATATCACCGTTTTGAGCACGTATCGTATTGTAGGCAATCTTGCTTGATATTTGATATGTTGTGCATACTGTACTTAAGACATAAACTTGGAAATGTCATCAGTAACTTATGGATTTGTTTAAATAAAATTTTAAACTAAATAATCAAAATTGAGGATCGTGTGACACGGATGTCAACATAATAGATTAAAACTTTTGGTCCATGAGCCACAAAATAAGACACTTAAGGATCGTGTTGCTTGCGAGCAGTGGGCATTTTGCTGGCAGTGTTTTTGATGGAAATTCAATTATAGCCCACAACATTTCATAGGTTCGACCTATAATCCCAACCTCGTGTTCTGGTGAGTAGTTTTTATATTTTTTATTATTTGTTTATATGACAGAAGAGTTGGGCTCTCAGAAAAATCCCGCCTCATGCAGATTTTATTGAATTAGCGTAGCCATTAAGTACTTATATTGTTTTGTAGGCTGAATGTAGTTTACTGATTTGCCTCTTGTTATCGAACCAACTATTCAACATCAGTTTGATGGGGTGATGAATTTTTTATGAGGTTCTTTTATCATACACTGAACGCTTATATGCCCCCAACCCCCCAAACCCCTGGTAAAAAAAAGAAAAAGGAAAGGAAAATAATTTAATGAATTCTATCAAATGTGACACAAAATGAAATATCTCATCATAGATACACTTCTGGATTTTCTATTGCAACGATAATATTTTGCAACAGAATGTTCTCTTTCCTTATTCTTATAGTTAAGTTCATAGTTTCCTTTCCTTGTCGTTAGTCAAAGTTTGAAGTAGTTATTGGAATGATCTGAAATTGATAGATAAGCCTGTGGATTGAGAAATTTTTAGAACGAGTTGTATCGTTTGATGTCTTAGTCCAATGTGTTTGTCTAAAAAAACTGTATATTTTTACACCCTTTTTATCTGGATTATCCACCACTTCAAGCCTCATCTTCATATATTAAAACTCTTGTTGTTTTTGAGTTTGCTAGTTTTGATGAATTTACCTTTCGATTTATAGTGTTAGCTGCCAAAATTAACGTCGTGACATTGCATATGTGAAATGGAACAGCCTAAAGGCTGGAGAAATTGGATTAATAATTTTATGTCAATTAACAAGTTTAGTTCTGAAATCTTCCTGCTGTGTCCATGCAAATGTTTTAGTGCTAAGATCCAATTATTCTCGGAGCCTATTATTTTTTCTGTTTTTTACTTTTTAAGCTGCGTTTAACTTCTGGTGTCAATTTATAGATATGTCGATAGGGCAAAGGCTGGTAAGAAGCAATCTGCCAAAGATGGAACTGGAAAAGTTGCGAATTCTGCTGGTTCATCACTTTGCCGGCATAATGAAGCTGCATTAAAAAAGGTACTCAGCTAGGCAAGTTAGTAGCAAGATTTTACTTGGAATGTGTTCAGATTGATTTTATCATATTCCAGGAAACGCTATCAATCAGAGTTTTGAATATTTAAGTTGTGGTTTAAAATGCTAGTCATGTTTACATTGTCCTGGATTCCAGTCCTAATGCTACCATTTCGTGTTGTTTTTGTCCTTCTAGAAATTTTGTTAGTGCCTATTTCAAAAGCCATATCCCTTGTCACCTTAAACCTTATTGCTGCAGGATGTTTAAGAACTGCTTGTTACATGGAAGCCATATATTGATTCTTCCTCCTGCATTTTTGTCTATGCTCCTGCAAAAAACCACCAAGTGCTTTTTGATGGGGAGAAGCCACATTTTGGTTTGCATGGTCGTGCTGTTCACCATATCCCTTTGACCGTTCACAGGCTCACACTGAAGGAATCCAAAAGGGTCTATAACCATTTGACTTGCATGGCCTATGAGGCGGAAGAAGTATTAAGTTTGGACGAGGTCCTGCCTTCATGTGCTGGTGATGAAAGGAACAACAACAATGAACAGCCAATTAAAAACCAGTTAAGTAATAGCTTGGTTATCAATGGATCAACTCCCAAATCAAATTCAGATGTGGAGCACTTTGCCCAGAAAGGGTGAAAACACTGGATCATCACCTTATACAAATGAGACAACGCCCTTACCTTACATGAGGCAGAAAAAACTAGTGATGCTCAACGGACTCTAGAGCTTCTAGGTCAAGGTCTAGATCCGTGTATCAAAGATGCCCGTGGTCGAACGCCGTATATGGTGGCAGAGTAGAAGGAAGTCAGAAACACTATATGGCTTTAAATCTTGATAAATGGGACTGGCATGCTGCCAATGTGCCAAGTGCATTGACAGAGGAAATGGAAGAGTCTCAGGCAGCAAAGCAGGTATCATACATGGTGTAATATTACCGTCGGTTCAATTTGCTCATTATCTTACAATTTACGAACTCATAAATTTGCATTTTCTATACTCAAATGGTGTTATATCACCATTGGTTCAATTGCTCATTATCTTACAATTTACTGATAATAAATTAGCCTTTCTATACTCAACTGGAGAAGATTTTATCCTGTTCTGGGCACTAATTGCTTATGAAAAGTGTCCTAGAGGGGTGAATAGGATAATGGCTAACAATTAAAATTTATTGTTCAAATCAATACAAGTTGCGGAATTATAATGAATAATAACAAACACAATAATAGCAATAGATATAAAAAAGTTAGAAAATTCAAACTCAGTAGAACATTGACGATTGGTAATGAAGTTCGATACCATATTATCTAGTCTCCGTCTAGATCTCTCCTTATGAATTATCCACTAATCAACTCTTCTTAAGGTAAAGATACCTTTACAAATTGACGTACCACCTCCTTCGGGTTTACATCTGATGGACCACCTTCACCGAGTAATCTTTTCAAGACTTAGATCAAATCTTTACAACTCAACACGTGATGGACAAGCTCCACCGGATAATCTTTTCCAAGACTCAGATCAAATCTTTACAATTCAAAACTAAAAGAAAAACTCGACTCATAATCTCATATTTGAATCAAACAATTTTAAAACAGAGAATTAGGGTTTTTGATATATCACAAGATAAAGCACTTTTTTGATCTCAAAGATAATTGATAAAGGATTTTAGAACAAGAGATCAAGTTTTGCAAAGCCTAATGATTTAAACAAGTTTTAAAAATAATGCTTTGCAAAATGTAAAACAGTTTTTACAAAACCAACAAAGATTTTAGAACCTGGTGACGATCTAGGGTTTCGAAAAGCTTGGAGAAGATGATCAACTTGAGCAAGCAAGAGAGATGATAATAATCTGTAGAATTCCTTAAAATAATTTCGACCAAGGCAGTATTTAAAATGTCGGGAAAGAATCCCACAAATCTGGAAACAAATTGGTCAAGATAAAATCAAGGATTTCAAACGGTCAAGTATTGAGCCGGCTAAAAAATATCATGGGCCGTCTCAACAACTCAGAAGATAAATTCATCAATCAAAATAAATGTTGAGACGGCTCAAAATGGACATGAGCCGTCTCTAGCAAACAGAGACTTAAATATGTCGGCCAAGACAAGTGTTGAGATGGCTCAAACGGGACGAGCCGTCTCATGCACACAGAGACTTAAGCATCAATGAAATCAAGCGTTGAGCCGGCTCAACACTTAATTTCATTGATACTTAAGTCTCAAGGACTTTGTGAGACGGCTTAAAGTGTGTCGGAGCCGGTCCATGGAGACATAATGCAAATGAATATCCAAGAGGACATGTGAGACGGCTTAAAACATCATGAGCCGACTCAAGACAGATACATTAGATATTTAAGAGATTTTGAAGACTTTTAAAACTGGATGACTCATACGAGATACCTATGACCCAATAAAGAGAAAATACATAAATTACACATATTAAGTATGTTCTCGGAGTCGTTTTGAGTTTTCATCTCTAAATCCATGTCCTTTTGATTCTACGTCTTGTTAATCCAAGTCGCCATGTTTTTTATGCTCTTTCGATATCGCTATACTTGTTTTTTTCTTCGATATTGCTATACCCATTATGTCTCACACTGAAAATATACAACTCAACTACAAGCAATGTCAGTATATAAAATAGTTAAATGGTGTTTTATCCAATATCAAAACCAAGATGAATAGATGTTACCCAACAAAATCAACAATATTCATCTTTTTTATATTTGACAAAATCTATTTACAATATACGATTTTGAGACATAACCAAATGAAAGAACTAATGAAAAACTATAAAAACTCTCACTGAATTCAATATCCATATAAATAAGCATAAATTCAAGTTTTATACCAATGTCAATTTAGAAAAACAAAAAAAAATTCATCTGAAAGTTTGAAAGTCGTGTGCACACCAATATCGATAATATTTTCTTCCCCTTTTTGTCGAAAATAAAAAAGAAATAAATGAGATATATAACAACAATAATAACTTGCATACCATCAATAAAATTAAACCATGCACACCATGATATCATATCCATATCGCAATATCAAAATTATAACCTTCACCATATCAAAAACATCCATATCCACATCCATAACATCGAAATCAAAATATCATATCTGCCATCACAACTAAAATATCCATATCATAAAAAAATATTACAACCATATCCAAAAAAACTTATCTTTTCGTCACAACATAAAAAATACATCCATTTCCACCATCAAATCCTAAAACAAAATACTAAAGTTTCAAAAACACATAACTACGCTCCAATGTATCGTCATTACTGACGTACTAAGGCGCGGGAGCAGCCGGATCATGTGAAGTCGTGGTAGAAGTAGGAGGGACAACAGAGGGAATGAGAAGGAACGGAGCAGAACGAGAAGGATTCACAGCAAAGAAACCAGCAATAAAAGTGAAGATTTTGTTCTCTGATTCGATTTACCTATTAGAGAGACGAGCTTCAAGGACATCTATCCTATGAAGACGTCGTTTAACATCAGAAGTAATGAGTAGGAGCCGTGGGAGGAATAGAATTATCGGTGTGAGGAGGAGCATCATCAGGAATAGGATCCGAGTGTGGAGAAAGATCATTTAAAGTAGACGGTTCTGGATCCAATGCGGGCTCCGACTTGAAAGAAGAGAGAATCAATAGCGTCGTCAGGGGCAACATCATCAGGAGAAATGTTCATAAACGTCACGTTACGCCGAGTGAAGGGCTTATCGGAGATCTTGATCGGGAATTCACCAACAGAAATTTGGAAGTGTTCAAGGATTTTGATAATGATCTTTCCATATGCAAGGGTATTACGAGCTACGACTAAATTCTACATATGTTTGCAAAGAAAGAGTGGAAGATTGAACACGAATTTTCTTTAGGATGCAAAAGGTAAGGAGTTTATGACATGCAGTATATTTGGTACGGCTTCCCGTCTTGGGAAGTATGCAAAAACCAAGAATTTTGGCGAAAAGGTGGGCGTGTGAAGTCAAAGGATCCGATAGCTCAGAATCAACGAATGTCGCATCGTTGTGGATCAAGATCGAAGCAGTTGCAGGATTTTCGTTTTCCGGATAATAAGGAAACAAAGATATTAAACTCGTAGATAACTGGACCCTCGTTTGGAATACGCAAAATAATGCTTAAGAATACTAGGGTTAAAAGTAAAATCACGATAGAAATAAGAGATGAGTAATTCAGGCGATTGGGAATCACAAGTGATATTTGCAAACACACATCGGCCGACATACATATACGTCAAACAGTCAAGAGATAAAAAATCTAACCAACCCTGGTACTCAAACAAAAACATGATGTTCCAATCATCTAACCTTTCGAAATCGATCACGGACCCCGTTAACACGTTACAAGTCAAAATTTTCGTAAAGATTTCAAAATGTCCCCGCTTATGATAATGAGCATCAAACATATGAGATGGTGTATGGAATACAGTAGGCAAAGACTACAAAGAAACGGTAGATGTAGGAGTAGACGTCGAAGAACGAAGGTTACATCGGGGTTTAGCAACAAGTTTAGGAGGTTTCTTTGCGAGATCCTTGTGATTCAAGTCACCAGTGCTAGGGGTGAGCAGTTTGCGCTTTGACGTACGCGACAGCTCCATCATGTCCTTCACAATCCGAAATGGCATGGATTAAAGGCTTTCGCTTTGGAGCCATCAATTCCGGTTGAAATCAAGAGAATCAGTTGCGTAGGTGAGGAGTTGACGAGAATCTGTGGAGAAATCGATGGAGAATCGATCGAATTGGAGGAATTTTGATCGAAAATTTAGGAATTAAGAAGTTTAGGGTTTCGATCGAAGAGGGGAGAGACGGCTCGAAAGAGAGAAATAACATGTAGGATCGTTTTAAATAGGATCGAAAATGCTGGAAAATAGTTTAAGACGACTCAAAGTTTAGTTCAGCCGACTCAAACAAACAGAGGCTCAAACAAACAAAGGTTTAATCTTTGAGACGACTCAACATGGGTTTGAGCCGGCTCAAAAATATATATCTTGAAATGTCAGAAAAAATGTCAGGGAAAGAGCTTTTGAGACGACTCATGCTTGGTTGAGCCGGCTTAAAACCCGAGAATTGACATACTAAGAAAATTTAGCACTCTCGCTTGTTTATCGACTTCTCAGTATTAGAGATTTAATAAAAACTAATATTAAGTTTTGAAAACCATTTTTAACATCAAATCTCATTGAAAACATGATATTGATCGTTTCACTTCATTTCTCACTTGATGAATTGACGGCCCTGTGAAGGGTTCCCCAAACATCTCTACTAGACCAGTGAATATGATTTGTTATAATCAATGAAATTCACAACTGGGTTCCCCTAAAAGAATTGTAGAAACCGTTTGGCAAAGTGAACTTAATAGTTACACTTGATCTCATAAAAAACACATGGAAATTCAAGAAAAATATTGTGAATATTAGTGTCAACTTTCATAAAATCATTTTCCAAATCATTAAACAAGATTCAAATCTCACAAATCAATCCAAAATATCATGAAATCATGCATCTATATCTATCAAATTCAGGGATCCTCGAATTGTAGTAAAGTAAGCCTTATCCAAAGGTTTGGTAAAATATTTGCCAATTGAAATTTAGTTGGCACATATTCAAGAATAATATCAACTTTGTGATAATGATCGCGCAAAAAGTGATAACAAATATCGATATACTTAGTCTTTGAGTGTTGGTCCGCGTTTTTAGTCATATGCATAGAACTAGTATTGTCGCACAAAATTGGAATTTTTGAAAAATATTCATCATATTCGTCTAAAGTATGTTTCATCCACAGTGTTTGTGCGCAGCATGTACCGGCAGCGATGTATTCTGTCTCGGCTGTGAAGATAAAGAAACTGAATTTTGTTTCTTAGAAATCCACGAACAAGACAGTTACCAAGTAGATGACAAATGTCACTGGTGCTCTTGCGATCGACTTGACTACCCGCATAATCAGCATCCGAATAATAAGTCAAAAAATTTATTTTTCTTCGAATACCAGTCCTAAATTAGTCGTACCTTTCAGATATTTGAAAATACGTTTAACAGCAGAAAGGTGTGATTCTTTAAGATCTGAAAACGTGCACACTGACAAACACTAAGCATAATATCCGGCTGACTCGCCGTTAAATAAAGCAAGCTACATATAATACATCGGTATAGAGTCTTATCTATACTCTTACCATTCCCGTCCTTTGATAGCTTAACTGCTGTAGGCATAGGCGTGTCGTACGTTCGCGAGCTTTCCAAACCGAACTTCTTGATTAACTCATTTTTGTACTTCGCTTGGTTTATAAAAACTCCGTCATTAGTTTGTCTTATTTAGAGTTAGAAAATAACTCAATTCGCCCATCATGCTCATCTCGAACTCATCCTGCATAGACTTGGTAAATTCTTGGCAAAGACCTTCGTTAGTAAATCCAAAAATAATATCGTTTACATAAATTTGCACCAACAAAATATGTTTATCAAAATGTTTTGGAAAGAGCGTTTTATCAACAATCCTTTTTGAAAAATCAATATTTAGTAAAAATGCACTTAGGCTCCCATACCAAGTTCTACGAGCTTGTTTGAGACCGTATAAGGCTTTGTGGAGTTTAAACACATGATTTGGGAATTGATGATTTTCAAAACCGGGAGGTTGTTCCACATTAACTTCTCTATTTTACCATTCAAAAATACACTCTTTATATCCATTTGAAAAAGATTAAAATTCTTGTAACAAGCATAAACCAATAGAATTCAAATGGCTTCAAGTCGGGTTACGGGAGCGTTAGTCTCCTCGTAATCAATTTCTGCAATCTGGCTATAACCTTGCGCAGCCAACCGCGCTTTGTTTCTAACCACATTGCCGGAATCATCAAACTTGTTCCTAAATACCCACTTAGTACTAACAACTGGTCTATCGTCGGGTTTAGACACAAGATGCCAAACTTTGTTCCTTTCGAATTATACTAACTCTTCTTACATAACAAGAATCCAATCACTGTCTAACTCGGCTTCTTTAAAAGTTTTAGATTCAATTTTGGAAATAAGAGCCAAGTTTAGACAACTAAGAAAATTTGAAGAGCGCGTAATAAGTCCCTGTTCTACGTTACCAATGATTTGCTCTTTTGGATGATCTTTCTTAAAATGCTAATCCTTAGGAAGCTCTTGATGTACATCAACAATTTGTTCGTCTTCCTTTGGATTCCCGTAGCATCATCCTTTAAGTTCATCTCCTGCAGTCCTTCTTCTATATATGCATCATCAAAGCTAGCACTTTTCTTGACAGGAATGTTAGACTCGTCAAATTTTACATAAATACTTTCTACTATAGTTTGAGTCCTTTTGTTAAATGTTCTATACACTTTGCTAGTTAATGAATATCCAAGAAAGATGCCATCACTTTTAGAATCGAATTTTCCCAAATTATCCAAAATGTTTAAAACAAAGCATTTGCAGACAAACACTTTAAAATATTTTATGGTTGGCTTATTTTCATAAAACAATTCATAGGGCGTTTTCTTTAAAAACTTTCGCAATGAAATTCGATTCAAAATATAACAAGCAATGTTAACTGCTCAGCCCAAAAATATTTAGATAAAGAATTTTCTTTTAACATAGTTCTCGCTATTTCTTATAAAGACCGATTTTTTTTCACAACACCGTTTTGTTGTGGTGTCCTTGGACAAGAGAACTCATGTTTAAAACCAACATTTTCTTAATTTTTTTTTAAATAAGGCATTTTCAAACTCTCTTTCATGATCACTACGGTTCATAGAGATTTTCAAATTCATTTCCTTTTGAATACGTTTTAAAAAGATTTTAAAGGTAGTAAACGCATCATTGTTACTAGTAAGAAAGAATACCCAATAAAAACGTGAATAGTCATCAACTATTACATCTACATATGATTTTCCACATGGACTCAAGGTTCAAGATGGACCAAATAAATCCATATGTAATAGTTGAAGGAGTTTTGAAGAGGTTACCTCGTTCTTCATCTTGAATGAAGACTTTACCTGTTTACCTATTGACAAGTAGCGCACGACTTATCTTTTTCAAACTTCAATTTGGGGATTCCTCTTACGTGGTCACTGTTCGCAATTTTGTTCAACAAGACCATTAACGCATGACCAAGCTTACAATGCCAAATCCATCTGTCTGCATCGTCTACAACTAAGCACTTAATCTTAACGTTAGCAAAGTCATTTCAGTCAAAAATATAAATATTATAGTGACTTTTGCCTAAAAAAATACACTTGTCATCTTAAAAAAATTTGCAACAGATTTTATCAAAAACAGCGGTGTATCCTTCATCGCAAAATTGACTGATGCTAAGCAAATTGTGTTTCAAATTATTTACTAATAAAACATCATCAATGTTGGTAGAATCGCTTACCACGATCTTACCTTTACCCTTTATATGCCCTTTCTTATTATCTCCGAAGGTGACGCTGCCACCTTTTTATCTTGATAGTGAGTTAAAACTAGATCCATCTCTAGTAATGTGTCTCGAATACCCACTATCAAGGTACCATGTGGTTTACGTTGCGATTGGGACACGTGAAATAGAAGATTTAGGTATGACATTTGGAATCCATATCATCTTAGGTCCATGGGAGTTAGTAGCATGCATATATGTTCTAGAAGTAAATGATCTAGTATTACCTTTAAGATAGTTATATGTTTATATGTTGAATTGTTCTTGATAGGATAGTATCCAACGGTATGGCCAAGAGCAAGACATTAGTGACAAGTTTTCAAAGCGTGTCTATGGCTATATTGGTAAGTAGTGCCCCTAAGAAATCTATTGGTTGAAGTACCAGCATAGTGCTAGAATTATAATCAAGATCAAAAGATTTGTGGTTCCCGCTAAATTCATCAAGTACGATATCCAACTTGTTTTTACCTTGGGTGAACTTAATGAGAGCCACTTCAAGCTTTATGGTCTTTGTTTTGGTACTAACAAACTCGTGTTCCAATTTAGCATTTGAAGTTTGTAAATCTTTAAGGGAAAATGTTAAATTGTCATGCTCAAGCTTGATAGTTTCAAGCTTGGTATTCAATTCAGAGATTTTATCTTTCAAAACATTATTTTCATTCTTGAGAATGTTACACGAGTTACAAAAAGTATGAGACGGTTTCTTTTTCAAACTCTTATACTTTGAAAACAATTTTTGAAAGTTATCATGAAGTTCAACGTATATATCGATCAATTCATCTCTATCTAAGTTATCTAAATCATCATCGCATACCTCGTCGTTGTCCTCATGTGCTATAAAGCACATGTTGGTAACGAGCTTTTCTTCGTTGTCATAAGCGTCTGAATCGGATTCGTCCCATTTTGCTTGGAACGTTCTTTTCTTTTCATGTTTATCATTTCCATCCATATACTTGTTCTTGCTTTTGTTCAATGTTGGGCAATCGGTTTTCATGTAGCTCTTCTTGTGGCATTCATAACAAGTAGGATTAGTATTAGAACTTGAACTCTTATTATCTTGGTAGTTTCCTCTTTTTTTTTTGGAGTTTCGGAACTTCATGAATCGCATGAATTGGTTAATGAGCGTTGCCATATCATTTTCATTTCCATTTTGGTTGCTCTCGCTTTCTGATTCTTCAAGTGTAGTGCTCTTTGATTTCAAGGCTAGGCTTCTTTTCTTTTAAGGCTCTTCATTCTTTTGCCTTTGCCCTAATATCGTTGAGCTTCATTTTGTGGTCTTGAGTTTCCTAACAAGATTCTCTAAGGTTAGTTCATCTAGATCGTTCGCTTCTTCAATAGTTGTAATATTGGGTTGCCATTCTTCCGTGGGAACCCTCAAGATCTTCAAGCATTTCTCATTTTCTGTAAAAGTTTTACCATAATTGAAAAGTTCAGTAATGATCTTATTAAATTTAGAATAAATCATATCAATCATTTCATCAGTGCTCATTCTAAATTGTTCGTATTCACTCACAAGCCGATTGATTTTATTTTTTTTCACCTAACTCGTCTCTTCATGAGAAGTTTTGAGAGTCTTTCAAATCTCATGTGCGGTGGCGCACATAGAGACTCGGTTGAACTCATCGGGCGAAATAGAGCAGTGTAATGCATTCATCGCTTTAATATTCAAAGCTTTATCTTTTCGTGCACTTGCACTGTAAGGTCTATCCGGTATAACGAATTTATCCACTACAACGTCTAGAATATCAAGATTGATGTATTGAAGGAAAATTCGCATCTTGATTTTTCAGAAGTTGTAGTTTGTGCAATCAAAGAGTGGCGGCTTATTGGTAGCTTGACCTTCCAGTGATCCATTGTTTTGAGTAATGTTATTATTGTTAGCCATAAGATCAAAACTGTAGGGTTTTAAGCTAAAAAGAGAGCTAACCGCTCTGATACCAATTGAAGAGTATCCTAGAGGGGATGAATAAGACAATGGTTAACTATTAAAATTTTACTACTCAAATCAATACAAGTTGCGGAATTATAATGAATCATAACAAACACAACAATAACAATAGATATAAAGAGTTAGAAAATGCAAACTCAGCATAACACCGGCGATCGGTAACGAACTTCGATACCACATTATCTAGTCTCCGCCTATGTCTTTCCCTAAGAACCATCCACTAATCAACTCTTCTTAAAATGAATAAACCTTTACAACTTGATGGACTACCTCCTTCGGGTTTACAACTGATGGACCACCTCCACCGGTTAATCTTTTCAAGGTTCAGATCAAACATTTACAACTCAACACATGATGAACAAGCTCCATCGAGTAATCTTTTCTAAGGCTCAGATCAAACATTTACAACTCAAAACTAAAATAAAAACTTGACTCCTAATCTCATATTTGAATCAAACAATTTTAAAACAGAGAATTAGGGTTTTTGATATATCACAAGATAAAACACCTTTTTTGATCTCAAAGATAATTGATAAAGGATTTTAGAACAAAAGATCAAGTTTTGCAAAGCCGGATGATTTAAACAAGTTTTTAGAAAATGCTTTGCAAAATGTAGAACAGCTTTTACAAAACTAACAAAGATTTTAGAACCTGGTGGCGATCTAGGATTTTGAAAAGTTTGGAGAAGATGATCAACTTGAGCAAGAGAGATGATAATAATCAATAGAATTCTTTAAAATAATTTCGACTAAGGCAGTATTTAAAATGTTGGGAAAGAATCCTATAAATCTGGAAACAAATTGGTCAAGATAAAATCAAGGATTTTAAACTGTCAAGTATTGAGTCGGCTCAAAAATATCATGAGCCGTCTCAACAACTCAGAAGACAAATTTATCAATCAAAATAAATGTTGAGACGGCTCAAAATGGACATGAGACGTCTCTAGCAAACAGAGACTTAAATATATCAACCAAGACAAGTGTTGAGACGGCTCAAAACTTAAGCATCAACGAAATCAAGTGTTGAGCTAGCTCAAACAGGACATGAGCCGTCTCATACACACACTTAAGCATCAACGAAATCAAGTGTTGAGATAGCTCAAACAGGACATGAGCCGTCTCATGCACACAAAGTGTAAACATGATTCAAGGACTTTGTGAGACAACTCAAAGTGTGGTTGAGTTGGTTCATGGAGACGGAATGCAAATGAATAATCAAGAGGACATGTGAGACGGATCAAAATGTCATGAGCCGTCTCAAGACAGATATTTGAGAGATTTTGAAGACTTTTAAAACTGGATGACTTATATGAGATACCTACGACTCAATAAAGAGAAAATACATGAATTACACATATTAAGCATGTTCTCTGAGTCACTTTGAGTTTTCATTTCTAAGTCCATGTTCTTTTGATTCTACGTCTTATTAATCCAAGTCGGCATGTCCTTTATGCTCTTCGATATCGCTATACTTGTTCTTTTTCTTCGATATTTCTATACCTGTTATATCTCTCACATTGAAAACATATAACTCAACTACAAGCAATGTCAGTGTGTAAAATAGTTAAATGATGTTTTATCCAATATCAAAACTAAGATGAGTAGATGTTACCCAACAAGGTCAACAGTTTATACCATGAAATTTTTTCTTTTTAATCCTCAAGTTTGTCTATTACGCACTATAATCATGCATGATACCAAAACTTGGTCAGATGTAGTTTGTAAAACAATTCTGGTTTTATTCATAATTTGGGTGCATAAACTAAAATGTGTTTGAGCCAAAAGTACATAAAATATCTGGCTACTAGACCTAAAGTAGCTCATTGATCTCATAAATTTTGCATTTTTTACTTGTTTCTTTTGCACTAAATACCGAGTGTTTTGTTTAATTTATTGTGTGACTTTTGGCCGTGTCTTATGGATACAAGAGGTTTCATGAGGTAGTATTTAAAATTTCTGCTGTAATTTATGTAAGGACCCTAGCGCTCGAGTCGTAAGACTCTCGGCGAAGACGGAAGCGAAATCAAAGATTTTAAAGCAAGCACTAGTGACCTATATCTTAGAATTGATTCCAAACACTAAACATACAAGGTTAGGGGGCTAGCTATCTTTGTAGCGTGTCCGCAAAATTGCAAAAGACCCCTATTCCGTTCCAAGGACTCTAGCAATGCTCCGGGTACAAGCTTGCACGCTGATCCTCCTCGTCGAAAATGATCCACCCGAGATAATCCGATTCAAGCTATATCTTCACATCTAAAAACCTCAAGTGAAGCAACTCACAAACCAAACTTGTTAATAATGGATTGTGAGAGTGATGTAGTGATGAATCCCATATTTTCTCTTTTCTAATTTTCCATTCTCATCTTTAGTAGCTAACATCAAGAAGAAGAATGAATGATCAATAAAATCCATACCCATCATAATCTTTTCCGTTCTCCTTTTAATTGTGGAGAGTGGGTGGATGAGTGATTCACCCCCAATGAGTTATCCATCCACACTCTTCACAAAGCTTCTAAAATGAAGTGGAAATGGTATGTACAAATACACGTATGCATACATACATACACACACACATATATACATACAAACAAATATGTATCAAAATATATATTCGTATTCATATCAAAATACATATATCTGTATTCGTATTGAGATAAAAATACCCGTATTTGTATTAAAATTCAAATACCCATATTTATACAAATACTCGTATTCATATTAAAATACAAATACCGCATTCATATAAAAATACGAATATCAAAAGAGATAATGAGATATATATAATACTAGCTCACAGTGATCTGGCTATATTTCAAACTTGTCAGTATTATCATAACGTCTGATTAAAGTATGTGCACTAAATACATATATTTAATCGAACCTGAGTGCACATCAAAATACGCACATACTATATCGTTCACATGAACTGAGAAACCCTCTGTGTGGATCTCTAAAGTTTCGACAATACGCTGTCAGTGAGTTTTGAAAGTGTATGTTAGCACCACCACTGGGTTTTAGTAAAGTATCAAGCATGCCATTTTTTAAAAATTTGGGGTGTTAAACTACACTAACCAAAATCATTAACTAGATGATTAGGGTTTAAGTTAGATATCAACTAAACTATAAGAAGAGAACGAAACTAAAACCTTTGTAGATCGTGTCCTCTTCAAATGCTCCGGGTTGTAGTCCACGCGACTCCACTAGGCTTCTCTTAAAGTTGGAACAAGCTCCCTTCTTGATCTTCGTGCCAAAGACGATCCATCCAAAACCTTTCTAATCCAAACTATCTCTTCACTAAACTCTTTATTGAAGATAACACCCTAAGCCAAAGTGCTAATCTAGTTTAGGATGGTGAAGTAGGGGTTGTGTTTGCTCACTGGGGTTCTCACAAGCTCAAGGATTCACAACCACGTGAGGGTTTGAGCTTGGAGGTGGAGGTGAAGAATAAGGAGAGAGGTGAAGAGCAAGAGCTCAAGAAAATGACTAAGGCATCAAGCATAGAATGAAGAATGGCTCATCCATATCTCACTCATTGAAGCATGAATATTTTCACATAGAAAATATGCACCATGCTTCAATAGTGAAGTCAAACCAATAAAATATATTATGAACCATGCCTAAAATATCTCCATATTTTACACCTCATTTTCTGTTTTCTAAAAATAGAAAATCCATGCCATGCTTCATATAATATATCTATAAATATATCATGAAGAATGATTAGTGAGCTAATAATATTAGTTAATATATAATTATATCAAATATAATATATATCAAATTATTAAATCAACACTTGATTTAATAATCCGGTTATATCACATATAACCGGCTAATTTCATCTATCTGTATATCATATTATTAAATCAACACTTGATTCAATAATCCGGTTATATCACATATAATCTAATTGATAATAAATAGCTGCCAGATTACAATACGGTATCTCATACTCATATTTAATCAGACCCCCACACATATCAGCATATGTGCCTTACTTCGTTTCGCTTGAACCAGGAAACTTCTGTGTGGGATCAAAAAGGCTCATCAATATGCCAACAGTAAGTGATGATCATATCAATCACCCACAAACCGTCAGTGGTACTAGCTGGACGTAACAGCTACCCAGGTATTGAACGATTAGAAAGCAAGTTTGTCCAAACTTCCATGAAGCCTATAGCTAACACTTACCTTACAGTCCGGTCTTTTCGTCTGATATGTCGCATATGAAGTCTAGGGGTGGTAAATGTTAGACCCCCAGTAACTTGATAAGTCATGCCAATGTGTGTTTCATAACAGTTCGAGAAACTACTGACAACTTTTATCAGTAAATATCAGCAACCTTGGTCAGGGATCTGCAGTTATAGCTAATCGAGTATAGCGCAACATCAACTCTCTATATCGGGAGAGACGAAACCCTTTCTATCGCTCACCGTCTCCATGTGATCTGGGACTGTACCCAAAATCCACGTGTTTGCACGACTCCTTTAAGCCATGTAGGGAGGAAATCAAAGCACAGTGGGAAATCACACAAGACACTATGACGATCTTGGGTCTACAGATTAACATGTACCAGTGTCACCAGAGAACTGCTATCTGACAATAGGTATAATACCATGTAGGAGTTCTCGGCGAGTCATGTTCGGTGTACCCATTCTCTAATGAGCACCTATGTACAATCTTTGATGTCACACATCAATGGATGTGAGATCAGCTATCGCCCCATACAAGGTCAAGAAATGTACACACTAGTCTACTCTGGAATATCGATGCCCTATCTCGATATCCCTCGACTAGGAACTTTTTAAAGGATGTATTTGTGGACCACCCTAGTATGATCTGCATCATAGTCCTGGTAGTCAAGTACATATCCTAAGGGCTTTATCAACATGTAAGAGAAAGATAGTATAATAATACCAGTCTACATATTAAGATAAAGACAACCAGATAATACTATCATGTCAAGCAAGAAAGTCTTCTATATATATGTCCAAGTATCCATTATAATACACATCAATGTACAATAATGGCCTCTAGGACATACATATTCCTAACAATCTCCCTCTAAGACCATGTGTTGTAGTATCTCATACCCAACATCCCAAAAATTCTCTCAAATTGCGTCTGGGGGAGGGCCTTCGTGAGTGGATCCGCTACGTTGTCTTTCGTGTCAACTCTCCTGACTCGATCTCTCGGCGATCTACTATCTTCCTGATCAGGTGATATCACTTAAGAATATGTCTGGATCGCTGATTGGACCGGGGTTTCTTGGCTAAAGCCACAGCTCCATTGTTATCACAATACACAGGTATTGGATACTTAATGGATGGAATCGCACCAAGTTCAGCTATGAACTTCTTCATCCAGACAGTCTTTTTGGCAGCATCGTTGGCAGCGATGTATTTAATCTCCATAGTCGAGTCTGCTACGGTATCTTGCTTGGAACTCTTCCAACATACCGCCCCTTCATTGAGGGTAAAGACAAAATCCGAGACTGACTTACTGTCGTCCTTATCACTCTGGAAGCTCGAATCGGTAAAAGACTCCATCTGGAGTTCACCGTTACCATATACCAAGAACATTTCTTTAGTCCTTCTCAAGTACTTAAGAATGTTCTTTACAGCTGTCCAGTGTTTCTTTCCAGGATCTGATTGATACATACTCACTACATTTAGTGAGTAAGCTACATCCGATATGGTATATAACATCGCATACATGATTGACCCGACTGTCGAAGTATAGGGTATCCCTTGCATGCGAGCCCTTTCCAATTCAGTCTTTGGAGACATCTCTTTGGAGAGCGATTTCTGAGCAAGCGGGTAAATTATCACGCTTAGAATTTTCCATACTAAACCTCTTTAGTATGGTGCCTATGTATCTGGATTGGGACAATCCCAACATCCGTTTAGCTCTATCTCTATAGATCTTAATCCTCAGGATGTAGGAGGCATCACCTAGATCTTTCATTGAGAACTTATATGATAAGAAGAGCTTGACCGAGTGTAGCATATGAACATCGTTTCCTATCAAGAGTATGTCATCCACGTACAATACGAGGAAGACACCCTTACTCTCTACAGCCTTCTTATATATACAAGGTTCATCTATATCTTTGACGAAGTCAAACTCTTTGACAGCTTCATCAAAATAGATGTTCCAGCTCCGCGATGTTTGCTTTAATCCGTAGATTGATTTAAGCAGCTTGCACATGCTTCCGCTGCTCTCACTATCTACGAAGCCCTCTAGCTGAGTCATGTACACGCTCTCTTCTAAATCACCATTTAGAAAAGTCGTCTTGACGTCCATCTGCCAGATTTCGTAGTCATGGTATGCAGTAATGGCAAGTAGGATCTTGATGGATTTAAGTATAGCCACTGGAGAAAAGGTTTCATCATAGTCGACTCCTGGTCGTTGATGAAAATCTTTTGCTACAAGTATAGTTTTGAAAGTTTCAACTTTTCCATTTACACCAAGTTTCTTTTTAAAGATCCACTTGCTCCCGATGGGTTTTACCCCTTCAGGAGCAACTTCCAAAGTCTACACTTTGTTGGTGTACATGGATTCCATCTCGGATCACATAGCATCCAGCCATTTCACAGAGTCTCCACTTGTGATGACCTTGTTGGGTTACTAGGCACTCTCACAAGGGTCTACAAGGTATCAACCATGCCCGATTCAAAAATTAGACGTGTCGAACAATCCTAACCAAGATCGTATACTAGAGATTATGCGAAAACTATAAGCAAGTAAACAACTTTACTTCTAAGAGTTTGGGATTACAACCTTTGTAGTCAGTCCTTCACTTCAAATAGCTTCTTGTAGTAGTCCCCTTCGCTGCGATCGCAAACCTCGGACTCTAGAGAGGCTCTATGAAGAAACGAACGTGCTTGCTTCGATGACTTCGAGGCCGAAGATGATCTACGTCGAGGAGACACTAAATCAAGCTATTCCTTCACTAGGTCATGAACTTTGTGAAGAGAACACACTCTACTGCATGGCAAGTGGTAGAGGATGAAGAAGTAGGAGGTGAGCTCACTTTAGAATTGATTTTCTCACACTTTATCTCAAAACTCCATTAGAGCTAGCAAGCTTTTTCATGGAGCTTGAAGAAGAAGAAGACTTGTGAATAATTCATCATTATGAATTATTGCACTCTTGGTTGAGTTAAGCCCTCATGGCTAACTCATGTAGAGAATTAACTCATGGCTATGGTTAAAGGTTAGGTTTGATAAATATCTTAAACTAGACAAAAGGGTTGACTTTGTCAAAGCTCATCCATAAGTTTATCTATAAGCTTTTGTGCAAGCTTTAGCATAACAAACTCAATCTCTTTTGAATTAGCTTAACATAAATAGAAACCTAACTTAACCCTAGCATTGTGTTAATCTCATACACCCATCTTTTATGTATCATCAAACATGACACAACTCATGCACACAAATGTACATATCGCGTATATACAATGTGCACATCATGTGAAAAAAGAAAACAATAGTGAGCTAAATATTAATTAATGTATTATAATATATCAAATATATATAATTATACATTAAATTATCAAATCAACTCTTGATTTAATAATCCGGCTATATCACATATAACCGACTAATATCGAGTGCAACTTCTTATCGAATTAACGCTCGATCCGATAACTCGGCTATATCACATATAACCAATCATGTCACATATCACGAGAATATAATGCGGTATCACATACTCGTATTAATCTCGTTCCCGAACATATCACATATGCGCTCCTACTCCGTTTCGCTTGAGCCAGGAAACCTCTGTGTAGGACTCTAAAGACTCGTCAATACGCCGGCAGTAGGTGATGATCATATCAAACACCCACAAGCCGCAAGCGGTCTGCCAAACGTAACGGCCACCCGGGTATCAAGCGATCAGAAGATCAACAAGCAAGCCTGTATTTTCTCCAGCGAATCCAATCAGTAACACTCCCGTACAGTCCGGTCTCTTCGTCTGATATGTTGCATATCTAGTCTAGGGGTGGTATACGTCAGATCCCAGTAACCGATAAGTCGTGTCGATGTGAGGCTCATAACAGGTCGAGAAACTACTGGTAACACTTACCAGTAAATCTTTATATCAGCCCTGGTCAGGGACTTCCAGCTATAGCCAATCGAACACAGCACAACATCAACTCTCTATACCGGGAGAGATGAATCCCCTCCTATCGCTCATTGTCTCCATGTGATTCGGGACTGTACCCAAAAGCCACCGTTTTGCACGCCCCATTAGACGTGGTATGATGGAAATCAAAGCACAGTGGGAATTACACAAGACTCTATGACGATCTCAGGTCTACAGACTAACATGTATCAGTGTCACCAGAGAACTGCCATCTGACGTGAGGTATAATACCATCTGGGAGTTCTCGGCGAGTCCGTCCAATGTACCCAGTCTCTACTGAGCACCCGTATACCTTCTCTGATGTCAAACACCAATGGATATGGGATCATCCATCGCCCATCATATAGGTCAAGAAGCGCATACGCTAGTCTACTCTGGAGTATCGATACTCTGTCTCGGTACTCCCACGACTGGGAACACTTGAAGGATGTACTTGACGACTACACTGTCCCCACTAGTATGATCTGCATCATAGTCCTAGTAGTCAAGTACTTATCCTAAGAGCTTTATCAACATGTAACATAGAGACAATCAGAGTACATGTTAAGATAAAGAGCAACCAGATAGCATACTATCATGTCGAGCAAGAAAGTCCTACATATATATGTCCAAGAATCCATTACAATATACATCGTATGTACAGTAATGGCCTCTAGGGCATACATTTAACTAACAATCTCCCACTTGCACTAGGGCCATCTGTCGTGGTATCGCATACCCAACAATCAGCAGTGGTTAAAGTATCTCATACTCAACCATCCCATAAAAGTCTCTACTGGGAAATAGGCCTTTGTGAGTGGATCCGCGCTGTTTTCCTCTGTGTCTACTCTCCTAACCTTGATCTCCCTGGAGATCAACCATCTCCATGATCAGGTGATACTGCCTAAGAATTATATCTGGATTTCTGATGGGATGGGGGTTCCTAGGCCAAAGCCATAACTCCATTGTCACACAATGGTTGGAACAAAGTTCATCTCATGAACTTATATATATCCAGACTGCCTCTTTGGTAGCATCCTTGGTAACGATGTATCTTCCCTTTAATCGTCTAGTAAGTCACGGTATCTAGCTTGGAACTCTTCCAACATACCGTCCCTTCACTGAGGGTATAGACAATGCCTGCGACTGACATTCAGTCGTCCTTATCACACTGGAACCATTCAAGTGATTCTCCCCAGGATCGATTGATACCGTCTCACTACAACTAGTGAGAATCCTAACATCCATCTAGATCTATCTCATAGATCCATAATCCAGGATTTAGGAGGTATCACCTTGATCCAATATGGAGAATCATTGTGATAAGCGGAGATTGACCGAGCGTAGCATAGGAAAATCCTTCCCTATCAAGAGTATGTCATCCACGTACTATACGAGGATCATCACTACTCTCTACTACCTTTTTGTTTATACAAGGTTCATCTACCATTTTGATGAAGTCAAACTCTTTGACTACCACATCAAAATAAACGTTCCAACTCCGCGATGCCTGCTTTATCCCATAAAGCATCTTGCATACGTTTCCGCTGCTCCCACTGTCTACGAAGCCCTCTGGTATAGACATTCTCTTCTAAATTATCATTTTTAGAAAAGCTGTCATGACACCCAACCGTCAGATATCGTAGTTAAGGTATGTAGCAATGGCAAGTAGGATCTGGATGGACTTAAGCATAGCTTTGAAAGTCTTAACTTTTCCATGTATACCAAGTAATCTTCTCAAGATATACTTGCTTCTGATGGGGATTTAACCCTTCAGATAAAGCAACCAAAGTCCATACTTTGTTGGTGTATAAGAATTCCACCTCAGATCGCTAAGCATCCAGCCATTCTTACAAAGTCCCTACTCCTGATGGCCAGCTCGAAACTAGTTAGGTCATCATCTCATGATGCAATCCTCGCTTCCATTGTCATAGAGAAACCGAAGTATCTCTCAAGTGGGTGAGGAGCCCTACTAGATTGGCGAAGAGGCTGAGGTTCGTTGGAAACTATTGAATCTTTCGGGTTTACCAAATCATCAGCTGCAGTTTGTATAGCTGGAACCTTTCCAGTTTTACAGAGCTGATCTTGCCTCGAGCTTGTCCGGATTTTGCTTTTAGACAGGCCGAACAACCCCAAATCTTGATTTACTTAAGATATGGGCTCTTCCCATTCCATATCACATATGAAGCGGTAGGCAACTGATTTGATTGGAACCCTATTCAATAGGTATGCAGCTTCACAAGTGCATAATTCCCAAAAGGAAATAGGGAACTCTATAGTACTCATCATAGAGCACACCATATCAAATAGGGTGTGATTGCTCCGCCCCAATACACCGACGTGCCGTGGTGTATGCGGAGGAGTAATTGATTGATACGAAAAAGAGTGTGTTTGTAGTTAACCGCAATCAGAACGGTGTCGCGCGTAGCTAGACCGAGATGAGTACGGGTCGTCCTCTGAGAAACGTGGAACCTTTTATTTTTACTTTAGATGTGTTGAGAAAGAGAGGAGGGATAAAGAATTTTGAAGAATGGTTTCTAGATCTACGTTAAGCAAGAATGCAAAAATATAGATCTAGATTATTTTAGAGATTTAAATAATATAATAATAGGGCTTGTAGGGTTCGTTAGGATTTAGTAGTTATGGAAGATTAATTAAAAGTTACCCTTTTATCCATTAATAGATTTAGAACTAGAACGACGGTGATGCGTGTAGATTAGGGTTTCTGGAGGGAAAAGGAATCCCACTCGTAACCCTTATCTCGACACGGAACTCCGTTCATATCTAGCCTTTACCAAAACAATCATTAATCTAATCTCTAATCGCAGTCGGAACTAGCAAGGAATTGCTAGCGCGCCCGATTAGGATGTTAATGATTATTTTGATAAAGTTCCTAAACTTTATAGGACTTAAAAAGGGTTTAATTATTTTCATCGCCCATTAGCCTACCCTAATCCTACGAACCCTAACAAGCGGAGAATTACTCGCGCATGTTGGGAGAAGAAGATGAAAAGAAAGAGAGGGAGAACATAATGTAAAAAAACAATTAAATAAAAAAAACTACCTTTATTAATCAACTCCTTCAAGCTACACTTTTAATCCATAGAAAATGATTACAAAACTTGATTTGCTTCTCTATCTTTCCTACGGAGGTAGTCGAACAGTCGATGATCAGCCTGGATGCGTGAGCGTCGGGAGCTTCGTGATCTCTTCGGCTTGATGGCTTTTCCAAGAGGCTCTCGGTGCCTTTATATAGTGCAAACCCAGAATCTTATTGTTGAGAAGTTGGTAAAATTCAGCAGTTGTCAATCTCCCAAAATATTGCATTCTCTCTCCTCATCATTGCGGCGGATCCGCGGCAAATGGTGGCTAGGGCCGCGGATCCGCGCTCAAGGGATGAGATCTCTCTGTCGTTTTTCTTGGCCTCTCTGATGGTGACATTTGGCAATTTCTGGAATCTTTAGAAATTAGAAATCTTTTCTTTTCTTCTGCCAGACTTGATTTCTTCATTTTGATTTCTTAATTAGGCAAGTTTTCTTCAACAACCTGATTTCTTCATAACAACTTGGAAATATTCTGTACAACAACTTAAATAAAATTTTAGTAGACTTTGTTCTACTAGGATTAGGCCAATAATATTATTTGCATACATTTTCCTACCAAATGATAATAAAAATATATTAACACATGGAAAATAATGTTTTTACACATAAACCCTCATATGTATAATATATCATATTAAAGTCCTTTTTTAATATAAAAATGGTAGGAAAAATGTACTACAAATGTGCAGTTTTATCGATTGAACAAATACCCCAAACTTATCTTTGATCGTCCCGAGCAAACTAGTTTATTTAAGAGAAGAAAAAGAAAGGAGAAAACTAAGCACACTTTCGTAAGCAGACACGATTGCACTGAGCATGTGCAACAAGCCGTTAAATCTCTAGGTGTCCCTAGTAGGAGGAGTGTTGTCTCCTGAGGGTTTTCAGCGGATTACACCCACAAAATCCTATAACAAAAGAAAGATAGTGAAATTTACATATAAAGATAAGAACCATAAAAGAAATACTTTGAAAAGAAGAGTTTCCAACTATACTAGCTTTTCAGTTGTCATGAGCCCTATCTTAATAGTCATGAAAAAATGTTAGAAATCACATCATCCCTCAATAAAACATCGTCCTTATTCTTCATTCCTACCTTTCATCCAAACATTGATCATATAACCCCACGTGTGTGTAAAGAACATCCCTACACTCGGAGAATTCAATTCAAGCTATCATACTCTTGTCCATCTACCTCAGTACTTTTTAATTTTATGAATACTTAGGTTTGCTCACACCTTTTCATGCGACCGTTAATACTTCTTGAGGTACTAACCGACCGATTACTCAAGTGCTTGCTGATTTGGTGATAGTATTTTCCTCGTCTTGCACCACCTAAGGCTTAGCAGTAACTCCCAGACCAGTTGACCTTAGGGCACTAGGTGAAGAGGCACCCTCGCTATATTTTTTTTTATTGCTGCCTTGGCGATACAAAACCAGTGTTCATTTTTTTTTTCTTTTCACCATTTTTATATTTTCTTCATTTTTTTTCTTTTATTTCCTTCATACTTTGGCTTTTAGACAAGAGCATTTCAAGGTATCCTCTACTATCCCGAGTTTCAAGACGTGTGTAAGTGCAAATAGTAGGGTATCAACATTCAAATGTTTGGCTTCCAGCATAGAAACTATTTTTCAGACTTATTTTTATCCTCAGATTAGTGACTTCCTTCATTTTACTAACCCTTGGGACAACAGCTCATAACTACTTATTACTAGTTCGTATAAGAAAACTTCTAATTTTCTTGGTTTTCTTAAACTATTCATATCTTTTGGATGTAATGTTTCACTTTCTATTCATTTGTTATAAAAAAAAATTTTAATGCCCGGTGTCAAAGATAATTTAGTGAATACAAACCTTCCCGACAACGGCGCCATTTGATTGATACGAAAAATAGTGTGTTTGTAGTTAACCGCAATCAGAACGGTGTCGCGCGTAGCTAGACCGAGATGAGTACGGGTCGTCCTCTGGGAAACATGGAACCTTTTATTTTTACTTTAGATGTGTTGAGAAAGAGAGGAGGGATAAAGAATTTTGAAGAATGGTTTCTAGATCTACGTTAAGTAAGAATGCAAAAATATAGATCTAGATTATTTTAGAGATTTAAATAATATAATAATAGGGCTTGTAGGGTTCGTTAGGATTTAGTAGTTATGGAAGATTAATTAAAAGTTACCCTTTTTATCCATTAATAGATTTAGAACTAGAACGACGGTGATGCGTTTAGATTAGGGTTTCTGGAGGGAAAAGGAATCCCACTCGTAACCCTTATCTCGACACGGAACTCCGTTCATATCTAGCCTTTACCAAAACAATCATTAATCTAATCTCTAATCGCGGTCGGAACTAGCAAGGAATTGCTAGCGCGCCCGATTAGGATGTTAATGATTATTTTGATAAAGTTCCTAAACTTTATAGGACTTAAAAAGGGTTTAATTATTTTCATCGCCCATTAGCCTACCCTAATCCTACGAACCCTAACAAGCGGAGAATTACTCGCGCATGTTGGGAGAAGAAGATGAAAAGAAAGAGAGGGAGAACATAATGTAAAAAAAACAATTAAATAAAAAAACTACCTTTATTAATCAACTCCTTCAAGCTACACTTTTAATCCATAGAAAATGATTACAAAACTTGATTTGCTTCTCTATCTTTCCTAGGGAGGTAGTCGAACAGTCGATGATCAGCCTGGATGCGTGAGCGTCGGGAGCTTCGTGATCTCTTCAGCTTGATGGCTTTTCCAAGAGACTCTCGGTGCCTTTATATAGTGCAAACCCAGAATCTTATTGTTGAGAAGTTGGTAAAATTCAGCAGTTGTCAATCTCCCAAAATATTGCATTCTCTCTCCTCATCATTGCGGCGGATCCGCGGCAAATGGTGGCTAGGGCCGCGGATCCGCGCTCAAGGGATGAGATCTCTCAGTCGTTTTTCTTGGCTTCTCTGATGATGACATTTGGCAATTTCTGGAATCTTCAGAAATTAGAAATCTTTTCTTTTCTTCTGCCAGACTTGATTTCTTCATTTTGATTTCTTAATTAGGTAAGTTTTCTTCAACAACCTGATTTCTTCATAACAACTTGGAAATCTTCTGCACAACAACTTAAATAAGATTTTAGTAGACTTTGTTCTACTAGGATTAGGCCATTAATATTATTTGCATACATTTTCCTACCAAATGATAATAAAAATATATTAACACATGGAAAATAATGTTTTTACACATAAACCCTCATATGTATAATATATCATATTAAAGTCCTTTTTTAATATAAAAATGGTAGGAAAAATGTACTACAAATGTGCAGTTTTATCGACTGAACAGTAATGCTGAGAGAGAATCTCATTCTCCTTTAGAATAGTTCAGGAATCCCGTGCTCAAGTATTCTCCTCCTTGATCTCATCGAAGGACATAATATTTATACCCGTTTTTGGTTCTCTACTTCTAACTTATATTCTGTGAATATCTCAAAAGGTTCGGACTTGTGTTTCAACAGGAACATATGTCTGAATCTTGAGAGATCATCAGAGAATGTAATGAAATACAAAGAACCGGTCCTGGTATGTGTAGACAGGGGACCTTATATACATCATCATGTATCAATCCCAAGAGTTCACTAACTCTTTCTCTGTTTCCAATAAACAGAGCTATGGTCATCTTACCTTTGTGACATGACCGACAAGTTTCACAAGATGTAAATTCAAACAATTCTAAATATGCATCTAAATGTAACTTCAGCTAGTCGGGTCGCATTGATATAGCCTAGTCTACAATACCTCAAGAAGGATTCATTCATTTCTGAACTCTTCCTCTTGTGTGTGTTCTGTATACTAAGAACTGTAGTTTGATTTAGAACGTCAATGCTTTTAGATAACGTGTCTGAACCGATCAACTCTTGATATAGGAAATGTTCAAAATATTATCCAACAATACAAAATTATATCATTCTTTACTAATAAAGAGACCGATATGATGTTGTATATCAGGTTCAGTATCTAATAACATTCATTCAGAATCAATGTATTTTGGTAATACATGGTGATAACTACCAACAGACTTGGTTGCAACACTTGCACCGTTTCTATCTCATGAAATTTATCACCCGTTCTCAGTTCTCTACCTTTCTGTAGCCCATGTAATAAATTACATATGTGGATCCTGATCCGGTATCAAATACCCAGGACGTAAAGGATATTGAGAAACGGTTCTGTGTAATGAACACACCCGAAGAAGATGCATCAGCATACACTTTCTTCGTTTGGGCGGCACGGAAATTCTGGTAATCCCCTCTTTCCTGCTTTGTCTTATAACAATTATAAGTTGGAGCGGGACCAACGTTCCCCAGCTCAGTATAACAAGCGGGTTCGGTCAATTCATCCGTATTATTATCTTGATTAAGGCGTGATATGGTCGTTACCTGGAGAGAGAAGAAAACACTCAGCGTATGCTCTTGCAAAATTAGATTGGTTATTTAATATATCTAATCAGGATGTCTCCCACTGTTTTAGTCAAATCTTCCTTTAAACCCTAAAAGGAAAGACTAGCCAGGATTAATTACACGCTACAAGTTCGCCAATCTTTTAGCCAGGCCAGTGCCGGTACTTTGAGGGAGGTTCCCCGTGCTTTCGCACGGACCTAATTAAAGTAAACCTCGTTTTCCTAGGGACGTAACCCCGTTAACACCTTTCTAGACACCTACTTGATTGGCTAATTGTAATGCGTAAAACTCTCATAGGAGTAACTCTTACTCGCAGCGGGTATCGGGATCCAACTATCTCATAGAAGGTATGCAATCTCATTGCAAATTTCAACACTTGAAATTCCCAATAATATTTTACCTCTAGCACTTATGACCTTAACTAAGGTCAACATATCATAGCACTAGTCAAGTTCTACCCATCATTTCATGATTAATCAGACCCATCCTACATGACCCTCAACTATGGTCGACATAATCACATGAATGTCCTAACTAATCGCATCATATGCTGTGTAGGAAGACATCACTTAGCTACCGTACACTACGCCTCAACTAAAGTCGACATACGCAGCACGAATACTAAGTACTCTACTTCCTAAAATGACGGAGGGCTACGACAGGTTTTTAAGAAAACCTTTTGCGTAATGAACTTGATATCGTTGTAGAATTGAGTGATTTTAAATGTAGTGTTTTTGAGGCCTTTTCTAGTTTCGCTAAAGAGGTCACTCCCGGTGAAGGGATCGTCGGCTCTTTCCTCATCGAATAAGGTGCAGGATATTTCACAAATATCACTATGCAAAGCAAGAACTATAGAAGCAATCAAAAGACAAACCGAGTTTGTAGCATCTGCTAGTTTCACTAAAGAGGTCACTCCCGGTGAAGGGATCTCGGCTCTTTCCTTATCGAATAAGGTGCTGGATGTTCTACAAGGAACACCACTATGCAAAGCAAAAACTAGAGCTACCAGTTTTTAAACAAGTTTCTACAACATCTTAGGTTTCTTTTATTTCATTAATCTCATTAATGAAGTCCCATTTTAATATGTTTCACAAGCATCACATTTGAAACAAAATCAACAATATAATATATATCTCATATATATAATATAAACATTCGTTTCAGGAAGTAATATGATCTCATCACAGAACATTGCAGCAGAAGAACATATATGAAATATTGGATATACTAGGACGTCCGTTTTTTAATACGAGCCTGTATAAAACACAGATTCCACGGTCGTGCTGAATAGCCAAACCCACATCCCTAGACCCCTACGAGAGCGGCAAGCAACACTGCCAATTCTAGGGTTGGGAGACCCGGTCTTGACTCCTTGAGATGGTCTCCCACTGGACCCTAGAACCCGGTTACTTGTGCTCCCCGCCTTGAGTCTACTTAATGCGGAAAAGTAAATAATATACAACGGTGACATCATCCTCAGCCCGGAAGTGCCCCAATAAAAGAATATTAAATACAAATGAATTTTACATGAATGAAAAAGAAAAAACTCTCATCTCACATAAAACCCCCGGCTATTCAGAACACGACGATCCAATATAATATATCACAGCAACACATAATATCTCATATCATCAACGTAAGTAAGTATGCATACACCGATTGTCGTTGATGTATAGCAACGAAAACCGGTGTTATAACTACATACTACACTTACGGTCGCAGAAAATAAAGTGTAATACTACAACAGTTGGAATCCGCAACCTCCTTAGACATCGCATGCCTAACCAAATGAATTCCTTAGACATCGCATGCCTAACAATTATAAACCCCGCATTTTAGTCTCTTTATCGAAAACTCTTTTCAATATCAAGCCGGGCAATTCAACAAGATTCCCGACATCTTGATCGAATGCTCGTCGCAAACTTTAGTAGACGGCTGCACCCTCGGATGCCGTCGACGAAGTGCACTAAGGCCGAACACCGCTGCCGCGAGCACCCGAACGGATGCTTTTGGCGACGGGGTTCTCCTACAGTCACTTGGTCGGGGCTATGGGGCATGGTTGTCTATTAAGTTTACCCGGCGAGTATCCGCGTACACTACGTGATTGCGACGGACTTTTGATCACATCAAAATCCCGTGGCAACCGATCAAATGAGACTAAACTGCTAAATTTACAACATTCAAATTAGCTATCTCATAACTACTTGTGGATTCCAAATATTGTATCACATTCCAGATAATTAGACAATGTTAAATTTTCCGATCGAATAATCAAACACCCAAGTTTTCCCAAATAGTTCAACAATTGAAATTAGTTTAAAAACATCAATCACATGCCACAGTACCAATGGTCCAGCCGTAGAAGGGCCAAGCCAACGCCTCACATGTGGCAACGCCGTACTGCCACAACCCCTAAGGTTTAGAGGCGGTTCAGACGGTCACATAATCGAGTTAAGGTTTGTTGTCTTCTAGAGGGTCCACCGCGTTACTTACACGACTTAGAACATTCTTAAACTACGGAAAAATTCAACACTTGGAAATTTTTCGGCAGGGGAAAAAGTGAGTTATTGATATCCGTTCGAACTTTTTAACACGTTCTAAAATACCCGGAAAAATACTCAAACGAAGCTAAACTTTCCGATTGAATCAACGAATGCAAAACATCTCCAGAAAACTCAACATTTGAGTAGATTTAAAAATTCCCAGAAACATCAGGAAATAGATAGGGATATTACTGTGCAAAACCCAAACCATAGTTCCACTGTTCTGCCGCGGAACCGCCGCGCCTGGCATGGTCCTGCCGCGGTTTCGCGGCGGTTTGAGTGAATTATGGTGTCGTTTTCTACAGTTATCCTTAGAATTCCCTGCTCAATTTTCTGAGTATTTTTAATACAGAAAAATCAACAATTTTAGAAAATTTTCAGAGAAGGGTATAAAATGGGGTTTCGGGGTTCGATCGAACTTTAAACTTCGTCCAGACTTTGCCTAAAGCTTTAGGTTGGCTCTGATACCACTGTTGGGTTACTAGGCACTCTCACAAGGGTCTACAAGGCATCAACCATGCCCAATTCAAAAATTAGACGTGCCGAACAACCCTAACCAAGATCGTATACTAGAGATTATGCGAAAACTATAAGCAAGTAAACAATTTTACTTCTAAGAGTTTGGGATTACAACCTTTGTAGTCAGTACTTCACTTGAAATAGCTCCTTGTAGTAGTCCTCTTCGCTGCGATCGCAAACCCCGAACTCTAGAGAGGCTCTATGAAGAAACGAACGTGCTTGCTTCGATGACTTCGAGGCCGAAGATGATCTACGTCGAGGAGACACTGAATCAAGCTATTCCTTCACTAGGTCATGAACTTTGTGAAGAGAACACACTCTACTACATGCCAAGTGGTAGAGGATGAAGAAGTAGGAGGCAGGCTCACTTTAGAATTGATTTTCTCACATTTTATCTCAAAACTCCATTAGAGCTAGCAAGCTTTTTCATGGAGCTTGAAGAAGAAGAAGAAGACTTGTGAATAATTCATCATTATGAATTATTGCACCCTTGGTTGAGTTAAGCCCTCATGGCTAACTCATGTAGAGAATTAACTCATGGCTATGGTTAAAGGTTGGGTTTGATAAATATCTTAAACTAGACAAAAGGGTTGACTTTGTCAAAGCTCATCCATAAGCTTATCCATAGGCTTTTGTGCAAGCTTTAGCATAACAAACTCAATTTCTTTTGAATTGGCTTAACATAAATAGAAACCCTAACTTAACCTTAGCATTGTGTTAATCTCATACACCCATCTTTTATGTATCATCAAACATGACACAACTCATGCACACAAATGTACATATCGCGTATATACAATGTGCACGTCATGTGAGAAAAGAAAACAATAGTGAGCTAAAT